>OY728141.1:2121415314-2122776497 GCA_963277665.1 Viscum album | reverse complement strand
ATAAAAGTAATATAATAAAAATAATCTCGATATAGAATCATAATATAACTATTGGTGGATATTAATATAAAGATGTTCATTATATGTTTATTTCATTGCTAGAAAGAATTTTCAAAAAGGAAAGTGTTTATTTGATGGAAATATATCCTTGACTTGTTTCTAGTGTGTAAAGGTTAGACACATTAGATTGAGGTGTCTAAATAAATTATTTGTTGATGATGATGAGATAGAAACTATGAAAAATCCATAGAATAATTTTCCTCATAAAAGATATTACAAACCATGAAACTGTTACATAGCTAAATTTTAACAAAATATACTTATGATAAAGGAAGAGAAATCTCATAAATATCATATTGAGGAAGAATTAAATAAATTTAAATATTATAATAATAATTATATGATGGAAACTATTGATAAAAAAATCTAAGATACAAAATGGTAATCAAACCAGGGGAGTTGTGGATCTCAAGGTTGAGTTTCATTGAGCACTTTAAGAGATCGATATTAAAATAAGTAAAAGATATAAAATATTTTTACTATTAAAATAAAAAATAAATATGTGGTTCTATATTATGATGATTTATAAGGACTATGTAATAAGATAAAAGATAAATAAAATAGTTATAAATGTTTAGAAGATGAAGTAATGTACAAATTTAAAATTATAGAGTAATATAAGATGATTGAGGATACTTATTATTTTTTTGATGAAATAGAAAAGGAATTTGAATATATTAAATATGAAATGGATATATTAATATGTAATCATGAAATATAAATAAATTTTTGTGATCCTAAGAAGATTATCTGTTTGGAAATTTATTAGATTTAAATCTATTGGAAAGATCCAAATGAGGCATTGGGGACCGAAGCCTCATTTTATTATTTAAAGAAAAGACCACATAAGACTGGGTAGAGGGAGACCCATAACATAACCTGAAGGCCCAAGGTAAAGTGGCCTAAATACAAGGCTTGAAATGTCATTTTTTTAGCCCAAAGGGCCCCTTGTTGAATAGTACTTATACAGTGTTCGGGCTGCTATATTACCTACTACAGTACCGCCGCCACTACAGTTCCAACTTCAGTGGCTCTACCGCTACAGTGTGATACCCTTTTATACACATCCTATAAAATATCATTCTTCATAACCTAGGTAATAGAAAGGTAAAAAAGGGGTTATCTAAGATTCGAAGTAAGGGTAGGCATACGATATAACAATAAAAGTTTATAATTGAGCATAATATGATCATGTTGGTATGAGAACATAAACAAGTTTCATAAAAATAGATAATAGTACCAAAAAAATACATATTTTATAAATCATAATTCATGGAATTAATATTTTGGAATCATCCATGTGGTGAAAAAATAAACATATGAGACCATAAAATTTTGAGCTTAGCTAACATTAATCATTTCCACTCATAATTATTTGTAGATGACAATAATTTCCACACATATAGTTGTGAAAATAATAAAAATTTTATCACATTAGGTTTTGAACATAACAAGAATATCTATGCCTAATTTTTTATCATAAAAATAATTCACACACATGATATGTGAGAAAAATAATAATTTCCACACATGGGTTGTGACCATAAAAAGATGTCCAAACATGGTTTGTGATCATAATATTAGTGTACACATGTGAGTTTTGAGCATAAAAATAACGTACATAAAATATTTTTGAGCATAATAATAATTTCCATTCATGAGTGATAACATCCCATGACATGCACTCTCAAATCCAATTTTGAAATCCATAACATTACCTCCCTGGATGTGTTTTCGATAATTGTGGCCGAAATTTTTCTACCAAAACATACAAAATAAAAAGGAAAACATGGATCTCTTACATTCAGGATGACCTTTAATGTTTAGTGTTTTTTAGAATTAGGAGAAACTCTTTTATAAAGAATTCACAAGACTATAAATGAATTTTTTTCTCGTTTATCCCATATATTATTATTACACATTAGTTCATAAAAAACATCCTTGTGAAATATTATATTGACATAAATATTTTCACATCATTCCTTTAAAACCTATGGAAAAGGAAAGATAATAAGTTTGAAATTAGATTCTCATTAAGTTTAGACACAAGCATTGTCAATTTAATCTCATCAATGAGAATAAGAGTGTATAGGGGTATGCTGACATAATCAACATTCATGATAGAATAATAAATTAAATTATACGCATTAGTACATAAATCATAATATATGAAAACATGTTAAAGGAAAGATTCAATAGAATTTATAATCATGAGCCACGTAATATCAATATTATTCATGATAATCATTATAAAACCATAACAAGAAATTAAAACCATTTTTGGTAACATGGATAATTATATTCATAAATCCCATTGAAAACCCTTTAAAAACATTTTAAATTGGAATAATCATATTGAATTACACATATTATTATCAATACTCAATTAATTGGATATCTATAATGTTTACGACCCTTCATATAAGCTATATTAGGGTCTCTCATTTCCTATGAACTATAATGGTGCTCGACAATTCGTTTAAGCTATATCGGGCTCAAATGTGAGCTATAATGGGGATAAAACCTTCTTATAAGTAATATTAGGCTAACCCATTTTGTATAATGATCATGTACAATATTAGGAATAAAAAATTTTCATTATAAAACACATAGAAAGAATCATTATTCATTAATAACCTAATAATCATATGGAAAATAAATGGGTTTAATATCAATCTCTTTGAAACATGATTAACCCATGGAAAAAAATAAATACATAAAATTATCATTGAAATATGATTAACCCATAAAAATGAAATTTTTTCCTTGATAATTTATTTTAATCATGGTTATCTTATGAAAGTGAAATGGTTTCTATAACAATATCATTGAAACACTATTAATCCATTGAAATGAAATGGGTTACTTAAAAATCTCTTAGAAATAATCATTATCCATTCAAAGAAATAATGAGGTTAGTATCAATAAAAAATATCCCTAATGAAGGATAAGTAACAAAATGGTGTTTTGACATTGATTAATTAGAATTCCATTAAAATATCATTAGAAAATTTCTTGGGTAAACTAATTTTTAAACATTCAAAAGTGTCCCATACCACATTGAATCATTTGAATTAAAATCCCAGTGAATGAATAAAATTAAATGAAACATATAGCATCATAATAATAAGGATATTAATTATATAAAATTTCAAAGGAAAATTTTATACCACTTATAAAATAAGACAGGTTTATACAATATCAAATTTCTCAAAGTATCCAAAATGTGACAAAAATCCTCTATAACTTTGGTAACATTGAAACCGTAAACCCCATGAAAGAGACATCATAAAATAGATATTTAAATATCCATAAATTTATGTATAATAATCATAAAATACATTCATGTATAGTATAAACACCACACAAAAACGATAATTGTTGAATGTGGAATATATCTCAACCAAATAGAAGTGAGTCGAGAAAAACCCTTACTACTTGAGTAACATTTGAATCATGAAATACATAAATGAATAAGTCAATTGAATCTTTCATATCATTAAATTAATTAAATATAATAAATAATAGGTCATAAGGAACTTTATAATCCTTGTAAATATAATTTGGTGTACATTAACAAAGAAGTCTTATAGTAATGTAAATTGAGACAAAACCCATATACCTTGAGTCTGATTTTTCATGAATGTACTCTATCTTCCTAAAATATAAATTTATGTTAAATATTTAATTTCATGATAATTTTTTTCAGGTTTATTATAACTATTATTTCACTTATTACCATGTTTTATACAATTACTTAATTGATTATGTTTACATCGGGTGTTTTAACCATATTTAATTTATGTGTAAAAAACATTTTGCAGAAAAAATATGGTAAAAGGGTTCAATATTTAAACATATAAAAAAATAATAACTAAATAATTAGCATATTTATACCTAATTTTTTATTCTAAAACCAATCATTGATGGTGGTTTTGAAAAATGAATCAACGTTATAATCATGGTGACTGTAGGTCAGGCGTACACATGATTAATGTTCCAATTTTTCAATGATCATTATTGAATGAAGGTAAGTTACAATTATCATTAAAGAATTATAAATATATCATACATATATAATATTATTTAATCATATATTCTTATATATATAATTCTTGTGATGTAAAAATAAGTACATCGTTTCTAGGAGATGGTAGTCCACATATCTATGACGTACACTATCACTTTTTTAGTATGTGGAAAGAAAATAAAGAAAATAATATATTATATTTAAAAAAGGTAATTACGTCATGAATATCATATATATTAAATTTAAAAATAATAATCCTGTTAAAACTATCCTTGACCTATTCCATTTGATGTATGAATTAATCTCATCGCTTTGAGGAGGCGGTAGTCCACACGTCGACAAACGATGTTATTATATTCCAAAAAAAGGAAAGCATGAAGGTATGAGTTATATAATTTTTCCAATATCATAAATAAATCATAAATATAATATATATAATATAAAAAAATTATGTAAAGCATATTTTCTAACCATGAGAGGTGGAAAAGGAAAAATAAATGACATTGTTTCGCGAGGCGGTAGTCCACCGTACACACGAACAGTGAACTTGTTAACCATTTGATGGAAGTGAGTGTAGGTGTAGGTAGAACCCATAAAATGACAACATATGATTATATTTATAATACTAGAGTAATTATATAACCATGTAATAAGAATAGTCAAATTACTGGGGGAATAAATAAAGCAATAGTGCTAGTTGAAGAATGTCCCCACATCCTTGGGTAACTCTTTTTTCCTTTACACCAAAGTATTTCCTTGGTTTTCTTCATGCACAATGTAAGGAATATATGATGATATGAGGTATTATGGTAGATTATGTTTTCAAATTTTATATGAGTTGAGATGATTTAGATTCTTGAATAATCAGGGAGAGTGAGTTCCTTTTTATAGTGGTGGAGGAGTTTCATTATTGTATATACGAAAAGGTAAACACAATTGGGAGGTTTCCCTTTCTTCATGTTCTTCCAATAATGATCCAAATTATATAAAAGTGGTTATAGTATGTAAATATTTCCAGAATATTTTTTTATAAGTTTCATGGTAATTTGGACTATTATTTTTAATGTTTAACCTCTAAGTAAAATCATTTTGACCTTAATCACTATATTTAATTTTAATTTCATTCATTAAAATTTTTTCTCAAAAACTACGTTTTACTTAGTAAACAATAAAATTTCTTATTATTAAAAATATGGAATATGTCTTTCTAAATTCCAATCACACAATTAGAAGAATATAATTTAAAATTAATCTCATAGACTAAATGAGAAAGCCTGTTTTTAAAGTAAAAAGTTCAAAAGTTCAAAATGTTTTTTATATCCAATTTCTATATGAAGTTGTTTACAATTAAATAATTTGGAATAAATGATATAAACTTGATATGATTATAATTTAAAAAAATTAAAAATACAATTTAATAATAAAATTATTTTGATGAGAAAGAAAATTTCAATTAAAATCAATTATTTTTCATTATTCATCAGATCATGAAACTTCTCAGGAAAAAACAAAAAAACACCAAATGTAATTTTTTTATTTTCTCATAATTTTTTTTTTATTTTTTTATATATAATTAATAAAGGATTAAATAATTATATTTTAAATATGCGGTCCATTAAAAGGTGAAAAAACTATATTTTATAAAAATAAATCTTTTTATGCTTTAAAATTTGATTTATTATTATCTTAACCCTATCAAAATTATTGGATGAATTTAATAACATTTTATTAAATATTTAACATGTAAATTTAAAAGATATATTTAAAAAATAGTGATTAATTTAATTTATTAAGATAAAATTCTATTATGGTCATAATTTTTTTTTCGTAAAAAAAAATCCATTATATTCAACTAGTCTTTATATTCATTTATAATTCATTGGTAACCAGTTAATTAATTTAATAAAAATTTGTAAACTAAAATTTAATAATTTGTTTTATCTCATTCATTCATGTCATTCCAATGGCTATGTAATAACTATCACAATAATATTAATAATATATTATTGTTTGGTAAGATTCAGGATTGTGTGTAACAGAAGTCATCAAATGAACAATATGTTTCATGAAACACACGATAAAAATGGTGTTTCGTTTGATGAAATATAAAATATATATTTCTTATAATGAAATCTATTAAATAAATAAAATTAATTTTAAATAATATATTTAATAAAATCTCAAGTTGTCACATCCTACCCCTTGAAATGAATTTTTCCATCAAAATTCATCTTTGTTATTAAATTATTAATTTTTTTATAATTCCATTACTATAAAACACAATATAAAATGCGTTAAAATCATAGTATTAAATAGGGAATGTGGAAAACATAATTTTTACATGAAGTTATGCATAATTAGCTTTCCACATATAGAAAACAATAGTGGGAAATTAAAATATTATTTTGGTAGAAAAAACTAATTACCATGGAAAAAAGAATGTGATAGAGAACATGGTGAATATTAAGTAAATCTTAAAAAAATGGAACAGGTGTGTAAAAGGATATTAATATCATCATAAAATATTATAGTAGGATAAAATTTATTACAAGAAACTTTTGATAAATTTTATGGATTTATTTCACCATGTAGGCTTAAATGATATGTAAGTATAATTAATTGACATTTGAATTACATCAATTAACCAACTTTTAAAATAATATAATATTTTTCTCTATATGATGAGCATTTAATATGAATATTTTACATTTTAAGCACTAAAATAAAATTTTAAAGACTATATAACCATAAAAGGGATAATAAAGATATTCAACCTATCTTTAGACAGTAACTAAAACCAAATTATTACCACATAATGAAATAATTCTCAAAATGAGTAGATCATAATATGATACATTAACCATCAAAATTAGCAGACAAAGTTCAAACCAAACCAATCCATAAACTAATATCATTAAAATTCATCAATCTTTTCTTGACTATGTTCAATTCCAAATATAAGAAGTATTTTATCATATATTCTTCAACATAAATAAACTAGATTCACCAAATAAAATAACATATATATTCCAAAAAATTAATATTTTTATTCAAATAAAGGTCATACTAACTGAGACATCATGTAGGCTAGTTGTAGGTGTGAAACCCTTATTTCCCATCAGTCATGGGTTCAAACCCTACTACCCATCTGGATGTGAAGTGTTTTCATCCGGCATACAGGTTTTACCCTTTATTTAATCCTAAAAAATAATTCCTCTCCAAAACTCTTCTTATTTATCCTATGGCTTACAAATACACAAACTCAAAAAAATGTCTCCCTAAAATTTTCATACATCACTTTGAGATCTCAATGCTTAAAATAGAAGTGGGGTATATATGAATTTTCAATTTTATCATCCATATAATTATATACCTATGAATATATCCTCAAATCATAATATAACCTAACATGAACACATACTAATAACCATATATATCTAAACTAATTTTTATACCAAATATATCATCCCAGGTCTCGCATTCCCAGATCCTACAATGAAATCCATAACTTTACATTGTTGACTTTGATGCTGATAATTATGGCCTAAATGTTTCATCTAATCCTTAAAACAAAAAAAAATAAAATCTATAACAACATAAATTATGCGGAAATTTTAGTTATCTAGTTTTACATAATTATGAAAACAAATTACACAAACAATTCACGTGACTTTAAATGAACATTTCTCTTATTTCAACCATCTCTTAATATTTCACATTAGGTCATCAACTCCATCCTTGTAAAATACATTATAGACATAAATCATTTAAAATAATTCATTAAAACATGGGTAAAAGTAAACATAAGATGAGTGAGATCAGATTCTCAGTAAAGGAAAACACAAACATTAATAATTTAATGTAGTCAACGAGCATAAGAGTGCATAAGGGTGTGGGGAAACAATAAAAGTGCCTGAGTGAATCAAAAAAGATATCATACCCATCACTACCTAGATCATAAAATATGAAAAATTTTAAAAGGAAAGATTCAATAGAATCAATAATGATGAGCTATGTAATATCAATCTCAATCATGAGAAACATTAAAACCCCTAAAATCAATTAAAAAATTTCCTGAACTTCAAGAATAATTTTCATGAAACCCTTTCAAAAACCATAAAAATAATTTTAATTGGAATAAAAATAAAGAAGACTTCCAAAAATATCATTATCGAATTAATTAGAGATATATAATGGGGAACACCCTTCATATAATATATATTGGGATCACCCATTTTCTGTGAGCTATATTGGGGATCAACCCTTTGTATAAGCTATACCAGAATCACTCGTGAGCTATAATTAGGATCATACCTTTATATAATCTATTTCAATATCTATAGTTTTGTATAATTCTCATGTACCATATCCAAAATAAAACACTTTCAACATAAAACTCAAAAAAACAATCATTAATCATTTATAGAGTGATAAACCAATATAAAATAAATCGGATTAATGTAAACCTCTATGAAACATGTTTATCCCTAAGAAAATAAACTGGTTACTTAAAAAAATCTTTAAAATATGATTAACCCCTGTTAAATAAATTGGTTTCCTTAAAATATATTTTAAACATGGTTATGTCAAGGAATAAATGGGTTCCATTTTAATATCATGGAAACAAGATTACGATGTGGAAACAGAATTATTTCCCTAGCAATATCATTGAAAGAATCATAATCCATCCAAAGAAAGAATTACGACGTTATCAATAAAAAATATACCCAGCGGAGGATAAGTTAAAAAATGGGTTTTGATGTTGATTAATATATATTACATTAAAAATTACTATAATCATTCTTGAGGAAAAAATATTTAATCAATCCAATGTATCCAATTCCACTTTGAAGCATTTGAATTATAATCCCATTGAAGGAATAAAATTATATAAAACATTTACAATAATTATAATAATTATATTTAGGATATATCATGTCAAATGAGAAGTATATAAACCTAATAAAATAAGATAGGTATATACCAGAACAAACATCTCAAAGAAAGGAAATCATAACACAAGTCTTTTATCACTTTGGTAACATGGAAACTATAATACTAAATGAAATAGTGAGTTTAATAAATGGATATGTAAATCCCAATAAATTAAATAATAACAATCATAAAATACATTCCTGGTCATTATGTACACCACATAAAAAATATGTGTGTTTAATATTGAAGATATCTCACAGAAATTAAAGTGAGACTAGAAAAACCCTTACGACATGAATAAATTTTGAATCGTTAGATTTGTTAATGAAAAATATCAATTGAAAATTGAAAATAATAAAATTAATTAATTTATTGATATAAAATTTCATAGGGTTGTATATGAACAATATAAATGTAATTAGGTGTATAATAACAAATAATTCTTAAATAAATGTAAATTAAGATAAACCCCCTTACCATGATTATGATTTTTCATTATTATCCTATATATTCCTGAATAATAAACTTATGTTATATATTTAATTTTTGTATAACATTTTCTTGTTTATTATTATGTTTATTTCACTTACTATAATGTTATATACAATTACATAATTGATTAAGAAAACATCACATGTTTTAACTATATTCAGTTTATGTATCATAATTGACTTTGATAGTTCTAATATGGTCAAAGGTATAATCATTTAAATATATAAATAATTAATATAATGAAATAAATATAATATTTATACGTAAATTACTATTTTGAGACCAATCAGGGAATATGGATATGAATGATGAACTAGCATTACAATCATGGTGATAATAGAGCGTACATATGCATTAGTAACATTTCTATTTTTCAATGATCATTATGGAAAGAAGGTATGTAAAAATTATCATTACATAGTAATAATTATATCATAAGAACAATATTATTTAATCTTTTTATATATATATATATATATATATATAATTCTCGTGATGTAAAAGTAATCACATTTATTTGAGGAGTTAGTAGTCCACATGTCCATGAACGAAGTTGTCACTTTTTTATTGTGTGAAAATGTATTATAGAAAATAATATATTATATTTATAGAAAAGAATTTATATAATTAATATAATATATATTTCATTTATATTTCATAATTTTAGTAAACATATACTTGGTACATTCCATAAAAATTGTGAACGAATCATATCACATTGAGGTGGCAGAAGTCCACACGTCCATAAATGAAGTTACTATATTCCCAAAAAATGGAAAGAATTATTGTCTGACTTATATAATATTTTATCAAGAATAAATAAATCATAAATATAATTTATGTTATATAAAACTAATATGTCCATCATAATTCAAAACCATGAGATGTGGTATAGGAAAAATCAAATGACGTCGTTTTGGGAGGTAGTAGTCCGCATTACAAATGAATAGTGATTTAATTACCCATTTGATGGAAGTTTTTTTAGGTGTAGGTTGAATCCTAAACATAAAAAGCATCTTAGTGTGTTAGTTATAATTACATTATTATATAATCATCTTAGTGTGTTAGTTATAATTACATTATTATTTAATTACCCATTTGATGGAAGTTTTTTTTATACCATTTTTTTATTATATAAAGATAGGGTGGATTTTGGGATATTATTTTCGAAGGGTTTTATGATAAAAATTTCTTGAGAGGTGCGAAGGAGGGAGAGTGAGTTCCTTTTTATAGTGGATGGGGAGTTGTATTCATGTATATTCAAAAGGTAAAGACTATTAAGAGTTATCCATTAGATATTGTGCCTAAAATAATGAAAACTATTCATGTAAAGTGTGAATATTTTATAAATATGTCCATATAATGGGTTATGGACATATTTATAGGATATTTTGATACTGATGTTTAATTTTTAACCACTAAGTAAACTCATTTTTACCTTAATCATTATAATTATTTTTAATTTTTTACAATAATATATTTGGTAAAAAACTAATGAGAAATTAAAATACATTATAAATTATAATTATTATGAATATTGAATAATTTTTTAAAAATTATAACCAAATAAGTGGAATAATTTAATTTAAAATTAATCTTATAGACAGAACAAGAAACCATGTTTTTAAAGTAAATAGTTCAAAAGTTTGAAACGTTTTTATATCAAATTTCAATGAGATATCGATTCCAATTACCAAAATTTTATTGTGTTATATATTATTGATATAATTATACTTTAAAAAAATTAAATATAATTTAGGAATATAAATTATCTAGACAAAAATACAGTTTCCAATTGAAATCAAGTATTTTTCACTATTCAACAAAACATGAAACTTCTTATAAAAATAAAAAAATGAACCCAAAGTAAATATTGATATTCTAATTTCAAAAATTAAGTTTATTGGTCAAAAAATAATTTTTTAAAAGTCTATAATTTTTTGTTTTAAAACAAGGCCTTCATTAAAAGGCGGTAAATCTACAATTTAAAAATATACATCTTTTTATGCTAAAAATTGGATTTATTCTTATCTTATTATAATAAAAACTAATAGATGGATTTCAAAAACTATTATTACATATACAACATATATATTTAATTAATATATTTCACCAATACTGATTAACTTATTTTATTAAGATAAAATGTCATTCTGTTCATAAAAAAAAATCATTAAAATACATCCTTTATATTCAAATGGTATTTATTTTCTTTTATAATTAATTTAAATCTAATTAATTAATTTTATTAAAAAATTAATTTTTAATTTCACTTTTTAGTTAATATTATTTATCCTCTCAATTACAAAAACTAGGTGATAACTATAATAACAATATTAGTTGTGTATTGTTGTCTGATAATTCTCGGGCTTGTATGTAACATAAGTCATTAAATGAAATTGATGTTGTATGATAATCATGATAAAATAGGTTTTACAATTTATGAAATATATAAAATTTATTTAATGTGGCACACTATATTCATTAATTTAACTTAATTTTAAATAATATATTTCATAAAATCTCAGGATGATATATGATTTGGGAATATGTCAATAATGTCCCTGTATAAAATCATTATCTCATGAGAAATAAATAATTCACCCACTACATTGTAGGGATATAATGGATTCCAATAAATATATAAGAATTTTCCATACATATTTGTGACACGAAACATGATAACCATTATAATTTAATCAAATATTAATTAATCCATGGAAAAATGAATTTTATGAGAACATCCTCATAACATTATTAGAATACTTACAGAGAAATATACTGTATAATATAATTAGATAATATCCTTATTAAATCATAATAAATTTTATATGAGGTATAAATATATTTAAATCACTTTTATTTGAAAATTAATTTTTTAAAAAAACATTAATAAATATCCTTTTTCTTTAAAAAGATTCAACTTAAAAAAATTAGAATATATTTGTGACATAAAACATGAAAACCATTATAATTGCATCATAAATTAATTAATCCATGGGATAAATGAATTTTATGAGAACATCCCCAAAACATTATCAAAATCCTTCTAGAGAGATATATTGGATAATATAATTAGACAATATCCCAATTAAATCCTAATAAACATTAGATGGCATAGAAATATATTAATATCACTTTTCTTATAAAATTAATTCTTTTAAAAAAAATGAATAAATATCATTTTTCATTAAACAAATTCATCTTAAATAAATTAGAATATAAATTACATTTGAAAACCCTGAAAAATGTAGAGGAATATTAAAAAAATAGATATTAAAGAAAATTTATTCATTCATAAAATGTTTATAATGTGATTCCTTTCACTGTTTTTAAAGAATGTCGAAAATTACATGAAAAATTAAAATGATTCATTTAATTATATTTTAAGATAAGTGAAGGAAAAAAGAATATGATCTTATGAAATAATTGATGTATAGATAATAAAATCCAAAAAAATATAAATAAAATGGAAACAGAGGATAATGTTGTGGGAACAACTTGAAACATTTGAAGTAAAGGTTTAAAACAAAACAACTCTTAATGATTTGTAACATTTGAATCAAACCCACTTCCAAGAGAGAAACATATATGGATTTTTAAATACATTTAATTCCATGATAATTATGATGAAAATAAATCCATGGATAGTCTATACACCATACAAAATAAAACAAGTGGTTAAGATATTTCATATCTCAATGAAGAGAAATTGAAATGATAAAACCATTATGGATTTGGTAACCATTGATTCAAAATACCTTGAAAGATATAACATGAAATAAAACTTTGAATACCCTGAAAAAAAAAGAATTTCAAGATAAAAATTTTCATCAGGGAATTATTTAAACCATATAAATTAAAATAGGTGCATAATATGAAACATGTTTTAACAATGGGATTTGAGATGAAAAACCATTATCTTGGACTCCCACTTATTCAAACACAATATAACATAATATATTAAAAAAACTCATTAATTATATATTTTATAATATTATTAATATTCATTAAATATTTAAATAATTTTTTTATTCATCCAATACATTTTTATTACTTATATTTTAGCTAATAATGAACATTAGTTTTCTATTGTTTTAACCATTCCTTTCTTATTTTAATTCATTATGTAGTTTTGTTATGATAAAATTTATAAATTATGGTTATAGGCCTTAGAGGAATTCATTTCCCGTAGGATTCAAACAGTACATACAACCCAGACTAACTACTTAGAACTTCTCCTCCCCAGCATCTTCATCGTGAAATCAGCTCTCCACCTTCGCATGGCTGTTTGGCTAGGCATTCCTGTGCATTCACAGGCTTTTCCCAATGGCAGGTGCCATACCCTCTCATTATTGCAATCCATTTAGCTTTTGTTGTGGTGAAAGCTCTTTGCTCATCCTCCTTGTAGAGCTTGTTCCTTGATGGTTGTCTGGTTTACATCTGCACTTAATGGTGTCCCGAAGGCCTTGAGGTGGCCCTAAGGCTTTACTGACCCAAATACCTAGGTGGCCCGAAGGCCTTAAAGGACTCAGGGACCAAATCGGTGGCCTGAAAGCCCAAATGGGGGAATTTTCTCGGCTTCTACAGTTCCAAACAGTGACTGCTATAGTTCACGCTACAGTACCTTCTATAATACTGCACAGTTTCACCTACAATTACCTAAAATTTTAAAATAGGATTTATAGAGTCTTAAAACATACACATAGAATATGATAAAAATAATTTAATCAATAAATTAACAATTATAGAAAAATATAAATTCTTCATAAAATATTATTCAGTGAAAAAAAATTACCCATTTATTTTATCAAACCATACAAATAAAATATCATTTGAAATTAAAAATTATAACATTAATTTATATGATTATATTTTATAATTGTTTCATTATAAAAACATGCACATTACTATGTTGAAATGTAATTCCAATGAAATTGTTATAATTTAAATTACCCTATTAAAATAATACTATAAATAATGTTAATGTAGTTATCAAATAAAACCTTATGTGTAAAAAAGATCTTGAAATAAAATTAAAATATTTTATAAAACCATTTTTTATAAATACTCATTGTTCATAAAAGTGTTTAAGATACATGAATTATCATAAAATTATTATTAAATAAAAAAATTAGTGCATATGTATGGATTCATTATTAATTTCTTAAAAATTATAGAAATTTGAATAATTAAATTCATAATATCATGTTTTTTAGATTTAAGAAAATTAATTATTTATAAGTTCATAAAACATCATTATATATACTTATTAAATAATTATATATATAAAATTTAGGTTATTTTTAATGAAAATATAAGAAAAGAATGACACTTAATTCGTAGATGTATATTTTAAGGAATAAAATTTATAAAAATATTAATTTAAAATTCTTGATGTTACATTATACACCCCTCAAAGTAATTTCATCCTTATAATTTTTACTCATTGATAAAATATTACTATAGGTTTCTTCTATTTCAAGAAACTATAAAAATAATTCATAGATTTAACTTAATCATTATCTATAGTAAGGTTATAATATGACCTGATATAAACATATTATAAATTTTACATTATATAATGACAATAGTTATAATTAACCAAGAACTCTAGAGATAATGGTTATCTATATAATTAATTAGAACCAATATTTTCCCAATACTAATTCCAAAAAATGACCAAACTCCACTCGGATGGTGAATAAAATCCACCCAAACCTTCACTTCGGAAATTGATGCAAAAAATACATACTTTTACTTATAACATTAAATTACAACTGAATCCAAGAATAAAATGTTTAGTGTTGCAAGAAATAGGTATGTACTACACCATTAACCTATACATATACTATATATTTATTCAAGTTCTTCTTTTATGAGAACTTATAAACTAACCACAATCCATTTAACAATTTTGAACACCTAAGGAAATGGGGATAAATAAGAAATTAGTGAGATGAAATTCTTAGTAAGTTGTGTTACATTATCAATGAGATATTGAATATTTATCAACAGATTATAAACATGTGAGAGATGTGATCATATATGAAATGAAAGGATTCTATGAATTAGATATTTAAATAATTACAGGTGATCATGAGGAAAAATAACATAATTATGAAACCTAGAATAAAATTGTAGAATAATAAAATATAATAAAAAATTATAATATATACCATGACATATGAAGATGAAATCATAAGACGGTTAAAATTAGATATATTTTAATCAAATTAACAATGTATCACAGGCATTAACAAAGAAATTAAAATCATATGTTAAGGATAAATCACCATGACTATCAAAACATGGTTAATTCTGTTTACTCTTAAATTCAAGGAACATTGTGAACTGGGATTACTCCCCATTACTATAATGATAGTTAACTCATTATATGTAATGTTTTACACAATAAATTAGAGGTATACTTGATGATGGGCCCATCCTTCCCAAAATAATATATTTGTAAATATGTGTGAAAAATAAATATAAAAACAATAATAAATCTGTCGAGTTCAAATTGTGATTAAACCATTGAAATAAAATAGGAATCCAATGAAATAATGTGTATATCTGCGTAAACATCCTTTAATTAGAATAATTAATTATAGGTTATTCACACCATATAGAATAATTTGGTTTATGGTTAATTCAATACATTTCCCTTGTCAATTGAATATATTACATTCTTCGTGAACACCCCTCAATCAAAATAAGGAAGTATAGGGGATTAACTATTAAAAGTAATTAAAAAATATCTATCATTATGTATAGTCTATGATAAGGAAATCCAGCGGGATTTATAGATCAATTCACACATAAGGATTTCATTTCCACCATACCGTGGATAGATTTAAATTTTGATAAGTAATAAAGGGTTTATTTCACAATGATAAAACTAATTAGAACTTTTAATATGGTTAATAATTCATAGGTAACTTCAGACTGTTGTAATTTAAAGGGGTATTGAAATAATATTTCATAAGAACAGTCAAAATTATAGAATATTTATGAAATCTATTTCGTAATTTTTACAAATTTCTAAAGCAATCATAAATAAAGATATAATTATTTTATTAAAAATAGATAAGAGTAAGAATAGTTTTATAAGAATATATGTTATAAATATGATAAATGGAAAGATAATATAAATATTTTCTTTTAAAATGGAATGTTGATGCAGAAGATAAGAAAATTATATAGATGTTTAAAAGAAGTATCATTTTCATTTTTATAAATTTTCATTGAATTTAAATTTCTTGAATATGATTTAAAGAAAAAGGAAAATTTAATTAAATAAAAAAATAGATATAAATATATTTCAACAACAATTTTCAAAAATATAATATAAGTAAAACAGATATGTTAGAGAAGGATAATTTCAAGAGAGAGAGACATAGAGAGTTATAGAGAGTATAATCACAATAAGGGAAACAAATTTGGTGAGATCTTATAATAATTATGTAAGGTATATCTAATAAATCGATAAGTGAGGAACATTGAAATTAATACATAGAAAATATTATTAAAATTTTCTGTCCTATATTTTGGAATTATCATATAATATAGTGAAATGATGATGTAGCATATAGAAATAATATATGAAAGTGATAAAGATTCAAAAGAAAACCCCCTTATTAATAATGTAATGTATGAACTACATAAGAGAGGTTAATGAGAAAATTAATAACTCAAAATAATTTAAATAGATTAAAAATACATTCAAGACTATTGAGAAAGAAATAAAATTTAATTTATAATATAGAAAAATAATTTATGATAAAAATAGACATTTCTACGAAGACCCTTTACCTTGAGTCCTGGATCACATTGTCCTCTGACCCCCTAAATATTCAAATTATATTCACTAATTAATTATTTAAAAACGTTTTTCATTTTTATTTTTATAATATTATTCATTTATTCTTACCTTATTAGTTTAATTTTGTTTATATTGATTATTCTATGATGTTTGACGCATGGTTCAAAAACTTCTTTGGTATAATGATAGTGGTCAAAGGAAATTATCCAATAGACACAAACGATTAGAAATTTTCAAGGTATTATATTCACTTCAATATATATGTATATGAGTTAAATATTTCAATATTTTCCACAAAATAGTTCCAAATAAATAGTTGTTTATTCATAATCATGTTTTAGATTTTTAAAATGATTATTACTTTTTACTTTTAATATCATAATAATTACTACTGTTTTATCATTATAGAACCATAAATATTAAATTAGTTTTCCCTTAATGTTTTATTTATACAAGATATTAATTTTTAATTTTTTATTAAATACATTATTGAAAACAAAACATGATCATTCACTTAGGCCATATTAAACAACCAAGGGTGAATGATGTTTTTTTAGAGAGTTTAAAAGTAAAAAATATATGAAAAACAAATATTCATAAAAATTTTATGGAATAATTATTCTATTTTTTAATTATATATTAAGGATTACATATTTTTTCATGAATCATCCCCCTAGGGCCATGTTGTGACTACCCCAAGACTACCACTAATAGGCTATGGTCTGGCAACTAGCACTGAGTAGGCATATCCCAAAAAAGGGAGGCATTTTCCTAAGAACATATACACACACCTAAGAAAAATCCACATGGGTGAAGAGTGAAAACACTAAGTAAAGAAATTGAATGCATACCACTATAACCCAACAACAGAGTACGATAGAAAGTAAATCATTAATGTAAAACTGCGCCAGAATACAATCCCACGAAATGAAAAATTACTGTAATAACCAACGTGTAAAAAGGGTAATGAAGATTTTGTAGAAGCTTCCAGAAACTCCTCTTCTCATATTATCTCACACGACACCATATGTTTCTTTTTCTAGGTCTTGATCAACCAAGGACTCCACCAAAGTGTCATTAAACTGCATAATATATGGAACGTGCGGGAAAATCCCTTGCAGTGGTGAGAAAAACAATACTCAGTAGGGGACCCCAAAAACCACAAAGAAAAAGATCACAAAGAAAAAACCACTAAGAAGGTACAATAATCTCAACACAAAAATATTTCATCAACACCAATAACAAAAACATCCAAGTATACTTATAGAGGATTACAAGACGCAACATTTCATCCACTTCCAGTCATATGGTTCCATGTGTAGTACACTTTATTCCAAGAGGTCCCACTCCTCAGTCTTTCCAATGGTAAATATGTAGGGAAAGCATACCAAAATTTTCCTAGAGAAAAACTAGTCTCAATATTTCATGAAGTTTCTCAAAGATGTCCAGTCTCACAGAGATAAGAAGTCTCGATGTCATAGCCAATCCTTGATCACGAGATTTTACTCAAGGCACGCTCATCCTAAGAGGACATGCTCCATGAGCCACCAAGTCATCAGAGACCTTCTATAAGAGGTCCCACTTCCTTGGGCCCCACCTAAATATGACACACTAAGATCAAACCAATGTACACTCCTTCAGCCGTAATGTTGAACATCTTGTACTTTTAGAGGAATCATTGCCAATAATTCACTGAGGTCTGTCGGGACATAGATGTTTACTAGTCAGTCCGGCCTATGAAGTCCACTTGGCTACTGGGAAACCGAGGTCCACTCATCTACTAGGCCACTGAGGTCTTCTCATCAATTATTTCTCGTCACAACCAACCATGGAATTTCTGCTCATAGCGTGCTTGATTCTAGGAGAATATAATTCTCAATGCATCATTTTTTACCCAACATCCATGGAAACTGAATATAAGTATTTCAAAAGGACCACCTCATCGTGAGGGTCCTAACGCCATAAATGAATTTTCAATCAGGTGTACGGATTGAAAGTTATGACCATTTTTGTAAAAAGGGGTCGGTCAGGTCCGGGTCCAGTCCGACCCGGTCGGAACAACATGACCAGACTCGGAACGGGGTCCACTAACCCAACCCGAGATTTCCAACCAGACCAGGGTTTGACTGTACCCCTTGGGCTCGATCTGAACTGGCTCAGCTCAGTCCATCCCGCTAGGCCAATGTTCGGCCTGCTAGGCTTCATGGGGGGGGCATCATCTCGATCATAGACTGATGGGAATGGGACAAATTTTCATGTCTGGATGTGATGCTGGTTTCTGCGTTTGCTCCTAATCAACACGGAGGGTTCTCCACATGAACGCCCCGCGTGTCTCCATAGGGTCCTCCCATCATGGTCACGTTGGACTGCAAACCTCTATTCAACTGATGCGGCTCGATTCCATGTGTTCCAGAGACCCCCACCGTCGATTGTTGCTCCCAACCCCTGCCCTCCGCCAAATGGGAGGTTCCACGGGCACCTCCAGTGCAGCGGTGTGCTGGCAGTTTCTTCTGTGGGCCACCAGACATGCCCTAGTGGTCCGTTCATCGATCTATGAGCACATCCGGAATACTTGGGTCATCATCATCTGAGTGACATGCTCCAAGTCATCTCGTCAACAATTCGGGGGTCTTTTCACACTCAGAACCTCATAAAAATGTTGGATGTGACCCCGTTGGTCTGTCAGCAAAGAATCGGTAGGATGGGGTAGGAGGAGCACCAAGAACACCAGAGGGATGGACGATGTCCTTGTTCCTTTATTGCTCGTTTTCCTGTTAGAAAGAAACTAAGAAGTGGGATATTACTAAGTTCCTAATTTTCATGTCCTGTAAAAATTATCCCATCCCGCATGGAAAAAAGATCTACGGATCAACCTATTAGTTTATTGATCTACATTCGTCATTTGAAATGAAAGAGTGTGGAATCTACATAAAAAGGGATAAAACCCTTACCATTATGTTGGATTGTTCATTATCAAAGATCAGAGTTAGACCATCATCACTCATCATTCTTGATCATAAACCCATCGTTGTCGGCGATCCATTGAAGAATGGAAGATTGGGGGGAGAAAGGTTCTCATCGTTTTTGGAAGTCCATTGACCATCGCTCACCGACTACAAATTTCCACATTCATAGCATTATGGGAACTCTGTCAATGATCCCATATTAAGTTATTCCATTAAAAGGTGGAAACATGTTTCATATTTTCTATTACGCTGAGTTGTAGTGTCATTACACAGTTTCATTTATGAAACAACTTTTCTATTATGCATGGGTTGCAACATCGTTACGTTGTAATGAAACATGAATTTGAATAAAATAAACTGATATAGTTTATTTTATTTTCATAACGAAATTTTATTTTAAAAATCCCAAAAAATACATATTTCCCTCAACCTGTGCTGGATGAGGTTTTTTCGTACTTAATGTGAACATCTCATTACAATCTCAATGTTGGTCTCAAATTTTTAATCCGAGTTTCCATTTTTAGTTGTGAGGATTCAAAAAATAATATTTTTTTTATATAAATTATTTTACTTATGGTTATATCCCAAAAACTAACACTCATAGCTACCCTACATCAACCAATTATTGTATCTACATAAAGAAATAAAACCCTCATGACCTCAATAGTTGTCTCAAATTTTCAATCCGAGCCACATTTCATGAGTTATAAGAACTTGAAAAATAAAATAACTTTATTTAATTATTTTATATAATATTGTTACATTTTTTGGTTTTCTCACTACAGACCCATGCCAACTAAACTTAAGTCGTTCCTAGGGTAAACCACTTGCTCTTAATGCAACGATGCAATCATATTTCTGATATGAGAACTAGATTAATAATTATTCCAATTTTTCAGAAAAACTTCTCACATGCACTATTTAAAAAAATAAAAAAAATTAAGAGACCATTCATGGCACACCAAGCCTTATAATTGCACTCCATCATAGTTCATGGTCTTATAATTCTCCCAATAGGTTTCTAAAAATAGAACTAGGAAAATCTAAGCCATTAATTTACCCCCACCATAAGGCTTTACATCCCCAAAATCATAACCAAGAGATTCCCAATCATATGATGGTACAAGTACGAACTTGAGACTCCCTCAACCACGTTCTCTCTTAAATATTTGTGAATTTCCCTTAAATTCACAACAGAGGGATTAATCACCCATGGAGAGTTCTATCGTTTCTATCCTCGATCTCCACTGTAAACTCTGCAAAAGTCACCTCATCATCCAAGTTCAGCTCACCCCAGTCAATAATGTGTGATGGGCCATGTACATATCTTCTCATTTAGGATACGTGGAAGGTGTCGTGTACCTATTCCCATAGCAGGGTAGATCCAAATTTTATGCTACCTTTCTAACTCTACATAGAACCTGAAAGAGGGACTATTAACCAAGGAGATAACTTTCCACCCTGTAAAAAATCTCCATAACCCTCATCGAGGTGAGACACAAAGGAAGACAATGTATCATTCCTCGAACTCCAACGGTCTCCACCATCTACCAACAAAAAAAATAATATGACCATGTTCATTCGTTATCCACTACTAGGTGATGTGCACTAACTTTTTAGACACCTTCTTCAATACCTACCACAACTGGGATGTAAAGGGATCACCATGATCTGAATAAATCGTCGATAAAACTCCACAAAGGCAAACTATCTACAGCATATAGAGGCATCTGAATCCATATACTAGACCCTCTTCTTGTGTTGTTAGGAAGTGGGTTGAGTTGGTGAGTTAATAAATGATCATCCAGATGGCATTGAGTCACATGGACATTTGTGGTAAACCCCTAACAAATTCTACCGATACCCCTTCCCACTTCATTCTTCGTAACCACGATGTGAGAAGGAGAAACCCATGAAATTGATTCAAATAAGAGTTCATATTTTATTTAAATAGGAAATCCTAGCTTCAACCCATTCTATCATCCCTAGTGTCCGTCTTGACAAATGCATGCATATCCTGATGCATCTCTCCACTCTAGGAGTCCACTGCTACAACTGCGCATCTCTTTAAAAGAATGACATGCTCCCCACCTTTCGAATGCCCGTCAGGGGTATTCCCAGTGGATAACTGATCACATAAAGCCTTATAGCTCGAATCACTATGTTTTTCTTCCATGAATCATTTAAGATTGGATGGGTAATGAACACTGACTAGAGATAAGCTGCTGTAGAGACCCGAAGCTTGACGTACCTGGACATTACATTACTTTTTCGGAATACTTAGTACATAACAAAAATAGACACACAAGGACCGTAATATTTTAGTGTCTTTGGAAACATGGAACGTAATCCTCTAATCGTGGTGAATGATCTTCAAAATCTCCCATAAAGATCTTCCCCTTTTTTTCTTACCTAAAACCTATCTTTATATCCTGGGAAAGGAAAACATAAAAAGGGTGAGCTCAAATGCTCCGTAAGGGTAAGCATGGATAAAATAAAACATACCATATACATTTGATCTTAATTACATGAACATAATGTTTAAACACCAACAGCTTGAAAAATGACATAAAAAATGGAAGTACGTAAGGAATAGATCATAAAGAAACACTAAGAATGATAAAATAGCATGGGAATAAAACATGTAATTGTGGAAACCATTAAGCACATGATATTATTTCCATAGTATCCAAGGCATTGCTGCCAAGACCATCTTAGTGGACAAAGTCCCTTTCTGAATCGAGTTCACTCCTCATTCCAGTCTTGTATTACTGAACCGGTTTAACTTGTCGTTGCAGCCATGTCTATCTCATGAGATATAAATCTTTACCCAATGTATTGGAGGGAGATATAGGTCCCACCCATCTCATAATGAAATCATTCTTACTTGTGCCACAAAATAAACATACATCATTCATAAAAAACCCAATAAATAAAATGGGTTTCATAAACATCATCCTATCATCACATAATCCATATTAAAGAAATGGATATCATTTCATAATAAGAGAAGTGAAACCATGTAAATCATATAGACATTGTACTTGAAACATACACATATGAAATAATGTTATCTTAGATGAAAAATGGTTTTTGAAAAAACACTTGAAATGAATTATTGAGGAAAATATTCTTTCTTCTTCAAAATAATTTTCTTTTCACAAAATGCCATGCAATTTTAAAAGAATAGGATTTTGTTTAAAACAGTCATGAAATCTTTTGGAGGAAGAATCATGAAAATAAGGCTTTATAAAACCGTAAAAATCCTTTGGTGCCGTATAAGTTAAAAAAAATCTTCTCGTACTTTTGCCGGAAAAGTCAAAAAAGTACCTCGTAATGTAAACAAAAGAAATATTCCTTACATACCATGTAGTAAAAGTAAAAAATGGGTAAAAAGGTCTTTAAAAATACATGAAAACACTTTTATAAAATATGGACATGGATGATAGAAATAACCCCAGTAAATACTTACGAATATGCAATCTTGGATAAAAATTAGATTTGAAAAATTATCCCTTACCTTATGTCTGATATGCTTCGTATGTATCCGAACCTCCAGTATAATGATTTAAATAATGTCATTGACTTATTACAGAATCATATTCATTGTTATTATATCATATATGGTTCACTTATGACTTTATATTACCCGTTATTTTGTAAATTCCATGTTAAAGAGTGTTTTGGGTAAAATCGTTTCATTTGTCATCCGTGTTTTGACTTGTAATTATTCATATGATTACTTAGATCATGATTACATAATTCCAGAATATAAAAAATGATTTATATATAATATATATTCAGAATATACATATATATGACAGATCGATAAATGGAAAGAAATACACCGTTCATGGAGACGGTAGGCCGTACGTACGCATGAACGTTGTTTTCGTTTCCTTATTGAGTTGAATGGAATTAAGTAGATGAAATACATATATACATAAATCCAGTAGCTTTATAATGTAATATATTTCATTATTATTGCTTATATATACTTTATAATCATTCTTAAATGGTTAACATGGAGAATGAATCTCATCGCGTCGTGGAGACGGTAGTCCGTACGTACGCACGAGCGATGATATCATTTCCATAATTATTGAATTGAATTAGAGTGGATGATAAAATAGATCAGAACTAGTATGTTGTTATAATAACTATGTATAGTTATTCCTTACACCATTATACCCATCCATGTAAGGTGTTGGTGGAAAAATAGATTACACCACGGCGTGGAGACGGTATTTCGTACGTACGCACACGCGGTGAATTTGTTTTCCGTAGGATGGATAGATAGTGAAATTGGGTTGTTTCATATTTATAATAATAATTCTCTATATTAGTGATACTTATGTTATTACTTTATAATGAAACAACTAAATAAGAAGAAGTTGAAGAAGAAAGAAGCTTGAAAGAATCGAGAGAAGAAATTACCCTTTCTTCGATACGCCTCTTTGAAACCTCCTCTTAGGGCACTAAGATTGGTCTTTAAAGTAGACCAGAACCTCTAGGTTGTTTCTAGGGAATTTGAGAAGATAACATGGCAGGGTTTTTTCGAGCTTGAAGGCTCAAATTGGTGTGTGGAGGAGAGGGATGAGTTTCCCTTTTATAAGGGAGGAGAGGGGTACCTTTGGAATTCTTAAAAATATTAATTTATAATAAATCTATCCCCACTTAAAAACCTCCAAAAATGACTCATATTAGACGATTAGATGAGATAGGGTTGTAATATCATCAACCAATAAAATTTAGACATATTTGGATCTTATTTTAAACCTTATCATTTTGATTTATCCTTATTTAATCTATTTATGTTTATTTGTGGTAATAAAATTCTAAATTTTAAATTATAACAAATAATTACTTATTTGTTGTGAATTTTCCATAATTATTTACTTTATAACATTATAGACCATATAAATTTAAATTTATAATTTTCTAAATATTTTTGTGATTTTTAATCAATTTTATAATATGTTATGTTTATAAAATAACAATAGTGTCAATTTTGACACTATTCATTTATTTGAATTTAAATAAAATATATACAAAATATATGTTCGAAATAAAAGCTTTAATAAATTCATAAAAGGTCATATGTATCTATAAAATTAGTGGATCACATTAAATTGTTCATATAATATTTATTTTATTATTTTTAAAACCATTTATTTGGTTTATCTCTTAATAAAATAATTACTACAACATTTTTGTATAATTATTTAATATACCGATTTATTGCATAAAAATTTGAAATAAAATCCTATGATGAAGATAAATTTATTAAATTTCACAATAATACTTTTACTCTAATTAATCATCTAAAAATAACAATATTTAAATTGATATATGTATTAAATTATGAAGGTGACAACGTTGGCATCATTTAAAATAAAATAATATATGTGTCATAATCACTTTTACAAGGATCCAAACGGTTATATATTAGGTCATTGGATGATTAAGGTGTATATATACACTACCAATAAGTTTTGGTCAGGTTTGTGGGCCTTTTAATGGGTATTATTATTTTAATAAAAACTATATTACTTATTTTCCACTTAATAAATAATTTCTGTATCATTAATGTATCACCATTAATGACAATTATTTAATCCCTAAAAATTCTAAATAAATTATCATGATGTAGATAATTTTATCAGATTTCTGGAGACTATTCATTTTTGAAGTTTTATGATGTTTATCACTAAATTAAAATTATTATACTTATAATATTTAAGGGAGTGACATGTTGTCACATTCTTTGGTTTTAATAATAATTAAATTATTTTTATGGTCAAAAGTACATAAAATGAATCTAATCAGAACCTTAGGTTATATGGGTATACATTTAGCCATCCAATAGAATTTTTTCATATGTTAGGGTAATTTTATAATATTATATTTATCCTTAATTACCCGATTTACCTTTAACTATGGTAAATAAAATTTACCGTAGTTACTATTCATAACTCCCAAAAATGAAAAGTAGCTTATTAACATAATTTGGACCCACTGATTCCAAATATGGGATCCAGTTTTCCAAATTCAATACACAAAAGTTGCAGAAAATAAATTAAAATTAATCCCGTTGTCGAAAGAAAATGGGTTTTTCTTTAAAACATTGCAAAAGATTGAATTGATTTAACCTACGAATTTAATGTAAAATCAATTATAATGACATAAATTATATTAAATGGTAAAAATATATTCTATTTAAACTTTAAAACCATTAAATATTATAATTTAACCATATAATTTATTGCGATGAAAAAAGTTGTTTTTAATTAAAATATAGCTTGTTTTTACTATTCATCAAAATATGAAAGTTACCAAAATAATATGAAAAATTTATCCAAAGTAAGTTTTTATTTATTGATTCCAAAATAGAATTTTATTTTGTCAAATTGAACTTATAAACATGTCAAAAACTATATTTAATGTGGGTGCGCCATCAAAAGGCAGCAAAACTGCATTTTTTGAAAAATACTTATTTTACACGAAATATTTATTTTGTTCTTATACCATGTTCTAGAAAATGTGTAAGATGAATAATAATGTTAT
The DNA here is from genome assembly GCA_963277665.1 of Viscum album. Classification (NCBI taxonomy): domain Eukaryota; kingdom Viridiplantae; phylum Streptophyta; class Magnoliopsida; order Santalales; family Viscaceae; genus Viscum; species Viscum album. Next base: position 2,122,749,622 of record OY728141.1, on the reverse strand, counting down.
AAAATTAAAATTTTAGTTAATACAATTCATAATGGCTAGTTCATAATAATATTATAACAATATATCGTTGTTTAGTAAAACCCGGTATTGCGTACCACACACGCTATCGAGGAAGGTCGTGATTGCATGTAATGCAAGCCAAGTCAGGGTTGCGTGTTGTGCAAGAATAGTTTATTGTTTAATATAATAGAATCCAACCATATTTCATTGAATATATATATATATACTCAATGTTTCGTTGAATAACTATTATCAAAATTGTGTGTAACACGATTCAAGAATAGTGTTGCGTATACTGCAAGCTAATACGGTGATGCGTATTGCGCAAGGTAATCTTGGTGTAGCATAAAACACAATACATTAATGAAATTAAAAGAATATGTTTCATAAAATCTCGGGGTGTTACATTATACCCCCCTTAAAATGAATTTCTCCCTCGAAATTCGTCGGGGTTATAAATGGTTTACTACTCGAAAGTTTGTTTAATAGAAACCCACATCATAAAAAGGAATACCAAAACATGGATTTAAAAACTAAAGTATGAAATGAAACGGTTACCCAAATTAACTCATCACTGGGTTTCCACGTATGAGAACATAGGTGAAAATATGGATATGGAATAAAAATCTAACCATCAAGTTCTGATGGAGAGTGGTAGAGAACATGGCTATGAAAAATCCAACAATAAAAAAGCTATTGATTTTTGATGATCTAAGGTACCATCTGATTCATCAGATATAAGGGAACTAGGACAACATTTTTGGTTTTCAAGATCATTTCCCTAAAGTTGATTAATTAAAAGAAATACTTGCATGATTTTGGTACAATCTCACTGTTGTTCGTGAATTGAACAATTTCCACTACATCCTTTAAAGAAATGTAGTTGAATTTTATATTCGTGATGTGTTAGCATATCATGTGATAGAATGATGGGTCATTCCATCTCTTTCAAACAAAAGGTTAGAAAAATTTATAAGTCCATCTTATGGTTAGATTAATCGTATATGGTTCCAAAAATGAACTTATACTTCATATATCATACCGCTTAATAAAATAAAACTAGCTTCTACTAACCAGGGACTTCCTGTTAGCCAGTGGTAGGTGATAAAGGTCAGTCGCACTTCGGTTGTGGGTTCGATTCCCACAGTCTTGTCCGACGCGATGGGCTGTCGCCCGTCCTGCAGGTTGTTCTTTTTCTAAAACTATATTACTATAACATCCCATCAATAATATCGAAAAAACTTCTATCCTTAAACAATACTAACTTATGTCCAACATAATCCATTCCAATATTTAGGCTTATCCATAATACTGCAGTCCACCCTCATAATATAGTGAAAACGATTACCAGAGATTTAATACCATCGTTGATCCCCATATATCATAAGATATGTCTTGTTGGTCACATTCCAAACATTCGAAGGCCTTAATCATGTATTCTCTTGAAAAAATGAATACCCATTGATCCTTAGTGAAAACATGAATGCAGTTAAAAGTTAAAACTTTCCACATACCAAAATCCTGAAAATCCTATATACTCAAACCATGACATAACTTAGTCCGTATATCAATCATGAGCTCATGAATACAATCAAACATCTCATTATCTTCTTATTCCTTCATTATGAGCATATCATCTACTTTACAAAAATATCTAAATAACCTTCCATGGTTACTGGTACCATTCAACATATACTTTCAAATAATTTTAGGAAAAAAAATAGTGTAATAATTTGTAGATGAGTCTTTATTCCATAATACCATTAACTATACAACATAACTCTCTATAAACATACAATCATTCCACTACCTTCTAAAACAACCAACTGAGCTTCAACACTTATTTCAGCTCATATATCATTTGTAGTATCCTCATCATCATCCACATAAATACTACCCATATGACCATGCTGACTCTCTTCATGAGATTTTCTCTTAGGGCATTGGTTTGCATAATGCCCGTACATTCTACATTTAAAACATCTAATCATTGTTGATGTCGTAGCAATACCATTATCCTTGTCCATGGTGTTAACTAACCCTTTTCCTTTGCACTTATTGGCTTTGTGTCCTTCTTTTTCACACCCAAAGCATCTTCCAGTTCCTTTGAAACAATCTCCTTGATGCCTCTTCCCACAAGATTTTCATGAGGGAAATTGAAGTTTCTTTCCTCTATGATCATCATAAAACTCCATCTTTCTCTTATTATCTGATTCGGGAAACTTACCAAAGTTGAGATTATTGATTATATTATGAGATTGCTGATTAGGCATAATAACGATGTTTGGACTTCCAGATCCCGTTTCATTTGGTTTCTCATGAAGAAAATCATTCCATTGTCTATCATATCCTCCATTATCGTGAATCTTCCTATTTCCAGCTGTTTTCTAAAACCCAAAAATAATACTGTGAGAGGCAAAAATCATGCTAGGGAAAACAACATAGTAAAGGGGGAGTACACTCAATATCTAACATCTTAGGTTAAATTCTAAGATTGTTAGCGTAGTTCAAGGACTATATCCTATACGTATACTTATCCTCAGGGACATCCCAAGACATACATTAGAAATATCTCTAGGGATATCACTAATGTTTTCGCATCTTACTTTCTAAAGGTTGACTAAACCTTTCCTCTAATACCATCTGTAGAGACCCGAAGCTTGACGTACATGGACATTACATTACTTTTGCGGAATACTTAGTACATAACAAAAACATACACACAAGGACTGTAATAGTTTAGTGTCTTTGGAAACTTGGAACGTAACCCTCTAATCGTGGTGAAAGATCTTCAACATCTCCCATAAAGATCTTCCCCTTTTTTTCTTACCTAAAACCATTCTTTATATCCCTGGAAAATAAAACATAAAAAGGGTGAGCTCAAATGCTCAGTAAGGTTAAGCATGGATAAAATAAATCATACCATATACATTTGAACTTAAAAACCTGAACATAATGTTTAAACATCAACAGCTTGAAAAATGACATAAAACATGGAAGTATGTAAGGAATAGATCATAAAGAAACATTAAGAATGATAAAATAGCATGGGAATAAAACATGTAATTTTGGAAACCATTAAGAACATGATATGATTTCCATAGTAGCCAAGGCATTGCTGCCAAGACCATCTTAGTGGACAAAGTCCCTTTCTGAATCGAGTTCACTCCTCGTTCCAGTCCTGTATTACTGAACCGGTTTAACTTCCCATTCCATCCATGTCTATCTCATGAGATATAAATCTTTACCCAATGCATTGGAGGGAGATATAGTTCCCACCCATCTCATAATGAAATTATTCTTACTTGTGCCACAAAATAAACATACATCATTTATAAAAACCCAATAAATAAAATGGGTTTCATAAACATCATCCCATCATCACATAATCCATATAAAAGAAATGGATATCATTTCATAATAAGAGAAGTTAAACCATGTAAATCATAGAGACATTGTAATTGAAACATTAACATATGAAATAATGTTATCTTAGATGAAAAATGGTTTTTGATAAAACACTTGAAATGAATTATTGAGGAAAATATCCTTTCTTCTTCAAAATCATTTTCTTTTCACAAAATGCCATGAAATTTTAAAAGAATAGGATTTTGTTTAAAATAGTCATGAAATCTTTTGGAGGAAGCATCATGAAAATAAGGCTTTATAAAACCGTAAAAATCCTTTCGTGCCGTATAAGTTAAAAAAACATTCTTCTCGTACTTTTGCCAGAAAAGACAAAAAAGTACCTCGTAACGTAAACAAAAGAAAGATTCCTTACATACTATGTAGTAAAAGTCAAAAATGGGTAAAAATAAGTTTAAAAATACATGAAAACACTTTTATAAGACATGGACATGGATGATATAAATAACCCTAGTAAATACTTATGAATATGCAATCTCGGATAAAAATGAGATTTGCAAAATTATCCCTTACCTTATGTCTGATATGCTTCGTATGTATCCGAACCTCCGGTATAATGATTTAAATAATGTCATTGACTTATTACAGAATCATATTCATTGTTATGATATCATATATGGTTCACTTATGACTTTATATTACTCGTTCTTTTGTAAATTCCATGTTAAAGAGTGTTTTGGGTAAAATCATTTCATTTGTCGTTCGTGTTTTGACTTGTAATTATTCATATGATTACTTAGATCACAATTACATAATTCCAGAATATAAAACATGATTTATATATAATATATATTCAGAATATACATATATATAATAGATCGATAAATAGAATGAATTACATCGTTCATGGAGACGGTAGGCCGTACGTATGCATGAACGCTGTTTTCGTTTCCTTATTGAGTTGAATGGAATTAAGTAGATTACATACATATATACATAAATCCAGTTGATTTATAATGTAATATATTTAATTATTATTGCTTATATATACTTTATAATCATTCTTAAATGGTTAACATGGAGAATGAATATCATCGCGTCGTGGAGACGGTAGTCCGTACGTACACACGAGCAATAATATCGTTTCCATAATTATTGAATTGAATTGGAGTGGATGATACAATATATCAGAATAAGTATGATGTTATAATAACTATGTATAGTTATTATTTACACCATTATACCCATCCATGTAAGGTGTTGGTGGAAAAAACAGATTACACCACGGCGTGGAGACGGTATTCCGTACATACGCACGCGCAGTGATTTTGTTTTCCGTAGGATGGATAGAAGGTGAAATGGGGTTGTTTCATATTTATAATAACAAATAAGTTAATTATTGATACTTATGTTATTACTTTATAATGAAACAACTAAAGAATAAGAAGTTTAAGAAGAAAGAAGCTTGAAAGAATCGGGAGAAGAAATTACCTCTTATTCGATACGCCTCTTTGAAACCTCCTCTTAGGGCACTAAGATTGGTCATTAAAGTAGACCATAACCTCTAGAATGTTTCTAGGGAATTGGAGAAGATAATTTGCCAGGGGTTTGCTGAGCTTGAAGGCTCAAATTGGTGTGTGGAGGAGAGGGAGGAGGTGCCCTTTTATAAGGGAGGAGAGGGGCACCTTTGGAATTCTTAAAAATATTAATTTATAATAAATCTATCCCCACTTAAAAACCTCTAAAAATGACTCATATTCGAATATTAAATGAGATAGGGTTGTAATATCATCAACCAGTCAAATTTAGACATATTTGGATCTTATTTTAAACCTTATCATTTTGATTTATCCTTATTTAATCTATTTAAGTTTATTTGTGGTAATAAAATTCTAAATGTTAAATTATAACAAATAATTACTTATTTGTTGTGTATTTTCCATAATTGTTTACTTTATAACATTATAGACCATATAAATTTAAATTTATAATTTTTTAAATATTTTTGGGATTTTTAAACAATTTTATAATTTGTTATTTTTATAAAATAACAATAGTGTCTATTTTGACACTATTCATTTATTTGAATTTAAATAAACTATATACAGAATATATGTTCAAACTAAAATATTTAATAGATTCATAAAAGGTCATATGTATCTATAAAATTAGTGGATCACATTAAATAGTTCATATAATATTTATTTTATTTTTTTTAAAACCATTTGTTTGGTTTATCTCTTAATAAAATAATTACTAGATCATTTTTGTATAATTATTTAATAAACTTATTTGTTGCATAAAAATTAAAAATAAAATCCTATGATGAATATAAATCTATTACCTTTCACAATAATACATTTACTATAATTTATCATCTTAAAATCACAATATTTAAATTGTTATATTTATTAAATTATGAAGGGGACAACTTTGGCATCATTTAAAATAAAATAATATAAGTGTCATAATAACTTTTATAAGGATCCAAACGGTTATATATTAGGTCATTGGATGATTAAGGTTTATATATACACTACCAATAAGTTTTGGTCACGTTTGTGGGCCTTTTAATGGGTATTATTATTTCAATAAAAACTATATTACTTATTTTCCACTTAATAAATAATTTCTGTATCATTAGTGTATCACCATTAATGTCAACTATTTAATACCTAAAAATTCTAAATAAATTATCATGATGTAGATAATTTTATTAGATTTCTGGATAGTATTTAATTTCGATGTTTTATGATGTTTATCACTAAATTAAAATTATTATACTTATAAGATTTAAGAGAGTGACATGTTGTCACTTTCTTTGGTTTTAATAATAATTAAATTATTTTTATGGTCAAAAGCCCATAAAATGAATCTAATATGACCCTTAGGTTATATGGGTCTACCTTTAGCCATCCAATAGAATTTTGGCATGTGTTAGGGTAATTTTATAATATTATATTTGTCCTTAATTACCCGATTTACTTTTAACTATGGTAATAAAATTTACCGTAGTTACTATTCATAACTCCCAAAAATGAAAAGTAAATTATTATCATAATTTGGACCCACTGATTCCAAATATGGAATCTATTTTTCCAAATTCAATACACAAAAGTTGCAGAAATTAAATTAAAATTAATCCTGTTGTCGAAAAAAACGGGTTTTTCTTTAAAACATTGCAAAAGATTGAATTGATTTATCCTACGAATTTAATGTAAAATCAATGCTAATGACATACATTATATTAAATGGTAAAAATATATTCTATTTATAATTTAAACCCATTAAATATTATAATTTAACCATATAAATTATTGCGATGAAAAAAGTTGTTTTTAATTAAAATATAGCGTGTTTTTACTATTCATCAAAATATGAAAGTTACCAAAATAATATGAAAAATTTATCCAAAGTAAATTTTTATTTCTTCATTCCAAAATAAAATATTATTTTGTCAAATTGAACTTATAAACTTGTCAAAAACTAGATTTAATGTGGGTGCACCATCAAAAGGCTACAAAACTGCATTTTTTGAAAAATACTTATTTTACCCGAAAAAATTATTTTTTTCTTATACCATGTTCTATAAAATGTTTAAGATGAATAATAATGTTATAAAATTTAAAATTTAGTTAATACTATTCATAACGGCTAGTTTATAATAATATTATAACAATATATCGTTTTTTAGTAAAACTCGGTATTGCGTACAACACACGCTATCGAGGAAGGTCGTGATTGCGTGTAATGCAAGCCAAGTCAGGGTTGCGTGTTGTGCAAGAATCCTTTTTTGTTTCGTATAACAGAATCCAACCATATTTCATTGAATATATATATATATACTCAATTTTTTGTAGAATAACTATTATCAAAATTATGTGTAACATGATCCAAGAATAGTGTTGCGTATACTGCAAGCTAATACAGTGTTGCATATTGCGCAAGGTAATCTTGGTGTAGCATAGAACAGAAGACATTAATGAAATTAAAATAATATTTTTCATAAAATCTCGGGGTGTTATAGCTGCTCTATCTCCATCCATGAAGGTTAACTACAGTGATTACAACCACTCCAATTCCTCGTTCAATATGTGCTAACAGGATTCCTATTGAGAGCATCTACCTCTACATTTCTCATAGCTGAGTTCAATACAACTCTATAATTTTAGATTCCTTTTCCCTTAATAAGGGACCTTCTGAATCCAATCAAGACACTTCAAGATATTTCCATGTAGCTAGTGCTCCTGAAGTGGGTCTGGGACCATCCTTAAGTGTCTCTCATGCTCCCCCTCGGACAAAGAGTATAATAATATTTCATAAAAAAAGATCACCTGGGGAAACCAAGGGTGAAAAACTGGTTCATACTAATCCCTTCCTCTACAATTCCCCCATCTACACCCCTATCTCGTGGAGCTCGTTCAGAGCCATCCGATATAATAGCATAAATATCGGTGTCACCCCATGGTGTAATCCAACATAGAAGTTTAACTCTCTAAGGAGATTTAAACCTAGAAAATCATTAAAGAAGTCATCCTTATACTCTATCAAAACTAATAAACTTGAGAACTAATAACATATAGTGCACCAAGGGTTGGACTAGCTAACTAAAGATAAATTGGATGCACCCTCCTCTACTTGAGTCCAACAAGAGTTGCAAGGATTTCCCCTTTGCCGATAGAGGGAAATATAGTTTCATCACCACATAATAACCCCAAAATTTTCTTAATACAATCAATACGAGAATGAAATGAGGATATATTCCATACTATTAATGATATAGTAAGGCCTCGATGCCACTACCATGAAATCCTAACCAAAAATCTTACCTCCAAGAGTCAGGCAACACTGTCGGCACCAGGGTGTGGTCATTGGTTCTCCTCTATTAAGAATATCTAAACATGAGGATATATTCAAAAAAATTAACTGGAACCTCTAGGTATCAAACAACAAAAGTTGCAGGAAGGGAAATCAATAGTACAAGTTTCTAACAATACTGTATCTAAAGTAAAAATACACAGATCCTACATCGAATTATCCCTGGAGTCCTGGGGTCATAAGCCATGACATCCTTCAAATGTATCCTCCCCTATACTATAGTTCCTGGAGTCTGGTATGAAATATTTGGAGGTGGTGGTGATATCAATTAAAATTGTAGGCCACCTCCTACTACTTCCCTAGCTATCCTACCACGTCAGCCACCTGACAGATTTTTCTTCTCTCGCTACGACATCTTCTAAGGTGGTTCATTACTAGCCTCTCTGTCTGCAGTATGAATGGTGGGAAAATATTTCCTCAGATTCCCCCTTTTATGGGAAGTGAATCAATGCATTACCGTATGGGAACTAGCAAGTCCATTCCGACGAAACCTCTGGTTTTGCGGCTTCTGTTTCTCACCTGATATCAGTAGGTCCTACTGACCCTGCATCCCAAGAGAACATTGCTTCAGATGCCTATGACACATGTTATAACCCTATGTCTTATCACCTAGTTCCAAAATAGCCATACAAACCTCATTCTAGAACATTTCATCCACATGAACCACTAGAGGTGGTTTTAGTAGCCGATCATCATGAGAAACCTTCACCTGCTGACTATTCTGAAGAACTGCATCGCGACTAGATCCCATTAGGTAGGCCTCATCGAGAATTGGTCTAAACATTCGATCCGGCTATGGATTCCTCATTGGATGATTTTTTGAACACATCCTGAGGAGAAAAAAATCGGTCATAGTTAAAAGAGTAAACATAGTGAGCTGGCTCAAGAAAAATATATAAATAAAAAACCATTCCTATATGATGCAAGTACCTTTATTTCCCTATAATCAGCATTTTCATGGATAGATTTAGAAATTAGATTCTAAGAGTCCTAGTGTATGGATATTTCAACCACCACACCAATAGTAGAGTCCCTAGCCTGAAATCAAAACTCGAAACACATAACACTATCACCCCTAACCAATCTCACAGACACTCGATCACAAGGTATAACTGACCTCCTTTAATACCACTCTTTCATGACCCGTCCCCTAGGGAATTTGTCATGACAAACCCAAGCCCACCTCCGATAGGCCAGGGGCTAGAGACTAGAACTGAATAAGAGTATCCCATAAATTGGAGGCATTTTACTATGAACCTATACATGAACACCCCAACTGAAAGCCATAAGGATGATGAGTTAAAACACTAAGTAATGAAAATTCATGCATACCACTACAACCCAACAACAAAGTACAATAGAAAGAAAAGCATTAAAGTAAAACTAGGGCATAATACAAGCCCACTATAAGAAAAAAACCTAAATGACGTGACCCACAAACAAGGGTACTAAGGCTACTGTAGAAGCTTCCAGAAACACATCGGCTTGTATAATATCACAAGGCACCGCCTACTCCTCTTCCTAGTCCTTCTCCACATCGGACTCCACCAAAGAATTGGTCAACTTCAAAATAAATGACACATGTGGTAAAATACCATGTAGGGGGTGAGTAAAACAATACTCTATAGGGGACCCTAAAAACCACAAAGAAAAAGGCCATAATGAAAAACCCCTAAAAAGGTACAGTCAGGTCAACACAGATATATTTCATCAACACATATAATAAGAAAATTTAGGTATAGTAAGAGGATTATGAGATGCAACATCTCATTCAATGAAATCCATATGGTTCTGTCCGTAGAACGTTGAATTCCAATAGGTCCATTTCCACGAGCTATCTGATAGTAACCACGTAGAGATTGTCTACCAAATGTATCCAAGGGAACAACTGGTCCTGATATGTCACGAAGTTTCTCTAAGATGTCTGGTCTCACTAAGAAAAGAAGTATCTATGTCACAACCAATCCTTTATCAAGAGATTATGTTCAAGGTAGTCTTTTCCCAAGAGGACTCACCCATTGATCCACAAAGTCATCAGAGATCTTCGTTAAGAGGTCCCACTTCCTTGGGCCCTACCCAATGAGGACACACTATAAACTACCTAAAGTACACTTTTTGAGTCATAATGATGAACGTATTATACTTCTGAGGGACGCATCCCTGATAATTCATTGAGTTCTATCGGGACACTAAGGTCCACTCATCTTCCTGGTCACTGAAGTCTTCTTGGATACCATGCCACTGAGGTATTCTCGTCTACCAGGCCACTAAGGTCTGTGCGTCACTTCCTTCTCATCACATCTAGCCACACGATTTCTGCTCATAGCGTGATTGATTATGAGAGAATATTATCTTCAATCCATTGTTCCTAAATCAACCTTCACTAGAACACACATGGATTATTTCATATAGATCACCTTGTTGCATGGGTCCCAAATCCACAAATGGATCGTTAATCAGTCATATGGTTTGGACATTATGCCAATTTTAGTAAAAGGGGATGGTTAAGTCTGGGTTGGGTCCAACCCAGTCGGACCATACTAAAATGGGTCCAATGATCCTACCCTAGTCTAACCTATCCTGTTGGGCCTAGCACGTACCATCCTGATGGACCACCTGGGTCTGGCCCGTTTGGCCTCCTGGGGCATCCCATCTTCTCCTGCCTGACCCACTATGAGTGGGTAACTTTCCATCCAAAAACATGGAGGCTTCTGCTGCATCTGCTATGGGTTGACTTGGTGGTTTTGCCGCATGACTATCTCATGGGTCATTGAGGGGGCCTCCTTCCGTAGTCATGCTAGAACATGGCCCTCCAGCTGCGTGACGTGGCTCAATGCTGCGTATGATGGAGACCCCTCTGCCGACTGTTTCTGGTGGCCCTTATCTTTCGCCCCCATGATCAATGTCGCGATGACCTCCACCACAGTGGCTCAACATCGCGATGCACCACATATGCACACTTCCCTTCGCATGTGGCCACCATCGCATGCAACCGCTAGTGTCGGCGTGTAGGAAGTTTCTTCTGTGGGCCACCAGACATGTTCTTCTGGTCTATTCATCAATCCATGAGCACCTATGGAATACTCGGGTGGTCTCCATTACTACATCATGATCAAAGTCACTCTCTGTCAATATGAGAGTCCAATCACTCTTGGTACATCATGGAAACATCAGACATGACCTCGTGCATCCATCGGTGAAAATTGATAGGATAAGGGTAGGAAGATCACCAAAAACACCTGAGGGATGGATGATGGGCTTGTTCATTCAACTTTTCTTCATCCCATTAGAAGGAAACTGAGAAGGCAGTAATTACCAGTTCCTACCATCAAAATCCCACAATAATTAACCAATATCGCATGAATGAACATCCCACGGATCAACCTATTTGTGGGTTGATCCACGTTCATCATTTCTAATGAAAAAATTATGAATCAAGATCACAACGAATAAAACCACTACATTAAGGTTGGATTTTTTGTTGGCCAAGATCGGAGCTACACACCAATCATTAGTTTTTCATGATCCAAAAACAATATTCAGTGGAGATACTTCAATGGATGGAAATATGTAGGGAGAAAGGTGGTCATCATCATAGGCGATTCATCGATTGTCACTTGCAAATACCAAATCTCTATGTTCATTGAAATCCTGGATCTCTACCAATGATCCCATATTCAGTTATACCATTAAATGGAGGAAACACATTTCAACATTTCTATTACAGTAAGTCACAAAATCATTATAGTATTTCATTTATGAAATATCATTTCTATTATGATTGGGTAGAAACAACATCATGTTGCAGCGAAACTCGAATTTGAATAAAATAAACTCAACAAGTTTATTTTTTTCTTCAAATAACATTATTGTCAAAATCCTGGAAAGATAACTATTTACCTCGACCCATGCCATCCAAGGTTAAGTCTTGATTAAGGAGAACATATCATTACCAAATCAATGGTGGTGTCATATTTTTAATATGAGTTACCATTTTTGATTTGTGAGGATTTGAAATTAAAATATTTTCTTATTTAAATTTTTTTATTTATAGTTACGTCCCAAAACCAACATTCAAGAATGACCCATGTTAGCAGATGTTAGGCTCTGCCTAAATTTTTTTTTCCCTCACAAGTATAATGTCGGTCTTCGATTTTCAATCTGAGTCATCGTTCATGAGTTATAAGGACTTGAAAAATAATTTTTTTACTTAATTATCTTAGTTACGATTATTCCATTTTCGGGTTTTTACTAGTGACCCATGTCGACTAAAATTATGTCATGCCTAATATAAAACCACTACTCTGAATGCAACGATTCCCTCAGATTTCTGATTAGGGAACATGTTTAAGATTTATTCTACTTTTTTAGGATAATCTCTTAGCCATGCTATTTAAAAACATAACAATTTTCGACGGACCATTCTAGGAACACCGGGGCTTGGAATCAAATGCTATATCAGTGGATGTTGTCATAATTTTTCCATGAATTCTCAAAAAAAATAGAACCAGGAACATCCAAGACATTACATTAGCCCCACCATAAGGCTTTATGTTCCTGAAAACTAAACTATGTGATTCCCAAACCGATGATTGTACACGTACGGACCTGAGCCTGCTGCTTCCACATACTCTCTTGGATAATATATTGTTTCAACCGAATGAATACTAGAGAGATCAATTTCCCATGGAGGTTCCTGTCCACTCAATCCACGATCTCCCCCAAAAACTCTGCAATAGTCCACAACATCATCAACATTCAGCTTTCCCCAGTCTATATAGTGTGTTGGGATGTGTATGTATCTCCTAGGCTGAGATACATGGAAGGTGTCATGTACCTGTTCTCACTATGGGGTAGAGACAAATAGAACACAACCTTTCCAACTCTATGTAATACCTGAAAGAGGGACTATCAGCCCTGAAGATAGCTTGCCACCCTGGAAAAGATCTCCAAAACCCTCTTTATAGTGAGACCCAATGGAAGAAATTGTCTTCTTCCATGAAAACCAAAGGTCTCCACTATCTACCAACAGAAAACATATTATGGACCTATGAATTCTTCCCCCACTACTAGGTGACCTGCACAAACATTATAAACACCTTTTATAATCCCTTCCACAACTAGGATTTAAGTAGAGAATCATGATCTGAAACAATCATTGTTGAAACTCCACGGAGTCGAACTATCATCAGCACCAATAGGCATCCCAAGATCTCTATTAGACTCTACTTTTAGGTTTTTTGGAGTTGGGTGAACTCATTGATTCAGTCAGAGATCACCTAGATGGCATCGTGTCTCCTAGACATACGTGGTGAACCCTTCATAAAGTCCAATGATATCCCTTCCCACATCCTTCCTAGTACCCCTAGAAATAGAAGGTGAATCCCACGAAATAGATTCAAACAAGTGTTCATATTTTATATCAATAGTAAATCCTAGCTTCACCCCCATTATATAATCCTTGGTTTCCTCCTTGACAACCACATTCATATCCAGATGTATCTCGCCACTCTAGGAGTCCACTGCTACAACTGTGCATCTCCGAAACAGAACGACATGCTCCCCACCTTTCGAATGACCATAAATGATATTTGATTTGAAAAACTGAGCACATAAAGCCTAAAATCTAGTATCACTGAGTTGTGCCACCTTGAATCATTTATGATTCGATGGGTAACAACAAATGTCCAAAGATATGATTCTCTATCTCCATCCATGAAGGATAACCACAATAAGGAAAATCACTCCAATTACTTGTTCAGTCATTGATATCTGTATTTCCTCCAAGTGCATATACTTCTACAGTCCTCATCCCTGAGTTCACTGCAAATCCAACCTCCAAGATGCCATGTCCCCAAAAAGGGACCTCCTGAATCCAAGATTGAAACTTCAAGAGATTTTTGTGTAGCTGATGCACCTGAAATGGGTCCAGGACCATCCTTACATGTCTCTTGTGATCCCCCTCGAATTCCAAGAACACTAATATTTTGTCAGAAAAGATCACCTGGGTCTATCCAGGGTGAAACACTAGGTCTTACTAAGCCCTTTCACTACAAGTCCACCATCTTCACCCCTAGCTTGTGGAGCTCTTTGGGAGCCATCCAATATACTAGTGTAAATATGAGGTCCACCGTGGGTTTTAAGCCAACACATAAGTCTAACTCTATAAAGAGAGGTAATCCTAGAAAATCATTAAAAAGATGTATATATACTATGTCACCACTATGAAATTTGTGGACTCATAACATCCAACACACTGAGGGTCAGATGACACAACTGAATAGAAATATTTTGTACCCTTTTCTGCCTCGGTTTAATATGACACTCATGGATTTTCCCTTTTTTGATAGAGGGAAATCTAGTTCCATAACCACAGCAGAACCACATATTTTTCCAAAAAAAATCAATATGAGTATGAACATGGGGTTAAGTCCTTACAGAAAATGATATCGTAAGTCCTCGATGCAACTACCAAGAGATTCCAACCAAAACTCTCACCTCCAAGATTTACGTCACACTGTCGGCACCTGTGCATGGTCATTGGGTATCTTCCAGTACTAGTCTTTAAATGTTAGGATCAAGTAAAAAGTCATAGCCCGAACCTCTAGTTATCAATCTAGAAATGTTGCAGGAATAGAAATCACTAGTACAAGTGTTTATCAAAACAGCATATAAAGTATAAAGACTCATATCATACCTTGAATCATCCCTAGATTCTTGTGGTCATATGCCTTGAGAGCCTAAAATTTTCTCCTCCCTGATCCTCCAGCTTCTAGAGTCAGGTATGGAATAGTAGGTGGTGGTAGTGGTAACATGTCAAAATATCATCCACCTCCTACATCATCCCCAACTCTCCTTCCGTGTCCGCTGCCCGACATATCTATATTCTATCATTTATTACTCTTTCTTTGTGGTTCATCAACTACCTCTATGACTGCATCATAAACGTTGGGGAAATTTCGCATGAACTTCCAAATTTTATTACAAGCATAAAAAAATCCTTCCTTCTAAGAACTAGCTTGTGCCTTCTGATGAAACCTCGGGTTTTGCAGCTTCCGTTGGGAACCTACTATCAGTAGGTCCTACTCACACTACATCTTGAGTTATCTCTACATAGAATGTCTGTGAAATACATTATAATCCTACACCTCATCACCATGCACCAAATGATCCATCCACGACTCTGTTTGGAAAGCTGCATCCACCTGAACCACTGGAGGTGGGTCTAATAGATGATCATCAGGAGAACCTTCACCTTTTTATTGTCCTAAATAACCACTCTATAACTGTCTCCCATCATGGAGGATTCATTTATCATTGGTCCAAACTCATGATCCTACATCAGAAACCTTTCTGGATGATGTCGTGAACACATACTATGGAAAAAAATATGTGTCACCATTAAATGAGTATACCTGGTCAGCTGACTGAAGAAGGACATGGAATACAAAACCCATTCCTATATGATGCATGTAAATTTATTTTCCTACAATAAACATTTTCATGCACCAATTTGGAAAACATGTGATCGGTGTCCTGGTGTATGGATCGGTTGGCTGCCACACCAACAAAGGATTCTTTGGACTAAAATCCGAACTCGAAACAATTAACATTGTTTCCCTAAACAATCTCACCGACTCTAGGTCTCAAGGTATAAATGACCTTCTTTTGATACCAATATGGCATGAACCATCCCCCAGGGATCGTTATATGACTACCCCAAGCCCGCCTCCGATAGTCTATTGGATGGTGACTACCACCGAGTAGGAATATCCCCCAAATGGGAAGAATATTACTACGAACATGTACACACACCCAACTGAAATCCATAAGGCTGAAGAGTGAAAAGACTAAGTAAATAAAATGAATTAATGCCACTAAAACCCATAAAATTTTGTACGATAGAAATTAATGTATTAAATTACAATCAGGCCAGAATAAAATCCCACTAAAAGAAAGACAACTACAGGGCCCAACATGAAAACAAGGGTATTAAAGCTGCTATAGAAGCTACCTGAAATACCTCAGATTGTCTCATCTCACAAGGTGTCGTCTAGTCCTATTCTTGCTCCACCTAGTAATACACCAAGGCATCAATAAAATGTTCAAGACACGACATGTGTGGGAAAAGCCCATGTAGTGTTGAGTAAAACAATTCTTAGTAGGGGACCTTGAAAACTAAAAAGAAAATAACGAAAAGGAAACACCACTAAGAAGGTAAAGTCAACTCAACATAGGTATATGTCATCAAAAAATATAACAATAACAATTAGTTATACATAGAGAGGATTCTAAGACACAACATCTCATCGATTACTAGCCATATGGTTCCTCGCATAACACACTCGACTCTTGGAGGTCCCAATCCTTTACCTATCTAATAGTAACCATGTAAAACAAGTCTACCAAATGAATCCGTCAGAAAAAATTGTCTCAATACATAAAAAAAAATTACCTGAGACATTTCGTGTCACTAATACAGGAAGTCTAGATGTCACATCCAATCCTTTATGATGGTATTCTTCTCAAGGCATGCACTTCCTGGGAGGACTCATTCCTTGATCCACCAAGCCATCAGAGACCTTCGTTAAGATGCATCGCTTCCTTGGGACCTACTCAAAGAGGAAAAACTAATAACCACATGAAGTACACTACTATAGTTGTAATTATGAACATATGGTACTGTTGAGACACTCATCTATGAAAAGTCACTAAGGTTTTTCGGGCCACTGAGGTCCAATTTTTTGTCGGGCCACTAAGGTCTGCTTGGCTACTATGGCACTACGGTCTGCTCATTTGCTGATCCACTAAGGATCACTCGACTACTGAGCCATCGCGGTCTTCCCATCTGTCAGGCCACTAAGGTCCCCACAGCTATAGAGCCACTATGGGTTTCTATTATCATGGGATAATGAGGTCTACTTACCACTTCCTTCTCGTCGCAACCATCTGCAGGATTTCCGCTCGTAGCATGCTTGATTCTGGGATAATCTAATACTCAAGCAATCAGTCATAAGTCAACATCCACATAATTTCAGTTTGATTATAATAAAAGGAACACCTAAGCACAAGATTCATAATCCCACAAACAGGTTTTTAATCAGGTGTATGGTTTGTATGTTATCCTAGTTTTTGCAAAAAGGGGTCAGTTAGGTCTGATCTGACATGTACCTTCTTATCAAGCCTGACTCATTGTGAGAGGTTTGACTTTCCATGCCCAGATGAGGCGGTGGTCTCCACGTCTACTCTCAGTAAATGAAGCGTGTTCACTACATGACCTCCTCATGGGTCACCACAGGGCCCTTCTTTTGTGGTCATGCTGGACCACAGCCCTCCGGCCGTGTGACATGGCTCCATGATACATCTTCCAGAGAACTCACCAATGGTTGTTGATGGCGGTCCTTGTACACAACTCCATGGCCAATGTCGAAGGGACCTCAACTACCTCATCACATAGTAGGTGTGTGCTTCCTCCCGCATGTGGCCGACGATGCGTGCTGGTGGTTTCATTTGCGGGCTACCAGACATGCTCTAGTGGACTGTTCTTCAATCCGCGAGCACCTATGGAATCGTCAGTTCATCTCCATCACTCCTACATGCTCCAAGTAATATTGTCATCGATATGGGGGTCCAGTCACCCTAGAAACCACCCGGTAGCGTCCTACGTGACCACATGGGTCCGTCGACGAATAATCAATAGGATGGGGGTAAGAAGATCACCAAGAACACCCGTGGGATGGACGATGGCCTTGTTAATTTGGCTTTTGATCACACTGTTAGATGGAAACATGGAAAGGAGTAATTACCAAGTTCTTACACTTCACGTTCCACAATAATTAACCAATCCCGCACGAATGAACGACCATTGGATAAATCTGTTAGTGGTTTGATCCACATTCATCATTTGGAAAGAGAGAATGGGGAATATGGATCTCAGAGAATAAAACCTCAACCTTATGGTTGGATCATTTGTTGGTGAAGATCGTAGTTTCACAACCGTCGTTCATTTTTGTTGATCTAAAACCCTTCTTCATTGGCACTACATTGAAGGATGGATGGATAGAGGGAGAAAGGTAGTCCTCATCATGGGAGATTCCTCGATCATCACTCATCAACGCCAAATCTCCTAGTTCAGAGAAATACTAGATCTCTTCCAATGACCTCGTAATTGGTTATGACATTAAATGGAAGAAACACATTTCAACATTTCTATTATGTTGAGTCACACTGTTATTATGCTATTTAATTTATTAAATAGGGTTTCTGTTATTCTCATGTTGCAATTTCATTGTGTTTCATAGAAACACGAATTTGAATAAAATAAACTCCTCATGTTTTTTATTCGAAGAACATTTTTATAAAAATACCAAAAAAATAACAATTTCCCATGACTAGAACTATCCATGGTTAATTCCTACTTAACGAAAAAATATCATTACAAACTCTACGGTGGTCTCAGATTTTTAATCCACGTTTCTGTTTGTGAGTTATGAGGATTATAAAATAAAATTATTGTTTATTTAAATTATTATATTTATGGTTATGTCCCAAAAACCATCATCTATCGCCGGCATGTGTCAGCCGATGTTATGCTCCTCCTAAGGAAAGAAATCCATCACAAGTTCAACGGTTGTCTTGGAATCTCAATCCTAGTCATCGTTCATGAGTTATAAGGCCTTGAATAATAAAATGAATTTATTTAATTATTTTGTTTACGGTTATGCTATATTCAGGTTTTTTCATAGGAGTCCTGCTCCGACTATACTTAAATCATTCCTAGGTTTAAACAAGTACTCTAAATGCTACAGTTCCCTAAGATTTATGATCAGGGCACCGATTTGAATGTTATTCCATTTCTTCAAGAAAACTGCTCACACATGCTATTTAAAAACATAAAAATATTTTGACAGAACATTTCGGGCACACCGGGTCTCAGAATCTATCTCCATCTTCGCACCTGGTATCATACTGTTCCAAATAATTTTCTAAATATATAACCAATTAAATCTAAGTTGTTTTATATATTATGAATGGGGTAAGAAGAGAATATAAAAAAAATATAGGTTTTTAAAACTCTTAACATTCTCTTTGAGGTGTATCCTTTGCAGTGATCCATGATACTTCAAAGAGGGTCTTTTAGTTATAAAACTAACTTAATAATGTGGATAAGAGGGTTGGAAGATGTATTATTGTAGATATTTATCTTTAAAAATATTTTTAAAGTGAGTATGAAGGTGTGGATGAAGAGTTTTATGTACCCAATAGAGAGAGTTACCTTTGAATTAATTATTTATTAATTTTGTATTTTAGATCAATACTAATGATAGTGTTGATTTTATTATGTTTATATAGTTTTAGATTAATACCTATATGTATTATTTACATTTAAACACATCTAAAATCAAATTGAAGGTTTGAATTTTTTTCATCAAATTAAATAATCAAAAATAGTTTTTTATTAGAATAAAATATAATATAGGCTTTAGAAATTAATTTATATTTTTTTTATGTTAAGTTAGTTATAATCAATACGTTATTTAACTCATTAAATAAATATAATTTAATAATTTTGTATAAATTATTGAATCATTATTCATCAAAATGATGTCATAAAACATATGGTATATGAAAAATATGTGTTTATACTATTCATTGAAAATACAATTATATAAGATATATATATATATACAGTTCATCCAAATATATTTTTGATATACTAATTCCAAAAATGATATTCATTATATATTATTCATCTTAAAATTATTTGAAGTTCAACTTTTAAATAAATAATAATGAAAACAATTTAGGTCTGACGCACATTATACAAAATGTTTATAATACAATATCAAGGAAAATATTAGTTTTTTAATGATTACCTAATCCAAATGTAATATCTAGTTTATGTAATAATAAAATGTATATGATATTTTAAAATTTTAAATGAAAATAATAAAAACTTTAATATATTATTCTAGTGTAAAATATGTTATTTAATATTTTAAAAGGGAATGTATAATGTTAAGACATGCACATAGAATATGATAACAATCATTTAAAAATTAGATGATTTACTTTTTAATATTACAAATGTCAAAAAATATTATTTTTTGTAAATATTTTTTTAAACACCTATTTTTTCATATGATTCACATAAAATATCATATGAAATTAAAAATTATAATTTTACTTTCTATGGTTATATATTATAATTATATAATTTTAAAAAAGTAAAAAATACTATGTTAACAATTACTTCTAATTAATTCATTACTATTAAATTTAGAATAATAAAATAAAACTATAAATAAGAGAAATGTAATTTTCAAATAAAATTGTTTGTGTGAATAAAATAATTAATTAACTAAAATATGTTTTATGAAACCATTTTTGATAAATATTTATTTTTCACAAAATTCCACTAAGACATGTGAATTAAAAATAATAGTTTATTAGTATTAACTAAAATATTAATAATAGATATTTAGGGTTATATCTTTAATTACATTAAAAAGTTACATAAATATGAAAGATAAAAGTTATACACCATGAATTAAATATATGAGATATGGAATTATTATTATTTTGTAAATTTTTATTATTATTATTATTAATTATGTATTTTAATTATTGATTGTATCAATAAAAAATATATAAATTTCATTTTATAATAATATATACATTTGAAGGAATAAAAATTATTAACAAATAACTTAAAATATTACATTGTAAACAAGGTCTCTTTGAAAATAATGAAGGTAGAGGTGGTTTACTTATAGGCTCAATAATGGTCTTTAGGATCTATGGTCCAACTTAATATCTAGGATAAAATTATGAAGTAATATTATTTTTGTTCCCAAAGCCCAGTGTATATTTTAATTTAGAAGGTTTGAACATGGATCTTGAAGGCGCATTCCCACTTGATGAGTCAATTTTATATCCTATGGCTATAAATGAAATGTTATATAATTTGTCAAAGGATTCGAATATGGATCAGAAGACTCAACTATCACAAGAGATTTGGTTTTTGAAATTATATAATGCATTTTTCTCACTCTAGACTGAGCGAAGTGGCATTTGATAGACCACTATCTTTTGTGGGTATGATAGTTATTATAGTATTTTAATGGGAGTATGAGGTCAACATTTTCATCTCCTTATTCATCTAATAAGAATTCTTAATCAATGTAAAAACTAATGGAAGAATAATAAGGCCATGTAAAAATCCAAGATCGTGTGATTTAAATCATGATCAAAGGGAGACAACCCAAAGGTTGGGACATCCTAGTACCTCACACTATAGGATTATTTTAATGAAGGATATAATTCCCAAACATAATACTGATGCAATTGAGTTAACTTCTTCAAGCGGTGATCATGGTATGATGGGTATAGATGGGGCATTCCATATTTAATTATTTTTTAATGTCTCTCAACATATTATATATCCTACTCCTATAGAGAGAAGCATTTTCCCTTTAGAGAATCAGAATGGTTACTCACAGTAAAATGATATAATTCGGGGGATCTTCCAAATTTCCCCTCATTCATAAATAGATCGTTTTGAAACTGAATCATTTTGGTGAAATTTATGTGGATGAATTGGATGTGAAATATAAAGTGGAATTTGAGAAACGAATGTTCCAAAAGAATAAAATTTCAGAATAAGATTTTTTTTGTATCCTTTTTGAATGTGTCATACATTTTAGATCACCAATTAGTTTAAGGGGGGGCTTTAATATTTATATTTAAAAGGTAACCAATTAAATTATTAATAATGAATAATTGAATTAAAACTTTATTATTTTGTTATTGATTTTTATTGGTTTTCAGTTGTGTTTAGTGAAATTTTATTAATAATATAAATGAATTTTATAGTTAGGTCCTTAAAATTTATGAGAATAATGTTACTCATGTAGTGAAATATGTAAAAGCATTAAATGAATATAACTACAAAAATAAACACATACGGATAATGTATATATCATTGTTTACATGGACAAAATCTTACATAAATTATAATGACAGTTTATTTAAATTAAATCATTCCAAAATCACTCACATCACCTCCTAATGTAATGTGAAAATAAGTAATTTATTGTGGTTTTAGAAACCATGTTCTTTATATACTAGATCCATCAATCCTGTAAGAGGAAGAGTATCCCAAAATAAATTGATCAAAAGAATGTGGGTTCATTTAAAAAAAAGATAAATATAGAGGATCTAAAGAGTATTCATAGTCAAGTGATTAATAAAATAAGAGTCATTTTTTGAGCTTTGGTAACATTTTAATGAAAATTTAAAAACAAGTACAATCCTGGGATATTAACTTGTATAGTGAAATAAAAAAATGGGAATTCATCTAAATTATGATTTTTGATATATTTAACTACTATGAATGGTAATTTTAAAATTTATATTTTTTTAATATTAATCAATGAATGTGAAAGAAATATAGGTGTTTAGTGGTTTTTGAAAATAGTTTATCAATTTGTTTGATTACATTCGCAAATATTTTAAATTTCATATTATTTCAAAAGAAAATGTAATTTAATTCATAAATAAAAAAGTGTATGAGAAATATTTTTTTGATAAATGAATAAATTCATAGACAACTGTAATGAAATAAGTGGTTTAAATGTTGAAAAAAATGTATTTAAATTTAAACAAGTTTAAAAAATTATACATGAATTTTTAGGTCCAATGATCAAATAATTTAAAACATTATTCCTAAGATAAAACTAATTTCATAAAATAATAAAGAAAATAAATTTTAGATTCATGTTACTATGGTTTTATAATAAATAAAAATTACAATCAAGGTATACAATGAATTAGAAATATTTATTATAAGTGAGATAATGTGCATTTTAGTTCCTACAATATTTGATCTTGTTTAAAATTCATTACCCATTATATAATACACTCCACATTTATTTTAATTAATTTTTTCAAATTTTATATTATTATCATACCATATTATTGATGTGATTAGGTCATTTTGAGAGTCTTTGGAATATAGAACCCCTTAAAAAGATATAACTAGTTTAAAATATTCAAAAACCTTTTTAAAACATCTGTATGCAGTATTGTATTATTTTGATATTTTTTGAGTCTAGGAAAATCAATATCTTTTATTTTTAAATAATTGGACTAATATTTTTTGATATAACATTATTATATTTTTTTCCCAATATATTATTTTCATATGGGAATATATTACATGTACTTAATAATTAAAATGGATATAATTTACAATAGTTTTGGGGTTTTGTTGGAGAGATAAATCTTATTTATGTATGGGGATTACTATTAAAATGAATACACTTTTCATTCTTAACGGGATTATATTTTGGTTAATATATTAAATATTATTATAGAATGTGTTTTATTTAGGTTATTTAAAAATTTATTATCTATATAAAAGAGGGATATTATTGTATTATTTATTATAATGACATTAATTTTAATAAAATAATTATTTATTATTGATATAGTTATTTATCTAATATAATTCATATTTATGAAATTAAATTATTGATTATTTCACAATTTTATTATCATTATTTATTATTCTATGATATAGGTATAACCTATTACAGGATTTAACATTTGTATAATGATAATTTTTTTCATATAATATTAATTATTGGATGTATTATATTGTATTTATGATATTAGATTATATTTTAATAAGAACTATATCATAATTCATAATATAAGCACTTCATAAAATGTGTTACGATTATATTACACTATGTAATAGTTCCTTCACACATTATCAAATAGACATTCCTTAATGTTTTTACTAAACAACAATAAAAGATATTCCATATTCAATCCTCTAGATGAGACACCCTATTTTAGATGAGAACTCATAAAAATATTTCTTTTATTTATTTATTTCATAAAATAATCATCTAATGGTTCATTCGTCATTTAAATAATATTTTTATTAATATTTAGTATAATATTTATTTATTCTTCTAATTTTTTCAAATACATTTTTTAAATATATATAATTCTTGCGTGTGATATTTAGAAACACAAAAGGTTTTTTGTCATTTATGAGAATACAAAATCATGTTCTATTATATAGTTTCATTATATAATTAGTTTTACAATTATATAATGTCATTATGTATGATATAATATTTTTAAAAAACTAGAATAGTATACACACTTCCTATATAAGAATATTAGTGTATATCATATAGTACGGTTTATATAACATTAATATATCATCAAATATGACAGGTATTTTTAAAATCTTTTCAAAAAAATATCATGGAAAACATTTTATGACATTAACATAACACCATTAAGGAAAAATGTTATGGCCTATGATATTTTGATATCGTTGAAAAAAATATGAAATTAATGTGTCGATATAGTGATATTGAAATACCCTAAAAAGAGAAATGATATATCACAATAACTATATAAGATGTTTCATTGTATAATTTAGAAAATAGAAACATATAGAATTCATATTTTTTCTTGAAATCAGAATCCGAGAGGATTTCATCTAGAAATAAAAAACATAAAATTTCATGGATATTAAATATTGAAAATAATAAAATAATAAATATATTAAAATAAGGAAAAAATGAATAAATAAAGATACCATGATTTAGAAAATATACTGGAATTCATTTATCTATTGGAATGATCCTTTTATTATTAAACACTTCATTTCTCACATTTTTTTCAAATTTTTTTATATTTTATTAATTTCATTTAAATTTTAATTTATTATATTTATTATTTTATCTCAAAAATTATAACTTTCGTAATTTAATTATTCTTAAATTTCAATATGGAATTGTGTTTTAGTTGTTCTTACATTTCAAATGGATGTTTGAATTTTTTGTTCCACCATTTGAAAAGAAATTTTGAGATTGGTTATACATTAATTTCAAAGGGTAAAGAATATTGATTATACCTCCATACAATATATATCATATTTAGAATTTTACCTTTAGGTTGAGAAAGGTAGTACCTTGTTTAATATGTTGTGACTCCATAAAAATCATCTTTTATTAGTTAAACTCATTTATTGACCATTTGGAGAAAAAAAATATAGTAAATATATAATCACATGGATTTAAAATATAATAAAAAATTACTATTTTATTTATTTAATATGTTCTTAGCTACTCTAATACATTATTTAAATATAAAATCATCCATTCAGAACTTCTTTACACTTTCATATTCAGAGAATAGATAGAATATAATAAATAATATATTTCAAAAATGATAAAGATCTAATATTTATAAATAAAACTTTTTGTAGATATAAAAAAATAAATATTATAAGTCTTTGATAAAATTTGATAATGAAAATGTCCAAAATAAGAGGAATCTCCCTAAGATGGGGTGAATCAGAGTGAAACCCATAATAAAAGTTCCCTTTTAAGTTCTTTTTAGACTTCTTTAATAAGTTATAATAATACAAAACCTATATGAAATATATTTAGGAATCTTTACCAACATGTGATATATTTTTATTTTCCTAAAAAAATCAACTATATCATTCTTATTCACAAGTTAACAATTAATACAATATTCATCACCAAATATTCAATAATTTTCCTTTGCCCATATGATTAAAAAATTCCAGCAAACCCACAAAAATACATATATGTCCCCATCTAAAAATTTAATGAAATGGTAGGGGTAACTATTATACCCACTCCTGACAGAATATCTTAATTTATTCCCACTAGCTATGAAGTGCCCAGATCAATTTGAATCACTGAGAGGGGGAGGGGTGAATCAGTGATCCCATTAAATCTTTTTACTAATTGATTCTTTTCAATTAAACCTCTATGGATGGTTAATGCCTTGATCCACTCTTCTTGTGTCTCTCATCCTTTCCTAGAATGATATTGTAAATCAAAAGGCACTGAACACAAGGATTTACATGGTTAGGTTAAAATACCCACTCCCTGTTGTTTTGGTTATAATCCCCAACAGATATTATACACAATAATTTACTTAGTAATTACAATGGTCGATATAGAGACCCAATTTATCTCTCCGGAGTCCCACATGAAATTCTTTATACTGCTTCCCATGGTGTTATCATAGTCCCACTGGACTACTTTAGAGTCCCAATACAGACTTCCTCCTCCTAGCTTTCCCAATAGATTCTTATTGATTCACTATGGAAGGATCTTCTGATCTTCCCTCACGAGCTTGCTGAATAACACATTCTCGTGAATCTCTCAATGTAGCTTCAATCGATTTTGGTAAGGTCTGTTGGCCTCTCTCAATATTTTTTATCACATTCTTGATCAGTGCTCAGTTCCACAATGCTTAGGCAATCCTTTCTTCTTCTAATGAAGACCTAGCCCCACTAAGATGTTTTCCAATGGTGCACACAACTTCTTCAAGAATACAATATGGAAGAATTATCTGGCACAATATCAATACTATCAATCTTCTTGGATTGTAAAACACTATCAACTCAAATAAAAGATCTTCTGTAATCATGTCTAGATTCAATATTTATAATCACAAACTTCATGCATGGATTTCATGGTATCCAATACCTCTTATATCTAGATGTGTCAGTCCCTTTCACATGTGCATGTGTTCATGCATGATTTCATTCATGTGACTCATTCTTCTTCACTTGTACTGCCATCATTGATTCATATTTCTAAATACCCACTCTCAATTTTATTTTTTCTTTATGTGTGAAAGTGTACGAATACATGCGTTCACTCTACCTTTTGTTCTTCATTATGTGAAAGACTCTATGGGTAAAATACTTTGAGCACTCACACATTCTCATATATTTCTTCATTTCTCTTTCTCTTCTTCCCTTTTGGTTTTTATCACACACAAATTTGTTCTTTTAATTTGGATTCAATGTGAGTGTGTTGTGCTTGTGTTCACTTCAATCCCGAATGAGTGCGGTTCAATGTTTTCCTTGTTCTTGCACACTCTGATGTCTCATCTTCTTCACATGATTTTCATTAGAATCACGCATTAATTCTCCACCTTTTTTTCACAAAAAACCCTTATTTTTCTTGATCGCATAACCCAAATGGGCATCACAATTTTATGTGTGGTTTGTTCTTCTTCTTCAAGGGTAGTGTATATTTACACTATCCTTTACGAAACAATTTCTATTAAACATGATCCCCTATAAACAAAAATAGACCATATATATATATATTGACATAAGGGTGTTCTTTCTCTCTTTGTGACACCTTGGGGCTCATGGGTTCTTCTCCATAAAACTATGGATGGTTTGTGGATCTGTCATCGCAAAGGTGAAACAAGGGTGTGTGTGCACCAGTTTTTTACCCGTGGGATCACTTTCACAAAAACAGAAAGTGGGTTCGTGGGAACCTGTCATGTGTTTTTGGATTAATTCGCATAGAGGTGTGATCTATTCTTCTTCACGAGGATGTTTCAAGAGAGATTTTCATTTACTGAACACCTGTAGGATCTTATTCTTCTTCACATAGTAGGGATGCATAGAACTCCTTCGCCCAGTGCCTTGTTTCATAGAGAGACAAGAGTTTTTCTTAATGTTTTCCACAAAAGAAGGAGTCAAGTGACACCTACTTTTATATGAAAAGGATGCTCATTCTAGTTCGTGTATCTATCATGAAGTTTGGGTATTTGAATTCCTAAGATTTTTTGCTTCAAAAATTGGAATCTATAGTTCAAAGATAGGCCCCAAGTCTCGGTTTGTTTTCATTCAATGCGGGATCCTTCTTTTATGTAGAAAAATTCACATGCATGCATTTACGAATGAATATATATCTTTTTCTCCATGAAAAATATATCATGGAGATTTATTCATAGCCTCGGAAGCTTCGTATTCCTCTTCTTCCTTGGAAATATTTCGGTTTCATGCATGCATGCCAATGGAATTTCATTCATGGGCAACGTTTTCTTTATTCAATCCGAATGGGCTTGACTAAAGATCAAATGTTGGTTAGAGTGTTAAGATGGGTGTATGTCTAGAGATACTGGTTTTCCGGTGTAGTGGGGGTGGTAGGAGGTTGATGGAAACCTCAGTGAAGGATCAGATGACCTATTCTTAAACATCACATGACATGATACGATGTGAGGTGGAGATTAGATCTCGGGATGCAGGATGCGTCGTGCGGTTGATATTTCAGGAAAAATTAGATCGACAACTCAGATGGCTTCCACGTTTTAAAATTTTCCCCACATCGAAATGCACGTAAGATTTCACCTTCTTTAAATAAAAACCCACAGTGGCTAACACTCAGAATTCTCTTCACTTCATCCACGGTACTTCCCTGTACCATGTTCACCTTGCGGGCGTGCTCTTAGCACCCTCTTTTCTCCTCAGGTGCACACCTAGAACCCACTATGCATTCTAGTGCATGGTTTGATCACTGTGTGTGAACCTAAGATCCTATACACGGCCCACGCACACCCTTACTCATGCGGGGTTGGCCTTCAGGGCTTCCCTCAGGTGCGGTTGACCCTTGGGTCCCACATGTGCTTGTGGATGAGGCCCTCTGCTAGCCTACATGGTTGGATTATTTTTTAGAAAAGGTACACACCAAATAAGATGATATACCATATTTAAGTACCAAGACCCATATTCATTAACTCTAGAATTCAAAACCACTAACCTTGTTAGATTCTTCATCAATTTTTTCAGAATGAGAATTACAAATATATTTTGAAATACATCATCACACTTTTCTTATGATTTTGAATCCCAAAGTTCTTCAATACCTTCCTTTCATCCAGTCATGGATGATTATTCATTCCTCATGAATTTAAAGCATAATTCATGGTAATCTTTGATTCACAACCTTCATACACTTAGTGACTATGGATGGATCTTTTTTCTCCTCATTCAATTGGGTATTGCATGGACTTCTTCAATTGTTGTGACAATGTATCAATATTATACAAGTCATGGAACATTGGATCAGTTCTAAAATTGGATTATTTATATCCTCTGGATGAATTGATCTATTTTAGAATTCAATGCATTGAATCAACAACAATTCTCCAAGGATTTACCAACTTCTTCATCAATACCTTTCATTCACATATTCAATTCCCAATGACAACTTATTGACAACAAATGCAACACCCTGCTCAAAAATCTCCACCATTGTGTTTTTTTTTCAATATCACTTAAGCACGATTGAAATGGGTCAATATGTGTGCCAGTTTTTACTATCCCTTATTGGAAACCAAAAGAAAATTTATTAGTGGGGTTTCTTCAAAAACATTTCCTCCTCCCTTTGAATAATATCTTTTGGAATATTTCACAGAGATGGATGATGTCACATGGTTCACTTAGCGAATATCCTATAGTTAATCAACTCTAATCCTACTGAGGATAACCCAGTGTAGAAAAAAATAGAGATATGACCCAGGTTTTTAGTGCTTTCCATAAACATCCTTACATGTGAAATCATGCTCGGAGTGCATCAATTCTTGACCAAGGGATTGGAGATAATGAGATTTATCAATGAAATGCTAAATCCTACATATACTTCACCAAACTAATTAAAAATTTCCAGTGTAAGATAAATCACTCCCTTTCCTCCCATATTTTCATCAATCAATCACTCCACCATAATTGACATGATAAATACAATGAAGACTAAGGGATGAAAGTGTGATTGGAATAACACAAGTTTCAATTTCTTGAGATGATATAAATTTCAAGGTTTGTCATGAAATAATCCTTGATATAAGATCCTTCATATTTTCTCCCCTTTCTGGGGTGCAATTCCATTGAATTAAAATGGTGTAGAATACCATCAAATATTCTTGAAGATATGCATGTTGATAATATTACATCGTGGATCACTTCACGAAATCATCAAATCATGAATTACGAGTCCAAATTGTAGTTCTACACTTTACTTATCCAATTTACATATTGAGAAAGACTTTTAACTTCAATTCCATGAAATGTAAGAACAAATATACCACTAAAATATAAAAGAATAAGATATAACACTTGTGAGACTCTTAATAGAATAACTGTGGCTGAGAAGTTTCTCACAACCCAATAACTCCTTTCCATGCAACTCTAAGGTTTCTGGTACTCTTCATGTTGTTGTATCCTCTCCATTAGAAATTTTGATCTTTCTTTATCATCATGGACCATTTACTTTCATTCACCTTCAACTTGTGTGTATTGTTTTCCTTTTCTTCATCTAGAATTGATGTAGCTTCCCTTGGTTCTTGTTTTCCAATTTTCCGCACATCTATTTGGCCTGTTAAAATAGTTATAAATTTTTTCATGATGTACCACCTTCTTTCACCATCCACAGTGTAGTGGTAAGACACTTGGGATATCACATCCTGATAAACTCTCATGAAATTATGATTTTCTTTCATGTGGAATGATCTATTTTTTCCTTTTCCTTGGATTTAGCTAGTATTTCATCTTCAGCTCTTTGCATTTCTCTGGAAATTTTTAATTTATTAGGTCAGAATAATTAACACTCCTTCTTGGAATTTTCTGTCATGGAGATTCCACATGGCTTCTTCAATTCTTTCTAGTTACTATTATTAGACAATATATCAAAATTATCTTCAGGAATTTCTTCAATCAATCAGGTCTTCTTCTGGATTGATTCTTCTTTAAATTTGAGATTTCTTCCATTCATTTCCATTGATTGTTTACAGCAATCCATTATATAGCCTTTATTACCTTAGTAGAACCATATTTTCTTTGTTGAGATGAAATTCTTGGAATCTTGCTTAAACTTATTCTTGGGAATAATTTCTTTCACTATTTTATTATCTTCACTGTATTGTATATTCCCAATGGAAGACCTTTCAACTCCATTTTAATTCTCCTTCCATTGTTGTGGTCTGTGATTATTATCATAATACGATTAAGGGATGGTAGAACTAAACCAGCAATCTTCATAACTATGAAAACTTCTATTGCAATTATCAAAAAATTCTTCAAGATATTAAAATATGTTCTTCCTAGAAAGATTCTTCTTAATCTTTGTTTTATTACTTTTTATTGCAGGATACTGCATTTCATCTCATATACTTTACCTATATGCAGGGCTTCCATAATATCCATATTATGAAATATTATTCCAGCAATCACTGTCCTAATGCCCAATCATCTAAAAACCCCAACAATACCCAACAAATATTCTTATTTTAATTTTATTATTAATCTGGATATATTTAGTGATTCATTGTTTTTGGAATTGTCTTTCTATCTTTGGAGCATCCTTTTGGGAGTTTTTTTCTTAATAATTATAGTATCCACCCTTGATGTTTTTATGGATGTATTGAAATTTTTATCAATCCACAACTTCTCAGCTATTGTCTTTGAACATGTACTTGTAGATGAAACTAAATTTGTAGAAACAGAAATCACTAGGTTATGGGATACCTTCTTCTTGGAGGATGTTTCCATAGGATTAGAGGATGATTTGATGTTCTTTTTAGAATCACATTCCTCTATGGAAAATTGAGTCATAACATCTCTTCTATTATATGTTTGGGAAGTTCCATCTTGAAGTGATAGTTGATTATTTAATTTCACCTCCAGCTCTAAACACTTCATCTTGAAGGAGTTGATATCATCCTCAACTGATCTCATATTACTTTACCAATTCTCTGTTATCTTTATCATTTGTTCATAATGCATTATTTTGATTTATTTAAAAGTAATGTCAATATCTTTTATCCTGTTAGCTTTATATTATAGTTGAGTAGCTTTGGAAACCATAGAAACTTTATGAAACTTTTAAAATGCATGGAAAGCTTCTACAAATACAATCTCAATGAATTATTTCTCACAAATACATACCTTCAATTCTTCTGTAACTTCATCAAGACTTTCATTGCAAATAGAAATAGTTTCTTCATTTTCCATCACTAGTTTTGTGAGAGTGTTGGATATGCCAACCCTTTAAGACAATGCATATTCCATGGAATCCCATTCATCTTATAGCTGTAATTTGTAATCTTGAAGAGAACTAATGCATGATGAAATATGTCATGACAATTTTCTAGGGACTTTTTTCAGATGATATTTGAGTAAAGATTTAAGATCACTAATTGATATATCATCCTCACATCTTGAACATGCTTCATCAAAATGATAATAAGTATCATCACATGTTTAACCATTCAGAATACCTTCAGAAGAAGGTATCTCCAAATTAGCAGTAAGCTTCTTTTTCATCTTCCTTGACTGTTTCTTCCTTATGTTCTTATGAGTCTTGGAAAATATCCCCATTTGAGGTTGTTCACTCATCTCCTCAAATATTCAATTCATAAAGACTTCATTGGATTTTTTAGAGGTGACCTCCCTCTAATACCAATTGAAGTGCCCAGATCAGTGTGAATCACTAAGAGGGGAAGGGTGAATTTGTGATCCCCTTAAATCATTTTACTAATTCATTATTTTCAATTAAACCCCTATGTCTAGATAAAGCCTTGATCCACTCTTCTTGTGTCTCTCAACCTTTCCTCTAATGATTTCATAAATTTAAAGTCACTGAACCTGAGGATTTACAAGATTCTTTTCAAATACCTTCTCCTTCATGTGTTGGTAATTCTCCCCAACACATATTTCCCACTATAATTTAGTTAGTAATTAAAATGGTCGATAAAGATTCCCACTGTATCTCTCCGGAGTCCCATAGGAGGTTATTTTACTACTTCCCACGGTGTTACCAGAGTCCCACTAGCCTTCTTTAGAGTCCCACTGAAGACTTCTTCCTCCTGGATTTCACAAGAGATTCTTTGAGATCCACTATTGATGGATATTCCGATCTTCCCTAACAAGCTCTCTGAATCAAACTTGCTCGTGAATCTCTCTGAGTAGCTTCAACAACCTTTGGTATGTTTTATTATCCTAGCTCAATATTTCTAATCACATTCTTGATCAGTTCTCAGTTCAACAATGCTCAGACACTTGTTTCTTCATTTGATGAAGACCTGGCCTTACTAAGATGTGTGACAATGGTGCACACAACTTCTTCAAGAATACAATATGATATAATTATCTTTCACAATATCAATACTGTCTCTCTTCTTGGATTCTAAAACACTATCAACTCAGATAAAAGATCTCCTCTAATTATGTCTAGATTCAGTCTCAATACTCATTTACTTAATGCTTGGATTACATGGGATCCAATACCTCTTTTATCTGGATATATCAGTTCCTTTCACAAGTGCATGTGTTCATTCATGATTTCATGAATGTGTCTCTAGCTTTTTCACATTCACTGTCATCATTGATTCTTATTTCTCAATATTCACACACACCTTTGTATCTTTCTTTATGTGTTCATGTACATTCATGCATGCATGAACTCTAACTTTTGTTCTTCCTTTTCTGATAACGTCTATAGGTAAAATACATTGAGTACACAAGCAATATCTTCGCTTTTCCTTTTATCTTTCTCTTCTTCCCTTTTGGTTCTTAGCACACACACATTTGTTCTTTTAATTTGGAATCTATATAAGTGTGTCGTGCTTGTTTTCACATAAAACCTGAATGGGTGAAGCTAAATGTTTGGCTTGTTCTTGAAAACTCGGATGTCTCAACTCATGCACATGATTTTAATGTGCATAATGAATGAATTCTCCACATTTTCATTACACACACAATCCCTTATTCTTATTGATCACACAAACCAACTGGGTACCACACGGGTATGCATGGTTTGTTCTTCTTCTTCACGGGTAGTGTATATGTACATTATCCTTTATGAAACACCTTCATCTAAACATGGAATCATAAAAACAAAAACATTATATATATATATATATATATATATATTTATTTAAATAAGGGTGTTTGTGCTATCTTCGTGAAACCTTAGGGATAACGGGTTCTTCTTAACAGAAGCAAGGATGGTTCACGTCTCTATCATCGTGAAGGTGAAACAATGGTGTGTGTCCACTGGTTGTTTACCCACGATATCACATTCATGAAAACATGAAGAGGGTTTGTGAGAACCTTTTAAGTGTTTTTAGATTTATTCACATAGTGGTTCAGTCTCTTCTTCTTCGTGAGGATGTTTAAAGAGTTATTTTCACTTGCTAAATTCCTATGGGATATTATTATTCTTCGCATAGCAAGGATGCACAAAACTCCTTGTGCAGTGATATGTTTCTCTATGAAACTAGAGCTTTCACTCAATGTTTTCAACTAAATTATGAGTCAAGGGACTCCTCATTTTATAGGAAGAGGATGCGTGTTTAAGTTCGAATATCGAACATGAATCTGAGGGATTTTAATACCCAATATCTTTGGCTTCAAAATTTCTAATCCACGGGTAAAAGATAAGCCGCTAGTCTCTATTTGTTTTCATTATTCATGGGATTATTATTTTATATAGTAAACCTCATGTGAAAGTTTAAAAGAATGAATTTATATCCTCTTCTCCATAAATGCTTGACCGTGGAGCTTTATTCACAGCCTCGACAGCTTCATGTGCCTCAACTTCCTTGGAAATATTTTTTTTCATTCATGAATGCAAATAGAATTGCATGCATGGGAATCGTGTTCTTTATTCGATCAGAATAGGCTTGAACAAAGCGCAAATGGTGGCCATAGTGTTGCGTTGGGTGTCCGGCTAGAGCTCTTGGTACACGGGTGCAGTGAGGGTGGTCGGAGGCTGATGACAACCTCGGTGAAGGATCATATGGATGAAGTTTAAGCATCACACAATGAAATATGATGTGTGGTGGTGATTAGATCCTAGGACGCGAGATCTTCCATGTTCCCTTGATCACACGTGAGATCAGTTTGACGGCTCAGATGGCTACGATGTTTTTAATATCTTTGACACATCTAAATGTGACGAGCTTTGAGCCTTTATTAAATAAGAAACCACAGCAACTAACGCTCTGAATTCTCCCCTTTCCCTCCACGGTACTACCCCATACCATTTTCACCCTACGAGCGTGCTCTCAGTGCCTAATATGCTCCTTGGGCATGCACATAGCACCCATTATGAATGCTAGAACATGGGTTGATCACTATGTGTGCACGTGAGCGACTATACACAACCTACGCACACACTGCCTCATGCGGGGTTGTCCTTGGGATATTCCCTCAATTGAGATTGACCCTCGGGTCCCACATGTACTTGTGGATGAGGCCCTTGACTGGCCTTCATGGTTGGCTTGTTTTTTAGAAAAGTAACACAACAATTAAGATGATATTCCATCAATAAATACCAAGCCACTTCTTCATTATCTCTATAATTAAAAACCACCAACCTTCTTATATTCATCTTCTATTCTTTGTTGGAATTATAATTCCAAATATCTTCAAAAACACATCATCACTCCTTTCTTAAGATAATTAATCCCAAAGTTCTTCAATGAATTCCTTTGATCCAATAATGGATTATTATTCATTCCTCGTGCATTTAAACCACAAATCAGGGTAATCTTTGATTCCAAACCATAATTCATTAGTGAATATGGATGGATCTTCTTTCTCCTCATGCAATTGAGTATTTCAGTGACTTCTTCAAGTGTTGTGACAATGTATCACTTTGATACAAGTATTGGAACATAGGACCAATTCTAAAATCTTAATATATATATATATATACATATATATATATCCTCTTAGAAAATTTATGTTGTGTAGCATTCAATGATTTGAATAAAAAACAAGTCACCAAGGCTTTACCAACTTCTTCATGAATACCTATCACTACTATATTGACTTCTCATTGAAAAATTATTGAAAAAAAATGAAACACCATTCTCACCAATATAGATTGTATAATATTTCATATGTTATAGGGAGTTTGTATTCATTTTTATCTCACCAATTCCCAATTAGTCATTAAATAATGTTGTATTATATATAATATTTCTCTAAAAATAAATAATAAAATCATAATTAATATTTATGAAACTTTTAATTTTACTAGAAAAATACTTTATAAAACAATACTTAACTCCTTGGTATAAAAAATAATGTTAACCTCTTAATGTTTCTTCTTGTTGGAGAGAATTTACATTAGAAATATTATGTTTGAGGGTATTTTTATTAACAGATCATCAAATAAAATATTATTTTTATTATTTTTAAAATTGAACATAATTTTTTATAATTTCAGTTCCCTTCCATTTTCCCATATTATTACACCTTAATATCAATATTTTATATTTATGTAAATTTTTGTTGAATTTTATAGTGATAGGGAATGTTATGAAGGCTTTTCTAAATTTTTTAAGAATTTTTTTAGAGCAGCATGATTAGAAAAAAATTGGATAAATATAAAACCAAAACATGAATTTTTTACAAAGTAATCTAGAGCCTTCTGTATAGTTATCATATCGTTTGGTAATCCATGAAGATCATATGAGACATCATTTTTTGTAACCTTATGAATGGGTCACTTCTGCATGATTAAGAGAAACTATAATACCAAATTATGTGGTGTATCCCTTGATTATCCTTTGAGGTTTGCATTGTTAACACCTGGTTTAGTAAATCATGTGGCTAAATGATATTTTTTCAATGTGGTCTAGTTAGTCTAACATGATTTTTATATAGTTTGGTAAACCATGGGGGAAAACTATGCGACTTACCTTGGTTCAAAAAATTATGAATTTTTTATTATTCCCTCTTAGAACTAAAACTACACTCAGGTATATTTTTCTATTACTCTTTCTTCACAATAATGATATCCTTAGTGGAAATAATCATCTGCTCTACCTTGGATGTTTATCCCTTCTTCATTGATTTTATGTGGATTCTTCATAATGAATCCTGAATTTCTTTTATCTTCTTAGCTTACTCTTATTCCTCCTTATTCCTCCCATAATAGGGCCATGAGGTATAAACCCTAGATGGAAGGCTTTCCTAATACATGTGTTTTTATTGTCAATGTCATGTTCAGCTTTTCTTGAGTATTTATCTTCCATTTTTCATCATTTTCAACATGATTCAATTAGATTAAGGTAATTATATCAATTCAATTTCATTCAATTTATTTTATTGTGTGTTTGATCATTTTACACCCCTATATTTTTTAAAAACAATTAATGGTATTTTGATAATATTAATAATGATATAATTATTATCTTCTTTTTAGTGATTTTAAAAATTTTCATAAACATGATTTTAGTGGACCTCAATCCACACACAATCAAAAGTGATTTTTAAATCTCTCTTGGTGTTCATTCAAATGATTCAATGAACACTTAATGAAAAATTATGATTTTTAAGGATTTTTATGTTTTCATGTCTCTGTAAATGCATTCAAAATGTAATATATCTTAAAACCTACCTTTTAATCCAAATTAAAAGGATGATTTGAAATATAGTAATTGTTTTTTATTGATATTCTGTATACTTTTGAATTATGTTTTATGATTATTGTGATTCGATTTGATTTTTTAATATGTTATCATCTCTAAAATTATGTTTGGATTATTTATTGTGTGTGTTGGAGATTTTTTTCCATGGAATTTAATTTCATTTAATTTTTAATGTATTTTTTTTTCAAATATTGATATGTATTAGTTTTAAAAGGAGGTTTTCAAAATAACATGTGGTTTCAAATTTGGATTTCAAGGAAGGGATTTATGTATATGATTGTTGTCTTAAAGACACAGGCTTGGTTGGAACCATGAATTAAAAAATATTTTAATAAAACATTTGACCCTTGATTTGATCCCTATTTATTTATGTGTTATATTTACATAACTGCAATGATAAATATAATTGATTATTGTTTAGTGCTTATATAAATTTTAATTTGATCTTCTTTTTAATGGTGTATAGGGATAGGATGAGAAGTTAATATTGAGATGTTTTTTTATATGTTTTCTCAATTGATAATTGATTGGTGTATGATAAATGTAAACCCACCCCTAGTATCTAACTTCACAAGAACCCAAGATCTTTAGTAGGGAGCTTAGAAAAGTGCTTATAGGACAAGATAGACTTTCCCAAGTATTATATTATTCCACTAAATAGAAAACTATTAGGTATTATATGATATGGTTTTTGTTACACCAGATTAGTATCACCACACTGTTAGGCTTGTGACGTCACTCACCCTAGTGTCCCATGTTCATTTAGATATAATTTTTTATAATCATATAAAATTATGATGATCTTAGGTAATTTGACCTTAGTTTTTATAGTTCTATCCCCATGATATCTAGTTATCTTTTTATTATTGAGTAGTTTTTATTACTATCTATTTTCAATTATCTTTCCTTTAACTAATTGGATATTATTTGTTATTATGTTCATTCTTATTTAGTAATTATTTTTATGTGGGTTGTTTCATATATTTCTTTTCTATCCGACATTTTAAGTGAGTACACCTTATTTTTTTATTTAGTTCCTTTCGATATAATTATAAAATCAAATTCTCAAATATTTTTGGAAATGGATTGGTAAAGTGAGGATTTAAACAAAATAATTGATCTTACATCATTTTTAAGGAATTTATATGTTTGATTAATAATGGTATTTATGTGATTTTTCTTGATTTTTTGGTCTCCTTCTAATACTTTTTTTTGGATTTGAAAATGAAAGTTATTTTTGTATTATGTTGTTTGGTTTATTTATATACTAAAATTTTATGATTCTCATAGAATATTTTTCAAACATTATTCTTTCATTTGTGATATCCTGTGGGGAAACATTTCTCACACCCTATATATACCACTCAATCACTATATATTGAGTGGATGTTGTAGGTTTATTTTAAGATTTTGGGAGGCTCCTTCTTATATACTCCTTCTCTCAGGTATCTAATGGAGATAGTTTTGTTGATGTTGTTAGTTGGTGAATTAGTTAGTGAGCAGTTCATCAATTTAGTTTTTTCAGTTTCCATAATTTTATTTAGTATATTTTATGCATTAACCACTTTGACCATAATATGTGTTGTAGTTTTTATTTTTTGTTATTTAATGTAAAATGTATGATGTGTTTCATAGATTTTTATTCTAATTCAAGTATCAATTGGTTTGTATTATAATTGATATTTTACAGTTTATTATCCATATAAATCTAATTTATGGATGCATCAAACAAGATTTTTGGTATGAATTTTTTTATTGTTCCTCATTATTTATTGGGGTAATTAATTAAAAAATAATTTTTCCTTAATTGCACCAATTTCTATCTCATTATGATTAGGAATATTGTTCAGACCTTATAGTGGGAATTCTCAATTTTAGGGTTAGTATAAAATTGGCTAGCTTGTGAAAAAATAGTTTCAGATCACTTTATTTTATCTGAGGATTAATTTTATATTGCATATAAAAATGTGACAACATGAGAGTTAATTTCAATAATAGTTTACAGAAAATATATCTCATTCAAAAAATTATGATAACATGTGTAGTTAGGATATGATTCATGAATTTTTAGCTCATTAATCTTTTATTTTGTTATTTTTATTTCAATGGATGGTTTTCATAGGTTTTATTTTTCTATGGGATTTTATAGATTTTTCATGTTTTATATTGACAAATGGATAATATATTGAGATTTATGGAAGTCATAGTGTCTAGAAAACAATCTGGAAATTGTGTGAAAGGTTTTGAGAATCTATCAATGGATGTTTCATGGTAGGTTCATGGTTAAAAAATAGTGAGTTCAATCCTTGAAAAACCATTAACATTTTAAATTTTTTACATAAATTTTTATTATGGTTACTTTATTGTTGGTATTTACTATTTGGGGTAAAATTTTGGGAGTTTTTTATTTTATTGATGTTGTTTGGTTATTCATTTTTTATGTTGTGTGTTGAGAAAACATGATTCCAAATAGTGAATGTTTAGTTTTGAAAAGTATTAATCAATATTAACAAATTAATTTAAGTGAATTTGTTCTTGTTGGACATTCAACTGTTTAAGGATGAACATGTGAATATTTAAACCAAATTTCAAATGGATTTTTATTTTTTCAATGTTACTTGTATTTTGTTAAATATTTTTGTCTGTATAAGTTGATTTAAGTAGTAATATTACTTTTTTATATTAATAAATTGAATTTAATATAAAAATTGTAATGAACCTGATGATTCATATTTTCAAAATGAGTTCAATTTAGGATTTTTGAAATTGAAAAGTTATTTTTTAAATTGAGCTTTATGATTACAAAACTAATGGATATTATTCTGGACTCCATTTTTAAATAGTCTCAAATGATTAGTGATTTTATTTATAAGTTCATGGTGAGGTATTTCACTTATTTTGTGTGTGTAACTCTCACTTATGGATTTTTTTTTTGAGTTGTGTATTATTTCAATTGTGTGTGACTTAAATCTTAAATGCTTTTACTCAAGTCATTAATTTATTTTTCATTTAATGTATGCCTCTTATAAAGTCTTAATGTGTTATTGTAAGTCTTCATTATGATATGTTCCTTGGATTTATACCTCTCTGGTTTGGGATCAATATTTCTAGTTCCCAACCCTATATAGAATCTTGGAGGAGTGGTAGAGAAGAATCCTTTTAAGTACTTAGACCATGCCAATTAACTCTTAACGTAGAAATTTCTTATCTCTCATGGAATTTATTCAAACATAATTTCATAAATTTTCCCATTTATACTGACTTAGATTTAGGATGTATCTAATATGTTCACAGTCGTAGAATGTAGTTTTCGTTTTTAGAATGTGATGAGTGGTGCATGTTCCTCTTATTTTTGGTAATAATTATCTGTCTTGTAATGAATGAAAATGGGTTGAACCCAGGATAAATAGTAAAGATGATTTTGGAGGATATTATAATCTTGTTGTTGTCTTTCTATAGAGATGAAAAATTTAGTATGCTCTTAGTTTAGTTATATTGGAAATTGTACGCCCTCAAATATGATATTTGTAATAAATTTTCATCATTTGGGTTAGTTCATTAATGTTTAAAAGATTAAAAAATATAAGTATCATATCCAAGATAGAGGTAGTACTTTGATATATCTTGTTTTAGGATTTTATCTTCTTATTTCCTTCCCTTATTTCTTTAATTTTCTTTTTGTCTCCTTATTCCTTCAATGTCATTAGTATGTTGGTTCCTCCTATCATATTTTTGTGATTTTTGGGATTTAATGTTCCATAGAAGATTATGTAATAAATATCATGTGATTATTGACGTATAATTTCATTAATTAATCTAATTAATTTTTAGTTATTTACCTTGATAAACTGCCATTTTTGTTGGGTTGAGAGAGAACCCTTACATGACTGAAAGTAACTAGAATACATGGATTGAAGGGCTAGATGTATGATGTCTTAGAGAGTATGGAAAGGGAATTCCTTGTAATGATATTCCCTTGTGATAACATGGTTTTGTTTGACCCATCATGTCAGGGTAAACCATAAATGGTTGAGAGAATTATTACAAGTATCAGCCTTTCGCCTCTTTGGAATTTTCATGTGTCATTTTTGGATTTTGGGACGAATTTGATTTATCAATTATCTTTAGTTTGAGTGGTTTGTTAATTGTGTCTTTATTTTCCACATATTTTGTCAATAATATCTCTTTGACTCTATACTCCTTTGATTTAATGAGGATAAATTTATAATTCTTCATCTTTAGTGAATTTTTGGGGGTGGAAGGAAATATAGTGACATTCCACCCCCTGATATCATTTTTATGTTTTTGTATTCGTGGTTAATGAATATCTTAGGGAGAGTTTATTTTGGGATGATCTTTTTTGAATTTTTATGAGTTTTTTAGTTTCACACATGGTGTATAGTTTGGAAAATCGTGAAAATATTCACCAATAATTGAATACCTATCACTCGGTTAGCACATGGTTGAGTAAACCATAAGGATACAACAAGAAACTATGTAAGGTAACATGATAAATGGGTCTCTTATGGAATGTTTCTTGAAGGATTCTTAAATCATATAGCCAACCTATTTATTTTTCCTGAGTGGTCTAGATAGTTTCACATGGATGGTGTATAGTTTTGTAAATAGTGCACCCAAACCATGTGAATTACATTGGGTGCTAAAATTGTCATGTTATTATTACATGAAATTCAAATTAAAACCCCACTCATTTTTATTTTCCCCTCACTTTCACGCCTCAACCCAAAGATTCTTATGGGTGACCATCTTCTCCTCCCCTATAGATGAATTTCCATTATTATTATATTTTTATAATATTCTTAATAGTAGAGCCTTGATTTCTCTTCTCTGTTCTATTTTATACTATTTGTTATTATCTTACTCAACATGGGTCTATGTTGGTTGAACCCTAGATAGAAGTATTGTTTAAAGACTGTAAATTTTATT
Source organism: Viscum album (assembly GCA_963277665.1). Taxonomy (NCBI): domain Eukaryota; kingdom Viridiplantae; phylum Streptophyta; class Magnoliopsida; order Santalales; family Viscaceae; genus Viscum; species Viscum album. Next base: position 2,122,707,118 of record OY728141.1, on the reverse strand, counting down.
TTCTAGGGCTTGTTAAGATCATCATCATACTTTATCTAGAGTTATTAATAAAATATTACATGCTTTATTTGGTTTAATGTATGTGTCTATATATGATTCTATTCCTTCAAAATTAATTGGGTGATTAATATTTTTAAATCCATTTATTTTTTAAAACATCCATGCTATTATTCTAGTTCTAGTAATGATATATTTTTTCTCCTCGTCTGGTTGATTTTCAGGTTTTTTTATAAATGAGGTTTTCAATGGATCATAATCCATATAATGTCAAAAAAAAATTAAATTCATATTTTTGTTTGTGAAAATTATTCAATGTAAACTTTGTAAAATTTATCATTTTAAGAGGATGTTTATGTTATCAAATGATTGAAACTATTTTCTAAATGTAATAGCTCTTGAAACCTAGTTTGGATTTCAAACAAAATGGAACCTTTTAATAAATGTGAATTTATTATTATGGAGATTATTTTTTTTATTATGATCATTTCTATTATTCTTATACATTGATTTGATTTTATAATATATGAATTCTATTAAATGATATTTGGATCCAATATTTCATGTGTTAGATATTTTATAGGTAATTGAATATTATTTGAGTTTCAAAGAATATTTTTTCAAATCATTAATTTATATTTAGATATAAAAGGAGGCTTTAAATGTGAAACATGTTTTGAAAAATTATTTTCAAGAAAATGAATATTGTATATGATTAATGCAATGAATCCATTGGGATAGTTAGAACGTTTTAATAATAATTTTTTCATAAAATAAGTTACACCATTAATTTAAGATCAATAGATTTATATGATATATTTTCATTTCAATGATGAGATATAGAAATAATTATTTTTTGGTTCTTAGATAATTGGTAATGGGGTTAAATTTTAATGGGTTAATGAAGATATGAAGAGGATTTTATATTTAGTGGTTATTTTATGGGTTTTGACATTAATATGCGATTAGTTTAGGATAACTATTACCCCACATCCAAAATATAACATCATTGTAACCTGGGAGCTTAGGTAGGGCCCTAGAAAAAGTACCAGTCATCTAAGACACACTCTATTTAGCAATGTATTATTCCAATAAACAGTAAAACCACTACATTGGATTGGATGATATGGTTTTGGTGCCATTGGTTGGATGCCACCATTAATCTAGGTATGAAATGAAGCTCTATGTAATGGTCTAAATGCAATTGGGTTTGATTGGTTATTCTCATAATAATTTTTGAGGTTCATAGGGTACCTTGACATTAGATTCCCTATTGAAGTTCCCATGAAATTTAGTTATCCTTACATTATTGTGTGTATGATATTGAGATTTATATTCAAATATATTTCCTATACTGGAGTGGATACTCTTATTTGTTATCATCATTTTCATTTTTTATTTATTTTCATGTATCGTGGTTTATATTTTTCATATACATGAGAATTCATACATGTGTACACCTTATGTTTTGATTTTGTTCCTTATGTTATCATCTTAAAATCATGTTATAAATTGTTTTTGTAAATTAATTTTTAAAGTAGGAATTTAATCTCAATCACTTTTTACATAGTTTTGATGGAAATTATGGGTTTTTTAATATAGGTGTTATGTGATTTTTTGGAACTTTTTAGTATTATAATAATGATGTTTGGTTTTTGAAATGAAATATGGGTTTTTCTCATCTTGTTTTGTTTATTCAAATTATAAAACAATATAAATTTCAAATAATTTATATCAATATATCACTAATAAAATTTATTTTAAATGGTATCATAGTTACTTTTATTGTAAATTTACTTTTGTGATACATTTCTCACACCATTCTCATACCACTTAATTTTTATAGATCAAGTGTTTTCTGCAGGATTAATTTCAGGGTATGGGAGGCTCTTACTTACAGAATAATCATCACAAGACACTCATTTAGTGATTTATTGTGAAGTTTATAGATAGTAACTATAAGTTATGAGGTGATTATTGGTTTAGAGTTTGTGAGGTCTCCTTTATTTATTTTTTATGATGTACATATCGAACACATTATCCATCGTGTATCTTGTTATTTTTATTTTGTCTATTTTTATATATTTAATGAATTTTTTAAGTTGAGTTTGATAATTATTTACATTGAGTCATTAAATAATTGGTTTTTTACAATTAAAATTGTTTATTTTATTATTCTTGTAGGTCCAATTAATAAACCCACCAATTCTATATTTCTAGTTCGATTCCACCACATGTTTTTATATTTTATTTAGAGAATTCATTACCAAGGTTGTTTCCTTTATTCCCTGACACAAGTTTCTATCCTTTGAGATTTAGGAATTCCCTAGGAACCATTCCACAATATGAATTAGGTGTTGGTTTATAATTTCTCAGGCTGGTTCATGTCGCTTATCCTATGAGAAAATGGAATTGGTACTTTGTAATTTTTCAAAATAAAAATCTAAAAATCAATATATTTTATCCATAAAATCATAATTACAGTAGTTACTCAAATTACTCTTTTAATGTAAAAATATTTTTTTCAGGGATTCATGTTTTGTATTTATATATAATCATTTAATTATCCCTCTTATTTTTTTACTACTTATAATAATCATTTTTTGTGAAAATTTCCCTTGTATTCAGATTAATGGTTCTTAGTATTTTTCATGTATATCTTCTGTTGAAATGAATTTCTAGTAAATCTACATAAAATTTGATGATATAATTATTTCATGAATATTATAACACAGTTTTTGGAACATGTTCACCAATCATAATGAGAATAAATTCTATTTTTATTTGTTTTACTCTACCCACTTCAATAATCATATCAAATCTTTTTATAAGTGGTTGTACCATCATTCCATGATCCTATAGAAGTTTTTTTTAAATTTTTATTTTTTAATGGTTATGGTTAATATCACTGTATCCCTGTGGTTCTAAAATTATATTTACCAATCTAATATAAATTTGAAGAATTTCTCTGACTTGGATGATAAGTGTTCAGAAATATATTGGATTTTTTTTAGCTTTATTGCATTATGAGAATAAGTATTATCTTTTATTGATAATGACTAATGTATCACATGATGATAAATTTAGATTTACATAGGTGGATTTATTTAAAATACAATTTATTAACATACTATCATCTTTTAATCCCCATGTCATGATACACCAACCAATTATAATACATTGCTAGGATACTTTTTGGAATATTAAACACATGAGAGATTTATCATCATTCCTAATTTTACAAAAAGATAGAATATAAATGAATTCTAAATCAGATACCAAAAGTAAAAATATTATGTTTCATCTACAAGTCAAGACCATCACATGATTTACTTTGTAGCACATAATAATATTTTCACATCCAAAAATTTATCATTTAATGCGTACAATTACAATTACACTTTTATGATAACTTTTCATTATTTACTATTTACCTTTATACATTTTTTAAAATTTAATTTAAATATTTTCTATTTATATTTTTATCCATTACTATTTTTTTACCTCACAACTCCATAATTCAGAATGTATCCACCTAGTCAGTTTTAGTGTTTCAATTTTATTTTATAATTATTTCTCCCAAATTCAATATTTATAATGGGAAATTTTTAGAATAAATATTCATTGACAAGAATATTATACAATGTGTGGGTATGCATTCATACAGACACATGTGTATATTTTTGTATGGGTGTATTTCTGCATCAATGCATGTGTACGTCAGACATGGATTACATTAACATCCATAAAGTAACATTTAGTAAAGAACCACTAAATTATTTTATCATATGTCATAAAAATATAATGTATTTAATGGTATTATATTTCTTATTTTCTTATATAATGGATCCTATAATATTATTTATCAGTCTCATTTTATCTTCGAAGATCTTTTTTAGAACAATTTCAATTTAATTAAATCATAATTTTCTATATAAAAATATTTTCTCCTAAACATTACAACCATTAATGGGGGTGTTTGGATTATTAAAAAGGTATAATCATCCATTTTATGGCCCCGAGACACTATTACCTCTCCTGGTATGGAAATGAAGTTAGGTTTAACCCTCAAATCCTACCTCTAATATGCCATGGGTTGATGATTAGAACCAAAGATATAAAATGTTTACAAATGGAAGGCATTAAACTCAATGTGTAAATATGAATATGAAAAAAAGATGAGATAAATCAATAAACAATAAATAATTAAATAAATAACTAAAAACAATATATAAATTTAATTTTATTGAATGGTGAAAAAAATGGAAATAATAATAATGAATCCTATGAAGTTAACATGAACTACAATAACCCCTGAACAACCAGTCTGTGCTAGTAATGCCTAAAACGATCAGCAACCCTTTCCTATAGAAATGATAAATTGTTTATATATATGTTTCTCAAATTGTTATACTTCATATAATTTTCTCCTGATCATCTCATGTTAATCTGAAAAAAGCGTACTAAATCCTATGGAATAAATAAATAAGTCCTTCTTATTACTTAAATAGGTAAAAATATATTTCATCATCATCATTTCTCCCTCACCAAAAAACTTAAAGAAGTTATCATATCCATATCAAATAATATATAATATAAAGGAACCCTTCTTCCACTTTTTCAACAATTTTTCACACTCATGCCCCAAATCGCAATGTCTTGTTCTACAGTCCCTTCCATAATTTATCATGTATCCCGTGAACACATACCCTGACCATATATTATCACATCCATAACCAAGTAACAAGTATAAAATCCATCATATTTACTTTATAAAGAAATATACATCTAGTCATTATATACAATTCATGTAAACATCTCGTAACCAAAACCACTATAGTTAGAATAATTGTATGTGTTATAACTTTGAGTTATTAAAACCCTTATAAAAATTATTGGTAGAATTGAGAGCCATCATAAAACATATAAGAATATACCCAATTCTGTAGTCCATTACACTCTAGATAAACCTACACATCATGCTATATCTAAAGGGAGATATGTAAATATGAAGAAGTCATTCATTTTCTCACTTACTTTGATGTCGGGTAAAACACCAAGAAACCAAAAAAAATTACAAATAGGTTCCTTTCTTGACTCAGGTAATAGGGTGTATGAAATTAGAAAATATATTGAATTGTATATAAAAAACTAATGGAAATTACCTATCCATAGATTAAACTACAATAATCATCCCATATGACACTCAACTAACACAACTATAGTCTGAAAAAATGATATCATAAAAGAAAACAACCACCATGATTAAAAATCATTAATAATTTTAATTTAGTTATTAAAAATAATAGACCATTAATTAATTTCATTAGAAATTTGGTTGATAATTTCATTTCATAATAATCTAACATTATTTTATAATGAAATTTTTAATTTCCAAATTCACATCCCCTGCTCTTAGAGAATCAATATAACTATCCCATAGTTCTATTTTAATATATCATGTACCATAACTATCATCATTAACATCCACCACATGGGGTAGTCTATAATTTGATTTACCATTATATATTCTATGTATTCTAGGGATTTACATGAGATATCATAATGAGAAAAACACTGTGGTGCATTGAACAACTATACAAGATAGTTTAAAATCAGTAAAAATGATCACCTAGAAAACCCTTTATAAAAAGAAAACATTAAGAAAAACATGAAATTACATCTATAAACCTTACATACCAATAAACTAATAAACAAACCTACAAAAAATCTGATAATTGGCAAGACCATCTCTAAACATGACCCATCCATCATAACATCGACATTATCCAACAGACAGGGAACATGCAAGCCCCTTGGTCAACTTGTTCCATCTATCCCAACAAAACCAAAATCCATACATAAAAACATATTAGGGATATACCACCATATAACATATGAACATGGAAACAAAACAAATTTTCATCACAAAAAACTGAAGTGGATAATTAGTCACTAATATAAGGCGTGCAAGACTAGAAAACATGGATGATCTTGCACAACTCCAAGCATTTATCTACAGTAAAAAACCTATTTCATTATTTTCTTGAATTAATAGATTTATAATAAATATGTTTCATTATTAATTAATGTAACATCATTATCGATCAATGGATAAGGATTATCATGCATCAATCGATACGTTCACATTCAAAAATTATCAAGGAATAACAATTATTATGTTTACTTATCATGATTCAGAGACACCAAAACCATAATCATGATCCTCCATACTACATAGATAAAAGACATGCCACATGGTACATATCTAGTACTATACCACACCATGTCCTACATTACCATCCCATTATCCTAATTCATAGTGGAAATATCAACTCAACACCACTCCAAATTTACCATCCACCTCTTTTGAATATACAATAATAGAAAAACACAAAATATAGGGTACATAAAATATAGGACCCTTACATCATATATCATTCAAACAATTATCACTCATAAAAATTTATACTAATTCCTCAGATGGAAATAATGGGACAAATATAGACACCCTATAAGATACCTCTCAAGGATCAAGACATACCAAAAACACAACTAAAACATTAGAGGATGAATGTTCATAAACTCACAAAATCAATTATCATAAAATCAAAACAAAGGTCAAACATAGAATATAAAAATATAAAACAACACATAACATAGGATATTGATCATGGATTTATAATTCCCCCTATAAAGTACTGTCGTCTAAGTCTTCCTGTAGCCACAAGACTCAAACCAAAGGAATAACATATAGTTTACGAGAATAGTGAAAGCATGTTGATTGGTGTAACAAATATTATTTTTACCGTTGAAAAAAATCAATCTGAGATCTATCACAATGATAAAATGTTGGATCTTTGGAATAGGAAAAAGAATGAAAAATGAAAGAGGTAATTCCCAGATCCATCGAGAAGATCATCAAATGTTGGTTATAATTAATTTAATTAAAATACATTAATTGCCTTGATGGAATTATCTCCTCTTAGATGCTTCTAGTCATAATCCAATGTGATCTATCATTGCGTCACAGAAGCCAAGGGTAGTCTTTATCTAGTGATAATCCACACATGATCCACACATCAATGGACATCGCTGAAGGGATCTCTGGGTACTAGTGCAGAATAGCCTTCTCTTGCAATGTCCTCATTCAGTCACCTTTAGAGACGATTCTAAATCGCTCTCCTTTATCCAGGGGAGCAGGATCTATCCTGTAACTTGAGAGTGTTCAGGGAGGAAAATAATTCTCTCTTGGCATTAGATCTTTCTCCAGATCTGTTGTTCACAGCAATAAATAATGGCCAGATTTAATTAGAATAACATAATTGGGATTCATATTAAATAGAATAATAAAATGAATTAATTGCCCAAAGGAATTTATTCATTTTATTATATACTTCGCAACACCCCATATATAATAATATCATTTGACTATTATTATCACATAACATGAACCTAGAAAATAACACCTAAAATTATTTAATTAAATAAATAACATTATTTTTCACAAATCCCCTAACAGAACTACATGGTGTGAATATTAATATACATGGCGTGTACTTTTGTTTTTGTATTTTTTATATTTCGTCCATAAAATTTATTAGACTTTGAATAATTTCTATTTACATGTTAATTAAATATCACTGCATTATTCTCCAATAAATATATTATATCTCCCATAATAAATTCTATTGAATAACTAGTCTCTAAATAAATGCGATCTGGAATCATTGAATAATTATTAATCCACAACTGGGAATAATCTATATTCTATTTGATAAATGAATATTTATCTCAGATACATGGATACACTTAGTGTGTGACCCTCTAGGCCTATTTCTCAGTGGCATAGGAGGAGCCTACCTATAGTACAAGGTTAGCATCTAGCAACACACTGAGGAACCCATAGAGAAAGAAGTTAATGTTGAAATGATGTGTCTCCTCCTACGAACACTTACTGTGTAATGTAATATCATTGTCTTGATATCTCGAATAAAGAGGATTTCATGATAGTATCATCAACCCATGTGCTCGATTATTCATTGTTTGACTTATCATATTTGAATTTGCCCATTCATCATTATGGACATGGATTTATTTATGCTATATCAATTCCATCAATGGGACTGAGATATTAACTTTTTTTATGGAATAGAAGGGACGAATACTTTATCGCATTATCTATTAACATAATATTACTCATGAAGCACCCAATATATCCTACCTCACTGCAAACAGTCTTTCATCAAATATTTCTTCAATACCTCTATGTTTTTGATTTGTAATACCCATTAATAATAATATATAAGTTTAAGGACAAATAGGGACTTCCAAAAATAGGAACATCCAATGACACTATTAAATGTTGATTTCCTATGGTGGGTCTCATTCTCATAATATCCTCCTGGATATTACCAAGGGTTCACACCATGAGAAGGTGTATCAAAATTTTAAGATTCATAAACCCCAATGGCATTATTCTTTTTGTCCTTCAAATAACATCATCTTACCATAGAACATATATTAAAGAATAGTGTTATGGCACTTATAGGTTCTAATTATAGCAAGGATCCACTATGAAACTTTAGTAAAACTGGTATCCTCGGAACATTATCACATGTTTTGTCACATAGAAGAACAATCAAGATGTGATAAGATATTTATTAATATTAAAATCCTTAAATTCATGTTTATCATAATGTAAAAAAGTAGTTGGTTCTAGGCCACTAACTCCCCTTAAATCCCACTTTCACTAGATCCAACTGCTAACAACCTTTAACATGATAGCTCCCACATGATATTCATTATTCTACTATGATTGGCCTTTAGTTATGGGGTTCACCACTTTCTCTTCTATGGAAACTCTGCTCACTGAAAATTTACCCCTTTGATAGAAATCCCTTAAGAGGTCATACATCAAGAGAATGTGCTTTGTTCGTTGATGTGACCTTGGTTATTTTCCAAGAGCAACCATAGTAGTATTATCACAATACAATGTTATAGATTCTATATTTCTAGGAACCACATCAAGCATTTGAACAATGTTCTAAATCCGGATGACTTCCTTGGCTATATCATAAGCTGCTATATATTGGAAATCTACTCTAGAGTCAGAAAAAACTAGCTACTTTGAACTCTTCCAGCTCATATATCCTCCGTTGAGACAAAAAACATATCAATATTTTGACTTAAAATTATTCTCAACTATCTGTAAACTAGCATCATCATACCCTCTGATGACATACTCCTCATCTCCTCCATACACCAGGAACATATCCTTAGTTCTTCTCAAATACTTAAGGAAAATCTTAAAATAATTCCAATACTATTCTCTTAGATATTTTTTCTATCCGTCTACAATGATCAGTGCATAGGAAACATCAAGCCAATTATATAACATGTCATACATGATGGATCATATATAAAAAAGGGTATGTGCTATTAATCATCCTATATTTCTCATGTTGTGTCTGAGGAAAAATTATCATGGAATGATGTAGGCTGTGTGACACTGAAACCAATCCCCTTTTAGATTTTTCCATACTAAATCTCTTTTGTATCTATTCAATGTATGTACCCCGACATAGTCCAAGCTACCTCTTGGATCTATCATGAATTATTATGACCCCTAGAATGTAGGCTGCTTCACCAAATTTTTTAATAGAGAAACACTAGTTCAATCAGACCTTAACTAATTGTATGACTGGTACATTGTTTCCAATAAGTAATATTCCATAGACATATACTACTAGGATAATGACCACATTCCATTTAAACCACTTATAAAAAAAATCCTCATAATCATTCTTGATGAAACCAGATTCCATTATGGCCACATCAAATCGAATGTTCTGTGAACTGTATGCTTTCTTTAATCCATAAATGAATTTACGCAACTTGAAAACCATTTTGGACTCACTTTATGCCACAAACCATTTTGGTTGTTTCATATAGACATCTTTATGTAGATTCCTATTAAGTAATTTTGTTTTGACATCCATATTCCAAAGCTCATAGTAATGGTAAGATGATATGAAAATTACCATTCTTATGGAGTTAATAATTGAAACTGGCAAGAAGGTTTCATCATAGTCAATTCATTAATTTTGTTTGAAACCTTTATCCACTAGCCTTTCTTTAAAGGAGTTAACTTGACCTTCCATTTCCAGCATTCTCTTGAACACCCATTTGCATCCAACATGATTTACATCAACTAGCTAATCGACCAGAACCCAGACATGGTTCTGATTCATGGAATCCATCTCAGAATTCATATCTTCAAGACATATTGAATTTTATAAGATCTATACTACTTCCATGTAATATATAGTTGTAAAGACCTGTAAAATTCAAGGAAAATTTTTTCTTAATTTTCTTTAGAATTTTACAAGAGCGCGGTTTCAGACGGCACCTGATTCCGAGGCCCGGAGTGCCCGGAATCAATTTCCGAAGTTTGGCTCGGGTACGTTCAGTGAACGAACGAGCGGGAATTCCTAACTTTTGATCCAGTGCTCGGAATTGAAATCTGAGGGCACCGATGAACTCGCAGCGCCGAAATTCGCTAAAAGAGACCTTTTCGGAAGTTGCGTTTGTTGCGGGTTGAATGTTAGTTTTGGGGTTTTTTATTTGAGTTAAATAAAATTTTGTCAAGAACAAATTTTATTATAACTTGATAAAACCTACCAAAGGGGGTTGGAAGTGGGACCCACACCCACTTAACCTCCCTTGGGAGGATTAAGTGTGGTGGGGCCCACACGAACCCCTAAACCTCTCAACTTCCCCCTTAAACTCCCCTCTCTCCCTCTTAAATGTTTGTAAACTTAACACCTAATTAATTACACATGACATGTTAATTAATTAAGTGTTATGTTTTGAATTTTGAAGTTTTGAATTCCTTGGCTTGGTAAATAAAATAAGGAGGGACCTTATTTTATTTTGTTAGCCAAATTGTGTGGATTTCTTTTTGAGATCTCCTCCTCCATCTTCTTCATCTTGACGAAGAACGCTCAAGCTCCGACGAAGAACGCCGCACCTCCCTTCTTCGTTTACCGTGTCAACGAAAGGGGACGCCACTTCTTCCTCGGACAACCTTCGTCGGCGTACAAGTATTCGCCAACGACGTGTCTCTTCGGACGCACCCCCTTCGTCATCGGATTTGACGAACGGCTACCGCGACGCCCGACCTCCGCGACGTCGACTTCCGCGGAACGTTAACAATCTTCGAACCTTATACCAAGGTAGGGGTTGTTATTTTATTCTTTAATTATTCCATTTCTTGATCGTGGATCTCGCATGTCTAACATGAGGCTTTTGAATGTTTAAGTTGAGTTATTTATTTAACGTGAGGGGGCCGGACCGCATGAACACGGCCGAACCCCCCTCCATCGTTCTTGTTGTTTATTCTTGCAGGTGGAAACAAAGTGGCGTGGTGTCGTCGCACCACGCGGATAATCGTGCAATTATTTTACGCGGCGCCGTCGCGCCACGCTGAGGAAGAATCATCAAGAACGCGACGCCGTCGCGCCGCGTTGAAAGGAATCAAGGCACGGCGAAGGGGCGCGGTGCCGTCGCACCGCGCCGGACGACGAACAGCACGGCCGGTTCCGGGCCGCGGCGGGATGAGAAGACCGGCGGCCGGGCCGCCGGCATCGGAAGCCGAAGAGGGGACCGGAATTTCTGGTCCCGTTGGAGAAAACCGGCCGTCCAGCTGGCCGGCCGGATGACGTTAAACCGGGGAAAATTAATTCCCCGGCCAACATTCAAAACCCCCCTCATTATGAGGGGGGCGGTTTCCTTGAAGGGAGGGGGGCAGCAGCCCCCCGGTTTTATTTCCAGCCGGCCCCCACGTGCGGGGGCCGTTTTCTTGCAAAGGGCGCGGCACAAAGGTCGCGCCGCCATCCCAGGAAGCGGGGGCTTAGCCCCCGCGTGCAGCCACCTCGTGGCGACAGGCCGCCGCGGCCCCCCGCGCCGCCGCGCCGGCCGGGCCGCCCCAGGGGGGGGTCGGGCCGGGTCGGCCCGGACCCGGACCCCCCCGTTTCGAATCTTTTTCGGTCTTTTGGCCATAACTTGAGCCTCGGACCTCCGATTGACGAACCGTCTGCGGTAACGCGATCCTTGGATCGAGACGGTCGTTTCGGTATATCGCACTCAAGGTTTCGGATTACTTTGAGTTCGGCCGGGTTGGTTCGTTCACGAAACCAACCGGGCCTTGGGAGCAGAAACGCTCATATCTTGAGCTACGGACGTCCGATTGACGTGCCGTCAGCCGTGTTGTGTTCCTCTTTATGAGACGGATCTTTTGGCATACTCCGCCCGAGGTTTGGATGCAGGTGGAGTACGGTCGGGTTGGTTTTGCCTTAAAAACCAACCGGGCACCGGAGACGAAAATGCCAATAACTCTCAGACCGGGCGTCCGATCGACACGCCGTATGTTGCGTTGAGTTTCTGTTGACGATACGGATCTTTTGGATACATCAACTCTGGTCTTCGTGACAGTTGATGTATCTGCCTCTCGGCTCGTGGAGCGGACCCTCCGAACGAGCTTGCTGTGTGCGGGAACCCTAGTGCTGGCTGCGACTGTTCTACTGCTACTACTGCTACTACTGCTATTGTGACTGCGACGACGACAGTACAGAGATCCTATGTGGATTCGACGACGAAGACTTCAGCACTCAGCGATCCTACATGGATCAGTGCTACTTTTCCTGTGTGGGCCCGATCCTGTGTGGGTCCGATCCTGTGTGGGTCCTTGCGCTCAGCGGTTCTGTGTGAGCCAGCGCCTACAGGTCCTGTGTGGGCCCGATCCTGTGTGGGTCATTGCGGGGGTTAGTTACCTATCGATCCTTCGTGGGTCCGACGACTTAGATGGATCAGTGATCATCTTTATCGTCCTTTGAAGAAGTATACCTGTGTGAGCTGAATCATGTTGCTTTCCTGTGTGGATTGTGTTGTGCAATCCTGTGTGGATTACGTTTTGCTTTCCTGTGTGGAATACGTTTACTTTCCTATGTGGACTGAGTTGTACTTGGGCTCGGAGGTTGGAGCGTATTTGAATTGATGACTTAGGTATATGTATGGGCATATACCTAAGCAGTATCGGTTGTTACTTCGTGATTTCACCTTTCTTCGTGGTTTATCCTTTGTGGATTTGAGAGACCTTCAGGGGTCTCGGGGTCCCTACTGAGTAGCTTATACTCACCACTGCACGGGCTTTTCCCGCACTACGTTGTGTTGGTTGCAGACGACGGACAGCGTTGACCTTGGCTGAGGCTTGCAGAGCAGGACGGTACCCGAAGGTGGACCACTGGGCGGGACGTGCTCAGAGCGGACGGCGGGACCCGTGGAGCAGTGGAGCTATCTGTACCCACCCTTCAGGTGGGATTTCCTGTGGACAGCTCGGAGTAGCGGCTTTTACATTTCAGTTGTTGTTTTCCCTTTCGAGTTGTACTTTACTTTCAGTTTGGATTTGTATTCTGGCCCTTTTTCTTTTCCGCACTTTCAGTTGTACTCTGTTTTTGTTTAGTGTTTACTTTCCGCTTGTTTACTCTGTGGTGTTTGTTTACTTTTGAAAAGGCAATGCCTTCCCTTTTTACCGGGATTTACGCCTTGGTGTTAGTCGCCAGCCCCTGGCCTATGGAAGGCGGGCTTGGGGTAGTCACGGCACGGACCCCGAGGGCGGGTCGTGACAAATTGGTACCAGAGGAGTTCGGTTCTACCGCGAACTCTGATCCTTTCTATGTGAAGCAAAAAAATTTAGCGTATTGAGTGTGGTTATCAGTCCAGGGAGTCCAGTGTTGGTGCGGCGGCCGACGTATCCATACACCAGGACCCTGACTTCTGATTTCCGACTTAATGCACGAAAACATTGATTGCGTGTGTGTTTGAAAGTTTTCTTAGTGATTACTTATATCAGCTCACCAGGTATACTGTTCTAACCGTGGCGCACCTGTTTCCTTTTCAGGATGGCCCCACGACGGCAGCCAGCTAGGGTTCCGAGAGTCGAGCGAGACGACAGCCCACCGAGTGATGAGGCCTCGGTACAGGGCCCTTTTCCAGTAGTGGCACCGGCGGTAGCTTTACCCGCCGAACCCCCGATGCTTCCAGCAGCAGCCGCTGATGATGCACGTCGCCTCAGCGCACTGCATGAGTTTCAGCGCCAGCGACCACCCAGGTTTCGCGGGGAGATGGATCCCCAGGCAGCAGAGGACTGGCTGGAGGCAGTGGTTCGAGTGTTTAGGCTAGTGAGGACACCAGCAGACCTCATGGTGATCCTCGCTGCGAGCCTACTACACGCAGCAGCAGGACGATGGTGGAGCTTGATGCTCCAGGTGCACGATGATGCATCTTTACTTTGGACGGACTTTGAGAGCCTCTTCCGCTCGGAGTTCGTCCCAGCCACCCTTCGTGCGGTGCGTATCCAGGAGCTTCTACAGCTGTGGCAGGGCAGCATGACGGTCGCTCAGTACTCGGCGAGATTTACCGATCTCTCGCGCTACTCGACCGACATGGTACGTGACCCATTCTTCCGGGCCCGGACCTTCGAGCAGGGTTTGAGACATGAGATCAGAGCATCGCTGATCTCCCTCAGCATACCGACTCAGACAGGAGTACTGGAGCGGGCCCTTCTGATCGAGAGCTTCCTTGCTGAGTCTACACTAGCACAGAGACCCACCGCAGGGCGGCACGTGGCAGAGTCATCGGCAGCAGGAAGTCGACGGATGACTCAGGGGTCCAGACAGACCAGACCTTCGGGCAGACGATCTCAGGGCACTGGCTCAGCAGTGCGGGGCACACAGCGCGGAGCCAGTCTTACGAGAGGCGGACAGTGCTACTCGTGCGGCGGGCAGGGCCACATGGCTCGTGATTGCCCGACCCGCCGTGCCGAGGAGCAGCAGACGGTTGAGGGACCACCGAGGCAGAGGCAGAGGGTCGACCGTGGCGGTCCGCAGGGATGAGGCGGACGAGGAAGAGGAGCTGGACGAGCAGCCTGTGGTGGGCGACGCTTTGAGGCTCTGCCACCACCACCACCAGGAGGTCCACCCCGACCACAGGGAGCTGGCGGGCAGCGACAGGCACAGCTCCAGGCAGCAGAGGCCTACGACCACGGCGCACCCGAGATGATTCGAGGTACTATCTGTGTCTACTCCACCCTTGCTGCAGTTCTTATAGACACAGGAGCGAGTCACTCTTTCATAGCCGCTGCCCTTGTTCGGAGCTCGGAGATTCCGACAGAGCCGTTGGCTCGATCCTTACGGCTAGAGACCCCTACGGGAGCAGACTCAACGATTACGCACTGGTGCCGGCAGTGTGAGCTTACTCTAGGAGGCGAGAGCTTCGGCTGGGATCTTCTTGTAGCAGCGTCGAGGCCTTACGACGTCATCTTGGGCATGGATTGGCTATCTACGGTCCATGCACAGATTGACTATTTTAGGCGCAAGGTGCGATGTGTACGCACCGACGGGAGCAGGTTCACCTTCACCGGTGAGAAGGGAGCCTTAGCAGCACAGGATGGACTTCCGTGGAGGAGAGGACAGCCCATCACTCATCAGTTGGCTAGCCTCATCCTTGGAGCAGTTGACGTGCGAAGTCCTGGTTTTCCTGCAGTGGTGGATCAGTTTGCGGACGTTTTTCCTGACGATGTTCCAGGGCTACCTCCTCGCAGAGAGGTAGACTTTTATATTGACTTATACCCCGGGACAGCCCCGATATCCACTCCAGCATATCGGATGGCCCCCGCCGAGCTTCGAGAGCTACGGGTACAGTTGGAGGACTTGCAGGGCAAGGGGTTCATCCGACCCAGTGTTTCACCCTGGGCTTCCCCGATTTTGTTCGCCAAGAAGGTGAACGGGAGCTTGCGACTTTGTGTTGACTATCGTTGCCTGAACCAGGTGACAGTGAGGAACAAGTATCCGCTACCGAGGATTGATGACCTCTTTGATCAGCTCAAGGGAGCACGGTGGTTCTCGAAGATAGACCTCAGGTCAGGCTATCATCAGCTCAGAGTCAGAGACGAGGATGTGCAGAAGACGGCCTTCAGATGTCGGTATGGCCACTATGAGTTCTTGGTTATGCCTTTCGGTGTAACCAATGCTCCAGCAGTGTTCATGGCTCTCATTAACAGGATCTTTCAGCCATACCTCGATCGGTTTGTCGTGGTCTTCATCGACGACATTCTGATTTACTCTACGACAGAGGAGGAGCACGCCTATCACTTGCGAGTTGTTCTTGACACACTCCGAGAGCACCAGCTTTATGGTAAGCTCTCGAAGTGCCAGTTCTGGATACGTGAGGTCCACTTTTTGGGACACGTTATCTCTGAGGCGGGAGTTGCAGTGGATCCCGCGAAGATTGAGGATGTGTTAGCTTGGGAGCCACCCAGGAGCGTGACTGAGGTTAGGAGTTTCTTGGGACTTGCTGGATACTATCGGAGATTCGTGCCAGACTTCTCTAGAATCACGGCATCACTCACAGCTTTGACGAAGAAGGGGAAACCTTTCGTGTGGTCAGACAGATGTCAGCAGAGCTTCCAGGAGCTGAGACAGAGATTGACTAGCGCACCTATCTTGAGGTTGCCTGAGGAGGGAGTAGGGTACGTAGTCTACTGCGATGTATCAGGGACCAGACTCGGATGTGTTCTGATGCAGGAGCGGGCCGTGATCGCCTATGGATCACGTCAATTGAGGCCGCATGAGCAGAACTACGCTACCCATGACCTGGAGTTAGCAGTAGTGGTCTTCGCTCTGAAGACATGGCGACACTATCTGATGGGCGAGCGCTTTACAGTCTTTTCTGATCATCAGAGTCTCAGGTATATCTTCTCGCAGAAGGACCTGAACCTGAGACAGCGGTGATGGCTCGAGTTCCTCCAGGACTATGACTTTGAGATAGTCTATACTCATGGGAAGGGGAACGTAGTAGCCGATGCCCTCAGCAGGAGGACGGGCATTCAGCTACTTGAGGAGGCGACGGAGCAGCTAGCCTCTTTGCAGATATCCTTCGTGGATAGAGATGGAGCAGCCTTTCTTCAGTCTCTCACAGTCACTCCTCCACTACTGCAGTGGGTCAGAGAGGCACATCGTGAGGACGCTGACTGTGAGACACGGCATGCACAGATATCCTCGAGACGAGCACCTGATGGTTTCTCCCTTGGAGCAGAGCACGACATCCTTTTCAGAGGACGTACCATGGTACCAGTCGCTTTGCGAGAGGAAGTGCTGAGGGAGTTTCACACTTCTCCTTTGGCGGTACATCCTGGAGTGGCGAAGATGTACCAGGACCTCAGACGACAGCACTGGTGGCCGGGCATGAAGAAGGCAGTAGCAGAGTTCTTTTTTCGATGCCTCACCTGCCAGCAGGTGAAGGCTGAGCATCAGGTACCAGCAGGCTTGGTACAGCCCTTGGAGGTTCCGGAGTGGAAGTGGGACGACATATCTATGGACTTCGTGACTGGACTTCCACGCACTTCCAGAGGTCACGACTCCATCTAGGTGATTGTTGACCGACTCACCAAGTCGGCACACTTCTTACCCATCAGAGAGCAGGGCTCAGTGGAGAGCTTGGGACGTCTCTACGTTCAGGAGATTGTGCGGCTCCACGGCGTGCCATCATCTATGGTCTCCGATCGAGATGCCCGCTTTACTTCCCGGCTTTGGAAGGGGTTACAGGAGGCGTTCGGGACGCAGCTACGTCTGAGCACAGCCTTCCACCCTCAGACGGATGGTCAGACGGAGAGGACCATTCAGACTCTCGAGGACATGCTCCGCGCATGTGTCCTCGACTTTGGTCATAGCTGGGAGGACCACCTACCCTTGGTGGAGTTTGCGTACAACAACAGCTACCACTCCACCATCGGGATGGCACCGTACGAGGCATTGTACGACTGACCTTGTAGATCTCCTTTGTGCTGGACAGACCCTGGAGAGTCAGCACTCGTGGGACCAGAAATGGTCCAGGCCACGACAGAGAAGGTCCAGGTCATCCAGGAGCGGATGAGGACAACTCAGAGCCGGCAGAAGTTATATGCTGACAGGAGGCGGAGGCCACTAGAGTTCGAGGATGGCGACCACGTCTTCTTGAGAGTCTCACCTCGACGTGGTATTCGGAGATTTGGCCGAGGCAGCAAGTTATCTCCGCGCTTCATCGGACCCTTCCAGATTCTCAGCAGGATTGGTGAGGTGGCTTATCGCCTGGCTCTACCACCTCAGTTGCACCGGGTGCACGACGTCTTCCACGTATCTCAGCTGAGGAGATACGTGCACGACCCGACGCACATCATTGACCATGGGGAGCTTGACGTTGACGATGGGGCGACTTTTACGGAGGTCCCGGTGGAGATAGAGGATCGACAGGAGCGGGTCCTGCGTGGGCGATCGATTCCTCTTGTGCGCATCAGATGGCAGCACGGGAATCTCCAGGAGAGCACATGGGAGCGGGAGGCTCAGATGCGTGCTCAGTACCCTCATTTATTTCCCTAGTTTTTGATGTATCTTTACGGGGACGTAAAACCCTGAGGTGGGAGTAGTGTAAAGACCCGTAAAATTCAAGGAAAATTTTTTCTTAATTTTCTTTAGAATTTTACAAGAGCGCGGTTTCAGACGGCACCTGATTCCGAGGCCCGGAGTGCCCGGAATCAATTTCCGAAGTTTGGCTCGGGTACGTTCAGTGAACGAACGAGCGGGAATTCCTAACTTTTGATCCAGTGCTCGGAATTGAAATCTGAGGGCACCGATGAACTCGCAGTGCCGAAATTCGCTAAAAGAGACCTTTTCGGAAGTTGCGTTTGTTGCGGGTTGAATGTTAGTTTTGGGGTTTTTAATTTGAGTTAAATAAAATTTTGTCAAGAACAAATTTTATTATAACTTGATAAAACCTACCAAAGGGGGTTGGAAGTGGGACCCACACCCACTTAACCTCCCTTGGGAGGATTAAGTGTGGTGGGGCCCACACGAACCCCTAAACCTCTCAACTTCCCCCTTAAACTCCCCTCTCTCCCTCTTAAATGTTTGTAAACTTAACACCTAATTAATTACACATGACATGTTAATTAATTAAGTGTTATGTTTTGAATTTTGAAGTTTTGAATTCCTTGGCTTGGTAAATAAAATAAGGAGGGACCTTATTTTATTTTGTTAGCCAACTTGTGTGGATTTCTTTTTGAGAGCTCCTCCTCCATCTTCTTCATCTTGACGAAGAACGCTCAAGCTCCGATGAAGAACGCCGCACCTCCCTTCTTCGTTTACCGTGTCAACGAAAGGGGACGCCACTTCTGCCTCGGACAACCTTCGTCGGCGTACAAGTATTCGCCAACGACGTGTCTCTTCGGACGCACCCCCTTCGTAATCGGATTTGACAAACGGCTACCGCGACGCCCGACCTCCGCGACGTCGACTTCCGCGGAACGTTAACAATCTTCGAACCTTATACCAAGGTAGGGGTTGTTATTTTATTCTTTAATTATTCCATTTCTTGATCGTGGATCTCACATGTCTAACATGAGGCTTTTGAATGTTTAAGTTGAGTTATTTATTTAACGTGAGGGGGGCGGACCGCATGAACACGGCCGAACCCCCCTCCATCGTTCTTGTTGTTTATTCTTGCGGGTGGAAGCAAAGTGGCGTGGTGTCGTCGCACCACGCGGATAATCGTGCAATTATTTTACGCGGCGCCGTCGCGCCACGCCGAGGAAGAATCTTCAAGAACGCGACGCCGTCGCGCCGCGTTGAAAGGAATCAAGGCACGGCGAAGGGGCACGGTGTCGTCGCACCGCGCCGGACGACGAACACCACGGCCGGTTCCGGGCCGCGGCGGGATGAGAAGACCGGCGGCCGGGCCGCCGGCGTCGGAAGCCGAAGAGGGGACCGGAATTTCCGGTCCCGTTGGAGAAAACCGGCCGGCCAGCTGGCCGGCCGGATGACGTTAAACCGGGGAAAATTAATTCCCCGACCAACGTTCAAAACCCCCCCTCATTATGAGGGGGGCGGTTTCCTTGAAGGGAGGGGGGCAGCAGCCCCCCGGTTTTATTTCTAGCCGGCCCCCACGTGCGGGGGCCGTTTTCTTGCAAAGGGCGCGGCACAAAGGCCGCGCCGCCATCCCAGGAAGCGGGGGCTTAGCCCCCGCGTGCAGCCACCTCGTGGCGACAAGCCGCCGCGGCCCCCCACGCCGCCGCGCCGGCCGGGCCGCCCCAGGGGGGGGGGGGGGTCGGGCAGGGTCGGCCCGGACCCGGACCCCCCCGTTTCGAATCTTTTTCGGTCTTTTGGCCATAACTTGAGCCTCGGACCTCCGATTGACGAACCGTCTGCGGAAACACGATCCTTGGATCGAAAAGGTCGTTTCGGTATATCGCACTCAAGGTTTCGGATTACTTTGAGTTCGGCCGGGTTGGTTCGTTCACGAAACCAACCGGGCCTTCGGAGCAGAAACGCTCATATCTTGAGCTATGGACGTCCGATTGACGTGTCGTCAGCCGTGTTGTGTTCCTCTTTATGAGACGGATCTTTTGGCATACTCCGCCCGAGGTTTGGACGTAGGTGGAGTACGGTCAGGTTGGTTTTGCCTTAAAAACCAACCGGGCCCCGGAGACGAAAATGCCAATAACTCTCAGACCGGGCGTCCGATCGACACGCCGTCTGTTGCGTTGAGTTTCTGTTGACGATACGGATCTTTTGGATACATCAACTCTGGTCTTCGTGAAAGTTGATGTATCAGCCTCTCGGCTCGTGGAGCGGACCCTCCGAATGAGCTTGCTGTGTGCGGGAACCCTAGTGCTGGCTGCGACTGTTCTACTGCTACTACTGCTACTGTGACTGCGATGACGACAGTACAGAGATCCTGTGTGGATTCGACGACGACGACTTCAGCACTCAGCGATCCTACGTGGATCAGTGCTACTGGTCCTGTGTGGGCCCGATCCTGTGTGGGTCCGATCCTGTGTGGGTCCTTGCGCTCAGCGGTTCTGTGTGAGCCAGCGCCTACAGGTCCTCTGTGGGCCCGATCCTGTGTGGGTCATTGCCGGGGTTAGTTACCTATCGATCCTTCGTGGGTCCGACGACTTAGATGGATCAGTGATCATCTTTATCGTCCTTTGAAGAAGTATACCTGTGTGAGCTGAATCATGTTGCTTTCCTGTGTGGATTGTGTTGTGCAATCCTGTGTGGATTACATTTTGCTTTCCTGTGTGGAATACGTTTACTTTCCTATGTGGACTGAGTTGTACTTGGGCTCGGAGGTTGGAGCGTATTTGAATTGATGACTTAGGTATATGTATGGGCATATACCTAAGCAGTATCGGTTGTTACTTCGTGATTTCACCTTTCTTCGTGGTTTATCCTTTGTGGATTTGAGGGACCTTCAGGGGTCTCGGGGTCCCTACAGAGTAGCTTATACTCACCCCTGCACGGGCTTTGCCCGCACTACGTTGTGTTGGTTGCAGACGACGGACAGCGTTGACCTTGGCTAAGGCTTGCAGAGCGGGACGGTACCCGAAGGTGGACCACTGGGCGGGACGTGCTCGGAGCGGACGGCGGGACCCGTGGAGCAGTGGAGCTATCTGTACCCACCCTTCAGGTGGGATTTCCTGTGGACAGCTCGGAGTAGCGGCTTTTACTTTTCAGTTGTTGTTTTCCCTTTCGAGTTGTACTTTACTTTCAGTTTGGGTTTGTATTCTGGCCCTTTTTCTTTTCCGCACTTTCAGTTGTACTCTGCTTTTGTTTAATGTTTAGTTTCCGCTTGTTTACTCTGTGGTGTTTGTTTACTTTTGAAAAGGCAATGCCTTCCCTTTTTACCGGGATTTACGCCTTGGTGCTAGTCGCCAGCCCCTGGCCTATGGAAGGCGGGCTTGGGGTAGTCACGGCACGGACCCCGAGGGCGGGTCGTGACAATAGTTTCATCATTTTCCAACATAAAATGATTCACCATTCTTGGTGACTAGGAAACCAAATCTCTCGGGTTCCCTTACCACTCTTGAGCTCTTACGCAGTACTTGTGTTTTTGGAACCTCTTTCACAGGGACCAATGAAACATGTTCCTCTACCAACTCCAGCGTATCTTGAGTATCAACTTTGTCGAACTCAATGTTTCTCCCACTATCCCTTTTGAGGATGTGTTCCCTCCCAAGAAATATGGCTTGTAAGGTGAAATTCACCTACGTTTATGAAGGGTTATATAGGTAATATCTCTTTGCTTCCTTGGGATAGCCGATAAAGATACACCTCAAATATCATTGAGCTTGTTTGTTTCCTAATAAGGCCTTAACAAATTCCTCTCATCCCCATAAACGTGTGTGTGACAAAATGGGTTTCATTCCATTACATAACTCATAGGGAATTCTATTTTCCTCCATAGTTTGTATTTGGTTTAATGTGTTAGTTGTAGATTGTATTGCATATCCCCAAATGGATAATGGTTGATCTGCATGAGTCATCATAGACCTCACTATGTCCAAAAAGGCGTGGTTACTCCTTTCATTAACACCATTCCAATGTGGTGTATAAGGAGGAGTGAGTTGATATAGAATCTGAGACACCCATAAAAGGTCGATGAACTCTTGGTTCATATATTCTTCACCTTTATTTGATTGAAGCTTCATTATCCTCTTACCAAAATGATTCTCTACTTATTTTTTGAATTCCATAAATTTCTCCAAGGATTCTGACTTATACCTCATTAAGTATATGTATCCATATCTACGCAAATCATTTGTAAAAGTGATGAAATAAGAGTATCCACATCAATATTTTACTAGATATTGTCCACACACATCCGTGGGTACCAATCCTAGAATTGTGGTGGCCCTTTCACCTTGTCCACTAAAAGGAGGCTTGGTCATTTTCCTCTGTAAACAAGTGTGACATCTATCAAGTGGTTTTAGATCAGTAGCATCTGAAAATCCATCTTGGAGGATTATTTTCAAGCGCTTCTCATTTACATGACTGAGATAGTGATGCCACAACTGGGTGATGTATGAGTCATGTGAGTTTTTTTCATTATCGGCTTCCAACACATGGTTTTTATAATTTAATACATTCAAAAGATTATTTAAATGTGCCATACCAAAAGATATATTGTTTTTTATAAAATAATCTACCCTTATTTCCAAACATGAAAACGACTCCATCCATAACCAAACACGATAAATAAATTTCATTCTTGGTTACACTAGGTACATAATAATAGTTATTTAAAACGAAAATCATCCCAGTTGTCTACAAGAGATGGTAATCTCAAATGGCCAATGCAGCTAGCCTTGTGCCATTATAAGCTTGAATATCAACCTATCATTTGTAAATATTTCTAAATATACATGGTTCATGCATTTTAAAATAGATGTGAGACCCACATGCTCTATCTAATACCCAATGTGTAGAAATGGAAAGATTACACTCGACAAAAAACACACAATTAGAGTCCCCATGCTTCTGCGTACAGTTCCTCCTCTGGTGGCTTGGCTTCCCAAATGAATAACATACTGCCTCCCATTCCTTTCCTGTCCTATAGATATTCCCATTATTGGAGGGATAGTGCTTAGGGTTTTTAGACTATTTATAAATCCTTGTCCACTTTTCCTTGTCCTTCCTCTTCTTATTCACCAAAAGGACTGTGGGTTTGTCACACCCCTTGTCCTTATCTACCTAGAGAATCATGTTTCAATTATACAATATACTATTCTCGTTGTTTCTCATCTTGTAGATGACAATAAAGGTATATAAGGTCATGTGCATTGATGATAGGATGAGATTTGTACACATCTCATCCAAGAACATAATCCCTAAGATGTATAGAAGTTCAATATAGCCAATAATTTTGAATACATGAGGCCCAGATGTCACAAAATCTCCATGATTAGTTGTGAAAAAATCATTAGAGATCTCATATTTCTCCAATCTTTCCTTCTCTTGATATTTATCCTTAAGGTGAGACATCATGCGATACGTGTCCATGTTTTCATGTAGTTTGAACAGCTCATTAGACATGGCCGACAACTAGAAACATTGTGAATCTGTGGAATCATCCAAATGTTTCATATAGAGGGATATTTTCTCATCACTGGCCTCGTTTCTATGATAAACTGTAATAGGATCCTCTAGCACATACAATTTTCTCTCATGGTGAAGGATGATGCGTAAACACCTCTACCAATCCTTGAAATTGTAGCCTGTGAGAAGGTTTTCCTTCTAGAGTATGGTTCACAATGATATGTTCGATTTCATCATTATTTATGTTTCTAAAAATTTATATGATAAAATATATAGTTATTTATTATGATAAAGCTGAGACAAATAAATAAATTAATACTTATTTATCTCCCAATATTTTATCAAAATATAATAGACCTCACCATTGATATCAGAATATTCCTTTTCATGAACATTATAGTGGAAAGAATCCATATTTCCCATAGCATTACCCCAACTAGGGTAGGTCAAGAAACTTGAAATGTTTTAGGTAGGCATTCCAAATGCCAACTGCATTAATGCATATCTCTTTGATCTGCAGAGTGGATTCCTCAATCCTGAAATCCTCTTATTTTTGCTTTCCTAAACCTTTTCCTCTTTTTCACACCAAGTACTACTATGGTGTTCAACCCTTGATGTGAACCAAGTTATGTCCTCCCATAACCTCAAATTATAATTCCCCAACAATTAAAAGCACCCCAACTAATGTTGGTCCAAGACTTTGAACTATGCTTTAATTCTAACCAATATTATGGAAGGCTATACCGACATAATATTTCCTTGATGGATTTTATCCTTATAGGTAAATTTTCATTTTATTATCTTGCTTACATTATTTTAATATTAATTGCGATATACTTAAGTGATTAACCATTTCCAAGATAATATTTACGCATAACTCGGTCATACTTTATTTCCATCCATCATTCTTGTTTAATTCATTAATTGTGCCATCGTGACAACAAACCCACAATAAATAAACCATGTGACTGATAGAAATAAAATAAATGTAATGATCATGAGATCATCGAATTGGTTAGTTTATCTGGTGGTTGATAAACTTACTTAGGACCTAGGGGATAAACACTTTGAACCTTTTGGGTTTGTGTTTACAGCTTTCCACCTATCCACCTCTCTATCTCCTTGAATTGGTTTCTCCTCGGCTCCTAAATTGAACCATTTCCACTAGCTTGGGATGTGGATCCATTAAATATATATTTTTATCTCACACACAGTTGATGGGTAAAATAGGGTTTTACATAAAAGAAACATTGGGCACACATTCCCTACATAATAATGAGGAGAAGGCTCACTGAAAAAAATATATAATTTAAATGAATAAATAAAAAACCATCCACATACAAAGGACCTGGTCTAGATCATGATCATCCACACATGGAACTATATTTATGCATAAATAAAACTATAATTCAATTCTTTAATCATTCGTGTTTAAGATAAATCTTGTTGGAACCAATTAATTATTATCTTTAATTAATCAATCATTTTATTGTAAATGCTTATTTTTTAAATTTCCTAGAGACTCTCGTCCATGATAATTTTTTAAAAATATATTCATTTAAAATTATCTTTTTATGTAACTTGTACCTTGGAGGCAACCTGGTGAATTACCATTCATAACTACATAATTAGTATAAATTAACATTACAACAATGTTAAATTAAACAAATATATATAAAACAACTATCACATGTTGGTCTCCAACTTTATTCCCGCACCATGGTACATTTATCATGTGTTTGTAAAATATATTAATCAATTTTAATAAATCTGCATAATTTTGATGAGTACCGGGCATGTAGTTCCTACCACATGGAATGTACTATCATTCACTGTCCATTTGAAGTACATACATGGAGATATGACATGTAGATGTACTTCTAAAATCATCGGAGTACACGGTGTGTCCAATGACCCATATGTTGTGTACTATCCTCATTACATGATCTCCAGTCGGGAAAGCCATTAATGGGGTACACCATCAAACCCTAACTCGAAGGGAATACATTCCATGTCCAGTGGTCCACACGTCGTGTAATTCAGAAATCATGTGCCACATGTTCCTAGTCAACACACCGAGTCATAAAGACTAATATAAATTCCAACACATGGAATGGTTTGGTGGACCACTCCTCAAGAATTGAACCAGAATACATGGCATGTGAGGCAAAATACAAGTCGTGTGTTCTGGTGTTGTATGAGCAGGATCCTTTTGAACCTCTGAATGAGATCCTCTATTTTTATTTTTATCAAAATTAAAAGAAAATATTTTTTATGTAATGAAAACCAGAAACTAAAGGGGTGGAAAAAAATTCATGATTTAGATTTACAGAATGATTAACATGAATTGAAACAAATAAATTCATAAATTCATAAATAATAAATAAAAAACTAAATAATTATAATCAACAATATGACTACTCTGATATCACTTTTAGGTTCTGGGTGTAGTGGATGTGCATTGATGGGTGTACCCAACTATAATTTTACCGTTAACAATGATCAATCCGAGATCATTCATGATGATAAAACATTAGATATTCATAATAGAATGAATAATGAAAAAGGAAAGATGGAATTCGTAGAACTATAGAGTGGATCATCACATCTTGGTTATAATTAATTTAATTAAAATGTATGAATTACCTAGATAGAATTCTCTCTTCGTTGATGCTTTCGATCATGATCTAATGGGATATGTCATTGTGTCGTATGAGCCAAGTGTAGGATTCTTCTAGCGGTGATCCATACATGTTCCATGTATCTCTGGATGTCACTGATGATATCTCCAAGTAGTAGCACGAAAGAGCCTTCACTTGTGATTTTTGCCTTCAATCTTCTTTAGAACATCTTCCAAAGCCCTATCCTTGATCCGGTGTAAGAGGAACTCTCTCGTAACTGGAGAAAATTCTTAGGGGAATAAAATTATCACTTTTCTTGAGATATTTTTCCATATTTATTTTGCAAAAAAAAACACTATCTAGATGTAATGAAAATAATGTAATTTGGATTTATATTACTTAGAATAATAAAATGAATTAATTTCCCAAAGGACTTTTCCCATTTTATTTATTTTTTAGTGGGACACCATGTTTAATAATAAAATTTGATGGTTATTATCACTTTACATGCAGGCAAAGAATTACACATAATATTATTTATCACAAATACCCAAAAAACTACATGGAGTGTACTTTTTTCTTCCATTTTCTTTATTTCCTCCACAACATTTATTAAACAATTAATATTGACAATTTATTTCTTAGAAAAATTTCACTGCATTATTCTCCAGTAAATATATTATTTCACCCTTAATATATTCTTTCGAATAACTAGTGTCTAAATAAGTGTGATCAGGTATCCTTGAATAATTATTAAACCAGAACTGAGAATAATAATTATTCAACTTCTTAAATGAATATTTAACTCAGATACTTGGATACAATTATTGTGTGACACTCTAGGCCTCTTTATCATTTTTATTTGGTGGAGCCTTCCTAATGTACAATTTAGTATATAGAAACACACCAAGACACATATAGAGAATGAATATAATGAAACAATGACATGTCACTTCATAAAATTTCTTACAGGGTAATGTAATCTCTCTGTATCGATATCTCCATTGAAGTAGGTTGCATGCTAAAGTCATCAACCCATGTGCTCTGTTATTCATTCCTTCACTTATCAGAATTAGACTTTCCCATTCCTAACCATGGACATGGATTTATTTTGGCAATATCAATTCCATAAAAGGTTATAAGATATAAACATCTGTTATGGAACAGAAGGGAAAAATCATTTCTCGCATTATCTATTAATGCAGTATTACTCGTGACGCAGACAACATATCCTA
Organism: Viscum album; assembly: GCA_963277665.1. Taxonomy (NCBI): domain Eukaryota; kingdom Viridiplantae; phylum Streptophyta; class Magnoliopsida; order Santalales; family Viscaceae; genus Viscum; species Viscum album. Next base: position 2,122,679,296 of record OY728141.1, on the reverse strand, counting down.
CCTTGCTACGAATAGTGTTTCACCACAGTTTTCAACAATTCATCAATGTTCACGAGTTGTAATACCCATTAATAATATTCTTAATGTCTAAAGACCAATTAACAAGTCTGTAGATAGGAACATCCAATGTGACTATGAAATGTGGATTTCCTTCTAGGGGGAATAGTTTTCATAACATCCTCTTTGATATTACCAAGGGTACAAACCATGAGAAGGTTCATCAATTTATTATGAGTCCTCACCCCTAATGGCCTTTATTATCTGGTTCCCTCCAATAACACCATCCTACCATAGAAAATGTATTCAAGAATTGTGTTTTAGCACATCTGGGTTCTCATTATAGCAGGGATCCTCTATGAACCTTTAGAGAAATAACTATCCTTATGAAATTACAACATCCAATGTCATGCAGAAGAACAATAAATATTATATAAGGTATTTATTAATATTCAAATCCATATGTATATGTTTATCATAAAGTAAAAAGTAGTTTTTTCTATGCCACCAACTCCAATATAACATGCCTACACAATACCTTCACGGAACAATATTGAATCTTAAAAATCCACTCTTATATGGTCTCATTATCTTCGACATCCATCTCACATAATTAAATGATATGGAAATCAACATGAAGATTATAGTGAATTTAAAACTCATTAAATATGTCATGAATAAATCTCATATATGGGTGAGTTCTAACTGATAAGAAATAACTCTATCAAATTCCAAAACCATGTAAATAATAAAAAATCATATAGAAATTATACCACCATTACTGAGGTATTACTGATGATCAAAAATAAATAGCTTCATGAACACATGATCTGCATCAATGAACTCAAGAGGTCTCATCTTATGATAAACATGTTAATTCTAAAAATATCATGTTGTCTTCATTTTCATTTGGATAAATTTCACCTTATCTATCATACTCTACCCCAACTCTGGTCTAAGAATATCTAACTCTACAACCACAGGCCAAAACAATGGAGACTGGAATAGTTTGATATATAGTTCTTCAAATAAGGTCATTCCAATGAGAGAGTGCTATATTTTATTTTATAAAAACTCCACTAAGGGAAATTTCCTCACCTATGAACCTCCATGATCAAGAAAGAACACACACCAAATTTACCCTAGTGTTTTGATATTTCACTATATTTTTCCATCTATTTCGGGATGAAAAGTGGTCATAAGGCATAGTGGAGAGCTTGAAGAACTCTAGAGACCTCTCTAAACTCTAGAGGTAAAATGGGTGTCGTGATTAGAAATGATCAGCTTCCAAACCCCATAAAGACTTGCCACATCCTATAAATAATTTCTTGATAAATCCCATACTGAGATTGACTCCTTAATATCAAATAGATGATATGAATTATTTCACATGGTTCATAATTACATATATAGAATCATATGCCTCTATGAGGTCAAATAAAACCAGTGATGAATTCATCGAGATGTCCACCCACATCCATTGGGAAACAACAATTTTCTGAATGAAAATATCTAGAAACATAGGTCTCATTATTAAACTTATGGAAAACCAAACATCGAGAGAAAAACATTATAACCAATATCTTTATGCAGGACAACCAAAACTGTACTCTCAATGGAATATACATAATAAAAACACGTAGATTACCTACTAAATGAGAACTAAAAAACCCATGTTGTACAAAAGAATTCAAAATTGTAGGAACAAATAGCACCCCCTGAAACAAAACTCAATGTCAATAATCCATAGATAATCTCTTATGAGAGTTTCCAAAAAATCCTGATCATGTAAAACCTCTACCTCAGAATCCCTCAGTTGGGACTCCTCTACCCACTACACTAAATACAAATTATCTTTCATAGTATAAAGACCCAAAAAACTATACATTTATTCCATATGAGGGTGTATCATGAAAACATCATTAATCACCATCCAAAAATCACTATAATCACACATAACATCACTGCACAAATTTCTACTTGTGGAATCAGCCACCAAATTCCCTTTCACAAGTGTATATGAAATTTTGCTGTAATTATCCAGGAAGAATTATATCTGCCATCATTTCTATATATTTAGATTTAAATGGGATATTATATTTCTAAATTTCTCATAATATATGAAAAATATAATGTACTGACCAATGTGATAATTCAACCAACACATTAAAGAAAACACAGTCTCTGCTAACTCAATATCATGGGTGGAATGTTTACATTCCTAAGGTTATAAATGTAAAAACCCATAAGTGATAACAACTCTTTACTGTAAAATATTACAACCCAAGTAATGATGTGACGTGTCATAAGAAACTCAAATGGAACACCCACCTATAAAAACTGAATAAACATATAACTAAACATATTCTCCTTCAAATACTAAATAGATGTCTAACACTAGTTTTTTCATAAAAACCATGATCCTTCCTGGTTATAGATTTCATTGCTATTGTAATATTATATATTTCATGTATTAGACTTTTTTAATAGCCTAAAAAACCATGAAAACTTCACACCTTTATAAAATTTTTGTGGGGAACACACGAAAAACATATTGAAATCTTCAAATATTCCACAGAAACTTTATAATGAGAAATGAAATGCCCTAAGAAATTGACCTCTGGGGAACAAAAATCAGACATCGACAATTTTTAAACATATAATGAAGATGAAGAACCCCCAAAACATCCCTCAAATTATCTATAAGCTCCTTTTTAGATGTTTAGAACATAAGTATTTCAATGATAAACACCTCCACGGACTGATCCATAAATTCACAGAAACAATAATTAATTATATCCATGAAAACATCTAGAGTGGTCATAACACCGAATGAAATCAAGTTGAACCCATAATAGCCATAACGACATCTAAATGTATTCTTCATGATATTAGCTTATTATACTAACATATAATGATATCCAAACTGAAAGTGAATCTTCTAAAACCATATTTCACCCTTTAACTGATGGAATAGATCATCCATCTATAAGAAAGTATATAAGTTCTTCCATTATACCTAATTCAAGTAATTATAATCGACAAACAAACATATATTTTCATATGATTTATTTGGAAATAGAATTGGAGACCCCCACGGTGACACACTAGGCTGAATAGATCCTCTCTATAGAATATCATCAATCTGAATCCACAACACCCCAACTTATAAGGTTCCATCCTATATAAGGACATTAACATCTGAGTGATACCCTACTACATATTTATACTAATCATGATCCCCCATATAGGGGATAATGTCACCAAATATTTAGAAAATACATTGTGTTACTCTACTAAAACCCTTTAAAACACCACCGGTTGTTCCTAAACTAAAATCAATATTAACCCGACTATCAAATATGAAAAAAAAACTCAACACACCACTAACGCTTATGAGGGTATTACTATTCATGAAATACAACCTAATATTTATCATTATCATATAACACAATACCACTCCTAAAGTAGTCCACCATATTCTATACTAAATAAAACCAATTTATATAAGGTATAATGTCATACATCATCAACTATTAATCCTACAAAAGTCTTACAATACAACTTGACCTCCAACTGGTGTAGTCAATTCCAAGGCCATAAAAAGCCTCTGCACCTTAAGTCCCAAATCATGAACTAAGGTTACAGAAATAATGGATTACATAGATCCTAAATCAAACATGGAATATTGCCATATATAATATAAATAGACGATACCTCATATGATGACTGGCTCAACATGAACTGAAAACACTAAGGAATTCAACTGATCATGTCTAGTTCCATAAACTCTCCATACCTAATGTATAACACCTCCATAGATTCACTTTACTCCCATTAATTGAGTATTAGGGGAATAAAAATGATATCATATGCCCACCAAGTCCCATTTAGGCTGATCTAAATACAAAAATAAGTTGTTGGTGGTGATTAAAAGGACACTCTTACAACAATTAATATTAAAGAGGGCCTCCACTTCTATATTAATTTTTAATAATGGTTTTCAATTCCATATTATGATGGAAAAACTATAAATAATAACAAAATCCTGACTGAAATTCTAGAAGGGGTCTGATAACTAGTAGCCCAAACAAAATTATATGAAGATAGTTGGAAGAGACTCCCTAATGTATGAATCTTTACTAACAAGTAAAATGCGAATTTATGGCCACATATCTACTCTAAATATATTCTTAGATAACTTCATATCAGTGATATTATTATCCAATCCATCACCCATTGAATATCATGTTCCTTCACCAACACCTTGATATATTCCGAATCATGAATGGGTCTACATGGTAGTGGATATCTGTAAGAAAATTCACATCATAATTCCTCATTACAGGCCCCTCATTTGGTAGATGGTATAACTCATAATGAAAAGGGTTCTTATTTTAGATTTTAACTACCACAGAAGAGGATTTCCCTACTGGATATTATGAATTTCCTACCAATAACCCACATTCATGGTTGTAAAAAGTAATATTGTCTAATATTGATCATGAAACTTGTCTCCTCAAACAACTAACTCTTCACGATCCCCGAGGAATAATAACTACCATTTCTATGTTTCCACATACATAATATTAATATCCCATAACACCCATGAAGGTTATAGGAATATCATAAGTGTTGGGGTGGGTGAATTAAACATCAAGGTTTTTCTAATCTTGTGGATCATTCAGAACATTGTACATGACATTAAAACCAAGACCAATGAATTTTTTTCACTATATATTAACATAAGTGAAACCTAAAACCTAAATAGAGTCATTTTAAATTATATTTTTAATTAATTCATATTTTTTTAAATAATTAATTAGGTGTCCTCAATATATTTCTTTGATGTAAATGCTGATATTTTAAAATCCACTTTTTGGATAACATTCATTGTGTTTTTCAGATTCAAGTAGAGAATCCATCATGATGTGATCAACATATGTTGTATGAACCATCTGACTCCCCCATAAGAATATCTAGGTGTAGTAATTAAAGATCTTACTGTTTGCATCATTCTCCTTTGATCTCCTTGATAATTGCTTCAAGAAGGATTCACCTGGGTAGTGTTGGAGGATTGATCTCCATACTTAAGAGTTGTCATGGAGAAGGGAGAACTCTAGTTCCCTGAGATAAATTATTTGGATACTATTTTTTATAATAAAAAAAATCTAAACCATACATATTTAATAATATAATTTATTTTTTATACAACTATAGTTATAAGATTATAATTACACACATTCCCTTATTATTTTTCTTAATATATTTAGAACCTCGTGTATATTATAATAATAATATTTATTTTTTTATTTAATAAATAAATATCACTACATTATTTGATCACAAATAAATAAATATAATATTCACTATAGACTAAATAAATATTTATTAAAAATTATTCTCATAAAATTTATTCTCTCAAAAAACTAGAGACACAAAACAATTTATCATGAAATAGTGAATCATTACTAAAAGGTTTATGATAATAATATATATTAAACTATTTAAAAAATATTTTAGATTATTCCTTAAAATAATGTTCTAGAGACACTTAATGTGTTACCCTATCTACCTCTTTCTTGGTGGCATTTGATGAAGTAGCCTAATGTCTAAGGATATCATCTAAAAACATGCCAAGACGACCACATAAAATGAATTTAATGTAACAACATCAAAAACAACACATTAACACTTACTATATAATATAATCCCTTTATCATGATATATCTAATCAAGAAGGTCGCATACAAGTGCCACTAATCTATATTCTTGATGTCTCATTCTTTGAGTTTCTGGAAACTGAACATTCCTATAGAACACCATGTCCATAGATTTATGTATGTTATATCATTTCCATAAAATGTATTGAGACATAAAATTCCATAAGATAATATAAGGAACAAGACTTTTCTATCATTATTACTTCATGAGAAATTATTCATGATACACCCAACATGTCAAACTTCACTACAAACAAATTTCATCATAGTTTATGAAAAACATATAAGTGTGCGATTTATAACATGAATTAATAATAATCTTAAATTATACGGATCAGTACACATTCTCAAATATAGGAACATCCAAAGACACATATAAATGAGGATTTAATATTGGAATGCATGTTCACATAATCTCATAAAATAGATATCTCCAAGGGCACACCCCATTATAATGTGCTTCCAAGTCCTATGAATCTCTAACCCTAATAGCCTATATCATTTTTTTCTACTAAAATGATTTCATATAGATATAAAACATATATTTTAATAATATATCCATAAAATTCCTAGTTTCTCATCATACCAGGTAATTTCTATGGACTTTCAATGTGGCAACTACTCTTAGGAAATTATCACATTATATGTTACACATAAGAAAAATCTTTATGTTATACGATGTTTATTAATATCAACAACATATTAATATAGTTAATCATAGAGTATTTAGAAGTAGGTTATATGAACCAACTATGAAATTATCTCACTTGTAATAGATTCAAATACAAACATCCTTTATTTTACTTGCTTTAACATGATATCCATTCTTCTGATTAGATAATTAATTTGTCAAGGGGTCCAAAACATTTTCCTTCATGGATAATTAACTAACCACTACATCACCCCTTAATGAAAAATACTTATATAAGTGTTACTTTTGTAATATGATCATTTTCCATTAATGGGACCTTGTATATTTTTAAGAGCCACTATTGTGGTATTATCATAATATTATGTAATATGGTATTCACTACTAGGGACTATATCAGGTTCTTGGAAAAAATTTCAATTTCAAAGGTATTTTTTTGGTTTCATAAGAAGATGCTATATACTTGGACTCGACTATTGAATCAATGATAACTGGCTTCTTTGGACTCTTCAAGATCATATATCTTACATAGAGACTAAAAATATACCCTAACTATTACTTTAAATAATTTCATGCTTCTTGAAATCAATCATCTGTGTAACACCTGATGACTAGATCCTCACAACCTTAATACCCCATAAAAATATCCTTAATTCTTCTTAGATACTTGTTGAGATCCTTAAATGATTTCCAATGTTTTTCACTGAGAATTTATTGGCATATTCTTCCCATGATCAAAGAATAGGAAACATTAATTCTAGAAAATAACATGGAATACATGATAGATCTTATTGTTGAATAATTTGAGATCTTACTAAAGAAAACCCATAATATAAATACACTTTATTTCATGATTATTTTACCTAAATTTTCTCATAATAAAATCCCATAAGATCTTGTGGACTAGTGTCTTTGGGAAATTGGGTATATAGAAAATTAGTATGAAATAAGAATACAATGAAATTGTTGAAAATGTTTTTAAAATGCTCTTAAAATTACACCATTCTTCTAATATATTAAGGGATAACCTAAGGATGTACATAAAAAAGGGGTGACATATAAATCCCAATAATTGAATAAAAAAATAATATCATAAGGTAAATAAGTTCACATGATCCAAGAGTCATATAAAGGTATCATAATATGGGTGAGATTCCTAATTTTGACCAATGAGGCCAGATATAAGATGATAAAATAGAGGAAAAAATGAATGTGGTAACAACATAAAACAAGACTTCATAAACCTATGTAAAGGAAAAAAAGAACAATATTATAGTATTCTTAGGATTACATTTTAGGAACCATACGAGGAATAACATGAGATTAAAACATTAACCAATTCATTTTAGGTCTATATAATTCTAATCAAACAAATCACTTTCATATCATATACTTGCATAAGTGTTCCACATATATCCAAAAAACAATGATGGATTTCGTAAATTTTAACCACATAATTAAGAATTACGGATTAAATAAATTTAAATTCAATGTAAATGTTGTGTAGGTACAACTAGGTTAATTCACATGAGTGTAAATGGATAAGGATATTCACTAAAAAATATCAGGGAATGAAATATCATATGATAATTCTTATAACATAACATGAGTACATAAAGATTAATAAAAGTGATTAATGAGAGTGAAAGGTGTCTCACATTACTTGGATGTCATAAGTTCAGTAATTGTGATATTTAATAACATAACCTAATATGAAAAATTTTAAATTAAAGGGAATAATAAAATGAAGGTTCTTGAATAATGATTAGAAGGATATGATCCCTTACATGGAGTGGGAACTTAAAAATCTTTGGAGGATCATCCTATGATCTTAAGGGAACATTGGGACATCTTTAGAGTGTTAAAGTTAGATTAATTTCATAATCCATTGGTTTTTAGTGAAGAGAAATAAGTGGTTGGTTGGGTTTGTTAAGAAAAATAAAGATTAATTCTTTAATAATGTCCAAACATAGGTTCTATACTCTAGGTGATAAATTAATCAAAACAAAAAACTGAACAAGGTTTTATCCAATTTTTTTTGAAAATGAGGAGTAATATTTATAAATTAATATGAAAAATAAACTAACTAATTAAAATATTACCCTTGTAGATGAGGATATGATAAATATTTATAAATAATTTATTTCAAAACCATGAAATATAATATATGTTTTGTAGGATTCAATAAGGGATTATGAAATTAATAAAATAAAATAAAAACACATTATTTTAAAGCTTAATGTTTATTTGGTCTTAGATTCATTTATGTTATATATTACTTCAATTTTTGTTCATTATGATGTCATAATACATAACATATATTTATATTATATTTAATTTTTCCCAAAATTTGAATTCCTTAGAAAATTTTCAAAATTTCACCATTGGAAAATTTCAACGTGTTGATTTAAAGAACAATACTTATTTTATCAAAATAATAATATAAATATGATAATTTACACTTTTAAATCAAAATACCCATTTATTGTAAAATACATGTTTTTTTGAGAGTAACAGTTTTTTGGCCCTTATAAAAAAAATTTCTTCAAATAATTATATTATCATTAATATTTAATAAATATTACTTATTACTAATATTTTATAAAAATAAAATTTGTTTTTAAAATTATTGAATCCATAAAAAAGATTGCCTTGATTGATACGATATATTTCCAAAAAATAAAATTTGAGTTTTGTCATATTAAAATAATTTTTTTATCAAACTCAATATATTATATTTTAAAAGGTAATATTTTAAAAGGATAAATATAATAATTGTTTAATTAATAGTAAATATATAAAAACTCATTCTATTAGGTTCTATATATAGATTCCATTACTACACCAACAAATTCCCCAATGGTAAGGTTTGTGATTGTGATATTTTCATAAGGTTGTTTAGAGAACATGAACTACCCCATGATCTCGATGAGTTTGAGATTATATAATATATGATTTCTCACATTATTCATTTATTGTATATTTTATCAGAATTGGTCAAGGAAAAATCCAAATGTTGTTATCTCCATCAAAACATCTGACAAATACGCTTCATAGGATATGAACCTACTGGTTGAGGTCATCGCTTATTTTGTTTTTATAAATTAGACTTTATCATAACCCTTTATATATACTACTCATACAATGATTTTTTGATGAATATATTATAAATGGTTATAATTTATGATGTTATTTTAAATATTATAGTATATTACATACCAAAATTAACAAAGTAGTGCATGTGTTTTCTACAGAAACATTACTTAATAATATATTTACTAATTAAAAAGAAAATTTAAATTTTAAAAGTTTAGGACATCACATTATTCTCCCTTCAGAAATTTCACCCTAATATTTTTCATTTCATACAATAAAATATATATGGGTACATCTATTGAATTTCCCATTCTCGTTTCCACATCACTCACTCAAATATTTATTTCTTCTATAACACTTTGTCAAGGTGATTTGTCTTGTTTCGTAACCCCATGTCTCTATGATCTAAGATATTTATCAGCTACTACTCATATATAATATCATTATTCAATGTTACAACAACAAGATTTAGTACATGTGAGGGGTTTGGTATGTGTTTATTCAAGAGGGGTGTTTGGAACACATTATGTACTAGAGATAGGTTAGGTGGGAGTGATTGTTGATATGACACCACTCCGATGGGATCATGGATATCAAAAGGGCCAATGTATCTAAGTCTATATTGTACCTTCTTCCCAAACCTCATGAATATTTTCCATAGAAATATATTAAGGAACACAATATCTCTAACCTCAAACTCTAGGTCTTGTTGATTATTTTATACACATATCTTCTTTCAAATTTGTGTAGATTTATTATAATGATTCTTGGTTTAAACCTTATCTTTCTTATCTAAGATATTATCAGGTTCCATCAGCCTCCTACCTCCAAATTTAAACAAGAATTTTTTATTTAAACACCTCTTCCTTTATATAGACACATTAGGTTCCATTTGAATGATAGAATGGAAAATTTTGTTACATGATAACTCCACTGGGGGATGTTTTTTATCCCAATATCCTTGGAAATCCATTGAACATGATCTAAAAATATCATTCTGGGTTTGAATTGTCCTTTCCAACTGACCATATATCTGAGGGTTATAAATAGTGTTGGAGGTCTGTTCTATATCCAATTCTTATTGGAGGACTCTCCAAAACCTCAAGGTCAACCTCAGACCTCGATTAGATATAACAAGGAGTGAATCTACATAAATTTTAACCGATTACATTATCAATATATTATCAAGATGGATGAGAGAGAATTATTACTTAATAAAAATGAAATGTTATAACCATTTAAGATGATCATCAACCACCCAAATGGAATTATTGCCTTGAGGTATCTTAGGGAGGCCTATAAAGAAATCCATGGTTATATTTTCCCATTTTCCTACTTGTGTGGTAAAATATTACATCACACCATTTGATTATATCATTACAGATGGAATTTTTGGTGTACCATGCATCAATAAAAAAACTCTACAATCACCATATTCATGTTCTTCAGTCAAAAGATTTTCTTCAAATATATATATATATATATATATATATATATAATTTCTTCATGTATGAATATAGAATGATGATCAATGTGAATCATATATAATTTACCTATTTAGTTTTGTTAATATGGGATAGATATTTAGGTTCCAAAAATTATAACTCCCTCTTTAGTAACTTTTAGATTATGAATATTTACTACATTTTTCATTAGCACCTCATCATCCTTCTGAGCCTCCTGGATCCTCTCAAGAATATATTTTCCAAAAATTAATTTATTAAGGAAAGATGAAGATTATTTTATTATTCCCTTGTCCATCCTTTTAATGTCAAATATTATTAGATCCCTTGTAATCCTTATCATGGATATGGTTTCTTGATCATTTCTACATATATCATATCCCACTGTGTTTTTGTTCCTAAGATGATATTGGATTGAATTGTAATATTACTTGATCTTATATAACCAACTTCATTGGTGAATATTAATCTCATTTATGTGAATATAAACTTGATAATATTATGATTCATATATATATATATATATACATATATCACACTTTAATCCATACAAATAATTTCTATTATTTTCAACATGAAGATCACTGCACCAAATTCTAGATAATGATTTGGATAGTTCATCTCATGTATCTTTAATTTGAGTGCGGAATTGGATGTCAATTTTTCATATTGTATGAGTAGAAAACCCAATCCCTTTTTTAGATAAATCACTATAGACCATAAATCCTGCCCCAGTTGTGGGTAATGTGAGCAAAGGTGCGGTGATTAAGTTATTCCCCAAATATTTAAATATTTTTTCACATTTACCTACCCAAACAATGATGACTCCCTTGGGATTTAAAATCATGAGAAGATTCCCCAAAATCGATAATCCATGTAAACTACAAATTTCCATCACAACTATTGTTCTTTTCCATCATTTGATTCATCTATTTTTTATATATCTATAGATATCCATTTAATTTTTATAATATTTACATAGAATGTTGCTCCATCAAAAACTCATGTTTACATTACTTTTGATAAAAATACATTTCTTCATGTTCTTCCATACTATATTTAAATGTTCGTCACGTTCCTCCTTACATTTGGAGTAAATAAGATTATCACCTATAATGATGACCCAAACATTTTCAAGGTGATCCCTAAATACTCTATTAATCACTTTCAAGAATATATTTTATGAATTACTGAGTCCAAATTCAATCACTATGAACTAATAGTTCCCGTAACTCATATGAAAATAACTTTTTGGGATATCCTTCTTCATCACCTTTACTTGATAATATATCAACTAATGATCGAACATAGAGAAATAAAATGATTTATTAATATTATTGAAAGAATTATTAATCTGTATAAGAGGAAACTTTCTCTTTACCATGATATTTTTGATCTCTTGATAATCAATTTAGAGGCACGTTGAACCATCCTTCATCCCAATAAATTGGACCAGTTTTTCCCATAGTCAAGCACTTTGGCATATAAACTCTTTATATATATTCTCATGTAATTTTTTCATCAGATCCTTATGTTTAGTGATGAACATTAAATAAAGATACTTATATATTAGAATTTTTTTTGTTATGATATATATGAAGAACTCAACCTCTCAGTTTGGAGGGAGATCAGGAAATTCATCAGGAAAGACATCAGAAAATTCCCCCATAATGGGAATGTCTGTAAGGATGCTATTTTAATAGGAATAAATAATTTGAGAAAGATGCACTTGATTATAAAAAATAGTATTCTTCCTTGATATTATTATATAAATGGATATTCATAATCCTCCTTGCACTTGTGTATAATCGAGCGGTGATTCATAATACCAAGGGGGATTTCTGTCTCCCATTAATTTATGTTGGATTGATATATGTGGAACTAAATCATACACAAAATTTCATAAAATTATATGATGTGGAATATTACTAGGTTTGATATAAAATTCATCCCACTAATATATATTTGAGATGAGTTATATTCATGGGATTAAAAAATTGATCCATTTTCCATCATCATAAATAACTCAACTTTTATTTTTTTAAGTGTATTTTGAATTATTATTCTAAAATTTCATTATATGAAAGAAGTAAAAGAACCAGAATTGAAAAAGATATTCACTATTCTTGAATGAATAACTTGTGTACTTGAAACCACTTCATTGTTGGGATGCACCTCATGAGATGTGATTTCAAAAGATCGCCCTTTCTCTTCAGGCCTTGGGGGTTGTTTTCACTAATCTTCTTCAACAACCCTTATCTTATTATATGTATTAAAATAGTGTCATTATTACTTGCAGTAGAAAAATTTAACAATAGTATGAGTGGCGAATGGAGAATGCAATTCTACTATCACATTGGTGTGTTTCTCTAGTCATCAATCCCTAGATAAGTTCCCTTCCTTACCACATTTGAATAATTTCCATATCCCCTTTATACAATATTCCAGATGCTTCTTATCGCAATTTTTAAAAGTGAGATTATGGAATTTAATACCACTAATATATTTCTTTATCATATGAATAGAATTAAACTACATTGTTTTCTTTCTATCCCTTGATAGAAATTACATTCAATGATCTATATTTTTAATTCCACATCTCATCCAAAAATTTCATTGTAAATGTTGAAGCCACAAATTGAAAAATCATTCTGTAGACCTAAATTCTTCCCAACAATGAAGTAGTAAAAATTATTTTTTTGAGATATAAAAAGGCTGTAAGATTATCATGCATGTCTTGGGATATTTTCCTCCATCTCTGATGTATTCATCATTCTATTTATTTATTTCATGGATACAACTCATCATTTTCAGTCAGAGAGTGAGAGGGAAATATTTTTTCAAAAATATTTTATATAATTCCTTCTCCTCAGTCACATCAATCTCCTCCTAATGATAATTATTTTTAGTCAACTTCCACATTTGATCATTTTATCCTTCTATATGATAAATACATAGAACCGACTTATGTTTATAAGAGAAATGGAGGATAAAGAATATATTTTTAATAGAGTATATCCAATTTTCCATCATTAATGTATCATAAGATCCATTGAATGTTGGAGGACATTGTTGTATAAAGGTATGAATTACAAAATTCACTTACTTAATGAGGTTTGGGTGTTCATCCTAATTCAAGTTACTATTCAAAATATGAGACAATTGACAATATATTGTCCTGATGTTCTTGATTCCTTCTCCCATCAGGATGGTAATTTCATTTGAAAAGTCATTACATTGTTCTTCACATCGGTTGATGAATTATTTATTCGTTTTTCCCATCTCTGACATAAAAATAAGTGGAAAATTTGGAATTAGAATATTAAAACTATTAAATAGATAAACAGGAAATGATAGATATTAAAGAGATAACCCATAAATGACATATATTCTTTAAGCTATGTATTTATTGGTTTAAACCTATTTTTTCACTGATCTATTTTCTAATATAAAATATTATGGGAATCATCCCTTAATACTAGGTAATAAAGATCTTATGAATTTACCAAAGTATGTACAATAGTATTTTCATACCATATGTTAAACAAGGAATATTTTCATGCACTATGTGATGATTAAGTCCATCTCAACTACACCCTTTTGGGGGGTTTTAAACCTTGTTTCAACTTTTCTAGATTCACGTCCAATTGTAGTTTCTAAAAATGGATATATCATATACAAAATCACTTACTCTATACATTACTGAAATTTGGTGATGGTTTCCAAGGTTTAGTATTATTCCAAAGGCTTTCACTAGAGTTTTCTAATCCCAGTCCCTACAACAAGTAGACTTTTCTCTAATACCAACTATGAAAACCCATAACATTAATACACATTATTTCACAATTTATCACATAAGGTAAACATAATATAGTCCTAAAAGTTTATAAATACTTGTGAATTTGGGAAATTAGGTATATAGAATATCAAATTTCAATTGGAATATAATTTAATTATTGAAAACATCCTTCACATAATCATAATATTTCATAGTTCTTCTAAAAAATTTTTAGCAAACAAGGGGAAACATATAAGATAGAGGTGATCTATAATGACCAAAAAGGTAAAAAAAAGAGAATATAATAAGTTAAATCAATACATATGATTCAAGGGAAATATCATGGTAACATAAGAGGTGTGAGAATCATAATCATAAAAAATGAGGTTGATATACCATGATAGCATAAATGAGACATATGAATGTGGTAAGAAAATAAAACATGACATCATAAACAAAATTAAATGAAAACACCAATAAAAAATAACATAGTGTTCATAGGATAAGCTCTCCCACACCACACATGGAATCTCCTGAGATAAAAACATTACCCTATGCACTGTAGGGATATATAATTTTGAGTCCACCCATCACTTTCATATAATATATATGCATAAGCGTTCGAGATATATAATGAAAATAAGGATGGATTTGATAAATTTAAACAATAGGATTAAGAATTATGGGTTGAAGACATGTAAATCACTAATAAATTTCCAATATTTATAACTAGTTAAATGCCTTTGAGTGGAAATGGCTATGGGTATTCACTACACAATTGGATGGAATGAAAAATTACATGATTGTTTCGACAGCACAATAGTGGTACATAAAAATTAAAAGAATTAATTAATAAGAGTAAATGGGTCTGTAATCACTTTGATATAATAATTATACAAAAATAGATGATGAATAACTTAAACAAACTTGAAAATTTTGAAATTAAAGGTTATAATATGAATAATGTTCTTGAATAAAGAGGGTATTGATAGTGTCCCTTACCTAGATAGGGGACATCTAAAAGAATATAAGGAGAATATTATGATCTTCTTGGAAACATTGGAGGGATATATAGGGTGAAATATAGTGTCATTTCATGCTCTTAGAGATCATGGTGAATATGAATGGAAGACTGGGTGAGTTTTTTTATAAAAAGATATAGGAACTAGTTATTAATTTCCAAACATTGGATTTAAAATCTATATGATAACAAAATAACAAACACAAACTATACCGATGTCTTTTCCCATGGTTTCTACAAAATAGTAGTGGGTTTCATTATTTTTTATGGAAAAGAACCTAAATAATTAAATTGATACCCTTTGTGATGTAGAAATGAGTCATGTTTTTGAAATCTTGATTTTACATCCTTAAAATATAATATTTGTTTTGTAAGATTCATTAAGGGTTTATAAAATTAGTAAAATATAAGGCCCAAACCTTAAACCTTACATAATATTGATTGTTTATTAATAATTTACATTCTTTCACATTGATGATTTCCATATTTAGAGATTTAGATAATTAGGTCGTAACTCATACATAAAAACTTAAATATTATAAGTAGATACTTCTACTCACAATCCATTTTTTTCATAAAACAGAAACTCTTTAAAAAGAAACATGGTATCATTTATTATTTTAATAGCATAAAATTTCTTTGATCCAATCCTTGACTCTTTTCCTCTTTAGGTCCTATAAAAAATATTTTAAAACATCGGTTGAGCATAAAAAGCTCTCAAAGGGATACATAATGAATTAAAACTGTTATTCTCGAGGGGACATGTAAACCATGAATACTTTATCATAAAGTCATAATTTTCTCCTTGAGAATTATTAAATATACTTCACTGAATAAGCTCATTTATTATCGTTTTTTATCTGAAAGATTACCATAAATCCCATAGAAAGCAACATAAAACATATAAAGGTATCTTGGGACATAACAATACTTAAATGGAATAATCATATGGTCAAATTCCACATATATGATGAAATAGAATCTCTATATGGCCAACTTTCATACCCAATTAATTGGATGTTATTACGTAACCACTCATCCTAGGTTTATCAAGGAACCACCTGTCATTTGGTTTATCACGTAACCACCCTTCTTTGGTTTATCACATAACCATCTATCATTTTTTTATCACATAACCACCCATTAAAATGTCCAAGTACCATTATATAATCATAAAACATAAAATATTGAAAATATCAACAGTTAACTAATATAATTTCATTTTCAATCACAAGAAATCATTTCATGATATTGGAATATTCCATAGAAATCAAAAAAATTTAAAAACATTAAATAAAAAGGCATTTGAATAATAGTGTCCCATACCACATTAAAATATTTGAAATTAATTAACATTTTAAAACATTAATTTCAATATGAATACATCCATAAAAACAATTTTGAAAACATGGACAGAAAAGACAATGATTTAAGAGATTAAAAATTTAAAACATTTACCACTATCATTTAGTTAAAGAGTCTCGTGCAACTTGATAACACATTAATAAAAACAATTAGAGAATAAAATTAAATAAAACTTCAAATATCATAAGAGAATACTAATTCATAATATATCATGTAAATTGAGTTTTATATACAATTGATAGGATAATAAAGGTGTAAAACATTAAGAAATGCCTCAACAAATGGATATTGAGATGATGTTCCTTGAAAAGATCGTATCATTAGATTAAGGATAAATCGATGACATAATTATGTTTGAAAAATATAAATACAATAAATATAATTGGATATTAATTGTTAAAAATCTATTGTAATTCACACATATTCTTGGAAGAAAAAAACCAATGATAGGGATATTTAACTCAATGAATGGAGATTGAGTTAAGATTTCCCTTACAAATGTTATTTTGTTAATAAAATAGACCGATTATGTGTATTCATAGTAAATATTCATAAATAAAATATAAATACATGATAATATATCCAAATTTATTTCTCATATAGTCATAGCATGACATAATCAAGAAGATTAACACAAAGAATGGAAATATGGTCAAAATGTTTCCTAACCTTGAGTCCAAATCGTCACATATGTTCCTTGTTCATCCTGAATAATAAACTTAAGTTTCTAATTGTTTCACAAACTTTTTAATGATTATTTTTCGTTTTATATCACTTTTACCGTGTTATAAAAATAAAATATTTATTTAAGTTAATATTGGTCATTTTTTTGATATTCGGTACTTAAGTCGAGAATGAATGTGTTTTGTTGTAAATTGTGCATGTAGTCAAAATTAAATCTTCTTCATAATACTATACATGATTTAAATATCATATATATAAATTATATATGTATTTATAACTTTCCATAACATTTGGTGATAATAAATTAAATGCACCGTTCATGGAGACGGTAGGCCGTACATACACATGAACACTACTTTCAATTATTTATCACATTACAGGAATGAAAAATAAATGACACATAAGTATGTTATAATTCAAGTGTAATAAATATTTAATATATTTTACATATTTTCATTAATTATTTCCTTTAAATATTCCATTTGGTCAAGAAATATTCATTTCACTTTGAGGGGGCGGTAGTCCGCAATTCCTCAAATTGAATTTTCGTATTTACACATTATGGAAAGCATAAAGGTATATAGTAAATAAAAATTACTGATTAAAAGGGAAATTATAAATATTATATATATCATATAAAAGTATATTTTAATCATAATTTCCACCA
Organism: Viscum album; assembly: GCA_963277665.1. Classification (NCBI taxonomy): domain Eukaryota; kingdom Viridiplantae; phylum Streptophyta; class Magnoliopsida; order Santalales; family Viscaceae; genus Viscum; species Viscum album. The sequence continues at coordinate 2,122,660,853 of OY728141.1, read as the reverse complement.
TGATAGGTGGAAGGTGGAAATTGAACAATCCTGGTTTCGTGAGGTAGTAGTTTTTCGTATAGAGAAACAGTATGTTTTTATCCATTAAATGGAGGTGTATGTAAGATTTGTTAAATTACATCCCATGAAAGAATTATAGTATATTTAGGATACTATTTTTGTTATTTAATGATATAATAAGAAGATAATAGGGTCTGGAGATGGAAAATAATGGAGAGGAACTCGAGAGAAGATGTTACATCTAAATCGGGTAACTTATTTTTATTTGAGCCAAAAGGCAATGTTGAATTTAATTCTTCCAATTGTAAGTCCTATATGAATAAATTAAGAATATTGGGAGATTATTTTATCGGAATATTGATAATACAAGGTGCTTGAGAGGTGTGAGTAAGTGGGTAGAGGTGGTGGCCTTTTATAAGAGGGATGCGGGTCACTTTAGGAAAGTCTTGAAATATTATTTTATTATAAAATGATTTTCAAATTATAATAGTTAAAATGTAATATATTTCATTTATTAGATAATAATTGGAATAAAAATTTCAATAAATAGGTTTTAGACATTTTTATGTCAGATAAATAACCTTAAATTTTAGATTTAACTCATAGTTAAAAACTATAACTCTTACCACGTCTTTTGGTATTTTCATAATATATGTTTTCTATAGTAACTATAAAATGCCAAGAAAACCACAAGTGGGAAATTAATGAAAATTTTAACATTATATAAGTTTTTTATCAAAATATTTGATTTTTATGTCGTTTATTTAATTTAAAAAAATTGTATTTGTTATAAAAACTCATTTATGTCAATTTTGACACAATTTAGAAAGTGTTTTATTATTAAAGTCTTAACAGCTTGTTTCCTTAAAAAATATGAATTAACTCAAAGTTAATACGCCAATATCTTCTCTAGAATTCTTGTATGGAATCACAATGTTCACATTATAGTTATTTTAATATTTATAATATCATTTATTTGAATCTTTCATTACTAAGGTTATCACTGCATCGTCATTGTGTCATAAGTAACATTATTTATTTAATGTCTAAAAATTATAAATAAAATACCATGATGTAGGAAATACTTTTTTATTTCAAAATTAATATTTTTATTCTAAGATATTATTCATATAAACCAAATTAAAATTGTTTTAGTCAGGAGATACATGTTTATGTTATACTTCTCTTTTCATTAAATTAAAAATTATAAAAGGTCACTATTACTCCCAAATGGATCCATGGGGTCCTAAAATAGACCCAAGGATTTACATGGTCAGAAATATCTAATATAATAGGATTAGTACAAGTGTTAGGGTTGTTTTATATTATTATAATATTATTATTTACCCTAATTTACCTAATTTACCCATTAACCATGATAAATAAAAATAATTACTAGATTACTATTCATAATCTCGAAAAATTAAATGAAAATATTTACACAATATGAAACATATGATTCCCAATATAGAATCCATTTTTCCAAATTCAAAACACAGAATTTTCAGTAATTAATTTAAAATTAATTCCCATTGTCAAAACTAGAAAGTGGGTTTTAAAAAAGTAAAAACTATCAAAAGATTGACATGTGTTTATGTCCAATTTCTATGTAAAATTACATCCAATGACCAGTTTTGTATTAAATGATAAAAATATAATCATGTTAAACTTTAATACCATCTAATAATATAATATAACTATATAAATAAATTATAATCAAAGGATGTTTTGAATTATAATGCAGTATTTTTCTCTATTCATTAAAATATTAATTTTATCAAAAAAATACCAAAATTTCATCCAAATTAAATTTTGGATTACTTCTTCTAAATAAGAATTTCATTTTTTAAAAAACATATAAAAGTGAAAAAATGGATTAAAAAAGCATTCTCCATCAAAAAGCGGTAAAACTTCCTTTTTAAAATATTAGAGTATTTTATGCTTGAAAATAGGTTCATTCTAATCTTGAGCCTCTAATATTCATCGTATAAATGTAAAAATATTTAAAAAATATGTAAAATCATATTGTAGTCAATTATATTCAATCTTGTAAATACAACAGCTAGGTGTTAACTACCATTTAAAATAATATTATTATTACTGTATTATTTTTCGATATAACTCAATGTTGTGTAAAACGTAAGATTTTGGATAAACCTGTTGTTGTGTGTCGGGTACGCTATCAGAAAAAGTTTCATATTTAATGTAAAATTAATATCTTATTCACAAATATTAATATATTTAAAAATGTATTATTCTATACACACCTAGGTTATTAAATAATTCCCACTTTGGAAAATTATGTCCTCCCGATTTTAAAATTAGGCATGGAAACATCCTTGAAAATCACATATCAGAAAAAGATGCAATTAAACAATCTCTTTAAAACAAAGAAATTGAAGTAAAAAATGATACTCGAGATAACAAATACTGCAATTACGTGTAGGAAAACGTGGATATGGAAGAAAAACTAACCATCTTGTTCTGATGGAGAGTGATTGAAAACATGATCAGGAGAAATTTAACAATCTGAAAACCATAAACTTCTGATGGGTTAAATGGTCTTTGATTCCCTAGTAAAAAAAGCAAATAGATAATGTTTCTAGTTTTATGTTACTTTTCCTAAATTTGATGAATTTTTTTATGAGATTGTCTAATAACATATGGAAACATACTTACTTCTCAAGTAGAGTTTCATCCTTTAATTAATATCTACCACAAAATCATCTTTTCTCCAAATGATGAGTATTCAAGCAGACATTGACACACCTAACGTACTATAATCAACTTATAAAGATTCACGTAATCCGAAAAAGATGAACCATATATTTACCTTTACCTTATAAATTAACGAAAACCAAAATGGTCAGTAAAAAATTAGATAATCCACCAAAAAGAATAATCCTTTATAAAAACGTACTACTATTAATCTTTATAATTCAACAAAAAATACCCAAATGTTCAAAACTGACAATTCAAAAAATAATTTTTGATAGAATTATTCAAAAAGAATAATCCAAACAAATATTGAAACCCAAAATTAAGAATGATTTATTAAACTCATATTATTTTATCAAAACCAAATATTACTCACCATTGGATTAAAAATATCACATTGATTGGTCATTCTAGTGGAATTAATCCATATTTTTCTTCTTATCACCCTAACATGGGATGATCAATCAATTATAAGGGTTTTAGTTTTCCATTCCTAATTCAAAAAACCTTAATCCATAGTTCCTTGATATTTTGAGTGGACACCACAATCTTAACATCCTTAAATTTTATTCCATCAAGCATTGATTCTTAGTTGCACCATTTCCTTTTTGGTAAGCCAAACCTTTATGTAAAATATGTTATTTCAACCGAAAAAATAAATTTAGAATTTTTTAATAATTGAAAGAACCCTGACTTAGGTCCATCAATCACATCAAACTATTATTAGATTTTAACTTAAGTAAAAGAAATCTATACTTAATTAACATAAATGTCAATGAAATTTTTTTATACGTAAATATGTATATAATTTACATGCCTTGTTGATATTCTGTGGATTCTACTTAAGTGATTACATATGTTTTTATAAAACATTTATGCAAAATCAATTTATTCGAATTTTGTATTTTCATATTAATCCATTTACTATTATGATCATGGTATTGAATCCATAAAATAAATAATTCATAAGATATAAAATAATCAAATGACCCATTCATTATCTTGTCCAATAGTTTATTTATTGAGAGGAAAATAAATCTTCCTATGAACAAGGTAGAAAATTCCTTATGTCAGTTACGGAATGAGTTGTAATATTCCACCTACAAGATTGTGTATCACATGGGTTGGATTCATCTTTTTTCCACCACGAACCAACTCCATGAGCATTAGGACACTTCTTTTATTACAAGTATTTATAACTCACATGTAGGTGAGGGGAACCAAATGAATAGTGAAAGATAATTAAATATATATCTTTGGATACACGGGTGCTACATTATAAAAAGAGGGATAAATCATAGGTCTTTATATTTAATTTAATAATTAATATTTTCAAACCCTTGAATAAATTAAATCAAATGAATTCAACCCATAAATAGGTTTTATTCAAACTCATGAACAATCACATAGGCAATAAATATGAAAAATTACATTTGGATAGCATTCATTTATATTAATTCATTATTATTAATATAACAATTTCTTCAATAATTACTTGATTAATAGATTAATTAATTCCATTCTATTTTAATGACCATCTAAATTCTCTTGGAGATATACATTAATATGGAATTCAAGGAAAATAAAAAACATAACCAGAAAATCATATTATTAAAATAAATAAATTTAAAATTTAAAAATACTTAAAACCACTATTAAATATTCAAACACTTGGGTTCCAATCAAATAAATATTATTTTAATTCATAAATTTTTAATTTTGTTTAATTTTAATCATGTTCTTTATTGGGTGTCTATATGGATTGTACATACAATCTACACACGGTGTGAATCGATTATTGTGTACTCTGGGAAAATACATGGGACTTCAACATGTACCTTGGATGGACTATAAAATGTGTAGATGCCAACTACATTCCAATTATCTCCCTTTACAGGTGTCTATGTAACCGACCAAAATACTTGATGTGTACTTTGGATGAAAAATGACACGATGTGTACAAGCCATGTAGACATCATGTATCTCTCATGTCGTATTTTCATGAAATCTAATAAAAGGATTTTCATGTTCTTCAAACATGAGAAACAATGAAATATGTGATGTTTATTCTAGAGACAAGTAGTTTACTTAATTATTTCTCTTGTTTTTTTGTCTCATGAGGTTTTAACCATGTATTTGAGAACATGGTTTGTGTGTCAGATAATCCATGTAAGCTAAACAACGTGTATGATAATTACACACCGTTTAATCTAAAAATTAATGTTCTATGTTGTCCATTTGACATATAGTGATCCATAAATCTACCATTTATATTTAATATTTTGAATGTCCTGTATCTCTCAGAACATCCACAAATAGTGACCTTGTGTTCATGATGCATAATCTAGCTACAAACCATGTAACTCAGCCTTTCCATCTAGAAACCTCTACACTTCCCAATGGAATATTGATTCATTATTCATCTATTATTAGTACCTTTTGAAAAACAAACATTGAATAATACTGAGTAATATATAGAAATGATGTTAATTAAAATTTTTAAGGAACAAATAATTCTTTAAATCAAATATCTAACCAAAATTAAACTTATATATCAACAATCAAACAAATAATTAAAAATTTAAACATAACCCACTTTGATACCACTTGAATTTTATATGTGCGGTGGGAGCCCTTGGGTGGTAAATAAATAGAGAAGGTTTTTTGAATCTGGTGGATCATTCAAAACATTGTACATGTGATGAACTACATGGACAAAAAAATTTGATCAATCAGATATTGGCATAAGAAAAACCCACAACCTAGAGAGGATCTTTTCATAATAAATTTAAAATTATTTTATATTTGATTTGAATAAATAATTACCGTGTCTCATGATATTTCATTGATGTAGAAATATATCTTTTGAAATCCCATTTTTTGATTACCTTAATTATTCTTGTAGGATTCAAGTATACAATCCCTCTATTTGGGACCCACACCTTTTACATGACCTCTGAACATAATCATAGGAATATCTACGTGCTAGCACAAGATATCCTAATTCTTTCATTCTTCACCTTTGATCGCATTGGGAATTACTTCAAGAGAAATTCAATTGGGCATTGGAGGAGGATCGCTCACCGTACATGAGATAATTCTTGGAGATGTGATCTCTCTAAGTCCTTGAGAGAAAATTTACATATGTTTTTTTTTTGTTTTTCAAAACAAATGGATACTAAATATAAGAAATAAAAAAATTTGATTTATATACAACTAGGTTTAGAAAATAATAATTCCACACACAACATTATTATTTCTCATAATCCATATAGAGCACAATATACATAACAATATTATTATTATTATTATTAATTCTTTAGATGAACTAAACTCATGAAATAAATTAAATATTATTTATTCAAATAATATTCAATATATATTATTTCTCATTGGACCAATAATTTGGTCCCCCTTTCTCCCAAAATATTTATCAGACCATGAATAATGAAAATTTATTTAACAAATTAATATCACTAAATTTTTCAATAATAAATATATTACTGTTTTATACACTAATTAAAAATAAATATTTTTCAAAATATTGTTCTCACAAAATATTATCACAAATAACTTGTGACAGAATATATGAAATCATTAAAACATAAATAATTCGTCAACTAAATAGGGGAAAAATATTTATTCAAATTGTTCAATAATAAATAGTAATATTATTTAAAAAAATATCTAGATAAACATAGTGTGTGACCTTCTTGGCCACATTCTTAGTAGCATGAGGTAATACAACCAAAAGTCCATGGTTAGTTTCGGGCCAACATGCTAAGGAACCCATGGATAATGAAGTTAATGTCATAATGTTGAGAAGCACATATTAACACTCATTGTATAATATAACCCATTTATCATGATATCTATAATCCAAAAGTTTTCATGATAGTTCCATCAGCCAATGTGATCTATGTCTCTTTCTATGATTTTTCAATAAAAATTCCTGCGTATCGAACAGAATGCTCAAATAATTTTTTAGGATATATTATTTCCATAAAAGGGTCTGAGAAAGCAACTCCCATTAAAGAACATGATGGAAAAAACTTTCATTGATTATTCATTAATCCCATGTTATTCATGATGCACCCAATATATCAGAATTCACTCTGAACATATGTCATCACGATTTATGAAATACCTCTATGTGTTCTAGTCATAACACAAATTAATAAAAATCATAAATTATAAGTAATGTTGAAAAGGATTACAAATAGGTACATCTAATAATAGATTTAAATGTGGATATCCTACCGATGGGTCCATTCTCATAATACCATACACTAAAAATTACCAAGGGAATAAACCAGGGGAAGGTTCCTTAATGTTTTATAAGTATAAACCCATGATTGAATGTATCATTTAGGTCCCATCAAATGATTTCATCATGATACAAAACATATATTAAAAAATAATATCATGGTAGTTCTATGTTCTCATCATAGCATGGAACTCTTATGACCATTCAGTGTGACATCTAATCTTAGGATATTGTCACATACTATATTACATAGTTGAACAATAATGATGTGATAATATGTTTATTAATATCCAAAAATATGAGTATATGTGATCATAAAGTACATATAAGCTGGTTCTAGGGAACTAACTCTAATAGCACAATGCTCTCTCAAAGAATATATCAAATTGAAGGACATATCAACCTCCTGCAACCAAGCCTCATTCCTTTAACCTCAAATAGATTCCTCATACCTTTTTAGAAAATATATTTAAAACTTTATAAGTGTACTCCTTCAAGTGTCCCTGTCCTCGATCTCAACTCTATTATAATTTGTTTCGCATCTTGTTGAACATATATAACAAGAACCTGATGGGGATGTTGAATTGAATACATTCCTATAAAATAAATAATGCTAGGGAATCATAAACTTAAGAAATGGAATGATTAATTTTAGTTAATTAATATTTATCCATTTTCCCATTGGGTTCCCAATTCTAGAATAGGAACATGAAATCATGATGCATGATCCATACCTAGGTCTCTACCATGAAAATATAATCGTATCTCTTAACATGTTTATTTGAATTGAATTGTCTTTAATCAAATCATAGAGTTATAAATACTCATGCAATAAGTCTAGATGGAATTGTTTTTCTATAAAACCATTAAATCTTCACCAGTTCTTGTCTCCAATCTCCATCCTATATCTCATTCATCAACATTGATGCCACTCTATGATGACCTCTCTCCACCTGCACCACTTCTGGCCCAATAGTGAATATGGGGATTACCCATAGATCCAACCTCCGATAGTTCATGGTTAAAAGAAAATAACCAAGGGTCTAAAATTAATTAAAATAAGACGTATTACCCTCAATATATAATTTTTATTATAAGAGATCTGATGGGACCCACCAAACAAAAAAAAAAATTAAATAAAGAACCAAACTCAATAAAAAATATAATTTCATACAAAGATGAAATAATTTGACATAAAAAAACAAATCCCATTAAATGACACTGAATCGGAAAAACTTCTGAATAACCATTGTATGTTAATAACACCATATCAATAACTAACTAGCTCTTGTAGACCTAAAAATAGTTTATATATATATATAGGGTGAGAATACAAGTATACTCAATTAGATCCTCCCTATAACCTCTCATGGAAATATTAAAGAGGCAAACTAAATCCCATTGAATAAGAAATGAATCCAACCTATTAATTAAATAGTTAAAACTATATCACATCCTCAAAATTCATCACTCACCAAATAACACATTGAAGTATACATATCCTTATCAAATCATATAAATAAGAAAGGAACCTTTATTACACATCCTCAATAATTTTTCATTCTCACATACCAACATAAAATGTCATATTCTATAATACCTTCTATAAGCCATCTTGTGCCCCATTCACATAGACTTTATCCACATCTAATCACATCTATAACAAATTAACATGTCAAAAACACATCATTGATCATGTAACATGCATTATACCACAAACCATCACAACCTATGTATGTAAACATATGGTAACCATAGTCACTACATTTCAAATATATTTATTTTATATAACCTCAAGTTGCTAAATTCCACACACACATGTTTGGTAAATATTATGGCCATCACAACATATGTAGGATCATACCATATTTCATAACCATTTGCATCCTATATATTCCTACACATTTTTTTGCGACTAAAGTGATATCTGGGAAGAAAGAGAAGATAAAGTTTTGGTCCCTCACTAACGTGGATATTAGGTAAAACCCATAGAACTCACAAACATTTGGGTATCGACTACCCACATGACTAAGGTGGTGGAGTATAAGGATATAGAAAATAAAATGAATTGTATACGACATAACTAATTAAGAGAACTCATTAAACCTATAACAAACTACAATTTTTATCTTACATAAAAAACAACTACCACCACTAAGGGATAAGAAAGATGATCTCATATAAGAAACAACAAATCAGGATTCAAAGTCAATAATTATTTATATTTATTACTTAACAATTACTAAAAATTCATTATACCAATTAGAACATCACTTTTAATCATTTTATTTTATCATATGCCAACATGAATTCATAATTTATATTTAAATTTCAATCATAACATCCCATTCTCTTAAGGAATGAATCCAACCATCCCATAATTTTTATTTAATATATCATATGTCATGAAAATAATCATAAACACCCACACATTAAGTATAATTCAGTATTCCAGGATCCAAGTATCCTAAAACTCAACCTGAGATACCATAAGGATCGATGCACTCATGGTGCATTAGAAAAAAAGTAGGCAGTTGGAAATCGTAATAAACAAACATCAAGAAAACCAACCATTGAAATCATTAAGCCATACAGGAATGACCATCTCTCAATTCATACTAATAAACAATAAAAAACCCAACACAACAACTCCACAATAGGAAATATTAACTATCAACTTATGTAATTTATCCCATAATCATCTCATCCAAATGATAAGTAACAAGAAATGAACAAGATAAACATTTTTCATCAATCCCAATCATTCCAAATACCACACATCAAATCATATCAAGGATCTACCATCCTAAATCATACAAACATAGAAATAAAATGTATTTTCATCACACCAAACATAGGAGAATACTAAATCTATGACATCAGGAACACATTCCTTGAAAACAAGTATGAGCTTCTATATCCCCAATCATTTCTCTATAATGAAAACACTTTTATTTACTATATTCAATTATAGGATTCATTGTACAATGGTTTCATCAAAAATTAATATAACATCAGTATATATCAATGTATAATAAAAAACAATTAAAATAATACATCCATCTTAAATAGTTCTAAGGAAGAATGATAATTAATGACACATGCCATTTTTTTTATTCACCAGATCATTACAATATAACATTTTTTAACTAATTTCAATAATATTAATCATGCTAATAAATAACAATAAACATATAAAGTAGATAACATACTATATAGAATATATCAAGATGTATCATTGACATAACATCACCACATACAATCACGATACACTTTTGATTTATTTTTAATTTAATGTATTAACATCATTCAAGTCAATTCTTTCATTACCCAAAAAAAATAAAGAATGATAATCCCACACATTCACATAGAAAAGAGTGGTTATGAATTCAATATGTCGGCGTGAATTATATAACCACTTTGATAAAGAATAGATGAAAATGAATTGATCTTCAATCACCTCTCCATCAATTAATCCTATTATTCATAAGGATATAATTCTATTAAAAACCCTCTATTGGTCATAAAAAAGTTATAAACATTGAAGGAAACAAACCGACATCTGATGTAAATAAGGAGTGAGAGGGACAAATAAATGGAGAAGAGTTAAAACTCTTCTCGGATCACCAAATAATCGATCTTTAGAATATTGGGTTAAATATGAGGAATATAGGATTAATGTATCTGAAATTGTATGTTAAGTCACCTTGGTTTTGAAGGAGAAGGTTGGAAATGAGATAATTTCAATAGGGTTCCTAAAATTTTAACTGCTAAAATTTTATGAACACCATAGTGTGACCTGTGTGAGCAAACCATAACCCCTAGGGTTTTCACCAAAAAAATAGGGCATAAAGTTACAATACACCACAAGGGACCCTGACCTGACCTCCCTCTATTATCCATTGAGAAATCCACTCCATATCTCCCCAATCATGTAACCCCCAAACAAGGATGTGAAATAACCCATGCACCATGCTACAACGGTCTCCAAAACAATTGATTAGAAATTAGGATCCTCCAAGACATATGGGGAAACATAAATTCATAGAAAAAGATATTATTAGGAGTCAGAGACATCAAAACCATTATATTAATCCTCCACACTAAAATAATTAAAGAAACTCCACAAGGTTTATCTTTATGACAATACTACATCGTTTCCCACATGTTTACACTAAAATATTGGTTCTTATATAAAATCTCAACTCAACAGCACTCTAACTAAGACATCATCATCCCATAAATATCTTATCACCCCAAAACACAAAGGAAGATCTCATGAAAGACTAGTCCCTTACTGAGTATCAACTTTCTTTCTCTCAAAACTTATGTTTCCTATAATGGGGTATAGATTCTTCTGGTTCAGTAACTTTCCATGACATCCTCTTAATCTATAGTGGGTGTTAAGATGGCATGATTCATGAATGTATGTTTGTGGAAGGTAACCCAAATTTAAGAAGTTACATATATAAAAATATCCTTAAAAACAAATATTATAAATTTTCATAGTATGTTTGAAAATTTCTAACCAAAAATAAAAAAACATGAAACATGTTAAATGAGATTAGGTCTATCCTAAAAGTGTCTGGGCTTATATGAGGGTGATTTTTATGTAACAAATAATAATATGATTATTAGGTCCCGGTTGACCATTTATAACCTATCTGACCCAATTAAAAATATAATTATAATATAATTTATTAAAAATTTACTAATAATAAATTTGTAATATATTTTATTCTTACAATCAACTAAATGTGAAATAATCTAACATTTTCATAACATATTATTTACATTAAATACTTTAGGAGGTCAGAGTTTCAATATGAATAAAAAATTCTACATATTAATTAGATCATTTTTTTGTCAAAATGTGACAAATCAATGTGGTTATTACATTGAGTATATGTGATATTATGTTATTAGACATGTCATGAAGCAGTGTATGTTTTATATGTATTGTTAAATGGGTTCGAAGTCGTTGTTATGGTTATCACATTCATAAATAGGACAGTCCATGTAAGTTCATTTAATCAAATAGTTCAGGTTATGTTGAACTTAAACAGATTCAAATAACACCCAACCAAACATGATCCTAACCCATGAACCTTATTTTTCAACCGTAGATTATAGAATATATCTCATTTAATTCATAGTTAAAAAAATACGTAATGCACATCAAAATTTATAAACAACTTTAACGTATGTTACTAGAGAAAACGTGGGTCTATTTGGTAAAAATTATTGAAATTTGACATTAACAAATAAAAATTTTGATGACTAGTTGGAAACACTATGCATTGTATTCTTTGTTCCTCTAAAAAATAAACACATAAATTCTAAATGAATAATAATAATATTAACAATAAAAATTATCTCAATTATCTTTTGAAGGACCTCGGTAAACAATAAATAAAAGTAGATAAAAGATTGCAAAATATGAATGTGATATTATACCAATTTTATACCAAACAACTTGGTATTCACTTAGTTATTAATTTCACTACATGAAAATCTTTCTACCACTACCCAAAAAATGTTTTTAATGGTGTTATTTTGAAAAAAAAGTACCATTTCATGTTTTTAGTAATGGTTTTAAAAAACCAACACAAATTCAATGTTTTTTATTGATAAACACTGTTATTTAGCGGTTGGTAAAACTAGCTATAAATATAAAATTTTATTTTTTAATAATTTTAGCATGTTATTTTTAAAGCACATCATGAAATTTTAATAGTAATAATAACAATTAACTCATAGATTGTTTTGAATAATAATAATTTTTAGTTATTATTAATTAATAAAATTATTAATTATAAATTAATTATAAATTAATTATTAAAATTTGTATATTATAAATTAATTAATTATTAATTATTAATTATTTAGAATTTTAATTATTTATTAAATTTTAATTATTAATAATTATTAATTACTTATTTTTTGTAATTATTAATTATAGACAAATTATTAATTCTTTTTTATAAAAATAGGGTTCTTGGAAGAAAGGGTAGTTTATTGTGTATTCCTCATCATTCATAGGAGGAAAAAAATAAAATATTTTGAATAAAAGTACAACATTATTGAAAAAACGAACAATTGTTTGCTCCTGACCATACATAAGTAGTATGGGTTTATACTCCACATCAATGAAGTCAGTGGTTCAACATCTGATATCCCTTAATTGGGGGGGGGGGTTCTATATTTAATATTGTGGTGTTATAGTGAACATGTACAACATTATGGCCAATAATATTGTAGAAAACACCTACTGGAGTAGATATTGTGGTAGTCAAGCATTGTAGAATACCATATACTATTACGAGTGGTGTTATTTACCTAGATGGGCCTTTAGACATTTTTTAAAGGTTCTTCAGGAAATAGGAGGCATCTGCCTCCTTATAGATTAGAGTTTATGGGCCACTGAATCACTAAGGGGGCTATGGACCATCAATAAATTATAATAAGGGCCAGGTGGGTCCATTGTAATTAGTAATTGTTAATTATTAATTATTAATTATTAATTATTAATTATTATTTATTAATTATAGGTTTATTATTATTAATTATTAATTATTAATGGTCAGTTATAAATTATTTATTATAATTATTTATGTGTTATTTAAAATTTTAATTACTAGTTAATTTTTAAATATTTTTAATTATCCATTAATATTTACTATTAATAAATTTTATATTAATAATTACATTATATTAATTAATTTATTATTTATTATTAAATAATATTTATGAATAATTAATAATTAATAACTGTTAATGATAACTAATTCAAATTTTATTAATTGTTCATTTTTAATGATTAATGATGAATGATTTACTATTCAATGATTATTATTTATTACTTAAAATTACTTAAATTTGAATTTAATTTTAATTATTAATTATTTACAATAATTTGATATTTATTACTTAAAAAATAAATTATTTATTGTTAATTATTTATTTATTATTTATAAGTAAAAGCTCTTTAATAATTCTTAATTATTGATTATTAACCAGTAATTTATTATTTGTAATTAGTAATTAGTAATTAGTAAATTACAATTATTAATTATCAAATTAGAATTATTTTTCATTAAATAATTTTCATTTACAATTACTATTTATTATTGAATTTATTACTAATTAATTTGTTCATTAATTTATTAATTCTAATTACTAAATATTAATAATTTGTAATTTTTTAATTTTTAATTAATTTTTCATTTTTTATTAATTTTTCATTTATATAATTTATTTTATTTGTCAAATGGGTTTAATATCATTTATTCAAATATAAGTATTTATAAATTTACTTTTTGGAGTGTTTTTTACTTAGAGAGTTACGTAATAATACATAAGTGTAGTTTATGAATTGGTGACCTCCTGAGAATCTGTGTAAGGTGAAAATAACAATGAAATAAGTAATATAAATAACATATATTGACATAGGAAGACATATAAATTCATTTGGTGGAGTATTTAGTACCTAGAAAGTTAAGCGAAAATAAATGATATATTGAATTAAGATGCGCAAGACAACCAGAATGATGTTCGGCCGAGAATGGGGCTTGGGAAGAAGAATAACAAAGAATGATCCTCTATTTTAGGGATGGTTCAATGTTACATGGAGGCTGCATCAACAGACTTATACTCTATAATGGACAATGGGTCTCTGATTTCAATTGATTATGAAGAGCATATGTCTGAAGAAGATTTTTATTGTCAATGTCTTTGTGAAAAAAGGGGATAAATAAGCTTATGCTTCTAGAAATTTCTAATCACTCCCATAGAGGATAACAAAGAGGTTTAGTCTTCTAAAAAAGGGAAGAGAATCAACCAGTGTAATGATTATTCCTCACTGATAAAACCTCTAATGAAAAGGACTATTGGGGAAGAATCTGGGTTGAAAGTGAAAGGGAATTCAGACCTAGATGGTTCATAGAAGTCTATTTTCCCTATGGTGTTTGGAGGGTTATTGGAAGGAAAATTTCATGGTGATTCCTCCACATTTATTTTGTAGGTAAAATGAAATAAGCATAAACAAAATTTGGAAAAGTATTTAGATAAGTAAATTAATGGGAAATACATCAGGACAATGAAATTTCCTAGGAAGAGATGGCCAAATTAAAAGAGTTGAAGGGCCCATGGGGAATAGAAAAAGATATATTTATATGTTTATAATCTTATTTGAACGAGAACATTTTAGAAGTAGATGGTACTCCTTTTATTCCATTGATTATTTTTTGGTTATGTCTGTATTTATTTTTAGATAAAAAGAGGAATGTATCTATCTCCATCCAAACCTCTATGTCAATGACTTGTCTGATAAATATTATATTTTCTTAGTATAAGGCTTCGATGATGGAATGTGAGGTCTACTTTATTTGAGATGATAATTTGGGATGTACACGGTATGCAGTTTTGAATATAGAAACCATTGTATTTCTTAATGATGGATCAATCTACTTCCAGTTATTTTGGTTTCTTTGGTTTATTTTTTCTAATGAAGACAGAGTTATTGGATAGTTCTTTTTTTAAAATTTTCATCTAATTTGTTTTGTATTCTATTTTTTCAATTGTTTTATAAAATTTTATTTCTATTTCATATTTGGGAAGGTCCATGTTGGGTGGTGTAATTGTGTATGGTGTTTTTTATCAGTTTTTTCACAAAAAAATATAAAATTGTATCCTCTTTATAACAAAAATATTAAATTTGTGGGTGAATGAGAGTGGTGCAACGATGAGCGGCCTTTTAGGAAGAAATGATAATACCTAAAAAATAATAATAAAGTTAATATATATGTGATATGTGATAAATAAATAAATTATATGTTTAATATAATTATATATATATTTATTAGGTGGATGGAATTTAAAACCAAAAATAACACATGCACCCAAAAACCATAGTGTTTTAAGCCTCATCCCTCCCTGGAATGAATAAAAAGAACCCACTAAACCTATTTTATTATAAATTTAATACATGAAAGAGGAAGTTATTCATTTCACAATGACCTGGATTAATGTTACCTAAAGGTAACTAAAAGAGATTATATGAGGTCCTAATGAGTAGTTTATATCATGTTGTGTCACCATTCTTATTTCTTATTGCCACAATATTAATTTTCAACACACCATTCTACCGGTATGAATGTTGTGTCACCCCCACCGCCCTAAAAATAATAATTTGATTGTTCTATGCACGGTTTCACCAGGTTAGGTAACCCAGAGAACCCCTACATACATCCTTGAATATAAGCTTTGGAAGAGGCCAAGATAAATGCTTCCAACAAAGTTATCTATATTTCAACCTGACCACCTAGTGATGCATGTAGGGAAATCCACCGCATCGCCTTCCTATTGTTCCATGTCATCAGACAAGTCAAAATATATCAATAGTGTTGTTTTAGGGAACTCATTTATCTCATATAAAAAATACATGATTAAAAAATGTTTATTAGATGGGAAAACCCTCCCATCTGTCATTATGGTCCTCCCACCCAGTGGTGCATGTGTTTATCCATGCTCCACCACCTTTCTACTATATCGAGTCCTTCTCCTATTGCCACATTATCACATGATTCCTACTAATGATCTCCTAGAGGACCAATGGTCTTAAATACTCTGATATTCCCAGGTCTCTATTGATTGAAGATACAATATGGGACTGAAAACTTAGATATGCTACATAGTACAACTATTACATAACCCATTATAGTACCTTCCTCAATACTTCTATAGTACCGAAAAAAATAATTCCCCTACACATATTTGAACATGGGTTATTAATGAAATATTTAGAGGTTATTACCACTATTTGAAACCTAATTTGGTGATATTTCATATAATTAATAGTAATATATTTTTTAATAATTTATTCTAAGTAGTTTTTTTAAGGAATATTACCTATCAGAAAAAACATAGCTAATTGAGATTGTATATTGTAAGGATGGGTGATATTCGTTGTTGTTTGATAGATGAGGGAAAGTCCATTTGTTTAAACCCATCCCGGTCTTTTTTATTACCCCTGGTTTTAGGTACATATCTCTTTCTTCATGGTTTTATTAATGGTGTGTCTTTGATTGGGTTTCCATAAAATAGGGAGTTTCCATAAAATAGAGAGTTTCCATAATGTTGGTTGTTTCCATAAAGTGGGGTGTTCCCTTGAAGTGGGTTGTTTCTATAAAGTGGTTTGTTTTTCATAAATTGGGTTGTTTCCATAAAGTGGGTTGTTTCTATAATGTGGGTTGTTTCCATACAGGGGGGTGTTTCTATAAAGTGGGGTGTTTCCATAAATTGGAGTGTTTCCATAGAAGAGGATGTTTCCATAAAAGAACATGCTTCCATAAAAAGGGTAAATGTGAAGTATGGGAGAGTTTGGGGGTTTTATAAGGAGTTTTGGGACCAAAAGGAAGGTTTCACGATCTATACACGGTTGGCACAAACCGTGTGGTCAAACCATGCGCAGAGGTCAAATCTATATCCTATTCTCTAAGAGCATACACATTTCTTCTCTATATATTTATTTTTGGCTTTAAAACGCCCCTATTTTGAGATTTATCTCTCTATAATGTTGTATAACTCTCCCCACATGAGTTGGAACCAACCTAGAGCCTCCCGATGTAGATTTCAAGCCCGATTATTGGGACAAGTGCCGATCTTCTTGGTTCTTTTACATTTTCTGCAAACTCCTCCTTCTCTTCTTCTCGTTTTCATAGATCTACACCTAATTTGGGTAGATATTAGTTTATTAACATCATTAAAGGACTAATATGGTGTTGTTCGTGATAGATTAAGATATCTAAGCTACTTTCTTGGAATCTTGATCCGATTCATGAGGTATGTCACCATTCTTTTATAGTTTGTCACGTTTTCTCTGATCTTCATAGATATACTTCTCATATATCCATTCTTCCACATATATGAACCAATAGTGGGTAGATATACGTTTTTGGATTCGAAATAATTCAATTTTGAGTAGTGATCTTTCTAGGATAAGAGAACTAAGGCCATTCTTGGAGAATCAACCCGCCTTCTTGTGCATTCTTCGTTTATTGTCGTGTTTAATCAAAACCATCAAGACATGAGGCTTCTCTATCGACTTATCTTCCTATAATTTGTTGTCATAGATTCAAATTGATTTATTTAAAAGAATTTTATTGTTAATATAATGAAAAAATATTCTTTTGTGATGATTTATGGTTTTTGTGAAATTTTTTGATCTTGGTGAATTGTTGTGAAATGGGGGTGTAGGTTCATGAATTTAAAATGATGTTTTTAAATTATCGATTTTCTGGAGTTTCTAAATGGTTTTTGATTTTTTTTATTCAATTGAAATGGTTTTCAATAAAAATTTATTTTTATTGAAATGGTTTGTCATTGAAATGGTTTTGACGTAAATAGTTTTCAATAAAAAGGTGTTTTATTAAAAGGGTTGTCTTAGCAAGATCATTGGGAATATGTAGTGTGTGTTCATGTTTCATATACGGGGGTTGGTTGAAAAATGACCTTGTGATCGATTCCAAAGGGTTAATGGAACATGGTAAATAATTTCCTTGTGACAAGTTGGTAGATAGACGAGAAACCACTCATGAGTATGGAACTATCATAACGTAGCATGCATGGTTGGTTACATGGGTTTGTGGAAGGGTTGGGACTGCCAAAAAGAGATATTTTAAAATGGTTTTAAATCTTTTTTAGTTAGTTTTCTGAAAAAATATGATGTTTGTAAAATTGGTTTCAATTGCACTTGTATGTGTTTGGTAATTATTTTTTTGGAAACATGATTATATTTAGTTATAAACTATTTTTGAGAAATTTTTCTATATAAACTATTTTATATAATTATTGATAAATCTTTTATCCTAGAGGTGTGTGTAGGGAAGTCATCGGGGAATAACTAATGAGTTTTATAATTACCCCTACTTTGGATCCTTGGTTCTTTTATAGATATCATCTTCCGGGACATGTGAAAAGGTAATGTTTCCCATGTTTTTAGCACTACCTCGTGATGTTTGGGATGTTCAGAGGTTTTGGAGCATGGATCTTTTCGATCATGGTGTCTTGTGATCTTTTGATAGTCTTTTGTTGTTCTTCCACTATGTACATTGGTACTTGGTTATTCCTTTGCTGTTATAATCATTGATGTGGTTTTGAGATACATAATGTTGTTGACTTGTGTTTCATTTGATCATGCATCATATAGTGAATGTTTTTTTTGTGTTTGGTTGGTTTATTGGTTTATTTCATAAATGGTAAATTGTGCACCACTTGTATTTGAAACCCTTCAGAATTTATTTCTATCCTTTGGCATCATGGGGATGTCACTTAAGGCCTATTAATGTCTTGTTGTACTCTCAATATAATGTGAATTAGCGGGAAATTTCATATGGTATCAGCTTGTTTGGTCCTTTCCTAACAAGTAGTAATATATGTTCCTAGTTTTGGAGATGAAATCCCTTCTTGTATATTCTTTGGGTGGGAATATTATAAAGGAGTAAGATTATTAGAACATGAAATGTATAACATTAAAGGATATAGATAACCCTTTATGATGAACATCAAGTTATCAGGGAGTTGGGTAAATAAGTGTTTGGATACACTTATAGGATTTTGAAATCTCATTGTCATGGGATTATCCAATGAGACGAGTATGAATCTCATTGTAGAAGAATGGGTTCCTACTAGGAATGCATATATAATTTCTAGGAATGATTCAGGTTGTGAAAAAAGTATTAATTTTTGAAAAAGTATGGAATTGGTTTTAAAATGAATGATTTTGAAAGAGCGATTGCTAATCATATTTGCAAAATTGTTTAATTTTCAAAAGAATGTGAAGTGTTTTCAAACATGGTTGAACATGGGGAAAAGGTTGTTTTGGAAAACAATTTTTTCATAGATGATTTGATTGAAGTTGAAATGCTAATCCAATAGTTTCTAGAGAGTGTTATTGAGGGTGTTTGTTGTTAGTGTAGAAAATGGAACCTAGTAGACATCGTCAAAACCAACCCAAAGAAGCTTCAGAGAATGTGGTTGCACCTAAAACATGTGTGATACAAGAGATGGTTCAGAGTATTTTTTAAGCTTTTCAAGGTGTGGAAAGAGGGAATTGAAGGAATGAGCCATGACATGGGGATCATAGCATCCAATTCCTGAAGCATAATTCACCTCATATATGGGGTGATTCTAAACTCAAGAAGGAGGAGGCTTGGCTATGTAGGATGAATCGTATAGTCGACTTCATCAGCACACTGGTAGAGCTAATGCTCAAACTGGAGATGTATATGCTCGGGGATCTTTCACATCAGTGGTGTGATTTATCATTGATGGATAAGTTGGATGATGGTCTTACATAGGAGGATTTGGAGGAATTATTCAACAAAAAATTCTATCCTCACACGTTAAAGATCCAGAAAACAACAGACTTCTTCAGGAAAAAACAAGAGAGATTATCTATCACCGAGTATGTAGCTATTTTCATGAACACATTACAATTTGCACCAAAAGTTATGACAAGTGCCTATTTGAATGAGTACATCTTCAAATTTGGGATACAAGAGGTGATTCAATCGAAGATTCCAATACTTTTTTTTACAAATTATACAGAGATAGTTAAGTTAGAGACATGGATAAAGGTGATATCTTGAGATCTATGGGAGGTTGAAAGATTATACCTACAAGAAACTGTGTGAAATTATCCACTGGGAACAAGTTGAAAAGGACAACTACTTCCAAGGTGCAAGTGGTAAAAAGAACCAGATGGTTGGATTAGTAAACCATCCTCCACGACCCCATAGAAATACAAGTTGTTTTTAATGTGGTTCTCTTGACCACATAAAGAATGATTATATGGCTCAACCTAGAGCATGTCATAATTGCAACAAAATGGAAAATCTTCAACACTATTGTCACAGTGCTCCACGTTTAGGCGGTCGAGACAATTCTCAAGCGTCCTAAGCATTGTATGCTTCGATAGTACGAGGAAAGAAAAATTTGTCTCATCAGTAGATAAAATCTATCCATGGTGATTATAGAAATACCATGACTCCTCAACCCATGAATCATTATCCCAGAAACAAGGAGAACAATGCAACGACAAAGCAACTCTATGGAGCTGATCAGATTTTTGTTGATGATCAGGATGAACCATCTACAATGAGAGGTACAATTAATTTGAATTATACCTTTGCACAAGTGTTGTTTGATATTGGTGCATCACATTCCTTAATTTATTCTTATGCTATTGAGTTTCTATGATTAAAACTAGAAATTATGCCTTTTGTTTTGAAACTGAAAACTACTCTCGGTGAAATAGAATGTCTATCCATTGGGTGTAGAGCATGTGCTATAAGTTTTTATGGAGATGACCTGAAATGGGACTTATAGATGTTGGAGATGTATGTCTATGAAGTAATCCTAGGTGTATATCGGTTGACAACATTCAAGGCTCAAGTTAACTGTTATAGGAGAACAGTTAGTTTCATGACTGAGGACCGCATCGAGTATCTCTTCAGAGGGGAGAGGATTGTAAAGAAAGGTGTAAAGAAATTATTGGCATCAACAGTGGGAACAATATATTATCATTTTGTAGTGTTTTTTTGGAATCAATGGATAGGACTAAGGAAAAGTGTTTTCCATCTATTGTGGATCAATTTCCAGATGTCTTTTCAAAGAACCTCTGAGGGTTACCACCTCTATGGGAAGTGGAGTTCATGATTGATCTCTTTCTAGGGACTAGTCATATTTCCCTTTTGTCTTATTGGATGGAACCAACAGATATACCACTATTGAATGTGTAGTTAGAGGAGCTAAAATTCAAGGGGTTCATTCGACCAAGTACGTCTCCATGGGAAGCACTGATTTTTTTTGTGAAGAAGGAAGATGGAAATCTTCAGATTGGTGTTGATTGTCATAAGATTAAACATGATACGATAAAGAACAGATATCCAGTTCCATGCATTGATGATCTATTTGATCAATTATGGGGAGATCAGTGGTTCTCTAAAATTAAACAGTGAATGGGATCTCACCAATTGCGAGTTCAGAAAGTGGATATTCCAAAGACAGATTTTAGAAGTAGATATGGACACTATGAATAAATAGTCATGCCCTTCAATCAAATGAATGCACCAAAAATCATTATGACATTGATGAATTATATATTTCAACTGTATCTGGATTCTTTTGTTGTGATATTTTTTGAAGACAATTTGTTCTACTAAAAGTCAAAGGGAGACCGTGAGGAGCACCTAGAAACAGTGTTACAAATCTTGAGATATCACCGTTTGTATGCCAAATTATGAAAGTGTAATTTTTGGATACAAGAATTACATTTTCATGGTCATGTCATTTCTAAAAAGGTGTTTCTGTGGATCCTGAAAATATAGAAGTTGTTATCTCATGGAAGCCGCTGAAGAATTCCTTCTCGATAAAACATTTTCCTCGTCTATCTGGTTACTACTAACACTTTTTTCATGATTTCTCATGCCTATATTCACCAATTAATGCTCTAAAAAAGAATAATTCTCCATTCCATTGGATAGAGGAATTTCATAATTCATTCATGGAGCTGAAGGTTAGGCTTACATCATCAACTATCTTGATATTTCAAAAAATAGGAAAGGGGTCTGTGGGGTATTGTGATGCTTCAGGATGAGAGTTGGGTTGTGTTCTCATTCCATGAGATCATGTGGTTTCTTATGGTTTAAGTAATTTTAGGGTGAATTAGAATAATTACCCAACACATGATTTGGAGTTAGCTACAGTCGTCCATGATTTGAAAACATGGAGACATTATCTATTTGTTGAGAAATTTACTATGTGTACGGATAACAAAAGATTGAAACACATTTTCTTACAGTGAGATTTGAATCTGAGGAGAAAGAGATGGATTGAGTATCTCCTAATTTTTATATTTGAGTTTATTCACACACCAGGGAAAGGAAATTTGGTGGTGGATGAATTGAATAGAAATTCATATGCTTAGTTGAAAAAGAAAGATTCAGATGAATGGTAGTTGATGTCGGACTTAGCCGACATACATGTGGAATGTGGAGACCGAGGTAATGTTGTGAATTTTTTCAACTATACTTGTAAGTAATTTAGTAAAAATGATCTAAGAGGTAAAAACATTTGATGCAGAATGTCTGGTTGTGAGATTGAAACTCAATGGTGGGGAGATTATCTAGGGTTGGAAACTTGATGGGGGTTTCATTTGTTGTTTCAGAGATCATATGGATGTGCCTATGGCTTGTTAGGAACAACTCCTTCTTTCTTACCACCATTTGATATGGGATGTACATACAGGTACATAGAAGATGTATAAGGCGTTGAAGGCATAGTTTTGGTAGAGCGGCATGAAATGGAAGGTGGTCGAGTTCATCTCACAGTGCTTAACGTGCCAACATGTTAAAGTATAGCATTAGAGATCAGCATGTATGTTACTATCTTCTCTTATCCTAGTGTGGAAATGGGATCAGACAACAATGTATTTTATTACAGCTCTTCCATGAATGGTGTAGAAACACGATCCAATTTGGGTGATAGTGGATCATCTAACCATGTCGGCCCATATCATCCCTATTCATAAAACTCATACGGTGGAGGATCTTTCAAAAATCTATATCCAGGAAGTGGTAAAGAGGAATGAAATACAAGTTTCAATAGTCTAAGGTAGAGATATAAGGTTCAAGGCTCGTTTCTAGAAATCCTTATAGCAAGCCCTTAGGACTGAGTTGACTATGAGCATGACATATTATCCTGAGATAGATGGGAAATCTGATCGGATGACACAAACATTGGAATACATGTTGTGGGATTGTGTAATGGATTTTGGTGGCTCATGGGAGGATCATATACCCTTAGTGGTGTGCTCAGAAAATCATACCTATTAAGACTAGATACACATGGCTCCATTTGAAGCATTGTATCGATGTCCTTGTAGTTCTCCACTATGTTGGGTAGAAATGGGAGAAACTTCACTAGTTTGGCCAAGCCTTGTACAATAAACAATGGAGAATATCCAGTTAATTAGAAAGAGGTTGGAGATGGCTCAGAGTCTTCAGAAATACTATGAAAATCACCACCAAATAGCATTGTCATTCAGTATAGGCGATCATGCCTTCTTGAGGATATCTCCCAGGCTTAGACATCATCATTTCAAAAAGTAGGGAAAGTTATATCCTACATACATTGCCTTTTTTAAGATACTAGAATGGGTTGGAGAGGTGGAATATCAATCGGAATTACCAAAATGGATTAGCTTGGTGGATAATATGTTCCATGTATCGCAATTGAAAAGGTATCACCATGATCTTAACCATGTGATCAGATGAGATCACGTTGACCTAGAACATGATGTATCATTGGTACATATCCCAATGCGGATCATTTATAGACAAGATAAAGATATGCATTGGAAAATAGTTGACATAGTTTGGGTTTTATGAAAATATGGTTTGATTCAAGAAGAGACTTGGGAACTTGAAAATGAAATAAAAGAGATGTGGTCAGAACACTTTTTAGCCAGGGAGGGTTTTCTACTTTCTGAGGATGGATAGACCAATGGTTGGGAGAATATCGTACCCTTGGTTTCGGTTAGATATCCTTTTCCTCATGTTTTTTATACGGTGTGTCTTTGATTGTGTTTCCTTAAAATAAGGAGTTTCCATAAAATATAGAGTTTTCATAATGTTAGTTCTTAATATAAAGTGTGTTGTTTCCTTAAAGTTGGGTGTTTACAAAATGTTGGTTGTTTCCATAATGTGGGTTGTTTCCATAAAGTGGTTTATTTCCATATAGTTCTTTTCTTCCATAATGTGGGTTGTTTCCATAATGTAGGGAATTTCCATAATGTGGGTTGTTTCTATAAATTGGGGTGTTTCCATAGAGGGGGATGTTTACATAAAAATATGTGTTTCCATAAAAATGGTAAAGGTAAAGGATGGGAGATTTCAAGGGTTATATATGGTTTTTTGGGACCAAAAGAAAGGTCACACAATCCATACATGGTTGGCCCAAACCGTGTGGTCAAATGAATTGAAAAGATCAAATATAGATCATATTCTCTAGAAGATTTATTATTTTTTTCTCTATATAGTCGTTTTGGATTCAAAACAACCCTATTTCGATATTTATCTCCCTAGAAGTCTGTATAACCCTCTCCACAGGAGTTGGAGCCAACCTAGAGCCTTCCCTTGGTGATTTCAAGCCTAATTCTTGGGGTAAGTGAGAATCTTCTTGGTTCTTTTCAGTTTTAAGAAAACCCCTCATTCCCTCCTTATCATTTTCATTGATATACATCTCATTTGGGTCGATATAAGTTTTTTAATGTCATTAAAAGCTCAATATGGTGTTTTTCATGATATAGGAAGTGATCTAAGCTGCTTTCATGGAATCTTGATCTGATTCTTGGGGTATGTCACCATTCATTCCTGATTTATCACATTTTCTTTGATCTTCTTTCATCTAATTCTACGATCTACATTATTCCCTAGATCTGAACCTATAGTGGGAGCATTTTTGGATTCCATATAATCCAATTTTGTGTGATTATTTTTCTAGGATAAGATAACTAAGGCCGTTCATAGATAATCGACCTGTCTTGTTTTCCATTCTTCGTCTATTATCAAGTTTCGTCAAAACCTTCGAAGTAGGAGGCTTCTATCTCGACTCCTCATGTTAGAATTGATTGTCATATATTAAAAAAAAATATTTACAAAAAATTAATTTTGAAAATAATGAAAAAAATTTCCTTAGTGATGATTAATGGTGTTTGTGAAATTTCATGATCCTGTTGAATTGTTGTGAAAAGGGGGTGTAGTTTCATGAATTTAAAATGATGATTTTATATTTTTTATTTTCTGAAGTTTCTAAATTGTGGATTAATAATGGGTTTTCAATAGAAATGGGTTTCAATTAAAATAGAGTTTTATTGAAATTGTTTGGAATTCTAGGGGTTTGGCGTTGAAATGGTTTGGCATTGAAATGGTTTTAACGGAAATGGTTTTCAACAAAAATGTGTTTTATTGAAAGGTTTGTTTTGGAATGATTTTTGGGAACAAGTGGTGTGTGTTCATGATTCATATAGGAGGATTGGTTTAAATATGACATTGTTCTCAGTTCCAAATGGTTAATGGAACATGGGTAAAAATTACCTTGTGATGTCTTGGTAGATCCATGAGAAACTGCTAATGAGTATGGAACTGTCATAATGTGGCTTGCATGGTTGGTTGCATGGGTTTGTGGAAGGGTTGGGTATTCTAGAAAGGGATAATGTGAAATGGTTTAAAAGATTTTTTAGTTATTTTCCTATAAAAATATCTTGCTAGGAAAATTTGTTTCCATTCCACTTGTATGTGTTTGGTATTGAATTGTTTTGGAAACTTTTTTATTTTTAGTTAGAAACTATTTTGGAGAAAGTTTTCTATATAAAATATTATATATAATTGTTTCTAATTATTTTATCCCAGTTTCAGGAGTAGGGAAGTCATTGGGGGAAAATTATTGAGTTTTATACTCACCCTTCTTTGGCACTTTGGTGCTTTTTCATATTCCATCTTCCCGAACATGTGAAAAGGTAACGTTTCCAAAAAATTTAGCACAACCTCACGATGTTTGGGATGTTTAAATATTGTGGATCTAATATCATGTGGATCATGGTGTCTTGTGGTACTTTGAGAGTCTTGTGTCATTTATCTACTGTTTACTTTGATACTTGGTTATTCTTTCCCTGTTAAATACTTTGATGTGGTCTTGAGATACATGATGTTGTTGATTTGTATTTAATTTTTTCATGCACCATATAGAAAATGTTTGGTTCTGGTTGGTTAATTCATTGGTTTATTTATTAAGTGTCAAATAATCCCTTACTTTTATTTGAAAACCTTCTTCATTTATTTTCAGCTGTTGGCATCTTGGGGATGTCGGTTAAGGCTTAGTAATGGCTCATTGTACTTTCAAGACAATAAGAATTGGTGGGTCATTACATCCTTTGTAATTTTTTTCCTTTTTAGTAAATAGTTAGAATATATTATTCTTTATGGAATTGATTGGTAATAATTAATATAAAATAAATAAAAAATGTAATTTATAAAATTAACAATTACATAAATTTTTTAATAATTTCTTAATTTTTTTAAATATATTTTTAAATAAATATATAAGTAGAAACCTAAATCTAGAAACCCAATAATAAATGATTCATTATGGTTCTAAAAAATTACATAATTTGAATCCCAACATGGAAATTCATGACATTTTTAAGAAAGTTTCATGATTCGCTTAACAGTGGTTGAACCTGCAGATAAGTACCATTTTTCTTATAGTCTACCAAACCAATATTTTTTGAATGAATCCACTAACCCATTCCCGATATAAAATTATGATACATCGTATAATCAATGGTATTCATGTGGTCAAAAAAATTTCCCCTTCCCACCATCACCACCCAAGGGGAACATAGAGAGTTACTTTGAATTTCATGAACCATCAATTTAGACTCATACCGAATCCATACATGCCTTTAGTTAATGTTATTTATCTATATCACTACATGAATCATATCCTAAAATTATTATTAAAAATATATTATTAAACCAAATTCATTTTGATAATTTTCCAATAACATAACCTTAATAATTACAGACAGAACCCATACTACTAGTAGACCTTAGGTTACCTTTAGTAGTCCCATCCCTATTAAATATCAGTGAATCAACCAGTGGAGGCTTCCATTATACTTCAACCACCCATTTCTATTATATTAATTGTTCTTGAACTAGAAACATATGAGAGATATATAAATCAAAAAAAATGTAACAATGAAATATTACCTTCCTTTAAATATATCAGATAACAAATAAAATGTTTCTTATTATCATTTGAAAGTCTTCCTATAGACCATGATGTTGTTCCTAGTTCATGATAAACCAAATTATAGATAATACAACTATAATTATCCCTATCCAAAATTATTTCTATTAATAGTAACTCATAATATTATTACATGAAACCACCACATTCTGAACCAAGGTAAGGTTGAAATTAGGTATAAAAATAAGTTACTACCACCTTTTCAAGAAACCTTTTCAAAAAAAAAATAATTACAACATGATAAATAATATATAAATCCATGTGGAAATATATTAATCTAGATAATAATTTAAAACCAATATGATAAATATATTCATGTGCTGAGATCATCTAAAAAATAATATTTCTCAAATTATATTACATTGCTTGAATGTCTATATTAAGATACTAATTATCTAGAAGAAATGGATCAATACCAGAGCTCCCCAATGTGAAAAGATTGTATTTATTTTCATGTGAGAAACCAATTTTTATCTATAATTAACACTAAATTATCATTTAATAAAATAAAAGAAACAATGTAACAAGTGAAAAAAATATTACCATCCAGATGTTTCACTTTTTTAGGTCCCAATATATCTTCACCATAAATTTCAGGATTACCAACTCTATTATCATAGTCATCAGAATGAATTGTTCTAGATAAATTCCCATGAAAAAATAAAATTATAATTTGTAAATGGAATCGATATTGAATCCTTCATGATGTTACAAAGGCCTTCCTCTACATGAGAAAAATATATGAACCCAAATAATACAGATTGCATTTTATCAATCTATTTAGAATTATACAATATAAGAATTTATTTATAGGTTTCTCAAAAGTAAAGAATATCTACATAATAATAATAATACTAATAATAATAAAAATAATAATAATAACATAAAAATATTGATTCAATGTCAAAAAATAATGAACCATAAAATTAAACAAAAAATTGAAAATGGTACAAAGGGGAAGGATGTGTTAGCCAAAATACATTCCCTCATACCAAGTAAGAAGTTACTTTTGAAAATAAAGAAAAATATCAGAATAAAATATTTTATTTCCGTAATTGAAATAATTAAAGGAAACAAAATTATAAAATTAGAACACCTAGTATATGATAACCATGTTCCATTTCATCTTTGATTAATCGTTTTGTCACTATGATTCTCTATGTGGGATTTTTTGGAATCCCTCGTTATCCACCAGAGTCTTTCTACCCTTTTCTAGAGAAAGAATATAATAATAATTTATCTTGTAGAAGGTATCATCTCCTAGAGCTAAAAAATTACTTCAATCCAATTTATCTTCTTCAACTGATTAATTTCATTAATATATTTTACAGTGAAAATTTTCACATGTGGTTCTATATCAACCTGCTCCTAAGGATCCTACACTTTGAAATTCAATATCAACATACCAACCAACCAATTTCCCCTCCCTGTATTGAGTTTCCATATATCATTTCTATAAGGGTATCCTTGGTTGGTATAGGTACCAAGGTCGCTGAAACCTTATATACTAAAGTTTCTATATCCCACATCTACTTCAACCTATAGCTCTTATAGATTCTATCCAATGTAACCCTGGCTTCAACCACCTTCAAATTACCCATGGTTTTCAAACTGAGGTGTCGAGATCTGAACACCCTCAACCTTAGAGTGTTGTGTACTAAATATATTATACATATTAATAAGATACATCTAATGACAATCCTCATAAAATTATCCCCTCAAACCATAATTCCTAAATAAGGCTTCCCTAATAAAATTTCTATTTCAATGTCCAACAACATTATGGTATCTATAATAGTGAGGAAGTTTTTCATAATCTATTTGATGAATAATATCATCATCATGATAATAATAATAATAATAATAATAATTCAATAATGAAAATGATAATAGTTATGGATATGATAACAATAATGATGGTGGTGATGATAATAATAAATAATTATAATAATTGTGATTATAATGACAATAAAAATAATAATGATCATGATAGTGATAATAATAATCAAGAATGAAAAAAACCACGAGTTTAAGAAACCAAACACCTGATTAAATTATTAAATTTAAAAATTAATAATTAAAAAAATTTAATTATAATAAATATAAAATAAATGATAATAATGATGATGATGATGATCATAATGATTATAATAATAATATATATTAGGAGGAGGGTTTTAATGTGAAAATAGAAACATGAAAAACTAATGAGAAAACATGGATTGAACCATAATAACCTCAAAAAATAATATGTACATCACTTATTTTACAATATTACCTTATTTTTAATTTTCTTTAAAAGGGACACGATTTTTTTCCCTACAAGATCATATTTTTAACATCTAATTATTGGCCCATTTTATTTATATGTTTTAAATTATTTCCTTGAATTTTTCTCCATAGGTGGATGGAAAGTATCATGAATGAAATTCATGTTACCCATTCATGTCAGATTCACCCAATAGGGGACCTCACCCCCTCCTTTATCGACCATAGTCTTACATGACAATGACAGTTCACTTATGCCTTAATTTTGTTTTACTTTTTTAATTCCTCCTTGTACAATTTAAAGTTATAAAATCTCATCATACCTACCTACCATAAGAAATACTATAATATTCATGCCAAAATAAGTCACATGAACCAATAATCCCCTTATCACATCCAATAGAACCTACGAGACCCAAACCGCTATAGGTAGACAATAGACACATGAAAACTGTGTCCACAGGATAGCGACCCTCTACCCACACAGAAAAATTGACTATTGAATTCCAAATGAATTTATCAACTAAATTATGTCATCAAATTTCATATCCCACACAATAATAATATTTATTATGAAATAAATTTATTAGAAATTTGAATAACAATAGATTTGATGGTGATGGTGGTTTCTATCAGGGTGAAGACGGTGGTAGTGGTGATGATAATGATGATGTTAATGATATTTTTTTAGGTAGATATGATTACAAACCAGAACAAAACTCACAAACAAGGAGCCTAAGTGGCTTTACCATCATCCATTCCTAATAGGGATGGAAAACACCCATAGGGACCCACATAAATTTGAATTCCCAATTCCCATGTGTCTCAAAAGTTGTAATTTTCTCCAAAAATATTCTTTTAGTGAATAATACACTTATAATACACATTAAACTACATTAACTGCTACATTATTCATTATAATATAATACCCAACCTTGTACAATGTTTACAGATTCACCATTGGAAATTCCCCAATAATATAGGGGAAGTCGGGGGTTTAACCCATGACCTCATGAATATTGGAGAATAGGTGGTACCAATCAATAAAGACATCATCAACACGATAATAATGAAAACGGAAATAATAGAACATGAAATTAATAACCATAATAATAACAAGAAAAACACTATAATTATTAATAAAATGAATAATAATAATGATGATGATGATAATAACAATAATAATTATAATAATAATCACCATAATGATAAAAAAATTATGATAAAAATCCTAATAATAAAAATAACAACAATAAAATAAACAATAAAAAACATCAAGAAAAACAACAAAAAAATAATCCAAAAATAAAAAAATAATCAATATTAGATAGAAGGGTTATAAAAAATACGAAATTCATGTACATATAGTGAAATGGAATTAACTAGAAATCATCCTCCCACCAAGGATTGATCAACAATACATGAAAACACTTTTTAAAGAGTTAAATGTTAAGTAGTATAGAATTTTTTTCAGAACAAATAGCCCCATTGAAATGCCATATATGGCCATTCTATCCTTTTTATGTATTCCAATAGATTGGTTCACATGCATGAAAATTTACCCCTTCGAAATATAGGGACTCCAACTAAGATTTTCACTCACCAAAGTTAATTTGTCCATTTTCTCTTTCGTCAAGACTGTGCCTCGACCACTGCTCAAATTTAGTTTCCCGATAATGACCCACAAGCCCGACTATAGGCTTGAACATTCTCTCACATTCCAGCATCAGTCAACACCGCATACTGTAGTCATATCCCAATCATGTCCCTG
This sequence comes from Viscum album, assembly GCA_963277665.1. Classification (NCBI taxonomy): domain Eukaryota; kingdom Viridiplantae; phylum Streptophyta; class Magnoliopsida; order Santalales; family Viscaceae; genus Viscum; species Viscum album. Next base: position 2,122,628,955 of record OY728141.1, on the reverse strand, counting down.
TAACATTTAATGCTCTCATATCCCCCATCCCAATGTCATGTAGTGGCTTGTCACCCCTACACCACAAATTAGAAATTTGTGTGGTTAGGGGACAGATGATAGGAACCAACACACCTATCATTATTTTTATCCACCCACCCAAATATTCTTACATGTCTCTATATTGTAAAACCTACCAGTCACATCACATCGTTTACCTTGTCACAAAATCAGTCTTTGTCACTATTCCAAATTCCCCCTCTAACAACCATCACCTTATGATTCCCTTCATTATTTTTGGGTATGGAATATCTCTATAACACATTATTTATCTGACTAGGAAGAGGGTAATTCGATCAGTTTAAATGATCCCATAATAATATTAATAATAAAATAATAATAAAAATAATAATAACTACAACAAATAAATAAATAAATAACAATCAAAATAGAGATAACAGTAAAAATAACAATAAAAATAATAAAATAATAGTATTATTAATATCACAATAATAATATTTATTTTTGTTGAGTGGATTTAAAACAAAAATCACACAAACCTAAGTTATTCAAGTGGTTTGGTCCTCATCAACCCCTACTAGGATTGAAACACACCGATGAAGACCATTACAAATTAATAATGACCCACAATTCCAATATATTGAAATAGAAAATATTTTTAAGTGGACCAAGGCCCAAAGAGAGATAGAACAACTGAAACAATATCCCAATACCCATAAAACATTCTCTACACTATAGGCTAGTCATATTGTATGAATAGAATAAACTACAGTGCCTTATTCCCTTACCCCCATATCCTCGTCATGTGCCTGTCCCTCTACTAATGCCCATTGCATCTCACAACTAGATAAAACAAAAAAAATACCACCCATGTCCTCCTCACACATACATGTTCATGGGATATCCCCCTCCCCTTAAAATGATGGGAAAAAATAATTGGGGTCGAATTTTGATCCCAGGCCCTACCAGATGTGGGAGCCATCACCAAACTACTTGGTTGTGAATTTTTCCATTCAATAATTATAACAAAAATAATAATAATTACTATAATAAAAATTAATTATATTATTGTATAGCGGATTAAAAAACACACACACCCAAGTCACTCTAGTTCAGTCAATCCTCATCTCTCCGCAAAATGATCCAAAATCACCCACCATAACCTAATTTTTATTATATTATATATACATAGGCTTTGCTAAACCCATAATATTATCTAAATTTTTTATCTCGGTTTTCACCAATCTCCTACACATTTCTATTTATAATTTAAAATTATATTCATTAAAACAATAATTACATCTAAAAGAAAATAATAATAAATATAACAACCAAATAATAATAAGAATAAAACTAATTACAATAATAATAATAATAATAATAATAAAGAATTATTTTGTATGAATTATGGAAATCACGTCGATTATCCCTTTATTAATGAACACAATATACAACAAGTGTGATGGAAATGATTAGCTAAAATCTAAAACAACTCAAAAACATAAATACTAGAAAAAATCAAGCCTCTAAAATCATAATACTAACATAGAAAAAATTTCTACACTACCATCATACATATTATATTTAAATGGATTTTTTAATGTCGTACTCATGTGATGTTCATAATATCCACCTCTTGAGTATTTAACTCTTGGATACCAAAACCTCATCCATGGAAAAAAATTATATGGATTTTTATTACCTCTATTTGATTGAAATTTAAATTTTAAAGATATATGATGAACATAAGTAGCTTATACTTATAGGATTTATCTATATCCTTAAATGTAGGATTGAACCATATCATGAGAAACCCCAGTAATAACAGACATAGTGGCCTCATTATCATTTCCCAACCAGTTAAAATGAACCCATTGATGTTTTTTAGACCACATTAATTGAATAATTGAAACAATAAAAAGAATTGTGTAACAAACTTCTTAACCTTATAACAGATTGAACTCACTATGGAAGTCCAAGAATAAATCATATTATAGTTTCCATTTGTTGTAATATAATTATAACACATTTATTGGTAATTATGAACATTCCTCAAATAGATAAGGGTTTTAATATCCTCTCTTTCCACCCCCATTACTACCTTAATTTACCCTTTAATGGACATCAGTATTATAGAGGATTCACCCCTAATTTCTTCTTACCTTTTCAGTATCTTGAATCAATAAATTTCTTCTATAAAAATGGACAAGAATTAATTTAATCTCATACATCCTTCTCAACACTAGAATTACCATACTCAGGAGAATCACCACTACTGTAAACATTAATTCCATTTACAAGATCACCCTTGAACATGAAATCAACCTCTTAAATATCTCCCCCAATAACCTAAAATCCCATTACACATCATACACCTGCTGATATGTTTCTCAATATGGGATGTATGAGGGATCACTCATCCCTTATCATGATCTACAACCAAAATATCAGAATTTTCTAGAAAAAGATAATCAGAACCATGCACTTTTTCTTGAATAAAATCATACTTAAACCCATCTATCCTCCTCTAAAAAACACAATTTTTTATTTTTTATTTGACATATTATCAACATGCCCTGATCCAATGAGCATTGAGAAACATTTTTCTAGTTATAAACAAAAAAAATATTTCCTATACCAGTATATTCCACTTACCAATGATATTGATCCAAAACAAAATCCTCCCTATAAATCATAATAACATTATAAATATTACCACCTATAATAAAAGACCCATCTTTATTAGCCTTTCATAACCTACATTCACTATATTCACCAAAAAATGAGGCATTAACGACATTCCCCAATGTCTGAGGGGCCAAAACATGATATTAACTCTCCATCCTATAAACATTACAATTAATGAATAAATAGGAATTCCTCCCCTAAAATATTCCCTTCTACCTCTAGACCTTAAAATAACTCCGCAACTCATTCAAATTAGTAGAAGGAAACAAAGAAGTGGAATTTATTCTACATTATTCTTTAGTATGACCAATAGACTGAAATTCTATGTAGAAGTGAGGTATCCTATCATACTCATTATGCATTTAAATATAAACATAAAGGGAAGATAAAACTAATTTTGAGTTATACTAGAATAAATATCAATTTCTATAAAAATTATATCATAATTTCACCGCCTTTAGATTTTATTGGTTTTGACCATTTTGCTCAGAACATCATTATAAAATGAAATTTCAAATGATATGTGAGGATAAAATCATATCAAATTGAGTATAAATAACATAATCCCGACATTCATCAAGTAATTATTAATATCAAAGGGGTTAATGTGAGGATCCCAATTTTGAACACATAATTTTCTTGTATATAGTGTAACAGAACCATCACCCAAAACCTGCCACTTAAACTTATTTAAAGGACACAATATTTGAAAATATAACCTCCCCATAAGAATATGTATAAATTATTTAAAACACCATACAGAAAAAAAATTATTAACAACATCCTTGAAACACTATGGTTTCTACCCATCAAGAAAGAAAATCAAAGAGATAATATAGTGCTCGCATAAATGAATGAACTTAGAAATAGCCTCTGGGTTAGAAGTAACATGTGTATGGTGATATTTCCAAAAAAGAATTTATACGATCATATCATTTAATAAATAAAATTTTCATTGAGAAATGGACCCATGTCAGAATGTTTCTTGAACCACCTTAGTATCCTTAATTGATTCCTCTTATAAAGCAATGTGGGAAACTCCATTAAGGAGATCTATCATGATTTCACATGGAAAATACATCAAGTAGAAAACCTAATCACTATTTTTATAAATGGAAATATCTCAACAACTATGTCTATAATAAAAATAACAATAACAATAAAAACAATAACAAAACCAGACTAAGAACAATGGAAAAAATAATAATATTTTTTATATTGAGGGGATTTTAAACCACAACTGCACAAACCCATGTCACTATAGTTGATGAAACCTCATCCACCTCCAAATGGTCTGGAAATAAACCACTCTAACTATAATAAAATAACTTAAAGGCCTAAATTACCAATAACATTGATATTATAATATATGTCTTAGAGGAACCAATTTGATTACAGAACATTTTGTGTTCCAACCATCACATCCTGTAGTGTCACAATCATCTACAAAACTAGTCATAATTTTTGACTAAAATTGTCTCCTAGCTATGCTCACCCATGGAATCCCCTCTATGTTCCATCCCTACAGTTCCCTAGATATATTTTAAGACATTGGATATTACCTTATCACCCCATTCCAATGCAAGTGTATAATAATAATAATAGAAATAATAATATAATATTTATTAATGTGAGGGGGTTTATAAACTAAAAACCCAAAAAAACCAAGACACCTATATGGCTCAAGACTTATCCATCACCAAAGGGATTGGAAATCACCAACTAAGATCATTATAATTTGATGTCACAAAGGCCCTATGACTAAAAATACCTTAACATGGTACAAAGGATCAAAGTTTCTCCAAAAAATACTCCTATAGTGAATATTACTTCTATAGTACTCAACTCACTATATTACCAACTATAGTACTCATTCTAATAATGTTCTAGTACAACTAAATACCCCTACTATAGTGCTATATTTCCTTAAGAATTTCACCCAAATATGTTCTCGTCAAGGGTTGAACACACAATCACCATGATGTGGAGTAGTAGATCGTACCACTTAGGTGCATGATATCTACATGATACTAATAATATTAATAATAACATATTTATATTTAGAGAAATAAAAAATACAAGTATACAGACATCCGTGGTACACAAGTGGGTCAAGCGTCATCACTCCCTTCTAGGATAGGAAAATTCCAGTGAGGACTATAGTAATAAGATGGTATAAAGATCTAGTGGCTGATAGAGAATAAAAATAAAAATAAAAATAACATTAAAAAAAATAAAAATAATAATAATAATAATAATTGTTGTTATTCGTATTATTATTATTCATGCTGAGTGAATTAAAAACTAGAAGCGCACACACACCCAAGGTACATAAGTGAGATGTAAAGACCCTAAAATTTAAAGGAAAATTTTTTTCTTAGATACTTTGGAATTTTACGAGTCTACGGTTTCTGATGGTACTAGATTCGGAGGCCCGGTGTCCCCGGAATGAATTTCTAATGTTTTTTTTGGGTACATTCAGTAAACGTACGTGTGGGTTTTTCTTTCTTTTGAACAGGTACTCGAAATCGAAATCTGAGGGCACCGATGAACTCGCAGTGCTGGTATACACCTAAGGGGACCATTACCATAGTTGCGATTTATGCGGTTTGAGATTTAATATTTGGGGATTTAGAAGAAAATAAATATAATTTGTTGTATACAAATTTTATTTAGGGAGGTTGGTTATTTCCTCCCAAGGGGAGTTAGAGGTGGGGCCCAGACCCACATAACCTCCCATGAGAGATAATTGTGAGGTGGGGCCCACATGAGCCTAATCCCTTCACATACCCTCAGGACTCCCCATTAACTGCTCTTCATTTAATTAAAAAACCCCTCACTTTTGAATTTTAAAATAACCATTCACCTTCTTCTCTCTCTAATTAATTTTTCCAACCCATGGTAAATAAATTTGGTGATTCACATAAATAATTAATTTTGTGTGTTTGAATTAATTGGATTTTAATGGAACTTCTTTAATGTTGGGAGAGATCTATTTTATTTTTGTACTTAGAAAATATTTTGTGGGGGAACCTCTGGAAAAATATAAGAACACCAATCTTCTCTCGATGAAGAATATATCCGGTGAAGAATGCGATGTCACCAATGACGCTTCTTCTTTGGGCACACTACGACGTCGATAGAATCAATGTTCTTCATCCACGACGCCCAACCTCTGTGGCGCTTGTCTTCCATGACTCAACGACGTGCGACATCAATTGCGAGGTAGGGGTTTTTTATATTCATTAAGTAAATAAATTATACACCATTTTTTGTTAATTTTTTCATAATTGACATTGGTCGATTGTTACCACCTAACGCGGATGGCGTGGGCTGAACAAACATGACCCAACAACCCTCTATAATTTCTTGTTTTATATGCAATCGGGAAGTGGCGATGATCGAAGTCGGCAGCTGCGCGCCGGCCCCGTGCGGAGGAACCACGGACCACAACTGCGGGCCGCTCGGCCGAACGAGAACCGACCGGCTAAAGCCGGCCTGGCTGATGGAGGACCGCGACACCACAAGGGGTACCGCACTGTGGAAGACCGCGGTCGGCATTCCATAGGCCGCTCAGTGAGTGAACCGGTTGGCAGGCGGCCGACCGGGCTGAGAAGAACCGCAACGCCAGGAGGGCGCCGCGCTGGAGGAATCACGCCCCACCCGAGGGGGCCGCTTGTGACAGGAATGCCAGCCGGTTGGGAGGGTGGCACCGCTTGGCACTACTAGTTCGAGAAATAAGGCTCTCTTTGGACTGCTCGGCCTTTTGTGATGGGTCGCGGCAAGCCGGTTCATGCCCTGTCGGGCCGGGCCGCGCCGTGCTGGGCCGGGCCTCGCCCCGTCGGGCTGGGACGTTCCCCCTCGGGTTAGGCCGCACCAATTTGGGCCAGGCCACATCCCTTGGGCCGGACTGTCCAATTCATCGGCCCGGTATGACCCTCTGCTGGGTCGTACCCACCAAAACAGGGTTGACCTGACCCGCCAGCCCACTGGGCTTAACGGGTCGAGCCCGTTTTCACTAAAAGGTGAATAACTGGATGACCACGCGTCCGATCGACGTGCAATCTATGGAATTGGGACCCTTGCGACAATTTGGTCCTTTTTCAATACTCCAAGTGATTTTTGGATGAATTTGGGGAAATAGGCGGGTTTGGAACGATCATATTTCAACCGGGCCCCTAGAATGGAAAAAGCCAATATCTTTCAGACCGGGTGTCTGATTGATGCACCGTCTGTCTCGTTAGGTTCCTTTTGACGAGACAGAACTTCGGGATACATTAACTCTGGACATCGTGATAGTTTATGTATCGACTCCTTGGCTCGAGGAGATGACCCTCCTGGAATCGATCATGTTGTGTGCAGGAACCCTAGACCTTGCTGCGACTGTAACGACTACCATAGTGGAATCCTCTGTGGGTTTGGTGATGAAGACTACCATACTAGAATCCTCTATGGGTTTGTCGACGAAGACTACCATACTGGAATCCTCTGTGGGTTCGACAATAATTATTACTGTTCTTGTATCCTACGTGGGTCCGACAGTTTGACTTCTGTTCTAGTATCCTACGTGGGTCCAACAGAGAAGCTGGTCTAGTATCCTACGTGGGTCCGAGAGCTTAGCAGGACTAGTATCCTACTTGGGTCTACCAGTGTAGATGAATCAGTGACTACATCTGATCATCTCTATAATCTTAAGAACTTAATATACCTTTATTATTTGAGTCTTGACTTTAAATCATTACCATCGGTGTGATTGACATCTTTCCTGTGTGGACATGGATGTGCTTGGGCTCGAGAGTTGCAGCCGAACTGGAATTGATGACTTAGGAATATGTATGGGAATATAAATAAGTAGAGTTGGTTGATACATCGTGTTTGTATATTTTCTTTGTGATTTATCCTTCATGGATTTTGGGAGACCTTCGGGGGTCTTGGGGTCCCTACTTAGTATCGTTATACTCACCCCTGCACAGGAAATGCCTGCACTATGTTGTGTTGGATACAGGAGAAAGACAACATTGATCGTGGTAGAGACATGTGGAGCTAGATTGTACCCAGATGTGTACCACTTGGTGGGACATACACGGAACAGACTAGTAGACCCAAGGTACCGAGGATACCATCTGTACCCATCCTTCAGGTGGGATTCCTGGAGGATGACTTAGTTGTTTCAGTTTTACTTTTCTGTTGTTGTACTAGACTTTCAGTTGTACTGTATTTTTCAGTTGTGTTGGTATTCTGGCCCATTTACCTTTTAGCACTTACTTTGTATTCATTATTACTATTTTCTTACTTCAGCTTGCATACTCTATTGTTTTTTACTATCATAAAGGCAATTCCTTCCCTTTTAATCTATATTTACACCTTTGGGGCTAGTCGCCAGCCCCTTGCCTATGGAAGACGGTCTTGGGGTAGTCACGGCATGGGCCCCAAGGACGGGTCATGATAAATTGGTATCAAAGGAGTCAGTTCTACCGTAGAACTCAGGACTCTGATCATTCCTTTCTATGAAGAAATAGTGTTAAGAGTATTGAGTGTGGTTTTCAGTCCTGGGAGTCCAGTTTTGGTGTGGTGGCCAACGTATCCATACACCAGGAACCTGACCCCTGATTTCTGACTCAGTTCACTAAAACACTGATTTCATGTGTGTTTCAAAAGTTTTCATTGTTATAACTTTGTGTTAGCTCACCATGTATACTCATTTGACTGTGGTGAACATGTTTCTTTTCAAGATGGCCCCACAAATGCAGCCAGCTAGGGTTCTGAGTCGCATACAAGATGGAATCCCACTGAGCGACGAGGCTTCGGTGCAGGGCCCCATCACAGCGGAGGAACCAGCGGTACCACTACCCACTGAGCAACCGATACTACTAGCCTCAGCAGCAGAGAGTGAATGCCACCTGAGTCTGTTGCAAGAGTTTCATTGATAGTGGCCGCCCAGGTTCCGTGGGGAGATGGACCCTCAGGCAGCCGAGGATTGGCTGTAGGTTGTCGTCAGAGTCTTCATATTTGTAGGGACACCAGCTAACCGTATGGGGATCCTTGTCGCGAGTCTCCTGCATGTAGCATCATGTAGATGGTGGAGCTTGATGCCCATGGTGCATGACGAGGCATCTCTACATTGGAGAGATTTCGAGAGTCTCTTCATCTTGGAGTTTGTTCTCTCCACCCTTCATGCGGTGCAGATTCCGGAGTTACTTCATCTACGGTAGGGAAACATGATAGTAGCTAAGTACTCAGTGAGGTTTAATGATCTCTCAAACTACTCCACAGACATGGTACGCAACCTATTCATCTGGGCCCTGATCATTGAGCTAGGACTGAGGCACAAGATCAGGGATTCGATGATCTCCCTCAGCATCTTGACATAGGCAGAAGTGCTTGAGTGATCCCTTCATATGAAGAGCTTCCTCACTGAGTCGACACCAGCAGCGAGACCCACCGCAGGGAAACATGTAGCGGAGTCTTCTGCAGCCGGTAGTAGACTGATGTCGCAGAGGTCCAAGAGGACCAGGACATCAGGAGAGCGACCTCAAGATAAAAGTTCGGTTGTGTGGGGAACCCAAAACAGAGCCAGTTATACAAGGAGCAGACATTGCTATGCATTTGGCGGGTAGGGTCAGATGGCTTGAGACTGCCTGACCCACCATGCAGATGAGAAGAAGATAGTGGAGGGACCTCCCAGGAAGAGGCAGAGGTTTGACTATGGCGGTCCACAGGGAGCAGGAAGATGAGGCATAGGAGCTGGCCAAGCAACAGGTGGTGGATGATGTTTTGAGGATCTAACACCACCACCACTGGGAGGTCCACCCTAAGCACAGGGAGCTGGCGGACATAGGAAGGATCATCTCTAGGAAGCGGAGTCTTACAACCACGGTGCACCTAAGATGATTTGACGTACTATCTGTGTCTACTCCAACCTTGTTTCAGTACTTATAGACATAGGTGCACGTAATTCTTTTATTGTCGATGCCCTTGTTCGCAGCTCGGAGATTCCGACAGAACCGTTGGCTCGATCCTTCCAGCTAGAGACTCCTACGGAAGCAGATTCAACAATTACACAGTGGTTCCAACAGTGTGAGCTCACTCCAAGAGGCTAGAGCTTCGGCTGGGATCTTCTTGTAGCGGTGTCGAGGCCTTACGACGTCATCTTGGGTATGTATTGGTTATCTACATTCCATGCTCATATTGACTGTATTAGGCTCCAAGTGCATTGTTTATGCACATATGGGAGCAGGTTCAACTTCATTTATGAGAAGGTTTCCTTTTCAGTGCAGGATGGACTTATGCAGAGGAGAGGGAAACCGATCACACATCAGTTGGCTAGTCTCATCATCAGAGCAGTTAATGTGTGGAGTCTGAATTTTCCTATTATGGTGGATCAGTATGTGGACGTTTTTCCCGATGATATTCTAGGACAACCTCCTTGTAGAGTGGTATAATTCTATTTTGACTTTTACCCTGGGGAAACACTGATTTCTACTCCATCATATCGGATGGCTCCCACAGAGCTTCGTGATCTGCGGGTACAGCAAGAGGACTTGGGAGGGAAGGGATTCATACGACCCATTGTTTCACCCTGGGCTTCTCCGATTTTGTGTTCCAAGAAGGCAGATGGGATCTTGTGATTGTGTGTCGTCTAGCCTTGCCTGAATCAGGTGACCATAAAGAACAAGTACCCACTTCTGATGATTGACGAATTCTTTGATCAGCTTAAGGGAGCACGATGGTTCTCGAAGATAGACCTTAGGTCAGGCTTTCACCAGATCAGAGTTTGATATGGGGATGTGTAGAAGATGGACATTAGGTGTCAGTATAGCCACTACGATTTAATGGTTACACCCTTTGGCATAACCAATGCTCGAGCAGTGTTCATGAGTCTCATGAACAAGATCTTGTAGCCTTACCTTGATCGTTTTTTCGTAGTCTTCATCGACGATATACTTATTTACTCGACTACTGAGGAGGAGAGGGCCTACCAAATGCGGTTTATACTGGATACTCTCTGAGAGCACCATCTTTATGGTAAGCTCTCAAAGTGTCAGTTTTGGATTGAAGAGGTATACTTCTTGGGACACGTCATCTCGGAGGCGGGAGTTGCATTGGATCCAGCAATTATCGAGGTAGTGCTTGCTTGGGAGCCACCTAGGAGTGTGAAGGAGGTTCGGAGTTTCTTGGGTCTAGATGGATACTATCTAATATTTGTGAAAGACTTATCCAGAGTTATTGCACCGCTTTCAACTCTGACGAATAAGGGGAAACCCTTCGTGTGGTATGATAGTTATTAGCAAGGATTTCAGGAGTTGAGATAGAGGTTGACCAGTGCGCCCATCTTAAGGCTACCAGAGGATGGCGTTGGGTACGTAGTATACTGCGACACATAATGGACCGGTCTTGGGTGTGTCCTGATGCAGGAGCGAGAAGTGATCTCATATGGTTCACGGTAGTTGAGATAGCATGAGCATAACTACGCTACCCAGGACCTGGAGTTAGCAGCAGTGGTCTTAGCCTGGAAGATGTGGTAGCACTATCTGATGGGACAGAGTTTTACAGTCTACTCTAACCACCAGAGTCTCAGGTATATCTTTTTTCAGAAGGACCTAGACCTGAGACAGCGGCGATTGCTCGAGTTCCTCAAGGACTATGACATTGAGATAGTCTATACTCTTAGGATGGGGAACGTTGTAGCTGATGCTCCGAGTAGGAGATCGTGCATTCAGCTACTAGGAGAGGCGACAGAGTATCTAGTCGCGCTGCAGATATCCTTTGTGGATATTGATGGAGAATACTTTCTTCCATAACTCAAAGTCACTCCTCTACTCCTTCTGCGAGTCAGAGAGGCACAACGTGTGTACGTTGACTGTGAGACGCGACGTGCTCAGATATCCACAGGGCATGCGCCTGATGGATTTTCAGAAGGCGGGGAGCACGTCATCCTCCTCAGGGGATGTACTATTGTTACAGTTGCACTGAAGGAGGATGTGCTAAGGGAGTTTCACACATTCACTCTTGCGGTACATCCAGGAGTGGAAAAGATGTACCAGGACCACAGAAGACAACACTAGTGGAAGGGTATGTAGAAGACTTTATCAGAGTTTGTTTCACGATGCCTCACTTTTCAGTAAGTGAAGGCGGAGCACCAGGTACTAGAAGGCTTTGTATAACCCTTAGAGGACCCAGGGTGGAAGTAGGACGGGATATCCAGGGATTTCATGACGGGGTTTCCACTTACATCCATAGGACTCTATCTGGGAGATCGTAGATCGACTCACCAAGTCGGCCCACTTCCAAAGGATTAGAGAGCAGGGATCAGTAGAGAGATTGGGATGCCTCTACATTCAAGAGATCATATGACTTCATGGTGTGCCATCGACTATCATTTTGGATCAGGATGCTCGATTCACTTCTCGGCTTTGAAAGGGGTTACAGGAGGCCTTTGGGACATAGCTTCGATTGAGCACCACCTCCGATCCTCCGACGGATGGTCAGACTAAGAGGACCATTCAGACTCTCGAGGACATGCTCTGTGCATGTGTGATTGTCTTTGGTCGCAGCTGGGAGGATCACCTACCCTTGGCGGAGTTTGCGTATAACAACAGATACCACTCCACCATCGGGATGGCACCATACGAGGCGTTGTATGGCCGACCATGCAGATAACCTCTGTGGTGAACTGACCCTGGGGAGTTAGCACTTGTAATACCAGAGATGGTTTAGGCTACAACATAGAAGGTGAAGATCATCCCGGAGAAGATGAAGACTTCACAGAGCAGACAGAAGTCCTATGCTGATAGGATATGGAGACCACTAGAGTTAGAGGATGGCGATCACATTTTCTTATGAGTCTCACCTCTACGAGGTCTGCAGAGATTTGGTTGGGGAAGCAAGTTATCTCTGCATTTCTTCGGACCTTTCTAGGTCCTCAGCAAAGTTGGCGAGGTGGCTAACCTCATGTCCCTTCCACCTCAGTTTCACCGGGTGCATGATGTCTTCCACATATCTCAACTGAGGAGATGCGTGCATGACCCGTCCCATATCATCGACCACGAGGAGCTGGACATCGATGATGGGGCGACATTCACAAAGGTCCTGGTGGAGATCAAGGATCGACATGAGCAGGTTCTACATGGATGGTTGATTCCTCTGGCGCACATTCCCTGGCAGCACGGGAACCTCTAGGAGAGCACATGTGAGTAGGAGGCTCATATGCAAGCTCAGTACCCCCATTTGTTTCCCTAGTGTGTGTTGTAGCTTTATTGGGACGTAAAGCCCTGAGCTGGGCATAATGTAAAGACCCGGAACTTTCAAGGAAGTTTTTTTCTCAAATACTTTGGAATTTTACGAGTCTGCAGTTTCTAATGGAACTTGATTCTGAGGCTCATTGTTCCTGGAATCAATTTCTGATGTTTTGTTTAGGTACTTTCAGTAAACGTACGTGTAGGTTTTTTCTATCTTTTGAACCAGTGCTTGGAATTGAAATCTGAGGGTACCGATGAATTCGTAGTGCCGGTATTCACCTAAGGGGACCTTTACTACAGTTTCATTTTATGCGGATTGAGATTTAATATTTGGGGATTTAGAAAAAATAAATAAAACTTGTTGTATAAAAATTTTATTTAGGGAGGTTGGTTATTTCCTCCCAAGGGGAGTTAGAGGTGGGTACCACACCCCCATAACTTCCCATGATAGTATATTTTTTAGGTGGGTCCCACTTGATCCAAATTCCTTCAACTCCCCTTGCACCTCCCCATTAACTCCTATTCATTTAATTAAACAACCCCTCACTTTTTAATTTTAAAATAACCCTTCACCTCCTTCTCTCTCTAATTAATTTTTCCATCCCATGGTAAATTAATTAGGTGATTCACTTAATTAATTAATTTTGTATGTTTGAATTAATTGTATTTGCATGGCACTTCCTTAAAGTTGGGAGAAATCTATTTTAATTTTGGCCGTAGAAAATATTTTTGTGGTGGAACCTCTAGAGAAATAGAAAAACGCCATTCTTCTCTCGACGAAGAATATCTCCGGCGAAGAACGCGAAGTCACCAACGATGCTTCTTCTTCGTGCACACTCCGACGTCGACAGAATCGATGTTCTTCATCCGCGACGCACGACTTCCATGACGCTTGTCTTCCGTGACTTGATGATGTGTGACATCAATTGCGAGGTAGGGGTTTTGTATATTCTTTGAGTGAATAAATTGTACCACATTCTTTGTAAATTTTTTTTGAATTGACATTGGCCTATTGTTACAGCATAACGCCGAGGGTGTGGCCCCAAGAACATGGCCTGAAGACCCTCCATCATTTCTTTTTTTATTTGTAATCGAGAAGCAGCGATGATCGAAGACGGCGATCACGCGCCGGCCGCATGCGGAGGTACCGCAGCCCGCAACCGCGGGCCTCTCATCCGAAGTAGAACTGGCTGGCTAAAGCTGGTTGGGCCGAAGGAGGACCACGATGCCACAAGGGGTTCCACACTATGGAAGAACGCGGTCTGTGTTCCGCGGGCCACTCGGTGGAAGAACCGGCATGCATGCGGTCGGCCGGCCGGAGAAGAAACACAACGCCAGGAGGGCGCCGCGCTAGAGGAACCGCAGCTCACCCGAGTGGGCCGCTTGCGCCAGGAAGGTAGGATGGCTTGGGTCGGCCAGTTGGTAGGGTGACGCCGCTTGGCGTTGCTGGTTTGGGATAGCCCCCCCCCCCCCCCCCCGGTGTGCTCGACCCTCCTGGCCGAGCCACACCATGCCACACTGGGCCGGGCGGCGCAATTCATCGGGCCGGTCCGACCCTCTACTGGGTCGGACTCGCCAAAGCCGGGTTGACCCAACCCGGTAACCCACTGGGCTTAACGGGTCGAACCCGTTTTCACATAAAGGTGAATAACATGAAGACCGTGCGTTCGATCGACACACCGTCTGTGGCACTGGGACCCTTGCGACGAGGTGGTCCCTTTGTGATACTCCAAGTGAGTTTTGGACGACATTGGGAAAACTGTTGGGATTGGAATGAGCATATTTCCAACCGGGCCCCTTGAATGGGAAATCCAATATATTTCAGACTGGGCGTCCAATTGACGCGCCGTCTATCACATCGGGTTCCTTTTGACAAGAAGGAACTTCGGGATACATCAACTCTGGTCTTCGTGATAGTTGATGTATCGAACCCTTGGCTCGAGGAACAGACCCTCCTAGAATCGAGTGTGTTTTGTGCAAGAACCCTAGAGCTGGCTGCGACTACAACGACTACCGTACTGGAATCCTCCGTGGGTTCGGTGATGAAGACTACAGTACTAGAATCCTCCGTGGGTTCGGCAATGATGACTACCATAATAGAATCCTCCGTGGTTTTGACAGCGATGATTACTATTATTGTATCCTATGTGGGTCCGACAGTTTGACTTAAATTCTAGTATCTTACGAGGGTTCGACAGTGAAGCTGGTCTAGTATCCTACGTGGGTCTGACAGCTTAGCTGGACTAGTATCCTATGTGGGTCTGCCTTCTTAGATGAATCAGTGACTACATCTGATCATCTGTATCATCTTACAAAAGTTATATACCTTTCTGAGCTGAGTCTTGAATTTCAATCATTATTTTCGGTGTGATTTACTTCTTTCCTGTGTGGACTGGGATGTGCATGGGCTCGAGAGTTAGAGTCGAACTAGAATTGATGACTTAGGCATATGTATGGGCATATACCTAAGTAGAGTTTGTTGATACTTCGTGTTTGTATCTTTTCATTGTGGTTTATCCTTCTAGGATTTTGGGAGACCGTTGGGGGTCTCGGGGTCCCTTTTGAGTATCATTATACTCACCCCTGCACGGGCAATGCCCTCACTACATTTTGTTGGATGCAGACGACAGACATCATTGATCGTGGTAGAGAATTGTGGAGATGGACGGTACCGAGAGTTGGGCCACATGGTGGGACGTACATGGAGTGGATGGACAGATCCAAGGTACTAAAGAGACCATCTGTACCCATCCTTCATGTGGGATTCCTGAAGGATGAATTAGTAGTTTCTTTTTTACTTTTCTGTTGTTGTTCTAGACTTTCAGTTGTACTGTACTTTTAAGTTGGGTTTGTATTCTGGCCCATTTACATTTCAACACTTACTTTGTATTCATTAGTACTTAATGCTAACTTCAAATTTCATACTCTATTGTGTTTGTTTACTATCATAAAGGTAATGTCATCCCATTTTATCGGGATTTTCGCCTTTGGTGCTAGTCGCCAGCCCCTGGGCTATGGAAGGCGGTCTTGGGGTAGTCACGACACGGGCCCCGAGGACGGGTCGTGACATGGGCCAAGCCCCATTCATCTCATATTGGATTGGTAAGAATCCATAATGACATTACAAGAAAATAATGACCCAAATTCCCTAATATTTGGTGGACCAATGTCCCAATGGAAATGAATGTTGTCTTATGAACAAATTTTATTATTGGAACCAATAGAATGGTATTAATATTCTATAACTACTGCGGAACACAATATACCATTCATAGATTATGACTACCCAATAATCTTTTGTCCCCCATTGTTCTTGTTGAATCACCCACACCCCTATGTGCCATACCATTTCCCCTTACAACCTTTCACCACCATCAACCCGCACTCATGATTTTAGACACATGTGCACATAGGAGAAATGACAATGCATCCATAACAGTTGGTGGTAAAAATTACAGTGGTTAATGGTGATCCCTAACAGATGTAAGGGCCATCATAGAACCAAAAATTCTATAACCTCTCCATTTATAACAATAACAATAATCATAATCATCATAATCACCACCACCACCACCATCATCATTAGAAAAAATCAAGATTGAGTACACCAGGTCTCAATAATTTAATATAAAAAACTGTGTATGGGGGTGATGTTACAAAGAGAGGCTAAAAATACAAGTTTTAAAATCACCATTAGAATATAGTTCCACTAGGTTTCAACCATAATAATGGACCAAAAAAGGAACACATCGATCTAATTACTTCTATCACTTTCATTGATAGTGAATCGTCCAGTTTATCTTCCTCTCAATAAGAATGTAAAATATTGATTCATATTTTATCAGTAGTTTTGAGTTATTATAACCATTGTGTAAGGATCATCTATGTAATTTTTACTATTCTATAACTCAAATATACCTTTAAAAACATAGGGCCTATGTTTTCTTGACATCACTCCTTCAACATTCACTTTTATCTATATTAGAATCGATAGGTTCCATCGAATATACTTAATATCAAGATCTTGTTTTGTCCTACTAGAACTACCATAGATTGGAAATCACCTATAACGATCTTTAAAATTTGTTAGTAAATTGGGATTTTGGATCAATATGCCTTTTCTTGGAGAAAAGACACATGTTTTTGTCAAAAGTTCCCTTTATTGAATAATTTCTTGATAGTACTCCTTCTATTACAGTACCCACATTTACTATATTACCTTTACTAAATACAATAATTATTTTTCATTGACATTATGAATTGTTATAGTTCCATACATACCTCCCTCCCCCCCCCACACACAAAATTGGGGGCGATTAAGGGTTAAACCACTCAACTCAGAGACACTGATCATGAGGTGATAACACTCATGAACCACCTCCAAAATAACAACAACAACAACGACAAAAACAATAGAAAAAAAATGATAATGATAATTTAAGACTATAGTTATGTGTACAAACCATAATGAATACCCATTCACACACACACACATACACTATGTGGATTAGGGAACCCAGCCTAAAGGTAATATCGAATTCCATTTACTAGATCCATCTAGAGATCCATCGGGAAAACCCAAATAGGTATATCTCTACAAATCCATCTACTACAAGAATACTATAATACACTACTACATTTCTCATGATCCATTTATTAAAATAATGAAAAATATTAAAAATGATTGGATGTAAAAAATCCAACAAAAGAAACATCAACTAGAAGATCATCTATTGTCAGCACAACATCAGGGACTAATAATCTAGAACCATACAAGATCGGCCACCCCGCTGACATTTCACAATTTTAACCCATTTACCATTATTTTTAAAGTTTCTATACCACATTAATATTAGATTTCCCTTCATGATTTATCTATAAAACATGGATTTCCAGGATATTCTTCTAAAATATTATCATTTATTGAATACATAATTCTATTTTATTGATTAATAGCATCAATATATTTCACATCTTCTTAGCATTATTACCCATTCATTTTTTGTACTCTAATTCAACCTCATCCTTACTAGATTGACTATCTAGAATATTATATTAGATTCTATCTTAGTATGAATCAAAACCATCTCATTTGTTTTTAATATTATCATCTCCCATATATTTTATATGATTGAAACTTATTTTACATTTCTTATTTTGTGTACAAAATTATATAATAGTAATTAATCCCTTAGAATATAGTAATGTGATTCTTCTATCATTTCCTTGAGAATTAATATCTTCTTAAATAAATACTTATATTATATCTAATACACATAATGTTTCTTACATGGAGAAGAAATAAATTTGTGGATAACTCACTATCCTTTTATCGATATTTATGTTTGACATTATTGACACCTATCATGATATTTCATCCCAACATGGGTTGGGATTGACATTATTTAATGTGGAATGATCTAGAGTTTATATAGGTAGGTTAGTAGGGTTATCACCAACCTAAGTTGGATTCTTAGTGGAAACATAATTATGTTATTCATTATACATACCAATTGAGAGTGGAACTACCATACCGGCTTTCCTATAACATCCCATTTTAGAGAGAAAATAATTTTCCCATATTGTTTGATTGGGATTTTCTACCCTAGTAGAAGTAATAAATCACCAATAATTTCCTTTCAAACCTATATAATAATTACAATTAAATATAGTGAAATATTTACCACTCTGGATTAAGGTTTTCTAGTTACCATAACCTCTACCACTGATGTCTTCCATGTTAGAGCTAGCAACACTATCCATGATGGATTTTTTCCCTTAAAAATTTCCTTTACATGCATTGTCTTTGGCCCAAAAAATTTTAAAAGACCATATTCTAGTACTTTATATGGTACTTTTGTATCCATATTGTCCCTACCCTCCAATATCCGAGTATATTTACATCTAACTGAGATTTAGTGAATAGTAGAAGATTATATATATATTAAGAGAGACCTTTGATATATATTAGTCTTGAGAGGGAAAAATGCATCCTAGTTAATTTTTATAAGCCATAGTAATGATTAAAATTCAATTAAGTATATGAGAAAAAACTCATCAAGGCATGGTTATTTTTTCCTTAACTATATCCATATTTTAAATAGTTTTCATCTTAGAGATCCGTAGAAACTCCTTCATAGTCACCACCTAAGTAACACCAATCTGACTTCTTTGTCTTCTATTATGGAATGATTTTACATATAGAGGATTCCATCACTAAAATAGATAATAATATAGTATTATAATCCTCTCATATTGAAAATATATTAATACACATAACCCCATTATTCATTAACCAACAATGAGATTTCAACAACTGTATCAAATGATTTTCTATAGATTCATTTATCTTCTTAAAAAAACAGTTCCATCTATGCCCTGGGGGTGGTAATATACTAAATAATATTATCCCTTTATGTACCATATACCCCATTCTATAAAATAGAATCCACAAAACCAAAATAATTTATTAATTTATATTTCTCTAGTGAATGAACAATCCTATTATAGTTAGAAAAAAGAAATATTCTATGAAATTATTATAAAGTATAAACAATATTTTGTTATTTAGTAGAAAAGTTAGTTTGTGTCTCAAATATAATGTCTAACTCTATTATATGTCTAATAATAATTATTATTATTGTTTTAGTATGAGGGTAAAAAAGAACCACTAGAACAAAAACTCTAAAAAATTTCCCAAAACTTTTCCTTTACTTCTCGCTATCTATTTCATTGTCATTCCATCAATTGAGAAAATATTATATAGAATCTAGAGATTCCATGAGAACTATAAGATCATATGGATTTTTATGCATGATTGTGTGATTAAATTATGAACAGTTATATGGTTAAAAGGTGGATCCTAGTCTTGATTTCTATGTTCACCCATATTTCTAGAAAAAATACCAAACCCCAGGGTATAAAATATACTTCAAATTAAGGAAACAAGGTATGAAAAAAAAATCCATTTCTATCAGATGTTAGGAAGAATATGACGAATCCCAAAAATTTCGTTAGAAGTTTCTGTAATTCATCAATCAAACAAAGTTTTTTCGATGGTTATAATTTAACATAAATTATAATAAGGGTGTAACACTCACTTATTCGATTCTGTAATATCATTTGATTCACTTCAACCATGGTCAAAAAGCCATTCATAGTAGTGAATTTGAATGAGACTATAGATCTATTTCAATAATAAATAAATAATCTACTATTATCCACTTTCTCATTATTGGACATGTGAGTCTCATTTCATGACTATACAGGGACTTTAAAACCATTAAAGAAATAATTATTTATTTATGAAGATTGTCTATACAAAGAATCTTCATATATAACATTTTTTAAATCATCAATAATAATAATAATAATAATAGTATTAGTAGTAGTGGTAGTAATAATAATTATAACGTCTCGGGACATAAATTTGTTTTTTTATACATGTTTATCATCCCTTTACTAAAATAAATAAATTTATACATGGGAGTGAACATGAAAAATCTACCATGGAAGCACAAAAATCTAGTGAAAATAATCAAAAAGGATCCTACACTGTATGTACCTTAAAAATCCAACACCCAACTTGGTATAATAATCATGAGTATACACTCTAATAATCTCTAATACTGGAAACCAGCAGCATGCTATTATGAAACAACAACATTGAGTATCAATATAGTCATCAATGTTTGTCCATATAATGACCCCCAATGCACAAATCATCAACATATTATAAACCTATAAGATATGAGATCTGGATGAAAAACAAAAAAACACTTGTATTTTTTGGGATCTATTTCCCATAATGTGGAGTTTAACCTACCATGAGGGTGATGAAATATTATCTATTTTTTGGTATTCCATTAATTTTTATTATCCAATTCTTCATAATATTCATATTTAAAGAATAAAATAGAATCCTTCATATTATTTTTGAAAATTTCAAGAACATTTTTTATGGGATTATATAAATAAATCTGTATAACACTAGTTTGTATTTTTTTTATATTACATAGAGTTATAATATCCATTCCAATCTTAGTGTAATAATAATTAATATCCATTCATACATCCCCATTAGTGAATTTGTGGGTCTTCTATTTTTGGGATTCATTAAAAGAGAAAATATTCATATGTTTGTCAGAACTAACATCATTTATCTTGATAGGTTCATAATATTTATCCTAGTTTCTCTTAATTAAAGCATAAAATTTATTACAATGCATAGTGTTACAAATTGAATATGACATATAAAATAATTTGTAGGAGACTTATCCATCTCTTTCCCACATTTCCCCATGTCACTTACTGGTGACTCTAACTCACTAAACATCAAATAAAACTCATTTTAATTGAATAAATTGTTTTCATCCATTATGATATTTCAATATATATCTATAATAGATCCAAAAATAGAAAAACCACCTGATATTAGTTTGTTTTATGAATTGAGTGATCGGTTTTACTCCAGAAAATAGTTTTGTTCTATGAAATATAAGCATTGGTAATCCTAATTGGTGGTTCCTTAAAAGCAAAAAAAATAAGAATAAGAATTAAAATAAAAATTATATCAACAAAAAAAATGAAGAATAATAATTTAAATAACGATAATAATAATAAAAATTATAATAATAATATATTCTTTCATAAAGGATTAAAAAACATAGAAACACAAACACACTTGTTGGGATTAAAATTATAGAGCATGGATTGGTGACCCGATCAACACCCTCAATGTTTATTAAATACAATGAAATTCTATGGGGTCGTGATTGTAGGGGAAGCTGGATAGACCCCCAAAAAAATTTAAATAAAACACAATAATAATATAATTCAATTGATTAAGGCTTAATTTCTTCAAGACTAGCATCAATGATATCTATCTCGAAGAATTAATCCGCACTCCTATAAATTATCCCATAATTTGCAGTGATTATATAATCATAATTACCATTAAAAAAAGAAATGAAAACATATTACTAAAATGATCATCAATTACCTTATTCAATAGGGATCAACATCCTGAAAAAGTATCATAAACATCATCAAGAAAGCACGACCTACAAAATAAAGGGAAAACGATGGGAAAATAACCACTGCATCCTCACAAACTGCCAAAAACATATTTCAGGGATGTGTTTACATTAAATGTGAAATGATTCTACTGTTTTGAATATTTCTTATAATCGATGGGTATATAAAATTCATAAAAGGATTGACTAATTTGTAAGGATTTTCTACATCCTAGTCACCATACTTTCAACCAATTCTCCCTATAAAACCTATCTACTTACTGTATATTCTTAGATCACAATATTTCTTCCCCTTTCTCATCATCCTTTCCATTTGGAAGTGTATAATTCACATTATTCTCCATTTTATACACCTAATTTCTATTCTCCTTCAAATTTTTTATATAATAGAGGTATCTAAAATCCTTATAGGTGTTATTATTTTCGGTGATCGCAAGGCTATCATGACATACCTTTTTTTCATCATATACAACAAAATAGGATTCATTTGTGCATAGAGACTTGGTTTCATTAACATTGGAGGTCATAACCTCCTTGTAATTAGCCTTAAACATGAAAATATGTTTAATATGGGAAATAATAGAATCATTGAAAAATTATTCATGATTATTTAAAAAGAGAAGAGCATTCAACATAGAAAAAAAAGATACCTCAAATACTATTGGAACTATTTATAGTACCTAAATCCTTATAAGTTATTTACGCAGTAGAAGAAACTAACACAAAATCCCAAATTTTCAAAAAATTAATTAAATTTGTGATGTTATGCTATGTCTGATCTAGTTTTTGTTAAGGATTCACACCAAATGATAATCCCGAGCTAGTTGGAACAAAAAAACCCACTCCTATAATAATCATTTAATTGATATTAGAGGTTTATATATTATAGGCCTTAAATGATTTTGTTTCCTCACATGAGATCATCTAAAACAAAGATCAACAAAATTCCTTCATAGAAATAATTATATGAGATTTATTATATGAAGCATCCTTGCTTCATGCATCTTCGTAATGAGGGTTCCTAGGTTGATGTGATATTTTAGGTTTATTTGGAAAAATCCACCCTTTTCATCTATTTAATATATTCTCATTATGGTCATGTTCAATATCAAATAGATGAAAATTCATTTTTTAAAGGTTGGGGGAAAATCCTCATTTATTATTAAAGCAAAGAAAAGACCTCTTTTAACTGGGTAGAGGGAGACCCATTACAGAGCCCGAAGGGCCAGTGGGCATTTAGCCAGTTACATGGCATCTAAACGATTTTTTTGGCATAGATCCCATTTTGTGAATAGTACTTCTATAGTATCCGCGCTTTTACAGTACTACACAGTACCCCCCACTGCTACAAAAATATGCCGATGCTACAATGACCTGTCGTCGCTACAGTGCCCGCCGTTGCTATAGTGTCTCCGCTGCTACAATACTCTACCGTACCTGTACCCAATGGGTTTTGTACCCAATTTTTTATGTATATTTAAGAGATACTTACTTATAAGATATTAGATCCCTTTATAAACATAAAAATCAATTGAATTTTTATCTACCATTCCATTGAACCTAGATCTCCATATCCTATAAAACAATATTTTTTAAATCTGTATTACTTCCCAAAGATAAATAATCATTCTTTATAAATGGTAAAAACCCTACGACCATCCTCAAATAGAATTATCAATGCTTTATAAGGATAATAAAAATTCACTACTTGCTGTGAATAAATATTGGTAGTCATGCCATTATTGATTTTTAAGGGGAGACATAGAAAATGGCATTATATGATACCTATAATTTAGCCTATAATGGTTAATAATGCACCACATATAATCATATATAGCTTATAACATTTAATTGTGATCAATAGTTCTCTGTATATCATATACAACATTTACCTTAGTATGAGGATATTTCAAATTAGTAATAGGGACTTTAAATTTATAGTTCTCTATAATATGCCCATATTTCTTGTAGTTATCATAAATTAAATTCCTATAACACACTTCAATTGAGTGTCCAATATATCTTATGATAAAAATTTATTTTCAACAATTCAATATTTAGTAATATTTTATTACCATTTTCAATAAGAATAATAATATCAATAATAGAAGATCCAAGGTAAACCTCAATTATGACATGATAAAAATGATCATATAGAGTATGGTATATCTTTCTAAAAAATTGAATAAGAACTCCTCATATTGAAGAAATATCACAAATAATTTTTTGATTTAAAAATAACTATCTGATCACATTATTCTTAAAACAAATTTGAGTAATAAATTTCATTACCATGTTAGGATTGAAAAAGGGATCTAAATGTTGAATCCTTAGAAATATAGGATTGAGTGATAAAAATACCATTCCCCATTCCTTTAATTTTCTATCCTTATAATGAAAAAATATATGAAAATAAACCGTACTAAGAAATACAATATTAAAACCATAAAATATGAAAATTTAGAGAAGGTTGCACTTTTTATCACCAATAATCCATGATTTATTATTTTATTCGACAATAAACAGAGAAATAATATAATAATTTCATTCCATGAGATATTCTGGAATAATTTCGTGATGATCCTAAAAACGATAAAGATTAATTTTTCATTACAGTTTTAGAAATAAGAAGAAAACCATTCCTGATGTCATAGAAGATTCCTCCATTTCCAACATTCTCTATTAATGAAGTGTGATCATCTTTCTTAATAATTTTGATAGGAACCTACGAAACATTGTTAATAAGATAACTTAAAACTAAAAAATGATTGATTTATGAACATTCAACCTCATCCTTATTTCAATATTGGGTAATCATGTCACCTGGATTTAAAAATCATTCATGTGGGAAATCCATAAAAATTAAAATCCCTAATCCACATGGAAATCACATGTATCATACCTTCCCAACATCATGAACCACAATAATAACAGAACAAAAAACAAAATAATAATAATAATAATAATTATTATTATTATTATTATCATTATCATTGATATAAATATTTTTAGGGGTATAATTTATAAGGATGAAACACATTCATGCCGGCACCAACTACCACTAGGAGGGCTAGGATAATATCCACTAAGGGATAACCCACATCTATTTAGGAGTGGCATCCAGAGTCCCATAAGTCTATAAGAACAAGTAAAAACACCGAAAATAAGATTTTATGGTATAACATAGCGTCTCTCTATAATTCCACTCCATAAAGATGCTACAACGCACAACTATAGTTTCCCACTGATTTTAGAGCTACAACGCACCAACAATAGTAGCTTCAACAAGGTCTAGGTACACATAACTATTAAAAGCATTGATAAATCCTTGGAAAAAGAATATATAAATGGAATGAATTTCTAAATCTTCCTAATCAAAACATAGGATCTACCCATCAAATATTTCAACCTCAACCAGTTCAAAAAAATCAAGTAATCTGAAAGGCATAGAGCATACATTCGCTATTCTACCCTTTCTTTTATATATAAGACAAATTTTGTGGAGTACTATGACCACACATATACTATAATGATAATAATAATAATAATAATAATAATAATAATAATAATAAATTGAAAATTTATTCAAGTAAATATACCTGGATAATGTTTTTAAAAAACACAATTATAAAATTATGAATTTTTGGGTATTACAAATTTCACCCTTCACAAAATAATGTAGATCCTTTAGAATTCTACCAATAAAAAACAAAGGAGATATAAGGAACCCTATTTTTGGAAATATGAAACACTAATTCATTAGATTTTGTAAAAGTATGAGAAATGATAAAATTAATGGAAGAGTGGACATAAAGACATGCAGTCTATTATAGATGGAGATCCCATAAGAGAGGGGTTTTCCAATTCATAACTAATTGAAAAATAAACAATTATTAAATATGAATATGTTGGTTTCTCTATCCCTTTTAGATTAAAATATCTAGTACCTTGATAATATATTTCATTTATTCTTCAAGATCAATTATTTGACCACATATTTCAAACAATAATCTCAATCTACTTCCCTAATGATCACTAAAAATATATCCAAAACCTTATTTACCTAAATTCTCCATATGTGATCCATATGAACACAATTTAAACAAGCCTTGTATCGATGTTTGTTGAACCATACTTATGGTTCTTCACATATGCTTGAAATTGGGTCTGATTTCAAAATATCTTGGAGTCTAATAACTCCTATAATGCATTCTCAACATGCCCATTTTGTATTTGTTGAATAATATGTATCGTAACCGTAATACAATGTATCATCAAATTCACTAAGAGATAATTTACAGAATAGATGTTTCCATTCCAATATTTTTAGATAATCTAGTTTGATTCTATAACCAAAACAATTGGAATATTAAATTGATGGGTTGGAATGTTGTGATTTCATGCATATTTGAACTTACCCACTGAATATATTGGTTCAATATGTGGGATATCAATAAAAGTTATTATTCCTGAATGTCCCATTTAAAAAGGCTATTTCATCCAAATATGATCCTCATATTTAATTTTAGACTGACAAAAAACATAAATTAAACCAGTGTGGAATCCATAGATCTTCATTCCTTATTTGGTTAGAATATTACTATTGAAAATTATCAAAAGTAGATGCGTTCCGAAATGTTTTATCCAAGTATATTAATAAATCGAGAACTAATTACAATTATTATTAGGATTCTTAATCCCAAATAGATAATGAATATTTTTTGACATAATCCTAGACCTTATCAGTTCCCAATTCAGCATTTCATCCTACGGAAGGGATTTCTATTCCTCAAGGATCTACTAGATAATAGTGGAAATCAATCAATGGTATACTTCAAATCAATCCCAATTGATAAATATGGATCATATATTTGAGGATGTCATGTCATGTGACTTATTGGGAATCAAAACTAGTTGTCACACTATAAGCTTAAATAAGATGACGCTAAACCACACTATGTTATGTTCAATAATATTTTGATATATGATTCTCTCTAGGGTGTCCAAATTGATAAAAGAAAAAATTATTTGTTTCCAAATCATAGTATTTAATATATTTAATTTTATATGAAATCTTGGTTTTTATATTTATAATTCAGTGGATTCCATATACATTTTTCTTGAACAGAACCATTAAACTCACTTTAATTATTTATTCCCATTCATTTATATTTAATTGGTTTGCAATAATCTATCCATGACACAACCATACGTTTTGTATCATGAATTATTCCACTCTAAAAATTATTTTTGTATTCCTATTAATACACTTTATCAATTTTTCAACTTGAATAATAAAAAAAAATATACTATGTAGATAAAAATACAAACCACAAATACACATACACATAAGGTCACCCTGGTTGCTCAAGCCTCATCCAACCACACAAGGATAGGTAAGAGACCACTAGAAATATTATATTGCATATTAGTTTTCAAAACTCCCTAATAATATGTACATTATTGTATGTGTTCTTACCCCGAAGGCCCAAATAATAGGCTCTAAAAACCACAGGAGTTGATTATCCTATGTCCCTTGATTTTCAGGACCTTGAAATCCTTGATTTATGTGATCTAATGACCATTTTCAGTATAATGGAATTTATTTTTATTTCATTAAAGGTGAACTAATTTTCTACACGTATCCCTAGAAACAAACAATATAGGTTTTCTATTCTATCTAGCCACAGTTAGCCCCATGTCACTATCCCTCCATGCTAGCCTTCTTACATAATCCATGTGTCACTATCCCCATTAGAACCTATGTTGACACTATCCTCCACTAGTGTCACAGATGAAACTATACATAATCTTATAGAATGTATCTCTCAGGTTCACTATGTAAAATACCATAAGAGGGGGAGGGAAAATCAGGGTATGAAATATTAAAACAACTTCCCCTTTAAATCCTATTTTTTTGTGATACCAAACTCTCTTCCCTCTCTTTCGCATAGAAAATTATGAGCAGAAATTAAAGCATGCATGAGACACAATAATTATTACTGGGTTCACCCTCATTGGGATACATCCATAGATCATATAAAGATAATGTAATGATGTACCAAATCCACTAAAAGTGCATTACTATTTATGATGTTTGGAGTGGGATGATTTTCCCTCCTAGTTTACAACCAATGACAATTTGAAAGCTCACTTCTCTCCAAACTAAAGTGCGATCACTACTTCTTTATAAGATCCACTCTTAATTTGTAGGAATATAGGTCCCTTTATTATCTCTAATGAATTCCTCCTCCACTGTATGTAGATTCCCTATTGATGTCTTACTTTCATCTACAGATTATTATCTCTTTACCACATATGTACTGGTAAAATCCAAATCTTTCATGCAATCTTCACTGTGTCTCATGCGCAATTTTTATGCCTTTAGAACAAGATTCAATTTTTTTCACAAAACTTCTATTTCCTACAACATCAATATTATGCACCACTGAAATATTACGTGGAACTTCCTTAGTTTGCGCACAACTCCAATTCTTTCATGCGACTCCCATTTCATTAATTTATTACATGATTTAGAACTCGGATTTACTCTAAATCTTAATCGTATTCAAATAAGGGGTTTCTAATTATTATATAGGAATATCTAACCCCTATGAGGAATATTTGACTCATCATGTAGGATCCCCTCTGTGCATAAAATAACCTGATTTGACGTTGCATTGGACACGTGAGTTTATTTCACGCAACCTCATCTTTCTTTCACATTTCCAAATCATTCATCCACTTCATTCCATTTCGATATTTCAAAATTATTATACCAAAACAATCATTGTGCGCAACTTTCCTTACCATATTTAATTTCACATGAATCTTTCTTTTCCAAAAACTCATATCTCAATTTTATTGATTTTGAGGCCCAAAAATTTGGCAAACACTGGAAAATGATGCTACCTTGTATCTATTCTGTTTACACCACCTCTATATCTTCCACTCAATTTTCATGATTATTTTTCAACATAGATAGCCCATAATGTCTATAAAACTCCATAAATGAACAAGAAATTCATCTTTGTCAACAAACACAATAAACCCAAAAAAAATTTCAAAGTTACCTTGAGGGACTTTTTCCAAATAGTATCATTTAAATAAACACCTTTTTTATATGACACACACCAAACATAACCCTTATGATCAATGATACTTCCTAAATCACATAGATAGTAACATTACAAATCTCTATAATTAAATCGAATTCTACAAGAAGTTCACCTCCTTGAAATTCATCACCATGTAATTATTCTTATTTTTTATTTTTATACTATTGTATTTCCTTCGTGTATCTCTACCTATTAATGTAGTGAGGATGTGTCACTATTTTCTCCTTTAATTTTCCTCTAAATTAATGAAAGAAATTATTTTCCTCCATATACCCACCTCCACCATTTCTTAATAGGGATTTCCCCCTCCCATTCTAGTCATAATCAATGATTTTATGTCATCACCTAACTTTATACAAGATACGACATCCCCTCAAACATCAATTCATAAATCCACCAGGAATCATGGAGATTGTTGAATTGAAATCCATGGTTTAATAAGAGGAAATGATAATTAAACTATCATTAAATTAATGTTACTCCATCATTCGAAACCAGTTGGATACATCTTGTTTCATAGTTTTATAACAGCAATAAAATAACAAAAACTACAACAAAAACCACAATAACAACAAAAACAACAACAATAATAGTATTAATAATAATATTAGTAATTATTGGGATAAAAATAGTAATTAAAATAGTAGTTGTTGTAATAATAATAATAACATTATTCATAATAATAATGATGATCATGATAATGATAATAATAATACATGATAATGGTTAAGAAATAACCATGTAATCCCATGGTCATGACCTTATTTTTAAAATAATACAAATTAGAAAAAAATAGTGTGGATATTTACTTGTCTAACATCATCCAAACATTCTCTAAATGAGAAAAATTCTAAAACATCTTATCATAAAATAAATATCTTTGAGAACCATCACTAATCTGAAGAATAACAAAAAAATAAAGCATTATCTATTCAAAAATCAACCTTTTTTCTCACACACATGATATGAAAAGAACATTATCCCTTTTGGTAACAACCTATTGGTCAAATACCATGGCTCCATTGATCATTTTTTCAATCATTTATTTTATTATCTATCTAGGGTACTTCAATATCTAATGCAACAGGTCGTTCATCCCCTACATGAACATGAGGGGTTAGAAATCTAATATCAGTGATTCTTAGTTGAGAATAATCATGAAAAAACTTTTTTATATTAGTATTACTTTACACAAACCCATTCTTAGACATTTTTAATGTCGACACTTCTATTTCACTTAGCATTTCAAATATGATGAGGTTTTGATTGATAAATTTTTCCATAAATCAGTCATGATGAAACATTATCATATTTTTAACCGATATTGTTAGTAGTACCCCTATTTAAAAATAAACTACAACCAATGACACTCCCACACATCCGATGGTGATAGATTTTCCATGGATTTCTATTATATTCATCAGATGATGCCTCACTTGTTGAAGAAACATTAATCATCGCCTAATCCCAAACATGAGAAAAAAGAAAATAATACATATCTGAAATAATAGTTATGTAAGTATATATAAACGTTTCACTCTACCTTACACGAACCTATTTTGATTCCCCAATAATTTATTTCTGATTAGAGTTCAATCCAATGGTAACCCATATCTTTTATACAACTTATTACATGAACTAACACATTAAGATACATGAAATACAATCCCCATATATCAAGAGGTCCCATATATTTGGGTAATTATATACATATCGCCTTGAATTTAAATAGGTATACAATAATAT
This sequence comes from Viscum album, assembly GCA_963277665.1. Taxonomy (NCBI): domain Eukaryota; kingdom Viridiplantae; phylum Streptophyta; class Magnoliopsida; order Santalales; family Viscaceae; genus Viscum; species Viscum album. Next base: position 2,122,598,130 of record OY728141.1, on the reverse strand, counting down.
TATTTAAAAACTCTATATCATGAATATATATTTCCACTGATCTTATTGGTTTTGATGGGATAACATGTGGACATACATAAGAAAGGGGTAAGATATATTTCCCAGTAATGGAATAATACAATCATAGCATAAAGTAATGTAGTAAATGTGAGTCAAGATTCATAATATAATGAAATGGAAGGGTGAGAATAATAATCATGAATGTCAATGCATGATATGTCATTAAGGTATTATCATAACTGGTCAAAAATATAAAACATGACAACATAAGTATAGGAAAATGATAACCATTGATCTATCATAACATATTTTTCTTAGCATAACCTCCCATACAACATAAATGTTAAATCACGTGAAAAAAGTTTACAAAATTAATTAGAGGGATAAATAATTTTAGGCTCACTCATCAAATCCATTTCATGTACATATATTTTTATTCCACAAAGATCATACAACATAAGGATATATTTAAACAGATTGAATCCCATGATTATATAGTTTGAGTTATATACTTGGATGTCTACAATATGTGAATGATGGGTTTAAAAAGGTGAGTAACATTGAGTAAAAATGGGGATGGATATTCGAAATAAAAATTTTTGGAATACAAAATCATAAAATAATTTTTAAAACTTCATGATTGTACATATAGTTTCATGGAAGGGGTTAATGATAAAAAATGGTGGTCTACCATTCCTTGAGAATCCTAAGGATAGTAAAGGGATATGTAAAAATAATTTTCATCATTGAAAATTGGAAATCCAAAGGCATTCTATAAACAATGAACATCAATAATAACGAAGAGGAAGAGAAACACTTACATTGAAAAGGTGCTTTTAAAATATTTGGAGGAGATTATTAAAATGCTAGGAAATTTTTTTTAGGTTACTATAGATGGATAAATACATAAAATTAATGATAAATGGGTTTTATATAAAGATGAACGGGATTTTGGATGGGTATTTATTGAAAATGAGAGGATAATTATTCATTAATTTCTATACATAGCTTTTGGTTTCGACGTAATAAAATAATAGAAAACTTAAACATTCCCATGGTTTTTAAGAATGAATATGGAATAAGAGTAGTGGTCTTGAATATTTTTTTATGATAAAAAAAGATTCATTAAATTAATACTATCCATGGTCTAGAAGTGATCCATGTTTATATTGAATTTTTTTTAAACCATAAAATAAAATATAGGTTTTTGAGGATACATTACATGCGTATAAAATTAATAAAGTAAAATGAAAAACAAATTATTTTAAATGTGATATATATTTTTGGTATTTAGTTCTATTTATAGTATATATTAAACAAACTTTGGGCTATTATTTTGTTTTAATACATACAATATATTTATACATTATTCAAATTTTACACATAAATTTGTCTATATAGGAAAATTATAAAAAAATAACGATTGGATAATTTCAATGTGATAATTTCAAATATGATAATTATTTTACAATAATAATTTTCAAAATAGGTGATTTTACACATTCATATAAAAATAAAAATATATTCAAAAATGTTTTTTTAAGACAATAAAAAAATTTGGACCCCAATAAAAATTACTTAATAATTTATTATATTATATTATCATTTTCTTCAAACAAATATTTTTAATAGGACTATTTTACATAAATCACATTAATTTTAAAATTCTTGATTATATAAAGAAAACTTCTTTAATTCATGCAACATATTCCCCAAATATACATTTTTGGTGTCTCTATATAAAAATATAATTTTTATCAAAAAAATTATATAATCATGTATATCTGAAAAGTGATAATAAAAATGTATCAATATAGTAATTAATTTATTTAAAATAAAAATAAAAAGTTCAAACTATTATTGTTTATATAAAAAACCCCCTTATAACACCACTGCACTCCCAATGGCTAAGGTGGGTGATAATAGTACATTATTAGGTTGGTTTTACAAACATAGTTTTAGAGGTTAACTCAATGAACCTGAAATTATCCTATAAATGAATTCACTCTTCTTTATGTAATTGAATCTCTACTTGGGATTGTTCAAAGTTAAATCCTTGTGATTCTATATCCCATAAAATCTTTGATAAATCTACATTATAGGGTATTGTCCTATTAACCAAGGAAACTGCTTCTTCATTTTATGGTAATTATATCCTATCATTACACCTAATATATTCTAAACATAACAATCATTGTAAAATGTCTACATTATCAATGGTTATGATTCTAACAGTATTTCAAGCCCCAAAATTATGGATATATTTTATAATGATCCAAAATCACAAGTTAAAACATATGAAGGAACTTATACTTCATCACCTCTTCCAGTTCCAAGGTTTCTATATCAAACATTTGGTTCCACAAAAATACCTTCTGTAGATGAGTTTTATTCTTTTATAGAGATTTATCTATGAAATATAATATCCTCACTGACTATTCCTTATATGAAATATCATTCTACAAAGGCACCACCTCTAGATTCAGTACATGTGAGGGGTTGGGTATGAGATTCCTTAAGAAGGATACATGAAATACATCATGTAATTGATATAGGTTATGTGGGAGTGAAAGTGGATATTAAAAAACATTTATGTGATCAACGATATTAAAGGGAATAATATTTCAAGGACTAAGATTTCAATTCTTCCCAAACCAAATAACTTTCTTCCATAATGATGTAGGAATTAACATATTACCTCCAATCTCAAACTCTAGGCTTATCAATGATTTACTATTTTGAATTTCTATCGATATTAAATATATATCATTTAAAGATGCATGGTTTGAACCTTCAATAATATTTATATGATAAGATCATTTCCCATAGGCTTCCACTATTCAACATCATCCCAACATATTGAGGTCTAAAACCTTTTCCCATATAAGTCCTCTTAAGGTTATATTTGAATGATAGAAAATAAATTATTTTTATATGATAACTCCATTAAGGGAAGGTTTTGATCCCAAAATCCTTGGAAATTCATTGGACAAGATCTCAGAATATCCCTGAGAGTATTAATAGTTCTATTAAATTAAGAATTAATCATAGGGTGATAATAAAAACTAAAAATCAGAACTATATCCAAATACTGATGAAGGATTCTCCGAAACCTCAAGGTAAAACTCATATCATGATTCGATACAGTATAGAGTGGTACTTCATATAGTATTACTAATTATATTATGTATATAGTAGGATGTTTCTCAAGAGATAAATATTCCTTAATTACAATGAAATGTGCTAACTTTATAAGGTGATCAACCACAACCCAAATGGTGTTATTTTATTTATATTTCCTAGGTATTCTAGAGAAGAAATATATGGTTATGATATTCCATTTCTATATGGTCATGGGAAATGGTTTCATCAAATCTTTAGTCTTCTATCATTAATCATTGACTTTTTAGCAAACCAAACACAGAGATATTTTTTTCTCCCTTTTCAGGTTATCACATATAATATTTTTCCTCATATTTCAATACATAATAGTAATTTGTATATGGATAGATAAGGATGAGGTATGTGAATCACCTGCAAATCCCCTCCTCAGTTTTAGATTTGATGGGAACCAAATCTAGGTTTTGAAACTTATAAATTCTTCGTCAGAAAAGTTTATCATTGGAATATTCTCTACCATTTTATGTAGCTCATTATTATCTTTTTAGGTCTCCTTGATTATCTCAATAATGAATGATTTATAATTTATTTTATCAATTTAGTATTTCATTACTTTTATGATACCGATTTCCATCATTTTCATGTCCAATAATAGTGGATCCCTCTCAATCCTCGTCATGGATAGGGTTACAGAACCCTTTTTATTCAAATAATCTACCACTTTATTTTCTTTCTAATGATGGTAATAGATTTAATAATCATAATACAAGACCATATCTAACTGACTTTATTTGTGAATATTGATATCCTTTTGTATGAATATATACTTTAGGATTGACCTCATATATTTCACACTTCTCCTTATAGATATAATGTCTCCAAATCATTAATACAAAGATCACATTATCCAATTCAATATAATGAATTTTGATGATCTACTCATAGATATTTAATTATTATGAGGCATAAGCTGTCACTTTGTCATTTTTCATGTTCAAAAAACCCAGTCCCATTTTGGGTGTGTCACTGTAGATCACAAATCCTTCCTCTATTGTAGGTAATGTGAACCTAGCTGAAGTGATTACCATCTTATTTAACTCTTTAAATCTCTCATCGCATTAACTGATCCAAAAAATATTCACTCACATGTGATTTCTATTTGATAGAGTTTTTGAAAATAGTGATACATTTCTCAAAAATCGACAACACTACCAAACTAATCTAGAGAATATATAGATCTCTATCATATATTTTGTTCTAGGATAGAATTTAATTTCATTTTTCTTCTATGGATAAAAAAATATCCATTTTTTAGTGATAAAATTCCCTAGGAATGTTACTTAATCCATCCAAAACACACATATATAGTACTTCACATATAAATTTTCCGTTAACATGGTCTTCAATACAGCCTTAATATGATTCTCTTGTTCCTCCTTTATTTTTCAGTAGATAAGAGTATCATATATAATGAAAAAAAAATTAAAGGTAATTCCTAAATTCTATATTCAGTAAGTCCATAAAGATGGTCAGATCATTAGTGTGGAAAAATGGAATAACTATAAACACATAGTGTCAATACCTAGTACAAAAAAAGTCTTGGGGATATGAACCATCATCCCCTTTAATTGATAATATATTTACTGAAGATCCACCATAAAGAAGAACTAGGAAACACATAGTTGATCTAAAAATTCATCAATACATGATATATGATAAATTTTTTATTATGATCCTGTTGATATCAAAAAAATAAATTCATTTTCATATTCTTCCATCATTCTTTTTATCTAAAATGACGGTTACACCCAATGGTGATGCACTATACTGAATAATACCATTATTTATATTCTCTTGAAGTTTATTCTTTATCATTTCAAGATCAATAGTGTATATTCTGTATAGATTCGTGGATATTAGAAAAACATTATCTATAAGTTCAATTGAGAACACAAACCCTCATATAAGACAAAGAATATAAAATTCTTAAGGGAACACGTCATTATATTCTATTATAATGGTAATGACATAAAGGATGATATTTTCTGTTGTCTCAATATTTTTAACTAGATATATCTTCTTGTATAGAAATAATATATATGCTTTAGATTATTATTCCCAATGAGATCCCTCATTCGCATTAAAAATTATAGGAAATTATGATGATTTATGATGCAGAAGGTGACTTCATTCTCTCAGAATTTTTTGTCTCTATACAAGAAAGAACATCTATACCAAGGATAGTTTTGAATTCTTCTAAAGGGAGTATCACAAGATTATATGGGAAATTCAGCCTGAAAACATTGATAACCGAGTAGTTTTATGATTGGGATGAAATAATTAACCCATTATTTTTTTAACTAAAAACTCATCTTCCATTTTAGGTGGTGATTTAATAGTTCTACTGAACATGTGTGATATTAAGTAATTAATATAAACACAACAAAATAATTTGTTATCTATGTTTAAATTAATACCTAGTGTACTTATTAAAACATCCTTTTCAAGATCCACGTATGTATTTGTAATGTAATATGCTCTCCATTTATCTCTAGGCCTTGGAGGATGTTTTCAATAGTTATGTTCATCAACCCTTTGCATTGTGCATTAGTTCATGTAGTTTCCTTATTCAATTCATTCAAAACATTCGACAATTAGCTGAGGGTTGACCGAAACATTCTTTTATTCCATCACAATGGTGGGTATCTCTCATATACATTATATAGATTGGTAACACTCCTTCCAAAACCAAAAATCATAACCATTCCCCCTTCAAATTTTTTACGATTCTTTTTTGCATAATATTAATGAGTTGGATGTTTGACTTTGTTACCACCATGATATTTCTTCATTGATCCACTATAACTAAACTTATTTCTTTTCTCTCTATCTTTACACCCATGATACCCTTGGGATTTTATGATCTCAATATCAACTTTGAGGGAACATAATGCAAGTTATTCAATGTTTTCAATGTGTTGAATCACAAAATATTTTTATATATTCACATTAATCAATCCAAAGAAGTGATAAAATTATCCATTAGGTTCAATGATAAATATGGAGTCATATAACACATGTATATTGATGTTTTAATCATTAAACACAATGTATTAATCCTCTTTTTGAATGAGGACAAGCAACACCCTATTAATTTTATGTTGGAGACTGTCATAAAAATATTTATCAAATTTTTCCTAAATTCCTCCAACTCCATATCCTTGATCTCCTCCTAAAAATTTGTATTCTTGATAAATGTCCACCATTGATCATCTCCACCCTCCAAATAATAAATATATTATACAAAATTATCTTTCTCAATGAATTTATGTATGTAGAATATATTTCCAATGGAATTGATCTATTGTTCCATAATTAAAAGAACATAACATCCACTAAAATTTAGTGGAATTTTTCACATAAATGTATCAATTGAAACCTTCATATTATTTGGGGGATGTTTGTGTTCATATTGATTCATGTTTCTGCTCAAAACATTTTTTAATTATGTTTTTATTGACATGATGTTATCAACCCCTTCTCATATCAATTTGTTTATCTCTGTTGGGTAGTCATCACAATGCTCATTACATTTTTTGTTGATAAAGGACCCCATTTACAGACATTGACTAAAATAATGATAAATTAAATATTAGAATTTTCAAAATATTGAACATATAAAATGGAAACTGTGAATATTGAAGGGAGTTACCATGAATAACATGGATTCCATAACCTATTAATTAACCATTTTTAATCTAAGTAATATAATTAATATTTCATCATAATAAATGTCACACTAATTTTTTCTCCCCTCATAATGGGTTTTAAAGTCACGTGATTAACAAAACCATATTCCACATGAGTGTATGGCTAGATGATTTGTCTTACGAATATTTATTCACACAAAAATTAAATGTCTAGTTAATAAACAACGATCCATTTCCTTGTTTTTTCACCTAGGTATATCTGTTACATCACCACATCAACTATATAGTATTTAGACCGGGATATATTTACTCAAAAACTATATTATTTACAAAAAAATTATCGATGTTTTTCTACATTTAGTCTTAATCGAAAACACAATCCCTATGGTATTACAATACTTATTCCCAAAATTAATGAGGCATTTCTCTAATACCCACAATTAAAACCCATATCTTTTATACACTTTATTTCATGATCTAATGAATTAGATAGACATAATACAATGAAAAAAATATCGAGAGGTCTAGTTTATTTTGATAATTAGATACATGTTATCATAACTTTAATTGAGGTAAAATAAAATTATATAAAACTACATAAAATGAACATAAATTTATTTTGAAATTATAAAACTATGCTAGATAACCTAGGGTCGGACATAAGAAATGGATGATCTATAAAACATGTAAGGGAATAATCAAAGAATAATATAATGTAAAACATAAAATGTGAGTGAAGATTCATATAATGATGAAATAAAATAGTGAGAATCATAATAATTCACATTGAATCATGATATAAAATCAATCCATCATAATAATGTGGTGAAAATATAAAACATAGAGTCATAATCATAAGCCAAGGATAAACACCAAGAAATCATAACGTAGGGTTATTTGTATAAACACCCATGAAAAATACATTGAATATCGTGAGATAAAAAAATTAACCAATTCATTGGTGAGATATATAATTCCGGTCCCACCCATCACATTCATATCATATACATGAATATTTGTTACCTATATATCATACAAAATAAATATTTCTTTTATCACATTTAATCTCACAATTAATGATTATAGTTTATATATAAGTAATTATGTAATCAATAATGGATAAGTACATCCAGTTAAATGACCATGATTGAAAATGGGTATGGGTATTCACAACACAACTATTTGTCTTGGAAAATAACAAATTAATTTTAGTAGCATAATGGGTGTACACAAAGATTCATTGAAGGGATTAATTAGAGTGAATGTGGGTCTACCATTACCTCGGAATAAAAAATACGGTAAATTAATATGTCAAAACATATTTAAAAATGAAAAATTGGAATAAAAAGTCTTAATAAAAAGAATGTACTTGAATAAAGGGGAAGATGAAAAGAATCCTTTACCACAAAGGGGTGATTTTAAATTCTTGGGAGGAGCCTCATAAGAGCTTGGGAAGACCTTGGGAGGATTTAAACAAGGATACTAACTTTTTGATCAATGTGTTTGGAGTAAAATATAAATTAAGGTTTTGTGGGTGTTTATAAAAAAATTGATGGGTATTATTTATTAATTTCTAATCTTGGGTTTTGGACACTAAGTAATAAAATTATTAAAACAACAAACCTTCCCATGATTTCATCCAATGCTTATTTGTTTTCAATATTTTATAAGTTTTGTAACCAAACTCATTATAATAATTTCATCGATGTGGTATAACTGAGTCATGTTAAAAAACCATTGTTTAGAAAACACAAAAAATATTACAGGTTTTGGAAGATTCTTGAGAGGCTTATAAAATTAGTCAAATAACTTAAAAAATATATTATTTTAAAGAAGAAATATATTTTTGGTCATATATTCCCATTATAGAATTTATCACATCACTTAGGGATATTATAATTTCATAATACATATAATATAATATACCAAAATTAATTATTTCCCATAAATTATATTATCTCTAAAAATTAGTAAAAATTGACCATTGGATAATTTAAATGTAGAGATTTCAAATATAATACTTATTTTACCAAAATAATTTTTAAAATATGACATTTTACAGATTTAAATAAAAAATTTATTTATTAAAAAATTCTTTTTTTAAGATATTAATATCTTCTCAACCCATATAAAAACCACATTATACTTCATTAAATTATATTTTCATTTATATTTAGATAAATATTATTCGATAATACTATTTTTAGAAAATATTTTTTTTTTTAAAATGTTTTAATTTATCAAAAAGTGTGTTTCTATTGAAACATATTATTTCCCAAGAAATGAATTTTGGTTTCTTGAAATCAATATAAACGTTTTATCAAATTAAATCTATTGGTATGTATATATATAAATGAAAAATGAAAAATGTTCAATATTCTTAGTAATTTAGTAAAAATATATTTTAAAAATTCATACTATTATTTTCTATATACATATCCCCTTATTAAACCAATGTATGCCCTAAGGGTAAGGTGTGTGATATTAGTACTTTTTTATGATGGTTCAATGAACATGGATTGGAAAATGAACAATATGTGCTTAAACATCTCTCATTGATGGTTTCACTCTAGTTTTAGTTATTGAATCACATATTGGGCTTGGTAAATGGAAATTCCCAATGATGTCATCACTCTCAAAATCTATGAAAACTGTTATTTATAGGGTACAACCCTACTGGTATAGGTCATCACTTATTTATTATATATAAATTATATCTTATCATAACCATTAATATATAGTAATATCAACAGTCTCTATATAATGACTATATTATCAATGGTCATGATTCTCAATATTATTGTATTCCCTTTATATATTTATGGATATATTTTATAATGGTATAAAATAAAAATTTAAATGTAGTTTAAATGTTTTCTATTACTAAAATACATAATACAAAATTAATTCAATCAGAAGAGAATTTAATTTTTAAATGATTGGGTCATTACAGATCATTTCAATCCAATTCCTTCTGAGTTCACTATTTGAGGCTGATCATCCAAAATATGACTAGTAGAAAAATATTTCTCACGTATCATGATAATAACATCATAATACCCATTCATCATTATTACCCTTTCCTTATCATATCCCTTCATGTAATTTTATTTATTAGCAGAATCAACATCCAATATTTATTCCCTTTATGATCATTTAATGTAAGAAAACATTTCTACTATATCATATATTATTTAGTGTCACCTTTCCCAAACAACTTGTAATAAGTATGATCATCCTTATATTCATCCTACCCAATATCTATTTCAACTGATACTTATCGTCATTGTCATGAACATAACCCACAATCAAAATTTTCATGAAAAGATAATCCTTGAAGGTAATCCATCTTTCCTTAAAATTTACCTGAGAACATTCAACAATATTCCCCTCCATAAAAGGATTCATTTTATTCTAAGTATGACAAAAAATGAATCTCCCCATATATTTGAAATGTTTATAATATAACCATGTTCTATCACCCTAACATTTGGTTTCATAGCAGTACTTTCATGAGAATCCCACTTCCCTAGTTCATAACCTTCCTACACATGTAAGTGACCTTCTCCCAATTGTGAATATTTAACATGAGTACTCCCATTACAATACTCCATACATTCCTAAACTCCTCAAGAAGTTTCATTTCCTTCTATAGAATAAATTCAACCTTGTTGTAAAATAATATGTAAAACAATTCACTACCCCGAGTCATCACCATCTTGAAAACCTGAATCTTATTGAGTGTCTTTCTTATGATGATCTCCAGTTTCATTTATCATCCTTGATTTCATATGAAAATACTGAAAATTATTTCCTACCATAGAAAAATAATTTCACACTAAATCATTCCAACACTGCTCTTTAACATGCCAAATGATATGAAAACTAATGAAAACAAATTGGTGCCTCTTGTATACAATTTTAAAACTAGGATCATCATTCAAAATATAAAGAATTTTTTTTAAATCAATGTTTAATATAATGATAATTATATAATAATCCATGAATAATATCTAAACAGATCTTTCTTATCTAATTTATCAATTTTAATGGGATCTCCCGGTGTTAATAAGATTTCATATAGGTTTTTTGTACATAATAAAATGAAATTTAGGGAAAAATTATATCCTGAAATTAAACCATTATGTTTCTAACCCCAAATGTATTAAACATATGATCTGATTCCTAGAATGATATCATTACTGTTTTTAAATAAATATATCCAATCCCCCACACCGTTCTCTTAAATTCACCAGTTGAGAAAAATGCGTAGTAATATTCATGACCCAATAGAGATCAATTAAAATTTTTAATTCAATAAAAAATAAAAAATCAACTCACTAAATTACTAAATTTCCAGGGATTAACTCCTAAATGAAGTAACATTTAATGAACAATAAAGAACTTATAAAACTTTAATTTATCCACAACTACCTCCCAATTAACCATTACATGCATGGTATTACCCCATTTGATACTACAATCTCGAAATCCTAAATTATATAAGTGAATATCATTTTCTAGAGTCGACAATAACCCAAACCAAAGTCATTCACCATTACATTATTCAAAATTATATCCTCCTTCCACTTCGTAGATTAAGTGTCCAATGCAGCCGGGCCGGTAAAACCCCCTAGCAATAGATTAATATCCATATCCTGTGGAAAATCCATCGTACAAGGTAAAACCTAAGAATAATAGTAATATTAATAATGATGATGATTTTAATAATAATAATCAATAATTTCATGAAAAAAAGGTTTATAAATAATAATAATAATCATCATCATCATAAATGACACAAACCATGGATTTGGAAACCCAAACCCATGATCTTGTGAAAAATTATTAATAACAATTCTTACAAAGAGAGTAAAAGGGGGAGAAATTTGAATAAAATTGGCACACATATCTTTTAAAAACATTAAAAAGAATCCAAAATAAATGGAATAAAATATGAAAATTCCATTCATGTATATCCAAGAATCCACATGAAACCATCAACAAACTAACTAATAAATAGTTTCTAGAAATTTTATTCTTTAGTCTGAAATCTATTAACCTTATTTTATGGAGTGCCTTTACATCATTTATTCCTACCCCTCCTCCGTGATCTAGAAATATTACATGGGTTCATTTTATCCTCATGAGATATTGATTTAATGCAATCACCTACAATATCATTTTATCATACAAAAACAAACATATGTTCATATTTTATCCTACGAATCCCAAAAATCATGGTTTCCAACCTTCTTAATGTCAATCATGGATTTTATTTTCACCTAAAATTAATTTTATATTTATATACATCAAAATAGTTAGTAATTTTGTTCCCTATAGGATTCACATTTTTAATCTTCCTCTTAAAATCTATGAATTTCCCCTCATCGTCTTTTCATATTCAAGGAATGAATTCCTATTTACATAGATATATAAATTATTTAATATTGAAAATAATTTAGAGTTTTTTTCTTCTTACAATATACTTCATTTAAACTCACTAGAGTCTTATATAGTAGAGAATCATCACCTGTATCATGTCCTTAAGTTGTATCGGAAAATGTAAAACCACTACATAAAGTCTTCCTTGAAGAACATGTAGCTTCTCTAGTATGATAATCGGAGCCCACTATCACCTTCACAAAAAAATTACTTTCTTCTATAGAAGTTTTTGATTTATTTTATAGGTTTTTCTATTAATAATAATTATAAACACATTTAACTTATTTATTTCTAATAGAATCAGGCTTGATAGGAATTTCTTTTTTCCAAAAACATCATTTTATTAAAAAAATTCTTGGTAAGTTCACTACCACAAGGAAAATCATCTACAGTCTTTCCAGTATGACAATTCACATGTTTAGTTAGACTAGTAGTCTTTTGAATATAAAAAGTGGCATCGATGTTATTATCCACAACCTTCTATGGTTCAAAGATGGATGGTACATCAACCCATGGGTTTAGTTGTGGTGAATTACCCAAATATTTATTTAAATTACTCAATTGAACTACAAATTAAAATTAATCAAAATTATTTTTCCATTATTTTCACCTACTTTTGTGAAGTGTTCATCTTTTATGTCTACATCATCAACCCCAATGACACCTAAAATAGACCAAAATTCATCCTCATCCATTCGTAGTTTTGTTTTGAACCAATATTATTAGCTGATTCATCATTAGTCATCTCTCCATAACCTGAGGAAAAACATACATGTCAGTCACCTGATAATTGGATCCATCCACCAACTTATCAATAAAATTAAAAAACAGTTCCATATGGACTAGAGTGGAATCTACCAAATTTTAAAAGGTAGGAGAAAATATACTTTTGTTAGACAAAGAATCATCCTGCACTTCCATTTTATCTCAAGAATCTCTATTACAATCACTACAATCATTATAAAATTTCACAATAGTTCTCGACTCCCTAGGATTCCTCAGTAAAATCTTATTTGAGTTATCTAAGTGACTTTGTTTTATACATACATCACATGTAACAGAACAAAGATAATTTTTATTATCATGTATAATATTGTTGAAAACTATAAAAAATCTTTAAATCTTTTCAATGAGAATACCTTAACTGAAAAGTTCTTTTATAGTAATTAAACCAACTAGGTTAACTAATGTAGAAAAAAGTTTTACCTCAGCTAGCATACAAGAAAACTAATCGATCTAATCCCTCATTGTTTCTTTACCAATCTTGATAGAATCCTCCACTACCGAGTTAATATCTCAAAGGATTTCAAAATGGCATAAGAACCAACTAAGCCACTTAATTAAATTCCAAGCATGAGTAATTTAGTTCCTAGAAAAGAGTGTATATAAAGTAGGATTCCAGTTTAAAAATACGATAACACTGGGAATCATTAAAATAATCCCTCCAATGCATGTTATGTATTTCTAATATGAACAAAGAAAAAATATATAGAAGAAACCCTTAACTATGAAAATAATTATATATCCACCAAACCCCCAAAAATTAGGTTCCTTCTATTGTAAGTTAACAAAGATCAATAATTAATCCTTTGATAGTGAATAATGGAAAGATATGATTGAGTTATTTCACTCTTTAATACTATCAAACAAAAATTCATGATTCAATTCAATAACATCTTTCAATCCATTTCATATTATTTACATCAAAAAAAAATTATATACTAATTAAAATATAAAAAGGCCCTCTTGTACAATATATTATTTGGAATGGAAAATATATTTTCTCTCAAAAAATGTAGATACATAATCCACCTCTATATGTTCTTAAGATGACACTAAGATATTTCTGTATAATAAAATTCAATAATCATCTGATCATGTAAACCATTTTATAAAAAATATATAACAAAAAAACCAGCTACATCGACGTAACTGAGGTACCACAAACCCAAACTTCTAGATTTAGAATAATAAATACAATCTAGACAAATATTCATTGATACCAAGTGATATGACTCAGACATGAATAAAATATAATTTAAAAAATTCCCTTAAGTTTATGATTTCATCTTATAAATTCACACATTTAGAAAACCTAAAGGTTTAGTGTCTTTTTAAATTTGATACACGATCTTATTTTTTTATAAAAAGTCATTAATATTTCCAAAAAATATTCTTCTTGTGTGATACCCATTTAAACACATCATATATTATAATCTTTTTAGAATCTATGTTATGAAAACATAAAAAGGATGAGAGATGATACGCTCAATAAGGATAAACAAAATAGTTAAAGATCAAATATTATAACTAAGCATAAAATCAATATGTGGGTATGAGTTCATAAAAAATGGGCATAGAAATTACATAAGAGAGACATACCTAGTAAAAAAAGGTTATAAATAAATATTGATTGAACCAAGTGTTTGAATAACATAATTCATGTGTAATAGAAGTGTGGAAACATGATTTAATAATCATGAATTAGGAAAATATAGCATAGGAATATGAATTTTTTATATAAATAAGAATAAAAAAATCGTCACTTATTTGAAGGATCATTTCCACAGAAATCAACACATAGTGGGTTGAGTCCCTTAATAGACTAGGTTTAATCCTCAATACTTGATATATTATATCATGAGATGAAAGAATTTACCCAATTTACTAGAGATTTATATAATTCTACGCTTACTCATCACATAGTAGACATAATAACATAGGGGTTTGGGTTCACTCCCCATTTTCAGTCATAAAATAAGATAATTATTTACCCACTTCATTTCATGACTATAATAGACACACATGTCACCTGATAATAAATCATACATATTCATTCCACAAAAATATGATTGTATTCATAAATATATCATAATTTAATTAATCCATGAAAAAGTAATGGGTTTTATGGAAAAATCAATAAAACAATATCACAACATATCAAGAGAAATAACGTGGATTGTATTATTAAAAAATATCCCTAGTTAATTATAAGGAAAACTAAAGGATGTTGAAAAATATGAAAAATAATTTTATAACATAATTAGATATTTTCATTGATGACTAAGGAGAAATATTCTTTACTTTTCGAAATATATATTTTAAAATAAAATAAATTTCTAAACAATAGGAATATAAATTCCTTATAAAACTATAAAACATAGAAGGGAAAATATTTAAATAATATTAATGAAGAAATAGGGAGAATTATTAATGAAAAAATTATTTAAAAGGAGATCATTTTTTCACATATTTATAATGAAATTCTAGATGATTGAAAATGAATCAAGTATAATGTTATTAAAATTAATCCTTTAATTTTGTTTAGATAATGTAAAAGTTAATATAAATTGACCTTATATAATAATATAAGTATAGATAAGAAAATTTATAAAATAGACAAGATAATATGAGAATTGAGGAAATAGATACTCAACTGAAAAGAAGAGATAAGGTTTGTCCCTCATACATTAAAATCCTTATGTAAGTTTAGATATGGACAATATTTGTTTCAAAATTAGGATTGGATAATGAACTCTTAAGGCTTCAGTAACTTTTAAATCAATAGGCCTTAAAAGAGAAAACCTAATATTGATTTATAAATACATTTAGATTTATGAAAATTCTGATAAAATATTACCATGGGTAATTAAATACACCACACAAGAGAATATATGTTTTGAATATTGAACATATCACAATACATGGAAAATTGATATTAGAAAACCATTAATTATACTCCTATCCTAAATGAAAGAACTTTAACTCATTTATATTAAATATAAAAAATTCAATAAATTATTTAATTACCTCATTCATACATATTACTGTTTATACTATTCAATTATAATAATTTATTATACATATATTTGTGAGTTATTCTTTATTTTCATTATCATGTATTAGTAGAATTGATTAATTTGTATATGTTTCAAGATGGTGATATCAATCCCTATTCATTGATACCAAGTTCATTATTCAAATATTAATAAACATAGTGGAATCATTTTAATCTAAGGATTAAGGATCCTCAATTTTCATTTAATAGATGTTATAGGTATGGTTATTAATAATTGAATCCACAAGAATCATGTTTTTTGTAATTTACTTATAACAACACATAACGTTATATTCATCATTATTTTTTAATTTCATCCTTAAAAAATCACATTCCTGACATAAATCACTTATTAACAACAAGTACCACCATTTTTTATGTCTTGAAACGTATTCATGGTGAAAATAAAGATATTGGTATGGTATTATTCGTGTAGTTGGTTGAACCATCCCCAAAAAGAACATTCTATATTAAGAACATGAGTAAGAACATAGAGTTGTATAATAATAATTTCATTTTATTAGATTAATACATATTTTAATGTAAAATTATTATAGTGGAGAATGATATTTATAATTTATTCACATTACAGGATTTTTGAAAAATATTGTGAATAAATATGTACTTACTTGGAAGAATTCTTTCTTTAATGAAATGGGTTCCTTCATAATGAATGATTTAATAATCATTCATGGAACAAGAGGATAAAAAAATAATGAATTTAATGATGAAAAGGTGTATTTGTTCAAAAATATATTCAACATAAAAGATTGTTTTTAAAGGGATATATGAGGTTTTATTTTGTAGGTGAGTTTTGAGGGATATTTCTATATATTCTTGTTTCTTAATATATAAGGTTGAAATTTTAAGGTGAAAGTGCACTCTAAGAATGAAATTAATGAAGGTGGGATATTTTTTTCAATAAATCCCTCTTATTTTGATTTAGATAAAGGGTTTAATGATAATTTATTTTTTACCACTTTATCTTCTTTTACCTAATTTGACATTTACTCTAGTGTCACTATTTTCTTAACTCAGTGACATATTTTGATGCCAAAAGATGAAATTAAAATTCATACCTAGTTTCAAAATTATGATTATAAATTTAAAATATAATTAATTTAATTAAATTTCTAAATTTTGGAAATTTAACATTTAAATAAAAACATTAAATTAACACAAAAAACGTTTTTTGTTGAAAAATGACTTCAAAAAGTTATGTCTTATTAATCATATTTATTATCAATAAATAATTAAATGACTGTTAATATTTTTTTGTATATTAAATATTATATTATAATAATAATTTTATATTGAAAAAATTAATTTATTATGATAATAATACACAACACATAAAAAAATTTATTAAAAAATATTCCATTTTAAAAATGGAAGATTTCAATGTCATTCCCTTAAATTTAATCATTTATCTTCTAAAAATTAAATTTTATCATTCCATTATTGTATTTATTTTAATTTTATAAATAAATCAAATCATTCTTTAACAATTAATATAATATATGACACATAAAAATGTTTTTATAATAAAATATTATAATTTAATTCTTTTTTGGTTTAATTGTTAATACTTTTAAATTATATTTTTTTATCATTTGTTACTAAAAATACACATATTAAATATAATTATTAGATAAATTCATAAACAATGACCATCTATCCAACGCCCATATTTTCAATGGCCATATGTCCAATGACTATATATGTAATAGTCGTATTTTTTTCCTATATGTAACCTTTTATACATCACTAAAATAATTTATAATTTTAATTTATATACCTCTCATAATTAATATTATATTTTTTATTGATTTCCTCTTTTTCATAGTTTCAATCTAGGTTATGATCTTCATGTAAAACTATGAGGATAATTATTTTATAATCATTGTACTTTTTACATGTGGATTTATTCCTCTTGAACTTTACTTAATTATGTTTCATATTGCATTATAAAAATATATTAATGATTATCTTTCATTTTTTATATTTTATTTTAATATAATTTATCATATATCAATTTAGTTTTGTTTGTAATAAGAAATACGCTATTCAAAATAGTATATATTTAAATGGGAATTCATTCTAAAATATATTGGTGTTACATTCTACTCCTTTAAATAAATTTAATCCTTAAATATTTAATAATCTATCACCAATGAAAATATTCAGTGGTATCCACATTATAGACAAGTCTAAAGATATAATTCACCATGATATATCAACCTCACTCTTTTAGATAAGAATGAAAAACTCATTTTCCAACATAGATTGAATGTTACTAAATATGAGTATCTACGAAATCATTTAATATAAATACCCCTAATTAATGGGAATTATGACCTATATAAACGAAGTAATTTTCATTGGGAGTTTATGGTCAACCTTAAGCTAATAAATGATCATAGATTGATTTAAGATATAAAATGATACCCCCTATCCCAAAAAATAATACGGTGTATATATAGATATAGTAAATACATGACTAAAATCACATCAAATTATTTCTTGTGAGAATAATATGGTTTTCAATAAGTATAGTCCCATATACTTATATCAGAGAGGAGTTTTGGAATTGGAATGAAATCTCCAAACTATGCGGAGTTTTCACTAATTATAATATATATAGAACCAATTGGGATATGAATAAATATTCTTAAAAACTTCTCAATATTGAAAATAATACATAGATCCAGGATTAAATGATATGTTTTCAATATTTATCAATCATATCACCACCCAAATTTTACAATTCTATCCTGACTCTATTAATAAACCCTAGACTATTAGTTTTAGTATCAGGCAATATTAATCAATGTGATCGATCATATAATAAGGGAAATATAAATTAATATTTCCTAAATTATGAAACCTTATTTTAATCCTATGATATATTTGGATAATCTTACCTCAACTATGGTATATAATATGATTATTTAGGTTTATCCTATAATTTTTAAAATCCTAATCCATAAAAAAGTATACCCTACACTTATATCATCAATAATTCCCCAAACCCACAAACATGGATCTGGTGATCAAAATAAAAAATTTAAAGAAATTCCTTGACACTATGTGATATTAACCAAGCATGTAAAAAATATATTTTACATTATTTAAATAATATAATAACTTTGAATAAATAATTCCCAAAATCCCAAAACCTAAAGGTTTTGTGTCTTTAGAGATTAGTTATTTGATCATCTTATTCTACAATAATTCTTAAATTGATACCCTAAATATTATTCTAACTTTTTACCCATGTAAACATATCATAAATAATATTATTATTCAAATACTAGGGAATGGAAATATATGAAAAGGGTGAGCTCATATTCATTATAAGGATAAACATAAGAGATATAAATCAAGGATCATAAGTAATAACAGGAATAGAATGTGGGAACGATAACACAATCAATGTATATGGAATTAAAATATGGAAAGAATACCCAATAAAAATGATCACAAATAAAGAGTGATAACATAAGGATTTTTTCATAACATAATCCATGTGTAATAATAGTTTGGAAACATGAATTAATATTCATTAGTTATAAAGACATAACATAGGAATATTACTTTGGAATATACATAATAATCAAAAAATAATCCCTTATCTAGAGGTTCTCTTGCAAGACCTATATCACGTTGTGGAAATTATCCCATAATCAATTTTGTTTCCTCCTCACTCACTATAATTCCATCTCATGAGACATATTTCATTACCTAATTCATTAAAGGACTCTATAATTCTTTTCTCATCCACTACTTAGTGGATAGAGTCCCTTAGGGGTTTGGGTTTACTTCCCATTCCAAATCGTCTCATGAGACAATGATTTAACCAATGAAATGAAGGTATATAATGTATCCAATTATAAAATAATGATATAAAAATACATATTTCTTCTACATGAACATGGAAAAATTCCTACTTCCATAAAATATTAATTAAATCATGGAAATGATATTTTTTTCTTGAAAACATCCATAATACAATATCATAATTCATCTAGAGAATAATGGTGGATGATATCAATCATAAATATATCCAATAAATCATAAAACCATATAAATACATAAATATAGATTAAAACTATTTCATAAGATCATTAGAAAATTTCTTAGAAAATTAAAGAGAAAGGCCCTTTAATTTTTATAAAAGATTATTTGAAAATAAAATAATATTAATAAATGAGAATAGAAATTTATTTAAAATATCAAGAAAACAAAAGAGTTATATTTTTTAAAAACATCAAGATGAATGGTGGTAAGTTCACTGATGAGAAAAATGTTAAAAATAAAATTCATTTCATATTTTTTTATAGAAATTCAAGGTAATGGAAAATGACCACTGTGGAAAATGTTTATAATCATTATAAAAGTGTAGTATAACTAAATTAAATTTTAATGGATAATAAAATTAAGCTTATATTTTTGTATAGATAATGAAATTTATAAGATAAAATAAATAATATCAATATAGATAAGAAATATAGTCTATCGAAAAGAAAATATATGGTCTGTATGTCTTATAAGAAACCTTTTAGTATAATTGTTAACAAAAGGGAATTGAAATATAAATAATTAATTTAAAACAAAGAAGTTACCATATGAGATTAAAATAAATGGTATTTATTATAATAATGACATACATTTTTCATCATTAATGTTTGAACATAATTAATCTTGATTTTAAAGTGGGATTGGAAAATAAACCCTTGTCGTTTTGTAACATATTAATCAAAATACATTTGAATGAGAAACATGATATTGATTTTTAAATAAAGTTAATTTAATTAAATTTTTTATAAATTTTATCTTGTTATTAGTATATACATCCCAAAAAATAAGATAGGTGGTGAATGTGTAACATATATCAATGTAAATAAAATTGAGACCATAAAACCATTACTTTTACACCCCATTTAAATTATAGTTCTTTCAAATAATTTATAATAAAAAATATTCTTATAAAATAATTTCAAAAACCTTTATATGATATATTACCTTTTATACAACTTATTTATAATCATTAATTTCACATATATTAGTTAGCAATTTATATATATCATCCTCAAACGAATGTAACGATGAGTATTTAATACACGTTTCATAATGGTTATATTGTTACTCATTAATCAATGACAAGTTAATCAATAAAATACAATTAATGGAATAAAAATCATAATGATTCAATTATTTTTATATTCCCATGTTAATTTTATGTCAGGTTTGGGTATAGTTTACAACAATAGAATATATGGTTATCATGTTTCAAGAAATTTCCTAATATAAAAGAGTTAATTTATATTGATAATTTATTTTTTCTTCACCCTTAAATAATAACATTGATGACATAATTAACTCCTAAATATCACATATCACCAATTTTTATGTCTTTATACTTATTCATGATGAAAATAATGGTGTTGGTATGACATCGTTAATGTAGGTAGTTGAACTGACCCAAATAAGAACATGTTTTACTAATGAAATGATTATGAAAATAGATTTATAAAACAATAAAATCATTATATAAGGTGAATAATGATTTTAATATGACATTATTATATTGTAAAATTCCATTTAGAAATATTTAAAATTATATTGTTATTGAGAAAATTTTGATGAACTAGGTACTTACTTTGATTAATTCCCTCCTTCTCGAAATCGATGACTTTTGTATAAAGGATTTATTAATACTTAATGGAACCGTAGCCAACCAAAATGCATCAAAGGAATTAGGATAAAATAGTGTAAAATTAGTCAATATATATTATATGGAAAATAGTGGTTTTCAAGGGGTATATAAGGGGCCCTTATAAAGGTGAGTTTAGAGTTTCCTTTTTGAAAATTATCATTACATAATGTATATGGTTGTTATTTTATATGTAAATTTCCCAAAAAGTGAAATAAATGGACTTTGGATAACATTAGTTTCATAAATTCCATATAAGTACATTTTTAGAAAGGTTTTTTTCTTTACCACTTAGTTTAACCATATTTACCCCATTTTACCTTTATAGTGGTAAATAAATTTTTTATCTTTCTAAACATTTTATGCCTAAAAATGAAATTGATATCCTTACATAATTTAAAAATAAATTTTAAAAAATTGGTCTTCAATTAGTCACATTAATTTAAAAAATATGGAGAATTTATCTTTTAAATGAAAACCTAAAATATATACTGAAGCTGTTCTTATAAAAAATTGTCTTTTTAAACATTATGTGTTCTTAATAATATTTCACATCAACTAAAAAATGAATGAGGGTTAATATTTTTTTTATAAATTGAAATATTTTATTTTAATAATCCTATAAAAGTGATCAATTTAATATATTAATAAAAAATACACAACACTTTAAAAAAGTCCTTTAAAAAATATCCCATTCTACCATAAAAATATATTAATCTAATTTCATTAAAATTATATATTTAAATTCTAAACATTAAATTTTAACAATCCATTAGAATATTCTTTAAATTTTCTATATACATAAAATAAATCTCTAATAATAATTATAATATGTAATGTCTAAAAATATATTTTTATAATTAAATATTCTAATTAAATTTTTCGTTTTTGTTTCATTATTTATCATTAATAAATTATAATGGTTTCAAATTATTTCTATAATTTACACATATTAAATATATAAATTTTATGCATGCACACCGAATGACCTTATATAAAATCACTATATTTCCAATGATCATATGTCCAATGACAATGTATATAATATACTTATTTCATTTCTATATATTGCATTACAATATCACTAAAATAGTTTATACTATTCATTTAACACACTCTCTCATCATATCTATTATATTTTTAACGTTTTTCCACTTTTTCTTGGTTTCAATCAAGGTTATGATCTTCATTGAAAACTGCATGGATCAATATTTTTTTGTTCATTTTATTTTTAATTACTAGTGGATGTATGCCACTTGTACATTTTTTAATTAGGTTTCTTATTATATTCTCGTGATTTCTGATTTTTATCTTTAATTGTAAAATTTTATTACATAAAACTATATTGTGGTTTTTTCTTATTTATTTCATATAAAACAGATTATTCAAAAAATGTAATTATTTAAAGAGAAATTAATAGTAAAATATCAGGATGGTACATTCTAAAACATAAATAAAATGAGTCTTAATTATTTTATATATTCAATAAATAATGAAAATAGTTAATGGTATCCACAAGATAGACTAGACTTAAGATATTATTTTTAATGATATTTTATACTCACTATCATAGGTTATACTACAAAACCCATTTATCTTATAATAAGATGGTTCTAAAAATATTGTTTATCCCCAATAATTTAATCTAAATACCCCGTGATTGGGTATTAAGACCTGTATAATATAAGTTACTTCCATAGGGTGTTCATTGTCATCAATGCACTAATAGATGGTCGTAAGTTGATTTGGATGTGAAATGTGACTTACCTATCATAGAAATTAATATGGAATCTATTTAGAGAGAGTTATTATGTGCCTAAAATAACAAAAAATTACACTAATGATAAAATAATAATATTTCTAAGGTTCAAATTCCAAAAAAAAATACCATATTGGAGTTATGGACATGTGTTTTAATAAACATTCCATGAGGATTTTCCTCACTCATTCAATATCATTACATTTGATATATTAATAATTATTTATATAAAATTCCTAAAATTTTAATGAACATGTAGACATTGGTTAAAATAATATGTTTTTAGTATTAATTGTACCATACACCATTCAAATTACCTGATTATATCTTTAGTACCTTACTGAAACCAAATAGGTTTGTGGGATGCCCTATGTTGGATTTACAACTGAGGGGGGTTGGGTGGGTGAATCCATCATATTTTTTTTGACAAATTTATCTTTTGAATTCAACCACTTAGAATTTTTGTGGTCTCTATCCACTAAATTAGTTCTAATATAATCACCTTATATCAAAAAATATAAATCGTAGTACAAGGGATTTATAGGTTTTGGTCAAAAAAGAATACATCATACCATGACTGGTTTTTCCCCACAATCATGAAATCCTATACTATATACACAAGTGGTTACAACCCAGGACCATACTAATTATATCACCATATATTCCCACTATGTTTTATCTTCAAGAGTGTCATAGGAATAAATAAAATTCTAGCTATAAATGTGACCAAAAAATAAAGTCTTCCTTCTATTTTGGGTGATCTCTATTCCCATTGATAAATATACTTCTCCACAAATTGAATGGACCAAACTTTTTTTCACATATACACCATTAAGAACTACAACTGTCAACTGTTATGATAAAAAAACATTTCTCAAAACTCAATTTAAATATTTTATGTTTTGATCCTTCTTAGTATTCATGAATATTATGTGCCACATGTCTCTTCCTCCTGGAATGGATCCCAACATCGATCAATTCATCCTTTTTGATATTTTATTACATTGTGGTATCTTACATTTTTAGAATTCTTAAACTCATTATTTTTAATTTTCTCCAAAAATATGATAATATTAATTTTAATTTTCTTCACATATATATTTACAAAATAATATCTTGATTAATAGATTTCAAAATAAAATTTTTTAAACTCTGTTATCTTTGATAGGATTAGTGATCTCATATAATTTAAATACTTAAATGTGTTCTTGGTTTATATTTCATTCATTCCCTTTTTAAATATCACTCAATAATTCCTTTTGAACTTCCAAAATAATCTTGTGTCTCTTTTAGTTATGAGATATTTAATATCACACATCTGATACCCACAAAATCTATTCCTTAATTTATTTTCAATTCACTAAGTGCATGAAATTTTGTTGTCGATGATTATCTAGTGGCATATAACTCATCTCAGTAACATGAATCATCCTTGGTTGGCCTTCCCTTAATTCAATCCTTGATTATTTTGATTTTAATAAATATAATATTAAAATCAATGATGAATTTTTGTATCAAAAGTGTCTCGTATAATTTCACATTTAACATAATATTTATTATAATATTTCTCTTATATTCCTCGTTTATTTAGAAAATAGATTATGACAATTTCATATATTTACTCAAAGAATGTTACTCAAAAAAATGTAAAAAATTGTATAAATTCAATTTAAAATATTTCCATGGATTTCAAAAGTAATGTGTGCTTTTATAATTTTAATACAGATAGATACAATTCATATGGGCTCACCATTAATGTTATATGTAGAAATTAATTTTCTAAATTTTATAAAATTAAATTTACTTATAAAGAAATAATGTTATACAAGATAGTGAGTCTCTATGGGCTACTAAATGTCTTATTCAACCAACAAAATTCACATATGGTGTATTAATTCTGTTAACTTAAATCAACTAAATTGTAATCCTCTTTTTCTGATAATGATGACCTCTCAACCACTCAAAAAATTCTCAAAAACCACCAAAATTCTATAAAACACATCTATAAAACATTTTCATAATACCTTCAGAAATTAGTATTATTTTAATGGTTTCAAACACCTATTGGGTATCATTTAAAAAACTATCATAAACCTGTAGTAGATAGTGTTTCATCCATTCACATATGTATCTAATGTGAAGGAAAACATGATTAATGGAAACACATAGAATATTACATGTCTAGAATCTATCCAAGTATAAAATCCAAGATACATCCTCATAAATTCATTTTCCATTTAACATGTAATTACATCCACTAAATATTTAAATCCACTAAACTCATATTTACATTATTCTCATCATTAAGACAACTTTTTTTGTGGTAAAAAAATTCATCTAATGGAAACATTAATATCACCTCTTGTATTATATTTCATTACCAATAACCTATCATGTACACATGTGAACTATTTTATTCACTTTATTTAAAATAAATGTAAATTTAATATAGGGTATTTATTACATAATCTAACTTCTTTTAAAATAATTTTATTCTCCCTTTTGAAGATCATAATATCAGTGTGATCTACATGAGGGAGGGATTACACAACATGATTTTTTATAGAAAAGAGCCTTTATTTAGATAACTCAAAATCTATATGGGATAAATATTTTTTTTTAAAGTGCATCATAAATTTTTTCAATTAATTCCATAAACAACCACACAAGTTATACCATTCTGAAAATATTGTTTTAAGACTCTTCAAAATATATTTTTCTAAATAAATTATGGATTCACTAAACTCAACAAATCGATTAAAAATTTAATGTGATTTAAATAGAAAAATTACATTTTTATTATATTTTCATAAAAAACTCCACCATTAAAATTATTTCTAATAAAACCAAAAAAACTATTTTAAGTTTTATTGACAATCCTCATTCTATTTTTTATACAATGACCCACTACTCAATGATTATTCAATAACTTTATCTCATCCCCTAACAAGGGATGTACACAAATCATCCTCTTCACAAAAACTAAATCACTCTATGAAGAGAACCTTATTTTTTTTAATGGTGATAGTCCCCAACCTCATTATTAATTAACATCATGTAACCCTAGATAAAAAAATTAATGGAATAAAGAGGGACATCATTGTTTCCTAGATAAAACACTACTGGTGAGAGTTTCCTCTCACCATAGACCTCTAATTCATCATAGGATTTGTATGAAATATATTTTTCATGTCTCTTTAAATATTTTTTGTCTTAATAGATTGCATGCCCACTATATTCCCATGAACTACTCCCTTGTGTGGAGTATTTTTCTCCAGATCAGTTATCAATGAAACTTATGTACCATATTCTAGTTCTCTTTTATTATTCTTTGGTAGGTGGTATTTTAAAACAATTTTTCATGACATACCTAGCTATCGCAAACCTTTCATGTAACACCGTGAGTATTTTTGAAATATTTTTTTCTAATTAATTTAATATTTATAAAATTTTATTTTTCTCGCAAGACTGAATATAAATTTTGTAATATAAAAGTGTTATGTTTAGCTTGAATTATCAGCAACACCATGCTAATTGTGCACTACATACAACACCTAGATTAATTTTTTTATATGAAACACTATGTTTGGATTGAGTTACATAAAATGATGAGTCCCATAGATATCTTTCATAACACGCAATGCCATGTTTTACAGAACAACAATATAATATTAATAGTATTTCTAAAATTTTTTATTTATACACCAATCCATTGGAATGGAAGTCATAAATAATATTAACTAAATTTTAAAATATGATTTTTAAATTTATATAAAATAAATATTATTATATAAATTTTTAAAATTGAATTAAATAACTATTTGAAAATATTGAAATTTATTTTATGAGGAAACTATTTTTCTATGTACAAACACCATTTTATCTCACTAAATTATAAAAACAATTTTTATGAAATTTTTTAAATTAAAATTATATATTTTATATTAAATATATATTTTTTATACCCATACAATATATTTTATAGGTATAAGATAAGAATTATTCTAATTCAACGAATAAAAATTTTTATTTTTATAAAAGGTAATTCTATGGCCTTTAGATGGATATCCAATTATAAATTAAATTTCTAAAAATTTTATAATATTTATTTCACAAAATAAAATTCATTTTTGGAATTAGAAAATCAAAATTTTCATTATATGAAATTTTTTTATTTATTTGAGAAGTTATATTTTATTTTGAATAGGGAAAACACTGGATTTTAATTTTAACAAATTTTTCGTCAAATTTAGTTATATAGTTAAAATATATTTTAGTTTGATTTCAAGTTTTATTTAGATAAATTTTACATATATTAATGAAATTTAGGTCATTGTAAAAATATTAATATTGAAATTGGATATAAAAACTAACCCAATATTTGAACATTTTTATTTTAAAAATACGTTTTTGCGTCCCATATACAGGATAACTTTTAGAATAATTTATGCCGCTAATAAATTTTAAATTTAGAATAAAATGTATTATAAATTTTTGAACCTAATAATTTATAATTTATAATAATTTGAACTTAGTTTTTGATAAAAAAATATTAGTCAAGGTGATTAAAATTAATTACAATGACTAAAAGAAAATTTATCTTAATAAAGGACTAAACATCAAAATTTAGGGTAATAGTTGAATAAGAACTTGTCAAACATATTGTGGTTATTAGTATTTCTACCCTATACTACAATTTATCTATTTTGGTCCATTATGAATTTCACGTGACAAGTGAAAAATGATGATGGAATTCCATTTTAAAAAATTTATATGAATGAAACTACCCCACCAGAATTAAAAGGCACTCAACCATCCAACTAATTCACAACTCTAAAACAATTTGGAACTCCAAAAATATTCTCAAATAATCTCCCATAATAACTCCATTAATTCTAGAATCATACCATTTGATATAAATCCATCCAGGGAATCCCTTTGGTGCAAACTAAAAGGAATTACTCAAAGAATAGGTAACATATTTCCTTAAGATCCTTGGTTTATTTTCATTATCAAAACCCTTAATTATTATTAATTCAAAATTATGTAATAAATTTTATATCTTAAAATAATGATATTTTATTATTATAATTATTTCTCTAAAACTACACACACTTCCATCTGATGGGTTACAAACTGACCGTTCTTGTGTACAACAAACTATCACCTCATGAAACGATGTTGTTCGTTTTTTCATTTCCACCTCTCTTAGATGGGAATTATGATGGAAAATATAATTTTATATGATATATGTTATATTTATTATGTATTTAAGATTATCTAATTTTATATAAAAAATATCTTTATCCTTTCCATTTTGTGTAAAAATGATAATTTCTTTTGTGCTTGTATGGAATACCGCCTCCTCATATCATTGTGATATGTTCACACATTACATGAAAAATTTTAATGATGGTTTTATTAAAATTATTGTATATATATTAAATTATAATTACATTTAAATTATAATACATATACCCATATATTTTATTTACTTTCTTCCTATCAAAATTATTATTTAAGGGAATTAACATTCATACATAGGTACGACCTACCATCTTCATGAAATGTGTGTTTTCCATTTCAATTTTATATATTATATATATTATCATTAACACATATAAAATTAATATATATGGTAATTATTTAATGTTTTACATTATTTAAATATGAAAATAAATATATATGTAATATGATCAATAATAAAAATCCAAATCGTATACAAAAAAGAAAGCTGATATAACAAAAAAACATAACATTAACATAGAGTTGTTAATAAATGGGTACTATAAAATCATAAAAAACAATATATAGTACTACATATAATAATATTTTTTTAATTAAATTTATAATATACAAATTTTATTATATAATAGTTTTAATGTGTACAAATAAAATCAATACTTATGTTAAGGATTTTCTTGTCTCCCTTTTACTTTTGTGAGACATATGCCTTATTAACCACTCATTAATTTTGTGTATTGTATATACTCCCCATGATTGTATTAAATGATTCTTATAATTAAATTTAGGTTTATTTAAAAATCTATTCTTTGATATATCTTTCATTGGTTTTATGTTTGAATATTTACCAAATCAGAAATTTAGTTTTGTCTCACTTTGACTTCATTGAGACACATTCCTTGTTATGAACCTATGTTGTTATATGATGTATATACACTACTCTTTGACATGTAATATCATGAATATACATATTTTCAAAATATTTTAAGCTTCATTTAATTAAATTTTCTTACATGGGGAGTATGATTCAATGTCACCAAGTAGTAAGAGTCTATTGAAACAATCTAATCATTAATCGAGATTGTCTATGATTATGATTACATTGCTGAAATATTATGATCCATATCTCAAGTACCATCATGAATTTTATTCTCCTTTATTCATTCATTGCATATTCATGTATTTCAACCATTTTCCATTCATTTTTATTTAAGATAATTAAGAAAATGTTTTTAATAAAATTTGATCTCATTTCTCTTTTTGGTTAGAAATCTGTTTATTCTAAACAAATGTTTTCATAAATTGTTTCAAAAACATATTTGAAATTTTATTTAAGGATAATTTTCAAGGAATAAGTTTTTAAAAAATATTATAAATTTTTTATTAAATTTTCAATGAAATGTTTTTTCAACATGTTTTCAAAAGAAATAGTTTTTCAAACGACATTTAATATAAAAAATAAATTTTCAAATTAGGAATTATATTTTCATCAAGAATTATTTTTAATATATTTCCAAATTATGTTACATATAAGATTACATTGGCTAGTGTTACTCTTCTATTTCTAGTAAAATTTTCCAAACGTTCAATTTATATTATTTCTCTGTGTGGTTTATGTTTTAATGTAATGATGTTTATAAAAAATGTTTCTTCTTCATGGGTTATAAGTTTATGAACTCCATTTCCCCTTGATGGGTAAAATTTATATGAAGCTAATTTCTAATTAAAGGGTTATATTATTATGATACCCACTTACTTTGCTGTGTTATTCTTTTATGAAATGATTATGGAACTTATATGTTTTTCTACATGTTATGATATGATTACATGTTTATGATACCCATATCATTTCATCAGATATGATTTAACTGATTATGATTTTGTGCAACAAGTTTGAATAATTTAATTATGATATGGGTGGGACCTATATATACCTCTCATGAATTGGGTAAATATTTATATCTCATTAGAGAGACATGATAGGAATGGGTAGTGAACTTTGTTCAGTAAAAGAATTTTTATACTAATTAAAAGACCTAGAATTTGTGTGGAATTTTTTTAATTACATGGGAATTTTACGAGTCTGTGAAAATTTAAAATGCGTGATTCCGAGGGCCGGTGTTCCCGAAATCAATTTCTGATGTTTTGATCGAGTATTTTCAGTAAATATACGAGTGGGTTTTTATAACTTTTTAACTGGTGCTCAGAATTGAAATATGAGGGCATCGTTGAACTCGTAGCGCCGATATTCACTTATGAAGACATTCACCTCGATGGTAGTTGGTCGGGAATAAAATTTAGATTGTGGGTTTTTTGAGAATGATTTAAATAAAAATAAAGTGTGTTGATTTATTTTTTTTGTTAAAACCTCCTCATGGAAGATGGAGGTGGGACCACCACACCTTAACCTCCCATGAAAGGTTATGGTGGTGGGGCCCACCCTAACTCAACCTCCCATGTGAGGATTAATGTGGTGGGGACCACCCAAGGAAGAAACCCCTTAAACACCCCATTAAGTGGGGAGAAACCAATTGAGCTCCCCAGTTAATGGTGCCACCACCCCTCCACCTTAATGGAGCCAACACACATCATTTATGGCACCAAATCCTCTAATTAATTTAAATTTGCCAACAAATGTTTAGTTTTCTTTTTGAAATCCTGCCAATGGAATAATAGATTTTATAATATTTTATTTCGCACATCTATTCATTTCGAAGAGAGGAGAGCTTGCGAGAAAAGGAGTTCTCCAACGAAGAACCTCATCTTCCAACGAAGAACGCCAACAATGATCTTATTTGAACTTCTTCCCCGGACACCTAACGATGTGGAACGTCTTCCACAATTGACATGCGAGCTCGAGATTGGAAGTGTGCGGTGGGCGTGACGAATTCCAATCACCTTTATCTTCTTCTCGCAACTAATTCGGTGAACGATGAACAAAGGCAGGGGTTTTATTTAAGTATGATTTGTTCCCATGTTCTTCCTTTATCTCAAAATGAAAAGCGAGGGTTGTTATGCTTCATACATGTGAGCCACATGTTACCACCATTAATGCGGAGGGTGTGGGCCAAACAAACATCGCCCGACTCCCTCTGTAGATCGTGTTTATGATAACCACCGGCTTGTCGACGAAGCAATGAGACATCGAAGGCGGTGAAGACAAAGGCCTCACCACCCGCGGCCTCTGTAATCCACGCCACCCTCGCGGCATTCCGCACCGCCACCAGCCGAACTGGTTCCTAGACGCCACCATCCTCCAGTGCGCCATCGGCCGCCTGGCCACCTGACGACCTCCCGCACGCCCCGGCTGAACCCCACCAGCCCACGCCGCGTCGAATTGTGCTGGCCTGGCTTGGCCGCACCCCGCCCGGCCGCATGCCAGTTAGGCCGCGCCCTACTCGACCAGCCGTCGTCCGACCAGCCGCCTAGCCCGGCTGCATGACGTCCTTTTCGTGCCCCTCCCGGCCGCCGCCGGCCCACCGGGCACCCTACTCGGCGCCCTGCCCAACCACTGGCCACCTGGCTGTGCCCTGCCCGACCGCCCACCGTCCCACCTGGTGCCTTCCCAGCCGCATGCCAGCCTGGGCGCGCCCTGCCCGGCTGCCCGTCGGCCTACCCGACTGCCCCTCGGGCGCCCGACCGAACCGCGCCGGCCCACGTGCCCCACGTGCTCCACACACCCCATGCCGCAAGATCCGTGACACTCGATGCACTGGCTGAACTGGTCTTGGCCATCTGGGCCGAGACACCGAGCCGCACCCCATGCGCTCTCAGCCGAACCAGCCCCGAACCTAGGCTGGACCGCCCTCACGACCTACTGGGTAGGGCCTAGTGGGCTGGGCCAAACCCAACGGGCCAGGTCGGACCCCTTGGGTTAGGATGGGATGACCCGAACCTTGTTGGCACAGACTATGTCGGGTCGGGTCGGTCCGACCGGGTCGGACCGAACCTGGGCCCACTACCGACCCTTTACCTTCTTTTAGCCATATCTTTGGCACCGGATGTCCATTTGACGAACCGTCAGTGGCGCTAGAAAACATGGAGCGTGATATTCTTTTTGAGTATGCCCCACTAGAGATTAGGGTATAGTAGAGATACGGTCAGGTTGGATCGAGCACAAATCCAAACGGGCCTCTAGGACTCAAAGGAAAATAACACAGAGACCAGGTGTCCGATTGACACCCCATCTATTGCATTGAGACCCCTATTATGTGGCGGACCTTTGGAATACTTATTAGTGGGAATTCATGGAAGTTGATGTATCGAAACTTGGCATGAGGAGCGGACCCTCCCGGAATCAAGCATGCTTTGGGCGGAACCCTATGACAGGCTACATTATAAAAGCTATTCCTGGATCCTGTGTGGGTACGACATCTTTGAATACTGTTCCTGGATCCTATGTTGGTTCGACAGTTCTGTCCACTGTTCCTAGATCCTGTGTGGGTTCGAAAGTTCTGGCCACTTTTCCTAGATCCTGTGCGGGTTCGACAGCTCTGAATATTGTTTCTGGATCCTATACGGGATCGATAGTTTTGGTCACTGTTCCAGGATCATGTGTGGGTTTGATAGTTCTGGCCTCTATTCCTGGATTCTGTGTGGGTTCGATAGCTCTAAATATTGTTCCTAGATCCTGTGTTGGTTCCACAGTTCTGGCCACTATTCCTGGATCCTGAGTGGGTTCGATAGTTCTAGCCACTATTCCGGGATCCTGGGTGGGTTCGATAGCTCTAAATACTATTCCTGGATCCTATGTGGGTTCGATAGTTCTGGCCACTATTCCAGGATGCTGTGTGGGTTCGACAGTTCTGGTCGCTATTCCAGGATCCTGTGTGGGTTTGACAGCACTGAATACAGTTCATCAATCCTATGTGGGTTCGACGGTTCTGATTTCGGTCCCGGGATCCTATGTTGGTTCGACAGAATAGATGATTCAGTGGTTACATATGATCATATCTATCTCTATATATAAGTTGTATACATGTGTGATCTGAGTTAGTAACTTTTGTGATTACCTCGGGATTGAGATGGGTTACTTGATAACTTAATTATATGTATGGGCATATACCTAAGGGGGGATATCTGTTGATTCCATACTCTGTGGATTATCTTTGGTAGATTTTGAGAGACCTTTAGGGTGTCGGGGTCCCTACAGAGCATCATTATACTCACCCCTTCACGATTTATGCCTGCACCTCATTGTGTTGGTTGCAGACAATAAACTGCGCTGAATGAGGCTAAGAGTACCAGGACTAGACGGTACCCTGAGGTGGACAATATGGCATGTTGGAACTTGAAGGAGACTTAAAGACGTGGAGTGATGAGGAGGATATATGTACCTACCCATAAGTTAGGATCTGTGGTGGATGAACCCAGAGCTGATTTTCACCTTTTAGCTATTTTGTCCTTTTCAGTTGTACTTCTACTTTACAGTTGGTCTTGTATTTTCAGCCCCCTTTACTTTTTAGCACTCACTTGTTGTACAGTTTTGCTTAGTGTTTTGTGTCCAGTTGTGTGCTCTGTTGTGTGTGTTTACAGTTATAAAGGAAATTCCTTCCCAGGTTTAGGGAATTACGCCTTTGATGCTAGTCGCAAGCCCCTGGCTAATGGAAGGCAGATTTGGGGTAGTCACAGCACGGGCCCTGGGGGATGAGTTGTGACAAATTGGTATCAGAGGAGTCAATTCTACCACAGAACGTAGGACTCTGATCTTTTTTGTGAAGAAATAGTGTTAAAATTACTAATTTTGGTTTTCAGTTTAGGGAGTCAGGTGTTGGTGTGGTAGCCTACTTATCCATACACCAGGACCCAGATTTCTGATTTCTGACTCAGTTCATGAAAAAAAAACTTATTATGTGTGTTATCAAGAGTGTTCTTTGAGATCTCTTAAGTCATATCACCAGGAATGACTTATTGATCATGGGGGCACATGTTTCTTTTTAGGATGCCTCCATGATGGCAACCATCTAGGGTTCTTAGATTTGTACGCACTGACAGCCCACCGAGTGACGAGGCCTCAGTGTCAAGCCCTCCTACTATGTTGGCACCTTCGGTTGGTGTACCAGTAGCACCACCACCCGTTGGGAAGAAGATACCACCAGTAAAACTAGCAGATGGTGCATTCTAACTATGACCATTGCACGAGTTCCAGCTGCAGAGGCCTCTGAGGTTTTGAGGTGAGACAGATTCCCACACAGCTGAGGGCTAGCTGGAGGAGATTTATAGAGATTTCCTCCAAATTAAGGCACCATGAGAGCATATGGTGATCTTAGATACTAGTCTTTTCTAGTGGATGACCATGTGGATGGTCCACATAGTGATGAGGCTACGGTACATAGACTGTTTCCCAAGATAGTACCTTTTGGGTAGTGTTCCAGCTATATCAGTACCTGTTGGTCAGCAGTTATAACCGGTGGTACTGGTAGAGGACACATGTAGGATTAGTGAATTACATGTGTTTTAGAATCAGATACCCCTTAGGTTCTGAGGCAAGCCCGACCCACAGGCGGATGAGTACTGGCTCGAAGAGGTGCCTGAGAGTTCTCAAGAATTGCTACAACTTTAGGAGTATGACATGTCTGTAGGTGATTATTCATCAGAGCATACCGATCCTTCTTGGTACTCGATGAATATGATATGATCAGTGCTTCAGGGCTCTAACTTTTGAGTGAGGTGTGTTTAAAAGAAATCTGATCCATCACTATTCCTCTATGAATTCCAAATTATGCTAGGGTACTAGAGAGAACCTTTGTGGTTGAATGTTCTTTGGTTGAACAGATACAACTAGTTAATGTTAGCAGTGAGAAAGTAGGGAACTGGCACCAGTCTCAGTGATTTGGGCGTGTAAAGTGTTTCAGGAAGAGGATGTGTTAGAGACAGATGAATCATTAGGGTAGCAGATGTGGAAGCAGAGCTAGGAAAAATCATGTGGTGGTGTACTTTTTGACCTGTTACAACCACCCCCTTTTTGTGTACCCCGCCAGGCTTCGGGAGTTAGAGGAAAGGGGAAGAGAGTTATTGGATGCGGTCATGGAATGCAACCCAAGGGCTCTAGGAATGATTCGCAGTATGGTCTATGTCTACTAGATGCTGTATCAATATAAATATGTACCAATCATCCATTCCTTCCACGAATCTTGTCCAGGACCTAGAGTTTCATGTTAAACCATTTACATGACCCTCACGTCTGGAGATACCTTTGGGAGGAGACTTGATAATAACACTAATGCTGACTGTGTGATATAACCCTTGAGGTGAGAGTTTTGGTTGGAACCTATTGGTAGCAGCATTGAGGCCTTAAGACATTAGTTTTGGATTGGACATGACATCCACAGTTCTCACATAGATTAATTTTATTAGGAAAACATGTTGAGGTTAAAATACAACGTTGGGATGGGGTTTTCCGTGGTCAGCAAAAAAAAGAAAACCCTAGAAGCACAGGATAAACTCATGAATAGGAGGGTGAATCCAATCACTCATGAGTCATCCAACCTCACCCACATGGAAACAGAAGTTGACTTTGAGATTGTCTTTACTTTTAAGAAGGTGAACATGGTAGCAGATTCACTCAGTAAGAGGTCTGGCCTAAGTCTGCTGAGTGAGGCGGCAGAGCAGCTAGCCGCTTTGGAGATGTCTGTTGTGGATAGAAACGAATCAGTTTTTCTGTAGTCTCTTATAGTTACTCCTCCACTTCTTTAGCGAGTCTGGGAGGCACAGCGTGGGGACATTGACTGAGAGACACAATGTTCTCAGATATCCACAGGGCAGGCACCTGATAGATTTTATAAAGGTGGGGAGCACATCATCTTCTTCAAAGGACGTACCTTAGTACCAGTGGCACTTCAAGAGGAAGCGTTGAGGGAGTTACACACTTCCCCTCTAGCGGTACATCAATTAGTGGAAAAGATGTATAGATTCCTCAGAAGATAGTACTGGTGGCCTGGTATGAAGAAGGAAGTTCCAGCGTTTGTTTCTCGGTGCCTCACTTGTCAATAAGTGAAGGCGGAGAATCAAAAACCAATAGGCTTGGTTCAGCCTTTGGAGGTCCCAGAGTGGAAGTGGGATGGGATATACATGGACTTCATGATTGGACATCCATGTACATCCCGGGGTCACTACTCGATTTGGGTGATCGTTGATTGACTCGACATCTTGGCCAACTTCCTACCCACCAGAGAGAAGGTTCAGTAGAGACTTTTGGACGCCTCTACGTGAAGGAGATTGTGTGGATATATGGAGTACCTTCTTCTATTGTCTCTGATCGTGACACATGGTTTAATTCCCGGCTATGGAATGGGATGCATGAGGCTTTAAGGACATAGCTTCGTCTGAGCACCACCTTCCATCCTTAGACAGATGGTCAGACCGAGCGGACCATTCAGACCCTCAAGGACATGATGTGTTCTTGTGTCCTCTACTTCGGTCATAGCTGGGTGGATCACTTATCTTTGGTGGAGTTTTCATACAAAAACTATCACTCTAACATTGGGAGGGAACCTTTTTAGGCCTTGTATGGTCGACCTTGCTGATCACCATTGTGCTGGACAGACCCGGGGGAGTCAGCACTAGTGGGACCAAAGATGGTACGAGCTACCACAGAGAAGGTGCATGTCATCTAGGAGCAGATGAAGACTTTACAGAGCAGATAGAAGTCGTATTCCAACAGAAGATGGAGACCTCTAGAGTTCGAGGATGGTGACCATGTCTTTCTGCGGGTCTCACCTCGATGAGGTTTATGGAGATTTGGCCAAGGCGGTAAGTTATCTCCGAGATTCATCGGACCTTTCCAAGTCCTCATCAAAGTAGGCGAGGTGTCTTATCGCCCGGATCATCCAACTCAGTTGCACGGAGTGCAAAACGTCTTCCATGGATCTTAGCTGAGGAGATACGTTCACGACCCTTCCCACATCATCGACAATGGAGAGCTGGATGTCGATGATGGGGTGACTTTTACGGAGGTTCCAGTGGAGATTAAGGATCAATAGGAGTGAGTCCTTTGTGGACGGTAGATACCTCTGGTGTGCATTCATTGGCAGCACGGGAACCTCCAAGAGAGCACATGGGAACGGGAGGCTCAGATGCATGCTCAGTACCCCCACTTGTTCACTTAGTTTGAGTTGTTTCTTAAAGGAACATAAATTCTTGAGGTGGGGAGAATTTACTGACCTGGAATTTCCGTGGAATTGTTTTTTTAAATTCATGGGAATTTAACAAGTCCAAAAAAATTTATGGCGCATGATTCTGAGGCCCTGTGTTCCCAGAATCAATTTATAATGTTTTTCTCGGGTACATTCAGTAAACGTACAAGTGTGTTTTTATTAATTTTGAACCGGTTCTGAGATTTGAAATCTGAGGGCACCGTTGAACTCACAGCACCAATAGTTTCTTCAGAAGACTTTCATCTTGACGGTAGTTGGTCGAGAATAAATGTTAGATTTTGGTTTTTTAGAGAATGGTTAAAATAAAAATAAAGTGTGTGGCTTTCTTTTTTTTGTTGGTTAAAACCTACTTATGGAAGTTGGAGGTGGGACCACCACACCTTAACCTCCCATGAGATGTTATAGTGGTGGGGGCCACCCGAACTCAACCTCCCATCTAAGGATTAATGTGGTGTGGATCACATAATGATGAAACCCCTTGATGTCCCCATTAAGTGGGGAGAAACCTCTTGAGCTCCCCACTTAATGGTTCCACCACCCCTTCACCTTAATGGAGCCAACACATATCATTTATGGCTCCAAATCCTCCCATTAATTTGAATGTGACAAAAAATGTTTAGTTTTATTTTTGAAATCATGCCAATAAAATTATAGATTTTATAATCTATTATTTGGAAAATTTATTATTTTTGGGGAGAGAAGATCTTTGGAGAAATGGAGCTCTCCAATGAAGAACCTCATCTTCCAACGAATAATGCCGACAACGATCTTTTTCGAACTTCTTTGGGGGAAACATACCGATGTGGAGCATCTTCCACAACATACATGCAAGCTTGGGATTGGAAGTGTGCGATAGACATGACGAATGATGATCACCTTCATCTTCATCCCGTGACTTCTTCAGTGAATGGAGAACAAAGGTAGGGGTTTTATTTAAGTGGGGTTTGCTACTATGTACTTAATTTCTCTTAAAATGAAGAACGAGGGTTGTTGTGCTTCATACTTGTGATCCGCATGTTACCACCCTTAACGCAGAGGGTGTGGGCCAAACTAACATGGCCCGACTCCCTCTGTCGATCTTGTTTATGATAACTGTCAGCATGATGATGGAGAAACGAGGCGACGAAGGCGGCGAAGACAAAGGCTACGCAACCCATGGCCTCCGTGATCTGCGCTGCCCCCGTGGCGATCCACACCGCCACTTGCCAAACTGGCCGATGTTGGCCTCTCGTGCACCGCCGACCACCTGGACACCTTCCGACCTCCTGTACGCCCCGACAGAAACCTCACTAGCCCGTGCTGACCCGAACCACGCTGAACCGTGCTGGCCTGTCTTGGCCGCACCCTGCCCGGCCACCCGCCGGCTTGGCCTTGATCTACCCAGCCTTCCACCAGCCTGTCGGGAGCCCTACCTGGCCACCCACCAGCCTGCCTGGCGCCCTACCCGGCCACCTACCGTCCTAGGTGTTCTCTGCCCGGCAGCCTCCCTGCCTACCGGGCTGCCTGCTGGCCCGTATGGGGCCCTGCCCGACCACCTGCCGCCTAGCCACGCCATGCCCGCCCCCACCAGCCATCCTGGCGCCTGCCCGACCACATGCCACCTAGCCATGCCTTTCCCGACCACTCGCTGGTCCGCCTGGCGCCCCACATAGATGCCTCCTGGCTCGCCTGGCACCCTACCCGACAACTTGTCGGCCTGGCCGCGCCCCTCCGGCCTGCCCACCGGCCTTCCCGGCTACCTCTTATGCGCCCGGCCAAATCGCGCTGGCCCGAATGCCCCATACCGCTCGAGCTGCGCCCCTCACAGAACTGGCCGAATCAGTCTGGACCATCCTGGCTGTGACGCCGAGCTGGGCCCCATGCGCTCTCGGTTGAACCGGACCCATGCCCGGGTCGGGCTGCCCTCGTGGCATATTGGGCCAGGGCCAGTGGGCTGGGCCAAACCCCACCGGTCGGCCTACCCAATAGGCCAGTCCGGACCACTTGGGTCAAGATGGGTTGACCCAAACCAGGTCGGTCCAGACTAAGTCGGGTCGGGTCGGTCCAACCGGGTAAGACCGGACCCGGGCCCACTACTCACCCTTTACCTTCTTTTGGTCATATCATTGGCACCAGAGGTCCGTTTGAAAAACCATTAGCAGTGCTGCAAAACTTGGAGCTTGAAGGTCCCTTTGAGTATACCCCACTAGAGATCAGGGTACAGCTGAGATACGGTCAGGTTGGACCGAGCACGAATCCAACCGAGCCACTGGGACTAAAAGGCTAATAACTCACAAACCGGGCATCCAATTGACGAGTCGCCTATTGCATTGAGACCCCTATGAAGTTTCAGACCTTTGGGATATTTCTTCATGGGACTTAGTGGTAATTTATGTATCGACACTTGGCATGAGGAGGAGACCCTCCTCGAATAAAGCGTGCTTTGTCTGGAACCCTATGGCTGACTACTTTCTGACTGTTGTTCCTAGATCCTATGTGGGTTTGATAGCTCTGAATACTGTTCCTAGATCCTGTGTGGGTTTGACAGCTCTGAATACTGTTCATGGATCCAGTGTGGGTTTGACATTTCTGGCTGTTGTTCCTGGATCTTGTGTGGGTTCGACAGTTCTGGTCGCTGTTTCTGGATCCTGTGAGGGTTTGACAACTCTGAATACTATTCCGTGATCAAGTGTGGATTCTACAGTTCTAGCCACTATTCCTGGGTCCTGTGTGGGTTCTAAAGTTATGGATTCTGTTCCAAGATCATGTGTGGGTTTGACTACTCTTAATACTATTCTTGGATCCTATGTGGGTTCGACAGTTCTGATTTCTGTACCTGGATCCCGCGTGGGTTCAAAAGAATAGATGATTCAGTGGCTACATCTAATCATATCTATCTCTCTACATTAGTTGTATACTTGTGTGAGCCAATTAGGTAACTCTTTGTGTTTACCTCATGATTGTAATGGGTTACATGATAACATAGGAATATGTATGGACATATACCTAAGTGGGGTTTTCTGTTGATTTCATACGCTGTAGACTATCCTTGGTGGATTTGGAGAGACCATGAGGGTATCAGGGTCCCTACTTAGTATCACTATACTCACCCATGCATAGGCTATGCCCGCACCTCATTGTGTTGGTTGTAGACAACAAACAATGCTAACTGTGGCTGAGAGTATCAGGACTGGATGGTACCCAGAGGTGGACCATACGACCTGTCAAAACTCGGAGGATGCTGACAGAAGTGGAGTAATGAGGAGGCTATTTGTACCTACCCTTCATGTAGGAGCCGTGGTGGATGAACTAAGAGCTATTTTTCACCTTTCAGCAATTTTTCCTTTTCATTTGTACTTGTACATTACAGTTGGGCTTGTATTTTCGTCCCCCTTTACTTTTTACCACTCTCTTGTTATACAGTTTTTCTTAGTGTTTTGTATTCAACTATGTTGTCTGTTTTGTGTGTTTACTATTATAAAGGAAGTTACTTCCTTTATTTAGGGAATTACACCTTTGGTTCTAGTCGCCAGCCCCTGGCCTATGGAAACCGGGCTTCGTGTAGTCACAGAATGGGCCCCGGGGGACAGGTCGTGATAGCTAAGATGGACATGGGAGTGAACCTTGACTACTAATATGGTCTTTGGAGTGCACATTGACTACTAATATGGTATTGGGGGTGAAAAGTGACTATTAATATGGTCATGGGAGTAATACATGATTACCAACATGGAATGGAGAGTGAACCCATAATACTAATATGGCCTTGGCGGGGATGAAATGACTAATATGGATATATTTTTATATGCTTATGTGTCTTCCAAAATTCCTTCTTGTATTCCTATGTTCTGCATTAATATCTTATTATCTTTATTACCCTATGATTTATGTCATATGGTATTCCAATATTTAATCCATCAATCTTGAATATGATATTTTATATGCAGGGTATGATTTTATAATGATACAATCATGTTCCCATTCCCTTATGTTAATTATTATGCTTACATATCTTCTTGTTTGCCCTTACTGAGAATTTGAGATCAACCCTTTCTTATGTTTCCTTTCCCCAGGTTATAAAGAAAGGTATTAAGTTGTATTATTAAAGGGGATGATATTTTTTGGAGATTTTGAAGATCATTCACAAAACTAGAAGAATGAGTTCCATGTTTCCAAATACACTAAACTATTACAGTCTTCAGATATGTATTTTTGAAATGTGATAAATATTTATATGAAATGGTGTAATATGAATGTATTTTAATGATAGGTAGCTATAGATTATATCAAAGAAAAGGATTAGTGAAACATTGAAAATAAGGATGATAAAATATTTGGGATATGCCTAGGTATATTTCAAATGATGTGTCTTGGGATGTCTCTAAGGATAAGTAGAAGGATGATTCAATGTTTAGGAAAATGTCCTATAATTTTGGTAATGGATAGAGTGAGTGGTTTCCTAGAAATACATCCATGTTTGGATAGTACGAATAGATGTGTCTCTAGAATATATATTCATAGGGGTCACCTAAAAACACCATATTGTCCTAGACTTGATTAGGAACAGATACATGAAAACATGCCTTAATGTACACATGGTTGACACTCCTAGAGGGTATGATTCAAAAATTCACAAAATTTTTAAGAACTATCATGAAAGATTTAAATAGGAGAATACTATGAATAACCTAGGATAAAACCATGTCCTCATATATTAATGAAGTAGTTGGCATGATTCAGAAATCCCAAAGGTAATTTCTTTCATGATAATATGGTTTTCTACTATGATATGTGTTTCTCACACAATGATTTTTTATGTTATAAAATAAAAGGAACTAGAGGGAATTGGGTTATCGTTGAATGTTTTGGAGGTGGAAAGTATAGTCATTATTCAAATCGATGTCCTAATTGGAGATACTATAAAGAGAATGAGGAATGTGGTGTGAGTATTGGTTATACTACTAAGGATAATGGAACCTCAAATGATATGTAAAAATTATGGGATTCTATAACATTTTTTTTACATTAAGGGTGATAAGAATGATTAGATTGACATTGAGTAAAATTAATACATGATTTATATTTCATATTATAGGAAGGAAGTATTAATGAATAATTTGAAGAAGCATGTGTAATGGTTTAAGAATAAAGTTGGATGATTGAAGAATATATATTATGTTATATGAATCATGAAGTATGCAATGATTTATTATAAAAGCTTTTCTTTAAGTACATTGATTTAATGAAATTATTATATTAAGGGTGGGAATCCAGTAACATGTTCTTGAGGATGATAAAATGATATTTTATATGGATAAAGAGATGATGATATAGATAAATTTAATTGGATAACATTTATCACCTCCAAACTAAGGAGGGATTTAATTAGAATGTGATCTATGTTATCATAGATTAATTTTAAAGATTCTTGTAATTAAGGAATATAACTGATAATCTTTGGAATAAGGAAGCATGTTTTTTTCCAAAATAATTTAGGGAATTTAGGTTATTAAGACGTTTCAAGAGAATATACAATGATGGTATTCACATGTTTGGAATGTGAAAAAAGTGATACATTATGATATATAGGGGATAAATGTAAAGTTAATTCTGTTACCTTTTAAAAGTTTTTGATTTTCACCTTTTATAAGGGTTATAAGGTTAACCATCTATTGAATGTTGATATTATACATTAGATGATGTTTTTGAGATTAAGTATTACCTCATCCTATTAGATTTTATGAATATTGGATAGATTGTTCTAACTACTTCATGTCTATGGTCACTGAATATAAATAGAATGAATTATCATGGATATCATAATCGGTTAGTGCTTCCAGATTGAAAACCTCACCTTCTTTTTTGGAGAAAGTGGTGAAGTTAAACATTTTCAAGACATGACCAATGTGTGAAATATTGCTTATGAAAGGTAATGAAATCAATTATGAATAGTTTAATTTAAAAAATTTATTTAAATTTTTTATAAGGGTATTGAAATTATTTTTTATCTTATTATCATCATTTTTATGAAATCAACTACCTCTTTTATCATCATGAGTTTTGGTTTTTGTGAATGTTATTTTTCATTGGATCAGGCACTTTCGTGTAATAAATTATATTTATTAATACCTATGATTATTTAAATTTTTCTTATACATCCATGTTTTCACTTCCCTTATATGTTTTCAAATTTTGAAACTGATTTATGTGTTACATTGGGTAACTGTTAGG
This sequence comes from Viscum album, assembly GCA_963277665.1. Taxonomy (NCBI): domain Eukaryota; kingdom Viridiplantae; phylum Streptophyta; class Magnoliopsida; order Santalales; family Viscaceae; genus Viscum; species Viscum album. The sequence goes on along the minus strand of OY728141.1, from coordinate 2,122,553,933 downwards.
TTTCAAACATTCCCATTTTAAAGAAAGATTTATAATTCCTTTTTATGTTGTTGGTTTCTATCAATGGAACATCAAGTATTAAATATTTAATAAACTAGAATAATTTAAAGTAATATATTAATTTTAAGGTGTGTATAATGTAATAGCCTAATATTTTTTGAAACATTTTTTTTAAATTAATTTAAACCTTTTATATTTTTCATTTCGCAAAACACTGATTATATATTTTTTTTATTTAAAATCACAATGTTTGGATTTCAGTGTCTGAAATACCAAGTTAATCGTTCACCATACACAATACATATATTTACATTAGTTACACACAAAATTAAGTTTATCTTATATTACACAAAATGTGGAGTCCCTTCGATAACTTTCTTAACATGAAAGTCTGTGTTTTACCGAACATGAAGATACTACCTATATTATTATTAAAATATTATTATCAATACAACCTTGAAATTGGAATGGAATTCCTAAATAAGGTTAACTAAATTTAAGAAATATTATTTATACAATTATATTAAATGGATAATTTTGTTATAAATTATAATAATTTAATGAACAAACTATTTTAAAAAAATTACTTTTTTATGAAAACTATTTCTCTATAAATGAACTAAATTTTATCTTAATAAATTAAACCCACCACTTTTTATTAAATAATTAAATGATTTTTTTGTATTTTATATTCAATAAATATTTTTTATACTCATAAAATGGATTTTATAGATATAATAGATTAATATATAAATTTTATTAATACCAAGATGTATTATTCTAAAAGGAAGATTCACTACCTCTTAGTAGAGAAACCATTTTAAATATTATTTTTGAATATTTAAAAACATTTATTAGACAATATATACATAATTTTTTTAATTCTAATTTCAATATTCACTTTGGGTGTATTCTTTGAATTTTTATGATATGTTTTATTTTTCGATGAATAATGAAAAATGCTGAATTTTAATTCAAAACTACTTTTTGTATAATTTATTTATATAGTTAAATTATATTTCAGTTTGGTTTCAAATTTTAAAGAGATCATTTTTAAATATATTTATCTAATTTAATTCATTTTAATTGATTTTAAATTAAAATTGTATAAAGAAACATATCAATGTTTTGCAAATTATTACTTTAAACCCCTCTTTGATTTCTCATCTATGGGATTAAATTTAAAATAATTTCTGACACTTATGTGTTTGATATTTATAAAAAATGGATTTAATATTTAGAATTATAATAAATTATAATATATAATAATTTAAACTTATTTTTTTACCAAAAATATTAGTGAAAGTGATTAAAATTAATTACAATGATTAATAGAAAAATTAGATTAATAAAGGACTAAAGATTAAACATAATGGGAAAATGTACTCTAAACTTTTACAAAATACATTCGATGGTAATTTCAGAACATATACTACCTTTGTTCAATTTTGGACCGTTATTAGAGCCACATGACATGGAAAAAACGTGGGTGGAATTCCCTTTTCCAAAATTTACAACAATGACACTCCACTATAAAAAGGAACTCACCCCTCCCACTTATTCACACCTAGAAAACCATTTAGATCACCCAAAAATTTCTCAAATAATATCCAAACATATCTAACTTAATAATATAAGCATAAAATTTGGAATAATGCAATCTAATGTTTCCCACTGGTGCAAACCAAAAGGAGTTACCTGAATAAGAGGTCATATCATTCCTCAAGATCCTTTGTTTTATTTTTATTCACCACCCACTAAACCTTTCTTATTCCATGATTATATAATATAATAAGTATTCTAAATATATTTTTATATTTTTATTATATGTTGCAAATATACACTTACACACACTTCTACTTAATGGGTAATGAACATTCCATTCTTGTGTACGGTGAACTACCACCTCACGAAACGATGTTGTGAGTTTTTTACTTTTCCACCTATAATGGTTGGTAATTATGGTGGAACATATTTTTCTATATGATATATGTTTTATTTATGATTTATTAATGCTTATTTATTTATTATATAATACATACCTCCATGTATTCCATTTTTTGTAGAAATGATAACTTTTTTTGAGGACATGTGGACTACTTCCACTTTCAAGCGATGTGATTCATTCAAACTTTACATAGGAAATATTAAGGATGGGTTTGGTAAACCTATATTATATACATTAAACAATAATTATACTATAATTATAATATATATATACATATATTTCATTTACTTTATTTCTTTGAAAATGATAATTAAACAGAAATAGCATTCACACGTACTTATGACCTACCGTCTCCATGAATGGTGTATTCAATTTAATATTTATATATATTATAGGTTATTATAAATAATATATATTAGGAAAATATATGATATTTATATCATTTTTTAAAATATATAAATAATTAAATCATTATCTAATTAGTAGGATGATGAATAACAAGCCAAGTCATATACGAAAAATAAAGTGAATATTACCAAAAATGTAAACTTAACATAGAGTTGTTAATAAAAAGATATTATAATGTCAAAACCAAATAATATATGGTATCAGGTATAATATTATGGTGATTTGGTAAATTTATAATAAACTTATATATATTATACATAAGGTTTAAACATTGACGAAGAAATTTAAGACTTAACGTAAGGGTTTTCTCAACTCACATTTAATTCTGTGTGACTTATGACTTATTCACGACTCATTTCTTTTGTTTGGTGTATATAAATAACATGAATTTATTATAAGATTATTATAATTAAATTTACAAGTATTTACATATCTATTTTATGATATGTTTTTCATGGGTTTTCTATTCCAAAAGATACCAAATCAGAAAAGTACTTTTGTCTCAATTTTCCATATTAGAGACACATTCCCTTATATACTCTTATGTTCTTCTACAAGCTGTATAAAATATCATTTAACATGTTATATTAGGAATATACTTATTTTAATAATATTTCATGCTTTATTTAATCTCATTTTATTAAAAGGGGATTATGAATCAAATTTATCAAGTGGTAAACATCTATTGAAACAATCCCACCATTTATCAAGATTTTTTATTATTACGCTTCCATTGATGAAATCTTATGACCCGTCACCCCATAACTATCATGAAATTTTTTATCCTTTGTTAATTCATAAATTTTTGTATTGGTACCATTTTTATATTTTTGGTTATTATGATAAAAAATAAAAAAAAATTAAGAAAATATGATCTCATTTCTCTTTTCGGTCGAAAATCAGTTTAATTAAAAAAATTAAAAAATATTTTTTCAATATTTTTTAATTTGATTTTAAAAGAATATATTCAAGGAAAAAGGATTTAAAATATTTTATATAATTTTTAAAACCATTTTCAAAGAAAAATGATTTCCAAATTATTTAATTATTCATTAAAAAATGTCTATACAAAAAGGTTTTCAAAAGGATATACTTTTTAAAAACAAGTGTTTAATGAATACTGGATATTTTTCTTAAGAATTGGTTTTAATAGATATTTCGAAATTATTTTCCATATAATATGAAATCCATTGGTGTTACTCATTACTTTAGGATATAATTATAAAAATTTTTCCGTAATATTCTTTCTCTAAATTGTTTATGTTTTTATGGCATGATGCTTATGAAACTCGTTTCTCTTCCATGTGTTATACGTCAATGAAACCCATTTCTATTTCATGAGATATATGTATATGAAACCCATTTATAATTCATTGGTTATATTATTATGATACCCACTTCCTTTCACAAGATATGATTTGATTAAATGATTAGGAAACTTGTGTCTTTTTCTAGGGGTTTTGATATGATAACATGTTTCTGATAGCCATTTTATTTCATGTATTATAATATGTTTGATTATGGTATTTTGACCCATTTATGTATGGTTTAATTATGAGATGGGTGGAAACTATATCTCAATCTAATTTATTGGGTATAGATTTATATCCCATGAGATATACATGTCTGGAATGGGGAGTGAACTCGATTCAGTAAAGGACCTTGTCTGCTGAGATGGTCTTGGGAGCGAATCTTGACTACTAAGATAGTCTTTACAGTGGACCTTGACTACTATGTTTGTCTTTGGAGTGGACCTTGACGAATGAAATGGTTATGTTAGTGAACCATGACTACCAATTTGGTATATGGAATGAGCCCATACTACTAAGATGGTATTGGTAGTGATGCCTTAAGTACGTTGAAAATCATTTTATAAGCTTATATTCCCACCCCACTTCCACATATTATTACTATGTTATTATTTCATGGATTATAATATATATTACCTTATTATTCAGGTCTTATGATCTACCAATATTTATTATATGACTCTTGATTATAATATTTGATATGGAAGGTATGATACTATAATAAAACAATCATCTTCTCATACCATTATGATAATGATTTTATGATATATCTCATTTTTTACCCTTACTAATCATTTTACCTCACCCATTTCTTTTGTTTAATTTCCCTAGGTCCTGAAGAAAGGTTTTATGTTTGATTAATAAAGTGTAAGATATTTTTCGGAGATTTTGATGATCATTAACCAAACAATATGAATGAGTTCCATGTTTCCAAAGATACTAAACTATTATGGTACTCATGAAAATATTTTTTTAATGTGATTAATATTCATAAAAATGATGTAATATAATTTTTTATTAAGAATGGGTCTATATATTTTATGGAATTTTTCTTGAACTTTTAGGTTAATTCATGTGGAAAACATCCCAGGAATGTCATCCTTTTCTTATGAAACCACTTGTTACTATTTTTACTAGCCCTTGTATGTGAATTATAAACTTGTTTATATAATTCTTATTTATCTATTTTTTTAGAAACATTATTTTTCATAATCTTCTTTTTTACGTTTTGCACAAGTCTTCTTGGTATTCTTAGCAAAATTTCACTTGCCACCATTTTTCTTCTGATCTTCGTACCCCTTATTAGTATATAGAACATATCAGGTAGCCCATATAGGCATACCCTTGCTTCATGACCTTATTTTCCAAATATTAAATACATCTATTATAAAAAATGAAATTTATTTTGAGTAGATTTATTGAGTAAATTTTTTGTCACATATTTCCTTATTTTATAATCGATCCTCACATTCTCCCCAAATCCTCCACTAGATCATTACCCTTCCTTTGAAATGAAATATTATTCAAACAAGAGTAGGATTTTTGTACATACCTTTCACAACACCAACCAACTCGTCAACACTATGAAATTACACTATGAGTATAAATTTATCTATAATCATATTGGGGAATCCTCCTTCAAACCGAGCTTACTTTTTATTGGGTTCATTGGTCCCCTTTGAATATTATTCTATCCATTTAATGTAAGAGTGGTCCTCTCACATTTCATTTTATCCCAAGAAGGTTCAAACTAAAATCTACACTTTTGAAAATACCATATACATTTTCCAAATTATTTTAATCTTAATAAATATATTTTTGTGGAATAATATTCACACTAGATTGAGAATATTTAAACATGATCTTAACTGATTTTGAGAAACCTTATATTATTTTTTTCAATCATTTTAGGCTCTAAGATAAATATATTGTTTCTCACCTAAATCTTATTCTTTTATTCAATGAATTTTTTCCTCAAGATCAATCACCATATTATTTTTCCATTATATCATTAATTTCATTTTCTTAATCTCATAAATATAATAATATTAATTTTTGATCAAATATTCCTTACCTTATTCCACATTATTTTTCACTTTCATTATAGTTTTATTTTCTTTTTTGAGTTGTGTAATAATCTCAATAAAATGTTCCATATCAACCTTTATCTTCCACTCTAGATCTGTTCATTATTTATCATAATCAATAATATTTGTCTGAAAAACCTTTTCAACATTAGAAAACAAATTGACTTTAAAATTTTATTTACTGTTAGATTATGAATCATATTGGTCCTTCTAGCTAAATAAATTCCACTTATTATTATGAAAATATTTTTTATTTGTTGTTCATTATTTCTATTTTTGGGATTTGACATCCATATCATTATATTCAGATTAAAAAACCATATTAATTATAATATTATCTTACATATTTCCAAATAAATTAAAACTATAATAAATCTATAAAATTTCTCATTTGATTTTTGGAAATAATGGAATCATAAAACCTCTCACTAAACTCCTAAATATTACTCACAATCTCATTGATACTTGTAAAGTATTATGTAATGATCTCATCAGCATCAATTTTTATATATTTAAAAATGCTCTTATAGATTTACAATTTTATTTCCTTAACATTGATATTTCCTTCATAAAACTTTCTCAACTTATACAAAATGTCTGTAGTAGTTTGGATGCCCATTATATTTGTGTACACTTTCTATGAAAGAGATATCAAGATATAATTTGTGATATTCCATAAACATCAAAATTTCTATTATCCTAAACATCCATTAGTTCTACCTCAATAATGGGTGAAAAACCAATAGTTTAATTATATATTACCTCCAATTATGGTAATAGAAGGTCTGGAAACATCATTTTCCTTCTGATATGGTGGTCATTACAGTCAGTGGTTGAAAAACCTTGGATGTTAAAATAATTTTAATTCTTCTCAGTTGAAAAATTACAATAACATTAAGAGGGAACCTGTATTAGATCTGGTACCACTTATGATGCACTTGGTGGTATTGATTAGTGAGACGGCAAATGGTGAATGTGTGGTAATATTTTTCAAATTCTTCTTTTTAAATTCAATATATTGGAATTTTTATAGTCTTGGTCCAATACATGAATTCTCATGGCCTCACCATATACCCATTATAAAATATATAAATCAAAACAATACTGATTTAAAAGGTTTATCTAGAAAGTACCACTCCTTTCTATGTTTGATTAGTACCCCCCAAACATTGACTCAACAATTATATGACCTAGTGGTTATAACAAACAACCTTCCAAGTCCTGTAAATCTAGAGTCCCAATTTGTTCCAACATTAAATGTCTCACTGGAATAAATAATACTCTCACTATAAATATGATATAGAAAATTTAGACCACAGTCTTCTCTCGGTGATCTATAAACAACTTGATAATGATCTTCCTACACAAATTGACTAGATCAATCTGGTGTTCTTATGTACACCTTCATGAAAATTAAAATCTTACAATTAAATTCAAAATAAATTTTCTTGACACTTACTTTAAATCATTCATGATTTGGGCCTTCTCAACATCCATGAAAACTTAGGAACATAAGACTCGTCTTCCTTGAATGGATCCTAACTTCAATATCTTATTCCTCTTAAATAATGTTGTGTATCAGTGTATCTCAATTTAAAAAAATAGATTACACTCATTATTTGGTATTTTCTATTAAAAATATACACATATTAAATAAAATTTTCAACACATATATATTCAAAAAATAATATCATGAATAATATTTTCCAAAATTAAATTTCGGAAACTCTTTTATCTTCGGTAGTAGTAGTAATCTCATATAATTTAAATCTGTCAATGGGTTCCGGATTAGTATTTCATTCAAAATTATTTCAATTCAAACTCAAAAATTCCAATTTAATTTCCAAAATAATCAGGGTTTTCTTAAATATGAGTGACATTTATTATCATAACATCTTCTTCACACAAAATCATAATTTTTATTTATTTTCAATTATCTATGTACATTTAATTATGACATGGTAGATTATCATGTTTCATGGAACTCATCAAACCATCTAGTATAATCAATGAATGATTATATTGATTCTCATCTAGGATTAATATCATTTGATTGATTATAATATTCTAATCCATGAAGAACATCTTAATTTTATATTTTGGTTTAATTTTTAATTAACCAGAATCATTATTCAGATTTTCGTTCGATATTCATCATGTATTCAGAATATTAATTATAATTATTTTCTATATTTCTTTATATAATTATATCATAAAATGATCTAAAACATCACACAAGCTCTGTTTAAAGTCATGTATGGGTTGAAAAATTCTTATGCGCATTTGGAAATTTATTATGTTAAAAAAAGTAATATGTGATAACATACATAGTTGTACATGGAATTAACATTTCTAAATTATTGGAAACCAAAATTTCTTATGAACCAAAAATGTTATACATGATAGTGAGGTTATACGAACTCCTTATACACCTACCCAAAGTCATACATGATGTTCAAAATTTCCATAAATCACTGAACTAAACTCTAAACCTCTTTTTCTAATACAGAAGAATTCACAACCACTCTAAAACGTCTCATAAAATCACCCAAAAACCATTAAAAAGGATTATAACACCTGTTCAATGTATCTTTAATAATATATATTTTAGGGAGGGTTTTACACGCCCATAGGATAGAATTTTCAAAACACTCAAGAACTAATAGAAAAAAATGCTTCATGCATCCAAACATGTCTTTAATATGAATAACGACACAATCAATTATGGCACTAAAACTTCTACTAGGCTTGGATATTTTCAAGTGATAAATCTTTTATATAGACTTAGAACACCCTTTTTCCATTTAAATTCAAAATACCTTTATCGAATATTTAATGCCACTCAACTCATATTAAAATTCTTATCATTATCAAGAAAACCTTGTTTAATGACAAATAAAATCAATTCATATAGTGGTAAATTTATTTAATATCAGTATCAAGAAACTATATTTAGAGAATGAATTCTTATGATAAGGAAGATATATACTAATATTTCTTAAATTTTGACACCTTTATTTAAAACTATGATATTTTATGTTGATCCAACATCACTCTGGGTTCATTAAAGGTTGTATTATGTTATGTCCTTCCATTATTCATATCACATATCCCAAAAATAATAATCCATGCTATGATACCAACAATGGTGCCTCAAACAAGAACTCTTATATATGGTGATAAACATAAAATATATGCACATATTATTTGATACAAAGTGAGTTTAATCAAGAATGAGATATATATATTTTATATAATTCCAATAATTTTAAAATTTCATCTTAAAAATATATGAAATTCTAGAGCCCAATGTATTGAGGTATTTGGATATTATCTAAAGAATCATCTTATTTTACAATAAGTCTTCAAATTTCCCACAAATAATATTCTAAAGTGGTACCCATTTTGTCAAATATTTTAAAATATCATTCTTAATGACATGAATATTGGAAACATAATAAAGTTATGATATTAGATGCTTGTTAAGGGTAAAAAAAATAAAACAACTGCAGATCACAAGCTAGCATAAGATGTGGTTATGTGTATTAGAACATAATCAAGGTGCATGGGTATGACAAAAGTAAATAATTATTTATAAAACAAGTTAACAAATTAAGAATCACAAAATTAGGATATTGTAATAACAAAAGGAATGAGTAATATGAGTGTAGAAACATGATTCAATAATATTTTGTCATAAAAATATAAAATACTCTTAGGAATATTGCATATAAAAGAAATAGAAAAGTTATCCCTTTAATAAGGATCATATCCATGAACATCATCGCATAATATAAAAGTATCTTAAGGTATTAGGTTTACAAATAATACTTGAAATGTCATATTATGGGATATGAATATTTACTCAATGAATTGGGGGGTTGTTTAATTCTAAACCACCAATCACTTAGTGGATGGAGTCCCTTAGATATTTTGGTCCACTGCCTATTCACAATCATCTCATGAGATAATGTTTTACCATATTTATTCAAGGTATAAAGAGGAAACATTTGTTACATAATTATAAAACATACATATGTCTTCCACATGAACATGAAATCATTAATAATTATACCATAGCTTAATTAACCTATGGAAAAGAAATGGGTTTCATGAAAAATTACAAAACACTATATCATAATCCATATAGATAAAGAAGGTGGACGGTATCATTATATCATATTACCTTGTATAATAATAAAATTTAATGTAAATTTAAATAGATAAAAATTATTCTATAATCACACTAGAAAATTTCTTTGAAAAATAAGGAAAATTATCCTTTACTTTTGATAATTTTTATTTTAAAAGAAAATATTTTTTTAAAAATGGGTATATAAATTTACATAGAAAACAATTAAATAACGTAAAATAATATTTGTAAACAAAATTTAATAATAGGTAAGGAAATTTGTCCATGCAGAAAATGTTAAAAATAAGACACTTTTCCCACTTCTCTAAAGAATGTCAAGACAATGGAAACTGAACCACAAATTTTTTTTTGAAAAAAAAATACTCTTAATATTTTGTAAATAAAATAAATATCAATAAAAATTAACATAAATAATGATTATTTATATATATGGAAACTTATAAAACAAAATAAATCATAATAATGTCGTGGAATAAGATACCTTACTAAAAATTAAGATATAAGGCTCATCCCTCTTACAAGAAATCAGTCGCTTGAATTGTGAACCCAAGAAAGATGAAATGGTAATAAATAATTTAACCCCTAAAAAATATAATTTTATGATAAAATATATGGGGTTCAAGAGATAAATAATATAGAAATTAACCCAATGTATTTTAAACATAAAGAATCATTATTTTAAAGTGGAATAGGAAAATAAACCCTAACGATTTTGGTAAATTTAAAAACAAAATACCTTGAAAGATAAAACATGAGATGGATTTTTAACTCCATTTAGATTCATGGAAGATAAGTTAAATTATATCCATGAAGAATTATATAAACGTAAAAAATAATATAGGGTTTGAATATGAAACATATCTCAATGAAATTAAAATTGAAATGTGAAGACCCTTAATTTTAATCGTGACATCCATGATAGTGATTTAACCATATATACTATTCATTTACTAATCTATCACCATGTATGTTATATTTATAATTTTTTCATCATTTTTTTCGTGTAAATCGTGTTTAAGGTCTTTAATATAATCCAATAGGATAAAGATTTCATTTTTGTAATATTTTATTTACTTCTAGATTTATTAATCTTGTATTTTTCATAAAAAATTTTCATATTGTACTCTAATAATGTATTAATGTTTATCTTTTATTTTAATATATTATTACAACAAAATTTATCCCTGTTCATTTTAGTATGGTGTTGCATCGAAAACACGGTATTCAATATAATATTCATTTAATGGATAATTCATTCTAAAAATTCATGGTGTTCCATTATATGCCATTAAATAAATCATGTCCTTGAAATTTTAATTATCTCATTATGAAAAAAGATTATAGGGTATCCACAAGATAAAAAAATGTTATAATTACTAATGATATATTAACCACAATATCATAGGAATGACCAAAAAACACATTGTTTCTCTCATAGTAGGAGTATTCCCAAAATTTAGTTTCTCTCTAATAATTTGAGTTAAATTCACCATATAATCAGGTATTAAGATCCTTAAATTGGATGTAATTTCCATACAGAGTTCATTGAAATCCTTGCACCTGTAGATAATCATGGGTTAATTCAAGATACGAAATATGACTACCATGTCTTATACATTAAAATGTGATTTATGAATAGATATATATTTCATTCATAAAATCACATCAAATTTCACTAAAGGGATAATAATACCATTTATTGGAAACACATTCCCATTGAAATCATTTGGATATGAGTTATCGAATTTGGATGAAATTATCCTACCACTAATAATTTCTACTGATAATTTAGTATCTAGTCATTTGGGAAAAAAAATAAATAATATTTGGGACATAAATAAATAATCTTAGGGAATTTAAAACTTTTTTAAGAAATACATATACCTAGGTTCAAATGTGATTTTTTAAATATAAAGGGTAACTGTCCCCACCCCATTTTCTGATTTTGTCTCTAATTAATTACTAATACCCAGACGGTAATAATAAGTATGAAGAAATAATAATCAGAGTAATATATCATGTGATGAGTAAAATATATACAATTATTTTCTAAATTATTCCAAATTCATTTCAACATATGAAATTTCAAGTTCATCCTAAATCACTTTTGGGTAATTATATGTTGTTTTAGGTGTCTTCCTCTTATTATTCCTATAACAATCCTAAAAATAACTAAAACCTACTCAGATACCAATAGAGGTAACCCAAACCCTTACTTCTAGATTTAGTGATAGAAGTAAAAACATTACCTATTTATTTGATACCAAGTGTGATGAAATAATAAAAAACACTAATATTTTACATCATTTATATTATGTTAAAATCTTCATCTGAAAATTTCATGTAATAGCACAATCCAAATGTCTAGTGTCTTTGGATATTTTCTATGTGATCTTTTATTTTATTGTAATTCTTTAACAATTCACACAAATATTCTTATTATGTTATACCCTTTTAGTCACATCATACATGATAATCTTCTACGTAAACCTGGTAATAAATACATAAGAAAGTTGGGAGATTCTATGCTTAGTAAGGGAAGATATAATAGATTATAATCAAAATCTTATGTGAGTTTAAGTTCAAAATGTGGGTATTAGAATATAATAAATATCATAATAGCCCAAGACCTGCACAATAGGATCCTATGATGAAATCCACAACTATACATTTTTTACTCTGATGCAAATAATTGTGAACACATTTTTTTCCATCAGACCATTGAAAATATAAATTATATATTGTATCACTTATATTATAGAGGACCTTTTATTATTAGAGTTTTGGATAATTATGAAAATATTCTATATAAGAAATTTCAAAGTTATCAAAAGAACATTTCCCCCATTTAACCCATATTTCTTTATTTGAAAATAGGTCATCAACATCATCCTTGTGAAATCGTTTTAAGGAATAAATCATTCAACAAAATTATTTAAAACCTTGGGAAAAGGAAACATAATAATTTTGGGGTCAAATTACTAGTAAGGTAAAACGTAACAATTATGAAATGAATTTCATCAATGAGAATAAGAGTGCGTAAATATATGATGACATAATCTAAGTGAATTTGAAAAGCATAAAAGAAATCAAACCCATCAATAAATGGATCATCAATAATGAAAACATGGGAAATTAAAGAATTAAAAAAATAAATAATTAAAAGGAATGTGATATCAATCTCGGTCATTAGAAATATTATAAACACATAATGAAAAATTGAAACTCTTTTAGGTAAACTAGAGCATAAATTTCATAAAATGATATCAAAACACTTTAAAATACCATTTCATTATAATAATCATGTGAAAAAATTACAATATAATCATTACCCAATTAATTATAGATATATAATGGGGATCCCATTTCATATAAGCTATATTGGGCCCACCCATTTTTCATAATCTATAAGGGATCTCAACCCTACGTAGAAGCTCTATCAGGATCACCTATGAGCTACAATGGGGCTCAACCCTTTTTATAAGTTATATCAGTCCCACCCTTTTAATATATTACTCAATTAACAAATCTATAATAAAAAATATTAATCATAAAAAACATATAAACAATATTTATTCATTTATTACTTTATAAACCCATGGAAAAGAAATGGGTTTAATGTAAACCCCTTTGAAACAAGATTAACTCGTAGAATGAAATGGTTTCTATAGAATTCTATTTCAAACAACATTATCCTATGGAAAATAAATGGGTTCCATAACAGTCTCATTGAAACATGAATAACCCACAGAAAATATATGGGTTCCATAATAATCTCTTTTTTAGGGGAAAACCCCATGGAAATGAAACAGGTTCCTTAACAATGTGATTTTAATAATCATTATCCATACAAATAAATAATGTGGATGGTATCAATAAAAAATTTACCCAATTGAGAATAATTAATTTTTTTTGATTTTTATGAATGGAAATTTCTTTAAAATATCATTGAAAACATTATTGGGGAAAATAATCTTTGAAGATTCAAAGTGTCTCATACAATATTAAAACATTTGAATCATAAACCCCATGGAGGAATAATATTTTGAAAAAAAATAAATGAAATGATAATAAATTAAATTAATTATATTTCATGTCATCGGGAAATATATACAAAAAAAAATTATCAAGTTATAAATATGAAATTTATCTCACTAATGTAAAAATTGAGATGATAGTCCCAAACAGTAGTAGTAAAATATGAATTAGACCCGAAAAAATAATAATCATAAAACGAAACATTTATATTAATGGAATATAAAATAAATAATTATGAAATATTATAAAAAGGTATGTATATACACCAAACAATGGAAGTAAGTTTAGAATATGACATTTATCTCATAGATGTAAAAAAGGGAGATAAAAAGATCATGCAACTGTGGTAATATCTAAATTGGAAGACTCGAAAGTAAAATTATTCAAAAGAAACATTTAGATACCAAGATCATAAAATAATTAATGACATAATATATCAAAATGGGTATTATATACATGAAATAAATAAGTAAATCATGAATATAACATTTATCACACATATGTAAAAATTTAGATGAAAATCCATTACCTTGAGTCCGATATGTAATGATTTTACCCTATCATCGTGAATAATAAAAATATGTTAATTATTTACTTAATTTGAAAACATTTAAATTTTTATTTATATATTTATTTCACTTATAAAGAAGTTATATATAATTACTTAATTAATTAGGTTTAGGTTGGATGTTTTGGAAATATTCAGCTTATGTGTTATCACTTACATTGATAGGTCGACTATAGTCAATGATGGAATTATTTAAAAATATATAGAATAATAAAATTTAAAATATTATCAAATTTTTATATGAATTATAATTTATAATAAAATATGAATGATGGTTGTGGAAAATAAACCAATGTTACGATCATGGAAACAATACAATGTATGTATTCATGACCAATATTCACATTTTTCAATTATAATTCTGCAAAGAAGGTAAGTAACAATGATCTTTATAAAATAAAAATTATATCATAAATACAGTTTTAAATAATTATATATAATTTTATATATAATTCTTGTGATGTGGTGATGGAAAAGGAATGATCACATCGCTTCAAGGATGCAGTAGTCTACCCATCCATGAACGATGTTATCACCTTTTCATTGTGATAAATTAAAAGAATAAAATGATATATTATATGTCCAAATAGATAATTATTTAAATAATATAATAAATATTTAATTTATTTCAAATTTGTTTATTAACATCATCCTTAATATATTTCATGTATAGTGTTAACGAATCACATTTCTTTGAGGAGGCGGTAGACCACATGTCCACAAACAATATAATCGTACTCCCAAAAAATAGAAATAATAAAGGCATGTGTTATATAAAAATTATAGAAACATAAATAAATCATAAATATCATAAATATCATATAAAAATAATATTATCGTTATAATTCATATTTGTTAGTGGTGGTAAAGGAAATAAATTACATCAGTTCACGAGGTAGAAGTTCTCCGTACACAGGAATAGTGATTTTGTTACCCATTTTACGGAAGTGTGTGTAGGTTTAGGCCAACATGTAACATAAAAAAATATAAGTGTATTTATTATAATTATGTTATTATATCATAATATAATAGAATAATTTAAGGTGTAATGAAAGAAATAATACAAAAGTTATCAATAAAGAACATTACAACTTCTTCAAGTAACTCCTTTTGTTCTTCATGAGAGGAATTATTAATTTTTAATTTATGAAACAATGTAGGCTTATAATATTATATTTGGGATGTTTTTATATTATTTTGTCATCTTTTGGATGATTGAAAAGTCTTGAGAGCTGTGTCTAATATGGGATATTGAATTCCCTTTTATAGTAAAGATAGAGTGGCATTATTATAAATACAAAAATCTAAACACTGTTGGGTTGTGCCCCCATACATCATGTACTTAAAAAAGATAACTAATTTAATGTATGGGATGTATGGTATATAAAAACTCACAAAATGAAAAATAAATTTATTTTAAAAAAATTTATCCCTTAACATATATGTTTCGTTATTTTTTCATTTTGTTTTTTCATTACAGTAACTAGTTTTCTCACAAATTTAATTAATCCATTAAGAATAAATTAAAATGGGAATTATTATAAAATTTATACTCCTAGATTAAAAATATTATGATTTTTTTAAAAAATAATTGGTGTTTTCAATTAAATTTAATAAAAACACATGTAAAACCCAAAAATACTGCTTCAACTCTAAACATGACGACAATAATTTTTATTATATAGTGGCCAACATGTTCATTATGAAAGATAAACATGTATATTAATGGAAAATATTTAATATTAACTGATATTTCAAAATAACCATATAAAATATAGCATTTTTAGTAATTTTTAATAATTTAATAAAATATAATTTATTATTAAACAATGTTAATGTAAATTTGGACATTATATATTTAATTAAATTTTATAATTATCTAGACAATAATGAAATTTAAATATGTTAATTTTAAATTTTTTTATCATGATATGTTCATCTAAAAAATTAATTTAAATCAGAAATTAATTCTATTTACATTACATATAGTATTTTTTATATCATTTATTTTATTTAATTATAACTAATAAATCCTTGCATTGAAATTTCTTAAAAATTTAATATAATTATATCATATATATAAATTAAATATAAAATTTTATGATAAAAAATAATTTATTTTTATAAATAATAATTATAACCAAACCTACAATTTTTTCCCTATCCCAAAATTTTTATATAATATAAAAGTATGAAATGTTCATTTTTTGTCTCTTTCTTTTTTTATCTTATTATATGGGTCACTTTCAATGAATAGTTTTCCCACTAACTAATATAAATCTATAAAATGGTCATATGGGTTGACATATTTCCATGAAATGGGTGTTATATATGTTTATAGGTCATTTCATCCCCTAAGAAAATTCTCTAACCACTATGTAAACTTACATTTACATTAATCACTCTAATTAATTTTAATTAAGTTCAATAATATTTTGGTGAAAACTATGTTTAACGTATATGAAATTATATTTTATTCTGATTTAGAATATGGAATAAATTTTTTCAAATTTCAAGAAAATATGTGGTAGAATTTAATTTAAAAATGATCCCACATGTGGGTTGAAACTACTAATTTTTAAAGTAAAATGTTCAAATTTTTGTAATGATTTTATATCCAATATGAATGTGAAATTTATTAAAATGACCTAAATTGGATTTATTGAGTTTTAATTTATATAATTAGAAAATAAAATAAATTTAAAATTAATATTTAACTGTAAATGTTAATTATATGAATAATGAATTTTTCAATTAATATTCAATGTTTTAACTATTTATCAAAAAATGAAATTACTCAAAAAATACCAGAAGTTCACCCAAATAAAATTTTGATATTATTTTTTCAAAGAATAATTTTATTTTTTTTAAAAAAATATTTTGATTTTTCAAAATTTCATTCATTAAAAAATTCAATCATTAGACGGTGTCAAAACTACATTTTAGAGAAATACAACTTCTAATGTTTAAAATAGGATTTATTATTATTTTATTATAAAAAAATTATTTCATTAATTTTAAAATATTTTAAGAAATATTTTGAAAATAAATTTCATTAATATTGTTCAATAATTATGATTAATTTAATTTATTATGATAAAAGTCCTTTGTTACCTAATTTTTTTTTCTAAAAAACATCCATTATATTCAATTGGTTTTTATTTTAATTTCTAATTAATTTCTCACCAGTAAATAATTTATATAAATGTTTTTAATCCATATTTTTACTATAAAGTTAATCCTATTCATTCTTGATATTCCAATAGGTAGGTGATAACTATAATAATATTAATTGTATGTTGTTTTCCATTAAGACATAGACTTTCATGTAAGAAAAGTTATCAAAGAAAATCAATGTTACATTCAATGAGAGAAAAAAGTTATGTTGCTTATACTACAGGATAAACTATGAATTTTGTGTAACACATGTTATCTATATAATTTAATTTAATTTGGAAGAATATATTTCTTAAAATCTCAAGGTGTTACATCCTACCACCATTAAAATGATTTCCCCCCTGAAATTTATCATGGTTATCAGTGGATTAACATATTTAGAATTCATTTATCCAAACCCACATCCTAGAAATTAAATAAAGAAAATCTCCCACAAAAAGGGAATGTGGGAAACTTAAAGTCCACCTAAAGTTATGCATGACTAGGATTCCACATAGTAATAACATTGGTTGTAATATAAGAAATTTGTAAATAATTATAGAGAGTGATTGAGTTAATTGATAAAAAATAAGTGAATAATCAATGAAAGGATAAGGGCCTAAAAACATAAATGTATGACGATTTAAAAGACAATAGGCCCATCATAATTGATGGTAATGGGATAACACTAATTTCTTAATAAAATTTTCCTAGAGGTAAATAAACTTCTTATCATCTAGGCCAAGAAAATATGGAAATATAATTATTTTATACATACAAATTCATAATTTAAGAAACACCCACCAAAATATCATATATTTCTGCCAAATATTAGTATTCATGTTGGTTTTTTAATTTCTATAGCACTAAAATATACTTTTAAAAAATGAATAACTCTAAAAAGGATTATCAAGATATTCCACCAATCAATAGACATTAACTAAAACCCAAATGGTTAGAGCCTTGTATGATAATTCCCAAAATGAGTGATTATTTATATGATGCATTAATATTAAGAATTAATCATTAATACACATAGCTCAATCCCAATATTTCCATAAATTAATATTGTAACAAATATTAAAGCATTTTCTAACTAATTTTGAAACCCAAATATTAGAAGGATTTGATAATATATTCTTCCCAGATAAATCAACTATTATTCTTCAAATTAAATCCAATATTTTTCAATAATAAAAATAATAATTACCAGTAAATTTATTTATGCTAACCAGGACATCATGTAGGATAGTGGTAGTGTGTGAAAACCTTAACATCCTTCAATCATGCGTATAAGCCCACCACCTAACTAGATTCAAAAAAAATTCTTCAATAATATGGGTTTGCCCCCATTTTTAATTAATATTGAAAAATAAATCCTCCATAAAAATAATTCATTCTTATCCTAGGGGTTACAAATACCCCAACCTAGTAAAATGTCTCTCAAAATGTCATTTATAACAACAAAAAAATTTACTACATAAAATCCATAAATTAGGTGTCTATGAATTTGAACTTATGATCATACTTAATATTATAGAACTATGATGGCATCTTTATCTAATTTGTTAAAATCTTATAAAGACATAAAGATCGTCAAAGTAATATAAAATTGTCGTTGATAGTAACTATAATAGCCTAGGACACACACTTCAGGATCTTGTGCAGAAATCAATAACATTGCATTTCCATCTTTAATACTGATAATTGTGATCCAAATTTCTTCTATAAAACCATAGAACACTAAAATAAAAATGTGTATAACATTAATTCTTGAGGGCCTTTTCGGTTTAAATTTTTATTTAATTATGATAAGCTTCTATATAAACAATTCAAAATTCATCAGAACAACATTTCTCCCATTTAACCCAACTTTTAATATTCCATAATATGTCTTCAAAGTCATATTTGTGAAATCATTTATAGAAATATATTCTACAAAATAATTTTGTAAAATATGGGGAAAGTGAAATATAATAAGGGTGAGTTCAAATTCTCTATAAGAGAAGATGTAATAATTAACAAATGAATGTCATCAATGAGCATTAGAGTGAATATCGGTATGATGACACAATCAATGTGCATAATAGAATCATAAAATAAATAAAACCCATCAATACCTAGATCAGAAAATATAAAACCATGAAATTGGTAAGATTTGTCAAAATCATTAATGAAAATCTAGGTGATATCAGTATCAGTCATTAGAAAAGTTATAAAATCAAAACAAGAAATTAAATATATTTTTTGTATCATTGAGAATCACTTTCATTAAACCCTTTCAAATCACTTTGAAAGCCCGTTAAATTTTAATAAAAATATTTCAAGATACTAATATTATCATTTCCCTATGAATTTTGGATCTCTAATGGAGATCAACCTTCATATACACTATATGTGTCTCACTAATTTTCCATGATCTATAATGGGTCTCAACCATTTCTATAAGTTATATCGGGCTCACCTGTGAGATTTAATGGGGATAAACCGTTCATATAAGTTGTATCATGATTACCCATTTCATATAATTCTCATTTACTATATCAACAATAAAAATTCATCATAAAAATCATTGAATCAATAATTATTCATTTATAACGTGATAAACTCATGGAAAAGAAATGGGATTAATGTAAATCATTTTGAAACACGATTTAACTGTAGAAAAAGAATGGGTTCCATAACAATATCTTTAAAAATGACTAACCTATGGAAATGAAAGGGGTTCAATATCAATATAATTTAACCATGATTAACCCATTTAAAATAACTAGGTTCCATAACAATCTCTTTTAAATAAGAATAACTCGTTGAAAATAATCATTTTCCCTAGCAATATATTTGAAATAATCATAATCCATCGAAATAAATAATGAGGATTAAATCAATACAAAATATATCCGGTGGAGGATAACTAAAAAATGGTTTTTTTTCATTTATGAATTTAAATTTCCTCAAAATATTGTTAAAAAAATCTTCAGGGAAACAATCTTTACACATTCAAAGTGACCCATACAACATTAAAACATTTGAATCATAATCCCCATGACGGAATAACATTAAAAAACATTAAATAATATGATAATAAATGGAATAATTCATATAAAATGAAATATTTCCGTATATACACCATAAAAAAGAAAATAGTGGGGAACATAACACTTATCTCACGGATATAAAAAGTGAAATTCATACCCCTTACAACTATGGTAACATCTGAATCAAAAACTCCAAAAGTAATAATAATAAAATGAAATATTTAAATACTAATAATATAAAATAATTCATGATATATTATATAAAAAGTGGCATTAGATGCACCACACAGAATAAGTAAGTTGTGATTATGATATTTATCTCACAGATGTAAAAAGTGATATAAGAATTCCTTACAACTATGGTAACATTTGAATTAGAATCCCAAAAATTAATAATCAAAAAATGAAAAATATAAATAACATGAAGATAAAATAATTGATTATATAATATATCAAAAATTTCCATAGATACACAACACCAAATAAGTAAGTGGTGAATATGACATTTATCTCACAGTTGTAAATAGTGATAGGAGAATACCTTAACATCTGTTTGATTTCGTATGTTGTTCCTCAATATTCATGAATAATAAGAATATGATAATTATTTAATTAATTCAGAAACATTTAATTTTTTATTATTATATTTTTTTCACTTATAAACAAGTTATATATAATTTCATGATCAATTATGTTTAAGTTATAGATTTTGACTATATTCGGCTTATATGTCGTAACTTACTTTGATAGGCTATCCATGGTCAATGAGGTAATTATTTAAAAATATTTATAATAATAAAAACAAAATAATTTGAAAATTTTTACATCAATTAAAATTATAAAATAATTTTTTTATTTTTTTGAAAAATTTACCAACATTATGATCCTGGAGATGGAAGGCCATATATACACATGAGTGTCGTTCCCATTTTTCAATGATTATTATAGTAAGAAGGCAAGTAATTTTTATCTTTAAATAATTAAATTTATATAATAAATACAATATTATTTAATTATATGTTTTTATATATTTCATTCTTGTGATGAGGTGATGAAAATGTAAGAATCGCATCGCTTCAAGTAGGTTGTTGTCCACACATCCACGAACAACATTATCACTTTTTCAGTTCTAGAAATGGAAAAAAAATTTATGTTATGTTTAAATATAGTAAATTTATTCACGAATATCATAAATATTTAATTTATATTTTATATTTTTATTAAACCCCTCCCAAATACATTTCATGTAAAGTATTACGAATCACATCACATTGAGGAGGCGGTAGTCAACACATCCACAAACGATGATATAATATTACCAAAAAAATGGAAAGGCTGGAGGAATATATTATATCATAAAAATATAAGCATAAAAATATAATAATTATGATATATATAATTGGAAAATTGTATTTACGTAATAATTCTTGATCATGTGAGGTGGTACAGTAAAAATGAACAACATCATTTCGCGAGGCAGTAGTACGCTACACACAAAAAGGGTGATTTTACTACCCATTTTATGGTTGTGTGTGTATGTGAGGGTTGAATCCTAAACATAAAATTTTTAATTATATTTAGGATAATTTGGTTATTATATATGTCAGACTCGATTTTTCATGTCTCTGTTTCGATCTGGTCCATTAAAAATCCCGATCCTTTTCAAGGGTATTTGGTGAGATGAATTTTGAGTTTTGAAGTTTCATATATTTTAAATAACCCTAATTTGGGATCCCCATTGCTTGTTTATGAGTTTTGGAGAGAGGGTGGTTACTTCAAGATTTGGGCCAACCGTGAGCCCAATTCCATTTTTAAAACCCAATTTTATTTCTTTTATAACTCCATTGTTTTTCATATTTTTTCACCCATTCCACTTCCCACTTGTCCTATACTGACATATTAAAACTTACATATCCTTTTGGACCACATAATAATTCATGATCATCGTGAATTTGGGTTAATTATTTTGGTATTGGGCCAGCCCATGGGCCCATTTCCAGTTTTAAAAAAATAATTTGTTTCTTTTATATCATTTTCTTTTTTTAATCTTTTTCGGTTATTCCGCCTCCCCCTCGAATCCAATAACATATCCTCACCCTAATTGTCGATTTACCCTCTTTGGAGCTAATATGTGTCTCATTTTAGGGTTAATGTTCTCGGGTTACCTCAAATCGCCCAGAATTGATAAGGTAAATTGTTTTATACCGAAATAATTCAATTCATGCTATTTTTCCCAAAAATAACATTTCCCTAGTTTTTTCATATCTTAGAAGACTCTAAAAGACCTTTCATCCCATTCTATATTCTCTAGGGGTGCAGATCAAATGGAATACAAATAGTTTTCTAGTGGAGAAAGTGAGATTCCATCTCCTTTATCCTCCCTCTTCTTCCTCCTTTCAAATTTTCATGGTTTTATAATCTCCCCTAGTTATTATTGAACTAGGGTTATATTATAACATGGTTTTTGATGGATTTTATATTCATTTAGGTCTGGTATTCATAGTTTTAGGGTTTATAATCCCGCAACGGGTGATTTTGGGTGTGCGTTTCAATTACGCCAAGGATCTGAGGTAGGATACCCCTTGCACATGCCTTTATTATTTAAGTTTCATCATTTTATTATTTTTAACACCTGATATATATGTTTATTATTGTTTTTCATCCTTTTTATAGTTTTACTGGTGTGCAAAATGGTTGTTTATGCCTTGTTTTGTTAAAGGTACTATTGTTTTGTCATAAAAGTGCACACTAAGTGTTTGTTTAAATGTTCTGCTATATTTTGAAACTATTTTTGAGGTTTAGAAGCTGGTTTATGATATTATTAACATTTTAATGTAGATTTAATGAAACATGGAAAGCAATTGGTGTTTTATTCCTTTTGATGTTCTTAAAATAAATTGATTTGTATAAAAAGGGCATGTCATGTGTTTGGTAAATTGCCCGGTTGGCTTTTATGTGTGATGTGTTATTTAAATAATATTTGTTTGGATTTATAAATTAAATGGAAGAATTATAAATGTTATTTTTGGGTCTTTATATGGCTTTAAAATTTTTATTTGTTTTTAAAAACAAATGGGTTTTGGTTTACAACATGTTTTGGCCCGAGTTGTCGGAAAATGGTCTGTTTCACATCGTTATGAAAATGGTTGTGTTTTGAATATGTTACCTGAGTATTTTAAGGGATTTATAAATTTTTTTTTCTTATTTAAATGTTGTTTATACACCTACTTAATAAAATTAAAATGAATACATTTTTCAAATGTTTGTTTTGGGAAAGGCTTAAAGGCACGTTTGGAATTTTCTTTAAACAAATGGAATCCATGTGTATTTTCTGTTCTATCTTTTGGGTCCATTTTATGGTCCACGAAATTGATTTATTAATTGGTCTTGGGGCTTCAAAATCTGGTTTTATATGTTATTGATGAGTTTATGGTCTTAAAATAGTGTTTTTGAATGAGTTTTATATGAAAAGCCTCAATACACTTCTTGAAATTGTTTTACGTAAATATTTAGTTGTTTGTTGATTCATGAATGAAATGTGAAGAAAGTTTGTGGGATGTTTGTGTTTCTATTGTTTGGGAATGGCGTTTTTATGTTAAATGTGTATTTGTTAATATGTGTAACTTGATTGATCACTAAAGGGAATCACGGGTATCTAGGTGGGCTGACGTGTACTAGTATGCTAGTGATTCTATGGGGTTTGGCCCCTGTTTCCCGTAGAAAGTTTGACGATGAAAACAATAACTAAACAATGATGATGATGTTGGGGGAACACTAGTTTATGCGTATTCTCTCTACTAGTGGCTCATGTGCACGAGAACAGATATTTATTATGGTTACTTTCACAGAGATACGAGGTACCTGGGGCTCACAACTGAGTAGTACCTAGGGGTGTTCCCATGACTTGTGCTCATTGGATCTTTTGTAGTCACTGTCAGCATACGGTGTGTTTGGTTGGTAAATTCATAATTGTGTGTTATTTATTTGAAAGTGTACAATCTTTAAAGCATCCCTCATTAAAACAATTTTCATTTTGAATTTGGAACTCTTTGAAAAATTGTTACTTGCATTTTTGGTTTATAAAAAATGAATGTTTTTTTCTGATAACTATTATAGCATGGAACATCATTTTAAAAACATACTTTTATGTATTGTATTTAAAACATGAAATTTATGTTTCTTTTATTATAATGGAAGTGCATTGGGAATAGAATATCGGGCAAACCTACTGAGTTTTAATACTCACGCCTATAGTCTTCTTCTTTTTTGGCCCTTGTGCAAGTTTCATCTTGACTTCGATCGCCTTGGGAAATGTTTGATCATTGTGTTGGAGAGTGACCATAAGTGTCACATGGAGTTAGTTGGATATCAGGAGTGTTCATTAGAGTTATTGGTTTTTTTCTACTTTTAGTTTCTTATACAAATATTTTTTTCTTCAATGTTTATATTAATTTATTTTAGGCTGCCTATTTATTTATGGTGTTTGTTTGATTGTTTAGTTATGGGAAAATCATTCCCCTGTGTACTATATTGATTCCCTTTGGTTCTTGTCACCATCCGGGGAGTATTGGGAATGCCTCTCGGGACTTGTCGAGAGCTGGTCTGGGTGACCGGTTCAGGGTCGACTTGGATAGGTTCGTGACAAAATGGTATTAGAGGGAAGTTGACTCTTAACAGGCCTTTATTTTTAGAGCACCCTTGTTATTTTCGGGATGTCAGGGTAGATGGATTATGATTTTTGGGTCTTGAGGGGTAAGTGAAAGAAGAGCGGTGTGAACTCTTTCTCATTCTAATCCTCGGGTTTCCATGGGAAGTCTGGTTTTATTAGTTTCATTTGTTCTTGTTGATTGTTTGGTGTTGGGATATGACAATGGGAGACTGACTAATGGCCTCCCTTTTCTCATAGGGCCTGGAAATCCATGTAGAGCTGGGGAATTGTTTTAATATCTCTCTCTGTGTTGGTGTTGTGTTTGACCTTTGGCCACCAACTATATGGTCAAGTCACCCACCGACACTAGTTCCCTTTTTTGGGTCTCTTGAACCTTTCTTGAATTCTGAATTTTTTTTTAAAAAATTGTTGTGTGAGAATTGTGGAAATGGGTTTTAAAGGAAGGATTAGATTTTGAAAAGTTAAAAAGGAAGTTTTCAAAAAATTAAATATAATAATGGTTTCAGAAGGTTGTGTTTTTGTGAAAAAAATGGGAAGGGGTTGTTTAGAGTGGTTTGGTTATTTTAAATGTTGTTAAAAATGAAAAGCGGTAGGTTTTTTAGAAAATGGTTCTTAATGAATTGTGGTTTTTTTAATATGAAAAGGGTTTTTCACTTGGTGGTTGGTGTTCCTTTTGAAGGAAAATGATTTTTTGAATGATGTTGTTTTGTTTTAGCCTTTGGTGCATTCATGGGTGCTCACATGCATGGTTTTATTGATATCTAGAAGGATGGAATATATGGCATGGTGGTTGGGTTCCTGGGTTGGCATGGAAATGTTCATGTTGGTGAGACATGATGAAACACCATTGGTGAATGTGGAAACCCACCAAGTTTGTTTTTCAAATGTGTTTTGAGTTGAAAATTTTTGGCCTTTTTTTATAAACCAATGGTTATGTGGATAGTTTTTTTTCTATGTCTTAGAAGAGTTATTTATTCATTAAGATTCCTTGTGATCTAGAATTCGTACTCTTGTTGTATCTTGAGATGAGATCTTATTGGTGGCTCGGTTTTGGATTAATTTTCATTGGGTTTCTAAAGTTGTATTTAATGTTGTGATGTGTCCATGGATAGTTCTCTGTTGGAAATATTTCATGCTGATCAACCTAAGGATTCATTTCAAAAGTTAAATCTACCTCTTTTGATGATTCCTCAACCTGTTTGTTGGAATAGAGAGCGGTTTGGGATCTATTAAATTTGCTTCTGGGTCGTGATAATTCTTTTGGACAGAGCAGTTGTGTTCGATGATGTTGATGTGTTTCTCCGTATTCCCTGTCCATTCTGGCCCTCATTTGAAGTAAGATAGAATTTTGATATGAATCTATGAGTTCCTATTTAGATGATGGGTTTTTGGTGAGCAAGTGAGTTTTTTTGAGTGGTGTGATCCTTACCACATGACTGTGGTGTAGCAGATTCTTCATGAATAAGGGCTCGATCCATAGGCCTTGAAGTGAAGCTTTTCACGCAGCCAGGAAATCGAAAGTGGTGTGAA
This sequence comes from Viscum album, assembly GCA_963277665.1. NCBI lineage: Eukaryota > Viridiplantae > Streptophyta > Magnoliopsida > Santalales > Viscaceae > Viscum > Viscum album. The sequence continues at coordinate 2,122,527,028 of OY728141.1, read as the reverse complement.
GTGCTTGATTAGGATAATTTCACATCTGTTTTGGTATGTTAGTTTCTATGTCAATGTTTCGGTTCTTTATTTCTTTTAATTTCCCTTTGTCGCAACAAGCGTGGTGGACTTACCCCTCATACAGTGTCTATGTTTATGCCTTCAAGGATGTGGGTTTTCGATCAATGTCCCTGTGTGGGCCTCCTGTGAAAATCCGGTGCAGTCTTGGTGTTACTTATTCATAGGTGGAGAGTGTTGGTTAGTTACTTTGTTTATTTTATGTTTCAATGGCCTATTTATTAGGTCCCCTTCCCTCCCCTCCCTGACTGGTGGGGGTCCGGATTCATGCTGAAAAAGTTGGCCCAGTACTTTTCCCCTCCGTTCGTGAGTGGGTGGTTTAGATTTCCATGTTGTAACCCTATTAACTTGGAATTGTAGGTTTTTATATGAGAGTTTTTTTTGGGCTTGTGTGAGTGAGGCCTAATTCTAGCTCATGTTGAATTCTTGCCTGTTTGTTGCTGATTGGTTTCTAATGGTGGGGAGAACCACCATGGGTCTCCTGGATTTTCATCCTAAGAACATTTCTAGTTCTAGTTATTATTTAATGGTGTGGAGTTCATTCTGGAATCTCCGGGAATATTTGGTTTTTGTGAGTGCTCTTTGGTTTGGGTGATGGTTGGGTTCACTGGGAGAAGGCCCAACAATCTAGTTATGGTCTTGGTTGTGGAGGTGGTGGCTTCATCTTTCTGTTGATTCTCCAGATATGGTTTTGAGTTGGTGTTTTTGTTGGGAAAGGGTATTAGGATTTAGTGTTGGTGATTGATATTTTCTTATCTTCAGAGGGTGGTTACTTCAAGATTTGGGCCAACCGTGAGCCCAATTCCAATTTTAAAACCCAATTTTGTTTATTTTATAACTCCATTTTTTATCATCGTTTTTCACCCATTCTACTTCCCACGTATCCTATACTGACATATTAAAATTTCCATATCCTTTTGGACCACATAATAATTCATGATCACGGTGAATTTCGGTTAATTATTTTGGTATTGGGCCAACCCATGGGCCCATTTCCAGTTTTAAAAAAATAATTTTTTTCTTTTATATCTTTTTCTTTTTTTAATATTTTTTGAGGATTCCTCCTCCCCCTCGAAGACAATAACCTATCCTCACCCCCATTTTCTATTTACCCTCTTTGGAGCTCATATGAGTCTCGGATTAGGGCGAAAGTTCTTAGGTTACCTCAAATTGCCCAGAATTGATAAAGTAAATCGTCTTATACATAAATAATTAAATTCGTGCTCTTTTTCACAAAAATATTCTTTACCTAGTTATTCCATATCTTAGGAGACTCTCTATGAAGTTTCATCCCATTCCATATTTTATAGGGGTGCAGATCTAATAGAATACAAACAGTTTTCTAGTGGAGAAGGTCAGATTCCCTCTCCTTTATCCACCCTCTTCATCCTCCTTTTAATTTTCCTTGGTTTTGTAATCTCCCCTAGTCATTATTGACATAGGGTTATATTATACCATGGTTTTTTATAGAGTTTATATTCATTTTGGTCTGGTATTCCTAGTTTTAGGGTTTATAATCTCGTGGCGGGTGATTTCGGGTGTGCGTTTCAATTACTCCAAGGATTTGAGGTAGGATACCCCTTTCACATGCATTTATTATTTAAGTTTCATCATTTTATTATTTTTAATAGATTATATATATGTTTATTATTGTTTTCATCCTTTGGATAGTTTTTTTGGTGTGCAAAATGGTTGTTTATTCCTTGTTTTGTTAAAGGTACTGTCATTTTGTCATAAAAGTGCACACCAAGTGTTTGTTTAAATGTTCTGCTATATTTTGAAACTATTTTGTGAGGTTTAGAAGCTGGTTTATGATATTTTTAACATGATACAGTATATTTAATGAAATATGTAAAGTAATTGGTGTTTTATTCCTTTTAAGTTCTTAAAATAAATTGTTTTGTTTAAAAAGGGCATGTCATGTGTTCGGTAAATTTCCCGGTTGGATTTTATGTGTGATGTGTTATTTAAAAATTATTTGTTTGGATTGATAAATTAATTGGAATAATTATAAATGTTATTTTTGGGACCTTATATGGCTTTAAAATTTTTATTTGTTTTTAAAAACAAATGTGTTTTGGTTTACAACATGTTTTGGACCCAGTTGTCGGAAAATGGTCCGTTTCACATCCTTATGAAAATGGTTGTGTTTTGAATATGTAACCTGAGTATTTTGAGGGATTTATAAATTTGGTTTGCTGATTTAAATGGTGTTTATACACCTCCTTAATAAAATTTAATTGAATACCTTTTTTCAAATGTTTGTTTTGGGAAAGGCTTAAAGGCACGTTTGGAATTTTCTTTAAACAAATGGAATCCATGAGTATTTTCTATTCTATCTTTTGGGGCCATTTTACGGTCCATGAAATTTATTTATTAATTGTCCTTGGGGATTCAACATCTTGTTGTCTATGTTATTTATGGTTTTATGGTCTTAAAAGAGTTTTTTTGAATGAGTTTTATGTGTAAAGACTCAATACACTCCTTGAAATTGTTTTACAAAAATATTTAGTGGTTTGTTGATTCGTGAATGAAATGTGAAGAATATTTGTCAGATGTTTGTGTGTTTATTGTTTGGGATTATAATTTTGATGTGAAATGTGTATTTGTTACAATGTTCAACTTGATTGAGCACTGAAGGGAATCCTGGGTATCTAGGTGGGCTGACGTGTACTTGTATGCTAGTAATTCCGTGGGGTTTGGCCCCTGTTTCCCATAGCAAGTTTGACGATAACAACACTAACTAAAATATGATTATGATGATGTTGGGAGACCACTAGGTTATGGGTATTCTCCATAATAGTGGCTCATGTGCAAGATAACAGATATTTATTATGGTTACTTTCACCGAGATACGTGGCACCTTGGGCTCACAACTGACTTGTACCTAGGGGTGTTCCCATGACTTGTGCTCATTGGATATTTTGTAGTCACCGTCATAATATGGTGTGTTTGGTTGGTAAATTCAGAAATGTGTGTTATTTATTTGAATGTTTACAATCTTTAAAGCATCCCTCATTAAAAAAAAATTCATTTTGAAGTTTCAACTCTTTGAAAAATTGTTACTTGCAATTTTGGTTTATAAAACATGAAAGTTTTTTCTGATAACTATTATAGCATGGAACATCATTTGAAAAACATACTTTTATATATTTTTTTTAAAACATGAAATTGATGTTTATTTTATTTTAAAGTAAGTTCATTGGTAATAGAATATCGGGCAAAGCTACTGAGTTTTAATACTCATGCCTATAGTCTTCTTCTTTTTTTAGCCCTTGTGCAGGTTTCATCTTGAGTTCGATCGTCTTGGGAGATGTTTGATCCTTGTGTTGGAGAGTGACCAGATGTGTCACATGGATTTAATTGGATATCGGTATTTTTCAGTTGAGTTATTGGTTTTGTTCTACTTTTATTTTCTTGTACAAATAATGTTTACTTCAATGTTTATATAAATTCATTTTGGGCTGTCCGTTTATTTCTGCTGTTTGTTTGATTGTTTATGTATGGGAGAAATCGTTCCCCTGTGTACTCTATTGATTCCCTTAGTGCTTGTCTCCATCCCAGGAGGATCGGGAAAACCTCTCGGGACTTGTCGCGAGCTGGTCTGGGTGACCGGTTCAGGGTCGGCTTGGACTGGTTTGTGACATTATATGCATGGAATAAGAATAATTATAAGGGGTGAAGAAAGAAATAAATAAAATTGCTTGTCAAAAAACGTTACATCTTTTTCGGGTAACACCTTTTGGTTTGAACCAAATGACTTCAATGGATTTAATTTTTTCCCAAAGCGAGGTATCTAGGAAAAAATGAGGTATTTTTTAGATTATTTTATTATGTTTTTATGATGCAAAAGGCTTTATAGGTGTTTAGAATGCGGTAGAGTGAATGTCTTTTTATAGTTGAGGAGGAGTAGAATTCTTATAAATAAAAAAATATAAACAACATTGGTAGGTCTCAATATCTAATTTGATTGAAAAATGAAAAATAATATATTTAATGGGAATCACGGTCGATCCACACTCAAAAATCACAAACTAAATTCATTTTTTAAACATTTTATTCCATAAATCCCAATTTTACTTATTTTATTTTTTTCATTATGGGAACTAGTTTTCTAACCTATTTAATTCATACATTAAGAATAAATTAAAGTGTAAATTATTATAAAATTTTGACCCACTTATTTTAATAATTCAATCCAATTTAGAAAAATAAAAAAAAAATGTGTTTTGGAAATTAAATTTAACAGAAGTGCATATAAGGGGTAAAAATACTGCTTCAACCCTAACCATGCCAATAATGTTTGTATTAATTGAGGGTCAATATATTCAATATAAATAATAAATTATTCCATGAATGGGCCATATTTTAAATTTATTAAAATTTAAAATACACTTTACATAATATCATATTTTTTAATTTTAAATTGTTTAATAAAATATCATTTATTATAAAACAACATTAATGTCAATTTTTGATAGTAAATATTTAATTAAAATTAAAAAATATCAGGAAAGTAATGAAATTAAAATAAATTAATTATAAATATATATATCATTATATATTCATCTAAATAATAATTTAATACAAAAATTAATTTTATTTACCATTCTTTTAATATTTTATTATCATATACTTTATTTAATAATTACGTAATTAATACTTGTGTTGAAATTTCTTAAACATTTAATGTAGTTATATCATTTCTAAAAATTAAATATAAATAAAAATTATATAAAATCATTTACATTTAAAAATAATATTTATAACCGAACCTATAGAGTTGTTCCGTATCCCAAAATCATTATAGAAAATAAATGAAAGGTATATTTTTTGTCCTTTACTTTTCTTAACTTATTATATGGGTCAATTTCATTGAATAGTAATCCCAATGACTTGTATAAATTGATAATATTGTCTCATGGGTCTATATATTTTCATAAAAGAGGTGTTATACATGTTTAGAGGTAATTTTTCCCTTAATATTAATGTTTAACCACTAACTAAAATAATATTTTCCTTAATCATTATATTTAAATTTTATTGCATTCACTTTTTTTTTTGAAAAAATAATTTCACCTTACTAGAAATTATAATTTTTGAGTATTCCAAATAGGGAATCCATTTTTAAAAATTCCAATCAAATATGTGGATTAATTTAATTTTAAATTGATCTCACAGATGGGACAAAACAGCAGGTTTTAATGTAAAAAAGTCCAACTATTTGAATTTTTTTTATATCCATTTTAAATGTGAATTGATTCAAATGAAATAAATTGAATTTTTGATATATAATTAAACTAATTATACTTTAAGATAAATTGAAATTTATATTTTTACGAAAAAAAATATATTAGAATAAATTGAAAATTTCAATTAAAATTTTACAGTTTAAACTATTCATAAAAAAACGTCCCAGAAAAATACTAAAAATTAACCCAAAGTAAATTGTTATAATACATTTTCAACGAAATAATTTTATTTTTTCAAATATTTTTTATAAAATTTTGAATATTTAGTTTTATAAAAATTAATCCATTAAAAGGTGAAAAAATATAATTTTAGAGAATTACATCATCTTATGCTTAAAATTGGATTTTTTTTATTTTATACCTATAAAGCAAATTGAATTAATTGTAAAATATTTTATTGAATATATAATATATAAATTTCATTTTTCACGAACCAGGCTGGGTCGCCATCCGACCCGGTGCCCGACCCAGTCAGCGGCAAGGCCCGAAGGGCGTTCCCGATCCCCACGGGCTGGCACAAGTGCCCGGGTATCATGTTTAACAAGTGGGAATGGTTTTACCCGAAGTACAAGACAGAAAAACCAACTAACAAGATAGATAAACTGAAATTAGAAGTAGACAATGAAACGTGTCTTTAAACTATGAACAAGTTTAAGGTCTACAACTCAAAACAATAACTAAAAAGAAAAGACGACAGCGGAAACTAAAGATCAAACTCAACCTCCCGGCAGAAGTGAGACCACATCAACACCATTCTGCATGAGAAGACCAGCTGCAACCTGAACCACCATCACTGAGCACGAAGTCGCAACCTGGAATATAAAAGAAAAAAAATCTACATACACCCAAGGGTGTATGCAGGGTGTGATCTAAAAGCCCAATAGGATGCCACCGAGAAATGGTTCCTTGCCACAACATCAAAAGACAATTTAAAGTGCTTATTCAAAATTATACTTTAAAAAAAATGCTTTTAAAGAAAACATTTACAAGCTAAATGCTATAGAAAAACACTAAAAAGAACTCATTTCACAGACACAATTTATAAGAGGATCAGAAAGTTCATTATGGGCGCACACACACACACTCTCACACACGCACACACACATACCCATACACAAACACACACACACACTCTCACACACACACACACATGCTAACACCCAAGTGGTCCTCCATATACCGACGGAAGGCACCACGACATTGATGGTAGAGCACTGTGGGTAAATCCCCTAAGGTTCATCTAGCTTGAGTGGGACCCTAGAACCTTGTGTCTCGGTTAAACGTGGCTTAGAAGGCCACGACCCTCAGAAAACGTGGCTTAGAAGGCCACGACCCTTAGAACACTTGGCTTAGAAGGCCACGACCCTCAGATATCATGTTTTGTTAGTGTTGCAATCGTCAATCTAGCTAAGTGAAACAGGGAAGACACCCATCTGGTTCACTAGCGCATTAGTTCTAGTCTGCCCACCTAGATACCCAGGGTTTTCCCTTGTGCTCAAATAGGTTTCACATTCACATAATATATTTATTTCTCATTTCGCAGACCAAACAAGATATTGCACACAAAAGTCACCATTTGCATACCAAAGCACTATTTCAAAGACGCACGCACACGACATGTCTCTTTTTATAAAAATACACCACTTTAAAAGTGAAAGCATATTCAACTTCAAAGGTACACAACAAGGAAAACACCCCAAAAGTGATTCACTTATTTGAAAATATCTATTTAAATATAAAAACACCTCAAGTGACTTGAAAACACCTTTCTCACCTGCCAAACAACCCTCAAAACCTTTCAACCATGTTTCGCACTAAAAACGCCACTTAAATAAACAATTCCTCAATTTATGAAACATAATCCATGAAAAGGAAACCATTACAAAATCAATTTCACAAATCCCCCCTTTCAAAACCCCATTGGCACACTATAAACAATTATTAGACATTTCTAGAATTTACCACAACCGAATCGAAAGGAATAAAAATTACAATTTCTAAAGAAAAGTGCAACATTCATCACGCACGCATGTTACACCATTTTTAAAAAAATGCATTTTCACAAAACCTCTACAGCTCTACCAAAACATTATAAACATAATTCGCATCTTGAAACTAAACCATAGAACATATTAAGTTAAACTAAACAAACAAATTAAATTATCTAAATGAAGTAATGACATGGAACCACCTACCTCGGTGTTTAATTTTCCCAAAACTTGTGCGGATATTCCTCTGCACCTATTACGAACCATAAACAAACTCAATACAACCCTAAAACAAGAATGAGACCAAAAATAACATCAAACGCAGACTAAAAACCACATAAAATCTAACTTGGAAATATTCTGAAGGAAGAACCAACCAAACTAAATAAAACACACCTGCGGCGAAGACACTGGGGGGCTGCCCGAGCACATTTGGGAGGCGTAGAGGTGTGCGTAGGATAAGCTTAAGGTGATGATATGTCGGTAAAGCTACTAATCAGTATACTACACAGATGATGAGTGATCTACATCGCGTTTTTCAATAGCTTTCATTACACTGGGGCAACGAACTGGAAGCGTTTGCTGAAAGCAGTTAGGGTTTCGAAGGGGGGATTGAGGCTTTTTGGAAGACATAGACAAATATGTGGGGGATGTAGGACCGAAGAAGATCACAGGGATGAATTGCAGATGGTGCGAAGACTGAGCCAGGGTGCTAGGGTATAGATGAGTCCAATTGAGGCAGTTAGGTAGTCACAAAATAGGCGAGCTGTGACAAGGGGATGCAGTTAAACGGAGGCGGGGAGAGATGGGGCGCGGGTACAGAGGGACATAGGGTTCGTTGTCGAAGCTGAGAAAAGGAAAAAAACGAGGAAGGAGATATCAAACAGGGAGGAGATGTGGAAGAACTGATAAACATTGAAGATGTGTTGGCAGAGCTGGAGGCAGGGAGGTGGAGCAAAGACAGAGATGTGTAGTCGGAGGCGGTAAGATGGGGATAGGGCGTGGGGAGGCGAGGTAGGGATAAGACCGCCATATGGAGTAGGGGCCGTCGGCCAGGGGGTGCGGTGCAGCCACCGGGGTGTGCGGGGTTCACCGGAGCAGGGGGCGTCGGGGTTCACCGGAGCAGGAGAACTGTCGAGAAAGGTGGGGTGCGGCGCTAGCAGGGTGGATCCGGGAGGAGGCAACGCCGGACGGACGGCGCGGCGCGGCGGGCTGGAGGCAGGGTGGATCCGGGACGAGGCAACGCTGGACGGACGGCGCGGCGCGGTGGGATGGAGGATGAACAGGATGGGCAGGGGGTAGCGCAGTAGGGTTCCAGGGGGTGGGAACCCGACGGGATTGGGGAAAAAAGTAAAGAAAAGAAGGGAAAAAGAATAAATAAATAAAAGAAACTAAAAAAAATCTACAAACAAAACAAATTAGTAATAATATAAATATTAATACTATTAACATTAATTATAATAATAACATGACAACAATAATAATAGGATAATAACAAACTTGATAGTAATAAATTTTATAGTAATAACACAATATTATTATCATTATTGTTCATAATAAAAATATTATCCTTGTTAATATTTATAAATCATTAAATTATTAAATTATTTTACACTATTTTTATTTGACGATGCAATTAATTTTATTTCTTTATTACTTATTCATTTCAATTAATTAATTGAACAAAGGTAGGTCACGCAGTGGACCAAGCGAGGCTGTGCGGTTTCAAAATCATACCTCGCCCGAGCTGTGCCTCGCCCCAGGACGCACGTTCCCAATCTTCATTGCGTTCTCACTTTATTATTTGCTACACATTTTTCTTCTCCCTCAAACATCGGGCAGGCCATGCGGCGATCTGGGCGAGGTTGCGCGACGATCCAGGCGAGGTCACACCGCTTCGACTTTGGTGCGTTGGACGCAACTAAGAGCGGAACATTTGTTTCTAAAAAGAGCTCGGAAAAATTTAAGTCGGGCCTCGACGCAAACTATCTGATGCCTAATAAAAATAATAAAATGTAAAATTTAAAAGGACAGGTGTGACAATTCTCCCCACCATAAAGCTTTCCGTCCCCGGAAACCCATAACCAGAACGAAACCCCACAGCAGAAAACCACACTGCCTTAAGGTTCAAAGGGTATCCCTTCAAAAACCAAGAAAAGAGGGGTAAAAGTATCGTTCTCAGAGAAAAAAGACTCAAAGACAACTTCGAGACACTCATATTAAGATTTTATGATATGTGTCTCCCACCCCGAAGAGCTAGAACGCCTCCAGTTGACTGATCAAGGAAGGGAACTCTCGCACCCACAGAAACCAACTTCACAAGCCAAAACATCTCAAGAACTATTAAATCGAAACCACACCGTTTGGCTAGAATGAGCAAAAAAAGGTTAATTCACATCCACAGAACACTCCTATCACTTATCACCAAGCCATATTTAAAAACAGAAGCATAAGATCAACATGGGGAGGCCCGAGGGGCTCCCCACCATTACGAACTCACTAACGCTTGAAACGAGACTGGAAAACCGACACGGGGAGGTTCGAGCAGACTACCCACCATTAAAGAAAAGTCCATCACTGATTTATTCTAGAGACATTCGTGCGAGACCCAATGTGGGTCTCCCCACCATTAAGAACCTACCAATGCCCAAGGCGAGACTAGAAAACCAACATGGGGAGGTCCGAGTGGACTCCCCACCATTAAGTAAGGCCAAAATCGATTCATTACAGGGACCTTTGTGCGAGACTCATCGTGGATCTCCCCACTATTAGAACTAACAGATGGTACAAACATTGAAAATTTTCCGACGGTGACCAACCACCCACCACAAGGGGCGGGGAGGGTGGGACCCGACCACCCAGCGTCAAAACCACGACCCAAGACCCGACCAACATATCCGCATCCCGGGATGAGAATTATAGAATTTTGGTAATGATTTCCCCAATAGACTCTCAAGGACCAATAAAAGTGATTACATCTGATGGGACACTACCCCCAAGGCATCAAGGCATCGAGCCGAACATGCCTCCGCATAGTCACAAAAACATTACGCAACCAGACGGTTCATTCAAAAAGGAACAACCAAAAAAAAAATTTAAACTGCTTTCACTTTCAACACCGATGACAGAAATAAAGTCAGGGTCCCATACACTCCCGGGGTTCCTGACCACGCGCCAGCTTCACTCCGAGGCCTATGGCTGGAGCCCTGATGTTTGAAGCATCTTCTGCCTCGTAGTCAGGCATGGAAAACTCCCGAACGGAGCTTCTACTTTTTGGTGTCACACGAAATCCTATTGCACCTGATGATACACCATCAGACAAAACACACCATGACATCCAACTGATCATACACAAAACATTAACCAACATAAGAGATGCAATGGTGCATGCGCATCACCCTTTGTCACACTGGATGAGAACACGACACCGCAAATCGTCACCGAACATGACCATTACTGTTGAGAGGAACATTATACGGAGAAGGACTTCAAACTAGGTCTTAAACAACACATGATTCCTGCAATTGACCGTAGCATCCCCATGTGACTGGGTCTGCCACACTAGTGGCCTAACGTAAACCTCTTTCTTAAACAAGACAAACCAAAGATCAGAGGTCATTTAGAACGATAGGCTACACCGACGACTTAGGGTTGCTTCCAAACCACAGTTGATTATCAAAGAGGTCTCACACTGCAAGACGTCACCGAACATGACCCTTGCGGCTAATGTAAACACTACCAACCATTCAAAACATCGATAAGAATTGACAGCTCTCAATCGCCTTCACCCTTCCCCACTGGAATTTCTTTCGCCGTTTCTAGGGGAAACCTTCAAGCGTAACGACGTCAAATTTCATACTCGATGACTCAGGCAACTCAAAGAAACCAAAACTTTGTTCAACTCCCCTGGAATCTGTCATCCCACTGTGAGAGGATCTACTTGGTTGTAATAAGGAGAGGTGGGTTCAATCCTATAATTCAAAAAGAGAGTCCTTCAATCAATTGGAGTGCCGGCCAACGGGGAATTTCCCGTAGTTGTACTTCAATCAAATGCCAACGCTTTATGGGGGGCATATACTAGTCAAGAACAAAAACTGTAGACCCAACCAAACTGGTCCAACGGTCAAGAAATACCACAAGCAAACACCAAACATGCAGGGGAAACCACTGCAAGCGCTCCCCAATGTACATTTTAAAAAGAGACCATTAACCACATGCATTCACACCACCTGACCAACAAAAAAAATCATACTCAAGACACAAATCAGTCAAAAGGATCCTCGGCTCAAAATGCCTCACAGCTGAAATTTCTAAAACACAAGGACACACCACACAAACACCGGTTATCGACACACCGAATTTTCATTTAAAAAAACATTTTAAAAATAAGCAAACCCAGTGGGTTGCACAAACACCAATGGTGTATCTTGGGCCTCACACATACATGTTCTTGTGCCGCACTGGCACCCACCTAATATCCATCCAAGCACTCATTCGCTCGTGCCATTAACCATTTTTTTCCCATATACACTCATGCATGTGGTTTCCCACGAGAACACCAAGGGTCAAAAACAAACCATTCCATTTTTTTTTTCAAAACCAAAACATCCAACCCACACTTTCCAAACCTTACACATCATTTTCTTTTTAAAGCCTTTCATTTGAAAACATTTTCCAAGACCAAAACATATTTACCTAAAAACAAAATTCTCACGAATCCAAAACAAAGAGACGAGAAATGACGCAAGAGAAAACTTGTGTCAGAGGGTGACTGGAACGTATGGTTGGCAGCCATACGCCAGTCATGCCACTGCAACAGAGGGCATTCTAGGACAGCATCCCCGGCTCCACATGGCTTGCCAGACCCTGCGAGCTCACTAGGACCACTGACCTTACCCCTTTTCCATTTCCCATGGACAAGATTAACCGCAAAGACCAAAAACACAGACAAATCTCAACACACCTTGGTTACTCAAGTTCCGCCACGAGGTGTGCTAGCCAGGCACATTGCTCGTAGCTAGAACGCCGAGTTCCGACAACCTTAATTTTGGTCCAGTCCGACTCTATCTCAAAATAGAACGACCCACGAGAGCAAACCCTGCCCCTCTGATACCATTTTGTCACGAACCAGGCCGGGTCGCCATCCGACCCGGTGCCCGACCCAGTCTGCGGCAAGGCCCGAAGGGCGTTCCCGATCCCCACGGGCTGGCACAAGTGCCCGGGTATCATGTTTAACAAGTGGGAACGGTTTTACCCGAAATAAAAGACAGAAAAACCAACTAACAAGATATATAAACAGAAATTATAAGTAGACAACGAAATGTGTCTTTAAACTATGAACAAGTTTAAGGTCTACAACTCAAAACAATAACTAAAAAGAAAAGATGACAGCGGAAACTAAAGCTCAAACTCAACCTCCCGGCAGAAGTGAGACCACATCAACACCATTCTGCATGAGAAGACCAGCTGCAACCTGAACCACCATCACTGAGCACGAAGTCGCAACCTGGAATACAGAAGAAACAAAATCTACATACACCCAAGGGTGTATGCAGGGTGTGAGCTAAAAGCCCAATAGGATGCCACTGAGAAATGGTTCCTTGCCACAACATCAAAAGACAATTTAAAGTGCTTATTCAAAATTATACTTTGAAAAAAAATGCTTTTAAAGAAAACATTTACAAGCTAAATGCTACAGAAAAACACTAAAAAGAACTCATTTCACAGACACAATTTATAAGAGGATAAGAAAGTTCATTATGGGCGCACACACACACACTCTCACACACGCACACACACATACCCATACACACACACACACACACACTCTCTCTCTCTCTCTCACACACACACGCTAACACCCAAGTGGTCCTCCATATACTGACGGAAGGCACCACGACATTGATGGTAGAGCACTGTGGGTAAATCCCCTAAGGTTCATCTAGCTCGAGTGGGACCCTAGAACCTCGTGTCTCGGTGAAACATGGCTTAGAAGGCCACGACCCTCAGAACATGTGGCTTAGAAGGCCACGACCCTCAGATATCATGTTTTGTTAGTGTTGCAATCGTCAATCCAGCTAAGTGAAACAGGGAAGATACCCATCCGGTTCACTAGCGCACTAGTTCTAGTCTTCCCACCTAGATACCCAGGGTTTTCCCTTGTGCTCAAACAGGTTTCACATTCACATAATATATTTATTTCTCATTTCGCAGACCAAACAAGATATTGCACACAAAAGTCACCATTTGCATACCAAAGCACTATTTCTAAGACGCACGCACACGACATGTCTCTTTTTATAAAAATACACCACTTTAAAAGTGAAAGCATATTCAACTTCAAAGGTACACAACAAGGAAAACACACCAAAAGTGATTCACATACTTTGAAAATATCTATTTAAATATACAAACACCTCAAGTGACTTGAAAACACCTTTCGCACCTGCCAAACAACCCTCAAAACCTTTCAACCATGTTTCGCACTAAAAACGCCACTTAAATAAATAATTCCTCAATTTATGAAACATAATACATGAAAAGGAAACCATTACAAAATCAATTTCTCAAATCCCCCCTTTCAAAACCTCTTTGTCACACTATAAACAATTATTAGACATTTCTAGAATTTACCACAACCGAATCGAAAGGAATAAAAATGACAATTTATAAAGAAAAGTGCAACATTCATCACGCATGCATGTTACACCATTTTTAAAAAAATGCATTTTCACAAAACCTCTATAGCTCTACCAAAACATTATAAACATAATTCGCATCTTACAACTAAACCATAGAACATATTAAGTTAAACTAAACAAACAAATTAAATTATCTAAATGAAGTAATGACATGGAACCACCTACCTCGGTGTTTAATTTTCCCAAAACTTGTGCGGATATTCCTCTGCACCTATTACGCATCATAAACAAACTCAATACAACCCTAAAACAAGAATGAGACCAAAAATAACATCAAACGCAGACTAAAAACCACATAAAATCTAACTTGGAAATCTTCTGAAGGAAGAACCAACTAAACTAAATAAAACACACCGGCGGCGAAGACATTGGGGGGCTGCCCGAGCACATTTGGGAGGCGTAGAGGTGTGCGTAGGATAAGCTGAAGGTGATGATATGTCGGTAAATCTGCTAATCAGTATACTACACAGATAATGAGCGATCTACATCGCGTTTTTCAATAGCTTTCATTACACTGGGGCAACGAACTGGAAGCGGTTGCTGAAAGCAGTTAGGGTTTCGAAGGGGGGATTGAGGCTTTCTGGAAGACATAGACAAATCTGTGGGGGATGTAGGACCGAAGCAGATCACAGGGATGAATTGCAGATGGTGCGAAGACTGAGCCAGGGTGCTAGGGTATAGATGAGTCCAATTGAGGCAGTTAGGTAGTCACAAAAGAGGCGATCTGCGACAAGGGGATGCGGTTAAACGGAGGCGGGGAGAGATGGGGTGCGGGTACAGAGGGACATAGGGTTCGCTGTCGAAGCTTAGAAAAGGAAAAAAACGAGGAAGGAGATATCAAATAGGGAAAATATGTGGAAGAACTGATAAACATTGAAGATGTGTTGGCAGAGCTGGAGGTAGGGAGGTGGAGCAAAGACAGAGATGTGTAGTCAGAGGCGGTAAGATGGGGATAGGGCGTGGGGAGGCGAGGTAGGGATAGGACCGCCATATAGAGTAGGGGCCGTCGGGTAGGGGGTGCGGTGCAGCCACCGGGGTGTGCGGGGTTCACCGGAGCAGGGGGTGTCGGGGTTCACCGGAGCAGGAGAACTGTCGGGAAAGGTGGGGTGCGGCGCTAGCAGGGTGGATCCGGGAGGAGGCAACGCCGGAAGGACGGCACGGCGCGGCGGGCTGGAGGCAGGGTGGATCCGGGAGGAGGCAACGCCGGACGGACGGCGCGGCGCGGTGGGCTGGAGGATGAACAGGATGGGCAGGGGGTAGCGCAGTAGGGTTCCAGGGGGTGGGAACCCGACGGGATTGGGGAAAAAAAGTAAAGAAAAGAAGGGAAAAAGAATAAATAAATAAAAGAAACTAAAAAAAATCTACAAACAAAACAAATTAGTAATAATATAAATATTAATACTATTAACATTAATTATAATAATAACATGACAATAATAATAATCAGATAATAACAAACTTGATAGTAATAAATTTTATAGTAATAACACAATATTATTATCATTATTGTTCATAATAAAAATATTATCCTTGTTAATATTTATAAATCATTAAATTATTAAATTATTTTACACTATTTTTATTTGACGATGCAATTAATTTTATTGCTTTATTACTTATTCATTTCAATTAATTAATTGAACAAAGGTAGGTCACACAGTGGACCAAGCGAGGCTGTGCGGTTTCAAAATCATACCTCGCCCGAGTTGTGCCTCGCCCCAGGACGCACGTTCCCAATCTTCATTGTGTTCTCACTTTATTATTTGCTACACATTTTTCTTCTCCCTCAAACATCAGGCAGTCCATGCGGCGATCTGGGCGAGGTTGCGCGACGATCCAGGCGAGGTCACACCGCTTCGACTGTGGTGCGCTGGACGCAACTAAGAGCGAAACATTTGTTTCTAAAAAGAGCTCGGAAAAATTTAAGTCGGGCCTCGACGCGAACTATCTGATGCCTAATAAAAATAATAAAATGTAAAATTTAAAAGGACAGGTGTGACATCATTCATATTTTTCATTAATACTGATTAATTTAATTTATCAATATAAAACATCTTTTTGGTATAAAAATTGTTTATTTTATAAAAACACATATTTTATATTAAATTGATTTTTATTTTCATTTATAATTAATTGGTCAAAAATTAATTAATTATATATGATTTTTGAACCATATTTTTACAGTTTAGTTAATTATATCCATTCTCTTCATTCCAACGACTATGTGATGAATATAATGATATTAATATTATATTGTTTTCTAGTAAAACTCAAACATGTGTGTAATACTATTTACCTGAGAAACTCAATGTTCTCTGAAAACAATGATAAAATTGATGTTTCATATAACACATGATAAAATATTAATTTGGTGCAACCCAATATATCAAAATAATTAATTTAATTTGAATGAAAATATTTCACAAAATCATGGGATGTTACAAAGTTTCATGGACATAATATAATAAAATCATACCAAATAAAATAAAGATAAAAAATAAAGATTCATGGAATAAGGAATTTAGTATAACATTATACATTCCCAAATGGCCATAAGGCCATCATTTTTTGTTTATTTTTTGATAACCCCCCTTTCAAGGGATGTGGGGGAACCCTTATAAGGCCTGTAGGCTTATAATTTACATGTCATATAGGTTTAGGAGATTATAAGACCTAAAGGTCTTATGAAATTCTACCAGACCATGTACAAGGAACTACCCCTCCCCAGTATCTGCATCGTGATAGTAGCTCTCCACCTTTACATGGCTGTCTGGCTAGGCTTCTCGTGCAAGCACAGGCTGGTCCTGATGACATAGTCATACCCTATCGTTCTGAAAAATCAATTTGGTTTTTTTTGTGAGTGCACCTACTCTGAATCCTCTTCTAAGGATGATCCTTTTTGTAGAGTCTTCCTGGGGAAACTACATGTGGCCAAAGGGCCTTGAGGTGGCCCGAAGGCCTTTAAGTGTCCCGAAAGCCCTACCGATTTGAAGGCATGGGTGGCCCGGAATCCTTAAGGACTCCAAGCCCAAGAAGGTGGCCCAATGTGAATAGTTCCAGCTACTACAGTACTGAACAATACGTGCTACATTATCTGCTAAATTGCTTGCTATAGTACCCGAACAATGTACAATTCTACTACAGTACCCGCACAGTGTACAATTCTGCTACAGCGCCTGCTGCAGTAATGCTACAGTTCCCCGAAACATGAATCTACATGTTTTTGAACCTAGAACTCATGGATGCACTTAAGTATACCTCACCATCTGCGATGAGGCTCATGTGAAAACATTATACATGAGTAATAGGAATGTGGAAATATGGGTTAATAATCACGAGTCATGAAAACACAACATTCTCATAGGAATCTGGCATATACAGAAGCCTATAAAATCATTTCTTATAAAATGTCTCCATACCAAGATCATCATCATATTATCGATATATTCCACTAATTTATTAGGTTTCTCCATAATCTCTGAAAAGTCATATCATGACATATAAGGCTTTACACTATGCATCGGAAGACTATATAATTCTGGGTCAACCCGCCACTTAGTGGACATCGTCCCATATCAGTTTAAGTTTACTCTCCATTCCCTTTCATCTAATGAGATAATTATTTTCAGGATTAATTTGAGTTATATAAATTAACAACCATTAATATAATGATAAACCATATATATGTGTTTCACATGAACATGAAAATGTTGATAATTCCATCATATCTTAATTAACCCATGGAAAAAATGGCTTTCATGAAAGATTTCATAAGACATTATAATAATACATCACAAGAAATAATGTGGATTGTATCATTATAATATAACAACATTAAATCGTAATAAAAATTGAAGTATTTTTACATATAAGAAAAACACTTTTATAGGGGAATTATAAGCATTATTTGAAAATTAAAGAGAAATAACATTTACTATCAATGAATTTTATTTTAAAAGAAGATTATTTTTCCCAAAAAAAGGAATTGAAATTTATTTGGAAATCTATGAAAACATATAAGGTGATATCTATAATTAATATTGAA
Organism: Viscum album; assembly: GCA_963277665.1. Classification (NCBI taxonomy): domain Eukaryota; kingdom Viridiplantae; phylum Streptophyta; class Magnoliopsida; order Santalales; family Viscaceae; genus Viscum; species Viscum album. The sequence continues at coordinate 2,122,508,985 of OY728141.1, read as the reverse complement.
AAATTTAGTGAGAAATTGAATTCATGATGAAATTGGTAAAAAGAATATTGATTTCACACTTTTCTAAAGAATGTATATAAAATGGAAAATAACCCATATAGAAAATGCATAAAACTATTACTTTAAAAATTTGGAAAATAAAGTAAAATATTATATAAAATGAACTTAATTAATTATTTATTTATAGATAAGAACATTTATAATAAAAATATTTACATAGAGGAAATTAATTCATGGTGGAAAAGAATGGATAAATTCGGTCCCCCATACAAGAAACCTTTTAGTTTAAGTGTGAACCACTGATAGTTGAAATTATAATAATTAATTTAAACCATATAAATATCCATAGGATAAAAAATTATATAAGGTTTAATAGATAAATATCATATAATTTCTCTCAAAGGATTTCAAACATAAACTATCTTGATTTTAATGTTGGATTGGAAAATTAGCATTAACGAGTTTTGTGACTTTTGAATCAAAAGACTATGAAATAAAAAACAATAAATGTATTTTTAAATACCATTAAATTCATTGAAATTATGATAAAATATTTCAATGGGGGAATTATATACATCATAAAAAATAATATAGTTATCGAATATGGAACATATCTCAATAAAAGGAAATTTAAATGAGAAAACCATTAATTGTACTCCTGACACTAATGAAACTAATTTTACATATTTTATACTAAAATAAACATATTAATAAAATATTTTAGATCCTTATTCATAGATATTTACTTTTATACTCTTAAATTATAAATATTCATTACATATATATTAGTTTATTATTATTTATTTTCATAGTCAGATATTAGTGACTTTGATAATTTCTTACAAGTTTCTTAATGATGATATTGATCCCCATTATTTTATAATAAGTTCATAATTCTATCAATATTAAAAATAGGGTAATAATTTTAATTATATAATTTATACAGTCCCATGTTCAATATATATATGGTATGGGTACAGTTTGTATAAACTGAATCAATGAGAAGAATGATTCTTGTAATTTATTGATAACAATGAGTTACGTTATATTAATCTTTCATTTTTTTATTATCTCATGAAGATATTTGAGGTTTCATCTAGCTCGAAACTCAACTCGGCCAGTGTTATTTCCTGAAGGGGGTTTCTAGTCTCCATGAGTTAGAAACTAGTGTCGGGGCATCAATAATTATCTTTATGGAATGATTTCTCTCAATATTCAACAATGAAAAATTATCAATAATAAAGCATCATAAAAAGATTAATATCCATTAAAAATGATACAAAAAATTTCAAGTAAAAACTTATGGAACATTATCCAAAAGCCAAAATATCAAAGGAAGATATAAACGACTTGAAAACCCCCTAAAAAACTACATTCAATAAGAAGGCCATCACACTCAATCCACCTCCACATCCACCTAATAAGAAAGGAACCTTAGAACCCGGACCCACCATCACAACCACCATACATCTTTACTTTACCAAGGTAAAACATAACATAATCTATATACAACTGAAGTTGTATGTAGGGTGTGATCCAAAGCCCAGTTGGATTCCACCAAAAAAAGATTCCTTAGCATAACTATAGAAGAAAAAATATTATGCATGTTTTAAAAAGTACATTGAAACATGTTTAATAGAATTATTTTAAGGAATAAAATTTCAAAGAATCATGCTTCACAAATTAACAGAAGACGTAGGTCCACTATAGGCCGATGGTATGAAATATGTCACAAGATAACCTTGAGTAATACCTAAATTTACTAACAATAGGGATACTATATGAACCACATATCTCGATGAAACATGGTATAACAATGATAAAAAATAGTGTCCTTTTGCGTGATACACTAGAGAGGAATATATTCAAGGTTTTAGTGATTTCCAATCATCATCATATTTTATTTAGTTTTTCAAAATCAATCATGCTTCAAGAAACTATCCCATGGAGGCGCTAATCCATCTAGCAAACTAGTCCTACCCCACCCACATAAATACCATGGATTCCCTTTTTGTTACCAATTTCATTTCTAACATCACATAGATCCCCAATTTTATATAAACAAATCAGTAATTATGGATACACATTTAAACCAACATATTTGATAATAAAAAACATCCTTTAAATCCATATGCACTCCGAAACCAATTGGAAACACACTCCAAACCACTTAAATATTTATAAAACACTTTTATGAAGAACAACATGGAATCAAACATAAATCAAAACCCATTTCTTTTTTAAAACCTTCTTTCAACACATACAAACATAAAATCATTTTGAAAACATATTTCACACAATCCTCAAAATAGAATCCATAATCAAATTAAGAAGGCAACAATCATCCAAAAATGCTAAAACAATGAATCACCTACTTTACACTGGGAAAATTCTATAATCTATTGAAAAAACCCAACCACAATATATGGATATCCTATAAAGGCATGATCAAACAACAAAAATATAGATTTTACCCAACAACTCATTATTAATTCCTTATTAGGTCAATCAATTTTCTAGAGAATAACCAAAATTGGATGGAATAATAACCCTATAAGAGGTAAGAAACAAAGAAAAAGATAGACTTTCTTGATGATTATTGAAGATCCAAATCCAAAAAAACCTAAAATTGAAGGTACAAGGGAGAAAAAAGCAGAGGGGAAGGAACCTAAGGCTATAAATCCCATGTGGGGGAAGATATGGGTGAAAAGGGTGTTAGATTAGGTGGTGTAGAAATGTAAATTTCCATTTTTTAGTGACATGGGTAGGCTGCACGATTAACCCCCACTGTTTTCCAAACTGTTCTGTGATCGTGGGGTCTACTATTTCTATAAGGAAAAAAGCTGCATGGTATCCTAGGGGAAAGTTTTAATGACCCATTGTTTTATCAATGGATTTCCCTTATTATAATTATTTTATATATTATATCCACAAAAAAATTACATATATAACACAATACAAACATTTTAAACAAGGAATTAGAGAAATAAAAGGTATCTCTAGAAGGTAAGGAACACATACTATGGAAATATTTTCTTTAAATTTCGAATAGTAATGTGACTCTTTTGAATAGTAAACCAAAAAATGTAATAGTAACCACACCAATGAAGGTATAAATTAAATTTTCCCATCATATAAGTTTCAATATGATATAATTATATCATTGTATTAGTAAATAAATATGTTTAAAAATTATTAATTAAGTGTTGGTATTTTTTAAAATAATTTATATTTAATTACAATTTTATGAATAAATTAACAAATTAAATGAATGTTTATTTTCATAAAATTCATTCGCAATATAATATTTTTATTTCAAATTATTATAAGATAATTTTATGATACCTTAATTAGTTTTTCAATGTGTAAGAAAAGCAGTTTTAATTTTAAAATTTTTATTTTCATGTAAATTAGGATTTTAATTAAAAATTACATTTCTCATATTTATAATTTTTTTAAATTATTTTCATTTTTTTATTCAACATGTCAAAAAATTGTTAGGCATAATTTTTGGGATTATTATAAAATACATGAATTTTTTTTGAATAGTGAAATACGATAATTTACTGTATATGTAAATAAATGAATTTTTGAGTCATTCTTGATTCATAGATGATGTAATTGACCATTTTTTCAATTTCACATGAACAAAAATAATTTATTTAGTCTAAATAATCAGAACTATTTATATTATTTATAAAAATAACAAAATAAGAAATAAAATAATGAAAAAACACCCCTCTCCTCCAATATAAATACTACCCCACCCCACCTCTTCTAATCACACCTCTGAAGCCTTGATAATTGTCTACATTCTTCCAAATAGTCTTAAAAAAATGCTACACACGTATAAGAACTTTTGGCCATTTGAAAAGACCAAAATTTATTCCATAAGGATTCTCTCAAGGTTGATAAATTCAAGAGGCAAATTCCTCTTTCTGATTCTTTTATTTTCTTTTGAAGTTCCTTTCTATTCATTTTATTTACTCAAATAGCCTCATACAAATGGAATGCTAACTATAGTACATTAAATATAATATAAATTTTTTATGTTAATGGAATAATTCTTCATCTTCTATCTTTACCCCTCTTTTTATACTAAAAATAAAAACACCGCCCGAGATGTGTTAATTTATTGCATTAAAGGACGATGGGTTTTAAATTTTTATTACCATCTTCAAATCTATACATGAAACCATTTTTATGGTTGAATTAGATCATAAAATAAGTATTATATCTTATTTAATTTTCTATAATCATTTTTTATACCTGATATTAATTTATAAAACAAAATGTGGTCGTTGAGATCGAAAAAACGCCTGATTAATCCAATAGATTATCATCAAACGTTTATAGAATGATTCATCCTCATCCCATATAATCACATGCATTGTGGATCAATTTTTAGATACTATAATTTCATTAATAATATATAATTACACTAATTTAAAATCATTCTCAGTTTACAAGAACTTCTATACCATTATACAAGCGACTCGATCATGAAAACTAAGAAAAAAACCACCCCCGAACGATAAAATTGAACAATATAACTCATCAAATGGACCAAAAATAAACTTAATAAGGTAATAATAAATCAATTACATGTAAAATAGGTTCTTTAAATTTTATTTATGGAATATAATTTGATTATCCATGACATTATGTTCAAGTTAAGAACACCTTTGGACATATTGTAATGGATTCTACCCGAGCCACATTTATTTCTTTGGGTTAATCATTCTCTCTTATACCCAAATAAGAATCCATTTTATTTTTATGTACATATTATGAATTCAATTTATATTTTCCAAAATCATTTATAAAGATCTTTTCCTCCTTATGTTTTGGGATATACAGATTTTTAAATGGGTCCCTCCTCAATTATTCGCGATGCGCAATCTCGATTTAAGGAAACCACCTGAATTCTTGCCCATTTTTTTGTGCACTGTATATTATTTTTTTGAAACACCATATCTTTTTTAAAATCACTCATTTTATTATGAGAATATTCTTGTTTCACTCATATTTTTATATAAGAGATTATCCCTTTTCCATTTTAAATGATCTTTGATATTTTCCTAAAACCGCACTAAAATGTTTTAATTATAATGTTTTTCAAATACTCATTTTTTCATGTAATCACTTCGTTTTGACAACTCTTATCATAATATCGGCCTATTTTACCTTAGTAATTATCTTGTATGTTCAAAATCTATTCTTTTAGGGACACTTTTATGATATTCTTATTTTTAATGCCTTATGAAATGATTTTTATACCCATTTCATTTCATGAGTATCCATTACGTTGTGTTTGATTACCTATGTACGACTCTTCATGTTGAAAGAATTTTTATGAACTTATTATGAGGGGTGAACCTAGATAGTGCTCTAATGCATTGGGTAATGTTTATTCCCATGAAACGTTATGTGTCACAGTCTTGGTGGTCGCCTTAACTCATGATCATCTTTGTGAAATGAGCTTTGGCTTGTGCTCCACTACGTGAAACAAGCACAGAATCATGATAAAGTCATGTTTTATGTTGCAACCACGTTAGTATGATTCCATGAATATATGATCCCATGTTCTACATGTTATGATTTCTTATGTTTAATCATGTTCCACTACTTTTTATATAATTATTATATGGGTTCTAACCCACTAGCTATGGTTTATTCTTATGTTTATTCCCTTACAATGCTTTTAGGTCATCCCTTTATTCATGTTATCCCTAGGTTATAATGTGGAGATGTATGAGAACCATGGAATTTAGGATTTCTTTATGAATAATAAATAATTAAATGTTTTATTTATTCCTATGTTTTCAATTTTATGTACCTAGTCTTCCAAAACACTAGACTTTATGATCCTTGTATTATAATCAGATGTTTAATTATCCTTAAAATCATGTTATATAATGTGATAAAGTCTATGGACACTATAGTTGGTATCATAGGAAAATTTTAGTTATTTTTAGAGACTATGAATAAATCACATTAGTAAGACCCGTAGGGGTAAGTATAATTCTATGAAAACATCTATAACATTTGGTAACTATAGAGTAAGTGGTTTATCAAGAAAACACTTCCCTGTGTGAATTATACAAGTGGATGTGGTTTTGGAACCGATTTCCCTAGGTGTAAAAACTTAGACAAGGTGTTCTGGGCTTGACTCGAGGAAACATGGTACATGAAAATTGGCCTTACCGAGCACTTGTTTTGACAATATCTGCAGATATGATTTGGTATATTCATAAGCTCATTATGAACCATTATTAAGGGAACAAAAACTCATATCCCATAAGAATATATGTTAGGAAAAATATCAAGGATAACCAAGATTGAAATCCTAGGAATCAAAATTTGGGATATTCTTCTCTTTTACATGTGTATCCTTTTATGTTTATGGTATCCTTTTTTATTTGACTATTATCTAAGTATTCAAGTACCATAATTTAACATTCTCTTTCTTATTTAGTGGAGATAAGTAGAAGAAAATTTTACAAAAATCAATGTGATAAAAATTGTGATAATTTCCCTAATGATATTCTAGATATGATGGGAAGGGGTGCTCAAAACATTGTGATGGTACTTGCTCAATTATCTAATGTTATGAATAATAACATGAATCATTTGGAATTCCCTCATTCACCAAAGAATGAGAATTTTTTTGAATCCTTTATGATCCAATGGACTCCCATGTTTAATAGATCTTTTGATCCCCTTCATGTGGAACAATAGATTAACTCCATTGAAAATATATTCTCTACCCACTAGTGATTAGAAGAAGAGAAATTTATCCTGGTGGTCCATTGTTTAGGTGAGGAAGATGATATGTGGTGGAAACCGATCATGGACACAATGTCCAAAGAGGAAATTGATTCTAGGGAATGGGAAGATTTTTAGAAAAAAAAATTTCTATAAATATTTTACATGAACCCTCTATTTAACGATGGAATGAGAGTTCCTCAGACCTTTGAAAAAAGAAAATGAGTCTATGAGGTCTTATGAAGAAAACATTACATGGATTTCAAGGTACTCCTCTGGATTTGTCATGAACACCAAAACAAATGTGGTTCTATTATTTAGTGAACTATTGATGAGTCTATGATAAGCATTGGAAATTCGAGACAATGACAGCTATGAAGAGATTTTCGATTTCTCCCTTAAGGTTGAAATTGAGATCAAAGACACTCAGTTCTTTCATGAGTCCAGTGAAAAAAAGTGGAATATAGAGTCTAACATAGTTTGATCAGCAAAAAAATCCCATGATGGAAATAAGGCTAAACATCCCACATCTCAAAATTTTGGGTAGAATGATTCTAGGAACTATTTAATCGGAACCAGGAAATTTATCAAATGTGGTAGAATGGTGCATTTGGCTACGAACTATTGTGGGATCTGAAGAATTACACTAATGAAGTGGAATAAAAGAAGGTTTAGATCAACACTCATCATGTAGTGCAGTGTTTCAACTGCAAGGAACATTGGATTTTTTAAAATTAATTCCCTAAGACTAGGATTATCATAGGAAATCAACAACAACCACCAAGGAAATTAGGAAGGGAATTTGATATCATTGCTTCTAAAGTGGTGTCGAAAAACAATGTGGTGATCGGTATGCTAGTTATTCATTCAACTATATATAACATACAATTTGATTCTAGTTTTATGCATTCTTTCATATCATTCATGTTTATTAGAACTGTACAAACACCACCACAAAATTTTGGGACTAAGTTATCTATGAGAATCGCTAATGGGGAAATTATAGCATCTAAAGTACATACATACTCCCCAATTAATGTTTGTGGAAAAAACTCCTATAATATTTTTTTTACTTCCTTTGGTGGAGTTTGGTGCTATTTTTGGAAATCAATTGGATTCCTTTATAAAAATACAACACCAAATGATGGGAAATGGATATCAATCTTCACATCTCAAAGCATCCTCCAATTCATTACAAGTGTAATGTGGAAGATGAATCTTCTTTGGAATCATAATCTCATGTGTTGATATTACATCCTTATGAGAAATAATATGTCACTAAAATGATCGAGACAAAGGAGATGGTCATGCTCAATGACATTCCCATTTTGAGGGATTAGAATGATATATTCAATGAAGAGTTTCCTAGTCTTCCTCCTGATCAAGAGGCTGAGTTCTCAATTGATCTTAATATTTGATATCTTCTTATATCAATGAAACCGTATAGAATGGCCATCGTTGAGCTATTAATGCTAAATTAGAAGTAACATGGGAATTAGGATAGGGGTTTTATACGCCCAAGTCCTTTACCATGGGGTGCGATAATCCACTTCATCAACAATATGGATGGATCAACACGTCTTGGCATCAATTATCATGAGCTCAATCAAATAATGATAAAGAAAAATTAACCCCTTCTAAGAATAGATAACTTATTAAATAAGCTATATGGGGCCAGTTTTTTCTCTAAGGAGGACCTCCGATCAGGATATCACCACTGAAAGGTGAGAAAGGAAGATATTCACAATACTTCCTCTCAAAAGAGTTATGGAAACTATGAATTCATAGAGATTTCCTATAGATTCATCAATTATCTTGAAATTTTTCTTGAAGTAATTAATAGAGTCTTTATATATTACCTCGATAAATTTTTGGTAGTATTTATCGATGATATTCTGATATAATCCAAAAGCAAGGAGGAACACGAGGATATTTGGATTACTGTGATGAAGACTTTGCGAAGGGAAAAACTATATGCATTCTAAAGTAAATGTGAGTTATAGATAGGGAGGTATCATTCTTGGGGAATTTTATCAGTAGAAAAGGAATATCTATAGACCCCTCCAAGACAAAGTGAATTGAAGAGTAACCCTAGCTAATATCTATAATGGTGATCTACAATGATCTTGGTCTATCTGGGTATTATCAATGATTCGGGATGATCATATCTGGTCTTTAAAAAAAATTACCAAGATGAATTGAATTGGAGTGATGTTTGTCTTGACTCAGGGATGTGATGAAAGCTTTACGTTTCCCAAAACGAGGCTTATAACTGCGCTAGTACTCACAATCCCAAAAAAATTGACAACAGTTTGTTGTATATATCAATGATTCAAACAAATTATTATGATATGTAATTATGGGAAATGATAACGTGATAGCCTATTCATTACGGTAGATGATGATTCATGAGAAAAAATATCCTACACATGATCTAGAGTTGGGAGCTGTGATATTTATATTGAAAATCTGGCATAATAATATAAATGGGTAGAAGTGTGAGATATATATTTATCACAAAAGTATCTAATATATATTCACATAGATGTAGATTAATATGTGCCAGCGAAGATGGTTAGATCTCATCGAGGATTATGAATGCATAATCCACTACCATCCTGGTAAGAAAAATAAGGTTACAGATGCTCTAAGTAGAAATGGTCATGCATCTTTATCAATGACAAGAATTGAGAAGGATCCAATATTCTTATGTTTTCAAAAGATAGTCATTGGAATCATTAATATAGAAACATCATCCATCCTTTCTCAAATTATTTCTCAACCACACCTTCTGTAGAAATCAAAGGACGCTCAAAGAAATGATGTAGGAATTTAAACAATTGTGGAAGCTATCCGAAATGTGAATCATTTGAGTTATGATTGGTGAGGATGGATTCATAAGATTTGGGTCACAAATATTTGAAACAAAAAATCTAGATATAAATAAAGTGATTCTGAATGATTCACATAGCCCAACCTTCTCTATTCAACAAGGGATCAAGAAGATGTATTGATATCTTCGAGAGAAATTTTCATGGGAAAATATAAAAAGGTTGTCATTGAATATACATAAAATTTCCTTGTATGTCCACAAGTGAAGGATATAAGAAAAAAAATATAAATGGTCGATGCAACCATTTTCCACACAAACATGGAAGTGGGGGAACGTCACCATGGGCTTTTTCACTAGACTTCAAAGGACATTGAAAAAGAACAATTCTATATGGGTTATTCTGCATCATCTTATAAAGACAGATCACATTATCACAATTCAAAAGGAATTATAAATGGATCAACTTTCACAAAACAAACACACACACAAACACACACACATATATATATATAAGAGGTTGTATGGCTATATGGAGTAACTCTATAAATTATATCCAATTGAGATCCAGGCTTCACCTCGATGTTCTGGAAAATTCTCTAACATGCTCTAAACACTGAGTTGAACTTCTGTATGACTGATCATCCTAAAAATCATGGAAAATATATTCGAATATTTATAAACTAGAAGACATGTTCATAGAATGTTATATGGACTTCAAAGGTGGATGATACTAACATATTTGTATGGTTGAGTTCTCATACAACAGTAGTTTCCACTCCATCATGTGAATGACACCATATTAAGACTTTTATGGGAAAAATATTTAAAACACCATAATATTAGGTTGAAGTTAGTGATATTAAGAGGATATAACATGAAATAGTCAACGAAATATTTGAAAAGGTGAAAATAATTCAGCAGCACATCATGGGAGCCTAAAGTTGAAAAAAGATCTTTGTAGACAATTATCGATAGGACATGTAGTTTAAGGTTGGATACATGGTATACCTCTACATATCTCTATGGAATAGGATAATGAGATTCAAGAAGAATGGAATGTTATGTCCTAGTTACATTGGAACCTTCGATATTCTTGATTGAGTTTGAGCTGTGACAAATCGACTAGTACTTCCACCTACCATGCCTTAAGTACAAGATGTATTCCATGTATACCTATTAAGTAATTACATACCAGATCCCTACCATGTACTCTCTTTATAGGTGGTATAGTTGGAGAAGTATTTTTATTATGAGGAGTAGCTAGTGAAGTTGTTGGATCCTAGAGATAATGTTATATGAAATAAGACTAATCATCTTGTCAAAGGACTACGGTAGATCCATAAGTACTAAGAGACAACATGAGAACTGCAGGAAGTGATGAAGAAAAATTACACACACTTTTTTTCAACTTATAATGTAAAACGAAATTTTGAGGGTCAAATTAAATAAGGGGAAGAATGTAATGACCCAATGTTTTATAAATGGATTTCCATTCTTATAATTATGTCTTATAATATAATCACATTACATTACATATAGAATAGAATAAAAACATTATAAAAGAAAAATTATTGAATTAAATGCTATTTCTAGAAGTTAAGAGACACATACCAGTTAAATAGTAACATGACCTTTGGAATAGTAATGTGACCTTATGAATTGTAAATAAGAAAATATAATAGTAACCTCACAATTAAGGTATAAATAAATTTTACCATCTTATAAGTGTCAATATGATGTAATTATGTCATAATATAAGTAAATAAATATTTTTCAAAATTAGTTTTTATGTGCAGGTGTTTTTTAGGTCATGTATATTTAATTAAAATTTAATGAATAATTTAAAAAATTAAAAGAGAAATTATTTTAATAAAATGTATTAATAATATAATATTTTTGATGTCTTATGATTATCATATTATTGTATGACGTCTTAATTAATTTTTCAAAGTGTTATAAAAGTAATTTTCTGTAATGGACCGGACCCCTCCGGTCCATTCCTTTGTTGAAATCGATGTGGTCAACATGGCGCGCATAACAATGATAATTATTAATGATAAAAACGAAGAAGATTTTAAAAAAAAATTAAAAGATGTTTTGTCAGTTTATTATATTAAATAATAAAGATGGTGATATAAAGTGCGTGATTAATTAAATTAAAAGGGGTTTTAATTCTAAATAAGAATTTAAAAAAATAAGGCGTTTAGTTTAATATTAATTGAGAAATTGTTGGAATTAAATTAGAATAATAATAATAGGTGTTGCGTTATTAATATTATTCATAATATTAATGAGAAATTAATAAAATGAGTTATGATATTTATTGCAAGTAAATAAATGAAGATGCGTAGCGTAAGTGTTATTATTATTATGATGGCTTGAAAATATTTGGTGTTAATTAAATTAAAGTGGTTTTAGTTTAATCAATGTGAAATAAAAGAAATATAATTGAATAATTAAATTGACCTATGTTACGCGACATTGATGTGGCATGGTTGGATTCAGATATCCAACGCGGTGGTTTAATGTAGTCAATGCGATGAGCATAAATATTATTGTTATTAAAAATAATAATGGCGATGAGTTAATAAAATGAAATAATGAATTGTTATTATTATTATTGAAAAAGAGTAATAACAATGATGACGTAAAACTATGTGCGAGAGATTAATGAAATTAAATGTATTAAAAAGGGGTTGAATATGTAAGTTATATTAATTTCGTTTTGTCATTTAATTCAATTAAATGAAATGGTTTTGAGTCACATGGAATGGTTTTAGTTTAATATAAGAATAATTATGGTAATATAATTTAATGGGACTAAATTTGAACATTAATGATGGGTATTATTAATATTAATTTTATTAATAATGGTATTGAAGTGAGATTGGAGAGAGATTACAAAGTGATGGAATAATAAAGAAAATAATAAAAACCATAAAGGAATGAAGGTTGGGGCATGTTGGGCATGGTGTAAAGGAAAGGGGAGGCGCCACTTTGGTTGGAGCATGAGGGAATTGTGGAAGAATTAATGAGATTGGAGAGAGAAGGAGGCAAAGGAAATAAAGATTTAGAATTTAATGCAATAAAATAAATAAGTTAAAAAAAAGGAAATCAATCAAGGGGTGGGGCGTGGTTGGCATGGATTCAAGGAGGAGCCATTTTGTTTGGTGCGTGATGAAATTTTGAGAAGAAAGGAGATTGGAGAGAGAAAGAAAAAAAAGAATAAGATAAAAAAGATTAAATGAGATAATAAATGAAAATAAATAAATAATCAAAATAATCAAAATCCCATGTGAGGCGCATGGGAAGTGAATGTGTTGGGCGTGAGTGAATTGGAAATTTTGATTGGAGAGAGACATATATCCTCTTTTTTTTAATAAATATAATAATAATATTATTATTTTGGGTGATCAAAATATAAAAAGTCTATAACTTCTTCATATGGTGTCGGAATGACGAACTGTCAGCGGCAGTGTAATCCTGTAATTAAGACGGTCATTTTAAGACCAGTGATGGATACCTTTTTATGAGTTATGTGTCGGGTCAACGAAACACACATATTAATAAAATTAACGTTTTTTTTAGAACGCGTGGAAACCGCGTGCCGTGTCGTGTGTTGACCAGTCAAAACGCGTAACGGGTGTACGGTCACACCGTGTATTCATCAATACACGCTGCATACTGTTTTACCTATTCATTGCCTATATAAGAAAGGGTCGCGGATTATTTCCAGACCAATCGTTTCTTCTTCGCACGACGACGCTCTTGGACGATCGAGAAGTATTCCTCCTCTAACTTCTTTGTCCGAGCTCCGAATTACGATCCGTCAGCGGCCACAGGATCGTAGCGACGAGACGAAGCTTCTAAGCCCAGACTTGTCACCTTTCCTTCCGGCCCTCCTTCTCCAGCTTCCATCCTAGGAGGCGTTTGTCGGGTTTGGCGAAGGCGGAGGACACCGAAGGACGTCGTCAGAAGCGACGTGATCGGGACCTTTTGAGGTAGGGATCTCACCTTTGTCTCTCTAATTTGTGTATCATGTGTGGCGGGTATCCTTTTTTTTCATGAGAAATGGTTGAACCTTTAAATAAAGATAATAGCTGGTTAAAGAATGGGGTTGGGAAGTTAGTGATTGTTGTTACCTTACTTTTTATATCATGTGATATTATATTTGTGAATCGAATGAGCTTCTACCTACTGAAAATCACAATCGTTGGGGGCCTTTGCTTACGCAATTAAATGCTTCCCTCTCCTTCTGTATTTTCTTATGGATGGAAACTTCATGAAATGTGGAAATTGGTTAATCACGTAAAGTTGACTTTTTAAATGAAAATCTATAACCCTTGTGTGATCACCCCAGTTGAACCAAAATGGAATAATGAACTTGTGGGTGTCGGCTTGGTTACGTGGAATGTGTTGGGGGTGTTTGGTGGGCTGTCGTGGTTTGGGTGAGCAGCGGGGTTGCGACGTTTGGGTGGTGATCTTATTGGAATGGTTGATGGTGGAAACGTGGAGGTGTGAAATGTTTCGTAAACGATGGGGTTGAAATGGGAAGTGGTTGGTTGTGGAAAATGCCTTTATTTATGAAAAGTGTTTTGATTTATGAAAAGTGTTTTGATTATGAAAAGTGTTTTGAAGTAAAAGTTGTTTTCAAATGCGGAAATGTTTTGTGTGTGGAAAGGGTTTTATGTGTGGAACTTTGAAATAAATGAATGATGGAATGTTGTATGGTTGTGATAATCTTTTGTAAATGAAATGGCATGTGGTTGCTTGCGTTTTACCTAACCTTGGTTGTGGATGGCAGGGATATGTTTGTGAAAGGTTTTGTCTGGATGATAGTTGCCCAGTAGTAATAATTGTTAAACCATTGCACGAAACATGAAAACCTAAATGGGGTTGGGGGATGATTGTTTGGTTTTTGATGCATGCTTCGTGGTAGCAGTGTCGAGGCACATGCTCAGTTCCTCTTTTTAAGAAGCCATAGGTTGGGCTGTGTGTTTGGTATATGTATATATATAATTGTATCTTTGTGTTATGTCGCACCACACCCATGTCAAGCACCTAGTGCCAAACACTCCCATTTTATGGGAGAGGGTGTTCCCCCTTAGTTACTAGCTCCTTCCTGCTCCTTCTTCCATAGGCTATGATGGCTTGAGGTGACCTTACACCCAAGACTCTTCGGGTAGGTCTCGGAGGCTATGATGGCTTGAGGCGACCTTTATCCCAAGACTCTTCGGGCAGGCTTACCGTTCCCAAGAACCTTCGGGATGAGGCCCAGGTGTCTGCGGGCGGGTTAGTGGTTGTGGCCCAGGTGTGTGCGGGCGGGATGCGTGGTTTGGCCCAGGTGTGTGCGGGCGGGATGCGTGGTTTGGCCCAGGTGTGTGCGGGCGGGAAGAGTGTGGTAGCGTCAGGACGTTTGCCGTTAGGAAGAGCAACATCTAATTAAGTGGGAAATGGTGCGGGGTACCCAATACTTTTGTTCTATATATATATACTAAACTTGTTTGTGTTACTCGGTGAGTGTGACCAGTGAGGCTGGGTGGATAGTTTTTCCTTGTTAGTTTCTGGTTCTTCTGTTTTCTCACGGGACCTTAGGGTGTCTCCCCACTTGTGCACGAGAGCTTTAGGTTTCCCTACTGAGTATACTTGTATGCTCACCCTACGTTTACTTTCAGGTTTCCAGGAGGACTACCAGGGCCGTGTGGGACCCTACTAGTCGGGCAGTTGGAGTTGTTGCAGTTGTTGTTCTCTTGTTTTCTTTGGCATTGTACTTTTGAGCTTCCTTGTACTCGTACCTTGTTATAAAAATTGTTTAAACATGCATGTGGGTTTGGTTTTGGTTTATTTATATACACTTGTTCTTTTCCCTTTTTGGTGGTTGACTTGTCTTATTTCCCGATCCAAAATAATAAAAAGGGTAATGCCTCCCATATTTGTGAAAACACATACCCTTGGTGCTAGTCGCCAACCCGGGGCCTACTGGAGGCGGGACTCGGGGGTCATTATCTCCCTTTCACCATTGCCAGCTCAGGAGGGGAATCTTTTGTGGGAGGGGGTCGTGACAGAATGGTATCAGAGGCTGATGGTTGAGAGATAGGATGGAGTCTGGAGTTAGGAACAGTGAGGATTGCATGGGATGGTAGGGCAACAGTGTTCGTTAATCTTGGTGCGTGACATAGGCCAGGGAAGACCGGCTAGGACACGGGATTTTGGGGCCCCCCGTGATCCGATGCAAGGACTCTGAGCCTACCGAACGACCAAGTGAGACTATATTGATTGCAGGGTAGAGACCCTAGGGAAGGTACATGCATCATCATGTTTGTGTTTTACTTGATTTGGGTGTTCTGGGAAAGAAATTGAAATAAAATGATAATTAAAACTTTGAGTTTTTCCTTACTAATTGGGCTTAGGCGATCCTTGTTTACCGTACATCTATGGCACTTGGACGTGAACAGAAATGCAGAGGAGTGGGACGCGGACAATTTCACGCAACAGAAGTGGCAACCCCAGCAAGGCGAAAGATCGAGAGAGATGTTTCGTGTTTTACTTAAATTCTCTCGTTTATGTTTTGTTTAAATCCAGGAGCATCACACTCAATTGTTGAAACTCATTCTCGCCCATGCTTTGGTCCTGGACCTTGTTTTTCATGAGTCTATAATGCTATGTTGTTTCCCGCTTTTCTTTAAATGTACGTGAAGATCCCTATCATGTGGGGAGGGGAAGACCTAATCCCTAATCGAGATGCATTAATGTGGGTGCGATTTAACCCGTGCAGGCGAGTCAGTGCCGCCTAAAGCGGATAATATCTCAACATGGGAGAAGGAATTCCTCAAGCCATGTGTCCGGGCAGTGTGTGGGTTTTACGTTGTTGGGTGCAGTGTAAGTTGAAAAAAAAAACCTAATATATGGGAAAGGAAAAACCTGATCCTTAATCAAGATGCATTAATGAGGATGCGATTAAACCCGTGCAGGCGAGTCAGTGCCGCCTAAAGCGGATAGTATCTTGACATAGGAGAGGGAATTCCTAACTCATAGAGTTGTCGGTTATTTCTTGTTATGACAAGAGCCCTAAGAGGTATCTTGCGGAGTGGTTGTTTGGATCCTTTCTTTTTCTTGGTTTGTTTTTAATTCTCGAGGACGAGAATGTTTTAAGAGGTATCTGATGTAATGGACCGGACCCCTCCGGTCCATTCCTTTGTTGAAATCGATGTGGTCAACACGGCGCACGTAACAATGATAATTATTAATGATAAAAACGAAGAAGATTTTAAAAAAAAATTAAAAGATGTTTTTTCAGTTTATTATATTAAATAATAAAGATGGTGATATAAAGTGCGTGATTAATTAAATTAAAAGGGGTTTTAATTCTAAATAAGAATTTAAAAAAATAAGGCGTTTAGTTTAATATTAATTGAGAAATTGTTGGAATTAAATTAGAATAATAATAATAGGTGTTGCGTTATTAATATTATTCATAATATTAATGAGAAATTAATAAAATGAGTTATGATATTTATTGCAAGTAAATAAATGAAGATGCGTAGAGTAAGTGTTATTATTATTATGATGGCTTGAAAATATTTGGTGTTAATTAAATTAAAATGGTTTTAGTTTAATCAATGTGAAATAAAATAAATATAATTGAATAATTAAATTGACGTATGTTACGCGACATTGACGTGGCATGGTTGGATTCAGATATCCAACGTGGTGGTTTAATGTAGTCAATGCGATGAGCATAAATATTATTGTTATTAAAAATAATAATGGCAATGAGTTAATAAAATGAAATAATGAATTGTTATTATTATTATTGAAAAAGAGTAATAACAATGATGACGTAAAACTATGTGCGAGAGATTAATGAAATTAAATGTATTAAAAAGGGGTTGAATATGTAAGTTATATTAATTTCGTTTTGTCATTTAATTCAATTAAATGAAATGGTTTTGAGTCACATGGAATGGTTTTAGTTTAATATAAGAATAATTATGGTAATATAATTTAATGGGACTAAATTTGAACATTAATGATGGGTATTATTAATATTAATTTTATTAATAATGGTATTGAAGTGATATTGGAGAGAGATTACAAAGTGATGGAATAATAAAGAAAATAATAAAAACCATAAAGGAATGAAGGTTGGGGAATGTTGGGCATGGTGTAAAGGAAAGGGGAGGTGCCACTTTGGTTGGAGCATGAGGGAATTGTGGAAGAATTAATGAGATTGGAGAGAGAAGGAGGCAAAGGAAATAAAGATTAGAATTTAATGCAATAAAATAAATAAGTTAAAAAAAAAGAAATCAATCAAGGGGTGGGGCGTGGTTGGCATGGATTCAAGGAGGAGCCATTTTGTTTGGTGCGTGATTAAATTTTGAGAAGAAAGGAGATTGGAGAGAGAAAGAAAAAAAAGAATAAGATAAAAAAGATTAAATGAGATAATAAATGAAAATAAATAAATAAACAAAATAATCAAAATCCCATGTGAGGCGCATGGGAAGTGAATGTTTTGGGCGTGAGTGAATTGGAAATTTTGATTGGAGAGAGACATATATCCTCTTTTTTTAATAAATATAATAATAATAATATTATTTTGGGTGATCAAAACTTAAAAAGCCTATAACTTCTTCATATGATGTCGGAATGACGAACAGTCAGCGGCAGTGTAATCCTGTAATTAAGACGGTCATTTTAAGACCAGTGATGGATACCTTTTTATGAGTTATGTATCTGGTCAACGAAACACACATATTAATAAAATTAACGTTTTTTTTAGAACGCGTGGAAACCGCGTGACGTGTCGTGTGTTGACCAGTCAAAACGCGTAACGGGTGTACGGTCACACCGTGTATTCATCAATACACGCTGCATACTGTTTTACCTATTCGTTGCCTATATAAGAAAGGGTCGCGGATTATTTCCAGACCAATCGTTTCTTCTTCGCACGACGACGCTCTTGGACGATCGAGAAGTATTCCTCCTCTAACTTCTTTGTCCGAGCTCTGAATTACGATTCGTCAGCGGCCACAGGATCGTAGCGACGAGATGAAGCTTCTAAGCCCGGACTTGTCACCTTTCCTTCTGGACTTCCTTCTCCAGCTTCCATCCTAGGAGGCGTTTGTCGGGTTTGGCGAAGGCGGAGGACACCGAAGGACGTCTTCGGAAGCGACGTGATCGGGACCTTTTGAGGTAGGGATCTCACCTTTGTCTCTCTAATTTGTGTATCATGTGTGGCGGGTATCCTTTTGTTTTCATGAGAAATGGTTAAACCTTTAAATAAAGATAATAACTGGTTAAAGAATGGGGTTGGGAAGTCAGTGATTATTGTTACCTTACTTTTTATATCCTGTGATATTATATTTGTGAATTGAATGAGCTTCTACCTATTGAATATCACAGTCGTTGGGGGCCTTTGCTTACGCAATTAAATGTTTCCCTCTCCTTCTGTATTTTCTTATGGATGGAAACTTCATGAAATGTGGAAATTGGTTAATCACATAAAGTTGACTTTTTAAATGAAAATCTAGAACCCTTGTGTGATCACCCCGGTTGAACCAAAATGGAATAATGAACTTGTGGGTGTCGGCTTGGTTACGTGGCATGTGTTGGGGGTGTTTTGTGGGCTGTCATGGTTTGGGTGAGCAGCGGGGCTGCGACGTTTGGGTGGTGATCTTATTGTAATGGTTGATGGTGGAAACGTGGAGGTGTGAAATGTTTCGTAAACGATGGGGTTGAAATGGGAAGTGGTTGGTTGTGGAAAATGCCTTTATTTATGAAAAGTTTTTTGATTTATGAAAAGTGTTTTGATTATGAAAAGTGTTTTGAAGTAAAAGGTGTTTTCAAATGCGGAAATGTTTTGTGTGTGGAAAGGGTTTTATGTGTGGAACTTTGAAATAAATGAATGATGGAATGTTGTATGGTTGTGATAATCTTTTGTAAATGAAATGGCATGTGGTTGCTTGCGTTTTACATAACCTTGGTTGTGGATGGCCGGGATATGTTTGTGAAAGGTTTTGTCTGGATGATAGTTGCCCAGTAGTAATAATTGTTAAACCATTGCATGAAACATGAAAACCTAAATGGGGTTGGGGGATGATTGTTTGGTTGTTTATGCATGCTTCGTGGTAGCAGTGCCGAGGCACATGCTCAGTTCCTCTTTTTAAGAAGCCATAGGTTGGGATGTGTGTTTGGTATATGTATATATATAATTGTATCTTTGTGTTTTGTCGCACCACACCCATGTCAAGCACCTAGTGCCAAACACTCCCATTTTATGGGAGAGGGTGTTCCCCCTTAGTTACTAGCTCCTTCCTGCTCCTTCTTCCATAGGCTATGATGGCTTGAGGTGACCTTACACCCAAGACTCTTCGGGTAGGTCTCAGAGGCTGTGATGGCTTGAGGCGACCTTTAGCCCAAGGCTCTTCGGGCAGGCTTACCGTTCCCAAGAACCTTCGGGATGAGGCCCAGGTGTCTGCGGGCGGGTTAGTGGTTGTGGCCCAGGTGTGTGCGGACGGGATGCGTGGTTTGACCCATGTGTGTGCGGGCGGGATGCGTGGTTTGGCCCAGGTGTGTGCGGGCGGGAAGAGTGTGGTAGCGTCAGGACGTTTGCCGTTAGGAAGAGCAGCATCTAATTAAGTGGGAAATGGTGCGGGGTACCCAATACTTTTGTTCTATATATATATACTAAACTTGTTTGTGTTACTTGGTGTGTGTGACCAGTGAGGCTGGGTGGATAGTTTTTCCTTGTTAGTTTTTGGTTCTTCTGTTTTCTCACGGGACCTTACGGTGTCTCCCCACTTGTGCACGATAGCTTTAGGTTTCCCTACTGAGTATACTTGTATGCTCACCCTACGTTTACTTTCAGGTTTCCAGGAGGACTACCAGGGCCATGCGGGACCCTACTAGTCGGGCAGTTGGAGTTGTTGTAGTTGTTGTTCTCTTGTTTTCTTTGGCATTGTACTTTTGAGCTTCCTTGTACTTGTACCTTGTTATAAAAATTGTTTAAACATGCATGTGGGTTTGGTTTGGGTTTATTTATATACACTTGTTCTTTTCCCTTTTTGGTGGTTTACTTGTCCTATTTCCCGATCCAAAATAATAAAAAGGGTAATGCCTCCCATATTTGTGAAAACTCATACCCTTGGTGCTAGTCGCCAACCCGGGGCCTACTGGAGGCGGGACTCGGGGGTCATTATCTCCCTTTCACCATTGCCAGCTGAGGAGGGGCATCTTTGGTGGGAGGGGGTCGTGACATTTTCATTTTAAATTTGTATTTTTAAGGTAAATTAGGGTTTTAATTAAAAATTGAAAATCTAATATTTAGAAAAAAAATTAAATAAGGAGTTAAATTTTGAATTCAAAATGTCAAAAAAAAAGGATGAATATTTGGAATTTTTCTAAAATGCTTGAATTTTTTGTGAATATTGTAAATCTGTAATTTATAGTATATGTAAATATTTTAATTTTTGAGCCATGATTGAGTCTTGGATGATGTAAGGGACCATTTTATCAAGTTCACATGTACACGTTACATTATTTTGTACCAATAATCTATACTATTTCTTTTCTTAAGGAAAATATTAAATATTGAATATACTTATGAGAAAACAACCCTACTCCACCACTATAAATACAACCCCTCACCACCTCCTCTCCTCACACACCACAAGCCTCGGAATTTTATAAATTATTTCCAATTCTTTTTCCAAACCTCTCCCCTCTATATAGTATATTTTTTTCTCATTAAAAGACCAAAACCTCTTCTCTTAGGAGGCTCTAAAGGAGGATAAATTCAAGAGGTAAATTCCTCTTTGCAATTCTTTTATTTTCCTTTAAAGTTACATTCCTTTTATTATTTTCTCAACTCTAATAATAAAAAAAGTATGATAAATAATGTACCTTACATATACTATAATTTTTTTTTCTAATGATTAATACAAATCCCATATTATAAAATGTATTATATAAATTTTTTTAAGTTATGTAATTTCATTAATATAATATTATTACACTTCTGAAAACTCATTCGCATTTTACATGAACTTCCATACCTTTATAAAAGTGAATCGATCATGAAATCAAAAAAAAATGAGAACTCCCCGAACCATAAAATTGAACACTATTACTCATCAAAAGTTCCATAGATTAACATAACAAAGTTGTAAAAAAATGAAAAATAGAAAGTAAGTGATGGCCGCATCCTATAGAATTTCTTCATATGAAGCCCATTTTTTAGTGATCAGAAAGGAGGTATCATCACCGGGATTCTATCTTGACCAAACCTAATCCGATCTTCAACACGTAATTAAATATATTATTATGTAAAATGGTTATATAAAATATGAAAATCCTTTGTTTTATGTTTTTGGATTTAAAAAAACTTTTAAAATTTCTATCGTATCTAATATAGCTATTGAATAGTTATCATATGATTAGTATAAATATAGGGCTTTAACAAATCTCATTTACTCATAGAAAGTAAGTGATGGCCTCATCTAATAGAATTTCTTCATATGAAGCCCATTTTTAGTGATCAGAAAGGAGGTATCATCACTGGGTTTCTCTCTTGACCTAACCTAAGCCGATCTTCAACACGTTAAGCTTGAATGAAACCACATACAAGAGAAGTGGATGTTAATACTGATTACCACCCGAGCAATGTTATCTGATCCGCCCCAGGAGTCTATCATCATCACACACCTTACCCTTAATACACATGCGGGTGCTATAAGGGATTATGTAATAGGACCCTAGAAATACGAATATGTGCATTATTTTTGTATAAAGAATATAAATTTCATTTTTGTTACTTTGTAAATATTTTTTAAGTGTAAATATAATTTTTAGTTAATATTCAATTAAGAAATCTATTTTAATGAATTAATTGAATTTTTTAATTAAAAAATATTTTAATAATAAAATATTATTACTAAATTAAATTAAATTTTATATAAATTATCGTAAAATTTCTTATGAAAATAATTGTAATTTTTATTAAGGTTTTAAAGCTGTTTTTTTCAAAACCCATGAATTTTTGACAAAATTTTGGTTTTTATTTTAAATGTAAAAAATTAATATATTTATATAAATATTTAGATAAAATGAATATTATTTTTGGGTTTATGATGTTGAAATTATCTAATAGTGAATTTTTAATAATTTTCTTAGATAGTCGAATTTTTGGGTAAAAATAAAATAATGTTTAAATATATAAGGTATTTTATGATATCATAATGACCCAATATTTATGTAATAAAGTACTATAAAAATTATTTTCATCCAATATATGATTTATATATAAAATAATTTTATTTTAGATTGCTTTTATTAATTTTATGTTGCCATAGTAGACCCTCTATAACATTTAAAAAAATTAGCTTTTTAAAATGATTTCCTTGAGAGTGTGACTCGACTCAAAATAAGAAAGAAAAATATTTTAATATTTTCAGAAATATTCCATACAATATAATGTTTTCCACTTCCATTTTCCAAAAACCAGGGGAGAAACCATGGATTTATTTGTGCTTTTGACTAGTTTAATGTGTACTGTCAAAACCTAAATAATAAATAATTCCCTCACTTTTCCTATATAAACCCACTCATACTCCCATTCCACCTCACTCAAAACATTTAGAGCTCTACCATAATTTTACCTACTCTTTACAGAATCCTCCCATGGCTCCCCAAGCTCCCTGGAAGCCTCTTTCTAAACTCTCTCAATTCATTGGGATCACACATCCAAGTAATATATTTCGTCCTTTCTCATTTTTCTCTGAATTTCTATTTGTTGTAATACCCATTTATTTTCAATAAAAAATAATGGTGTAAAATTTTTCACCTCCCCCAAACTTACCTCCTTATTTTTTAATGATGAGAGACCTCTTTATCTCTCATTAATTCCCCACATGTACACCTATTACCAAGCCAAAATTCCATAAGAAATTTATCTCTTCTTATTTACATTCAATCAATTATTTTATATTATGCATCTAAATTACCATAAATATGTTGGGATATTATGTTCCATGACCCCTTAATGTACATTCCACGCATAAATGGTGAGATATCCCTTTCTCTCATCAACCCATTTTAAAATTTCTTATTTGACGTTGTTATGCTGCCGGAGTTACACCAAAACTTCCCATGCCAAAATCATTATGTTAGTGAATACAATACCAATTTCTCTATCAAGGGTATTCAAATTTATACACATGTATTTGTTGATTTATTACTTACATTTACGAATTCGACAACTCTCATTCATGGAATAAATTATTTGGGATAATTAATGAATTTAGTATGATCCATGAGGTACACTTGTGTATGAAATGAAATGTTTATAAAGAGTTCACCCTAATAGTGATCCAATGCATTGGGTAATGATCAGTATCATGATAAGTCAAGTGAAATGAGGGTTTACTCTAGCTAATTCATGGGAAATGAGGGTTTACTCATTCTAATTCAAGTTCAGTGAGGGTTTAATCTTATTCAATGTGCAATGAACCTTGGATCATGCTAATATCTTGTTAAATTTTGTTGAAACATTTCCATGATATAATAATAATAACTCTATATCATGCCATTATGTTAATGTTTCTCTTATGATCCATTGATATGTCTATTGCCTAACATGTACTATATTCTTCATGTTATTTCTTGTTTACTCCCTTACTGAGCATTATAGCTCACCATTTTTTATGCATGTCCTCAGGTTTTCCCATGAAACGATAAGTACGAAGGAATTTTGTGGTCATGTAAAATAATTTCTCAATAAAGATGCATACATCATGTTTTATGTTGTTATGTAATGTTCCTAATCACTACAGACACTAGACCTCTCTATATTATATGTTGTATTAAGTGAAAATTTTACGTTATAAATTATTTTTAGGTGTGAAATAAAGAGAATGGTTGTTATAGTTGGTATTAGAGGATAAGTTTAGTTATTTTTGGGGTTTGGATTAGAAAACCCCAGTGAAAGACTTTGGGATTTGATTAATTATAAAAAAACATCCCTAAATTTTGGTGATTATATCATAAGTGTTTTATGAAGACAATAGTTCTATTTCTAGAAACAAACAATTAGAGGTGCCTCTGGCATATATAATTCTACGGTTAAAACCCAAAAACAATGATTAGAGCTAGACTTGAATGGGAATGGGTGCACAAAAACAGGCTTTGATTCACTCTTGGTTACAACACTCCTGGGGGATATGATTTGTTAAATTCATAATCTTAGTATGAACTATTATTAATCGAATAAAAAAATACCCCTAATAATATATGTTGGGAAGTAGATCATGGATAACACAGATTGAAGTATATAAATTCATAAGTTATGGAAATAAAAGGAATTTATAAGTTATCTATTTTTTTCGTTGGATTACCCTTTATGTGTAACCCTTAAATTTAATTTTATTCCATAAAATGCCTTGTAATATGAGGACTCAATCTAACAACCGATGTGAAGATCAATGTGAGGATTATTCTAATGAGATTCCCAATCTGATGGGAGGGGGAATCATGAACTTTTTAAAGATACTGTCTTTTTTAAATCATGTTTTGAATAGAAACATGGTTCAAGAGAATCGTCCACCCCCCCCCCCCAAGAAATAAATCGAGTGTTTCATGAGTCAAAGTCCTCCTACTTTTAATGGAACATTTGATCTCTCAATTGTAGAACAATGGATCAACTGCCTTTAAAAGTATACTCTATCCTAAAATGTTCCGAACAAGTGAAGGTACTTATGGTTGCTTATCAAAGGACAATGAAGCTAGTAAATGGTGGAAATTTATCAAACATATGAAGCTTGGGATGATATCGAGACTTATGACTGGAAGGATTTCTAGAAAATGTTTCTCAACCAATATTTTCCTCGTACCCTCTAACTTAAGGTGGAAAGGGACTTCCTTTACCTTATGAAAAACAAAGAATAATCCATTGGATCATATGAGGAATACTTCACAAGGTTTTCAAGATACACTTATAGCTTTTTTGTTCCCCCGAATGCATGGTTAACCGCTTCTTTTGTGGGATAAAACCTGGCCTATATAAAGCCCTGATAATCCATGACATCGATATCTATGAAAAAATTGTCCGATGTGACCTAAATGTTGAAATGGAGATTGAAAAATATCAGAGGTATCATGGGGTTAAGATTCAAAAGTGGAATTTAATTTGGGAAGTCTGATAGATAAATCCAATAGTGCTATGAAATTTCAGCACCCCACTTTCCCCAGGTGACGAAAGAAGCACCCCAGAAATTTCTTGAAGTGGATGAGGAATTGATTTAGGAGTGCAATGGAAGGGAACCTAAACATTAACTGCTAACAAGAATAACCCGCTGCTACAATATAGGTGAGGTACTCTCCATTCGACCGTCAACGCATTGTTCGTTTCTTAAATTTCAAATAACCAAGGCACGTTGCAAACCAATGTCCTTTGGAAAGGATTTTTAGAGGAAATAAATAACCTCCAAGGCAGCATGGGAGATCTTTTGACATCACTACCACTAAAGAGAACCATGACAACAAAGTGGTCATAAGTACTCTAGTTATTCATTCAAGAATAGATAACACACTTTTTGATTCTGGTTCAACACATTCCTTTATAGCCCAAAAGATAATCAGAACAATCCCAACACCACCACAAATAATGGAAGTATAGATATTAGTGAGAACTGAAAATGGGGAAATAATTTCATCCTATGAAGATAAATCCACCCCCGTTATAATTTCTATATTTAATATCTCAGAGAGCCTCATCATACTCCCTCTGCTGGAATTTGATGCAATTCTTGTCTTGGATTGTATTTCCTTTTAAAGATCCAACATAAATTTCCATGAGAGAGAAATCACTCTTTATATAGTGAATCGACCCTGTACAAGTGCAAGGAGGAGGATTAATCTTCTTTATGACCATCATCTCAAGTATGGATATTAATTTCATATGAGCATGCATATATTTCTTAGATGATTTATTTTAAATAAGCAACTATATTTGAAGACATGCCTATTATGAGGGAATTCGCTGAAGTGTTTCCCGAGGAATTTCCTAGTCTTCCTCCTATAAGAGAAGTTTAATTATTGATTGATCTTATACCTGGATAATTTCTAATATCCAAGACTCCATATAGAATGGATGTTTTAGAGATTTAGGAGATAAAGAAATAACAACATGAGATTATGGATAAAGGGTTTATACACCCATGTGCATCACCATGGGGTGCACCTTTCCTCTTCATTAGGAATATGGATGGGTAAATGCGCCATTTCATTGATTATTGTGAGATCAAAAAAATCACAATAAAGAAAAATTATCATTTTCCTTAAGTTGATGACTTTTTAGATCAACTATGTTGAGCACAATACTTCTCCAAGGTGCATATTCGGTCAGGATATTACCAAGTATGGGTGAAGAAGGAGGATATCCTCAAGACTGTTTTTCGTACAAGATACGGGCACTATGAATTCATAGTAATGCCTTTTCGACCAACTAATTCTCTATAAATCATTATGGACTCTTTGAATAGAGTCCTTAGAGATTATAATGGAAAATTTTTAGTAGTTTTTTATAGATGATATTATAATATTCTCCAAAACCACGGAGGAGCATGAAGAGCATCTAAGAACTTTACTAGAGACCTTAAGTAAGGAGAATATCTATGAAAAGTATATAAAGTGTGAGTTATGGTTGAAGGAGGTCTCATTATTGGGTCAAATCATCCCACGAAATGAGATATCTATAGATCCCTTCAAGAAAATTGAAATTAGTGGATGTTCGATCCCATCATTGGTGACAAATATCTGCAGCTTCCTAGGGTTTTATGGATATTATCACCAATTTGTAAGAAATTTCTCACTATTTTCCTACCCTCTTACCATGCTAAACCAGAAGGGAGTCAAGTTTTCATGGAGTTATGAATGTGAGGATTCTTTCATGGAGTTGAAAATAAGGCTTATCACTGAGCTCGTGCTCCCACTACCCGCAAGTGGAGAATATTATGTGGTATTCAGTGATGCTTTGAAGATAGTTCTGGGATGTGTGTTGATGTAATATGATAAATTCATTTCCTATGGTTCCAGGGAATTGAAAATTCAGGAGAAAAACTATCCAACACATGATCTGGAGTTGGATGTAGTAATCTTCCCTTTGAAAATTTGGCGGAATTACATCTTTGGGGAAAAGTGTGAAATATATACGGATCACAAAGCGTCAAGTATATATTAACACATAAAAAGATTAATATGGGCCAATAAATATGGTCAGAGATGGTAAAAGACTTACCACCCTAGGAAAGTGAACAAGGTGGAAGATTTTCTATGTAGAAAGGACCCAAGGATTCTATCATTGAAGAAAATTGGAAAGGATCCAATCCTCTTAGATTTGATGAAGATGGACAAGGGAATCATAAATAAGTGAACATAATCAATCCTTTCACAAATTATTTCTCAACTATCTCTTTTAGAAAGGTTAAAGGATCCTCAAAATGAATATGTGAGAATTTAGATGAAATTGGAAACAATAAAAAAAGGGAAATCCTCGGAGTTCAATGTTAATAAAGAGGGAATTTTGAGACTGGGGTCAAGAATATGTGTTCCATCAAATCTAATGCTAAGGAAATAACTTTTCGATGATGCACATATATCGAATTTCAACTTTCACCTAGGAAACACAATGATGTATCAAGATCTCCAAGAGCATTATTAGTGGGATAACATGATGAAGAAGAACGTTGAGTATACACCAAAGTGCTTGGTGTGTCAGCAAGGGAAGGCTGAGAGGCAGAAGTCTAAGGGGATGATTCAACCATTAGCCATACCAACATGTAAATGGGGAAATACCACCCTGGAAATTGTCACCTGACTTACAAAGAAATCCAAAGGAAACAATTCTTTCTAGGTCATTGTGGATCATCTTATAAAGACTACACACTTCATTGTAATTTGAGAGGTTTTATAATTGGATCAACTAGAATAGATATATATTAAAGAAGTGGTATGGTGAATGGAGTAACACTATCTATTGTATCTGATCGAGATCCAAGATTCACCTCTAAGATCTGGATGAGTCTCCAACAAGCTTTGAATACTAAGGTGAAATTTAGTACGACTTATCATCCAAAAACAAATGGCATATCTGATTGGACTATCCAAACACTTGAGGACATGATGAGATCATGCTCAATAGACTTCGAAGGAGTATGTGATCAACATCTTCCTCTGGTTGAGTTCTCTTACAATAAAATTTTCCACTCATGAAACCAAATGTATCCTTACGAAGCCCTTTATGGGAATAGGTGTAGAACACCAGCATATTGAGATGAAGTTGGGGAGTGAAATCTCTTAGGTCCAGAAATGTTCGATGAAATGGTGGAGAATGATAAGACCATTCAGCTATACATTAAAGCTTCTCAAAGTTGACAAATGAGCTATAGTGATAATCAGTAATGAGATCTAAAGTTTGATGTTGGATACATGGTATTCCTCCACACATCACCATGGAAGAGAGTTATGAGATTTGGGAAGAAGGGAAAGCTTAGTCGATGGTACATCATCTCTTTTGAGATCCTTGATCACATTGGAGCAGTTGCCTATCCACTAACACTCCCACCAAACATGTCTCAATTACATGATTTATTCCATGTATTACCCTTCCTGAATTAAATACCTGACCCATCACATGTACTCAAACTAGAGGTGGTACCATTGGAGAATGACCTCTCATATGAAGAGAAGCCACTGATGATATTAGATCATAAGGAAAAAGATCTACAAAATAAGGGAATTCCCCTTGTCAAACAATTGTATAGAAACCACAAGTTTGAAGAGGAAATGTGGGAACCAGAGGAAGTGATGATGCAGAGTTATCCACATCTATTTCAGTCAGGGAAAAAAATTTAGGGAGAAATTTCTTAAGGGTGTAAGATTGTAACGACCAAAAATTTTATTAAAAAATTCTTCTTAATCAAATTAAACTTCTTATTATGTAAAATGTTTATATAATATATGCACTTCCTTGGTTTTATGTTTTTTGTATTTTAAAATACCTTTAATAATTTTTACCATTTCTAATATAGTCATTGAATAGTGATCACATGGTTAGTATATATATAGATCTTTAACAAATCCAATTTACTCAGACAATGGAAGTGATGGCCTCACCCAGTAGAATCTCTCTATAAGAAGCCCATTTGTTAGATATTAGAAAGGAGGTAGCATCATTGGGATTTTCTCTTGACAAACCCCAAGCTGAGCATCAACATGTTAAGCTAGAACGGAGCCCCCTACGGGAGAAGTGGGAGTTAATTGAGATTACCACCCGAGAAATGTTATCTGAGCCGCCCCAAGAATCTGTCACCATCGCACACCATACCCTTACGTATTATGTGGGTTTTATAGGGGGTTACATAATATGACCCCACCACTATTATTATGTACATTATTTTTGTATAAATAATGTACATATTAGTATTACTATATTGTAAATGTTTTTTAAAGCACAAACAGTATTTTAAGTTAATATTCAATTAAGAAATATATTTTGATGAATTAATGGGTTTTTTTAAATGATTTTTTTTAATAATAAAATATTATTATAAAATTAAATTTTATTAAATACAAATGATCATAACATTTTTTTTAAATACAATTGAAAATTATATTAAGTTTTTAGAGAAGTTTTTTTCAAAACCCACTAATTTCTGATAAATGTCAGTTTTTTTAAAAAAGTAAAAAATTACATATTTAGAAAATTATTTAGATTAAATTAATATCATATTTTGATTTAGGACATCTAAATTGTCTAATGGTGAATTTTTCATAATTTTCTGATAGTCAAATTTTTGGGTAAAAATTAAATATCGTTTAAATATATAATTTGTTTTATGACATCATAATTACCCAATAGTGAATTAATAAAATAATATAAAAAGGAATTTCAGAGACTATATGTTTTATCTTTAAAATAATGTGATTTTAGATTTTTTTTTGATTAATTTTATTGTGCCTTAGTGGACCCTCCAATACTTACAAAATATTTTAACTTTTTAAAATGAGTTCATTTGGAGTGTGACTCACATCTATATAATAAAGACTAATATTTTAATAATTTAGGCCATTGTACTTATAAAATAACATTTTCCGATTTCATTTAGAAAAAAACAAGTTCAAAAACCATGGGTTGGTTTGTGGTTTTTATTAGTTTAATGTGTAGTGCCCAGAACCTAAATAATAAATAATTCCATCTCTTTTCCTATATAAACCCACTCAACCTCCCATTACTCTTCACTAAAAACCATTGGAGATATACCAAACAATACCATACTCTCTCTAAAATCCTACCAAGGAGCACTAATCTCCCATGAAGCCTCTCTAAAGCCTCTCTCATGCCTTTCAGATCACACTTCCAAGTAAGGGATTCCTTTCTGTCTCAATTTTGTTCAAATTTATTTATGTTGTTATACCATTTTGTTTTCATTTAAAAATTTTGGGTTATGATTTCTCATGTCTCCCATACATCCCTACTTATGTTAGAATGATGATATACATCTTTCTCTATCATTAATGTCTCCCATGAACACCAGTTACCATGCCGAAATTCCGTAAGGAATTTCTCTTTTCTCATTTACATTTAAGAAATTATTTTAAATTTTGAATCTAAATTCCATTACATATGTTGGGATATTATGTTTCATGACTCCTTTACTATCCATTTAATGTCTAAAATATTTCAGACAACTTTCTAGCACATCAACCGATTTTACGATTTCTATTTGACGTTGTTATGCTATCGAAGTTACACCACAATTTCCCATGAAAAAACATCATGTAAGTGAATACCATACCCATTTATCTATCAAGGGTATTCAAATTTACGCACATTTACTTGTTGATTGGGGACTTAAATTTATTTATTCCACATATCTTATTCATGAAATAAATTATGATGTCTGATGAATCCATGTTGTTTGGTCCATGTGGCACACTTATGCATGAAATGAAATATTTGTGAAGAGTTCACCCCAACATCGCTCTAATGCATTGGGTAAAGATTAGTATCAGGATAAATGAAGTGTCGTGAGGGTTTAATCATGCTAATTCAAGTTAAATTAGGTTTTAATCATTCTAATTCAAGTTCAGTGAGGTCTGACTGATTCTCCATATGCAATGAGCCTTGGATCATGCTAATATTATGTGAAATGTTGGTGCCACATTACAATGTTATGATAATAATTCTATATCATGACTTTATATTCATGTTTAACTTATGATCCATTGATATACCTATTGCTTAACATGTACTATATTATTAATTTTATGACTCGTTTACTTCGTTAACAGGCTTTATAGCCCACCCATTTCATATAAATTTCCTCAGGTTATCCCATGCAATGCTAAGTATGAAGGAATGTTGTGGTCATGTAAATGAAGTTTTCAATAAAGTATTGTACTTCATGTTTTAAGTTGTTATGTAATGTTCCTAATCCCTAAAGACACTAGACCAATCTATATTCTATTTTGTATCAAGTGAAAAGATAATGTAATAAATAATGTTTAATTGTGAAATAAAGAGCAGGGTTCTTATAGTTCTAATGCATTGGGTATTGTTTAGTCTCATGAAATGTTATGTGCAATGATCTTGGTGTTATCCCTATCTCATGATCCTCTAAATGAAATGAACTTTTACTCGTGCTCATCTTTGTGTAATGATCCGTGACTCATGGTAATGTAATGTTTTATGCTGCTTCCATAGTATAACGATTCCTTGATTATATGATCTCATGTTCGAAAAGTTGTGATTCCTTACATTTAATCATGTTCCATGATTTTTATATCATTGTGTTACGATTTATAACCCATGAGCTATGCTTTATTATTATGTTGATTCTCTTACAATTATTTTAGATCATCCATTTGTTCCTGTTATCCCCAGGTTATCCTATGTAGACATATGATCATAATGGATGTTAGGAGTCCTTAATGAAGATTAAATAAATAAATGTCTTATATAGTCCCATGCTTTCAGTTTTATGTACCTATTCTTCCAAGACACTAGAAATTATTATCCTTCACTTGTGATTGGATGTTTAATTATGTTTAAAATCATGTAAGATTATGTGATAAAGGATAAATAAACTATAAAGGAGAACAACCATGTAGAAAGTCATGCATCCTAGATAGTTTTACTGTCCAAGGGTGCATGATTTCTCCTAGGTTGATGCATGGTTTCCAACAAATGTGATCCAACCATGGACCACCTACTGTGGGGTCAAAAAAATCCCTTTTCTCAAAAAAAAAACTCATGGGAAAACAAATGGATAAATAAAAGAACAAAATTAAACAAATGAATACCTAAAAATAAAATCAATGATGTGAAAATTCTCCCCAACATGAAAACATTCTACCCTCATAAATTTATAATAGTGATTGATCAGAGAATAAAAAAGGATTATAATATTCAACATAAGAATTATGCTCCCCAGTCTCATGGTTATTATTCCCATGCTTCCACAGAACTCATACCAAATGTATGGACATCCCCCCAACCTCTTCCTCTTAGGTATCCAAAATATTCATTGGTCAATCAAACATAGAAAATTCAGGTTCCAACACTAACTCTTCTTAACTAAACTTATGAGACAGATTTTTGTAATACCTCATCAACTGAGTTACATGAAACATGTAATTAATTGATGTCAACAAAGAGAAAAAAGTTAACTGATATACCCTCTTAACCACTCTATCAGAAATCATAAAAGGTCCCACACACCTTAGAATTATTTTTTCTTACTTACCCAAATGATGGTGACTCCAAAGAGGTTTTACATTCAAAAATACCCAATCACCCACATAGAATTACAAATCTTGGTTCTTATGATCATCATATGACTTATGGTAGCTCTATGCTATCATAAAAAGATCCATGGTCTAAATGAATTTATTATATGTGTCCTTCACTAAGATCAGTCCTAAAAATGTGGTCTCAACCTCCTTAGATCATTATAGCAGTGACCGACACAATCGACCCCAAAGTTCCATAAAGGGTGCCATTCAAATTTAGGACCGGTAACTATTATTATATGAAAACTCGATCAAACCCAAATGTCTATCCCATGAGCCTCCAAAATTGAACACACATTCCCATATCATTTTTCCATGATATAATTTTCTTACTCAATTTGACCATTTGATTGAGGAAGGCATGTCCAACTCAACATGACCTGCTACCCCATTGCCTTTTGGAGGTCTTCTTAAAATAATGAGGTAAACTTGGGGTCCCTATCTGAAATTATATCCAATAGAAAACCATGAAGCCTCACTATCTCTGGAACATTAAACCAGGCCCACTCATCCACCTTGGTTGAATCTCTAATTGGAATGAAATTGGATGATTTGGTCTGACGGTTAATCCATACCCATATTTCATTCTATCCTTGAGGTGTTTATGGTAATACCAAAATAAAATGTATATTGACCTAGTCTGATGCCAATGTAGAATGGGTAATGGATGAACAAAAAATATGGTATTTGGTGCTTTGATTTAACTTGATTACAAGTATAACATCTTGATATGAAGTCAGTTATGTCCCATCTCATTCATGGCCACAAGAACTGATGAAGTCCATCCTAAAACATCCTGATGGAACCAATATGAATGGTCTACTAAGACTGGTGGATATCTTGCATCACCTCCTTCCATAACAACAACTGCACCATGAAGAGACCCCTAAAACACAAACCACCACAAGATACAATGAACAATCACAAGGTAACTCCCCACCATTTAGTGACTATATAGAAATTTATAACAACTAATTATTCATTTTATCCCACTAAATAAACTCTAGAATAGATGGTTTTAGGTGTAAACCCTCCAAGAATGAACCTAAATTTTTATCTTGGGATTGTAGATGAAACTAGGAAAAAAGATCCATTAAAGTTAACTAATCACTACACTAATTCAAAACATGTACTAACAATTTCTGACTGAAAGAATCTTCCACTACATTACTTTTACATAGGTTATACACGACATCAAAATCCAACATCTGAAGATACTCGACTCAATGACACTAAATTATATTAATATAATTTTGGGAGATTATATAGGATTTAATATTGTTATTAGAATAGAGAAAAAACTTCTCCTAAAAAATTATGATGCCACATATACATGTCATGCCTCACTGACACTAAATGTAGGTCATATGATGGATAATTATTTTTAGCTGGTCACAGTTAGAGATAGCTGCACACCAGCACACGACCATCCTATATCAGCACACACCCAAGTCCCATACAATAGGAATTATAATAGAACATTTATCTCTGTATTTATTTGTAGAATGACAAAAACATGGGTTATGGTTAACTGACTATTATTATCCTCAAATGACACCTGCCATTTGGGGATCCATTAAAACATAACCATTTTTCAGGTAAGTTCATTTATGGATGATGCAATCTGAGATAAATCCTCCATGAACCACCCGAAATATCTTGCCATACCCCAAAATCTCAGGATCTCAAAAACATTATTTGGTTGTTCCCCTAAAATAATTGCACAAATGTTATTTGGGTCTACTAATACACCTCATTCTAAGACCACATTACCAGAAACTTCACCTTCCTAATACATGTTGTGCACTTGGAAAAAATCGCATAGAGATGATATCCCCAAAGAGTGTCCATCAAGATCCTAAAGATCTTCCCATTCTCCTCATTCTCCCTTGAGTAGACCAGGATGTTATCCACAAACATGATGACAATGGAGTTGAGATACTACATAAACACCAAATTCATATGCTTCATGAATACCATTGGATAATTTTTTAACCCTAAATGAATTACCAACTACTTAAAATGGGCATGCCTACATCAAAATTAAGTCTTTGGAACATTTTCCTCTCTAACATGGAATTTATGATACCCAGAACACAAATAGATCTTGAAGAACCACCTCTCCCCCTTAAGATGATAAAAAGGTCATCTATATGAGGAAAATGTTATTTTTTCTTAATCACCACCTTATTTAGTTTCTGGTAATCAATATACAATTTGAGAGATTCTTCATACTTCTTTTCAAATAAGGGTGGGGAGGCCCAATGTGAGATCCTTAGGTGAATTAATTCATTGGAGTCCAAATAATCTTGGTGTACCTTTAATTACCTCATCTATGTCAGGGCCATACAGTGTGAGGGAATAGATATTAGCTATGTCCCCAATGCGAAATGGAAGGTCAACTTCACATCCCACTCTAGAGGAAAACCAGAAAAATCATCTTGAAATACTAATGGGAACTCATCCTATACTGGAGGTAATCCACCCTCAAAGATTCTACCATCTTCCTCCAATATGGGTGTTGAGAACTGAAAGGAAATACTTCCCATATTTGGATGTGAAGGTCTAACATGTCCAAACCGAGGATCTAATTCACCTTGATAAACATGGGGATTTCCATCATTTTCCAAAAAACTCACTCTTCATATATACCATCGATGTACTCTATGAAGAAAACCATCCAATCGATATTGATGATCATGTTAAATAGGTCCTTTTTAAAAAATCATGACATCCCCCTCTAAATTGACCCTTGACAGTGTGAGAAAAAGTGATGGAAACATTAAACCATTATCCTTCGTCTTACCAAGAAGCGTTATAAGCTCCATTGCATAAAGAATTAGCTTATTTGATAATTTTGAAAAAAATCCATCAGATGGGTTAAGATAAATTAAATGGATTCACAAATATCAAATAGAACAAAATTTATAGAAGATGCAATAAGTATATTACCTCAATTTATGGCAAGTCTTGCACCTGATTTCGCTGATGCTTGATCCAGAACATGAAATAAGACTTATGTCTTCCTAATCCTCGTAATGACCACTAGAATGTTTCTCTAACTTGAATTGAATATGTACATAAGTGGATCTAAACCTACCTCCATGACCTCCAAACTGATAAATCATTTTCCTAGATGTCTCTGATTGTGTTCACATCCCTATTAAGGGTACTGAAGTGGCATCACCCTAGTATAGACATGAGGATATGAAAACCCTTTATAAGTACCACATGTTTTATAATTGATGGAAAGGTCTGGGTGGATCTAAGCATGCATACCGTACATGACCTAATTTCCCACACTTATATAATAGGACTGATCCAATGTTGGACACCACAGACAATGATAGTTAGAAAGGATGACCTAAAGAACCACATCTTGTATTTTCCTATTCATCCCACTTTGTCATCTTCTTAGATGAACTTCCAATACTCAATCCCACTATTAATATTATAGTAAAACAACCAAAAATTCAACAATGATCGATCTCAAACATTGATGCATGATCGAGCACCTCACCATAAGTCTTCATATTGATCAAGAATACTTTGGATCAGATATCTGGGGATAGCCCCATCTCAATCATTTCATCGTTAAACTTATCATTTCAGAATGATACAATCACTAACGTAACCGAATTTTACAAGAGGTTATCATACTTCATCAGAGTCTTATCCCCTAGTTGAGATTTTAGAACTCTTAAGTCATAGATAAGGCCATTGTATTAGGAGAATACTTCTCAATTATTTATCCTAAAAAACTATCAAACCCATCTTCTTGTGCTTCCTATACTGAACCACTAAGTCCCACCACCACCAACTCGGTCTTTCCAATAAGAACTAAGCACATTTCAGTCTAACTACCATAGTATTATTACAAAACTGAAACATCCATTCTATTTTCTAAAGAAAATCCTATATTTTTTGGTGGTCGATTCTACCCAAGAAGGAAGTAGGATTATTTTGACTAAATAATGAGATTTTTCTTTCCAAGGGAAATGTTTAGATTCCCCAACATGATCAAAACCATAGATCACCCCTGAACTAATGCCTTGACATCCCGAACCATAGAATCCACTAGTCTATGAAGAATTGTTGAGGGATAACACTTTATAGCCTATTCCCACAGTTTCACAGGAGGTCTTTGGGGAGGCATCATTCTAAAACTACCAATAAATACCAGGAATCCATCAATACAACCATCAAAATAGTTTTCTACAAATTTTCATGAATCACATCAATTTAAAAATAATTCCATAAATCAAAACAAAAACATATCATTCACAATAACTAACCAGAAAAATTAACCTCCACTTGGTGGCCATGCATAATATTAAGCTTGTAAATATCAACTAGAGGATATTTCACACCAAATCACATATGAGAGAGATATAATACTTGTTAAGAGGTGTGTTGGGCATAATCACCAACTCACAACTAATGCCACAAGCCCCGAAAATCATAGTTCTCGCCTATCAATACATTCCCAAATATTGTGACCAAAACAAAGGGATGAAACCAAGCTCTAACACCATTTTTTCAGCAACAAATCTAGGGTTTCATTAAACCAGTCACAAGACCCATTCTATGGAATGACCCAAAGGGAATTTTTGATCCCCATGGGATAGAATCTAGTGAATAGGCATCAAAAATATAATTTTTGGAATTATTTTACCAGATAGACAACCATGGAGAATTCTCAATAATAAAAAATCACACTTAGATTAATATATGAAACCCAAATAAATAAATAAAATTTATATTAAACATTTAAAAACCTTAACCAAAGACCAACATATTAAATGGGGTAAAAAAAATAACTAGATAGCCCACCCAAAGAAACCGCTTTGTATTAAGATGGTCACCTCTATCAAGACACGTCCACAACCACCTATATAGAAAGGAACTCTAGAAACTCAATCAAATATCACCATTATGATATAACTTTTATTTAATTGGGTCACAAATAATATTTTCTGGATACACATATTGGTGTATATAGGGTGTAAATAAAATTCTAACATGATTACACCAAAAAGATGTTTTCCAGTACATAACATTATAAATAAATTCACTATGAATTTTATAATAATGTACATGTTAACATTTTTAATAAAAAAATTTAAGGATAAAATTTTCAAAGAAGAAATATTTTTAAATTATAATAAGAGTAACATCCACCATATGCTGAAAGTATAAAAAATATAAAATTTGAACCATGGGTAATCCATTAAGGCACTAGAAACTGTGGGACCCTAGTAGAATCATATATTCATAAAACATTGTATAACAACCAGAAACCACAACATCCCCAAGGATGATACACTAGATAGGAATCAATTAAAATTTAATGTGGTTTAGAACTATTATCATAGAGTACATAATGTTTTATCATCAATCCTTATAGAAGAAACTAGGCCCCAACACTTTTGATTCATACGCACACTAAAACCATTTGGAAACATAGGTCTGGCCATATATATAATTATAAAACACATCAATGAAGAAAAATAATGAAGCACACATGAAGAGAAACCAATTTCATTGTGAAAACAATCTTTCGACACATACACACCATGAAACCTTTTCAATACACATTTCTCACCAATCACACAATCCATAGTACACATTGAAGAAGAAAATAAAGCTTACCAAAATCATCCAAAATTAATAAAACATTGAATCACCAAACACACAATTGGAAACAGATGGAATCTATTGGAAAATATCTTCCTCAAAACAAGGATATCCTATAAAGGAAAGATATTACCATAAACATTATGATTTTCCCCAAAAATAATTATTTAATACTTATTAGCTCAATCAATCCTCTAGGGAAGAAGAACTCAAAGAGGGAGGAAGAAAACCCCTAGAAGAAGTAAGAAACCAAGAAAAAGAGACACTTACATGATGATTATTAAATATCCAATGCCAAAACAATGCAAATATTGATTGTAAAAGGGATCAAGTAGCATAGGGGGAGGCACCTAAATCTAGAATTCCCAATTAGGGGAGGAAATTGGTGAAAAGTGGATAAATAGATGGAGGGTAGATAGATAAATTTAGAAATTTTAATGACCTAAACATGACGCATGGTTAGCCTTCATGTTTTCCAAACCATGAGGAAACTATGAGGTGTCTTCTATCCAATAGGAAACTAGCCACATGGTTTCCTCGGGGAGGGTGCACATTCGTTTGGTAAGCCATGCATCTTGGACAATACCACTATCCAAGGGAGTAAAGTTTCTCCTGGGTGGGCACATGGTTTCCCTTTACTATGCGCCAATTGTGAGCTACCTGCTTTAGGGTCCAAAAACTCCATTTTTCTCTAAAAAACTCAAGGGGAAACCAGGAGCTATATAAAACACTGAAATTAAAAAAATGAATACCTAAAAATAAAATCGTGGATGTGATAGTTTCATATATAATAAAACAAATTCCTTAAATAAGTTAACTCTTAATATATCACCAATTTGTATGTATTAATACTTATTCATTATAAAAATATAGTTTTGGTAAAACAACGTTCATGTTGGTGGTTGAAATGGAAGAAAAGAACATGTTATATTAGTGAACCAAATATGATTATAATTTTAAATAACAGTAAAATCACTTTTTCAGAATCATAATGATGTTGATATGACATTATTATTGTATAGAATGATATTTATGATGAGTGTACATGATATGTTCATTGAAAAATATTTTGAAGAACTAGTTACTTAAATTGATGAATTTTAACCATCTCAAAATATGTTTCATTAGAATGATAGATTTAGGTTCCATTAGTAGAACCAGAGGTTGAAAAACATCTATGTATTATTTTGGATAGGAGACTAATGGGTTACTCAAGATATATTCTAATGAAAAGAGTGGTTTAAAAGCGGTAGAGGATAGGTCATTTTATTTGTGTGTTTTTAGTGGAATTTCCTAAAATTCTGATTCATAAAGTAATATAGTTGTCATTTTAAAATAAAAGTGAAAATATAGTGGAAAAAATCAATCTAGGATAAATTTTTAGTTGTGAATGACCTTATCCAAATATTTAGAGATATTTTTTTGAAAAGATTATTTTCTTACCACTTAGTTAAACCACATATACATCATTTTACCTTTACCATGGTAACTCCATTTTCATCTTGGTAATTTATTTGTAAGAATCAAAATTAAATTGACCTCTAAATTTTGAGGTGATAATGAAAATTGTTTCTCCAATTTATTCTAATTAAATTTCTAAATTTAGGAAATTTATCTTCTAAATAAATATATAAAATATATTGATTATTTTTTTATAGAAAAATGACTTTTAAAAACATTTTTGTTCTTAAAAATATTTCAGATAAATTAAAAATTAAATGAGTGTTAATATATTGGTTTATATATTGATTTTTTTAAATAATCCATTAAAATTGATATATTTAATTTATTACGATAAAAATACACAACAATTAAAAAATTCATTTGAAAGATTCCCCATTATGATTGAACGATTTTAATCTCATCTTCATATAATTAATTATTTTTCCACTGACCAATCAATTTTATCAATACATCATAATGTTTCATTAATTTTTATGAATAAATAAAATCACCCATTAATAATAATAACAACAATATATAAGACATAATAATTTGTTTTTATAGTAAAATATTCTAATTAAATATTATGTTTATTTATTTATTTTCATTTTTGATTTATATTATGTTTAGTTATTTTAACAATTTTGAATATTCCAAAAACATTTTTGAAACCTGAATACCTAGTGACCATATATCCAATGGAAATATTTCTAATTTCAATATGTCGAATGACTAAATATCCAATGAATATATATATATATATAATTCATATTTCATTCTTATATATATCTTTAAATGCATCACTAAAATCATTTATCTTATTCATTTAATTATCTCTACTCATTAATATTATATCTTTATTTATTTCCTCATTTCTATAGTTATAATTAAGGTTATTATCTTCACACAAAAAATTAGGAAAAATATATTATATTTTTTGTATTTTTATTTAAATGTGGGTTTATTCTTATTTTGGGATTCATAATGAGGTGTTATAAAATATTATCATAATGTATTTGTTTTTATCTTGAATTTTATTAATTTATTGTAATAAAATTGAACATGGTTAATTTTTGTTTCATTTTTTATGTGAAACAAGATATTAAACACAATATTTTTTAATGATAAAATTCCTACTAAAATATAATGGTGTTTCTTTCTATCCCCTTAACTAAATTTCATCCTCAAAATTTCAATTATCTATTACTAATAAAAATATTTGAGGGTATCCAAAATATATAAAATACTAAATATATATTTCCTAATTAGATATGAACCTCACTATCTTAGGTAAGACTGCATAACTTTTTATTTTCTCTCATTAGAGGTATATACCCAAAATTGAATTTATCTATGATCATTTATGCTGAATAGACCTCATGATTACGTATTTATTCTCATATAGTGGATGTAATTTCAGTATATCTTTGATGGTTATCCTTGCAATGATAGATGATAGTTGTTTTATTTGTTATATGAATATAACTTTCTAACGTCATTATTAATATTGGTTCTATGTAGATAGATACAATGAATGCATGTAATCACATCTAATTACATTATTGGAAGAATAAGATGGTTTTTACAGATAATAATCCCAATGACTTCGATCATATAATTATTTTGGAAATTTAATGAAATCAACATATAACTTTATATTTTCACTAAAAATTCAATATCAATCAACTAGGTATAAAATTAAATAATTTTATAGACTTTTATATATTTAAAAGAAAAAAAGATATAGGTTTAAATAATAATTATTCAATATTGAGGAGACTTGTAACCACCACAATTTTATAATACTATATTCAATCCTTTAATAAAATATAAATTATTAGAATTTATATAAGGAAACAATAATTAGAGTAGGAAATCAAATGATAATGAATATATATACTAATATATATTAAATTATCACACCTTAATTTAAATATTTGATATTTTAGGTTTATTCTACATCATTTTTTGTTCATCGTATATATTTTTATGATTTATCCTCTTATTTTTCATAACATAATCCCTAAAAATAAATAAAACACTAATGGAAACCAGGGTTTTTCCATCGCTCCTATACCAATGGTTCTTCAAAACTGTTGGTATAGGAGGAATTTACCAATGGTTTCATCAAACTATTGGTAAAGGAAGACATATGTGATGATTTCCCAACGGTTTTATGAAAACCATTGGGAAATAATTCCATTTACCAACGGTTTTACACTAAATGTTGGAAAAGTTTGGGAAATGTTTCCCTTTACCAATGGTTTAGACAAACCATTGGTAAAGATAATGTTTTCCCAATGGTTTTTAAAAACCATTGGGAAAAGATGCCCAGATTTAGACCAAATTGGGCAATACTGCCTACATTCGACAATTCTCCCCCGATTTCAGAATCTTGTCTCCCCCAATTTGCAGAGGCCTCATGCGCGCCCTACTCCATCAAATAAATTTCTCCCCAACCAGGTTAGAAGTCCAAATATTCATGTATTCTAGCTCATTTTACACTTATCATGCTTATTTATCCATTTATGAAAGTGGAAACCCTAAATTTGGTGTAAACAAATTATCATTTTTAATTTAGGATTTGGTTTGTTTTATTAGGGATTAGGTGTATGTGGCTTTCCCCTTCCTATTATTGGTGGTTTTAATCAAAAGTTATGATGTTGGAACCATTTATAATGTTTTTTTCTTTTTTTAATCTCATTTTCCCTAACTTAACATTAAATTCTATATCA
The DNA here is from genome assembly GCA_963277665.1 of Viscum album. Classification (NCBI taxonomy): domain Eukaryota; kingdom Viridiplantae; phylum Streptophyta; class Magnoliopsida; order Santalales; family Viscaceae; genus Viscum; species Viscum album. The sequence goes on along the minus strand of OY728141.1, from coordinate 2,122,465,725 downwards.
CAATTGGTTTATGTTTTTTTAATTTCCAGTTGAGTTATTTGTGGTTGATTATTGTCCCGTGTTAGTTTTTTTTCAATGGTTTGGCATGGAAATTGGGCATTTAATGTGTCTTTTCCAAATGGGGGTTCCTTGAGAATACTCCAAATATTTGTTAAAAATTATCCAAGGGATTTTATTATTTAAAATGGATTTCAAAAGATATTTCATAAATTATTTAATCTTGAGGAAAGTGTTTTATTAAAATGGGAATTTTTTTAATAAGGATTGTGTAATGTAATTTTTTATATTACGCTTGTTATGTGAATATGTTTGGTATTTAGAAACACATGATATAATTGGTGTGTGAGAATGTGTTGTGAAAGAGATTCAATGGGTGGTTCAAGATTATATTTACGTTTTGAGCCTTTTAATGAGTTTTTTTAATGATATTTTAAGATATTTACCTTATGTTTATTGGTGAAAACTGGGAGCTGTAGAGTGGGTTCATGATTAAGACATATAATTACTGCTAAACATGTGGATAAACCATGTGTAGTAGTGAATTCTTGAAATGTTTTTTGATTTTAGTCCTTTTTTATTTGGAGTTTCTTTTGATGCTGATGTTTCTTATTGATAGCTATGATGGGAATTTATTTTAGTTTCTAAATTGGCTGAGACTCCCCCACCATGCACAGTGTATGCAAACTCTACCTTTATTTAATAATTCTTTTTACATAGTCTATGCAACCTCTACCCTCATTTAATCAGTGAACTCAAGTAATTAATTCAAGCCTTCATTCTCACTAGCATGTAAGAAACTGATTTATGTATACCCATCCTCACATGATTTTTTACCTTAGATAGTATCCAACATAAGGAATACATGATTTTGAATTCATTAGTTAACCAGGATCATATATTCCATTTCCCCCAAGATGAATGTACTAATATAACTTTAGGGTCAATTAAATATGGTTCTCATTGTATGTTGTATATTATGTGTCCTTCTTGGCCAATACTCACTTTTATAAGGGTGGGGTGCTTTTCACTAGCCATGCTGGCATGTGTAGACATCCATAAAAATGTTAGATAAGTTACAAGTTTAATTTGGTAATGTTGTTATCATTGATATACTTTATTATTAATCTAAAATTTAAAAATAAATGTTTTTTTCTATAACTTATGAAATTAAATCTTTTTACAATCCATGAATAACATATTACTGTAGAAGCCTAAAATTTATTCACCCATGGGGTGTTCTTGACTTGGGGAAGTAATTGGGTAATCAAATATATGGCCACAGAGGTGTGAATAATGAGTTATTGAACATGAGTGAATGATTTGGGATGCCTATAACACATAATGGGACATGAGACATGTGCCTCTTATAGACCTAATTAAAATTAATATAAATAAATTTTAATTTAATTTTTGAGTACTTGTTATTTACATTGTTTTAATAGTTCACTACACTGACTACAAACGTCTTCCTTTATCGTTTACCTAAATTTATTTTCTATTAAAGTTCAATCCCATTAAATTTTTTATGACAAAATGACTTATATAAATTATTTTTACAGAATAGACAAATGTTGGATGTGTGAAACCGATCGGATCTCAAGCGATTTTCAAAACAATTTGGAGAGCTTTATAGATTTTTCATTTCACAATGATTCAGATAGTGTTCGCATACACTGTCGATGTTCCAATTGTGTTGGTAGACCTTGGTTGAGTCATGAACAAATCATATAACACATATCCAACTATGGTTTTCAAGCAATCTACTTTGTGTGGTATCACAATGGAGAGAAAATTAGATCTCAAATTGGTGATGATCGAAATGGAAGGACTGGAATGGAGAATTTATTAGATGGTCGGTTTCCATTTATTCGTCATCATGAAAAAGAAATAATTTCGACTCAAGAAGACTTCGATATGATGACAGATGATGCATCTAGTAAAAACGATGATATTTATAGGTTGAAAAATTGATTGATATTTCCATGACTCCAGTATATCGACAATGTGATAAAATGAAAAGGCTGGAATTTTTAATCCGATTGTTTCAAAGGAAAACTATGTATGGGATTTGTAATACATAAATCGAATACATTCTTATCTTCCTGAAGTATTTACTTCCAGATGATGCAGATATTCCCTCAAACCACTATATGGAATGGATGTTAGTTGAGGAACTTGGATTTTCAAGAAACAAAATTAATGCTTTCCCAAAAGATTGTAGTTTATTCTTAGAGGAAACTGTTGAACGAAATGATTGTATAAAATGTGGCACATCCCGCTAGAAGCCAAAATATGATGGAACACCAACCCGCATTCCATAGAAAGTAATGTGGCACTTTCTATTGATCGCCAGACTCCAGAATCTTTTTATGTCTGATGACATATCAATAAAAATGAGATTGCATGATACCGAGAGAAAGAAGACCATTGATGAGTTGGTTCATCCTACAGAAGGATTTTCATGGCAGAGATTTGATGTTCGACATCCTGATTTTGCAGGTGACATGCCTAATTTGAGGTTGGGTCTTTAAAGTGACAGTTTTAATCCATTTGGGCAGATTCTTACTTCACACAGCACATGGCCAGTTTTTATACACATTTATAATCTTCCCCCATGGTTGTGTATGAAAAAAACATTCACTTTCATTAATATACTCATATCTGGCCCTTCTGAACCCATCATTGATATTGATGTATACATGAAACCTTTAATAAAAGAGTTTAAACTTCATTGGGATGTGGGTGCGTGCACATACGATGCATGTTCTAAAGACATATTTAGATGTGTGTTGCGCTTATGTGGACGATCAATGATTTTCTGTCATATGCAATGATGTCTGGATGGAGCACGAGGGAAAACTGTCATGTCCTATTTGTATAAAGAATACAAGATCCAGAAGACTGAAACAACACTGTAGTTTCAATTATTATGGGACATCGATGATTCTTGCCAATGGACCATCCATATAAAAAAATCGTCGAAGATTTGATAATACTATAGAGACTGATTATCCACCTCAGTGTATGTCTGGAACTGATGTGCTTAATGAATTGAAAGATTTTATTTTTTCATTCAGGAAGGGTCAAAAGAAATCTGGAAAGAGAAAGAATGTTTCCACTGAAACCTGTTACAATTGGAGGAAGAGGAGTATCTTTTTTGATTTTCCTTATTGGTCAACCAATTTGTTACGTCATTGCATAGAAGTAATGCATATTGAAAATAATATATGCGAAATGTTGTTTTTGATTCTTCTAAATGTCAAGGGGTAGACAAAAGATGATTTACGATCTCAGCGTGAATTGGTGGATTGGGGCATCAGACCAGAATTGCATTTTGTGTGTATCAGTGAAAATAAATGGAAACATCCATTTACTTTTATGTGATGACACTTATGAAAAAAACAATTTCTGGAAGTATTAGAGACTATTAGAGTTCGTGATGGCTTTTCAAGCAACATATCTAAATGGGTCAACAGATGAGATTTGAAGCTAAAATATTTGAAGACTCATTATTATCATGTTCTTCTCCATGAGTTTCATCTAATAGCAATCTGTCATATTTTGTCCAATAATGTATGGATGACTGTTATTCGGTTGTTCCATATGTTTAGAGATCATTATGCTAAAAAGTTGTCCAATTATTTCTTGCAAAAAATGTTGACAGATGCCCCATTAATTTTGATTGATTTGGAGAAAATATTTCCTCCATCATTTTTCACATGCATGCTACATTTGACTGTCCATATTCCCACTAAAATACATCTTGGAGGACCCGTTTATTTTCATTGGATGTATCCAACTAAGAGGGATATGTAAACATTAATGTATTATGTCCGAAACAGGAATCATCCTGAAGTTTCTATCATGAACGGTTACTTGGCTCAAGAATGTGGGGATTTCTGCTCAATGTATTTGTATTATATTACTATAAGAAGTAACAGACCAATGAGAAATGAAGAAGAAAAGTCTGAGCAAATTGAACCTAGTTTTCAATCACTTCCTCAAACAGGGGGAATTCCTGGATCATATACATTGAATACATTAATCCATGAAGAGCGGGAGATGGCACATCGCATAGTTTTGTTCAACTATGATTTGTTCGTTGACTATATATGGTAACTAAATTGAATATGTACATCTTACATATATATATATCTGTTATACTATTAATATTTTTTATCTTTAAGGAACATAAAACAATAACAAATAGAAATCATCCTTCTTTATCTTTGAGAAGGAGGGAGGCTTTTCATAACAAAGAGTTTTCCGGTTCCTTAAAATTGAAGGTAGAAATATTAATGTTTAAAATAACTAAATCAATATTTAATTAAGATTAATAATCATTTATATTTCCGGAATTGAGTTTTTTTGCTGACTCTGCTCTGAGGAAATAAAAGCTTTGTCCTTTGGTCCTAATACTGTGGTTTGGGAATTTAAATCAATTGTTATCAATGGGTACAAATTTGAGGACACTGAATGAGAAAAGAACACGAGAACACAACATGATGGTGTATTGGTTACTTCCACAACAGATTGTTATGCCAGTGCATCAGATAGTAGACCGCGATTTAAAAATGTGGGTTATTATGTAGTCATTGAGAAAATAATAATATTGGATTATGACTATCATGGATGAGTCACAATGATGAAATTCCATTGATTTGATTCGATGATGACACATGACACATTTATTGATGAATGTGGATTTCTAGTAATTAGTATGACTCGCACTATTTCTACCAAAGAACCATATGTGTTGGCATGAATGGCTAAACATGTTTTTTATGTCAAAGACCAACTTCGACCTGAATTTGGTGTCATAGTTGAAGTAATTCCAAGACTTATTTTTTAAGTTAGTGATGATGGAATTGACACTTTCCTTACTTCCATTGGAACCAATACATTTATTTATTTTGATGACTCCAATATCTCAATTGTCAGAGTTGATTGTGAACCTAAATTTGTTGTTTAAAATATATAGAATCATTCATCCATGTTCACAATTCTTTTGGTTTACCTTGAGTTGGGTTGTTAAGGTTAGTACTATTCAAATTGATTTAGTATTGGTCACAAATATTTTTTAGCTGACATGACCGTTATGTGAATTTTCAATGTTTATTGGTTGCAGTTTTATTTGAATTGCATTTTATAATTTGGAATTGAACTATATTCAAACCTAGTCAAACAATATTTCTAACTTGGTGAACATTACAACTTGTATGATTTATTAAATCCATTAAAGCTCTTATAAAACAATTGATAGCTAAATTACCAATGAATCCCCATATTCCCACACATATTTAGTTTTTTGGGTTACACATTAGCTTCCATTTTCTAATTAATTACATATTTGTTTTCAAAAGCAGGAAATGCAGCCAATTAAAGAGATATGAAGGAAAAAATGATGGAGAACAATTGTCTAATGGCGGAGATGGGCATTCCACCATTAGTTCCTGAAGTGAGTACATTATTTCAAATATATATATTTAAAGAATATATAATGTCATGGGATTAATTTTTTTGTAAACATTTTTGTAGGATCCACATATACGTCTATATTTATTCGACGAGGAGCCTAGTACTGGTCCTAGTAGTCAGGCCTGTGGTACGAGGGGGGGTTAGTACCAGAGGTAGACGAGTAGCTCTGCATACCCGAATAGACCCTGGCCCTCCCACCGACATGTCATCCTTCCCACATTTTGATCCCGGTGTGTCGTTAGGGACACACAGGATATTTAGACCTCCCATGTTTTCGCCAGCTTTTGCATATTCTGACCCAACATTTTCATATCCCATGATTATTCCCACTCCCCAGCCAGAATCCGTTCATACAGTTGTCCCATATTCTTTTCCTTCTACATCTGTCTCTCCGATCTTTTATATTCTATCGTCTTTGACTCCTGTTCCACCACAGGTTGTTCCATCAGTTTCTATGGATCCAGCGGCGCTCAACAATTAGACTGGCGCAGTTATATATATAGAACCCTGACAAATTTTTATACCAATATTTATTTTTATTATAACATGTTTTCATAAAATACTTTTTTTCTTTCATGAAAGATATATATATTGATTGGAGGTGGGGGTGGGGGCTTACACGCATGTGTGCGGTGTGGAAGCACTGCACACAGGTAATGGTGAATTACAATGAAGACAATCAAATGGTTGAGAAAATAGGGCAGCAATGTCAAGGTTTTTTGGCAATGCTTTCCAAATACTCCAACATCATTCCCTTCAGCATGCTATCATGGAGACAGTTTCCACCTGAGGTCATGTATAGTGCTTGGGTAGAGATATGGGTAAAAAAATCTGTAGTTATATAATGCCATGAATTATTTTTTTATTTATATGAATTAATATTTTGGTGTCAACTTTGATTTAATTTTCCCGATGGTGAGGGTGCATGACCATCACATCTAAAATATTTAGGTGAGCTGTGGAGAGACTACAAGCATGAGTTTTATATTGGCTGGTGTGCTTGATTTGGCACTGAGTTAGAGGCGGTACCGGTCGTGGATGACTATCTTATAGAGCAGTATCTGTAGATGATTACTCATTAGACGACTACTCAGTTTAACGTATTAATTTCATTGGAGGTATTTAAATAATAACATTCATGTTTTGCATTAATATTACCCATTTAATTATCGAATTTTATTTAGGAATCATCTGAAAAAAACATTTATGCAAAAAAATACCTCCACACACTGGGATGTACTACGATTCCAGATCATGAGAGGAAGCTGGTATGATAATTGTTTATAGTTTTTCATTACAACTTACAGTTTTTTTCCCTCAATTATTTAATCGTTTTCTAATATTTTCATATAACATTAGTTTTCAATGTCATTGTAGAGGAAAAAACTGAATATTGAAGGATGTGTGCCTCGATCAAAATTGATTTTCTCGAGTAGACGGAAAAAGGATTGAAGTGCCATCAAAAAACTGACTCAACAGCAGATTGTGAGTTTTAATATGTTGATTTTATATTTTAATATCTATTTTGTTACTTAATAATATATTTATATTAGTAACAGGCTGCTTTAGAGGCCCGCGATGCCCAAGATCCAAACAATTTTGGGCCAACTGATCACATACATCATGTGTTGGGAGAGGATCATTCTGGCAGAATACGTTGCCGACCTAGGATAGCCTCGATGAAGTATTGTACCTCCTCAGGTACAAGTTGTAGTTTCACTGAGCTGCAGAAAGTTAGGGAATAGGAAGAAAAGGCTTTAAAAAGGGCCATAGAGATGGCAGAACAGTCTCTTAGGGAAAACTGGGCATTTATAAAATTTATTGAAGTTCTACGTCCAACACTTCCACAGGAGGCCATCCTAGATTTTGATGAATATAAGTCGTCGATATGTTCTATATATGTTGCACCAGGTGGCAGTTCTAGTGGTGGTAAAGACGATTTATAGCCTGATGATGATGATGATGGAGAGGAGTTTGATGCGGAAGAGGATAGAGAGGAGGAGGTCGAGGTGGAGGATGAGGGCGAGCTGGAGGGTGAGGGCGAGGAGGAGGGGGTTGAGGAGGGCAGGGATGATGATGAGGAAAATGATGACCATGAGGATGAGGGTGATGATGATGGTGATTATAGTGATGGTGATGTGGGACAAATTGATCCGATAAATTTTTGACTAATATTACTGAGATTTGATGTTTATTCTATTCTAGTTGTTGGTTTCATCTAGACTCGTAGTATAGTATTGGAGTTGAGTTATTTTTATATATTTTCTGTTTTCGTGGATGTTGATGTCTTTTAGTGTTTGCGGTGTATCTTGAGCACGTTTGTAGTATTTTGTGTGTTTGGGAACTCCCTGGATAGCCCCCCGGACAGCCCCTCAAATAGCACCCCCACCCTCCTCTTTGGACCCCGGACAGCCCCCCGAACAGCCCCCAGACAACCCCCCAGACAACCCCCCCACCCTCCTCCCTGGAACCCAGACAACCCTCCCACATTCCTCCTTGGACTCTGGGAAGCCCCCCGGATAGACCCCACCCTCCTCTTTGGTCCTCGAACAGTCCCCTGGAATCCCCCTCGGACAGCCCCCCCCCCCCCCCTCCTCCTTGGTCCCCGGACAGCACCCCCCCCCCACACCCCCACCCTCCTCCTTGGACCCTGGACAACCCCCCAGATAGCCCCCACCCTCCTCCTTAGACCCTAGACAGCCCCCCGAACACCCACCGGACAACCCACCAAACAGCCCCCCCCCCACCCTCCTCCTTGGTCCCCGGACAGCCCCCCAGACACCCTCGGATAGCCCCCGGACAACCCCCCCCCCCCCCCCACCCCCCCACCCTCCTCCCTAGACCCCCAGACACCCCCAACCTCCTCCTTGATATCACATGCCTTTTTTATTTCTCTGATCATGAAATTTTATTTAGGATTATTCAATTTTTATATGTGTTGAATTATATGAATGTCATGGTAAGCTTATTAGCTCATTCTCATCAAATGCATCTCATGATATGCTTTAAGTTGAATACAAAGCCTTGTTGTACATTCTCCATGTTATGTAAATTATGCCTTGTTTGATTTGGTTTACTTGTCAATTGTTAGGATAATACATGGGTTACATGTTAAGGACTCATGGGTGGACTCGTCATGCTCAGGGAATTTAGTCTTTAAATTCCAGGTTGAATGCTTTGGTTTCTATGTGAGGGCTACCCAGATGGTTTCTATTACTCATGGATGATATTGGTTCCTTGAAGTTAAACCGAGGACATGTCAATTTTTCAAGCTGGTAATACCATGACTCAATTGATACCCAGTCCCCTATGTGAGATACTTGGCAAGCAAGGCTGCCTAAATCCGAGGCGCGGTGTGGCTGGGATTTTAAGTGAAAAGAACAACTGGCATACGGAAAACTGACCAAAAACATTTGGATTCTATTTATACTTTATCAAAACATTCCATGGGTCATATGTGATGTGTACGAGTCATCCCCGGATCAATCCGAGTCGTGGTGTGGTCGGGATCACTGTAAGTGTCTCTCTTTTGTTTAAAATGGACTACAATTTAATTACACATGGAAAACTGACCAAATGGATTATGATTGAGTTGATACTTTAGTAAAACGATCCATGGGTCATATGTGATGTGTAAGATTCAACCCCGCCTCAATCTGAGGCATGGTGTGGCCGACACCACTCAAAGTGTCTCTCTTTTGTTTCAAAAGGACACCATTTTAAGTGAATACATCAACTAGCATATAGAAAACCGACCAAATGTATTTGGATTGTGTTGATTCATTAGAAAATTGATACATGGGTCATTTGAGACATGTACGAGTCATCCCCATCTAAATATGAGGCGCGGTGTGGCTAGTACCACTCTAACTATGCCTCTTTTGTTTAAAATGGGTAGGAATATAAGTGAAAAGATCAACTGACATATGGAAAACTGACCAAACGCATTCAGATTCTGTTGATACTTTATCACAATGATCCATGGGTCATATGTGACATGTACGAGCCAACACGGTCTCAATATGAGTCGCGGTGTGGCCGGGATTACTCTAGGAGTCTCTAATTTGTTTAAAATGGACAACATTTTAAGTACATATGGAAAACTGACGAAACTCATTCATTTTCCATTGAAACATTAGGAGAACGATCCATGGGTCATATGGGACGTGTATGAGTCAACCTCGCCTCTTTCCTAGGCGTGGTGTGGCCAACACCACTCAATGTGTCTCTATTTTGTTTAAAATGGACTTCATTTTAAGGGAAAACAACAACTAGCATATTGAAAACCATCCAAATGGATTATTATTGTGTTGATACTTTATAACAATGATCCATGGGTCATATGTGATGTTTATGAGTCAACCTCGCCTCAATTTGAGGAATGGTGTGGCTGGATCCATTCATAGTGTCTCTCTTTTGTTTAAAATGGACATCATTTTAAGTGAAAACAACAACTAACATATGAAAAACATACCAAACGCATTCATAATGTGTTGATGATTTAATAAAACGATCCATGGGTCATATATGATGTGTACAATCCAACCTCGCCTCAATCCGAGGTGTAGTGTGGCCGGTACCAATCAAAGTGTCTCTCTTTTGATTCAAAAGGACATCATTTTAAGTGAAAACATCAACTGGCATATGGAAAACCAACCAAACACATTCGGATTGTGCTGATACATTAGGAAAATGATCCATGAGTCTTTTTAGACATGTACGAGTCAACTCCGTCTAAATCCGAGGCTTGGTGTGGCCGGTACCACTCTAACTTTGTCTCTTTTGCTTAAAATGGACAAGATTATAATTGAAAAGAACAAATGGCATACAGAAAACTGACCAAACCCATTTGGATTATGTTGATACATTATCACAACAATCCATTGGTCATATGTGACATTTAAAAGCCATCCCAGGCTCAATCCGAGTCACGGTGTGGCCGAGATCACTCTAAGTGTCTCTATTTTGTTTAAAATGGACAACATTTTAAGTACATATGGAAAACTGAACAAACGTAGTTAGTTTCTATTGAAACTTTAGGAGGATGATCCATGGGTCATATTTGACGTGTAAGATTCAACCTTACCTCAATCCGAGGCGTGGTGTGGCCGAAACCACTCAAAGTGTCTCTCTTTTGTTTAAAATGGACTTCATTTTAAGTGAAAACAACAACTAGCATATGGAAAACCAGCGAAATAGATTCTGATTGTGTTGATACTTTATCAAAATGATCCATGGGTCATATTGACATGTACGATTCAACCCCACCACAATCCGAGATGTGGTGTGTCCAACACCATTCATAGTGTCTCTCTTTTGTTTAAAATGGACATCATTTTAAGTGAAAATAACACCTGACATACGAAAAAAAGACCAAACACATTCAGAATGTGTTCATGCTTTAGAAAAACGATCCATGGGTCATTTGTGACGTGTAAGAGTCAACCCTGCCTCAATCCAAGGCACGCTATGGCCGAGATCACTCTAAGTGTCTCTCTTTGGTTTAAAATGGACAACATTTTAAGTACATATGTAAACTGGACAAAAAGGATTCTGATTGTGTTGATAATTTATAACAACGATACATGGGTCATATGTGACGCGTATGAATCAAACCTGCCACATTCTAAGGTGTGGTCTGGCCAGAAACACTCAAAGTGTCCCTCCTTTGTTTCAAAAGGACATCATTTTAATTGAAAACATTAATTGGCATATAGAAAACCAACCAAACGCATTCGAAATGTGTTAATAGTTTAGGAAAATGATCCATGGGTCATTTGAGATGTGGACGAGTCAACCCCATATAAATGTGAGATGTGGTGTGGCCAGTACCACTCTAACTATGTCACTTTTATTTAAAATGGACAGGATTATAAGTTAAAAGATCAACTGGCATACGAAAAATCGAACAAAACACATTCAGAATCTGTTGAAACCTTAAGACAATGATCCATGGGTCATATGTGATTTGTACGGGTCAACCATGCCTTAATCCGAGTCGAGGTGTGTCCGATACCACCCAAAGTGTCTCTCTTATGTTTAAAATGGACAACATTTTAAGTATATACAGAAAACTGACCAAACGGATTCTATTTGTGTTGTTACTTTATCACAATGATCCATGGGTCATTTATGACGTGTACGAGTCAACCCTACCTCAATCCGAGACACAGTGTGGCTGGAACCACTCAAAGTGTCTCTATTTTATTTAAAAAGCACTTCATTTTAAGAGAAAACAACAACTGACATACAGAAAATGGACCAAATGCTTTCAGAATATGTTGATACTTTAATACAAAGATCCATGGGTAATTTGTGACATGTACAAGAGAACCTTGCCTCAATTCGAGGCAGGGTGTGGCTGGTATCACTCCAGGTGTATGTATTTTGTTTAAAATGGACATCATTTCTAGTAAAAACACCTGGTATACTAAAACCGATCAAATTATGAATTGAATTCTAGATTCCACATATAATTTTCATCTAAATTTTAAATTAAATTCTAAATGAATTATGTATGTTTATAATTACGTTATGAATTATGATTTAATTTTGGATGTGTATAGTTCCATGATGCATTATATGTTAAATTTGTATGAATTTGTTCTATATATTTATGTGTTAGTTGGTTATTGCAGGTTCAATAATTGTATATTTATGTGTTAGTTGATTATTGCAGGTACAATAATTGGAAATGAGAGGGAATTGGAAAGGAGAGGGAATAGACACCCTACTCCGTGCCTGCTATGAAAATTGTAGGCTACTGTGCAATTTTCACAGCATAGGCTATGCCAACGGTTTCAAACCATTGGCATAAGATTCTCAGTATATTTTTTACCAACGGTTCTCTATGAACCGTTGGTAAAAAACCCGTTCCCAATAGTTTAGAAACTCTAGGGAAAGAAATCATATGATTGGTTGTCCCAACGGTTCAAGCCAAACCGTTTGGAAAACTATCCCAACGGTTTTTCCAAACCATTGGGATAGGTTCATTTTTATAACTTATCCCAATAGTTCAGTGTGAACCATTGGGAAATGCTTTCCCAATGGCTTACTTACCAATAGTTTGCCGAACCTTTGGTATAAGATATACCAACAGTTCTACAGGCTTTCCCAACAGTTCAGAACCATCGGAAAATTGTCCATTTTAAGTAGTGAAACCTACTCTGATCCCAACTATAGTCCCATAGACCCACACTCACATATCTGGTTCTAGAAAGTCAAAAATTACCTAGATTATTTGATACTGAGTGAGATTACCCAAGCATAAGACTCATATATTTTAGATAATTTCCATAATTTTAAAAAAAATCTCAAAAATTAATGCAATCCCAAAACCCAATACTTTAGTCTCTTTGTGGATTAGCTACCTGATCTTATTAATTTATAACAATTCTAAAAAAATTCTCATAAATAACTTTCTCTTGTGATACCCATTTGGACACATCGTACATAATTTTCATCTTCCTAACCTCTGTAATGGAATCATAATAAAGTGGTGAAATTATATTCTTAGTAAGGGTCACCATAAGAGATAACAATTAAACGACATTAATGAGCCTATGATGACCATGTAGTTTTGAGAACATAATAATGGGTCTTGGACATAACATTGGATAATCATACCCAATAAAAAAGTTCTTAAATCAGGTTTTTTAGAATAGGGATTTTTTCATAACATAATACATTAGTAATAGGAGAGAGGAAACATTATTAAATAATTATGTGTCATGAAAATATTACATAAAAGACTCGTATCCTAGAAAATTACCCTTTTGGTGGTGGCCTTGTTGTTAGGTAATTTTGATGACATTTCTGGTGGTCCTCTAATTACTGGGTGCTGGTCCTTCCAACCCGTAGTGGGATTGGTTTGGTCCCTTGGCCTATGCGTTGATGAGTTTTTTCATTGTGATCATGGATTCTAGAAGGAAAAGTGGATTTGAGTGGTTATATATTTTGTTTATTCGGATGCTGGTGGTTCTCTTCTGTTTTTTATTCATATTTTCAGTGGTTGTTCAGTGGTATATTTTCCCGGTTAGACTCTCATAGTGGTTTCATTTGGAGTCTAATGGATGTGGTGGTATCATGATGACTGGCTCTCTGCTTCATGATGGTTTCCCACTCCTTATCTTCGATGATTAGATGAATTCACGGATGGCGGCGCCCATGGTGGTTCTGATGGTAGATTTTACTGGTCACAGAAATGATTTCTACATGGTTTCTATGATTTTACTCTGCTTTGGAATCAATATCCCAAAACTATTCTCCCGATTGGACTTTAGTTGCTATTTTAGTGGTGTTTTGGGATGTGTTGTTTGAGAAATCATCGGTGTTTTATAAATCATCGCTAGAAGTGTCATGATCGCTAACATTAGATTCATACTGCGGTTGAACCTTGTGGTATTAGTGGAGGGTGTGTGATGCGAAGAAATTCTTGGTTAAGGCTGTCCTGATGGATCAATTTGATTTTTGAATTTTGGAAGAAAATGGTGTTGCGATGATTTTAAAGATTCTTGGGAGGTGGTTTTCTTTGACGGTGACGATGATGGATAGCGGTAGGAAGTGACAGGGTGCGTGAAGTAGACCGACACATTTTTTGAGATTTTTATTGTTCCCATTTGAAATTTGGAAATTGAAATTTGAAAAAAATGGGTGTGTTTATTTAGTTTTTGGTGTGGCATGTTTTGTATTTTTATCTTATTTGGTTGGATTTATGTTGGGTTTACACTTACCTTTAAAAGTGACATTTCAAAATAAAAAAATATGGATTATATTTGCAAAAATAATCATGGCATAAGGCTTTGGCTGTTTGTAAGACCAGAATCATAAAATAAACAAAGATCATGATCAATGAGATATAATCATAATAACATTTCATAGAGAATCTCATAAGTAGTATGTCATAATAATAATCATATATTTAATATTTTAATATTACCCACCAAGAAATTTACCACATGTGTAGGATTGGGATAAATACTCATGTGCCTTATTTGAGCATAGGTTAAACACTATTATACCCTATTTTGGGATTGGTCTAACCACCCATGTACCATTTTATGTAATAAAATATTAATAATTTTCAAAAACAATAAAGAGATATAATAGACCCACTCAACACATAATCATAATCAATTCATATTTATTCCATAATATTATGATTTTTCTCCATTTAATCATAAAATAACACATGGAAAAGAAAATGGTTTTCATAATGATTAAATAATCACTATTAATAACTATTTAGATAAATAATAATGATTTTGAAATTGGATAATATCTCCATTAAATCATAAGAAACATCAATGGAAGTTGTTATAGATGAAAATGCATTTAAAATATCCCTAGAATATTTATTGAGGAAAATACTCATTTCATTTTGCAATAAAATATTAAAATATAAAAAATTATAAAAAATTACAAATGATATATTGAATTAATATAATCCTTTTAAAATTTATAATAATCAAAAAATAAAATAGTTGTCATGAAATCCATAAAATATATTAATGCGGTGTATGTTAGAAAAATTTAGTTCCCACATTTCGTAAAAACAATCTCATTCAAAATATAACAAGAATATTCATTTCAAATAAAATTATAAAAAATTAAAAATGGAGAAAACATGAATTAATAATTCAATGGTTAATATTAAAAATATCTTGATTTTATTGATGAAAATATGAACATCATTGAGAAATATTCCTGACCGAATAGAAAAATCGAGTTAGTTTTCATTAAAAATGTTTTTCCGACATTTGAGCACTTAATGAGAAGAAAAAAGAAAGAAAAACATATAATTTATAGAAATAAAAAAATTAGAATAAAATACATTTTATTTTTAAGAGATATATTATATAATTTCATCATCATAAATTTAAAAATAAATATTACCAGTAAAAAGTGAGATTGTAACATAAAACCTATAACTCAAGTATTAATTGTGTCATAAGAGATCTAACCTCCTGTATAAAAATTTTCAATTAGATATAATTATATAAAATAACAATATTAATAATTATAATATCATACACAATTCAATTATAACATCTTACAGCCTATTTATTGGTAATTCCTCATTGAAATCATTGTTCTGAGTGACAACTCTTTCAATTTTCATATATCTTTCCATTCGGTGGTTCCAACACATAAAATTTTATCATTGTTCCATCATATCAAGAATTTAAATCAAGATATTTATATCATAAAATCACATAATATCATAATCATTTATCCTTCCTTAATCATTCTTGTTGTAAACTTTATATCACTAATGTAGGTGGTAAAACCGAACTACCCAAAAAGAGTGTTATAAAGACTAGATGAGAAAGACCATTATTTGTAAAATTATAATATAAAATTTTAATAAGATTATAAATAACATAATTTATATATATATATATATTAATTATATATAATTTTATAACTATTAATAAAATTAGAATATTGAAAATAAATTATATTACACATGGAGACGGTTGTCCGTGCATACTCATGAACGATAATTACATTTTCTAATGAGAAAAATGAATACAAATTAAAGAATATTTTATCATCAAATAAAAATAATTATTTAATAAAATTGACATATATTCCATAAATTTTTAATTATAACTACCAATGAGAGGTGATTTTGGAAAATGAATCATATCACTTTGTGGAGTCGGTAGTCCACATGTACATACGAGCGATACTTTCATTTCCCATTTGATAGAAAAAATGTAGAAAATGTTTCTAACATGATCATAAGAAAACATAAATATATTTATGATACTATATTAATTAATTAAGATAGATAAAATATAGTTACTGGACATATAATAAGAAATAAACTTTGGATGAGTTGGGTAAGATGATTACCTCTTCATTGAAATATCTCGTTTGGATTCACTTTATTCAATTTTAGGATAATATTAGAAGAATTAAAAAGGCTCAAAAATGAAATAAATTAATCTATAAATGTTATTGAGTAGTTATTTTCTTACCTAAAGTTATCAATGTTTATGGATAATGTTGGATAAGAGGTACAATTTTATAAGTGAGGGGAGTGGAACACATGGAATTGCTTAAATGATTGAAACAATATAAAGACACCTTCTGGTCCATGTGGAATATTATAGACAAGAATAGAATTTTAATATAATATAAGGTTGATATATCTTCCATAAATAGTATGTATACATGGTCAAATGTTATTTTTACCCTTATATCATAGATTAAATCCCCCCAGATAAACCAAATTTAATGCACACTATGGTCAATTTTTTTTACTATTCTTACTATTCATTAAGACCAAAAATCAATATAGATTCATTACAAAATATTGAAATTATTATTCAAAATATGACAAATATTTTATAAAATTGATTTTTTATATGTTGTAGACATTAATTTTAAAATAAACATAAAAAACAAAATGAAAATCGTTATTTTAGATAAATATATTTTAAGAATAAGCCTAAATTTTCTTTTATTCTTAAAATTGTAAAAACTAATATATGAATGATATAATATTTTATTTAATATATAATATAAAAATTTCATCAAATTAATCAATCTACAGTTATTTTTTTAATTATTTATGATAAAAACATATTTCTCACATAATAATAGTTTCTACAAAAATAACTATTTTTACCCTCAAATGGTTTTATCTATATTTGTAGCAATTAGATAACTTATATATGAATTATTATTTATAAATTAGAAATAAATTTCATTAAAATAACTTTTCAATAGTGATCAATATATTTTTTATATAAAAATTTATAACACATAGGAAGATACATTTTATTGGAAAAATACGTATTTTAATCAAGAAATGATTTCATTAAAATTTAATAAATATTTACTTGGAATTATTCAATACATTTGTATTATGTAAAACAATTATATATATAAAATAATTTGTTTATTATTATTCATGCTCACCAATCCAATGCATAATATATAAATGTTATAATATATCTTGGTTCATGTAGACATTGGGTGGTGTTTAAATCAAGCTTAAAAATAGTTCAAATTCATTTCAAAGTAATAAATATAAAACATCAGGTTGTTACATTCTACACCCATTAAAATAAAAATTTCCCTTGAAATTCATTCAAATTTATGTAAATAAACATGTATACTTATACTTCATCACATCCCCATGTTCCCATGTATCTTTCTCAAATTTTCGGTCCCTAAAAAGCATTAACAGGGTGAGAAGCCATGTTTTTTCAGAACATTATCTCTACAATCAACGATTTATACTTTTTGTTCTTAATAGGGAAGGTCATGAGCCAGTGGTATAACCTCTAATTTCAATACATGTGAAGGATCGTGTATATTCTTTTTTAAACATATCTGGATAAATTGAATTGTCTTTGCGAACATGTTTCTTCACATCTTCTTCTATCAGCTTCTTCAAATGATCCCTTTAGGGTATTTTCTTCCTTAGATCCTTCAGCCAGAGATAACCTCATTTTTTTTGGTATTTAACTGATGATAAAAACCCATTTCATCTTGGTTGGGGCCTTGGGACATTAGTCATTCAAAAATGTGATTTAGGGGGTTTTGGTTTGATTTTGGATAGACTTCCGACCATCCCTTCTGTATTTGTGGATCCTCGGTTTGTGGATTGAGTGGAAGTATACCTGATTGTTGAATTTTTGGATGGGAAAATCAGATATGTTTTAGAGTTTCACAACCATTAAATGGTAGTGATATTTTTCAAGATGATCCACATCTTGTTTTATTCAATAACATTGATGTATCTTGGTGTCTCCAACATCATACACAGGTGTCGATGATATCAAACCATTTGTTCTACATCCATTTGGTCACTTGGGAATAATTTTTTATGACTTGGTCCATGGAGACCCACCATTGTGGTTCTTGGAAGTTTTCATATTCATAGTGGTCTTGGGACATGCACTATTGAAAATAATCTAGAATGGTTATAGTTTTTATTAGAGTACTCGGGCTCCCTCTCTAGTTCTAGAATCCTGTTATCTTGAAATCTATGGGAAATTCTTTGGTAAAATTCCTTTACATGTATTCAGATACCCAAAGATTTAATTACCTGTTGTCTCCTTGTATTTGTTTCAAAATGGATTTGAATGTGAGTCTCCCAAATTGGGTGCTCATTAGGGGTGGAATGGTATTGTCCTCATGGAAAGGGTCTATTTTTGTCAGTACCATGATTTTGTGTGTAATGAAAGAGATAAGGGAATTCATTATATTTTTTTTGGGTAATAAGCAATTTTACTAATAGAATGATGTGGTGTAAGATCTGACTATTGGTCATGCTTCTAATTTTTTGGTGTTTCTAATGTGGTGGCTCAGGAGGTGGGTTTTTTGGTTCCAGTCCCACCATCAAACAATGTGGATACTCAAGATTCTAGTATTGATATTTTCAAAGAAATAATTTATTATACAGTGTAAAAAACATAACCAAAAAATGTATATTACATCATTTTATATGAATAGTCTATGCATTATTAAAATAAAAACCTATGGACCATAATAGTTTATTGTCTTTGGAAACATCCTAATAAAATATTCTATCATGGTGAAAGATTTTAAACTCCTCTCATAAATATCTTCACCTTTATTAATCCTAACAAAAACCTTTCTTCATAATCGGGGGAAACGAAACGTAATAAAGGGGAGAGCTCAAAATCTCAGTAATGGTAAATATGGGTGATATGTAAGCATAATTATGAGGATAAGGGTATGAGAACATGATCATAAAATTGGAATATCATAACCTACATATCAATGATCATATACACGAATCATGTAATAATGCATAATAGTCAATAATACATGAATCATAAGGAAATAAAGAACATAATCCATGAAAGCACAACATAGGATTAAAACAAGAAATTTTGGCAGGTAGATAAGCATATATAATTATTTCCTGTCTAGTTAAGGAATTACTACCAAAGATATATTAGTGGACAAAGTCCTTTACTGAACCAGGTTCACACCCCCTTGCAACCATGTATTACTGAACCAATTTCACTCCTCATTCTGTCCTTGTAATACTAAACTAATATCTTTTCTCATTCAATCCCTGTAATACTAAACTCAGTTCATTTTCCATTCCATACATGTATATCTCATGAGATATTAATCATTACCCAATATATTGGAAGTAGATATAGGTCTTAGTGATATCATAAATATATCATAAATATATGATCCACAATATCATAAACAATCATATCATAACCCATGAAATAAAATGGGTATCATTAACTTATAAATATATCATAACCTGTTGAAAAAGATACAATTTTGATAACCATTTCATTTAAAGTATAACTTTTGAAATGGAATGAGATGTCATAAACATATAACCCTTGAATGGGAAGCATATTTCATAAACATATAACTCATTAAATAGAATGTAGTCTCATAAATACCATGACATTTAGCATTATCCATTTATAAAAAAATATCAATAGAACCTTAAATAATTTCTTTGAATGGAATGAGTAACATCGAAATATGTTATCTTAGATGGAAAATAATTTTTAAATATCTTCAAAAAAAATTTCATGAGGAAAATATTATTTCTAATATAAAAGAGTATTTTTAATACATAAAAAAATTTAAAAATAATTTTCTTATAATATACCTTGAAAATGTATAGTGAATACATGAATTCATTTTGAAAACTTTTTTCAATGAAAACATTAAAATTAATCTTCAAGAAATTTAAAAAACATTTTTTTTGAAAACACTTTGAAGAGTTTTAAACAAATATTTAAAATGTTTTATAAAACTTTATACTTGAAAAAAAGTTTTAAAAGCTTGAAAATGTTTTGAAAACCATTTATTGGAAAATAATTTGATAACATATAAATGAGGCTGGAAATCATTTTGAAAACATATAAAATAAACATGAAAACGTTTTGAAAAAAAATTCATTGAAAATCTCTTTTATTGACATTTTCTTAAAAATTATCCTTCGAACATGAAAATAAATATTCAAAGGATTGAAAGTGGATAAATCTATACATGGCATACGAGGTAAAAAAGAACATTCCATTTTCAAGATAAAAATATTAGAAAAAAGAATCATTTAGTAAGCGATAGGAAGATTACATTGAAAACATATTCAAAATAAAAAAAATTAAAATGAATAATAATTATTATAGGATAATATTAGAATATTCTTGAAATCCCTTTTTGGAAAACATGATTTTAAAGGAACCCAAATTCCCGACCAAAGAGAGGGTAAAGTATGGATTTATTAAAAAAACTTTCTTAAGAATATTATGTAAAAAATAGTGGAGTAATGGTACCAATAAATTAATAAATAATTAATAACAATAAAGGAATAAAATTAATTAATTTTATTGAAATAAGGATCATAATATTTCATCAAATTAATCCTAGACATAAATAATCTTTAAAAGACAATGGATTGTATCAATAAACTCGTATAACGTTGTAAATTGGTATCATACTCTCCATGTAAGAAAATGAAATTTCACGAAGCTTAAAATATCATGAAACTGAGTATATTCATGATATTATTTGTAAAATCTAACTATATACACCTTGAAATAAAATTAGGTGCATATCAAATCATGAGTCTCAAATAAGGTAAATTGTTAAAAAAATCACCGATTTGGTATCTTTTTAAACATATATACCCTGAAAGAAATATCATATAATGGATATCTTAATGCCCATAAATTGATATTCTAATATATATGTAATACAATCACGGTCATTACATACACAACACAAAAGGAAAGAGTGGTGAAAATTGAATTTATCTCACAGAAATAAAAAGTGATATGAAATCCCATTACCTTGTCTCTTGACTCTGGTCATACCCATTCGAACCACCTTTCTAATAAATAAAAAATTTTATAAATATTTTATAGAATCATATTATTATATATAATAATATATATGGTTTGATTACAACCTTATATTACCCACTTGATAACCATAATATGTTAATGTTTAACATTGGGTAATATTCTCTTTATTCATCACCCATGTCACAATTTGTTATATATTTGGTCATTATAATAATATTATGATTTCAATAATATAAACTATGATATAAATATCTTGTATCTACAGTATATTTTTATTATAATAATCAATAGAATACATAAGTATGAAATAGAATACACCATTCAGAGAGACGGTAGGTCATACATATGCATAAACACTATTTCTCTTTAATTGTTGTGTTGAATGGAAAAGAATTAA
Source organism: Viscum album (assembly GCA_963277665.1). Classification (NCBI taxonomy): domain Eukaryota; kingdom Viridiplantae; phylum Streptophyta; class Magnoliopsida; order Santalales; family Viscaceae; genus Viscum; species Viscum album. Next base: position 2,122,444,017 of record OY728141.1, on the reverse strand, counting down.
AATTCACACACACACACACATATATATATATAATTATTAAATCAGAATTATTATATCATATATATCATATATATTCACTAAAACTATCCTTAATACAATGTGTGTGGTGTATTAATGAATCATATCGCTTTGAGGGGCGGTAGCCCACATTTCCTCAAACGAAATTATCACATTAACACAAAATGGAAAAAAGATAAGTATTGTAAAAATGAGTAAATAAGAAAAAAGAAATAATATATATAATATGTGACATATATAAACATAGTGTTCTTAATAATTTCCAACATGATTGGCAGTAAGGATTAATTGAACAATCGCCGTTTTGTGAGGAAATAGTTTGTCGTACACCTAAACAGCATGTTCGTTATCTATTATATGTAGGAGTGTGTATGAGTAGTTCGAATAAATAGAATAACAAAACAAGTATAATTTTTTACATGGTTTTTTATAAATTAATGTAATAAAGAGATTGGATGGTGTGGAGAAGAAAAATAAAAGAAATGAGCTTCAGAGAAGGTGTTACCTCTTAATCCAGTAACCCTTTTTGGTTTCTGCCAAAAGGTTTCTTTGGAAGACTTTATTACCAAAGGTATTATTCATAGAGGAGGGGAGGAAATTTTTTATGTATGTCGGTTAGATCTTGTTCTAACCTAATAGGTTTTAGAGGTGTGAAGAAGAGAGAGAGGTTGTGGTCTTTTATAGGGAAGGAAAATAACTCACATGGAATTTTTGAAAAAAAGATATGTGTACACATGTTATTATAAAAAAGTCCTAAAACCCAACATAAATCACTAATAGAAGGTATATGGACAAAATATAGAAATTAAATGGGTTTTGGACAAGTTTCTAGGTCAGTTGGTCCCTTAAGATTAATGTTTAGTCCCTAATTATGCTTAATTTGACCTTAATTGTTGTTATTAATTTTAATCACTTTTACTAATATTTTTATTCAAAAATTTATTTGATATTATTAGACTCTAAATTTTATTCCAATTAAACAGGATTATATATATATTTTTTAAATTCAATTCAGTGAAGTGGCAAAATTAAGATTGATGCTAATCCCACAAACCTGATGAAATTACAGATTTTTAAATTAGAAAGAAGTTCAAAAAATTATTAAATTTTTACATTCAATTTCAAAGTGAAATTCATTGTATTAATAGATTTATAATTTATCTAATGTGACCATAAAAAAATTTTAAAATATAATTTATCATTAATAATTATTTAAATGAAAATTCAAATTTTAACTACAAATCAGTATTTTTCACCATTCATTAAAAAATAACATTTCTCGGAAAAACCCAAAAAATTAACACTAAGATAATTTTATCATTATAGATTCAATAATTAAATTTATTTTATCAAATTAAATTTATATATGTGCTAAGGTTTTTATTATTTTTAATAGAATGACTTGAAGTGTAGTTCATAGTATTTTTAAACATATAAGGACTTTACAAAAAAATATAATTTGTTATAATATGACTTATTTATGTAAAAAATCATAATAAATATTTGTAATGTAGTTATTAATATTCAAATGACTATGTTTAACGTCTATTTTTTAATTATATCATTTAAAAATATTATAATAAAATGATGCTCCATAAAAACTCTTCGTTGCATGTAATGTATTTCAAGTTGGTGTTGCGGGTAATGCAATCCATGTAGGTATTATGTTTATTGAAAGATAAGTCATTATTTTATATAGAACAATCCAAGTTGGTATTATAGGTTGCACAAGCCAAGTATGTACCATGTGAAAGTTATGTTTGAAATAGTGTTTCAATATATATATATATGAAGAACTATTTTTAGTGTCTTGTGAAATGAAAAATATAAAAAAGAAAAAATAATTCCAAAAAATCACAAAATATCGGCTATTACAGATTAAAATTTAGGGGATGAACCTCATGCATCTTCTTTTTCCCATTTTTTTTGGACATTGTATCAGGTGCAGATTATTTCTCATCATTAGATACACAATCTATGGCGTAAAATACCATATAGGTTTATTTGGTTATGTTGTACCTCCGAATGATATTTATACCATCCTTCTCACACTACAAGATCCTTTAATGGATAAAATTAGTTATTGGTTTTTTGAGGGTGGGCCCCCTAGTAGTGTTGAAATGGATACTTAGATATCTATGTGTGGTGGTTAGTCGGTCTCCTCACCATTGATGGTGGTGGGTATATTGGTTAAGAGGGATGTGTAGTAGGATCTTTGTGTATATTAGGATCCATATGGGTTGAGTCTCCTACCAATCACCGCTTCTATAGGATCTATGGGAGATCCATGGGAGTTTATGGCATGATTTCCTAATTGATTCGAGGTGTTGGAGGAGCTGAAGAATAATAAGGTTATACTACCCATTCTCGGTTCTATGAAGTAAGAATAGTTAATATTCTATTCAAGTATTGTAAATAGTAAGAAGATAACCCAATCTATATAAAAATAATCACTCTTTATTACCTTGGTGGCTAAGGGATGAGATCCATTTGGTTGAAAAACCAACGTTTCTCTTTTCCAAATGATTTTTATTTTGATTTGGAATTCCAGATTATTGGGTGAGTGGGATAAAAGTTCATTCATATTTAATGAATTTCATTATTGATAGGTTACGTTTCTTTTTGTTCTATAACTAAATTTTTTTTGGGAAAGTATTCCTTTATTTTCAAAAAATATTAGTTTTTTTGATTTCATGCATTAAAGTGTATGAAACTCATATATATGTTTTTTATGGGATCATAAAATTATTGTGGCGAGTCTAGATTCATCATCACAGAATATTTCAATAAAGATGAACATGAGGGTAATGGGTGTTATTTTTATATTTTTATTCTATGTGTAACGTTGAAGGTATAAATGAGTTATGGTGGAACCTTTCCCACATCCAACTAGGGAGTCTCACCTAGTTTGTGGTTAGATATTTCAACACCATAGGGTATTCCTATAATAAATAAGTGGAGTGTTTTATTCAATAAAATCCATGTAGAAATTATAAGAATTCTTGGATTATAGAGGTATAATGGACCTTGGTTTCTAGGGTAGCAAATTTACCTATTGTAACAATCAAAAAGGGATCAAACATAATGGAGAATACTTGATGATTATTTAGATAACATGAATTGTATGTATTCCTTCCCTCTGTCTTCTGTTACCCACCTCACTCAGGTGATATTATATCATTCTCCTCTGTTGTTAATTATAAATAAGGATGAGAAAATATAGAATTGATTTATTTAAAAATGAAACTAGTCAATGATGGAGGGTTTTCTTGAAATTGATAAGAGTTCCTAGAACCAACCTATGATAAGAAATACATGGGTCATGTTGAACATTTTCCTAGCTCATCTTTGCGAAGAGTTTAATGAGTTTATTTTGAGAAAAAAATGACACCATATTGGTGTCCATTCAAAAGGAAATCAAAAGGATTGAAGAGAAGCTATTACAGATTTGGGATGAAAAAACATTCATCACATTCAATGAGAAACACTATGATTTTCCTGAAAATTTTGGATGTTGAGAGGGTTTTCAGGGATAAATTTTGGTTTATTTGGATTATGAAGGGGGATATAACACGATATAATTTCACTATTGTAATCAAGAATGAAAGTTGTTAAAAAGAATCAACCTAAAACATCAAGATGGATCATACATAATTGATATTGATGTGGAAGGGAATCTATCTTTCGCTCTCTTTGAGGTACTACTAGTGGGAATATAAATATTAAAGGGAGTGAGTCTTGAGGATACAACAAGTCAGGTTAGAATTATGAAATAAATTCCCATGTTTTTATAGGATATAGAAATCAAATAGTTGGAATCCATTACCTTAATTGGTAGAGATTCAAGAGACAGTGTTTAGCATAAACATGGATAACACTCAAATCCCAAATGTGTTTCCATGTTCATTATTTGGGTCCTTATAAGATATCATTAAGGGTTATGTTGGGACAGAAATGTGTAATTTTTTTAATTAAGGGGTGAATCTATGGTAGGTTTTTGCATCCAAAGTAGTTCTCATTCTGAAGAATCATCATCCTTATTCTAGTATCAGTATGGGCTGATTTTTCTCTGTAACTATGATTATAAGTTATTGGCTTGTATTATAAATAGAATAATAAGTCATTTCAATCCAAGATTTGTTTTGGAGGAGCAACATAGTTTCATCCATGGAAGGGGTATTCAAAGTGTAGTGAAATTTTCATAGTATATAGTGAAGGATATTAATAACAAGTCCCCAGGTTCCAATATTATTATTAAATTAGATATAAACAAGGTGTATCATAGGATTGAGCGGAGTTTCATCATTAGATTAATGAGTAAACGTTGATTCAAATAATGGGTTTGTGACATATTATTTATATGTTACTCTTAAACATGGATCTATGATTCCTTCATGTGGAAGGGTTTTGGAATTTTTAATATGGTACATGGAATAAAGAAAGGAAACCTAGTTTCTCATATTCTATTAATTATATAAGAGGGGTGGTCATAATAAATATAATTTATTTATAGAGGATAGAAATATTATTCCTTTGAAGAACATGTTTGGGGATTGTATGATCTATCATATGTTGATATTAGATTATATTATTTTCATTATAAATAGAAGGAAAATGTCTATTATCAAGATGAATAAAGTCATGGAGGCATATGACAATAAAATTGGCCATGTAAAAAATCAAAGTATAGTTAATTTTTATATTTATAGGAAATTATTAGACCAAAATTGTAGGATTACCCATAATATTATGGGCATGAAATGGTAGAATATCTTGATACAGAATTTGGGTTCACCTTTTTGAATGGAATAATAAAGATATTCCATTTTTAAGGTATTATAAATAGAATCACTAGTAAACTTTTAAACTGTAAAAATTGGTTTTTATCATTTTCTGGGAACAAAAATTTGTGGAACAGTGTTCAGACCTCTATCTCTATGCATTTTTTATCTATTATTAAGGCATGAACGTTGATTATTCAAAAACATTAATAAACCATTGAAAGAATTATATGGGGGTGAAAACCAAAATGAACAATGCCACAACTCATCCTAGATGAGAATGGAAAGGATGATCCCTAAAGAAGGAACTAATATACTTGATGTTTCATATGTAATGAAAGAAATGCAGGTTAAAATGGTATGGGATATTATCGAAGGGAAAAACCTATGTGTGATATTTTTGAGAAACATGTATAGTAATGATTTGAAATAAAAGGTAGTTTATATTCGGATACCATTAGGACATTCCTGGAGTATGATTGATCATATGGATATACATAAAAGAATGGTTTTGTGGGTGGTGGGATATAGAAATATCTACTACTAAAAAGAGAATTATGTGGTCAATCCTCCATTCATTCCAGGCTATCTAGTTCTACATATTTAATTCCTATAATCAATTAAGTTATCTACCTTTGTCAACACAACTTTTGAACATCAATAAAGGATCAAATTTGAAAATATCAGTTTGATCGATGATACAGATAGTTTTGTTTTGTTTTCTAAATATACTTCTAGCCATTTTAAAGGTTGGGACCTTCTAGATATGGTGAATCTAATAAGTGTATATGATGAGTGATCACTGAAGATTTGGTGGAAAATGACCACATTAAAGGTGAACTTATTTTTATGGAATTTAATGAATCAATCCATTTATAAGAATGATAATGTGTATAAGAAAGTAATTATTCTATATTCTCATTATTGTTAGTGTGCTTATCTATTTCAAGAATCATACTAGTACCTTTTACATAGGGGGGTTGGCATGTGATATTTGGATCCTTATAAGTCACTGATTGGGTGTGGAATGGTGTAGGTATTCCATTCTAGAGTTTTTAAAGTCCCTGTTTCAAATAACTGGGTAGAATAGTGATGAGGTTACTATATACAACATGGTCTCTTTTGTTTTGATCGAGGTCATTTGGGATGCAAGAAACAAGAAGAGGGAATAATGATACTGCTCCCAAATATTAATTCAGATCCTAGTGAAATATTTAGTGGGGGATCTGAGAGATCTTCTTGGTAAGTTATACATGGTTCTTATTTGTAGATTCATTACAAGGGTGTTTCTTAATTACAATGAATCTGGAATGAATAACAAGGGGATATAGTTTAGCTGAAAAATCCCACGATGGGATAAAAATTAATTTTGAGAGATTATGGTTGTTTGGGGAAACGATTGGAGGTGGTATAGTATGTGACAGTAGAGGATCAATCACTTTTGTCTTAAACACATTTTATAGGATAGTAAAATACATTGGAGAGGAATCAAGGATGATGTTGAGTGGCCTCGTGATGAATAAACAATATAACATCAACATTACAGAGTTTGAACCAAATTCCAATGTGATGGTTGGGCTCCTCCATAGAAATGATATCCCTCAATGGTAATTGGACTACTTCACGAGGAAGTGTAGGAAGATAATTGACCAGGGTATTATGGTTTGACCCACAAGGATGGAATGTAATTTCATAGTTGATTATTTGTCTAGTAAATGGGACACTAGTGAGTTAACCATTTTATATTTCTATGTGGTATCCCACCTGAATGATTGTAAGCTCATTATTAGGAGACACACCTTTGGTTTTCACCACTTCCACTCCCATGATTTTGGTTCCATCTTCATTCCATTCAATAAAAAGATAATTTTCATTTGGATATATAAATTATTAAAAGTGTTACATGGAATTAATCATAGATTGGGGAGATGTTTAGTGTAATCATCAATCGATAAACTACCATCACTTCTTGATCAATAATATCAAATGGTTCAATATAACTAAGTATCTACATTCCATTTTATGAATTTAATAACCTTCTTCTATAGATAAATTCATAGGAATAAATTTCCACTGACATTTAATTTCAGATCACACTAATTATTGTCAGCATAACCCTTTGTCGACTCTGAGCTACCGTTATGTGCTATTGAATTTCTATAACCTTCTCTACCATTTTCACAGATATAGTAGGTCACCATAGCTTTCATTATTAAAAATTATCTTATATTTCAATTGTTTTTAGTCCTTTAAATATATTTCATTATAAGGAGCCATCAGAATAATCGATTAAAATTTATTGTTATAATATAATTTGATAAAGGGAAGGTGTTCATCCCAACCACCATTGAAATCTAAATAGAATGATCATAGCACATCTTCTAGGGTTTTAATGGTTCACCCAGACTAACCATATGTACGGGGATGATAGTAAGTATAGAAATACAATTCTATTATAAGATTATACTAACGTCATCTGCAGGAAATTTTGGAAAACCTCATATCTCGATCAGATACAATAGAATTTTGTACTCTATGGAACTATACCACTTCCATAATGTATATGTAAGAAATATGATCAAGATATTAATATTATTTATATTAATGAAATGATCTAAATTTATAAAGTGGTCAACTACATCCTAGAAAGTGTTATTCCATTCAGATATCTTGGGTATCCCTTAAAAGAAAGCCACGACAGAGTTGTCCCATTTACATATAGGTATGGGTAATGGTAGTAATATCTCCTTCGAATCTTTCCACTGATACATAAATTTTTGTCATATTATTAAGTAATATATATAATTTGTCATATCAATAATTATATTATCCCACCATAAATTCTCCTTAATGTCTCTATACATATTTATACATATAGGATGAATAGTTAATGATGGGCTATGAGCTTAATCCAATATCACTATCCTAAATTCTATTATAATATGGGAACATTACCTATTCCTAAATATTATCATTCCATAACAATCAAGTTTGAAGTCAAGAACATTTCTCTCCTTATTTTATATATCGATATATTTCTTTTGTGCCTCATTTATCCCTATAAGGATTGATGGTTGTACACCGATTTGAATAAAATATTCGTTTTACCCTTCATGATTTCAATTTCCATCCCATGAAAATACAATAACGATTGATGTTTTGTAATACTCATCATAGATATGATAGCATGATCCATTCAAGTCAATGTATTATCTACCTTGTTATCTTTCCCATGGTGTGAATGTATTGAGTATTCATAATATTTAATCAACTAAAACATTCATCCCTAGTATATATTCAACTATTTTTTGGTGAATATATACAACAAAATTTTATTATCAATATATATTTTTCACCATTACATTTAATGATAATTCCCCCAATGTACTTACTATAAGGATTACTACTACAAAATCTATATCATGTGTTGGTTAATTCAACTCCTGATCCCTTAATTGATGAGAGTAATAAATTATCACCGTGTCGATATACATAAGAACACATCCAAGTCACTTCTTATATGCATCATTATAGACAAAAAACATGTATCCACTACCAAATAGTGAGAGTATTGGTGCACTAAACAACATTCTCTTTAACTACATGAAAATTTCTTCACATAAATCAATAAAAAATAACATGAATCCCTTTATTATTGACATTATTGGTGGATTAGATATCCATGATAAATTCTTCACAACATGTCAATAATAACTGTTAAATTCATGAAAACTTTGAACCTCCGTCAAAGTGGTTGGTATTATAAAATGTTCAATGACTTCTATATTTGAAGGATATATTAATATACCCTCAGTTATGATCACATGTCCCATGAATGATATTTTCTATATACAAAATCCACACTTTCTAAATTTTTCTTACAGTTTCTCTTTCCTTATGGGTTTTAACACATTTCTCAAGTGATATTCATGCTCTTCTATTCTCTTGGATTATTTAAAAATATAATATAAAGTAAATACTATAATTTTTTCAAGGTAATCTATAAACATTGTATTAATTAAATCCATGAATATATAATAAAAATTATCACCTCAAAATAGAATCACACTAAATTCATAGTGGCCATACCTTATACCAAAGGCTATCTTATGCATGAATTCATAATTGACCTTCAATTGAAAATATCAATAATAATGTTTAATCTTAAAAAATTATTGATTTCCTCGCAATTGATAAAAAAAATCATCAATATAATCTAGGGGATAGTTATTCTTGATAATGATCCTGTTATGTTCCCAATAACCAATATAGAGTCACATGGATCTATATTTATTATGAAAAAAACAACATGTGTAGTGCAAGGAGATTTACATGGTCTAATGAGTCCCTTATAAATATTCTCATGTATTTTCTTCACAAATTCCTTCAACTCAATAGGTATCATTATATATGGAGTCTTTGAGATATGTGTGTCACCTGGTATAAGTTTCACTGAAAACATAATTTCATGATTCTAAGCAATACCAGGTAAACATTTTTGAAGGACATCAAAAAACTCCCATATAACATTAATATATTTGATTTGGAGTTTATCCCCAACCATAAGAGATAAATACCCTTTATTAATATAGACCACAACCCAGAAAATGTAATTAATTTCAATAGGAATTTTATGTATACCATCAAACCTATAGACAATCATTGTTCGATTTATAGTATCAAAGTGAACTTCCTAAGTCTATAAATTTAAAAGGGAATTATGTGGGGATAGGTGATCGATTCTCAAAAACATATAAAATCCCATTAAAATATGAAAAATAATAATTTCATAGGGCACATTCTTACAAACATAAACATGACAACCCCAAATATATAGTGGAGGATAAGTGTTCCTTAACTATCATGATACACTTCAGTGATTTATCTAGTAAAGACCCTTCCTATTCTCTGTGGCTTATTTTTAAATCTTTGTCCATGTATTATCATTTATATTCTCACTAAGGACATATTGGACTAGTTTTTATAGTTCATGAGTATTTGGGTAGTGGGTATAGTATCTTGTAATCCTTGGGGTGGTAGGATAGTGAAATGTTGGATCTTGAATGATTCATGAGTAAAATTTATAATATAAACATGGATTATATAGATAAAGATGATGTCATGGTTTTATGTTAGGTGTATCTCATTCATGGCTTTGGTAATCAAGTATGAGGATGTTTAGTTGAGAATTTTCATTCTATTTCCATTAAGTTAAAGCTTTATTGTACTTAATATCTCTAAGGTGGAAAAAAATATAAAAGTTTTCTATTATTTATCATGATATAATTGTATTTTAACATAAAATTAGGGTAGTCTCAAGTGGGATTTCAATTTAGATACTGGGATGGTAAAAAAGGTAAAAAAATATTGAACACTTTCTGGTGTAAATTTAATGACTTTTAATTTTACCTTTATAGATATAAATTGAATTCCCTTATGTTTTGGAACTATCATATCTTTTAAATCATGAGGTCATAAAGGTGGTCATTTTCCAACTCATTGAGTCTCTATTTTCCACCACTATTTGGTGGGTAGTGTCTATTAATATTAGTTTGTTGGGATGTTTAGGAAGTTTCTTCCTTGAATCATGTTCTAATCATCATTAATGGCTATGTCCTACATTCTATTCTGAGTTATTGGTTATTTATTTTTCCATAGTATTTATTTTGTCTATGGGTATACGAAACCACCATTTATAAAAAAATATATTGATAATGAAATATTTAGTCTATGAGGAAGTGTGAAATGAAAATTATTAGTCCAGGGAAGGATCAAATTATATTCATTGATCATTCATTGGTTTCAAATTATTTTTTGATGCTTCATATAACCATATTAGGAACATCATACCATAATCCATGTAAATTTATAGTTTTCCATGTTTTTTTCACAGTTTCCTCGATTCATTGGGGATGGATCATGTGTTTTTTTATTATTGAGGATTAATTTTTTTTACTTCGGTAAGAGATGAAAGTTAGTTGTTAAATGTGTTGGACCATTCTAGTGTCTTGAACCTATCAGCGTGGTTTTTTGTGTATTATTAAAGTCCTAATTCAATTCAATGCATTTCATTCTCTTACCTGCTTCTGTTTTTTAGGTGATTCAAATTACTATTACACATTATTTTTTCTCACATCACTATTTATATAATTATATGAATCAACTATACCTGCCTTTTATATCCTATTATGAGCATGATAAGATCAGTATTGTTTTATATATACCTTTTTTGCATGATTATATGTTAACATCGATGCATATTTGAGGAATTTTTGAGGTGGGATACTATTATTTTTATAAATTTGTTTGAAATTATGTCTTAAAATAACTAATATATATATATATTTACTTGGATGGAAATAACAATGGTGGGAATAATGTGAAACCACTATCATGTAGTGGATTTATAAGTTTTCGTATGTATTATTAAATTATGAGTTATTTGGGTTTAGTTTTAAGAAATTTTATGACGGTTTCCGGATGTTCTTGATGTGTTTTGTAGTGTTTACGGTTGGACAATGATTAGTTTAAAATGTATATATTACCCATGAAACCATATGAGGTTAAAAGGTGAAATTGGAAGAGGCTCCCAATTTTAAAATGGTTTAGGTAAACCCTATAGTTACTATGAAAATATAAATTTTTTTAGATAGTGTTTATTCACACAGTTTGTGCACTGTTATCCAAACCATGTAGCCCCACCGTACATGTCATTGAAGAGTTCCAAAAATTTGTTTTTTATCCCATATTTCCCCCCAAAACCCATTAATCCACATATAGATAATGATATTAGACCATAGGGTACCTTTGGGAGATTTTGGTGATTCATTTTCTCTCTGATATTATTCTATTGTGTTCCTGGAGTGTTCGAAATATAAAACAATATTAAGGTATTATTTTTTTAAAGGTGGAGGCGCAAGGGACCCTTATTATTAAAAACACAGACAAAGTACAAAGGAGGATTTAGCAACCATTCCAAAAGACCGCAAAAACACAAGGGCAGAAAAAAGAGACTTCATGCACCTTGAGAACGAGTGTGCATGCTATGATAAGAAGAGATTCCACCCCTACCACAATGATGATGGCCCCTCCTTCTAGTGGTTACTAGCATCCATGTCTCAGCTCCTTCATCTGGAGGCCTAGTGTCAACATCCTCTTGAATCTCAATGGATTGAGGCATGCCATCACTATGTTGCCTCTCATCATCACTATCTGTAGATGCAAGTAGTGCAAACGCATTTTTTGTATTTACTTTCAGTTCAGTTCTCACCTTGAAAGCTTGATTAGGCACATGCGGCTTAGTAGAAGAACTTTTCAGAGTGTCATCCCCCTTTCCAATAGGTTTTGGGGTAAAATGAATTGGAATACATTCCATTGGGCTGGAAATCTTAGCCCTCTTCCCAGAAGATTGAGAATACAGATCATCTGAGACCTGGATGAGAGATTCCTTCCTCAAAACAGGATTTGTAGCCTTGCTCAACATTTCATTAGAACCCTCATAAGTGGTCCGGATAGTGTCCCCCATATGCAGGTTAGATCCAACATACCATTGGGGTTGAATAACCTGTTTACCAGTAATTGAAAATGGATCAGAGTGCTTTTGTGAAGCATTAGAGATCAGCAAACCCGAATCCTGCAGTGGTTTTGCAGGCAGGTTATTCTCCATTAAATTAACTAGCCTAGAAGGAGACACAACCACATTTATGTTATCTAGTTCATGCGTACCATTGGATTCACATCCTTTATTTGTTGACATACTCTGTTCTTTTGTCAACAACTACTCCATGGGGGGGCCACCAACATCCTTGATTGTTTTGGGGGGTAGGGAGATATCTCAAGTCCATTCACATGAGTCATTTTTTTCCTCACCTAAATGAGTGTTTTGTTCCCTATCTTCCTAGAGATTGCAGCTCCCAACAAGTTCTTTCCCTTTCCACAATTTTCTACATGATGTTCTTGTCTAAATCTATCATCTGCATCTACTTGTGCATACTATTATTTATCCATTTGGCTGTCAACTGAGTCTGTGTCAGAATGATCTTCCTCCATGTGCTTAGTTAGCACATCCTTGAAAGATGTATGCACTTCAGTTGCATTTTCCACCTCTGCTATGTCATCCCAATTAGAATTTTCCTTGTGAAAATATTTTGTTTCTAGATTCCATGTTTGGATCTAGTGGTTGGGTTTTTTATGGGTTTCTACAATCTATCATCTTAATAAAGTTTCTAGTGTCCCAGGTCTATAGAGGTGTTATGTGATTCTTTCTTGGTTACCATATTATAGGAAGTTTTCTTCTCATCTTTTTCCACAATTTACTAAAATGAGAAACATGATTAATTTTATAAATACTGATTCTACACTTTATTATGAAAATCTTTGGAAATCACTATTGAAAGTCCATTTTTATTTATTCTTAAAATATATAATTGTGTGTGATACCCAAAATTTGTATGATTAAATATTTATTGTATTTGGTTTTTTTAAAAAAAATATTAGTTGTGAGAATTTTGCATGAAATTAGTGTGTCTCCTTTCATTTAAATATGGAATGACCCTTGTGGGTTAGACCTGTTCAGAATGAAAAATCTTAGAAATGTTGTATTATTCCACAAACTGGCATCATGGAACTAGAGGGATAGATACCACTCATAATTTGGACTATTTGGGAGGGGGATTTAAGAATTTTTTGCATTGGTGGGTGTTATACATGTTTTATTCAATTCATTCCATGGATGTGTTTTTGGTTTGAGTTAAATCATTTCCTTATGAATATGTTTAAATATTGATAATATGTATTCATGATTTTACCTATATTATATTCCAAATTAAATTTGAGATAACTAGTTCTTTATTTCCTTGGAATTTGGGAAAATTATACGTGTTTTCCCATTAAGATTATATAATCATCCCCTACATTTTCACCTTGGTATATATAAAAATGGGTTTTTACCATGATATGTGTATGGATAGACTTATTTCTTTTTTATTGGAGCACCCTGACAATTTGGTCATTTGTTTTTAGAGTTATATCTTCTATATTGTCTTATAATGAATTTTTTCCAGTTCCATATTAGTTCTATAAAGTAATTTTTACATAGGGATGCTATAGAATTATTATCTTTTATTTCTATACTACATATCTGATTCTGGTCTTTAATGTCATTGGTAATTTGGTTTGTTTTTATATCTTGCATCATGGTAAATTTTTTATATTGTGATCATCTATTACTGTTTTTTGTGTGTATGTAAGTGAAAAAATTTCCACTACATTTTTGTAAATCGTTGGACATTTATTTCTATCATTTGTTATCCTAGTGACATCACCTAAGGTTAGTGACATTTCATTCCATTCCAAACTAACAGGTTGGTGTTGGGATATTACACAATAGGTGGACCATGACAATTTATATGTATCATAAAGTCCTATAATTGAAAGTATAAATACCTCACATATTTATATCTCAGGGCCCTACATATATCTAACTCAATGATAAATTTTTTTACTAACCCGAAGTCCCACCTTTTTCTTTTCCTTAAAGGCCCATGATAATGGCATGAAAGCCTTAATATATTTATACTAAAATCTCTTCAATATATTAATCATGTAACCACAAACCTAAAATACCTCAGTTTTATGTTATATATTCTGATGAATATTCCTACCACAATAACCCAATGTGTCATCTACCCAGCTTCCCTAAAGTCATCCAGTCCTGGGAAGTGTGATACTACCTCATTTTTCGGTTGTGTGATAATCATAATCATAATCCTTATAATTGTAATTATAATTATCAAAATAATCATGATAATAATGATGATCATAATCAAATTCACGGTTAAAATAATAATTATAATATATCATTAAGGTATTGGAGGTTATAAGATAATGAATCAAATCACAAACCCATGGTCCAAAAGGGACACGACACACATCCTTCTAAGGTAAAACCACTCCACAACTATCCCATTAAAATTTAATAACATGTAAGTCCCACATTTGATGTCCTGAAGCCCTAATAATCATGGATCTAAGATTCATTACTTAATTTCATGCCATACCACTAGAATTTCTCATCCCCCCTAATGTTGTTGCAGCCCTCAAATAATGTCCATTAATGGCCCATATTTCCATCCTAAGGCAGGAATCTTGGATTTGAACTTAATTAATATAAAGGATTGTGGGGTGAAATTTCAACTTAGGAAATACCCACTACATTAAGTATTATTCTGTTACTGATACTCATAATATTCATCCTGATGACGATGTAGATAATGATGATCGAAACATCTAAAATCTAAAATTTAGAGACCAGACAAGGGATCACATTATTAAGTAAAAAAAAGGATACAAAAAAATTTCACATGTTAAAAAAGTTTCACAAAATTATACCATGAAACAACATAAAAAAAGAGAAAAAAATCTTCTCCAACCAAAAGTAATCTCAAAATTATCAAGTGAACATTACTCCAAGTACTACCTCTAAGAGAACCAAAGAGCTAGCATGATGAACTTTTAATTAGTCTTGGATCATGTGTACATATTTTGATAGATATACAAACCACCCAAACATGTGTATACCATCCATTCATCCATTATTATGTCTTATACCAATGATTTCATTCATCCCCTATGTGCATCTCAATAGGTACAACATTATTAAAAGCCATAATAGTAAAAGTTGTTTCTATGATATAAATCAAAAAATCCTCTTCATTTCATCATTATATTTTTCATTCAACCCATATTTAAGAGGATTTATGTTTTTGACCTTCCGATACTCTTCCAAGATTAATTCCCTACAATCATAGGTATTAGTGAAATCATGTATAAAAAAATAGAATTGAGTATCACAATATTGTATGTTTCAACTTCTTTAGGGGAGTAGATTTAGCTAATATGATTTCAATATGTGCTCATTTATTAGTAGAAATCCCCGACTATAATAATTTCTTGAGATTTCACTATGTACTTTACCTAAAAAAATTATTTTAAAAGAAAATATCCCAGATAATATAAACTTGTAATAGACCACATACCTTTTTATTGAAGTAGATATTGACCAATTTATTCTACTCATTGAATAAGTGGGTATAAATAGTTATAAAGAACATATAAAATAAATTATTCCATTTAAAAATGTGTAAATATGTGTGGATAAGAAAATTTAATTTTTTTTATACTTACAATTTTTTTATAAAATGGGTATTTTTTATTTTTATATATTTTTTATTTTTATATATTTTTTATTTTCTCAAATTTTTGAATAATTGATCATAAAACAAATAATTCCCAATTTCAAATAATTCATTACAATATTTTTTTATTTTGAAGATAAATTTTTAAATTTAAGAATATGAATTTGAAAAATATAAATTATTTTTTTAATATATCGAAGAAATATTTACTTAATATTAAATTTTATTGTTTCTCAAAAAAAGATTAAATTTCAGTTGAATAATGAAAAATACTATTTTTATAAATAACATACATTTTTAGAAATTTTTATTATATAAATATGAGTTAGGAATTCATGAGACATTTTTATAAGAAGAGGTATTCATTTTATAAGTAAATTTATAGTTTTAATTTTAATTTTTTAATTTAAAAACCCATATTTTACATTTATGAAAACAAATAATTAAAAAAAATTAATAAATTAAACATTTAGTATTTTTAAATAAATTCTATTGACTTATATAAATTGAATAAAATACATTGGATTTCCAAATTTGAATTAGTATTTCTAAATTATGTAATAAGGGCCATTTTATTTTTTGGTATAAAGGATAAGTAACCTTGGATACAAACTATTTACCATTATAAAATAAAAAATGGAAAAAGTTAAAAATATAATGGAAATGAATTGAAAACATATTTAAAAAAATATGGTAATGAGTTTTTGAGACATATATTGAACTTTTCATTTCCCATATCCATTATTTTTTTAATTTTTGAGCCACTTTACTTGATATTGGCTTCTCATTATTGAAACAGTTTGAGTATTTTCTAAAAAACCATCAACTTTCACTTTTAAAAGGGGATCTACTATCCTCACATACCCTTATTTAAAACCCCACACAGTTAAGATAAAAATCTACCCATACATCCTATAAAATTTATTATCCACCTTTAATTGGTTTTTCTATTCACAAAATACCATCTTTCAATTTCTTAACCCCCTTTGAATGTTATATAATTACAAAGGAGAGGGTTAAATTTCTAACAACTCCTTTCTCATTTCTATTTATTTTTGTGAACTTATTTTCACTCAAATTATATTACAATATCTTAAAATTAAAGAATCATTATAATTATTATACTATTAATTTATTAAAATTTGTTACAATAATTAATGACATTTCCCTTTTTCCTTAAGAAAAACAAAATCATAATTTGTGTGTTTTGCAGACTACTGCCTCCACAACGCTCTGTGTTTCATTTTACATCACCACATTACACGGATGGTCATAATATAAAATTAATATGTATGTATGATATTTATGTTATATTTTATAATATGAAATTTAAAAACTTGTTAATTATTTTATACATTCTATAGAAAATGAAATCATTATCCGTGCATATATATGGACTACCACCTTCCTTGAATGACTGATTCACATTTTTTATTTCATCAACACCTTACATGGCTGGTCATGAGAATGGTCTTAATGGATAAATATTTTTATATAAAATTATTAATGATTTTTAAAGATAAATTTTACAACGCATTAACTATATGAGCAATAAATAATCCTAGTAAATTCAACAATCAAAAAGTGTGTTCTATGAGGAAAAATTGATTTCTACATACTATTAAAAAACTTCATATAAGTTATATTTTTCTTATAATTATTTAAATTTTAAATATATCAAACTAATAATTATTATAAATAATATCATTATTCTTTTATTATAATGATAACACAACTAAATCACTTCATAACTTTCCATTATTATGTTATATTATTGTTTTGGTTTGTTTAACCACATACTTTAACAATGCTATAAATTTATAACATGCATAACTATTAGAAATTAATATATAGTGACATATGTTATAAATTAGTAAATAATGATTTTTTTTGTTTTTGAATGGAAATATAAAAAATGAACTCTTAATTTATGGAAACACTCATTATTTTATAATAAAAATTAAAACATGATCATCCCCAAATTCACCTTTAATTATGACAAAAAACTTTCACATAATAAAAATATAAAATTTTAAATAATTATAATACATAAAATACATTAACTTTTTATGATCTTATAAAGATGAAATTTGGGATAATAATTAAAAACAAAACATTTGTTACAAATTAGTTCAAAATGACCAAGATTACACACACCTGATAACAAAAATAGATAATAAATAATAAAAACATATGGAACGAATAATTATAAATGACATTTATAAGAGTTTTAGATGTGAAAAAATCCGTAAAATTAGTTTTCAAGATAGTAAATTTTGTTATACATGATGTTAGAGCACATTTCATCTAAGAAGGAATTTTGGTAAGGGGTTCATTATCTAAAATTTAATTTATTAAGACTTATTTGTTATTTTATACCATAATACCATTTATATGGTGTGATTATTGCATAATGAATGAATTTTAAAATATTATTGGTGTTTGAATATCCATATCATTTACTATATTTAAATTTACTTTGATTGAAAATATACCAAAGTTGTAAGGGGTTTGGATTAAAATATTACTAAAAATATAAGGGTTCTGGTTTCCAATAATATTTTAAATATCATGTTTGATTTATAAATAAATTCCATATCCATAATTTATTTTTTTTACAAAAACCATCATACTTTTCATTGGATACTCATGGGGTTTTATATATCACAATATAATCCCAATTCCCCTTCTCTCATAATTTACATGAAGTGTATCATATTAGTGAAATTGGCCACTTCTCTTTTTATTATCTGGGAACCTCTATTTCCTATATATATATTCATTGGATGACCATGAATGTTTCCTTATCTATTATTAAAATAATATTTAAGGTCCCTTTAAACTTCTTGTATTTCTTTTAGAAGTCTTATTAAAAAATTTATGTTTTTCCATATTGATTGTTTGCATAAAATTTTAAATGTATTATCTTTTTAATGTTTATATGTAAAAAAATTATTCAACTATATTTTTCGTTTTATAGGAATACTTGTCTATATGTTTTCATTAATTGTAATAGAAATTATGTTTCTCCTAGTATTATAAAATATTTATTTTGAAATTATTTCAAAAGATCAAGAATATTCCACTTGGTAATTTTATCTGGGTTGAATGGTTTTTACTGAGAATGTGACAAAATGTCATTTTATACCAATTTAATTTCCATATATTTATTATTATTATTTTATTATTGAGGTCATTATTAGTAATTTAATTATGTGAATCAATTAAAAATGTATATGAAACACATTTTATTTCCATGGGATATTTACGATGGGTTAAATGAAACCAATTTTCTTCCATGGGTTCTTCATTCAATAAAAATTGAGTAATTTTCAACAAAAAGTTTTATGAAAACAAATTTATATTAGTGGATTATTTATGACTCAATAAGTGAAATATTTTCAAGTGATACCCATAAATATGAATGAATTATGGGTTGGTTCCTATATCACCCTCGAATGTATTAGTTAAAAGATTATATTTGATGAGATAAGTATTTATGAGTACATTTTAGTTGTTCATAAGTGTTGGAATTAATAGTATGGATCATGAAATTAATGTTTCTATATACTAATTTTCTTCCATATTTAAAAATTATTTCAAATTTTTATGCTCATTCTCAATCATATGTTATTATCTCATGGATCATATTTATTGACGTATTAATGTATTATGTTGTTCTAATCCTTATTACCAAATTTATGATATATTATTTTTCAGGTATAAGTCTCCAATGTATCATAATTGTTTCCATATTCTCATCTTATTATAACTAATGAAATTGGACTGTAATCACTTATATTTACCCTTACCGAGCATATGATTTCACCCATATATTTATATATATATTTCCTAAAATTATGAAGACAGGGTTAGTATGGAAGTTATAGAGTGGTTTCTCATATACATAATTTCTTTTACATATTCGTTACTCTTTATTGATTAAGAAGATTCATTAATATTTATAAAATATCTAACTCATATAATGAATATGTGTTATGGGATATAATGTTTTGTCCTGATTATATAAAAATATAAATATGAAAGGTATTGGTAATGTATTTAAATAATATATTTTCTTTATGTGATTTAAATAAGATAATACCATATTTTTTAATTTATACCCATCCAATTATCCACTTGCAACAATATTTTTTCAATCTTCTACCTACATGAAAAACCTTGGTGTATTAGGCCCATCCCTCATAGAAGATTCACTACCACTAGGTGAAGTGATTCCTATATTAAATATAGTTTAATTTTCATTAGGATAATAAGATAATATTCCCATCATAGAAACCACAACCTTTATGTCACCTTTAGTGGTATGAAAAAATACCAGATTAATCTAATGGATTCTTATAGTAATAGAATTGATAGGTTTTTCCAATGTATTATTAGTATCCTTATGGATAGAACTTCCACTTTCCAACACATTGTTTCAAGAGGATCCTAAATACACAGTCATAAGTGCATCCAGACCCACAAAATTTATGTTTCATATACTTAAATCTATATATATTCCCTACATGTCACAAAATTCATATCCCATTGGGTACACCCCTTTCTATCCCCAATATCAATATCGGAACACCCCTTGAGATTTCATTGTATTTACCTCATGATAATCAATAAAAAAATGGGGTTGGTTTAATCCATTATTTATAGTCCATTAAATATGGTTTGAAAAATTACACTTCCTCTACTTACAATACTATTTTTAGTTGGTTACACCGCTGCACAAACACCCATTAACATTTTACCTTTACAGTTCCCTCTGTTTAGAAACTTCTCAGAATTTAAATATATAAAGATCATTTCGATTTCAGTCTTTGTGGATAAATAATAATTAATTAATTTTAAATCCTTTTTATTAGGATATTCTAGGGAATGTGTCTCCCTAGTTCCATTTATATCATCCTAGAAAGATACAACCTACATATCATTAAATGAGACTTCTATAAAATTGACTCCCTTATTAGGATCACCCAATCCAACCTTCCAATTTTCACTAGTGAACTTAATCCCACATATGTATATTACTTTTGTCTTTTTCCCACCATAAATTATATCATAAACATCATCCTCCTTCTCTATGTTCCATTAAACTACCTTACATTACATATCTTATCCTCAAGTGGATTTTTTAGACCATGTTAATAATAAAGGGTCAAGTACAATGTTCTAACAGCAATCAACAAGGGATAACTAAATATGTCATTCTATTCATATATTATGTATTTAAATATATCAATATAACAATATCATAAAAAACACTAGTATGGATTTCCTTTGGTAAAGGATCCTTGCATCATGCTTTTAGTTTTATAGGAGCATCATTTGTGTTAGTAGTATTTTCAACTTCTCTAATTTGTTGTAACATCACTCTATACAATCACAAAATCACCTGAATGAAAAAGAATCCACATATATAATCTTATATACAATGATATAAAAGAAATTATCATGATTCTTAAAATTTAGAAAACGTTCTTTCATGGTAACCATCCACAAAATTTTCAATTTTGTTACATTTCCTACCAGAAGAGGGTAGTTTGTCAAAATCATTTGTTAATTAAATTATATGATTATAAAAAACCTAAATCACATTTATTTTAAGAGTATAAATGAGATTAATCACTTTTAAAATTTTATCAAAATTTATAAAGCATTCATGTTTAGTGTCTCTATCACACTTTATGGGTACTCTTACAATCAAGGGAACATACAAAAAAAATTGGGATCTCTAGAAATAATAATTAAGGATATAAATTATAATCTAATATTTTGTGATTGAGTTTGAAATATAAATTCGATTAAATAATAGATCCTATATTTTAATATTCAAATTTCTATGCAAGAGAAACATAAAACAAAAACCCCATGATCTACCTTTCAAATCTACAGTAGAGAAGGATTAGAGGGAAGATACTTTACAAAATGATTTCATATTCCATCTAAATAAACACTATTTATAAATAATTTTATTTCGAACCTCCCCAAACCCCCAATGGTTTTTATTTTGTTGAATAAAAAATAATAAATTATCGAGGGAATGAACTCATCATGTCATTTTCTTAGAATCTATTTTTTGTCCTTGATGGTGTCTAGAGTACAAATATTTTTGAATCTACTACTATTTTTCATTATAACATTAAATAATATTCAATTTAAATTTTTTTTTGTAAAAGAAATCATAAAATTCCCTCACATTATCAGGAAGAGTGGTGTCTATATAAACCATCTTTAATATTTTATAAGTGTATCCAAGTTAAAAATTCAATTTTCCCAAAGAATATATAATATGAAACTTATTCAAATCACTCTCCAATACCTTGATAAAATTGAAAATTCACATAGAGGGGTAATAAGTCATTGAATGAATCTTTAATCCCCACAGATTCGTAGATAGAGAATATCTCCCTATGTTGACTGCTTTTAAGAATAATAAATAATATAATGAAGCCTACAGTTAGAAACCAAAACCCATATTCCCAAAATTTTTATTATATATATAATGTTCACATACACATAAAAGGGGAGCATGTTTGATTTAAGTGACACACATTTCCACCAAAAACAAAGAATTAAAAATAATTCAAACCGTCACCACTATAAACTATAAGTTTCATTTTTATCACTTATGATATGGTTTTCGGGATTACCTTTACCTATTGGGAATCTTTTTCATCCTCTATGATCTATCTATCTACTTTTTTACTTTCCTAATATCCAGATAGTTCCGTGACAAAATCATCACCTTCTATTCCAACTTCCATGATTGTTGGCCGAGGCATGAAATTATAATCCCATAAATCCACAATAACAAGGGATAAAAATTTATCGTTAAAATATAGCATAGAATTGATATCCACCTCATCCTTTTAATGAACCTTATTTACATCATTATCCTCAGTGGTCTAAGGAGGAACAATTACTGTCGGCCTTGGAAAAATATTCAAATTTTTTTTCTTTGAACATCTTGGACACATCAAGGAACTCATTCTTACCTGCTAAAAATTTTAAAGGGACCATCATTTAAAATTAATTAATATGTTCATGATTATTAAAATCCATCTGATTCACTTACATTTCTAAGATATACATGAGGACATTGTTAGAAGAAAGATTCATCTGATTATCCCTAAACTGAGTTTCATTCCTCTATGGCGAAACATTTCCAAGTGAGACTAAATGTGAAACAGTATAAAAGAATTATTATTGTTTCATTATATGAAATAGAAAATCATGATAGTAATTCATAATTACTAGACACACATTAAATATTTTTAGGATCATTAAATCCATCATCACCAAAGGTATATTGCCTAATCATTTTACATGTAGTGTTGACATTCACTAGTGTTGACACATCATATTTTTTCAAGATCTCATTCCACATCCACATTAGTTAATTTACCTATAAATGGGGATGAAATATTAGTACATGAAGACTTACTAATGGGGTTAACCCGCAACATCTTTTATACTTAGTGCAGGTGATCCACCCTCATTCTTTGCCTGAACAGGTAAGAAGGAACCCCCAAGGAAGTAAACTATTTACCCTTAAAATTTGTATATTAATAATAGTTATCTTAATATTTAACTCTAAGATCTAACTAATCTTTAATCATTGATGACCCTTAATAAATCATCCTTTGAAACATCATTTAACTAGAAAAACTATAGCACGAAGCTCCAATAGGTTCCTCATATTCAATATGCATTGTTCACTTAATCGTGATACATATCTATCTCTTGAGGTGACCTTGGCCTCCTAAATAACCCTTGTCATTAAAACACAATAAAATACTATACCATTATGAGATATTGATATCCCTGCATAAAAAGGTGGTAAACCCTTGATCCTCTTTGAATGATATTCAAATATATGCTAAATTATGTGCCATTCAGGCCGCAATGGAATGAATCTCTCTAGAGAGTGTCTTAACCAATTTCATATCCCCTTCATGGGTACCCTCATTACATGATTATATACATTGGATTCAGCACACCCAGATTTACTATAGCTATACTATGATAAGTTTCATTATCAATATAAGGTTTATAAGCATGAATTCCATCCACCGTATAAGTAAGAAATATCAAAGGACATTTTTTCTATTGAACTATCCCTAATTGACTGAGTTTAGAAGATTTACAAATCCTTTAATTTGTTATCGAGCCTACCACATCCTTCAAATCAAAATCATTAGTTTTAAAATCATTTACATGCATTTTAAACATAGAATTATCAACAAGATAACCAATCTTATTAAAATTAACACATCATAAATTACAATGGTATTTATATATTATTCTCTCGATGAAATTAAAAGTGTAACATAATTATATTTATATTTTAAATGAAATAAATAGTTCAAGTCTATAAACATCAATGAAATGGAAAATGGTATCAATAAGAGGTGAAAAAAATCTATGTTAATAGAAAATAATTTAATATGACCAAATCAGTCATGTTTAGTCTCTACATGAAATTTAAAAGATATAAGAAAAAGATACGAAACATAATAGATAATTTATGGATGAAAAAAGAACCAAATTGGACCAAAAATATGGATTCATGTTTGAGTGATTCTATTTTTAAATTTACACTAATCAAAGAAGGGATCCCAATCTTGAAATCGGAAGATTATATGATTGGGGGAGACAAATCCCAAAATATTTTAGAGCCTCTTTTTTCAGATCATCGAGTTTCTGTGGATTATTATTTTTGTTATAAATTTTTACACCCAATAATTAAATAAAATAATTTTTTAATATGATCTTTAAGGATATTAGGGTTCACCTCAATAATGTCCAATAAAACATATCTTATAATTATTTTTTCACGTGAGTGGAATCAGTTTAAGATTAGAAAATATCATTCTAGTCAAGACCTTCCTAGGCTAGAACACATGATTTGTGTTCAAATGACCCTGAGTATTCTCATATCCATGATACATAATATCACAATTCACTATAATCAATTCATAAAAATCTGAGCGTTCATGATTAATTCCATCTCTAAAAATATATTCCTATAATTTAAAAAATATATCATTTGGATTAAATAACTCTAGAAATAAATCCATCAATCAATAACATATCAATCACCATATAATCAATAAAATATATTTCTCAATATTAATCCCCCAATATCAATATAGTAATTATAGTAATCCAAATATATTGATCTAGGATTAAAGAAATCCATTCCCCCTTTTATTAAAATAATTAAAATAGAGTATATGGTAAGGATAAGTAGGGGTTATATATTGTAATATTTCCTTAACCAATAGAATAAAATAGTGAAATAGAAGCCTTAATAGTAATAATAAAGAAGCTCATTCACATATCCATTTTCATTATATGAATTAAATTTATAAAAATGTTTTAAATATCTAGTAACCAAAATTAATTGTAACTGAGAATAATATTTTCAAAATTTAGTACATCTAGATGATACCATTAGAAAACCATCATCATTAACCAATATATTCAAGGATATTATTGCATAAACTGCTCCTAGGTGATGGATTATAATCTTTCATGTATTCCCAACTATGTTTCATTTTGTTCAAGTTAATTTGGTAATTAATATCATATAGGATTTATAATAATGGGAAATATGCATTAATTTTATTTGATCAAGAATTGATAGTTTGGTCCTGAATAATTTTTAAACCCTTAACCTTAACAGGTTGGAGAAGTTACAGACCATACTGGTTTCTTGTTGTACTTGTATACCAATACAAGTAATAGTGCACTGTTTTTTTCTAGTGTGTTGGACATCAGATGATTTAGATCTCAGATTTACATTGGCATAAGAAATCACATTATCAACATCATCACTCTATTATAGATCAGTACTCCATACCCTTCCCATGACTATATACATATGAACATCAACAGTGATCCCCTCTCTACTCTTAGTCTGGAAAACAACAATCTAACTTATATTCTAACACATATATTCCTTGATGATTCAAAAACTACTATATATTAACTTTACTTCTAGTTATATGAGCTCCCAGAACTTGTATGGGATCACTAAAATTCACCCCAATTGGATTATTATTTAAAAAGAAAAAGAGATTTGTTGGGATATGATGATGTATAAGATGACATTACTACAACCATTTTTATTAAAAAACACCCCATTAATTATTCTTAAAAATAATACATAATCATAATCTATATCTCCAAGGCCATCATCTCATGAAATGTTTAGGTGAGTCCTGAATAAATTACATCAATTAATGCTTCACATCAACATCACTTATAAAACTAGGATGAAACATTATTTCTCTATTAATGAATGACCCTTACAAGATGGGAAGATAAATTTGGAATTAGGTAATAATCCTAAAAATACAATTATAAAAGATACGGCCTGATAAAACATCAATAAATTATGAAATAATAGGTATCATACCTGAAAAAACCCTCAAAATCAAATATAAAATAGTTCAAAACTACCAAAAACACAAAAACATCATCCATAAAAATATGGATTCAACTTATTCATAATATTTATTCCATTTATAGGAATCATCTAGAGAAATTATATTTTATCTAATAAAACACCATTAGTTCTCATGAGTTAAAGACATGTCAACAAACACATTATAACTATAAATCAGTATTGTTTTGATGTCATACCCATGCTATGATTTCGACATTGAATTCTTAAATATAAACATATCATTTAGATACCACACCTACAATGATTTTTTTCATATATTTGGATTATGATATAAATAATTTGCTTCATCATTTAAAGAAACTTCATGGTCATTCATAGCCTGAACATGATGTTTTTCAATTCCACTATCTAAAATATCAAACTAAAGTACCTCTTGAATAACCCTATATTATCAATAATGTTGGGTTTATTCACCCAATCTCGGGTGGAATCCTTTGTATTTACAAATTAATTTTCCACTTAGATAAATACTAAACTACTGTTTTTTACTACCAATGAGTATAACATATATTTTTATATGCTTCAACATCATTTATATCCTCTTTATCTTACTCTAAAATAGTATCTTTTATTACAACCTAATAAGTTTCATTGAAAGGAGAACCCTTTCTGGTATTAGGTATCATTTGAGAAAAGTTTAAAATATTATATTCCCTATGTATCCAATTGAATATATCATATTTTACTCCTATCATAATTTATTTTACACCTCTTCTGATGTTGGTATATTAGAGTCTGAATAACCATCTTCATATACAACACCACTTTACTCAAACCATATACTGTTATAATGTACGTCCATGAAGGTACCTCTTGAAAGGGAGATATACTCTTCATATTCAATGTAAAACCATGAGCCATAAATATTATAAAACTCTATGTGTATGTTTATTTTCATTTGAAATAGGGAGTTTTTAACTGATGGAAGTCTGTGGGCACTAGGATCCAACACCCCTTGAAGTTTCTCTATGGGTTGTTCACGCTAACTAGACTAACCATTTCTTGAAGACCCTACACACAATCAATAACCAAATATTTTACTTGAATCATAGTTGTGTATACAAGAATAGATTATAATTCCACACTCATTTTACAGTTCACCAACCTATTCACCTTGCTGATAGGCTTAAAGGACCCTACATCTTGTTGTAATTGACCAACATGTATATTACTGGTGGAATAAATAATCAGAACACCTCTATCCCAAGTTTCACCATTTCACAGAAAATTAATCATTCCCCACTAATATTATTTACAAATACCTAATAATGGATGGATCATGGTTATGTTAATTACCATGTTGGTTATCATCCTAGAGTGTATTTTTCTCATTCGTACTCACCTCAACATGGGTAACCTCCTGATCAAGTCAATGAAAGTCGTTAGACATAAGACCCTAATACTAAACTATTATACACTTTCCTAAATATCCATGTGTATACCCCTATATTTTATGATATATTTCTCTTCAAATAAATTTAATCCCCTTGATAGCTTGTGATATACACAACCACAAGTCGAAATGAATTATATTATAGTATAACATTATAACCAAGATATTAAATTAGTGGAATTAATTGGATAAAAATCATTTTAAAAATTTTGAATAATATTTTAAAATAATGAAAATATATTTATAAATATTTACTATGTTTTCATTAGTGTCGTTATATCCTTTGAAAATACATTTTTCATCAAAATTGGTTTTTATTAATTTATATAAGAAAATATTATAATTAATTTAATATTGTTATAGAATATTTAATTCAAAAATAAATATCCTTTTTGATATCATAATTTCAGAATTATCATATAGTGAAATTTTTAAAATTTCTAACAAGGCTGATTTTTCAAAGAATAGAGAAAAAGAATGATTTTTTTGAAAATTGTCTTTTAATTTAAAGAATTTACAGTGTTCCATTTTTTTAAATGTATTAAAATGTAAAATAATTATTTATTTTTATTATTTATTATTCAATTTAGATCATGATAAATAATTTTATTTTCAATTTTGGTATTAAAACACATATTCTTAAGAAATCATTTTTTATGGAAAACCATTTTTCATCCCGTTTTGAAGGTTTAATTATAAATTAAGTTCAACCACTTTTGTGAATTAAATTTTTACAAAATAGATTCTATATTTTTAATCAACATATTTAATAATATATAATAAGTTCTACATAATTTCTTATCATAATGAATAGTAAAAATCCAGAAAATATTTCATCATGGTTAAAAAACACATTTATCTTGGGGTTAAACCAAAAGGTAAAGGTAATTTTTCAAATTAATCTTTTAAAAATCCTATTAGATGGATTATTTAAACATCGAACTATCCCAACATTGAATCTATGTTCATTAGGATGTTTTTCTTGATAATGGATTTATTTTATTTTAATATTTTAATAGCTTCTAAGTGTTTCCTCTCCACCACTTATAAATGGACACTCCTACATTGTATTATTAACTCTACATTGCACCTTCTATACGAATAATCAACCAAAGTATAGATATTATTCTTACCCAAACACTTTTAATTTATTTCTACTTATTCCTTCTATACATATGTGGTATTAATCATAATATAATAATATTAGTATCATTAATATACTCAAATGTTATTATGATTACGGAACCGCCAATATCCACCATTTATTCCATCAAACAATAAGTGAAAGTATCACTGATGCTTACGTGTGGACTACCTCCTCCATGTGAAAATGCAATTTTTTATTGTTCTCCATCATTCATGGATGGTTGTAATGATGGGTTTAATGTTTAAAAATGATATTTATGAAGTAATTATTCTTATGGAATAATAATATTATATAAACCTTCTTAACATCCAATCTGTGAAAAAATTATGACATCAATCATTCGTAAGTGTTGATTGCTACCTTCACGAAGCAATGTGATTCATTTTTTGATTCCAATTTATATGGACGATAATAAATATTTATTTAATGAATATATATATTTTATATATTATAAAATAATTTTTCTTTAAAGGTTATTTTTTAATTATCTTTCTTTTATTTCATTCATTGACAAATAGAATCAATGTTCCTACGTATGTAAACTATATCGTCTCTAGGAATAGTTTCATTCATTTTTCTATCACTAACTTTTAAGGATGACTATATATATATATTATTCATAACTATTATATTTATATCATGATTAATATTTGGGAGATGATGGAACCATGATCAAAGTATGCGGACCAGAACTCTTAAACCTGTATTATCATGAAATACAAAACTGTTAACACATTAAAATGAGGGTTTTAATAATTAATTATAAATAAATTAGTGTTGGGATATTATAATTAAAAAATAAATCTTATTATTACTAAGAAAATAAATATTCTATAGAATTATAAATGGTTAAAATTTATCACATATTGCTTTATAATTCTTTGAAAAAATTCGAAATTGAGGTAAGGGATTTATATTACAATCTCATTGTTTTTTTGCAGTCTATAATTATGTTTTTTATGATCAAATTTTATGATATACCTAACAAGAATATTTTTAATATACTTATCTTATAGTTATTTCTAGAGAGTAAAATTTTCATTTAATTTTCCACTTTTATTACTCAAGATACCCAAATAACGTTTTTAACAAAAATCAACTGTATTTCTCTATTCAGTTCAAAATGATTTTTCATTCATTTCCATGTTTTCCAAAAATGTTTTCAAGAATTTATTTAACATTATAAAATGATTTTTCAAGTCATTATTCCCATTATTTAATTTTTATGAGAATTTTTTATGTATAATCTTCTTGTAATTTTTTGAATGATGTCATTTTTACTTCCTACCAAAAATGTAAAAG
Source organism: Viscum album (assembly GCA_963277665.1). Taxonomy (NCBI): domain Eukaryota; kingdom Viridiplantae; phylum Streptophyta; class Magnoliopsida; order Santalales; family Viscaceae; genus Viscum; species Viscum album. Next base: position 2,122,413,692 of record OY728141.1, on the reverse strand, counting down.
ATAAAGTTGATTTAATATACATGACAGTAGTATAATTTCTTACCATCATGACCACTCAAATATTTTACTGATCATTTATATTTTACATGGTTATTTTAAAATAATTTTTTCCATATTATATTGAAATTTTTTATTTTTTAAATAAGTTATTTCAAAAATGAAAATGTTTTTTTCTCAAGAAACATTTTACTGATATTAAAAAATGAATTATCATCTATGATAACACCCTTTGAGGTTAATTATGATTTACTAGGGAAATAATATAACCATACCATATTAATTCTTTCCCATTATGGGTTATTATTTTGATAAAGATTTTTTTATGAAACATATTTATTTTCCACAGGTTATACTATGATAAAATAATGAAATGTTTATGAAACTTGTTTCATGTCCATTAGTTTTTATATATTAAGCGTGATTTATGATATTGTGAATAAATATGAATGATTATAATTTTATGATTGAAGGTCCTGAAATTATATACCATTCTAATTAATCATGAAATTATAGATATCTTGTTGGGAACACTTTGTGTACAAGGTTGTATTTGTTTTCAATAGTTTTCAATAAAGATAAAAATGAATGAGATCAAGAAGAACTCTAATGAAATAGAGGAATGGTGAGGTATCATATATCTGAGGATGATTGAAGCCAAATGGGGAGTTGATCAATACCATTCCATTATTCAATATTACATGAGAACAATGAAATATCTTACATAAAGAATAGAATCATATTATTTTCATGATTTAGAGAATGGTGTTTGATAAAGAAGAGTGTGGAAGGGCTTGAAATTGTCAGATGGCCAGGCATTTCACAGTGTATCTAAATCATAAGATGCTTTGTTGATTTGTATTTCTCAAATATCATATGTCAAGAGAACTTATGATGCATGCCTTATGAAAGAAAATGGGAGAAGAGGTTCTTTCATTCATATAAAATTTTGATTGGAAGTAAAGATGTTGGTGGAAGATAGGGAAGCTATAGTACATTCCATGGAAACATTGAAAATGCCAAATCTGATCTATCGAAGGATATATATCATGATAGTAGAGTATATGATGAAAGAGGAAGTGTTTTTTAGGAACAAATATCCCTAAAAAGGAACATGAAGGTTATGGACGAAGCATATTATTAATGTGGCATGGTTCTCTAGTGTTTTCCAAATTTTAGGGATAGAAAATCATAAGATCAAGACATGTGTTTTTTGTAGAGAAAGTTACGCGATAAATTCAAGGGTGTTTTAATAGTTCCACGCAATTGATTGTTTAGGATCAAAACATAATTTTTTTAAAAGTCATGGAATGCATGAAAAAATTGTGCAAATTGCTCGAAAAATGAGGCCTCACGAAAGATTGGTTTAGCACGCAATATGGAACATTTTTTACAATTTTTCATGCAATTGGTGTTTTGATATCAGAATTGAGAAAAATTTAAATTTCATAAAGAATGCAAATCACTCTAGAATGTGGGAAAAATATGATGTTGTGTGAAAGAATTTTTATGCGCATGAAAAGGGTTTTACGCGCGGATTAGTGTTTTCGCGTAGTGTAAAAAATTACAATTAATAAGAGGTAAAGCCCTCTCATTTGTTAAGCCTCCACACATAGATAAATCATGAGCTCTAACATGTGGAAAAAATTAATTATTGAGTTGTGCATGAAAATAATAAGTGTTGTGTGAAAAAAAAGTGTTGCGTGAAAAAGGTAAATTCTACGCGAAAAAAGAAGAGTTTCATGAAAAAGAATAGTTGTGGAAAAATAATTTTTCGCACAAAAAGGAGTTTTTGTGCGTAGGCTTTGAATTTTACAATCAAGACACCTAGAAGGGTGAGTGAAAAATTTAGGGGTCCTGTGGGCCTTTGATAGGTGCTTAGCACTCTCTAAGAAGCTTCGTGAAGAAATAAGTACTATGAAAGAATTGGTTTTACTAAAAGAAGTAGTACTGCACACACACGACTGCTGTTTAACGCACTCATTGTGATTTGAAAAGAGAAGAAGAAAAATCTGTCCAACTAAAATTATATCTAAATAGAGACAGGTAAGTTTACTGATACTTTTGGGTGTTGGTATTGGTAATTAATGGAAGAGAATAATAAGAATAACAAAGTGTGCCCAACAAAATATTGTAAATTATTTGGGGAAGTAGAATTGTGATGATGACTTCCTAAGATGATCTTAATTTCTGGAACAATCACAAACTATTTTTTTATTTTGGACAAGTAAAGATGAAGGAGATTTATTGCATTTATTTATTACACTAAAGGAGATGATTAAATAAAAAAGGACATCAATTCAGGACTCTCATGGATAAAGGGTGTCATGCTAAATCAGAGATAAAGACTTCCATGATTATCTGTTGAACATACCATCACGTCTATAAACTGAGTGGGACTTCACCCAAGTAAGTGATCATGGGGACTCAACAGAAGTGACCCAAGGGAAGCAGTGAGCTATCCCATAATATTTAGTCAGTGAGCCAAGGATAGAGTGATTTTTCCCGAACCTTTGTAATCCAAAACTAGTGAAGATCAATGGAATTTGGTACGACCAAAAACTTGTCAGCGTATGATCTTTAAACATATTCCTTATTGGTGAACCAGGTAAAAATTGTTGTTTTTTTCTTCTTTGTGTTTTAATTTCTGCACATATCCATCATTCAGGTTTAAAAAATTTCCCACCAACACGGGAACAAGATCTAGTAAAGAATAGAAAAAGTTGACATCCTAATTCACCCCCCCTCTCAGGGTGGTTTTGGGTCCTTCATGTCTCATAAGATAATAAGGACTGAGAATGGGGTGTGAACCCAGTTTGGTAAGGGGAATTATCCACCATGATAGTCTTGGGAAAGAACCTTGACTAAATATATGGTGGAATAAGGAGTTAGCTAAATCCACTATAATTGTCTTAACAATAATCCATAACTAAAAAATAAATTTCTATGTTTAGTTATGTTAAAAAAACATATACATTATCCCAATGTTATGATATCATGGATAATTTTCTATTTTTCCTTTAAGATTAATGTCTTATGAATAGCCTAAATTTATTCTATGGCTCAATATTATTAAATGTTATATACATGGTATGGTTTTAAAATGTTAAGCACATGTTCTCGTACCCTTATGATAATTTTATATTTAAGTGATTATTAATATCTCCCTTGATTACCCTTGATTATCATTAGGGTTATCTCTTCATTAAGTTTACTTTCCATAGGTTATAGAAAAAGATTTTATGTATTATATAACAATTAAGGGTGATATATATGAAGAAATGTGTGGGGGATGATGCAGATATTTCATGAAAATGTATTATATGTATCCATGTTTTCGAGGAAACTAAAACTATACAATTATGGAATTGATAATGATGTTATGTATTGAATATTCATCTATTAAAATGAAATTATTATGTATGAAAATTATGGGTCGCTAAAGATTTTATTAGAGAAATTTTTAGAGACATTTCAAAACTATAGTGAGAAAAACATTTTAAGAACCCTTAGGGAAATCCTATGTATACGGGAAATTATTAAGTTGTGGGAAATAAAGGATTGAAGTTTTCCTAGGAAAATATAATTATCTTGATACAACAAGTGGACATATTTTAAGCACATATGCATATAGGTATAATAATCAAAAAAATAGTGATTCAAGTATATCCCATCTATCATTATGGTGCACAGTGGGTGTGCCATTACTATGATCCTAGTTTGACAGTCTTGGGGGATATTATCAGTTTAATTTGCTTTTACTTTATGAACCATTATAAAGTATTTGAATAGATGATAACCATGGATGGACTAGGTTAAACATATGGTGTCATATGACAAAAATAAGGTTTCATGATTTAGACATCCTATATATGAATTTTTATTATTATGTGATTTCCCACAATGAATATTGTTTCTCACACACTAGTTTTTAGTTTTAGTAAATGGATGAAACCTAAAGGAACCACGATATTATTGAATGTGATAGACAATGACATGATCTTCCTCTTGAGAGGAAAAATTTTATAATACCTGAAATGAACAATTTTCTTCCAAATCTATAAAGACCCCAACTCCAACAGTAAGGAGTTAGTGGATTACTTTATTAAATTGGTATTAATACAATGAATCGCATCCTAAATTACTGATCAGTTTAGTTGTTTTGGAATCCATATTACATACATTATCTTCAAATTAAAACTTGTAAGGGAAAATAACACAGAAACTCCAATGGTAACACCCAAAAACACTTAGATTAACTATAAAAGACATTCAAAATATTCATTCTGATATCCTCCTGATGAATAAAACATAGGAAAGGGATGAGGTCATATGCTCAGTAAAGGTAAGTAATAAAAATAATTTCAACATAATCAATAAGGTATACAAAATATACATTAGAAAATAATCTTGAATATGATAGGTGAAGGATTAATGTTGAATAAATAATTCCATATAAGAATTCAAATGAGAAATATTCATAACCATGTATAATATACTAGTAGAATATTCACATTCATAATAAATTACTAATATAACTATAAGAGAATTTGTATTTCAGACATATAAAAAATACCATCAAGCACTCATCCAATACATATGAAAATGATTAAGTCCTCGGCTGAAACCATATATTAAAATGGTTATGGCCTCGACCGAGTCCATATTTGTTTTGTCTCATTATAACTACCAATGGATCGAGGGGATATAGCAGCCACCATATATCACTTACACAATTTAATGAATTCAACATATTAATGGGGATAAAAATAAGAAGCATATATATATATATGATATGTAAATAACATTCCCTAATCTATAAACCTGATCACTAACCATTCTGAGTAGTATGGTGAAGGATATCAAGATAAAACATTGATAGTAAAGCAGACCATAAACCAATTAATAAAACATTTTCGATGTAAATAATAATATAAAAATATCAAAAATGATTAAAATTAAACATAGGTGTTGAAAAATGAAAATACACTAATAAAATTATCAAGTAATTTTTAAGAGAAATTGTCCTTTTACTTTTCAAAGAAGAATAATTTTGGAAAAATTATTTGTATTGGTCATAATATTTTGTATAAAACCAGAAATGAACAAAAATAGTATTTCATGATTTTTTTTATTTCAAAAAAATAATTTTTTATTAAAATATACTATGGATGGTACTGAAAAAATGGGTAAGAAATCAAGACATTCCCTTTAATCGGGCTTGCATATCAGTAAATTTAATAAGAGAACCTTGTAAAACATGTAATTTCCATTAAAATTATGATATAATCTATATATATTATTTTGGAACATATAAACATAATATATAATATGTACATAAAAATAAATAATCATTACATTGGGGTAAATGTAGTGAAAGGATAACCTGAAAGAAATAATAAAGGTCCGGGTTGAAACCCTTACCATATATACGAATGTGTTCTTCACTTGACCATATTGTCCTTCATCATAAAAATAAATCTATTAATTAACTATGTAAAAACCTTTAATACATGTAGTTTATTTGGTTTAGTTTTATTATGTTCATTTATGGCCTTTTTTATGGGTTATAAGATATAATTTTATCATTCAAGAGTATTCATTTCCTTTGTTTTCATGACTAATTCTCTTATTTATAAGTAATGGAGTTCATGTAAAATGGGAATAATTATCAATAATTGGAATGATGTTTTATTTATGAGATAAATATCTTAAACTTTTTATATATATAATTTTTTTATATGGTATTAGGAGTAATCATTATATAAGACATTTAGTGATAATCATTCTGATTATTACCACAGTCCCTGATCATAAAGAACTCAACTTGTTTTACCATTTATTATTATGTAAATATGTTATATAAATAATATAAAAAGGATTATATTATAAATTTAAAAATATTTTTCAACTATTAAATTTTTTTCATAAACAATGTTGAAGATGGTAAAGGAAAATGAAAACTTGTTATCTTCGAAGGTGATGAAACAAAACATCAAGGATGGCATTTTCCATTTTTTGAATAAAAGGTAGTGGAGGAGGGGGAATGATGATGGATTATCCCAATAGAATAATAAAATTACATTACAAGTATGTTACTAGAGTTTTAATTCCATTTTTATGAGGTTAGGTGAGGGAGAATAATGAAATAAAAGAATGTGAAAACAAATTAAAAGGGACAGGAAGAGGATATTACCTCTTGAATACTCTTCCTTGAGAACCACCATAGGGAAAAAAAATATTTGGCCATTTTATGAGACCAAGAGATATTGGAAGTGGGATAGGGACATGGGAAAGGGATTGGGAAGAAAATTGATAATGCTCAATGCTTGGAAGGTGTGAGGGGAAGGGGTTGTGAGGGGTAGTATTTATAGGGGTGAAGAGAGGTTTATCTTGAATATTTTATTCATTTGTTTATTATTCTGGATCAATACTATGAATTATTTAATAATTATCATAAAATTTATTAAAATAATTAATTAATGTTCTATATTATGTGATCACATCATCTATACGTCACCTATGACTCAATAATTCATGTATTTAATATTTTTCATAAATTGTCATATTTGACTATTCACCAAAAAATTAAGTATTTTAGAACAATCCAAAAAAATTAACTCTAATCAATTTTTAATGTGTATAATTAAAAAATGAAATCCATTTTAGGAAAATAATTTTCTAAATATGAAGAAATTAATTTTTAATTAAAATCACCATTTACTCAAAAAATAGAGATTTTAAATTCATAACTGATTTCATAACACCTTGGAATATTAAACCAGGTCTTGTAAAATTATCCTAAAATAAAAAGAAAAAAATATTAAATTATATATTAATTTTATGAAAATTAATTTTCATTTAAATGATTTTATAATTATAAAATTTTAATTAAATATTTATGACTTACAAAAATACAAACACTTAATTATTAATTTTTAAAATAATCACTTAAACTACGATAAAATTATATCACACATTCATTTATAATATCCCGAATTATTATTTTTATAAACATGGGTTTGGTTACTATTCATTCATCCAATTTACTATTCATAAGGGTAATATTAATATTCATAAGGTCATGTTACTATTTCATTGGTATAGGTTCCTTAACTTCTATAAATACCTATTATTTCATTCAATCATCATTTATAATGTTTTTATTGTGTTCTATAAGTGATTTTATGTGCTTTATACTATATAAAATAAATATATTAATGGAAATTTCATTGATAATATTCTAGGTCGTTACAATCTCTCCTAGAAAAAAATTGAGTCCTCAAATTTCTAGATTGTCACCTCATAAGAATACTTGTGTAGTATTTCATCATAAGTTCCTCAGGATCCCACAACGCCTCTTTAATTTTATGAATTTTCTAAATTGACTTTACTAGACGAGTCGTATAATTCCCCCACACCTATTCTTTAGTGTCCAGAATCTGGATAGACTCTTCACAATAAGATAAATCTGGTTCCAAATATATTCTTTTAAAAATGAGGACATGTGTTGGGTATGGAAAGAACTTTCTTAATAAAGAGATATAGAAGACATTGTGAACTTTATAATGTCTGGGTGGAATTTCCAAACGATAATCCATAGCCATGAATCTCTCTATGATTTCAAAAGGTCCAATGTACATGGGTCTCAGTTTCCCTTTCTTCCCAAATCTTATAACACCCTTCCATGGAGATACATTCATGAAAACATTCATCCCACATGAAATTCAAAATCCTTCTTTCAAATATCATCATTTCTTTTTTTAACTACATGGAGCCTATTTTATATGGGTTTGAATAGCCTTTACATTTTCTATTGTTTCCTCCACATGCTTCGGGCCTACAAATATCCTTTCTCCAACATCATCCCAACATGTTGGTGTATGATGTATCTTTTTGTAAAATGATTCATATGTTTCTATTAGAATACTATAATGGAAACTATTATTATACGAATACTCTACTAGGGGTAAATATTGATCCCACGTACCTTGAAAATAAAGCGATCATATAACCAAAAATTTTAATGTTTGGGTCGACCTTTTTGATTATTCGTCAGTTTTAGGGTGATAAGTAGTACTCAAAAAAGCTCAATATCCAAATATTTTTGATGAATTTTCCAAAATTTTGATTTAAACCATCTATCGTGATCATAAAAAATAGAAATAGGTTCTCCATATAGTCTTTAAACATCATTAATATAGAGTGTTTCAAGGATATATAGTGGAAAATACACCCTTTTATTGAGGAAATGTGTAGATTTGTTATATTGATCAACAATCACTCATATTAAATCCTTCATTCAAGTAGTTTTTAGTAATCTATTGAAAAATCTATAGTGATGTCATCCCATTTCCATGTACGAATAGGAAGAGGTTTCATAACTCATCTAGGATGTTTTATTTCAACCTTTTCCCATTGATAGACTTAACATCTTGATACATAATCAGCAATTTCACATTTCATATTATCCCAAAAGAAACATTCCTTTTTTTCTCTAAACATCTTAGTTTTACCAGGTTGTATAGAAAAATTTGAGCTATGTAATTCATCAAATAACTCCATTCTTTCTTTGATATAGTGGGAACAAATATCCTCCACCAATTTTTCTTAATTACATCCCCATAAACGAAGTCTTCTATCTTCTCATCATTCAAAACTCTAATTTTCTTTTCACGATTCTCATCATTAAACTGATAACATTCAATCCTTTCTAATAAATATGTTTGGGAAACTAATTGAAAACGTTATGATGTTTCAACATCTTGGATAATTCCCATATCCTTATTTTATATATCCACGTACTCAGGATCCATGTTAATCCACATTTTTTACAACTCCATGACCCTTTCTTCTCAATGCATCTACTACTCTATTTTCCTTCCCTAGGTGGTAGTGTATTAAACAATCACAATACATGAGTAGTTTGGTCTACCTCCTTTTCCTCATGTTAAGTTCTTTCTATGGAAGATATATTTAATGCTATTATGATATATATATATATATGTATGTATGTATATAAATATATAAATATATCACACCTTTCACTATATAGATAGTGTCTCTATGTTTTCATAGAAAAGATTACAGTTTCAAATTCAACATCATGTTTTGTATAGTTCTATTCATGAATTTTTAACATCCACGATACATAGGTAGTAACTCTACCATTATTTCTAAGGACACACCCGAGTCATTTCATTGATCAAACTATATAAACCATAATCCCACCATTTCCTGATGGTAGATTCAGGACCGTAGAATTCATTAATCTCCTCTCCAATTCATCAAAACATTCTTCACAGTATTTTTCCCATAGGAACATAACTCCTTTACATGTAATATTTGTTAATGGGTTAGCTAATCAGGAAAAGTTATGAATGAAACTTTGATATTAACCTACTAGACCAATAAAAATACATACCTAGGTTATGTTCATTAGTGTAGGCCATTCCTATACAGCCCTTGTATTCACATGATAAATTGAGACATTATTCTTATAGAAAATATATCCATGAAATGAAACTCATTAAAGCCAAAATTTAAACTTTATAAACATTTGATATAATTAATTAATTCTAACATCCTTTAAAAAAATCTACAAGTGATTCTCATGGTATTCATAGCTTTTGGAGAATGTCAATATATCTTCAATAAAAACCACAAAACAATTACCAACATATTCCTTGAAAATTTTGATCATTAGATCCATGAAAAAATAGGTTTCATTTTTCATTATAAATATCATTACTATAAACTTATAATGTCCATACTTGGTTTGAAATGTCATATTTGAAATATTTTCTCTCCTCATATGCAACCGATGATATCCAGATCGATGGGAAATCATCATAAATTATTGAGCATCAGGAATTTGATCAAATAAATCACTAATGTGTGGTAGAGGATACTTGTTCATTATTTTAATAGAACTGATTTCTCTGTAGTCAATCCACAGCGTCATGGATCCGTCATTTTTCTTGAAAAAGATAATAGGGGCTCCCCATGGAGAAACACTAGAGAGTATAAATCCTATATCACTCAATAACTATGGTTTATTATTTAGTTATAATAATTACACATGGTCCTTTATATAAGGATTATTTGATATATGTCTTGATCGAGGAATTAAATCAATAGAGAACTCAACATCTCACTCTAGAGGATGTCTAGTTAAATCATCAGGAAATACACCAACGTATTCTTATACAATAGGTTCATCCTAAATTTAAAGATTTATTTCATTATCCATAGATGATGTTTTTTATTTCTCCATAAGAATTTCATTTAGTAAGGCTATAGGGGTTGGATCTAGATTTTAATTTTATGGTGTTGTTTCTGCTCCAAAGATAATGGATTTTACACCTTCATCACAAATCATAATTTCCTTCTTCATGTAATAGATTTTCAAATCATATTTTGAAAGTCAGTCTATGGTAAGGATTATGTTAATACAGAACATAGGAATTATGATAAAAGCATCATACCAATCATGTTTATATTTCATAATGGGAATATCCTCAAACATCATTGTTTCCATGAGAATTCCCTTTGAGTTTTTAATAGAAACTCCCTTATTACTGAGAAATGGAAATATCTAATTTATAAAAAAACTAGGAATAAATAATGGAATGAAATAGTTCAGAATCATATAAATCATTATTTAAATTTGATTAGGTGATAAATATTACTATAAACATATCATTAGGTATATTATCCTCAGATGTTGTGATCGCATAATCTTTTCCATGCTCTTATGGCCTTTTCTAAGGAATGTTTACTTGAAGCATTAAAAAATCATTCGTATAGTGTCCCATATCCCTATAATTTTTGTATTGAACATTTCTATCATAATTCATACCTTTTCAATATTGATATTGATGTAATTTTCCACCACACATGTTGAAAAATCCTTTTCCTTTTAAGCATGCACTGGGGTATTTCTTTTAAAAAGTGTTGTAGGTTGGAAAATTCCCTTTTTTATTGTTTCCTTAATAAATTTTTTCTTCCAATAATCTCTTATTCTCTTTTTTCCATAAATTCATTATATTTAGAGAAATAATTCTTTTCTTAACACCACATGAGACTTTTTCCTTGTATGATGATAAATTTTGGGAGACTAGTTCCCTTTGATGGAATGGTTTTAAACAAACAAATAATAGATCAATCCTTCTCCATGGATAACATATGTAGTCCACAGAATGCTTTTATATCCTTATAAAGTTGTCATCAATCTATGAAACATTATCATCCTCATTTTTCTCAAATTCTATAATTTCCTTTCTATATTTGGTCATTTTCAATGAAGATATTATTTTTCAACTAAAATTTCCATAAAATCCCTCCATTGCATATTTTTAATCTCATCATCCTCCTCTGTGTTTTGAATTAGTGAGAAATATTGATTCAAATCTCCAAATTTACAATAAACATCCATGATTACCTTCTCTTTTTTTACCTCCCAATTTGTGAATTATCATCTCTAAGGAACTTATCCACTACTCCACTACAAATGGGTTTATAGTCCCATTGAAATATGGAGGATGTTTTCACATAAAACGGTCGAACATTGGTTATTTATATTTTGGTTTATGATGCTCGACAGGGCTAATGATATTGTCCATAACCTAAGTCATCTATCCCTGTATAGTTATATATTTCTCAGAACATGTTGCAACTCCATTACCAGTATCACTATCTATCATAGGAGGGAAATCCCTACATGGGATACTCACATTTATATAGTTTCCATTCCTTATACTAGGTGCTATATATAAATAATGGAATACAGTAAAATATGTTATGTAACATAATTCATAATCTATAATGAAAAAACACTTAACATTAATTAAAATATTTTTCCTATAAATTCTCATGATCATAAACATGGTTTATTTGAGGATAATTTTTCATAATGGTTGGTAAAGAAATGTGAATTATCCTAATCATATCCCCTTAGAGTTTCAAACTAGGTGTGTAGTATGACCCATTGTATTTTACCCGGTTACCCCTAGTCAGGCCTAAGGCACGATTTCAGAGTTTTAAGCCATAGGTACATATGTTCTATTATGAGGTCCACACATAGTATCTAGAAATTGATGTATTTCTAGGAAGATCAGTATCTAGCATAAAAAAATTCTAGTATTTTCTTATATTCCTATCCCTAATGTCTATCTTAGGGCTATGTTCACTAATTATTTTTTTCTAATTTTTTTTTCAAGGATTCTTCTAAACATCTTTTGATACCAACTGTAAATACCCAGACCCAGTTGCTCAGAGATGGTTCCTTACTTCATTACATTGGCATAATTAAAAAGGAATTTTTATCACGAAGGACTGATCATTTTAGTATTTTTGGAATCCAGATTACATAAATGTACTTTATATTACAACTTAAAGGGGAAAACTATAAATAAACTTCATTGGTAACACCCAACACCCTTATATTAACATTGAAACTCATTCATAATATTAATATTCATATCCTGGGGAAAATAAATCATCAGAAATGGTTATGATTATATGGTCAGTAACGATATGAAATAAAGATAAATATAAAATAAACAATAAGGAATAAAAACAAATTCCATTAGAACATAATATTGAATGATATATGGAATGGATAACTTCTAAATAAATAATATCAAATAATAATTCAAGAGATAAATAAGTTTGACCATATATATTGTACTAGTGGAATATGCACATGGATAATAAATTAGTCGTATCATTATGAGGGATTTCATATGCCAGAAATAAGGAACAAACATTCAAATCCTCAATCAAGACATCGGAATATGATTAAGGCCTCGACCAAAACCATATATTAAAATGGGCAAGGCCTGAGCCAAGTCCATATCTATTTGGTCGTGTGATAACTTTCGATGCATTGAGGGGATATAGAGGACTGCTACCAGAAATTACTAATTCAAATTAATTAGTAATATTAATTTTGTTAAACATAAGAAACACACATATATATATTATATGTATCATACTTTTTCCAACCTTTAAACAAGACCACTAACCATTCTGAGTAGTATAGTGAATGGTATCAAGATAGTGCATTCATAGTCAAACTGATCATAATTAATTTAATAAAATATGGTAGATGTTAATCATAAGATACTGATCTAAATAAATCATAAAATTCAACAAATTTGTTGAAAAATAAAAATATTCTACTAAAATTATCAATGAATTTTTAAGAGAAATACTCATTTTACATTACAAAGAAGAGTATTTTTTTGGAAAAATCATTAGTATTTTCCATAATTGTTTTTATAAATCCAAAAAAGAAAAATAAATCTAGAAAAAAATTAGTGATTTTATAAAAACTATGTTGTATTAAAATAAATTTTTTATGGTACTTGAAAATGGGTAATAAATCGATAAATTCCCTTTCACCGGGCTAGCATATCATGAAGAATTAAGAAGGGAAACCTGTTAATCATGTAATTCACATTAAAGATAGATGAAATGATATGGATATAAGAGTATGGATCATATAAAAAATATATAATAATTAAAAAAACAATCATTACATTAGGATAAATACAGTGAAAGAATAACCCGAAAGATAAATGGAGGTTCGAGTAGAAATCCTTACCTTATATTAGAATGTGTTCAACACTTGAGCTTATTATCTTGAATAATCAAATTAACTATATTAATTAATTAATTAAGAACATTTTATACATTTAATTTATTTGGAGTTATTTTATTATTTTAATTTATGAAATTTTTGATGGGTTATATGATATTATTTTATCCTTCATAAGCGTTCGTTTCATTGGATTCCATGACTGATTCGCTAATCTGTAAGTAATGGAGTTTATGTAAAATTGGTATAATAGTCTAGAGTTATAATTATATGTTATTTATGAACATTTTAAATGTTTATAAATATCATATTTTATATGTAATTTGGGTGAATAATCAAATGTGACATTTAGTAACAATTGTTTAGATTTTTATGGATGTTATTGATCCTAACTAACTCATCTTGTTTTATCATTCAGTATTATGTAAATATGTTATATCAAAAAAAATAAAAAGGGTTAAAATATAAATTTTACAATATTTTTCATCCATTAAAAAGGTTTTATTTATATCCTTGAATACGGTGAATTAAAATGAAAACTGTTCATCCTTAAGGTGATGAAACAACCCCTCACAGATGGCGTTTTCATTTTTAGAATAAAAGGGTGAGGAGAATGGGAATGATGATGGATTATTATATTAGCATAAAAATTAAAATACATTTAAGGTAATTTATTTTTTGTTATATTTGGATAAATGGAGGTGATTGGTGAATAATAAAATAAAATAACTTTAAAAAAAATTAAAAGTAAAAGGAAAATCATTTTACATCTTGAATACTTTTCCTTGGGAACCTCCTTAGGGAATGGTTTTTGTCTTTTGATGTGGACATGTGCTCTGGGACATGGGAGAGGGACATGGAAAGGGGATTGGATCGAAATTTTACAATTCTCAATGCTTAGAAAGTGTGAGGGGAAGGGCTAGCGGTGGGTTGTATTTATAAGAGGAGAGGGGTGTTTTTTGAATACTTTATTTAATTGTTTATTATTTTGGATCAAGACCATGAATAGTTTGAGAATCATCATAAATTATATTAGAATAATGGAGGATAATTCTAGATTATGGGATAACATCATCCATACATCACCTATGAATCATTAATTCGTGTATTTAACATTTATCATAAATTATCATATTTTACAATTCACCAAAAATTAATGTATTATAGAAAAATCCCAAAAAATGATAGTAATAATTTTTTTATCTATAGAATAAAAAATTGAACCCCATTTTATAAAAATAATTTCCAAAAAATTATAAATTAAATTTTTATTTCAAACCACCATTAGAAAAAAAAGAAATTAAATTTATAACTAATTTTATTGCACACTAAAAAATTAACATAGGTTTGATAAAATTATTCTAAAATAATAAGAAAACAAAATATTAATTTAGGCATACATTTTTTAAAATGAATTTTTTTATCATTTTTTAAATATGATATTTTTATTAAATATTTATAACTTACAAATATACCCACACTTAATTATTATTTTTTAAAATATTCACCTAATTATACTATGAAAAAATTGTATCATGCTTTCAGGAACCCCTCCCTCTAAGTATATATCTCATGGGTAGGAAATGAATAAAGGGATATAATGACCCCTAAGTCCCACCTCTAGTAGGCCCTGGGTTAGTGACTAGTACCAAGGTAGTACTGATATTACAAGATGGGATGAATTATTCTTAATATGAAACTAGATTGGGAGATATAATGAATCATCCACAAAAAACTCAATACATAACATAAATGAGAAACCCAAGAAAACCATTCCAAAATGCATGAATAAATAAAACTGATACAATAAGATTCTCCAATGTAAACACCTAAAAGAAAATCCAAGTAGTGAAAAAAAGCTATCCAAATCTCTAATCTGCTAACACCCAATACAGTCCCTGAAATCCTCATAGAAACCTGAATGATGTTTTATATACATAGGGTGAGAATACAAGTACACTGAGTAGGAAAACCAATGTCTCTAGAAGACATGTGAAAGAAGCATACTAGTGCTCATGTTAGAAAAAAGAAAACCAAACAACAACTAAATTTTTATACTAGATATCCCAACCTCACCAAGGCACACTCACCACGTAATTCAAGTCATGTAGTAAAATATATTGCACATCGATCATAGGGTACCCTACACCACTTTCCCACTAATTTTCCTCTCTCACACCCCAAATGAAAAAGTATTGGTTCTCCAACTTATTTTGAATATACTACATCATATCCCTCCAGTACACACCTGGACCACATACCACATAACACCCCACCCGCACAAACCTTGTACTCACAACATATCCCTCTCGCAGCCACATGGTCCTCACAACACATCCTTCCCACGCATACCTGGGCCTCGCAAAACATCACATCTCATCGCATATAATCCCTAAGAAACCTGGTAAGGATGTTATAACTCATTTTTAAGACATCTAGGACACCACATTGCAACTCATCATGATGACACTAGGGACACCACATCACAACTCGCCCAAAGAAGATTGGGCCATCATTGCCTGGATGAGTAATCATGTAAGAGCAGGTGGTCGTCCTTCCATCCTCCTATCGTGATTTTGAGGAAGTTACCCCACACATGACTACGTGGGTGTTTGGAAAATTGTTCTCAATGTGTGTGGGGTGAAAACAAAAATCACAAGAATATACAAGTATATGTATAGAATCAAACATTCCTTCCCAACCTATGTGCTCTCAAGAAAAAAACCAACTCACAAAATTATCACCATTGTAGACACCTCTAAATTAAATTATTAAGATATATAGATATCCTTTCAGAGGGTATGTTTCTGATAAACAAATGATGCTTCACATTACCTCTATGTTCATCACCCATTCATTTCATAATTTAGCATCAACCATGCTTAATCACACAACAACAATTTTAATATATTTTATTAACCATTTCCATATCATTAAGAAAACCAACCCATGTCATTCGAAAATTTCCAAGTATTTATTTTTTCATTCCACAACTACCAGGGAAACTATCAATAATTAAACACCTTAAGAAACATAGTAACAATCAAGATAAATTAACACGCGTCACATTAAGGAGACAACGTACCATGACCTCTAGTTATGGGGTGATGACTTCAGTATGTTATTAATGGAAAAGCACCCATACAAATCACAATTCTCATTCATTAATTTCTTCCATCCAAAACCCCCATACCAATAAAAAATAGACCCCCAACTCACAACCACAACCAGGAACATAACAAATCACAAACAAAAATCATAGCCCTACTTCATAATCACACCACACCAATCACAACCCCACTACACAATCACATGTCATGCACATCCCCTATACACACAAGCCAAAATAAATTCCCCAAATCACATCATATCATATACTAATGAAAATACATTTTTAGATTTAATACGGCATCCCTTATTTAATCCCACTTATAAATTTTTGGGTTTTCATAGAAACTATATGGTCATAAGGCACCCATTTATTAGATGAATATATGTGGTTAGACAAATTTTATAAATAATAGTTAAACAAAACCAAAAAACATGAATCTCACAAATGATCCTATATGAAAACAATTATTCCCCCAAATTCCATGATATTTTGTTGATTGTTATCCCATACATATCTCAATATCATGACTAACAAACATATAGAAAGATCATGTGTCACTTTACCCATACCCTATATATTGATTTTTAAACCAATTTGATTATATTTATTAATCTAGAATCATCTATCGTAATAAGGGGAAACATTTAGTTACACATACCGTATGATGAACAATTAAGATATATGAAGGATAAACCTACTTGGACGATGATGTTAAGCGCTTCCTTGCAACCCTGAAATAGGGGCCTACCTATAGTAAGAAAAACTCTAGGTAATCATGAACAACTACTGCACCACTTTTCTCAACTCATATGGGATGAAGGGATTAGGGTGTCTCATACTAATACAATGTAATATGGAAGATAAAGGGGTAAAGGTATCTTGGATTTTGGAAAATCTATAAAAAGTTGATGGATTATATATGATTTTGATTTTACAATAAATGTGTATATAGTCAGGACCACGTATTTTGACCGATTAAAAATCTACAGACCATTAGGAAATTAATTATACAATTTAAGGACATTGAATTTTTTTTCATATCCTTTCAAATAATGAATTAAAAGTATTTTATGTAAATAAAAGATGTAAAAAAGGGAAAACTAGAAAAACCAAGAACACTGTTCATGAGACACCACCACCGAGCCATCGCCAGGTGAGGTACCACAAGAAGTTCCATTGTTTGATGAGGAACTTCTAGATGAGGTACTGCTAGACAAGGCACTGCTAGATGAGGCATTATCAATATCAAACAGCTGCCACCATCAGGGATTCACTACCTGGAGAGGCATCGATGGACAAGGAACCACTGGTCAAGAGATCAACTATGAGACACAGTTAGCGAGTGACTTCTAGGGTGTGTGACTTCTAGGGTGAGCTACCACATGGTGACACTGCTAGGGTGAGCTACCACCAAGGTGAGCTACCTTTAGGGACACAAATAAAGGGTGAAAATACTCGGGTGACACAGCCAAGGTGTGACACTGCCAAGGTTACAGCGCCAGGATGAGAAAACATTGGCATTAGGTGTTGTTGGGAAGTGGAATATTTGTATAATATAGAAAAATATTAATTTTGGAAAAGTGTTTAAAAGAGTCTGCTTGATTTACCCGGACACCTCAACCAACGGATTTACTAAAATTTAACAGAATGCAAAGGTCTTGTCTCTTACATCAAATACCTCTCATTCTATTATCACCATAAATAATTCAAAATCAACCTGAAGGAAAGAGAGTAAGGGTTCAAATAAACATCCCTTGAGATACAAATCAATGATCTTTCCACACTTGAATCACATCCATCAACTTAACTGATGAACTTTAGACAATCTTGTGTTGTTTGAAATCTAGAGTGAAACCCTCTACACCCAATAACACCTCCTATAACATCTACATATCAGATCCTATCATGTCAACCCAATTGACCACAAAACACATTGCAAAGGCAAAACGAACCATACTGTCGGAACCCAAAAATTAGAAGATTAATTCCTCCATGTCAAGATAATATCTACTCTGGGCAGCACTGATTGTACTGCACACGTTTAATCACATCACATTTTATGTGTCTTTATTAGGAATCAGGTTATCCCCTTTTAGCTTGTTAGGAATCTTTCACACATCACACCACACACACATAACCCAAGGGAAACTGCTCATCTCATTTCCACTTGAAATAATCCACAGGATGAAATAAACCACATGGAACATGATGCTCACCCTTTACCTACTAGAAAACCTTGCACTTCAACCCAAACTCCACCACTACATGTTTCATCTTGGGCCACAAAATCAGAGTCCTAAATCCATGATGTATCTTTGAAACTCATGGGTGTACCGCCAAATGTGAGTTAATAAAATAAAGAAGGACAATGTTGTGCATCACTAGAAAAACAAACAGCTTTCCATAAAAAACCATCTATTTGAGACCATCTTCTGACCATCCCTCTAGAGCATCCCCTTGTCCAACATGATCAAGCATCACCTCTGACTCAGATTCTCCCCACTGAGACTCCTCCACCTACCAAGTCAAATAAGACTTTTCTATCATCTAAAATAAACATCCCTTGCCACTATCCAATCTTTCATCTAATTAAAAGGTTTCAAACTCCTCAATCGCATTCCAAGAATCCGCAGATTCCCAAAAAACCTCCTTCCATGACTTTCAGCTCAAATCATCAACCATGATATTTTCATTTCCCTAGATGTATGAGATCTCAAAATCATAGTCTTGAAGGAACTCTATCCACCTCTATTATTTCATGTTTAGATAATGTTGGGAAAATAAATACCTCAAATTCTTCTGATCTTTGAAGACCACAAAGTGCTCCCCAATGAGGTTATTCCACCACAACATCAGAACAAACTCAATCAATACTGGCCCCATATAATTAGTGGAATAGTTATTCATGTAGGGATGTAACTTCCTAGACCCAAAAGATATCATCTTCCATTGCTGCGTCATCGTAAATCCTAAGACTAAATGATAATTGTCAAAAAAAACCTCAAATATCATCCCTTCCTTAAGAAACTAGTGCACTGAAGCACTAACCATCTTCTCCTTCAGGTTACAAAATACTATCTAAAATTGAACACAAAACACAAAATCTATGTCTTTCATAGATAAATATGTAAATGGGGAGACAAATCCAGATAATTCTGTTAAAACCTATGATTATATCCTATAAGACCAAGGAAACTGTGAACCTATTCCATATTCTTCGGTACTTCCTAAGAAAAAACTAATTCAACCATCGACGGGTCTACTACCACACCCTTCTTAGATAACACATGCCCAAGGAAATGGGCATATCATATCTATAATTTTCACTTTGACAACATTACATAGAGATGTTGGAATTGAAGAACCTACAAGACAGTTCAGTGATGCTTAGAATACTCCTCTTCAGAATTCGAGTAGATTAATATATCAACAAATAATATAATGAAGAACAGATCTAGGATCTAATGAAAGATGGATTTCATGAGCCCCATGAACATGGATGTTTCATTCGTAACACCGAATGGTATGACTAAAAACTTGATGTTCCCATACCTGTATCAGAAGGTAGTATTTTGGATGTTTCCCTATGTCACCCTTAGCTGGTGATATCCCAACTATAGATTTATCTCAGAAAAGAAAATTGCCCCTCTTAGCTAGTCGAAATGATTGTCTATCCTTGAAAGAGGGTAATTGTTCTTCAACATAACCTAATTCAACCACTGATAGTATATACACAACCAAAGAACACATTCCTCTTTATTTGAGAACAACACTGGAGCACCCCACAGTGACACAAAAGGCTGGATAAAACCCTTCTTCATCAGATCATCTATCAAAATACTCAAATCATGCAACTCAAAATGATCCATCGAATAAGAATACATCAAAATCAAAGAATCCTTAGGAAGGGAGCATATCACAAACACAATAGCACATCGAGGGGCTTGATTTTCAACCTCCTTAGGGGAAAAACTATGAATTCCCCAATGATTTTGGGAACCCCCACCATTTAAGCATCCACTGATTCTAATGATAGCTTAACCAATATAAAATTATGGGGATCCACATGGAGACTTCTCAATTGACAACCCTTCTCACTAACAGAAACCACATGTTGGTCATCCACATCTGAAAATAGGACTATCCTCCTAAAGTACTCCATAGTAGAATAGAAAATAGAAAACCAATTGATGTCAAGAATGAAATAATGTGGCTCGATATATCGCAAGATGATATCCTCAAGGGAATGAAGTGGTCTCATCATTAGTCTACACCCATGGAATACCTCAAAAAAGACGGTCTATATTATGACAGGTGTACTCAACCCATGATTCATAGAAAGCCTCTCTATGTATAGTCTCATTGAATTTGATTGAGTAGGTGTAACAAGGGAGTGTGAATCAACTGAATCAATCTTTGATCTAACAAGGGTACTAAACAACCAGGTCGTACCTATGATGATCTATGGACCCACTAGAATTGCTACAACTACTGTATGAAACTGATAATGATTAACTTCTATACCTATATTATAACAACCACCTCTACAAATATTCTTGAGTTGGGGTCCTTGAACACAAGTAACATCCTGAGGTTTCACTCTACCAACTCTATATCCCCTTGTTGGCGCAAAATCTTGCTACCCCATCTGCTGAAATGGCCTCTCTAGAAACTACTGTTGAGGCTGCTGCTGAGCCTATCCACCTACACCTAACTAAGCTTGGGAAGCTACATGGAACTAGTTTTGAAGATGGTTTTGAGCCCCATATAATAAACACATTGTCCTAAAGCCTACTATAATTCCATAGAGACCACATAAACCTGAATCTCGGAAATGAATCTACTCAGGTCGTCTCCATTCTAGTCGAAACCTCAAAGTCCCTAGCGCATGAGATCTTCCACTAACACCTATAAATTTAGACAAATATCCCTATCTGACCTCTCATGGTAGACCTCATTGAGATTGAATCCACTTGATCACTTATTCCTTCTTTTGAACCTACAGATACTTTGGAAATGTAAAAGGGGTAGCATAATGATGGATAGAAGGATGAGGTGCCTCCTCGAGATGCCTTGCATGAGACTCCGCATCTGGAAAAAGGTCTGGGAAAAACATTAAAGGTATATGAACTTTATTCCTAGATCCCACACTGACATACACCCATATAGAAGGGAATGAATAACCTACCTCTTCTCAGCCTTCATGGTCAATGAAAGTAACTCTACCAAGATCTCCTTCTAAAATTCAACCCAAAAGACGCCTTCCTCATTCTTCTCCACTAGATACAACATCCAACCCAGACATCCATCTCCCCACATATAACTGAATTCCAAAGGGACCTAGGACCATGTTGGGGCCTGGATCAAACTGAAGGTGATCTCTATATCTTGTACCCAACCTACTTTCTCCACATTAGTTACACTACCATCGTACTTCCCCAAAGTCTACCACTAGAAATAATGCAATGTCCTCCTCCACTAATCATTCTCCTCGGTCAGATCAACCATATAGTTGTCAACCAGACCAACCTACTAAACATCAACTACCAGATCCACATGCGGATGATGATCAAGATCCATAGATGAAATGTAAACAATGATTTCCTAATCCTGAGTAGTATATAATTTTTATTAAGATTTATTTAAATGCATTGTATTAATATTAACCTTACAAAAAACTCAATTAAAATAAGAAAAAAAGTTATTATGATGTGTGTAACTCTCCTAGGTCACTACCATACATGTTTTCCAATATCACTTGGTCGTTAAATAATCTCAGAGTCCGTGCATTGGATCACGAGCGCCCTTAAATCCAATTTCCAAGCTGATCTCCATGGACCATATCATGCACTATGATAGACTAGAAAATTTCCATAGACCCCTATGAAATATTCACACTGACTAACTCCAAAATCCATCCAATCTCTCAACTATTACTTCTGATACCAGCCTATCATGACCCCCTCCATCCAAGGATACCCCTCCGAGGACTGAAATTTGGAAAGGGAGATAATGAAACCTAATTTCCACCTCTAGTAGGCCCTGGGTTTGTTATTAGAACCAAAGGTGTACTTATCTCACAATATGGTAGGAATTACCCTTTATAAGAAACCACATTAGGATATATATTAATTCATCCACAACAACCCCAGAAAATAACAGAAAAGATAAAGCCAAAAAACATCCCACAATTCATGTACAAATAGAACTGATACAATAAAAGTTTCAAATGTAAATACCCAAAAGTAATGTTATGTAGTGACCCAAAAAATTTACAAAGGTCTAAGCTATTCATTTCCAACACGATCCAAGAAATTATCTTAGAAACTAAAGGTAGTTTTACATACGTATGGTGAGCATACAAGTATACTCAGTTGGAAAACCAATGTCTCTCCTGAACATGAGAGAGAAGCATATTAATGCTCCTATGAGGAAAAAGTAGAACCAAACATCACCTAAATAGATATACTAACCAAACCTACCTTAGAAAGTCACACTCATGAAGTAACACAAGTCGTGTAATATAATATAATGAACATCGATGATAGGTAACCCCACACTTCTTTCCCACTGATTAGATACACACACACCTCAATGAAAAACGTCTTCACGCTCTCACCTCTTCTGAATATACCTCATCGTATCCCGCCTGCACACACCTTAGCCACATACAATAGGAAACCATGTATGTTCAGAACCAGGCCTCATACCACATCCCTACCACATACACCTGGTCCACATAACAAATCCCTCCCGCACACTAATGAGCCTTACAAAACATATATCCCATCACATCTCATCCTAAATTGACATGGGTAGCACGTCACAACTCATCCCAAAGACACATGGGACACTACATTGCATCTTATCATGAAGAATATTGTTAAAAAACATCACAACTTGTCTGAAGAAGCACGGGACATCATCCCCTGGAAGAGGGAGCAGGGCAGAGCGGGTGGCCAACCATCCAACCTCCAAAAAATAATTTTGGAAATACACCCCCCCCCCATGTGACTATGTGGGTATTTGGCATATAGTTCTCAAAATGGGTGGGATTTATATAGAAATCACAAGAATATATAGGAATATTTATAGTTTCAAACATTGAAAACCAACCTATTGGTTCTCAACCAAACAACAAACTCAAAACAATGTCACCTTTGAAAAATATCTAAATAAAATTATTAGAATCTAGAGACATCATTTCAAAAGGATAATATCCAAGTAAAAAAAGTGGCTTCACATTACCCATATGTTAAAAATACATTAATTTCATCATTTTAAGTCCACCATGATTAATAACAAAACCACCATTTTAATATATTTCATTAACCGCTTCGATCTCATTAATCAAACCAAACAAATTTATCGAAACATTACAAAGGAATTATTAATTCAATCTGTTACTAACTGGGAAAATATCAATAATGAATCACATCAAGAAACATAGAAATATCTATTTTAAATTAGCGCACTTCTCATTGAATACACATCATACCATTCCCTCTAGATATGGGATGAATCATTCTATAATTTGTTGGAGAAGAACCCATACCTATCACTGAAGTGCTTCTTCAATGTCATCTAACCCAAACAACCATACATACCCAAAACAAACCCAAAAATCACAACCACATCCAATGACATAATAAATCACAACCAAAAACCACAACCCTACTACAGAATCACACCACACCCAACAAAACCCCACCAAAAAAAGAAATGTCATCCACTTCCTCCCATATTCAAAAACCACAACAATTCCACAAATCATATCACCTCACATACCAAGGGAAAAAATTTTGAATTTAATAATGTATCCCTTATTTAATTACACTTGTAATTTTTGGTGTTATCAATGAAATTCTATGATCTTGGGGAATAAATTTATTAGCAGAATATATATTGTTTACCAACTTTTATGTAAAGTATTTAAAGAAAACCAAACAACAGGAATCTCACAAACCATCCCATGTGCAATAAGGACCCCCATGTGACCATGAATTTCAGGGGGTCGTTAGCCCATAAAAATCACAATATCTAAATTAACAAACATACAATAAGATCATATGTAACTTTCCCCACCAAATCTATATTGATTATTAAACCAATTTTATTATATTTATTAATCTGTAATAAACAATATTCACATAGGGAAATCTATTTAACAAGCCTAATTGTTAAAAAATTAAGTAAGATGAAGGAGAAACCAGCTTGGAAGAAGACGGTTGGCATGATCTGGCTACACTAAAACTGTGGTGCACATGCAGATGGAAAAACTCTAGGGAATCATGAACCAACGACTGTATCACTTTTCAAGAATCCTATGAGAATAATGGTTTGGAAAATTCCATATCAATAGAATGTAAGAATG
This sequence comes from Viscum album, assembly GCA_963277665.1. Taxonomy (NCBI): domain Eukaryota; kingdom Viridiplantae; phylum Streptophyta; class Magnoliopsida; order Santalales; family Viscaceae; genus Viscum; species Viscum album. Next base: position 2,122,388,606 of record OY728141.1, on the reverse strand, counting down.
CAGATAAAGGGGGAAAGGTATCTTATCAATAAATAAATCAAAATAGTGTCATGGGATCTGATACGACTTTTATTTTCCAATAAAGGAGGATTTGATCAAAGACCACACATTTTGACCAATTAAAAATCATAGGACCTTTTGGTAATTGATGATATAATTTAAGGACATTGAATTGGACACAAATAATTTCAAATAATGCATTAATTTTTTTTACATCAATGAATTATGTTAGTAGAAAAAATTGGATTAATTTGGGAACATTCTTCAAGAGGCACAGCCAATGAGGCACTTCTAGAAGATGCATCATTGGATGAGGCACCGTTGGACAAGGCTTCACTGGAAAAGGCACCACTATATGATGCACCATTTGATGAGGAACATTCAACATGTACCGCCTACCACTGTCAGTTAATCACTTCTAGGTGAGGCACCACTGGACGAGGAACTTCTGGTCGGACAACCACTAGCGAGCCATTGCCAGTGAGCGACCTCCGTGGTGAGAGACCGCCACGGTGACAATGCCAGGGTGACACCTCCAAGGTGAGCTTCCTCTATGGTGAAAACTCATAGGTGAGATCATCTTGGGTGACACCACCGGGATGAGCTATCATCAGTGTGACAACACGAAGGTTACAATGTAAGGGTGACACTGTTTGGGTGAGCTACCTCTAGGGTGAGACGCCGCCAAGTTGTCACCACTTGGTTGAGACACCACCCAGATGACACCTCCATAGTGACACCTTTAGGGTGACACACCTTTGTCATGAGGCTCACTTGGGATGATGCACCTTTGGAAAGGTCTGGGCCATTAAAAATTCTTTCATTGATAATATTCCAATTTTTTTATTAAAATAAGGGTGTAGTTACTTTTCATTTGGTTGATTTAAAATTCATATGGGTTATATTACTATTCCTAAACTGAAGTTATTATTTCATCGGTATAGGTTCTTTATCCTCTAGAGATACCTATTATTTCATTCATACTTCATTTATAATGTTTTCATTGTGTTATCTAAGTGATATTATGTAATTTATACACTATTAAATAAATATAATAAGGTAAATTTTGATGATAAAATTATGGTTCTTTACATATTATTACAAAAATTTCTCAAGCTAGGAACTATTTTAGGGTTTTAAATGAGAAATTGTGGGAAGAACGTCAAATTTAGTACTTTATGAGGCAAAATAAACCTTCTTTTAGTTGGTCCACTAATCCACTAGTTGTTGAGAAATGTTTTAGTACCGCTAAAAAGATATTTTCTATCCTCTAATATTTGAATCTTGGAAAAATTTATTTTAGTTGACTGTCATTTGGAATGTGAAATGAATAAATGGTTGAATCTTGTTAAAAAATAAGTCAACACGAAGAAAATTTATCCAAGGAGTGGGATGAGTCTAGGAAATTATTTTTCAATAAGTAGTTTACTTATATACTTTTTTTGAAAATAGATAAGTATTTAATGGAGATAAAGTATAAGAATGATGATTCAATCAATACCAAAAATGAAAATTTTACTAGAATTTAAAGGTATGCTTATAGTATTGTCATGTAATTTTTAAGAATGATTCATTGATCTTAGATGTCTTAAAACCCAAATTCTAAAAGTAATTATCCTTAAGAGATTTCTATAATGATGAAGAAATAGTTTTATGTGATATTAAGGTAGAAATGATGATTAGATCTCTCCAACAATCTCATTGTTTTGATAAGAAAAGGAAGATGGAATTCAATGAAAATTCTAAAATCATTGAAAAAGAAGATTGTATTTTTTTGTGCTCAATGAGTAAAAGGAAACATAGAGGAAATTTTCATAAGTGAACTGGTATATGTTTTAAGTCTATAAAGGATAGTATTTGTGAAATCTAATGTTTATGTAATGGGAAGATGAAGTTAATTAATGGGGGAGCAAATTAACCACCCACACCCCGGTGTTTCAAATTCATGGAGAATGGTCATTAAATTAAACAATTTTCAAATATGAAGGTTAATGATGATGATCAATATCAAAAAAACCATTATACCTATATTAAAATGAAAATATTATTCAATCACTATTACCGATGGGAGATAAGATAACAATGTGTAGAAAGGAACAATTACCATCCACTCTCGAACTGTTAATGTCTTATTTGACTCTAGATCTACCCACACATTTTATATCTGACGAAACTTTTAAGGTAATCACAATTTCACCATAATTATTATATGTACAATTAGAAGTTAAAACTCTTAATGTTATGATTATCACATCCCAAGTCAACGATTACTCTCCGATTGAAGTTTGTGGTAATGTGTGTAACACCCAATGATTTTAAAAGAGGTGAATCTTGTTTGATAGTGTGTATGACATGAAAAGACAAGATTAAAATATAATATAACACATTGAAATTTATAATATATTTTTAAATAAATCCAATCACTTTGATAGATTTTAACACACACACTCCGGGAAAATGTCTTTTTAAGACGGCCAATTTATGGCGTGAATTGATCTCGTCGCAAATAGTCTATCAAAGAGAGTATTTGTGATCAGGAACTTATCCCGTCACAAATATAAAGTTATCTGTGAGGAGATAAGGGGTCCCTTTGAAAAAGGTTTAGCACATTTTTGCGCCAAACTGCCTGAAGGGTATTTGGGTTGGGGGTGCCTCACCATCGCAAATACACAACAGCAGTAAATACTATTTGCGACGGGGATTTTCCTCCGTCGCAAATAGTGCATCGGCATGACACTATTTGCAATGTTTCCCATCGCAAATACCCTTTTAACTGGTGAAAGTAATTAATGTTTCCGAAGGTATTTGTGATGGGACCCATCGGAAATTGCACCGTCATAAATAATCTAACCTATATATAACCCCATACATTTTTTTCATTCTTCCTCTCAATTTCTACTTTCTCTCTCTCTAAACTCTAATTTTAGAGTTAAAATTTCTCTGAGTTTAATTTTTTTATGAACAAGTTTTGACACCGTCTACACTTATAAGAGACCAAGTTTAAATGTATATATGTTTTATTTAATTTAATATATATTTCTTTTTTTATATTAATTTTAATTATTGTTAATTAGTTGTAACTAAATTTGCTTTAGATAGTTTTTTCATTAGAATTTATTTGTTATAATAAATTGAAATTAATAGTACATGTTATTAGTAATTAGTAGTAATTATCAATTATTAATTATAATTAGTAATGAAGATAAATAACAAGCTATAATTAGTAATTAGTAGCTGTAATTTGCAGTAATTAATAGTAATTAATGCTTATTAGTAATAATTATCTGTAATTAGTAATAATTAGCATTAATTAGTAATAACTATTAAAATTAGTAATAAATACAAATAAATAGTTATAAATACAAATAATTGGTAATAAATACAAATAATTATTAATAAATATTAATAATTACTAATAATTACTACTAAATACTAATAATTACTAATAATTGCTAAAAAATACTAATAATTAGCAATAATTATTAATAATTAATAATAAATTAGTATTAATTAGTAATAAATACTAATAAGTATTAATAAATACTATTAATTAGTAATAAAGAGTAATAAATATTAATAATTTGTATTAATTTGTAATAACTACTAATAATTAGTAATAAATAGTAATAAATAGTAATAAATACGTATAATTAGTTATAAATTGTAATTAATAGTAATAAATACTACTAATTAGTAATTAATACTAACAATTAGTAATATATACTAATAATAAATAATAACTAGTAATAAATTTTAATAATTAGTAATAAATACAAATAATTAGTAATAAATAGTAATAATTAGTAATAAATAGTAATAATTAGTAAGAAATAGTAATAATTAGTATTAAATAGTAATAATTAGTAATAAATAGAAATAATTATTATTAAATAGTAATAAATAGTAATAATTAGTAATAATTAGTAATAAATAATAATAAATAGTAATAAATAATAACAAATTGTCTAAATAGTAATAAATAGTAATAATTATTAATAATTATTAATAATTATTAATAATTATTACTAATTAGAAACAATTAGTAATTATTAGTAATAATTAGAAATTATTAGTAATAATTAGTAATGAATAGTAATAATTAATAATATATAGTAATAATTAATAATATTTAGTAATATTTAGTAATAATAAGTAATAAATAGTAATAATTATTAATAAATAGTAATAAATTGAGCGTTTGTGTAAGTAGTAGGAAGAGATGTGTCAACAGCTACAGCAACAGTAGTAGCAGTACAAGGAGAAGAAGGGTTGATTACAACAGTAGCATCACAAGCAGATAGAGTACAAATATCGTCTGACTCATAGTTTTGGGATATAGTTTACTCTACCATCTCCTCCAGCTCCTCTACCTCCTCCAAAAGACTACCCCTAGTGATTTTTTCAATGTTAAAAACATTTGAATTTAAATGTTTTAATATTAAAAATTTACAGTTTTTCTTTTATATTGGTGTGAATATTGCATAATTTTAATTTTTTTTAATATTTTTAATATTTTAATATTTTATAATTTATTATTAGTATTTTTTAAATGATTTTTTATTTTAATAATAATGATAATATTTTTTATATACTTTTTGCGATAATTGATAATTTTAATATTTTATAATTTTTTATTATTTTAATCATATTAATATTATTTTTTTCATAAATATTTAAAATAATAATTACATTATTATATTATTAGTATTATTTTATTATTAATATTATAATAATATAAATTTTTTATTTTATAAATATTAGTATTATTATAATATTATATTATATTATTTCTATTAATAAAATTATTATTATTATTATTTTCTAGTATTAATATATCATAATTTTATAGATTATTTTTTTATTTTATTTTATTAAGTATTTGTGATGGGTCCTTTTGTGAAGGGACCCCATCGCAAATAGTTTATATATTTTTTAAATAAGTATTTGCGAAGGGAAAAAAAGACCATTGCAAATAATTATTTGCAACGTACCCTTCGCCACATGTTTATATATATATATATTCTATATAATCAGAGTACTATTTGTGACGAGACGATTTCTTAACGAAAAAAATACTACTTATGACATCGTTTTCTCAATAGGGCTATTCGTGACGGTGTCCCGTCACAAAAGATCATTTACGACGGGATCTTGTCGCAAATTCCCATCGCAAAAAACATAAATTACTGTATCGAAACAACATGAGGATTGAATGAAATGTGATACTCTATTAAACTACTGTTATTTAAACATAACTTTTAAAAACAATCTGTTAAGAAAGAGGATATGAATTATAATAACTAAATTATGAAAAGAATATAGTTGAAACATGTATAAAATAAATCCAATGGTTATATATTTATTATATAATAAATATGATTAATTTAAATGAAAAACAAATGTTTCCAAAAAAAACTATATTTTTATAAATGGTTGTTTATTCATGATTTGCACAATAAATTAAAAATTAATTATTACTGATTTTAGATAATTTACATGAATAAAATAACATAATTTTTAAAATATACTTGTATAAATTATATTTTGTTGAATTTTTTGGATTTTTCAAAAAATATTACAATTTCTATGAATAGTTATAAATACTTATTTTTAATGAAATATTCTTTTTCATTTAAAATATTTAAAAAATTAAATTACATTTTAATTTGGTTTTAAAGTCAAAATAGTTTTATTATATTATATTGTAAATAATAGAGGTCATTTTAATCACTTTCATATTGAATTATAATATAAAAACTTTCTATTCTTATGAGAACTTTATCATTGGAAAATTGATCCTCTATCACGTGTGCGCTGTAATTTTAAATTGAATTATAACACATCTGTGAATTTAATTTATAAAAATAGATTCCTTATTTAGAATTATTATTGTTTTTATTAGATAATGTAGATAAAAAAAATTCTTACCATAATGAATAGTGAAATTAGTAAAACTTAATTACTACAGTTAAAGTAAAAATGGGATTACCCGGGGTTAAACTAAGAAGATAAGGGTCAAAATGACATAAAACTTATAAGAAACCCAATATATGGACATATGTATAATATTTAATATATAAGGATTGATCATTAATCATTTTTAGGCATTTTTAATGATAAAAACACATACATCAATTTATCCTTTTAAAAATGTCAATTTTATCCTCACCCCCACTTATAAAAGGCCACTCCCTCTTCTCCACTTTTAACACTTAAAAAAAATTTGGATCATCCAATACCTACCAAAATACATTACATACTTTCCTCCCCACATCATATTGGCTTCATATTTATTACTAATCTCTCCTAGGAAGGCTTTGGATATAAACCTATTAAGGCTCTCCAAAAAAGAGGTAAAATTATTAAACTTGCCTATTTGTTTTATTAATTCCCACACCTCTATGAAACCATATTAAAAATGATAATATAATAAAACTAGTATATAATTTTTACTGATATTTTATTAAGATAATTTCATAACCCATATCTGTCTCTACTTCCATAAAATGGAAAATTAAACTGTTGATCGTTTGTACTGTGAACTAATACCTTGCGATATGATTTAATTCATTTTTCATAACTATGTTTCATGGCTATATAATATGATTTATTTTAAATATATATATTATATTAATGAAATTATTATACTTATTTAATTATGATATCACATATACCTTCTTAAATAATATCTCATGTGGGGATACGATGGCATCACTTGTGTGTATAGCAGACTATCATTTCTTGAAGCGATCTGATTCATTTTACACTTAATATTTACATTAAATGTAGTAAGGTTAAAAGTAATTAATATATTTTATATTTATAAGTATAAAATCATTATGTAAATATAATATCACATTTATCATCATACCATCCAATCCTTTGGAAAACAAATACCCCGCTCATTTGTATATGTAGACTACCGCCTCCACATAGTGAAGTGAAATGTTTATCATTTTATTTCTACAATGATGGAAATAAAGATATATTTGAGTAATATAAATGACATATATTACCTAATAATTAATATTTAAATGTTAATTAATACTTATTTTCCTTTCCTTCCACCTGTTGAGAAAAGGGGGAAATATTCATGTGTTTGTACGACTTATCGTCTCCCTGAACTATGTAATCCATTTGGTATATATAAATTTTATACATGACTATAAATACATAATTAATGAATATATATGATATTTATGTCATTTTTACCATTTTATAGACATTTTAACCATGAAAAAAATTAATAATACCAAAATTACCAAATTAAACATACATGAAAAATGATGTAATTATCACCCGAAAAAGTGATTTTAATCAAGAGTAGTTAATAAATATGTCATAAAAGACTATATGTAAATCATATATTCTATTAGATATATTATTATATTCCATTAATATATTTATAATAAATTTATATTTATTATAATGTAGTTTTGGACACATATGATGGATGTCAATCCTAAGGTAATGGTTTCTCGTCCCACATTTACTTACGTGAGAAATATTTCATATTCACCACTTATTCCATTTTTTGGTGTATATAATTCCCCTTTTGATATTTTATATCATAAATATATTTCCCCCCATGGTATTTAATATCTCATTTTAAATTATTTCTTCTATACATATTATGATTCAAAAGTTTCCAAAGTAGTAAGGGTTTATTTCACAATCTCATCATTATTCTGGATTGTTTTTTAAGTCTCCATTGGGATAATTATTTGATATTTCCTTCTTAAACTCAATATATTTTATTATAATATGATTATTAATGATATTTTTCTAGTAATAGTACAATTTTCCCCCACTTTGGTACTTAAAATTATTAATAATTTTTTTTATGAAAATATGACTTTATTTCCCTCTTCAGTCAAAAAAAACTTTTTAATAATGATATTTGTCTTATAAAAATGTATTAAAAAATATTTCTAATCATTTAATGAATATTTATTAAATAAATTTTTTCCAATTTTTTACTTTTTACAAAAAAATTTGGAAATAAATATTGATGTTAATTTAAAAAAAAATCTTGTTTGGATACTATTGAAAATGTAAAAGGAATATTTGTTTTAACATATAAAGAATGAACATACTTTTATTCGGTCTTGATCGATAATTTTTTTAACTATTATTTTAAAAAAAAATTAATATTATTTTAAAATAAAAATAGTTTCAATTTTTTTAAATTTTTATTTTATAATATTTTCAAATTGAAAATGTAATTTTCCTCAAAAATATAATAAAAATTATATAGAATAAATAGTCATCAGTTACATCAAATCTATGTTGTACGTATGAAACAATAAATATTTATTGTATTTATATCATCCTTATTATTTCTGAGGATGGTTTTTATTATTTTGACTAAGGATGTAAAATTTTACTACCATTCACTACATTGCTCTAGATGGTTTAGGTTTGTGATTATTTGATTGGGTTACATATTAAAATTTTATATGATATTTTTTTAATACGAATTTTTATTTGATTATGTTTCAACCCTTTTATATGAGGAATGCATTGGACATAGTATGTGATGGGTGGGTCCATGTAATATATATCCCCTTGATGCACCGATAATTCTCATGAGGAAAATCAGTGGGCCAAATTAAATTACTTTATAATAAAAAATTTAAACTTTCTTATGAAAGGTCATGATATTATGTTTCAGATGTCCGATATTATGCATTATATATTTATGAGATTAGTTATTTATTCCCATGTGATTATTATATTAGTTAGAATAACCAGGGATATGTTGCAATATTATGTGATAATTTATATGGATTTAGTTGATCATCATTTATTTCTTCCATATTATGCTAAATTCATTATTTAAATTCAATGTGTTTTAGTTATTTACCATGGAATATTGAATATTATTATTTATTCATGATATATTCCATTGTATGCTCACTATTACAGACCTTATAAGCTCACCCATTTCATATGTTTTATTTTCACAAGGATATGAGGAATTGTTTTTCAATTTCATATGTGTAGATATGCTAAGGTAAATAATGGCATCCTCATAGAAAATAATTTGTGTATTTTCTATTTTAAGGTGTACTGTGAGCATAATGCATATATCTAATTTTCCATGGGTAATAATCTATTTGAACCATTGGGATTTGATTTCTTGTATCTAGTTACAATGTAAAAAAGTATACACCAAATATGGTATATAGGAGTTTGGTTCATTATAATAGGTATCATAGGATGTTTAGTAGAAACCTTATGAACATGATTTATAAAAAATATATTAGCGAACATAACCCTAAGATATAAATTGAGGTTAAGATTAAAATAACATCATAATTTTTTGTTAAGGTATATATTATGATTTTTTTCATAGAAATACATCTCTATCTGGATACTACAAGTGGACTTGGTTCTATAACAGATACACCTAGCGGTAATAAATCAAATAGAGGTGTGTTGGGCTTGACTTGAACATTACCTACCACATGAAAATGGGGCTTATTACAGAAATATTTTGACACTCCAAAGGTATATTCTCCATATTGTTCACATTTTCTAGAAAAAACCTTCAATAAGGGATTGAAAATAATTTTATGATTTGAAAACTCTCCCAAAAAATCTCTGTTTATGATTATGAGATCGGATATGCATAAATGTTTTAATTGATATTAATTATCTCACTAAAAAATGGATTATAAATTTTGTTTCATAATATTATGACATAATATAGTGTATTTCATTTTTTATAAATAGATCCTAGTAGAATGAATGAAAACTATTTCAATGAACACACCATGTGTAGGGATTGACCTCCTGGGAAAGATGATGAGGCTGGAGATAGAACTAAAACTAAAAATAAAGAAATTAGAACCATATTGGGGTAGTTGACTCAAGTTATGTGTAATAACCATTTCCTTATAGAGAATAATATTGATCAACAATGTTGTGAAACAATTTTATATTCCTTCATGTGTCATCATCCTTCGACATTTAAATGGGACACAAATATATTAGTAGTTGATTAATGGATATGTTCTATAGAGAAGATATTTATATATATATGTATTAAGGAAATTTATTATGTTTTCTTAGAAATTTATTATATCTCAAGAGATTCTGATCATTGGTGGTCATTTATTCAAAACATTAAGGATCACTAAGAAATATCAAATATGGAATGGAAGGTTTTTGTGGTACACTTCGTGGGAAATTATTTTCCTCATGAGAAATAAGTGGTTATGGAGAGAAAATTAATAAATATAAGACAAAAGATATATGAAACTGTTCCTACATATGAATATAACATTAAAAGGTAGTATAGGCATGTTATGGACTACATACATAATTAAATTTGAATGGTTGATCATTTCTTTTATTGGGACAACCCAATTCATCGAAGGGCACTAGTCTCCCAAAATTTCTTATCATATAAGGACATAATATCATGTAGTATAAAGAAAAATAATTAATTGTAAAATTCTTATAGATTTTAAGTGAATAAATAGAGGAATAGTATTTCAGAGAAAAAGATAGATAAAGGGAAGAAGGTAAAAATGATTTCCCCCATGTGATAAATTTTTAAAGAAACGCTCTAGTACATTTTTAAGGGAATTGTAGTTTGATACATGTGTGGAGATAAAGGAGAGAATTTTCATGATTTTAAGGGAAATAAAGTGGATTTCAATGTTCAATGCTTCAACTATAAGGAGATGGGGAACTATTCAAATAAATTTCCCAAGCATCTAGGTAATATACCTCAACAGAAGCTAATGGATCAAGGTCGAACTAATGCTATTACAGGATATGAAGTGGAAGTATTACCATTATTATCTTTGGATTGAAGAATTATGTTATTGGAGTATTATTATCAATTATATTTTGGTTACATGAATTATTAAATTTTTTATGAATGTATTATAATACCTTTTCTTTATGGATTTTAGGGAATATGTTGGATGGTATCAACAAACATATAAAGCGATTTAGTGTAAAATTAATGTTTTTTGAAAATACATTCTTAGTTAAAGATAACCCTTTATATTTGATCTGTGTTGAGATAATAATTACTAGGAGATGTTTATAAGAAATTATTGGTAACCATGAAATTTGTATGTGATTTAATGGTTTATGTTTTCTTTGATGGATTTTACTGCTTGTTTGAATTTATGTAATATATTTGACTACATGAGATTTTATTTTTGGATAATGCACAATATCATTATGATTTTATGGTGATAAATGTATTAAAATATTTAGAATGTTAATATTAAGATACACTTCATAATGTCTTGTAAATATGATGATGATTTAGTGACCTTCCTTCTAAATTTTTGGACATTGAATTTGGTAAGACATATTTTGGATGATTCATAAGGATCACAATTAAAGAGATGGATTAAGTTGAACTTTGGGGTTATTGTTGATGTTTTATAAAATAACATATGACTAGTGTTAACCATTTTGGTTTTGTTAAATAGTTAGATATAGGGGAAATGACTTGTCTTTGGATTTTATTATCCTTTAAAAGTTAATTTTAGTGCTTTAGATATAAGAAAAGAATCGTGGACACCAATTTCATATTGTAATTAGTGAAGTGGAAATTGATAGATGCATAAAAAAGGATGAAATTGTATGTAGATTTTATAGTTTTATCTATCATAATAGTAATATAATCCCTCAAATTTAGGAAAAATTTCTTTAAATAATAATGTTATACTAGTACCTTTATGTATGTGGAATCCAAAAATCTTTTTACTCATCACAAATATATAGTTTTTAGGTCCTTAAAATTATATTAGTCATTCAATTTCTTATGATAAATTATCTATATCACTCTCTCTTAATCCTTCGGTGTCAGTATTCTCTTCAATATCCATGTTTTCATTTCCCATCAATGTTTTACTATATAGAAACCAAGTAATGTATTATTATATATGACCTTAATACTCTCTTTTTTCTCTTATAAATAAGAAGTTTTATTAACCCCATTTATTAAGTTGGTTTCTAAAAAAGGTATTTTCCAATATCAACCACTAAATTATAGATATAAACATTAAATTATGAGGAAAAAATTAATTTAAGGGGTATAATATAATACCTTGATATTTTAAATGAGTAAAATCATGTTTGATTGTCTGTATGAAAAACAAAAAAAAATATTAAAAGAGAGTACAACACCCTAATAAATTATGGTATATTTTAAAATGAATTAAATATTTTTGATAAATTTCAATGTATGGAACATCCTATTTGAACAAAATGAGATACCATGTTAAAATACTTTAATTTATACATACTAATTATAACCAAATCATTAATATAGTGGTTATAATGAATAATAAATAAATTTTTAAAATTAAATATCTTAAAATTTTAAAAAAAATTAAATGTTTATATATTGATTATATATAAAATTTTAATCATTTAAATGAAAAATAAATTTCTTATTAAAAAAATATTTTTTTTATAAGGCGGTTTGTCCGCACTTTGTGAACATAGTTAAAAATATTTTTTAAAAAAATTTATAAAATTTATTTGAAAAAAATAACATTAATTTTATAAATATACATGTCAAAGTTATATTTGGGTGAATTTTTCTGATTTTTCTGAAAACATTACCTTTTTATGAATGGCGAATATAATAATTTTTAATGAAAACATCCTTTTCGTTTAAATTATTTAAAAAATATAAATTATATTTTAAATTTTTAAAGGTATAATTAGTTCAATTATATTTTAATTAAACTAATTTATGTTATTTTAATTATTTCACATTGAATTTGGATATTGAAACATTCTATACATATAAGAATTTTCTCTTTAGAAAACTGCTCTTTTGTAACATATGTGTTTTAATTTTTGATTTAATTATTCCAAAAATTTTAATTAAATATTGAAAACAGATTTTATATTTTTAATAATAAAAATTTATATTAATTAATAAGGTCAAATTAATTTATGACCATAATGAATTGTGAAAATAATATAAAATAATTACTGAGGTAAAGGTAAAAATGGGTTTACCAGGGGTGAAACAAGGAATATAATGGTTAGAAATGACATAAAATTTGTGAAACACCCATTTAATGGCCATATTTAGACCATATAATCTATAATATTTGTTGATGATTCGTTTTTTAATCTTTTGGGATCATAAAACCATGGGTATCACATTATCTTTTAAAAAATTCCATGTATTCCCTCTTCTCCACTTATAAAATGCCACCCCTTCTCCTCCCCACTACAAACATAAAAAAATTGGTTTGGAAAATACCTACCAAATTAAATTCCTTTCTTACCTCCCCACAACCATTATTAATTATTTTTATTATGAATTCATCTTAATAATTATTTAGGTATAAACCTAAAGAGGTTCCCTAAAGAATAAGTAAAAATATTAAAGGTATGTATTTGTTTTCCTTATTATTACACATCCTTTGAACCTTTTTAAATTATGAAAATATCATAAAACATTATCTCATATATATTAATATTTTATTATTCTATATTAATAATCTATAACCATCTCCAATTCTATCAAATGAGTATCAAAATCATTGATGAAGTGTAAGGTGGACTACCATCTCACAAACTAATGTAATTCGTTTTTCATCACCTATTTTAAAGGATAGATATAATGATGGATTTAAAATATTTATATTAATTATATGAAATTATTATAATTCTTTAACTATGATATCACATATACCTTATTACTCTCTTTCACTTGACAGAGACGATAATGTCACTCGTGTGTACGGTAGACTACCTCCTCATGAAGCGATGCGAGTCGTTTTTCACTTGAACATTACATGGATGGTAGTAAGTATTAAATTAATGAATATATATGATATTTATAACCCAAAAATTATTATTTAAATATAAAATCACATCTAACTTTTTACCTTTAAATTTTTGGTAATGAAATAATGATTCTTATTGTACGTGTGGACTACCACCTCGACATAATAATGTGAAATGTTTTTAATTTTTTTTATGGATGGTAATATGTATGGATTATATTAATATAAATTATAAATATAATATAATAATTATTTTTAAAATATTAATTAAAATTTATTTTTATTTCATTAAATCCATTAAGAAAAATATAAATAACATTCATATGTACGTATGACTTACCGTCTTCATGAATGGTGTAATCCATTTTCTATCTCTTACACTTATGGATTACACTAAATAAATATGTAAATAATATATTTTTATTTTAAAAAATATCATTATGGAGATTATGGGACCATTTTCAAATTAACAGTTCCAAAATTACCAAACTAAAAAATACAAAAAAAAACGATGTGATTATAACACGTAACAGTGATTTTAACAAAGATTTGTTGACATATTAGTGATAAAATACTATAAATAAATCAAATTGGATATGAGATATATGATTATAGTAATGTAATAGACTTATAATAAAAATATAATTTGATATACATGTGTTTTGGACAGATACTAAGGAAGTTGAACATAAAGTAAGGGTTTCCCATCTCACTTTTACTTCCATGAGACATATGTCATATTCACCGCTTATTCCAATGTTTAGTGTTTACAATACCCATTTGGATATGTTATATGAAGAATTTATTTATAATCATGGTATTTAATGTTCAATTTGAAATTATTTCATTAATTGGGCATAGGATTCAAAAGAAACAAAAGTGGGAATTGTTTATTTTACAATCTCATCATTATTTGATATTGTTTTTATTTAAGTATACCTTATGGGAATTATTTTATATTCATCTCCTAAACTAAATATATTTTCTTCTCTATTTCGTCCTGAAAATTTTCAATTAAAATTACTATTTTCCTTATCTTTGGTACATAGAATGATTTAGAAAATGATTTTAAGAAAACCAGACTTCTTATCTCTCTTTGGTTGAAAATCATTTTTTATCGAAATCAATGTTCAACAAAAATGTTTTCTAAATATTTTCTAATATTTTAAAAATAAATTATTGTGTAAATTTGTACCCATTTTTGAGTTTTTACAAAAAATGAAAGGAGTATACAATTTCTTTTTAAAACATGTACCTTATGAATTTTATAGAAACTGTTGAAGTAATATTTATTTTAATGTGTACGGTATGAACTGAGTTTTCCTATATCATAACCTCTCAATTTTTTAAATATCAATACAATAAATTTAATTTTTTTTAATGAATGTTTTTTTAAAATGTTTTGCTGAACTCTTTTTTTTAAAAATATTTTGTAATTGAAAATGTTAATTTTCTTAAAAATGATTCTGAAGAAAATTTTATGGTATTGTAATTCATCAACAACAATAGCCCTTTATTGTACATATGATCCACAGGGATATTTTCGTATTGATATCAACCATATACTTTTTTTCGGATGTTTTATGATTAGTTTGACTTAGAATGTACAATTTTATTATCATTCACCATATTACTCAAGATGGTTTAGGTGTATGTTTATTTTATTTGGGTGTGTATTAAACAAAATTATGTTGATTTTTAAATAAGAATGTTTTCTTTTATTATGTTTTACCCATTTAATTTGATAAATTCATTGGAATTAGTTATTTATTTGGGGTTCACAATTATATATATCCCATCGATGCATCTATAGGTATCATGAGACCTATCCGTTGGCCAAATTAAACAGATTTTTACCAACAAATTTAAACTACATTGTGAAAGGTCCTGGAAGTATGTTTCAAATGTCTGAAATTATACATTCCCTTATTATGAGATCATTTATTGATACCCATTTCATTATTATATTAGTTATAATATTAGTGGCTAATTTTCAACCTTATGTGATTATTTAATTGGATTTATTTGATCATCATTTATTCAATCCATGATATGATCACAAGACTGTTTAATTGGAATTTATTTTAGTTATTTACCTTTACATAATGATTATTAACATATATTCATTATATCAACCACTATATTCTTACCCTTAATAAGCACATGATCTCACCCTTTTCTTTTCTTTTTTTTAACCAGGATACCGGGAATTGTTTTTTGATTTGATACAACGTGATACGCTAAGGGGAATAATAGTGTTCTCAAATAATTTTTTTTATGTATTTTATGTTTTAAAATGTAATGTGAATTTCAATTATATATATAGTTTACCAAGAATAATAAACTATATAGTCTTTTGGAATTTAATTTATTACATCAGGTGCTAATATAATAAAGTAAACACAGACACGAGGCAATTGGAGTCGTATTTCTTAAAATTTTCTTCATGGAAATCTCATTATTCTCCCTCCAGTTTAATTTTATGTTATATTAGGAATTTATCCAATTTATTTACATATATCCCACATTAATTTTTGAGGAAGTGAAGTAACATTTGATATTCCAAACCAACATATGATCTCCTATCAGTATAATGATAAATATGAACCTTAAATGAAAATTGAATCTATTATATGGGTCTTAATTCCTATTAAAAAGGTATTTTTATCTTATAAATATGGTGGGAAAATAAAAAACAATTATTTTCCTTATATACAAGAGTTTGTTGATGTTTTTATTGAATAATTACCCATCCTTCCTCTATTTTTTGAAGTTGACCTTTCAATTGAAATCTTACATAGTGCTATACCTATTTCAAATACTCCACATAGGATAACCCTGGTTGAATTACAAGAATAGAAGATTAAAATCCTAGAGAATCCTAATAAATAATTTATTTATTCATATGTTTCAACTTAGTGTGCACCTGATATGATTTTTAAGATGAATGATGGATCAATGTGACTCTCCATTGATTATTTGGTATGTAAAAAGATCACTACCAAAAATAAGTATCATCTAACCCATATTTTTTTAATTTTAAGATGAGAAATTGCCCAAAAGGGAAAGCCTCTTTTATTATCCAAAAATAAGGGCAAACTTACAGGACTCTGAAGATAGTAAGTTTACATTGGTCCCTCTGAATAAAAGAGAGAAGGTTATCAGGAATCACATCACACCATAAGAAGTCAATGCCATTGATGGACTTATTTGCAAGACCATCTGCCATAAAATTCCCCTCCCTATAGACATGAGTGATGAAATAATTCTTGGATGAAAGATGATCCATGAATTTGGTCCACTGATTAGTAAGATTTCATGATAAATGAGAGGAACCATTCCTAATTGCGAGAACAATAGTGGTGGAGTCACATTCAAGCCAGATATTGTTCCAACCACGGTGATAAGCATGCTCCACCACTAACATAATACTGATCATTTCAGCTTTTAAAGATGAAACAAGGCCATAGGAACTATATAAATAGCCAAGGACAACACTCTTGTGATCTATGAAAATGTCACCATAGACAGAGGGACCGAGGTTACCTCTCGAGGCACCATCAGAATTGAATTCAATCCATCCCACAAAGGGGGGCTGCCGAAAAACCTCAAACATACCGTGGGGGGAGAGGTATACCCCTAACACTAATCTGGTGGAGGAAACTGAAATCATAGATCGAGTTTGAGGAGTAGTGCTTCAATGGAGGCCTGGTGTCTCGAACTGCAGCAAGAATAGCATAAATAGAAGCTGCAGTAGTGAATTGGAAGCTTTTGTGGAGAACATTATTTCTTACGGACCATAAGAAGTGAATTAGTTCTTCCACTGCAACCTGAAACAGACTCTTGAGAAGGGGTGAGAGCGCAAGTCCCTGCCAACTCATGACTATCTCACTAATTGAAGAAACCCGATGGAGGATCACTTCAAAAATAACAGAAACGACTTTCCACATTGAAGAAGCAGTGGCACAACTTAGGAAGAGATGATGGATGTCATCTATGTGTTTATGACAAAGAGCACATCTGGAACCTATAGAGACTCCCATGCTGGAAGAAAACAGTCCTTGGGCAGCTTCCCATGCGCTAGTCTCCATACTAGAATGGACCGTGATAGCCTGATAAAATTCTTATTCATGTTTCGAAGCTAATTCAAGCCAGGTGAATTACAATTAGAGTTCCTATAAAATAGTTTGGATGTGAGTAGTCCGTTGAAAAAAGGTTCCCAAGACCAAAAATAATATTTGGATTAGAAAACATATTTCTCTATAATGAGAACAATGTGATCTGGTAGGTTCTCCATACTATATAGGTGGTCCTTTATATAAGTGTCTAGATTCAGGTTATTTTTCTCACCCAAAAGAGAGTTAATTAGGGGGTACCAGTCCAATCCCCTTTCCAAAATTAGAGAGAAGAGTCCCTGGAAACCAGCCATCTGGAGTGAGAATAAATAGATGCAAAGACAGACTTAAAAGCAGGCCACACCGAGGAGCAGAAGTAGTTTCAGTTTTCTATATTGAGTTTATACAGAAATATAGCCCAGAGAAACCCAAGAGGATCTGAATTACCATTCATGAGATTACACAAAAAATAGGCCTACAAAGTGTCATTAATGTGTTCAATATTCTGAATGCCTAATCCCCCAGAGTCATAAGACTTACAACAAGAGTTCCAAGAAACAGTAGCAATCTTTTTTTCCATCATTCTACCGCTCCAGAAAAAGTTTATAATTGAGATATTGATGATTTTGATGATAGAACTAGGCCATTTATAAACCATAAAGGAGTAAACCAACTTGGAAGTAATAACTGATTTCACCAAACAAACACGCCCATCCATGGATAGGGTCTTCCCCTTCCAGGAAGAGAGTTTCCTTCAGAAATTTTTAATGATGTCAGAAAAGTAGTAGACCTTCGGTCATCCCTAAAACAATGGAAATCTAAGATAGATAAAGGGAAGATATCCCTCGTGAATTACCAAGTCCCTGATAATGTCCAGCTTCCTATTGATAGAGATATTTCTTCCAATGTAGACAAAAAAATTTCCCCAACTGATCTCTTGACCCGAGATTTTTTCATAATTCAGTAGTTCTCTCTTGATGTTTCAATTGTTTCTTTTATCCCCTTTAGTGAAAAGAATAATGTCTTTATCATAAATCAAATGTGTGGGAGCAAGAAGATCCCCACCAGAAGAAATTGATCTCATTTTCCCATTGCCATCCATGATGTAAAAAATCCTACTAAGATAGTTATTATCGATGGAGAAAATAATTACAGATAGAGGGTCACATTGTCTAACCCCTCTAGAACAATCGAAGTATCCTTCAGGATAACAATTATGAAGAATGGAAATGTGTGAAGAGCTTAAAATATCTTTGACCCTGGTTATAAAAACACTATCAAAGCAAAATAAGGAGAGAACACTGCAAATAAAATTCCAACTCATTGTGTCAAAATATTTCCTAACATCATGTTTGAGCGCAATATTTCCACCCCTTTCGGGTTTCATAAGAAGTTTGACACATTCATATGCAGTGATAAGGCAGTCCTGGAATGATCTTCATTAAATGAAACCAAACTGGTTAGAATACACAATTTTTCAAACAATAGGAGAGAGTCTGTTAGCAAGAATTTTACTACTGATCTGGAAAATGGTGTTACCCAGGACAACCAGTCTAAAAAGATGAATCTCATTAGCATTCTCCAATCTGGGAATAAGGGCAAGAAACTGAGCATTTATCCCTTGAGGAAGAGAACCCCTTTGAAGAAATGAATTATCAGTCTTCAAACATCAACTTTAATGATATCCCAATAAGCCTGGAAGAAGTAGTTTCCAAAACCAACTGTTCTGGGAGAACTTCCAATTTTGAGTCTAAAAACAGCCTCCCAGATTTCAAAATCCAAAGGTATAGAGGTGAGAGTGTAGTTTTCATCTTGAAGAACAAGCATTAGAAGAAATCTCTCCTCAAGACCAAAATTACGGGATGTTCCATTAAAGAGATTCTTGAAATAGGAAACAACAAGTTCAGAGAGGTCCCTCCTATTATCAATGAAGTGATCACCATCCTTGATCAAGGAGAGAGTCCTAGAGACCTTCCTTATTTTATGGAATGAATTAAAGAATTTTTCGTTTCTATTGCTATCCTTCAACCACTTAACCCTGAAATCATATATTTTCAAGTAATCTTTAAGTATAAGAAGATTATTAAGATTGAATGTCATCTCAAATTCTTCCATGAGATTATTAGAGAAATTTTTGTGAGTGTTGGCCTCTTGAACTTGATGAAGCAAGGTCTGAAGGGAGGAAATATGAGAGTCAATACAACTAAAACAGTTTTTGATCCAAGTTTTTAGGATCTTCTTGAGGGTTTTAAGCTTGAGAACATAGGAATAGGCATTGTATCTACATTAGACAGAATTCCAGACTCTTTGAACCAAATCCCTATAGCCATTGTGAGTCACCCATTCTTTATTGAACCTGAAGCGAAGAGGGGGCCTAGAGTCTCTTCCAACAAGATTAAACAAGATAGGTTGGTGGTGCAAATTAAGTCTTGGAAGAGTTGAACAGGAAATAGAATCCCAAAAATCCAAAGTGGCTTCATTTACAAAGGTTCTTTCGATTATGCAAGCAACAAACCTATTTAGAAATCTTTTGTACCAAGTATACTTTTCTCCAACTAGGTTAACCTCAATCAACTCATTGCTTTCAACATCATTTTTAAATTCCTTGTAGTATATAGAGTTAGTCATATCTCCCATCTTCTCATCTGGAAGCAAAAATAGAATTGAAATCTCCCAGAATAATCCAAGGGCCATGGATATCATAATTAAGAGAACTTATATCCATCCATAATCATCTAAGGTCCTAGTACCTGTTATACGCATAAATGAAAGAGCATGAGTGGTGAATACCAAGAAAATAAAATACACAAGTGACATGCTGCTCAGTGGAGGCAACCAAGGAAATACTGGACAAGGAGGAGTGAGCCAAGACCCAAAGACTGTTAATTTCATAAGAGTATCTGTTGGTGTCAATAAGATAGAAGCCCATGAATTACAGGTTAGCAATGATGGTGGAGAAAATTCTTTTAGGTTCAGACAGTCCTATGAGGATAGGTCTATGTGTCTGAATAAGGTGCAATAAGGTCCTAGTGGTGTCTCGGTTGGCCAAACCTTAGAAATTCTAAAAAAAAATCTTCATTTGAACTTGAAGCCAGGGCTAGAAGCCCCTTTTTTATTTTCTAAAACCTTCTTGTTGCCTGATTTATGAGGTATCCACGCTTTTATTTTAGGAATGGGGAAACCTTGAATAAGATCTTTAATGTATGGATTCCCCCATTCTAGAAAAGTAGTGTTGGATTTATTAGTAAGAGGAGCCACTGCACTATCCTGGTTGGCTGATATGTTCTTGACACCAGAATCAGGTTCAATATGTGCTGCAATCTTACTACTAGGGGTGCAGGATTCAACCTATGGACCAGAAATCTCATCCGGATTACCAGAAACCACTACTGCAGCTGGATCAGGTAAGATATAAGGGGCCATAAAAGTGGGATCCAAATCCATAACTTCCATGACGGGGTTAAGATTCATTGTATCCACTGGGGGACACATGGATCCTTTGAATATTGAATACTGTTAGCAAAAAGGGGACTTGTGCCATCATCAGAAGTGCTACCATCTGAAATGTGAGATGGGGGGACACAACATTTGGTTTCACCAATTCAAGGGGACCAGCGATAGTGCATTCAATGTTGACCCCTGCAGAATTAAGAGCTCCATATGGGGTCATCATGGGATCAAGTAAATTATCATCTCCTTGAAGTGAAAGGACAAAGTCACTAATATTCGGGGACAACTCCTTTGTCAAGTTAAGATTATCTTTTTCCATTTTTAATGTATAGGATAACTCAGAGATTTCTTTTGAAATGGTAGAATTGATGTCCTGATCTGTGGAGAGGGCCATCCTAATGGAGTTCATATCCCTATCTCTAGCTTTGGTAGGTATAATGGACAAGGCATGATTCCCTTGATCATCTTCCTCAGCAATATAGACCGATGATTTATTATGAGGGATGTAACTGGAAGGACCAGCATGAGGCAATTCCCCCTTTCTAACATAAACACCTTTATTCTTTCTGTTTTAATTAACTTCCTTCCAATCTGATTTCTTGGGTGCTTCGTTCAACTTTTTTTGAATAATTCTACAGTTGAAAACCGAGTGACCAGAAATCGTACATACATCACAAAAAGGTGGGACCTGTTCATATTCAACATTGACATCAGTATTGTTTCCATTATCAATAAACATAATGCTATCAGGATGCTTGGATTCAAGATTGACATCAATCAATAGTCTAGAAAAAAACCATGATCCCCATCAAGAGTCCTCTGATCCAATCTTATAAGGATACCAATGCATGAGGAAAGGTCATTAAGTATCTTGGGATGACAATACATTCAATTCACACTATGAAGCCTGACCCAGATCTAAGCATTGGTTCTCTTCAAATTAATGGGATTGAGAAAAACCTCCCATTCTGAGAACCTTAGAATTATAGGCTAGATTTGAAGAGTTCCAGTACTCGAAGCCTTGATGAAATCTTCCCTGGA
The DNA here is from genome assembly GCA_963277665.1 of Viscum album. Taxonomy (NCBI): domain Eukaryota; kingdom Viridiplantae; phylum Streptophyta; class Magnoliopsida; order Santalales; family Viscaceae; genus Viscum; species Viscum album. The sequence continues at coordinate 2,122,366,213 of OY728141.1, read as the reverse complement.
TTGTAGAATGATATGGAAGTATCCTCTCCCGATAAGAATCATCCTCCAGTTGCTAAAGCCCCAGTAATGAGAGACCCTACTCTTAAATGCGACATAGTACCAGGGCATATCCCCCTTTAAGAAAATAACGCAACCCAATATGGAATACTTGCATAGATTAGCACACTGTTGTAGTGCTTCTACATTAGCCACCACTGAAAATCCACTATTTTCTAATCTGCGGATGTTAGAGGGTCTATAAGAACACTCCTTGATTGGATATAAGGAATCAGATAAAGCCTTCGTGAAGGAGACACACTTCTTCCTCAAAGCAGTTGGATCCTGATCAGCTGAGATCTTTACTTGAGCCTATAAGGGATAATCATCATTAAGAGTGAATTCCCATTCTGGATTAAACGAATCCATTAAGGCAATCAAATTTTAAGCAAAGATCTAGCAGAATTTCTATCGCCATGTTCAAAGAGGAAAGCTCCCACGCTCACCATTTTCTCAGCCAACGGTGTATCATCTAACCCATATTGATGACTTATTTGACCAAATAAAATGATCTCAATACTTACCCAAGATTGAACTTAATTATCGATATCATCAATTTAGTTACAAAAAAGAATGATATACCAATGAAATCCTTTCATATGATGTACAAATCCTACCAATTTATAGGGATGACATTTGGTCAAACTTATTCCCTAGATATTTTCATGGATTTAATGAATAATGACTTTATATATTACCTTGATAATTTTGGGGTACTATTTATATATTACATTCATTTAAATTATATGAGTAAGAAATAGAATAAATATCACATGTGGGTTACACTAAAGAACCTATTGAAAGAATGTTTATATAAAAAAATTTCCAATGGAAATTGTTTTCAATAAAATGTTTCATTTTTGGAGTCATAAAATCTCATGAAATGGTATATATGTGGATCCATAAATGATGAATGTAATTAAACATTGTCCCCAACCGAAAATTTTTACTAAGATCCATAGTTTTCTTAGTTTTACATGATATTATAGATTCATTATGGCTAATTTCTCGCATATATCTAATCCACTCACCATGTTAACATGGAAGGGATCCATGTAATTTTGGATAGGTGAATGTGAATAAATTATCAAGTAAATGAATTAAATGTTAGTTAGTGCACTTTTTATTATATTAACCTATAGTGGATAAGGATTTATGATCAATATTTATCATCATTGAAGGGTCTGGGATGAATCCTCATTCAGAGTGATATAGTGACTATTTATGCCTCACTCCAATTGATGGTTCTTGGGAAAACATATTCCAGTCATGATTTGAATTAAACAATAGAAATTTATTCATTAAATATATGTAGGAATTATATTGTTGGTGAAATTTGTGAACTATATACAGATAATAAATGTTTATAGTATATTTTTACTCAAAAAGAGTTGAATATACACCACAGAAGATGGGTGGAGTTGATTAAAAATTATTAATATTCAATACATTACCACCCTTGGAAGGAGAAGAAGGTGGTTTCTGTAATGATTCTAAAGGATAATTAGTTATTTTACAAGAAGATTATTTAAAAACATCAAAATAATTATGGATTTTCATAATATGGAACTTGAAATACTAATAGAAGGGGATAGATATTATCTTTCTTAGATAAATATTCAACCATCTATTCATGTGAGTCTTAAAGAGGCATAAAGGAGTATATTGAAATGAAATAAAAAGTGATAAATTTCTATGACTTCAAACATGATTATTATGGAATAATAAGGTTTATGAACCCTGTATATTCAATGTCAATACTAGACATGAAAAAGGAGATGTCGGATGAAGTTCATAGTTTAATGTTATTTATTCATCTTTAAAGTACGAAGATTTATAAACATATTAATGATTATTTATGTTAGGAAAAAATGAAGAGAGATACTATAGGATATGTATCTCGATTCTTGTTAAGACATAAATTTATGTATGAGAGATAGAATTATAGGTATGTTATTATAATTTCTTATACTAAAATAACAATTAGAAAAAAATTCCATGGATTTTTTGACTCCCCAAAACATATAATGTCAATAATGTTATTTGGGTATTATTCGATCACATTATAAATTAGGATCATTTAATTTATGTTATATAATATTAATCAATTTATTATATTTCTATTTTATACATTAAATAAGTGTTAAGTTTTCATGGAGTACAATATTCATTCGTATCTCTTTAGGACTTTTGGTTTACCTCAATGTTTTGGTGAAGTCTCCACCAAGATTAGGATTTAGAGTTGTGTTTACATAATAATTATTATCCTTATATACATATTAATTATAAGATAACTACTCTAACACTATAGGATATGTTGAGATCTTATTATATAGATTTTAAAGGTGGTTGGGATAGATACCTTCCTCTAGATGAGTTTTCTTACAATAATAGTTTCCACTCTAACATTCAAATGGATCCATCTGAACCCGTCTTTAAAAATATGTGTATTAATTCAAAATGATGTAATGGTGTTGAAAAAATGATATTTTTCATACCTTAGCAGGATATGAAAATTGAATATAATGTTATATCTATTTATCAGCACATTAATGAAGCTCATATTCGAAAAACATTATGTTGATAATCATCGGTGAAATCTAAAATTTAATGTTATTGAGAAGGTATTTCTATATATTTATCTATTGAATGAGGTTATGTGATTAGAGAATAATGGAATGATAATTTCTAGGTATATTTTCCCCTTATATATTCTTGATCAAGTAGAGATGGTAGGTTATTCTCTTGGCACTTCCATTAAACTTCTCTCAAGTTCATGATGTGTTCTTTATCTCTCTTGAAGAAGTACATACCTAATCCTTTATATCTATTAAATAAGATGTTATACTAATAGATCGTGATATTTATTATTAATAACAACCATTATAATCCTTATATTATAGATAAAAAAGTGTTATAGAACAATACTACTCACCTAGTTAATGTTCTCGGGATGGATAAAAATTTCGAAGAAGCTACATGTGAACCCGATGATATAATGACACAAAGATATCCAAATTTTTTATTTTTAAGTTATATAATTTCAAGTGTGATATTCATTTAAATGGTTTATAATGTAGGGACCTAATATTTTATGTTATATTCCCCTCCATATACATTCATTTCATTGATATCTTGGGATACAAAAAACCCCGATTCTAAATGAATTGTAATATATTACACCATTATAGCCTAGAAAGTAAATTGGTCGAATGAATATGAATAACCAATTTTTTAAATTTATTTATAATGGTTATATATATTTTAAATATATTTATATATAAGTACTTAATTTTTAATAAATTCATTATATTCTTCAAAATTACATTTTTCATAAAAATATTGTTTTTTTGCTGCCTGTGAAAAATAATAAAATTAATTTATTCCAATTATATAATTATTTTTGATAAAAATAATTTTAGTTTTTAAATCACAATTTTAAAATTATCTTATAGTAATTTTTTATACATTTTTGATAATATTTAATTTTTGATGAATAGTGAAAATAAAGTTTTTAAATGAAAATTCTCTTTTTATTTAAAGTATTTACAAAGATAGATATTATTTTAAAAGGAATAAAAATAATTTTTTTATTTATATTATTAATAATAAAATTTAGCTCATTATAATTAATTTTATGTTGTTTGTTTTTATAAAAAAATATATATTTAAGAAAACATTTTTTTTGAAAATTACTATTCATTATTTTTTGAGGTTTTAATTTTAAATTGAAAATTTCTACATATATAATTTGAATTTATTAAAATGTATTAAATATTTAGAATCATAATAATTAAAGTTATGTAATATGTTAAAATTATTTTTTCATAATTAATAATTAAAAAATTAAAAATATATTACCATAGTTAAAGTGAAAACTGGTTTACATTGTGTTAAACCAACATATAAGGGTATTTTGCCAATTAAGCATCCCCAAATCATAATATACTTACATTTGTCAACCAAATACTATCCCAAAATATAATATTTAGCAATTTGGAATCATTTTCCATAAGAATAAATTATTTATATTTTAACATTTAAATAAATTTCATGTGTGTCATCTCCCCCAGTTATAAAGGGAAACACCATCTTTACCTTCCATTCACCAAATTGATCATTCTATCTTGACCAAACACAAACCAATTATCCTAAAAAATTCTTTATACTTGATTTAAATGTTCTTCCCTTCTTAAAATTATATTCTATGGGCCCTTAACAAAAGATCTATAGAAGGAAAACTGAAGTATTGGTAATCATCTTACTCGACCTCTTTTAATTTAATTCTTCTTCTACCTCATCAAAATATATAGTGTATATAATAACATAATAAATTTTATATAATAAATATACTTATATTTTATTATGACTATGGAAAACCAATATTCTTCCTGTTATTCTATAGCAATCAAATATTTTTATATATAGATATTACATCTTAATAAATAATATCCAATATTTTTTAGAAATACATGCCTGAATATAATAAGCGTTTAGAATCTACGGAGACTAGATAAAAAGTATTCATATTTATTGAATTATCTTCAAAATATCTAACAAATATCATCCAACATATTATTATTTTTATACATACCCTACATAAAACCATTCTTCATAATCTGGGGAAATGAAGCAAAATAAATGGTGAGCTGAGATGCTCAGTAAGGGTAAACAAGGGAGATGTCAATGATCAAATAAGTATAACATGGGAATAAGTGTATGATAACATGGTATTAAAATTTTAAAACCACACCCTTCACATAATATATCATAATTAGGATTTATGTAATAAATCATGAATGAAGACATAAGTCATAAAGGAATCAAATAACATGTTCCATGAGATCATAAAATCTGTATATAAATGTAGAAAAAATATAGTTTTATAACATTGTGAGCTTGAATAAATATAAAAATGTTCAATCATATGTAATGACATAAAATCAGGCCCTCATATAAACATATGGAAATGAAGCTAGGCTTAAACCATAAATAAAATTATATACTTGAAACCCAATTCCACACATAATATAAAGTAAATGAAAGCCATGTCCATGCTTATTTTTTTCATGAAATAAGTTTTAAACATAAAATAATTATCTCATGGAAAATAGAACGGGTTTCATTGATATTTGATATTCATAACAACAAATAATTTTGAAAATGAATAAATATTTTATCCTTGGATCATATCATCTATGAATAATAATTAATAAATAATAATATTGTCATAGATGGAAATTTCATTAAGAGATAACCATATTATTTCATAAGAAAAATAACCATTTCATTTTGAAATCACTTATTTAAAATCCAAAAAAAACAAAATATTATGAAATAATTTTTCAAAAAAAGTGATATATAAAATTGCAACGTATGTTTCAATTCATTAAGCTCTTATGATGGTGGTAAATTTTTTTCATGTCATATATGTTAAAACTAATATACCTTTCACATTTTTTTAAAAAATTATAAAGTAACTCATTTAGAAAATAAAAAGAATATTCATTTCAAACCATTTTATAAATATTAAATCATTGGAAAATATGACTTTAAATAATAATATTTGAATATTTTTTACACTCTTGAAATTATTTTTAGAAAATATGGATATGGAAAAAATTGGACTGAAGAGAGAAATAGTGTTGATTTTCCATAAAATCCTTATTTCAGTATCTTGATTTATTAGAGAGAAGAAAGTGAAATGAAAATAAGAAATATATAGAAATAAAAAAAATTGATAATAAAATTCATGAGTTTCTAGATTTTTTTTATCATAAAATTTCATTATCATAAATCTTAATCATTAGAAATCCTAATATACAATGAGATTCCATCATAAAACTCTTACCACTTTTGTAACCTTCAAATCAAAACATCATTAAAGACATAATAATTGATGTATATGAATACCAATAATTATTATCAGGATAATTATAAAAAACATTTATTTATATAATATACACCGTATAAAAGATAAACTTTGTGAATAAATAGTGTGTCTCATAAAAGAAAAAGTGAGACGATCATCCCTTGCCTCATGTATTGTATTTCATAATACATGAATGAAAATATTGTATAAGAAATATATATTTATTAAACATGTAATTTAGAAACATAATTATATATATCATACTATATTTTATATACTAATTACATATTACTATCCATTTATTGAAAATTTATTCTGAAAATCACTATTCCATGTGATAACCGCTTCAATTTTCCTGCATGTTTTGGTTCGGCAGTCCAAATCCTTATTATTTGAAAAAAAATTAAAACATATATAGAGTGTTAATAATTATATAAATATTATATATATTCATTATATATATTTATAGTCAAAAATAAAATGTATAGATATAAAAATGAATTACACCATTAATGGAGACAGTAGGTCGTACATACACATGAACAATGTTTTCACTTTTCAACGGATGAAATGTGTAAGAACCCAAATCATTGTTTCAGGTATGTCTTTCCATTATCTGGAGTTTTTTAGAAAATATTAGTTTTTGGAAAATTTTGAAGTACACGCCACGCACTATGAGTACATGTCGTGTACTCCCTTTCTGTGTCAGGCCGTGTATTGGCTAGGTTCATGCCACACACACGGTGTGTAGGGGTGAAGTGGAGGCTGCTTAAAGCGGATTACGAAAATATAGAGTACACGTCGTGTACTCAAGAAGTACACGCTGTTAATTGTTTTTCATTAAATGCACCGGGGTCGCGTCTGACGGACAGAACACCTTTCGTCTAGGTTTCGTTCGTCCGAGAGAAGCTGTACGGCCACAGATCTTCTCTGAGCTCCCATGCCTCCATCTGTTCTCTGAATCAACCATCATTGATTGCGTTGGAACCACATCGGTAAGATCTCCCTTCTCCTAGATCTTTGTTTTCCAATTTTCCCTCTTTCTCAAGATATCGTGGGTAGAGAGGTTTCGACGTTTTCTCATATCTTCGACATTATAAAGAGAATCAATCATCGTGGTTCAAGTATATCGATCTCCTAGCATCGAGGTAGTTGGTTTGTGCCTTTCTGTAGGAAGTCTGTGAATGTTTTGTGCAATTCCACCAATTCCCTTGAACAAGGTATTGTGTGTTTTCCATTTTTCCTCTGTTGTTTGCCTGCTTTTCTTGATTTCTTGAGTAGAGGTAATTGCTTGTGAATAGGGTAATTTTTACTATACTCTAGATGTTTTTCCATGCTTGTTTTTCTTGTTCATCATTTTTCCAGTTTCCATGACAACTTGTAGGATAGTGGAACTGTTGTATTGTTATACTATTGTGCCTTAGAATGATAGACAAGTAGTTCGTGAGGTTTACTTGGGCCGATACACGCGCTATGCATGTTTGTTTTACACAGGTCTAGGAGAACCTAGTGTAGTGGACCATAGAGAGAATGGATGTAAGGGATTCTCCAGGGTGTCTTTAATTTACGATGTGAGACCACATTGGGAATTGACGTTGAGTTCTTCCTCGGAGAGTCTGTAGTTCCTCAACGCAGGCCACAGGGGGAATGAGACGTTGATTTCTTCCCTATAGAGCCTTTAGTACTATACGAGACTATAGGGGGAATTGACATTGAGTGCTTCCCCATAGAGTCTATTCTTTAGCTGAACTAGAGGGGCGAGACTGTGTGTGCTTCCCAGAGGGTTGATAGTACTTGTAGGTTGAACCATAAGGGTTAGGCTGTGAGAACTACCCAGGGGGTTACCTGTTGTTCTTCTTGTTGATTGGCTGTTACTTGTGTAATTTATATGATAGACACTGTGGATTGTAGCTGCTGTGTGCTTTCCTGTATACTGCTTCCTGTATTTTTACTTCCATGTATTCACTGACTATTAGGCACAGATCTTTGGGTGGTTTCCTACTGGGACCTTGTCTCACACCCTGTTTGGGCCATGCTTTTGGGCCCAAACAGATTATATTGTTGCAGGTATAGATACGGTAAAGCACCCTTCTACTTCAGGTACTTGACTTGTTGTGATGCTAGAGAGCACGAGACCAAGCTATGACTTGTGATGCTAAGGAGTTTACCTATTTTATTTTTCACTTTGGTTTAGTATTGTATTCAGAATTGTGACTTGTTTGGATGCTTTCCTAGACATATGTATCATGCATCATTTTTTATATATGTGTGTGCGCTCTAGTTGTTTATTGTTAGTCTTCCGCTATTTATCGTTTACTCTTGTATGGATGGTTATGGTTTCTACTGTTACTTATTTGTTTTTATTCCGATGTGTACTCTGCCAATGAGGGCATAGTTTTTCCAATATCACACCCAAGGCCCTCACTGCTAGTCAGTAGCCTCTGGCGTTTGGGGAAATGCAGTTGAGGCCATGTGACCAACCGGGTTCTGGGCGCCTTTGGGTGGCTTTCAGAACTGGGATGTTACAAAGTGGTATCAGAGGTGTTCTTTCCTCTAGATTTACTATTTGGGGCCTTAATCTAGGGATAGGATGGATTTGATACTTGGTAATAAGTTGTTCTTGGGAGTAGCTAACCCGTGTACATGGAAAAGCCATACTACCTTGTTTATTGCAGTTTTTAGTTGTGAGATTTTACAGTTGTTATGATATCACCTAAAGTGACTCACATGACTTGTGTCGTTACTGTTGTTTCTATTCTGTTCTATTTCTATCGCAACTTGATGAGATGAGTTTATGCCATCTCATGCAACATATAGGCACTTGGTAGAAATCACATGCCATGCATTCTTGCCATTCCATCTTGGGTGCATTAGCAATTGCATGTTGTTGTGATAGACTTTGGGTAGATTATGCATGCTATTGTGATAGATGCTTGATAGAGTCTTTGCAGGTTGATAGAGGACAGTTTGTATTGTACCTTGCTTATATGAATGCCATGTTTTGGTTCTTGAGGGTTATGGGCCCTATTGAATCGGAAATTGGTAAATCATTGACCTGTTTTTCCTTATATATGACTGTATTGGATGCCAAGCTTTGATTTGTGTGGAGTATGGGCCCTCACAATTCGGAATTGGGCACCTTTATGCTTGTTTTTCAGTGTTTTCTGGGCTTTGGTGCAGTTTCAGAGCTGCTGCCTGGAAAAACCAAGATTACACAGCATGTTCTTTATATATACACGCCATGTTGTTTTAGACCATGTCACTAACTGTGTGAGCAGGAACACGGTGTTGAGTAAATGTCTTTAGGAACATGTCGTGTATGGTAGGTGCATGCCATGAATTTTAGAGGTGTGTACCCGGTCGTGTCATGAACAACATGGGTCGGGGAAGCTCGAGTAGAACACGCTATATTGGTAAAGAACACACTGTGTAGTCTTGTTCCATGTACCCATCCATGTCACGAACAACACAGGTCGGTGTTATCTTCTCTTATACACGCCGTGTTTGTTCGGAACACTCGGTGTAAGGGTCATCCGTGTACCCGGCCGTGTCCCCAATAACACGGGTCAGGAAAAATCTTCAAGTACATGTTGTGTTTGGTAGGAACATGACGTGTAGTCTCAGCCGTGTCATAGGCTGTGTAATTAAAAATACGGGTCATGATACCTTGTCAACTACACACCATGTCCACCAGGAACACGCCGTGTAGTCTCAGTTTAAGAAGACAGTGTGAGTTATCCATGAAAGGAGACACGGGTAGGGGAATAGAGTTAAATACATGCCGTGTAGAGTTAATACACACTGTGTAGTCATGTTTTGTAAAACTTGAGTGTTTCCTTCTCCTCTTACCATGTTGTACTCCTTGTTCTTTGTCCTTGATATTTCTGATCTAAGGTATGCTTTTGATCTTTCATAGTTATGCCTCCGAGACGTCCTGTAGTTGTACGTCAGTTTCCAGACGGTGATCAGACACCAGATATGGCCAACCAGGGACCTCCTACAGATCCTCCTATTGTACCAGCCTTGGAACCGGCTATCATACTAGTTGCAGGCGCCGATGACCAGTTCGGGGAAGGCTTTATGAGGATGATGTAGACCTTTCAAAGAGCACCACCCCCTTCCACGACTATGACAGACTTGGTGCGGGTTTTCCAACTGCAACAACCTCTTACTTTCTTGGGGGAAGGAGGACCACAGGCAGCAGAGTCATGGCTGGAATCCATGATGACTATCTTTGAGCATCCAGAAACACCACCCGAGAGTCAGGTCAATCTCACTACCTATATGCTACGAGACTCTGCCAAGAGGTGGTGGGATGTGATCTCACAGGCGGGTCATCAGCAGGTTATGGATTGGGAGGAGTTCTAGAGCGTGTTTTACGACTACATCTACCCGAAGACCATGAGGGCCAATCGAGCCCCGGAGTTCATGAGTCTCGAGCAGGGTACTCTTTCTATCATGGAGTATTCCTCACATTTCACTAAGTTGCAGTGTTTCACACCCCTCTGAGGTAGAGATGTGGTGTTCTTAGCAAGAAATTTTGAGAATGGTCTCAGGTGGGAGATCCACTAATAGGTGAATATCTTCCAGTTTACTTCCATCCCTTCCATAGTCAACCAAGCGCTAATTGCGGAGCACAATCTGACAGACTCTGAAGCTGCGAGCTAGGGTGGTTCTGCTTCCAGAGCTAGTGTTCCTCCAGATGACAGCAGGAAGCGCCGTAGGGAGTCTACATGCGGTGATCCGAGGAGGTGAGATACATCTTCAGGTAGCCAGGTAGTATTCTACCAGTGTGGAAGGGAAAGGCACATGAGGCCATAGTGCTAGAGAGACCCAGTGGAGTTCCGATCTTGCAGTAAGATGGGTCACCTTCAGTGTTTCTACTAGGTTTTCTCACTAGTAGCTGGTGACGGGGGTTCTTCCATGACTCCTCTTTCAGGAGCATCACCACCAGTTTCTCACCAGTCAGGTAACTGGAGTTATTCTGGCCATTCGGTCCGTGGTGGAGGTCGAGGTCGTTGCACTCAGTCACCATTCCTTCAGCGTCAGCAGGGAGGATCATCTCAGAGTGTTCAGGAAGGGTCACAGGGCTACAGAGCAGGAAAGAATTTTGTGATGGAGCAGACCTATCAGGAACAGGATCCTGGACCTTCTACCATTCGAGGTACAATTTTAGTAGCCTCTATTTTATCTTCAACCCTTTTTTATACTTGTTCTACACATAGCTTTATCTCTGTTGATGTTATGGAGAGCCTTGGGCTCTATATCTTTTCTTCTACAGACTTTTTGACACTAGACACGCGTTTGGAGATGAGGACATCTAGTGTACGTCAGTGCAGAGAGTGCCCTCTCGAGGTTGTAGGGTACCATTTCTTATGGGATCTCTATGTCCTAGAGATGACAGGCTGTGATGTGATTCTCAAGATGGACTGGATGGTTCCCTACCAGGCAGTCGTCGACTGTTATCTCCGCAGGGTGAGTTTCAATTCACCAAAAGGTGAATCTTTTCTTCATAGAGGCGAATGGGATATTCAGGAGAGTCGTGTATGACTTGAGCATCATGGGCTAGGAATGGTGACATCCCAAATTTCTAGTCGTTATCTGGATGACCAGGGGACTTCACAGTTAGACTTTCCTCCTGTGGTGGATTTTTCAGGGATGTCTTCCTAGCAGACATTTCCGGTTTTCCTCTGGAGCGCGAGGTAGACTTCTCGATTGAGCTCGTTCTAGGAGAGGTACCAGTGTCTATTCCTCCTTATAGGATGGCTACACCTGAGTTGCAGGAGCTCAAGAAGTAGTTGGAGGAGTTGTAGGCAAAGGGTTTCATCCGACCCAATACTTCTCCTTGGGGTTCGTCTGTCATGTATGCGAAGAAAGAAGACGACACCCTTCGATGTTGTGTGGATAATCGGAAGCTGAACTAGTTGACGGTCAAGAACTGATATCCCTTATCGAGGATCGATGGCCTCTTTGATCAGCTTCGAGGAGCCCGGGTGTTCATGATGATAGATTTGAGGTCCGGTTATCATCAGTTGTGTGTTAGACCATCAGATATACCTTATACAACATTCAAGAGCAGGTATAGTCTATACGAGTATACGGTCATGCCATTCAGTCTCACGTATGCACCAGCAACTTTTATGGCACTGATGAACTGAGTGTTCCATCCATACCTGGATTCTTTCATGGTGGTTTTCATGGATGACATCTTGGTGTACTCTCACACTCAACACGACCATGCTACCCATCATGAGATTGTTCTGATTACACTGAGAGAGCATCGTCTTTATGCTAAACTCTCAAAATGCCACTTTTGGATGGATCCAATTAATACATGGGCCACGTCATCTCAGAGGAAAGAGTATCTGTGGACCTAGAGAAAGTGAGAGCTGTAGTTTCCTGGGAGTATCCGAAGAACGTTTTTGAGGAACAGAGTTTCCTAGGGAAGGCTGGATACTACAGACACATCATTCTGGACTTTTCACGCCTATCAGATTCTTTGACAGGTATGACCAAGAAGGGGGAGGTGTTCTTATGGTCAGATTCTTGTGAGTAAGCCTTTCAAGAGCTGAAGTGAAGGTTTACGTCAGCACCGATACTAGTCTTTCTAGAGCCAGGAAAGAGCTATACTGTTTATTGTGATGCTTCAGGTATCAGGAAGAGCAATGTTCTTATGTAGGGAGATGGATTCATTGCATACGGGTCTCAGTAGTTGAGGCCACATGAGAGGATCTACCTGACGCACGAGCTGGAGTTGGAAGCTATTGTTCATGCCTTACGCTGTTGGAGACATTACCTTATAGGAGATCACTTTGTGGTTTTCACCAACCACAAGAGTCTCAAGTACATCTTGACTCCGCGTGACATGAATCTGAGACAGTGCAGGTGGTTCGAGTATCTTCAGTCTTTTGTTTTTTGAGCTTTCGTATATGCCAGGAAAGGGCAACGTAGTGGCATATGCGTTGAGCAGGAGAACTCAGATTCAGGCAGTTCAAGAGGCTAGCAGTGAGTGGCAGCTTATTGTTATGTTCTCTGAGATGCAACTGGAGGTGCACAATAGATAGGGACAGACTTACCTATCTTCTGTAGTTGTTACCTCTATACTTCTTGATCGGGTACGGATGAGGAATCTATCTGACTCAGAAGGCTTAGTCATGTAGGAGAGTGTGTCAGGAGAGGACACTCTTCCTAGATGGACAGTGGGAAAGGATGAGATCTCTTGTTTCCAGGGACCCGTATGGGTGCCAGCAGACATACACGAGGAGCTGATGCAGGATTTTCATTTCTCAGTTTGGGCAGTTCATCCTAGCATCACCAAGATGTATCAGGATTTTCATCACCAGTAATGGTGGCCGGGTATGAAGAGAGATGTTGTTGGTTTCATCTTGAGATGTTCTACTTGTCAGCAGGTGAAGGAGGAGCATCAGCGACCAGCAGGCCTTTTACAGTAGTTACCCATTCCGGAGTGGAAGTGGAATGATGTCACGATGGTCTTCGTGACGGGATTCCTGAGGTCACCTCGAGGGAACGATGTTGTTTGGGTTGTCGTCGACAGGCTTACGAAGGTTGCTAACTTCTTACCGATCAAGGAGACCTTCAATGTAAATGATCTAGGATGACTATACATCTGAGAGATTTTACGTCTGCATGGAGTTCCACACTCCATTGTTTCAGATAGGGATGTGTGTTTTACTACTCATTTCTGGCAGGGACTTCAGAGGGCTTTGGGTACACATGTACTTTTGAGTATAGCATACCATCCCCAGACATATGGCCAGTCCGAGCGTACAATCAGAGTGATTGATTATATGCTTCGATCTTGCATTCTTGACATTGGTGGTACTTGGGAGAAGCATATACCTGTGGTGGAGTTCAACTACAAAAACATATTTTAGGTGACTATTCATATGGTACCTTACGAGCCGTTGTATGATAGGCCATACCGATCACCTTTATGTTGGCTGGAAGCAGGAGAGGCAGATTTATTGGGACCTCATCTGGTTTAGGAGACCTCGGAGAAGATAGAGTTTATTTGGAAGAGGATGGCTGCATCCTAATCTCGATAGAAGTATTATGTTGATTAGCGGAGACGGCCTCTAGAGTTCATGGTCGGAGATCATGTTTTCCTGCGTGTCGCATCGAGGTTGGGACACAAGAGGATTCAGAGACAGGGTGAGATTTCACCATTGTACGTCAGGATATTTGAGGTATTGGAGGGAGTTGGTCTAGTTGCCTATTGGTTGTAGTTACCTCTGAGGTATCGGGCCATGCACGACGTCTTCCCCGTCTCTCAGCTTCGACGTTACTTTTCAGACCCGTCTCATGTCTTTCAACCCGAGGAGGTTGAGCTCGAATCGAATGCATCGTTTGAGGAGCATCCTATCCAGATTTTCAATCACAGTATGAAGGTTCTCTATGGGCGGTCTGTTCCTCTAGTACTGGTGCTATAGCAGCATGGGAGAGTATAGGACGAGACCTTGGAAAGGGAGGCCGATGTGCGATCGTAGTTTCCAGAGCTGTTCGGGGTTTCTTCTTCTCCGCCTCGTTAGGGAAATTCGGGGACAAATTTCGTTAAGGGGGAAAGTTTATAAGAACCCATATCTTCGTTTCAGGTATGTATTTCATTTATCTAGAGTTTTTGAGAAAAGTGGAGTTTCTAGAAAATTTTGAAGTGCACGCTGTGTACATTATGAGTACACGCCGTATACTCCTTTGTCGTGCCAGGCCGTGTGCTGCCCATGTTCGGGCCCCACACACGGTGAGTAGGGGTGAAGTGGAGGCCGCTTAAAGTGGAGTATGAAAAAAGGGAGTACATGTCGTGTACAAAAGAACTGCACACCATGTATTTTCTTTTTTTTTCATTAAATGCACTGGGGTCGCATTTGACGGACAAAACACCTTTCGTCTAGGTTTCGTTCGTCCGAGAGAAGCCGTACGACTAAGTATCTTATCCGAGCTCACATGCCTCCATCTGTTCTCCGAATCGACCGTCGTCGATTGCGTTGGAACCATAGCACTAATCTCTCCTTTATCCTAGATCTTTGTTTTACAATTTCCCCTATTTCTCATGATATCGTGGGTTGAGTGTTTTTGACATTTTCTCAGATCTTTGACGTTCTAAGGAGAATCAATCAGTGTGGTTCAAGTAAATCGATCTCCTATCATCGAGGTAGGTGGTTTGTTACTTTCTGTAGGAAGTCTGTGAATGTTTTGTGAAATTCCACCAATTCCCTTGAACAATGTATTGTGTGTTTCCCATTTTCCCCTATTTTTTTTCTTCCTTACTTGATTGCTTGATTAGAGGTAATTCCTTGTGAATTGGGTAATTTTTACTATACTCTAGATGTTTTTCCATGCTTGTTTTTCTTGTTCGGAATTTTTCCAGTTGCCATGCCTAGTTGTAGGATAGTGTAACTATTGTACTATTATGCTGTTGTTCCATAGAATGATAGACAAGTAGTTCTTGAGGTTTACTTTGGCCGATAGACGTGCTATACATGTTTTTTTACACAGGGTTGTGAGAACCTAATGTAGTGGACCATAGAAAGAATGGACGTAAGGGATTCTCCATAGTGTCTTTAATTTACGATGCGAGACCAGAGGGGGAATTGACGTTGAGTGCTTCCTTAGAGAGTCTGTAGTTCCTCGACATGGGCCACAAGGGGAATGAGACGTTGAGTGTTTCCCTAGAGAGCCTTCAGTACGATACGAGACTATAGGGGGAATTGACGGTGAGTTCTTCCTCCGAGAGTCTATTCTTTAGCTGAACCAGAGGGGTGAGACTGTCTGTGCTTCTCTGAGGGTTGATAGTACATGTAGGTTAAACCATAAGGTTTAGGTTGTGAGAACTACCAAGGGGGTTACCTATTTTTCTTCTTGTTTATTGGCTGTTACTTTTGTACTTTATATGCTAGACACTGTGGATTATAGCTACTGTGTGCTTTCTTATTTTCTGCTTTCGGTAGTTTTACTGCTATGTATTCACTGACTGTTAGGCACAGATCTTTCGGGGGTTTCCTACTGGGTCCTTGTCTCACACCCTATTTGGGCCATGCTTTTGGGCCCACACAGATTATATTTCAACAGGTATAGATAAGGGAAAGATCCCTTCTACTTCAGGTACTTGACTTGCTGTGGAGCTGGAGAGCACGGGACCAAGCTATGGCTTCCGATGCTGAGGAGTTTACCTGTTTTCATTTTCACATTGGTTTAGTATTGTATTCAGCATTGTGACTTTTTAGGCTACTTTCCTAGAAATATGTACCATGCATCATTTTATATACATGTGTGCGTGCTAAATTTGTTTATTGTTAGTCTTCCATTGTTTATCATTTACTCTTGTATGGATGGTTATGGTTTCTGCTATTATCTATTTGTTTTTCTTCTACTGTGTACTCCGCCAATGAGGGAATAGTTTCCCCACTATCACACCCAATGCCCTCACTACTAGTCGGTAGCCTCTGCCGTTTGGGGAAATGCACTTGAGGCCATGTGACCAACCGGGTACGGGGCGCCTCTGGGTGGCATCTGAAACCGGGACGTTACAAAATGAAAGAACGTTATATAATAATTCACATGTACATGATCATTATTATATCATATATTTCATATATATTCAGTAAATATATTTTTATTTCCATAAATTTAATTTATAAATTAAAAAAATTACATCACTTAATGGAGGTGGTAGTACACACAAACAAATGAGTGACATAATCGTTATCTAATGGATTAGAATGTAAGTAGGTATATATCATATTATAAAAACATAATAAAAATTATTTAAAAAATATGATATATAATAATTAAACCCATCATAATAACCATCCATTAATGATGGAAATAGAAAATTATTTGTATCTTTATGTGGAGATTGTATGTTATACGTATGCATAGGAGATAACTTCACTTCCCATTTGATGGAAAAAAGGGCGAATAAATGTTTTTTCATAATCATAATAAAAAATAAATAAGTTTATTATAATTAATTTATTATTTATTGAGTAATATTATAGATTTATTGTAGTTGTAATAAGAAAAAATTGTAATAGGTCATGTAAGACGTTTACTTATTCTTTAGAAGACCTACAATAGATCCCTTCTATAGGACCCTCATATGCTCTTTAAAAGAATATTATCTCCTATAATTCGTGTATAAGGTTGTTTATAAAAGAATTTGACAAGTTTTGGTCCATCTAGATGGCTTAATGGGGTGTAAATAAGATAAATTATTAGTGCCCTTTTATAAGTGAGGAGGGGTACTCTTTAAATTTATTAAGGGATTAAATTATAATAAATTCATTGTCAAGAAATATTCTTCCAAATTGCTATATATTGGAATATAAGAAATTATTTAATAGAAATACCATAAAAAATTATATACTTATAGGTTTAACTAGGTTTCTAAACCTTATCATTTTGTTTAACCACTTAATTAACCTATTTTAACCTTAATAGCAGTAAAATCTTTTTCAATCTTTTGGGGTTGTAATTTTTTGTATAAAGTAAAAATGGTTTCATAAATGGCCAACTTATTACAATTTATACCATTTATAATTATAATTACCCTGTTAAGAAAATTTTTGGATTTTTAAACAATTTAAAAAAATATTATTTTTCATAAAATATTATTAAGTTCATTTTTTGACACTATTCACCAAATTTGATTTTTAACACAACACGATCACAATATAATTTTAATAAAAACCATTATAAATATATCAAATATATTATATTTATCTACACCATTCTTGGAACACAATAATTCCTTCTAATTTTTTTATTTAAATATTTTAAAATCATTTATTTTATTTCACTATTAATTGAATAAATACCTTGTCGGCGTTTTGTAAGAATTTAGGGTATTTATTAAATAAAAAAATAAAAAATTGATAAATAATAAAAAAACATATTTATATTAAAGTGAATATTTATAACTGAAAATAATCTAATTTTTCCCCATTAAAAAATATTAGAGATATCAAAGTCAAGAGCATACACATTTGACTTACTCTATCACTTAAATTAATATATATGAAATAATGAAATAAACATTACACTATGTGGTCGTATATTAGATACTAGGATGTAAAATAAATAAATACAACACTAAAATATTATAAACTAACATATTAGATAATTTTTAATTCCTTATCTCAAATTTTTAACTATATTTAACTAACTTTATCCTTACAGCGGTGGAAACAAAATCCCATGGTTACTACTTATATTTACCAAAAATAAAAGGGAAATAGTTACCTAATTTGGACCTATTTATTACTAATGTGTAATAAATTTTTCAAAATTATTTTTCTACAAATGAAAAAAATTAATTTGTGATAAAAATGTAGAACGCAACGAAAAATAGTTTTTTTCAAAAAAAATATTTATAAGTATTGAATTCTGTTTACAAAATTTAACAATAAAATTTATTCCAATAAACATAATTGTATTATTAAGAATATAATTTAACCAATTTTACTTTGATACCATTTTGAAAAAAATGGAACTTTGTACATTCTAGAAAAAAACATTTAATAAAAAACAGAATTTTTTATTATTCATGGAAAAATAAATTTTTATGGAAATTCATAAAAATTAAATGAATATTATTTTTAATATTTTATATAAAAAATGAAGTTATTTTATGAAATAAATTTTATAAAATTTTAAAAATTAAATATAATATTTTCTCAGAAAGGGAAATAAAAATCATGTTCAAAGGAAATATATCTTTGAATAATATTATGAATTCATTAACGAAACTAATGCTTATATCCTAAATTTTAATAAAAACATTTTTATTCATTTGTAAATTTTTATATATTTTTTAATTTTTTAATTCCTATTTATAAACTTCAATAAAATGACCAGGTTATAATGGTCATATTTAGATAATAATATTTTTTGGTTTGTTTAACCTCGGTGTTGTGTGTTGTATGCAGTATGCAACATAATGTAATTATATTAAGAGATTTGGGTGTAAAATTCCCTATATGCAACCTTTAATAAATTAAATCCTTAAAATTTTAACATTCTATCAGAAATCTAGGGTTTCACATTTGAAAATTCTTTTTTCGAAAATACACATCATAAAAATTGTTAATAAAACATCCTCTTAAAAAGAGGGAAAGTTAAATATAAAGGTCATCTGGAATAATAAATAACCTAGGCATCCACCAAGGGTAAAATTATTAGGAAGTGAAAATAAGGACATTTAGAATAAAAATAACACCCAAGGACTAATAGGGAGTGATGGAGTTCATGGTTAGGAGAAATTAATTAACCACAGAACCATAAATATGTGAGGGGTGAAAATCCCATTGATTCCTCAGAAATTAAATTAAAATTAAAAAATTATATTTCATCATCATTTTACTAAAGTAGAAGGATTATTTAACTATCACTATAGAGATTATTATAAAATATAATTCTTGATTTCTTCCAATATCATAAGAATAATTTCATCCCTTGGTTGTTCTTTGATCAATTTCTACTTCACGACTTACTCCATGAAATGAATATTCATGATGAATTTTTCATGCCTAAAGCATAAATATTAACATTTTATGGACCATAATATCCCTAAAATAAAAAAATCATTCCTTATTTTATCACAATACTAAAAAGCATGCTTTTTGTAAAGACCTGTAAAAATCAAGGAAAATTTTTTCTTAATTTTCTTTGGGATTTTACAAGAACGCAGTTTCTGACGGCACATGATTCTGAGGCCCAGTGTGCCCGGAATTTCTATCCGAAGTTTAGCTCAGGTACGTTTAGTGAACGAACGAGCGGGAATTTCTAACTTTTGAACTAGTGCTCAGAATCGAATTCTGAGGGCACCGACGGAACCGTAGTGCCGGTAATTGCTTATGAACGCCATTTCCGGAGTTGCGTTTTCACGAGAGAAGATGATAAAAATTGTGGAAGTTTATTTTATAATTAAACTACAATTTTTATTTTCTTTAAGTGGTTTAAGGCTTTGGGTGGAAGTTGGGTAACTACCCAACTTCCTAACAGAGGTTATGAGGGTGGTGGGGCTCACACGAACACCAACCCTTCATATTATTCAACCCCCCTCAACTCACCTTTTAATTTTGATAACTTAAGTATTAATAACTTATTTTATTAATGGTGTGAGTTTATTGTGTCTGTAGGTTTGAATTTCAAACTCATGTCTGGTTAATAAATTAAGTGAGGGATTAATTTATTTTGGGGTTAGTTTCTTGTGGTAGAGTCTTGGGGAGGAAAAGGCTAAGGATTGAGGAACTTCTTCATCTTCGACGAAGAACACGAAGAACACATCGGAATCCGTCGAAGAACACCGAGTCCTCAGAGACCGACTACGTGACACCGTAGACCACGACGGTTCTTCCATGACGTCTTCTTCCGTGACGTCTCCTTCCGCGACGTCTTTTTTTTTCGTGAATAATCCTCGTTGGACGAACCTCCGTTCAAGCTCGCACGAGGTAGGGGTTTGTTTATTTTATTTTGTTCGTGAATATTACTTTGACATTCTTCGTGTAATATGACCAAATGCTATCGATTAACGAGGGGGGGTCCGGACAGCACAAACACGGCCGACCCACATCCTTTATCCTTGTTGGTTCTATTGTGGATTGGAACGGAATGGCATGGTGCCGACGCACCACGCGGAATCGTATGGCAAAGAATGCACGGTGCCGTCGCGCCACGCCATGAAATCGAACAAGGACGCGGAGCCGTCGCGCCTCATCGGACAGAACTGAAGACATCGCAGCCAGAGCGGGGCCGCGACGGAGGGGCACGACATCGTCGTGTCGTGCCGGATGAACCAAGCCGAGGCCGGTTCTGGCTGCGGCGGAGCAGGGTGACCGGCGGCCGGTTCCGGGCCACCGGTGTTGGAGCAGGGAGGGTACCGGATGACGCCGGTCCATGGCAGCAGAAACCGGCCGGCCAGGGCAGGCCGGCCGGACAGGAGGGAAGCCGGGGGTTCAAACCCCGGACGGCCAAGCTAGCAGCCCCCATTAAGGGGGGGCGCAGTTTCTAATCACGGGGGCAGCGCCCCCCCCCCCCCCCCTCCCCCGCAAAAGCCGAATGGCTCGGCCGTTCGGCCGAGCTAGCTGGTGCCGTGCGCCAGCGCGCCGGGCCGCTGGGCCGGGCCGCGCCCAAGCCGGGCCGGGCCGACCCAGGGGGTCTCGAGCCGGGTCGGTCCGGGCCCGAAACCCCCATTTTCGGAACCTTTTTGGTTGTTTGCCCATATCTCGGGCTACGGACCTCCGATCGATGCGCCGTCAGCGGCGTTTTGATCCTTGGATTGAGACGGTCGTTTCTCTATATCGCACTCAAGGTTTTGGAATACTTTGGGTTCGGCTGGGTTGGTTCGTACACGAAACCAACCGGGCCCTCGGAGCGGAAGCAGTCATATCTTAAGCTCCGGACGTCCGATTGACGTGTCCTCGACTTTGATGGATTCCTCTTAGTGAGACGGATCTTTTGGCTTACTCCGCCCGAGGTTTGAATGCAGGTGGAGTACGGTTGGGTTGGTTTTGCCTAAAAAACCAAGCGGGCCCCTATGACGAAAAAATCCAATAACTCTCAGACCGGGCGTCCGATTGACGCGTCGTCTGCGACGTTGAGTTCCTGTTGACGATACGGAACTTTAGGATACATCAACTCTGGACTATGTGTCAGTTGATGTATCAGCCTCTCGGCTCGTGGAGCGGATCCTCCCGAATGAGCTTGCTGTGTGCGGGAACCCGAGAGCTGGCTGCGTTTGCGACTTCGACGACGACTGTGCAGAGATCCTCAGTGGATTCGACGATGACTACATCACTCAGTGATCCTTTGTGGATCAGTGCTACCGATCCTGTGTGGGTCTGATCCTGTGTGGGTCCGATCCTGTGTGGGTCAAGCGCTCAACGGTTCTGTGTGAGCCAGCGCCTACAGATCTTGTGTGGGTCCGATCCTGTGTGGGTCTTTGCGGGGGTTAGTTACCTATAGATCCTATGTGGGTCATACCCTTCCTGGGTCATTGCGGGGGTTAGTACCTATATATCCTTTGTGGGTCCGAGGACTTAGATGAATCAGTGGATATATCTGATCATCTCTATCGTCATATGAAGAAGTATACATGTGTGTGCTGAATCCTATTTTGATTTCCTATGTGGATTGTGTTGAGCTATCCTGTGTGGATTTAAGTTTTGCTTTCCTGTGTGGACTGCGTTGTACTTGGGCTCGGATGTTGGAGCCGAAAGAGAATTGATGACTTAGGTATATGTATGGGAATATACCTAAGCAGTGTTGGATGTTACTTCATGATTGCATCATTCCTTTGTGGTTTATCCTTTGTGGATTTTGGGAGACCTACGGGGGTCTCGGGGTCCCTACTGAGTAGCTTATACTCACCCCTGCACAGGCTATGCCCGCACTACGTTGTGTTGGTTGCAGACGACGTACAGTGCTGATCATGGTTGAGGCTTGCGGAGCAGGAAAGTACCTGGAGGTGGACCACTGGGTGGGACGTACTCGGAGCGGTTGGCTGGACCCGAGGAGTAGAGGAGGCTATCTATACCCACCCTTCAAGTGGGAGTCCAGTGGGCGGATCGAGGCTGCAGCTTTACTTTTTAGTTTATGTTTTCCCTTTCCAGTTGTACTTTACTTTCAGTTTGGGTTTGTATTCTGGCCCATTACTTTTCCGCACTTACTGTTGTACTCAGTTTCTACGTAGTGTTTACTTCTACTGCTTGCTTTCTCTGTGGTGTTTGTTTACTTTACAAAGGAAATGCCTTCCCTTTTTACCGGGATTTACGCCTTGGTGCTAGTCGCCAGCCCCTCGCCTATGGAAGGCGGGCTTGGGGTAGTCACGGCACGATCCCCGAGGACGGGTCGTGACACTTTTAATAGCATTAGGATTTATCAGCTCTAGTAAAATGCACTGATAAACTCTATCATTATCAACGCTAACATAAGAACTGATAAAGGACAATCTTTATCAACATTTTTTAACATTGATAAATAGTTACTTTTATCAGCTCTTTACTTTAGTTCTAATAATGGTTACCCTTTATTAGTGCTTTATTTTTAGTGATGACAAAGGGTACTATTTATCAGTGCTTTATTTTTTGCACTGATAAATGTCTAGAATAAAATGAAAAATTAAACATTAAAAAGAAAAAAAGTCAACAATTTAATTAATTAAATAATTATTGTTAATAATGGATAAATGTAATAGACATATATATAAATTTTAAAAAATCATAAATAGTATATCTTAAATATATAGATATTTAAATTGAATAACGTTAAATAATTAAACAAATTAAAATTTAAAATTTTAAAATAAAGAAAAATATTCAACATTTTATTAAATAAATAAATATTTATAAAAAATAATAATATGAATATACATATATATAGATAATAATTATTAATAAACAGTATATATTAAAAATAGATATATAAAATAAATTAATTGTAATCAATAAACAAAAAAATAAAAAGTGAATAAATTACAAAATTATTTAACATTTTATTAATGAAATAATTATTAATAAAAATGAATAATTATAATATATATTATAAGTAGTAGTAAATAACATATATTAAATATATATATATAATGAATAAAATGTTAATTAAAAATAAATTAATTTCTTATTCATTTTTAGGGTTTTTTGATTTTTCAATTTAACATATATCAAACATCGTGTGTTACATTGATTTCATATACATATATATGTGTAACTAATCCATTTTTATATACAAACACACAAAAAATATATTTATGCAATATATTGAAACATATTCACCTAATATTTATGTAATTTATTCAAATTTTAGTATATTTTTGAATTTTATTATAACATGATAAATTGAATATATTTTGTTTTTGATCAGTCAATTAATTTTTTTTAATACTATAGTTAGGGTATTCATTTTTAGTATTTATTAATTTTTATTTTATTTTTTTATTTGATCATTTTCTATTATTTATATATATTTATATATTATGTTTTAGTATTTTTAATTTGTATTAATCCACTTCAATAGATATATATATCCGTATTTATTTAATAATTTATATATAATTAATAAAACATATTTATTTTTTCAATATTTTTTTAGCGTATTCATTTTGAATTATTCAATTTCACTTATATTTAGAATTCATGTATTTTAGATTATATATCTACTAATAATTCTAAAAAACTATAAATAAATATATCTCTAAATGTATATTCCATATATTTATGAAACTATATATTTATAATTATTATAAATAAATAATTATTATTATTTTAAATATGTATTTATGTAATTATAAATAATAAATATATATGTGAAAATTATTATAATATTATACTAAATTTAATTAAAAAATACTATTATAAAACCTTTATCAGTGATAAAGTTCAGTGTTGATAAATGGTATATTTATCAGTGCTAAATGAGTGTTGTTAAAATAAATATTTATCAATAGTAAAACAACAACACAAATAAATATATCTTTTTCATCACTAAAAAAACACTGATAATTATCCCTTTTATCAACACTTATTAATATTGTGATGATAAAAGATATTTTTATTGAGGATTTTTTGAAATCCCTGTTAGAAGCATCCCTTATAAATTTTAAAGAACCCTAACTGCGACTCAGACACTCACGATTCTCAATATTTAACGGAACTCTTATGCTGCTTTTGTGACTCCTCTATGTTCCCTCAGATTAATCAATTCTAGAATCCAATGTATATTATTTTATACTTTTCTACTATCATTTTTTTATGTTTTGGGTTTTGTGTTTTGTGTTTTTCTACTATTCTTAACCATGATAGACCCCACATCTCATCACCTCACTATTGAAATACAACGAGTGTGTCTGTGTCATCCTTTTCCTCCATAGAAAATGGTTTGGAAGAAAGGTATGTATATTTTCATATGTTAAGGTTACTCAATATATGTGTATGGACCTGTATGGATAAATAAAATAGATTTTTCACCATACGCCACTACTATTGTAATGTTAGATTTATAGCATGATCCAACTGAGTTTAGTTAAACATTGAAGAGGTTAATCTATTTCTCAAACATATTATCTATATCCATTAGCATTTACACAAGACTTTAGTGATTGGGAAGTGTGTTTGAAGTGATGTGATGACCTAAATAAGGTAGAATTTGGGTATACTAGTTCAAAAATGTTATAAAATAGAATTAGGGTGAAACAAGGGATATTGGTATTGATTATCTCTAAAAAAGAAAAAACATTACAAAGATAAGAATAAATCAATAAATAAGTCTGGATGTCATGATTATGTTGGATATTGTAGTTTCTATAAGAATTCTAGGTTTTTTTTATTAATTTTTTTATTGACCTATCTTCTCGAGTCTCATGCCTCTTATTTTGGAGTTGATAGGTAGGAATTGGTAGAAATATATAAAATGTAATGTTATTATGTGTATTTGTTTATATTTTTTCTAGAATCAATTGTAAATTTATATTTATAAAAATATGAGTAATGAATAAATAATGCATTCTTATTTACTTATTAGTGATGATTAGGTTTATATAACTTATTAATTGATTGAGTATATTTAGTAACCTCCTTTATCAATACTATTAGTTAGTTTTTTTAAACTAATATCTAAAAGAATGATTCTAAAATATTTTTAATTATTTAAAAGTTGAAATTTTCTTATTAAAAAGTAAGTGAATGAGATTGGAAGTGGGTTCAAATTTAATATTGATTATTTTGTTCTTATTTCAAAAATATTGTTATTTTTTGTAAGGGGAAAATTATGTGAATATCAACATTAATATAGAATATGTTAGCTCTCTGACCCCTAGATCTCCATAGAAATGATCCAACGAACAAACTTTGTGTGCAAGACCATATATTGATCCTCAGTTTCTAGAGGTTATTATAGATCTACATCAAGATATTTGGTATAACTTTCAATGACTTGAAGTATCTATGGTTCCTCTATGATATTAAGTTAACATATCATAATAATAAATTTCAGTTTACATTGAATAGATTCATTTAATTTATAATAATAAAAAAAATTCTATATCAATAGTGAGCATAAGTTATGGAATCACCCCTTTTAAGGGTTGTATGTTATTAGAAGGATCTTATGGTGGATTAAAAAAATATCCAAAATTCGAATGTGAGAAATAATTTAGTAGAAAAAAGCGATGTCGAATGTAGGTGGGGTGAGATTCATTTATTCTAGATGCCTAGAGTGGAGGTATTTCAATTCCTCTTCAATTTAGGAGACTTTTTGTGTGATTTCATAAATTTAGGTTCCTCGGAAAAATTAATCCTTATTTCCTCTTTGATGTTAAACTTTTCAATCGATGTGGTTAGTTTGGGAACCTCTAATGGTCCTTTTGAGATATTCCTTTTAGACATGGTCATTAGATATGCAAAGTTGATTCTTTATAGATGAGATGTCTATGGGTGTGACAAAATAAATGAATCTCTTATAGTGATAGGTAAAATCATCGTATATTTTACTCATGTTGATGGTATTAGGACATAGAATCTTACTATTATTTATTTATGAGTATATTATTTTTCATTTGTTATTGTTAATTAGAAATAATTCATAATTTTATTAACATCAATATTATCTATAAGTAAGATTATGGGAAAAGTGAAATCGATGTTAATTTTAAACAATAGTGGTAGCCATAAGTGGGTATATCTTCCTAAATTGAAAATTAATGTTTCCTAAAAGTTGATGATTATTGACACACCCAGATAATATAGACGTAATATGTAGTTTATTTCCAAATAGAGCTATTAGAATTGATATATATAGTCATTTTTATTATTTTTATATCTTTATTTTGATGTATTATGATTTTATTTTCCATAAAAGACCACTGTAAACTAAATCTACATCCATTGTAGGGAAAGAAGAATAAAAAATATAATGTCCATAAGAAACCTAAATAACATTTCTGAAAAAAGGACCAAAGGTTTCACAAATAAGGTTGTGTAAATTAGGATTCATTTTTCTTAGATGGATATACAATACAATACACTTCATTCATAAATGTGCACAATTGCATGCATCTTGCCGGACAATGTTTTCTGTGTTGAATAGAGATATAATACTTCAACACTACAGTACAACTGATCTTCACTAGTCTATTTTAATCAACCTGTAGATTATTGATTTACTTCCATTGATTATGGATTGGACTCCCTCTTTCAAAATAGCCTTCCTCCCAACATTTTGGTTCCAAATTTCCTTGAAAACATACTTATTTCTCAGGTTGCATTAATTATCCATCAAATATTTTGGCATGGATTTGAATACCACGTCTCCCAACACATTTTTCAACTCATCCAGCCATTTATCCCCCTCATTTACTACTTTTTGATAATACTAAAAAGAAATTGAAAAATTAATCAAAACATAATTAATGGATTTGCATGGATTCATAATATGAATTTTCTTAAATGACTCACTCGATTACTTTTGAAAATACTTCATATTCCTCATTTTCTTAATATGATGGAAAAAATAATTGAAATTCCATTTAAGTTATATTTGAAACTTAGTGGAAACATGAATTTCATATCCTAAATAGTTATTATTTCATTTTGTTTCCTGGAAGCCATCCCCATCTATTCTATGTTGTTTTAACTACTCTAAGTATTTTTCATCTAAAATGATCACCATTACATGGTATGGGGTGATTATTTGTTATATTATATCATGAAACATAGTTAAATGTCCATAAAATATGGGAGACAGATATCAAAAGAATAAATGCAAAATAAATGTTCTTTAGGTATGTCATCAATGAAATTTGGAACCACAATGATGGGTTGAAGGCTAGTTTGAAAGAGGGTGTCTAATCCATAATCATGAGATGGAACAAAATCAAGTGTTTGAGGATGGATTAAATAAAGGTAGTGAAGTTTAGTTGTTATATAGTATTGATTTATTATATCTCTTTGTAATAAAGTTTCAATTTTCTTGCAATATGCATGCAATTGTAGAAATTTATGTGTGGAGTGTATTGAATTTTTGATATTCAAGACAAATTAAATGTTTAACTACTCATGTAGAAATGTCTTCTAAAAATTATGGTGTTAAAATATATATAAATAATATACTATTGATGATGATGTTTTATAATTATTAGGGGATTAATATCGTGTTGATAAAAAAATATACAATTATGCATCATCATAGTTTTGAATAAAATTATCATGGAAATAAATTAGGGTATAAAATTTGAGATTGGATGGAATCAACATAGGATACCTAATGACTCCAACATGTCAATATTCATTATTTTTCATAGGTTCACAACATGTATGATTGTTAAAATTGATATTGACTCATTGTGTCTCATCAAACCTGTAAATAATGAGATCTTTTGGAATGATTTAATGGTAATGCTACAGTATACATTATCTATCTTAATGAAAAAATTTATAATGAAAGTTTTATTTAATTTTCACTATTCCTTGTAGACTTCCTTTATTTTAGGACGTTTTGTTTAGAAATTTTTCTTAAGGGCTACTGGAAAATCTCATAGGACCTCCCATACTCTTCTGATGAAGTTACAGCTTATGGATACTGAGGGGAAAATAAAGCCCCACCTTCCACATAGTTAAAAACACATTATAAAATAGGAAACATGGGTTGTTTCATCAATTTTTTCAATGAGAAATCATTTTAGTTTCATTTTAGTTGATAATATATACTTTGGAATTATTAATATTATCCAACTTGATTCAAAATTGCTAATTTATTAAAAATAAGAGTGTTAAAAATAAATAGTGTGCATCAAAACCAACATACCCCTATTGCAAAGGTAGGATGGGGTATTCTTAATTAGAGAAGAAATTTTTTTATATTTTAAATCAATAATAAAAGCTTATTTATGTGATATTGAACATAATAATTTCCTTTGTTTATATGCATATTGATGAATCAAAATCTGAATCCACCTCCATCCCATTTTAAGTGTAATGGAAGGAGGATTGTGTAAATAAGGATCGTAAATTAGTTGATGAAAACACCAAATCAGTATGATAATCATGTGTATGTATGACATAATTGTAATTTTTATTATTTATATCAATATTACATAAAATATCTATTTAGGTTCATATTTTCTTATTTGGATTATACATAACTACCGATGACAATCATACCAGAATAAAAGCAACTTTCAGTATCTTTGAAGTGGCATGAACAATATAGTCATGGTAGATGATTAGGTTTTGGAGTAACTCCTCGATCATATTTTGAGAAGATAAAACCACGTGAAGATACATATAATATGATTATATGATTGAAGACACAAATACACACACTGTAAGATATTATTTTAGGAAGTGGTTTAGAATACCAGGGAATAAGAAATGATTAAAGAAAACTGGTAGTTGAGAAAAGATCCACACATGAACCAAATTATCCCATGAGATTTGAGGCTAGTAATTCCCCCCAACCACTTAACTTACTCCAGAAAATCAATTTTTTCATTACTCTTTCTGTAACAGCCCGAGATTTTATGAAAAATATATTTTTTTTTCACTAATGTCTTGTGTTGTACGCTACACCAAAAGGAGCTTGCACAACACACATCCTTGACTTGACTTGCATTACACGCAATCGCGACCTTCCTCGATAGCGTGTGTAATACGCAATACCGAGTTTCACTAAACAACGATATGCTATTAAAATATTATTAAAACTAGCCGTTATGAATAGTAATAACCACTTTTTAAAACTCTGTAAATCTTATTTTTCAAAATGAACTTCATTTTTGGATTCGGAGTATCGAATTTAGCCTAAGGTAAAATTTTGGTACTTTTCGGATAACTTTCATATTCTGATGAATAGTGAAAATTACTAAATTATAATTAAAAACAACTTTTTTAATCGAAATAATTAATAGTGATAAATCTTTAATTTGAGTGGTTTTAAAGTATATTTAGAATATATTTTTACAATTTAATACAATGTTGGTCATTGGATGTAGTTTCACATTTAAACTAGACATAAACAAGTGTCAATCTTTTGATACATATTGTTTCTTAAAAACACGCTATTTGTTTTAACAGTGGGATTTAATTATAAAATTAATTAATGCAACTTTTATGTTATGAATTTGGTAAAATAGACTTCATTTTTGAATTCGGAATATGAAATATAGCTTGGGATGAAATTTTGGCATTGTTCTGAAAAACATCAATTTTTGATGAATAGTGAAACTACTAAGTGGTAGGTTAAAAACTGAATTTTGCATAAAACTTAATTTTACCGCTTCTGTGAATGGAATTTCGAAAATCCGAGAGACACGGTTAATATCAAGGACTAAAATGTGGTTCAATGAGATGAAAATAATTTTTTGGTGAATAGTAACTTTTTACTTTTTTTTACCACGGTTAATAGTAAATAAGGTAAATAAGGGTAAATATGATATTAATATTACCCTAACACATGTCCTAATTCTATTGGACAAGTTTAATTCGACCAAAAACAAACTTAGGAATAAAATATGACCATTTAGGCCCACTTGGATTAGATTAGGACATTTATTATTAATTTATTTAAAGAAATGTTAAAATAGTTAAAATCAAAGTTTAATAAGTAAATCATTTTTAATATGGGGTTATACATAAGATAAATTCGACTATAAATATTCATTAGAAAGCTAAAGAGATTTCCTACATGATGGTATTTTATTTGTAATTTTTATACATCATATAATATAATTAGTTATGACACAAAAATGATGCAGTAATTATCTTATTAATGAAATATTGACATAATTGATAATATAAATACCAAAATAAATGTAATTTAAGACTTTTTATGAATTACACTAATTTTATAGGTTACTATGATATATTAGTGTTGATTTAATCAACTTGGTTCGAACATATAATTCTGTTGTGACTTTCAAAAAAATCATATATCAAATAGTGTCAAAATTGACACAAAATAGTTTTTAAATCAAATATTATATTATTAATTGTTATTTTATTCCTAAAAATCTAAGGTTCGGCCAAATGACTTAGATAAGGATATATGTATTAATAATATACAATTTGGGGTTCGTTTGGCATGTTATAGTAAGTTTATTAACCATATAGTGAAAGCAAACAAAAAGACACGGTAAAAGTTAAATTATTTAACTTAGAGTTAAATCTAATTGATAAGGTTAAAATAATACCCTAAACTTGTCTAAATCCTATTGGTTGATAGGATTTCGACCCATCCCCACTTTATCTTCGAAATAAGACCCTTTGGAACCATTATAAACCGATTTTGACTTTAATATAAAATAATATTTTGAGATATTCCTAAGGTGCCCCTCTCCTCCCCTATAAAAGGACACCTCCTTCCCCTCCTCCTCACACCAATTTGAGCACTCAAGCTCGGCCAACCCCTGCCAATTTATCCTCTCCACTTCCCTAGAAACATCTTAGAGGTTCTGGTCTTCCTCAAAGACCAATTTTAGTGCCCTAAGAGGAGGTCTCAAAGAGGCACTTCAAAGAAGAGGTAATTACCGTTACCAATTCTTTCATCTTTATTTCTTCTTCCACTTCTTCTTCTTAGGTTGTTTCATTATGAAGTAATAACATCAGTATCACTCATATACTGATATGTTATTATAAGTATGAAACAACCCTATTTCACCATCTATCCATCCTACGGAAAAAGAAATCACCGCGCGTGCGTACGTACGGAATACCGTCTCCACGCCGTGGTGTAATCTATTTTCCACCACCACCTTACATGGATGGGTATAATGGTGTAAAGAATAACTATACATAGTTATTACAACATCATATTGATTCTGATATATTGTATAATCCACTCCAATTCAATTCAATATTTATAGAAATGATATCATCGCTCGTGCGTACGTACGGACTACCGTCTCCACGACGCGATGAGATTCATTCTCTATGTTAACCATTTAAGAATGATTATAATGTATATATAAGAAATAATAATGAAATATATGACATTATAAAGCTACTGGATTTATGTATATATATACATATGTATTTCATCTACTTACTTCCATTTCAAGACAATAAGGAAAGAAAAACAGCGTTCATGCGTACGTACGGACTACCGTCTCCATGAACGGTGTTTTTCATTTTATTTATCTATCTATTATATATATATATATATACTGAATATATATGATATATAAATCATATTTTATATTCTGGAAGTAAGTAAATCATGATATAAGTAATAATTATGTCAAGAACAACAAGTCAAAACACCTACGATAAATGAAACGATTTTACCCAAAACGCTTCTTTAACATGGAATTTACAAAAGAACGGGTAATATAATGTCATAAGTGAACCATATATGATATCATAACAGTGAATATGATTCTGTAATAAGTCAATAACATGATTTAAATCATTATACAGGAGGTTCGGACACTTACAAAGCAAGTCGGACCTAAGGTAAGGGAAATATCACAATCTCATTTTTATCCGAGATTGTTTATACGTTGGTATTTACTGGGGTGTATTTTATCATCCACATCCATGTTACATCAATATTTAATATTGTTTCCATCCACTTACAATAGTTTAAATCCGTTTTTACCCTTCGGTGAGTTTTTAGTAATACGTATTAAAGGAATCTTTTGTCGTTTTTCGTACGAGGTACTTTTTGACTTTTCTGACAAAAGTACGAAGAATGTTTTTTTTAACTTATACGGCACGAACGGATTTCTACTGTTTTATAAAGCCTTATTTTCATGAAGCTTCCTCTAAAAGATTTCATGACTATTTTCAATAAAATCTCTTTCTTTTAAAATTGCATGATGTTTTGTGAAAAGAAATTTATTTTGAAGAAGAAAGGATATTTTCCTCAAGAATTCAATTCAAGTGTTTTATCAAAATTATTTTCCATCTAAGATAATAAAGGGTTCTGTTTCTATCCATATTTTTACATTGATTTGACTATGTTGTGATGGAATTATGTTTATGAATTCCTTTATCTTATATGAATTGATTTATGATGTCATGATGTTTCAAGAATCCCATTTTTGTTACATGTGTTATGCGATGATGTATGTTTTATGATTACGTGGCACACATAAGAAAGGATTCATTATAAGATGGGTGGGACCTATATCTCCCTCCAATGCATTGGGTAATGATTTTATATCTCATGAGATAGACATGGCTGGAACGGAAGGTTATTTCGGTTCAGTGATACAGGACTGAAACAAGGAGTGAACTCGGTTCAGAAAGGGACTTTGTCCACTAAGATAGTCTTGGCAATGAGTCATGACTAACAAGAAATGATTTTCCATGATTATGTGTGCATGCCACAAAGTTTCAAGTTTCATGTTATGATTATGGTGATCTCATTTTCACTTCTATGATTTGTTCCATGTTAAGATATTATGATCTCTTTTGCAGGTTATGATTTTCAAAAAGATATGATATGATTTTTATTTCTTTTGTATACCCTTACTGATCATTTGAGCTCACCCTTTTATGTTTTCTTTTCCCCAGGATATAAATAAAGGTTTTAGGTAAAAAAGGGAAGATCTTTATGGGAGATATTGAAGATCTTTCACCAAGATTAGAAGATTACGTTCCGAGTTTCCAAAGACACTAAACTATTACGATCCTTTAGTGTGTGTTTTTGTTATGTACTAAGTATTCCGCAAAAGTAATGTAATGTCCATGTACGTCAGGATACGGGTCTCTACAGTTGGTATCAGAGGAAAGGTTTAGTCAACCTTTGGAAACTAGGACGCGAAAACATTAGTGAGATACCTAGAGATATTTCTAAGGTATGTCTAGGGATGCCCCAAAGGATAAGTATACGTATAGGATATAGTCCTAGAACTATGGTAACGATATTAGATTAAACCAAAGATGATAGATATTTAAGTTACTCCCCCTTTAGTACGATTTTTGCATCTAACACTATTCTGTTTGGGTTTTAGAAAATGGATGGAAACAAGATGATTCACAATAATGGAGGATATGATGGACAATGGAATGATATTCTTCGTGAGCAACCAAATGAAATGGGATTTGGATGCCCAAACATCATTATTATGCCGAATCAGCAATCTCACAACATGATCAATAAAGTAAAATTTGGTAAGTTTCCTGACTCGACTTATAAGAGAAAGATGGAGTTCCATGATGATCATAGAGGAAAGAAAGTTCAATTTCCCCTATGTAAATCATGTGGGAAGAGGCATCAAGGAGAATGTTTCAAGGGAACTGGAAGATGCTTTGGGTGTGGAAAAGAAGGACACAAAGCAAGTAAGTGCAAAGGAAAAGGGTCGGTTAACACCATGGATGAGGATAATGGTATTGCTATGACATCAAAAATGGTTAAGTGTTTTAAATGTGGAATGTATGGGCATTATGCAAACAAATTCCCTAAGGGAAAGACTCATGAAGAGAATCAGTATGGTCATATGGGTAGTATTTATGTGGATGATGATGAAGAGACTACAAATGATATGTGAGATGAAAGAATTTTTGAAGCTCGGTCAATGGTTTGAGAATGTAGTGGAATGATTACATGTTTATCATGTGTAATTTTGGAATAAAGAGACATCTATGGATTGTTACACTGTTGTCTTTCCTTGTGTTTTGAAAGTGTATGATTAATGTTACCAGTATCCATGAAAGGTTATTCAGATATTTTTGGAATGTAGATGATATGCGCATAATGAAGGGATAAAGAGAAAATTAAATGTTTAACAGTATTCATGAGCTCATGATTGATATAAGGACTAAGTGATATCATGGTCTGAGTATATAGAATATTGAGGATTTTGGTATGTGGAAAGTGTTAACTTTTAACTGCACTCATGTTTTCACTAAGGTATTCAAGAGAATACACGATTAAGGACTTTGAATGTTTGGAATGTGACCAACAAGACATATCTTATGTGGGGATCAACGACAGTATTAAATCTCTGGTAATCGTTGTCACTATATTATGAGAGTGGACTGCAGTATTATGTATAAGACTAAAGATTAGACTGGATTACGTTGGACATAAGTTAGTATTGTTTAAGGATAGAAGATTTTCAATATTATTGATGGGATGTTATAGTGACGTAGTTTTAGAAAAAGGACAACCTGCAGGACGGGCGACAGCCCATCGCTTCGGACAAGGCTGTAGGAATCGAACCCACAACCGAAGTGCGACTGGCCTTTATCGCCTACCACTGACCTACAGGAAGTCCCTGTTTAGTAGAAACCAGTTTTATTATATTAAGAAGTATGATATATGAAGTATAAGTCCATTTTAGGAACCATATATGATTAATCTCACTATAGAATAACTTATGTATATTTAATAACTTTTGCTAACCTTTTGTTTGAGACAGATGGAATGAACAGTCATTCTATCACATGATCTGCTAACACTTCACGAATAACAAATTCAACTTCATTTATTTAAGAAATGAAGTGGAAATTGTTCAAGGCACGAACAACAGTGAGATTGTACCAAAATAAAGTAAGTATTTATTCTAATTCAAATTTTCAACTTTAGGGAAATGATCTTGAAAACCAAAAATGTTGTCCTAGTTCTCTTATACCTGATGAATCAGATGGTACCTTAGATCGTCACAAATTTATGGATTTGTGATTACTGGCTTTTCCATAGCCATGATGGTTAGATTTCTCTTCCATATCCATATTTTCACCTATGTGGAAACCCAGTGATTAGTTTATTTGGGTAATCGTTACATTTCATACTTTAGTTTTTAAAGCCAAGTTTTGGTATTCCCTTTTACGATGTGGGTTTCTATTAAAGAAACTTTCGAATAGTAAACCATTTATAACCCCGACGAATTTCGAGGGCGAAATTCATTTTAAGGGGGGTAGAATGTAACAGCCCGAGATTTTATGAAAAATATATTTTTTTTCCCTATGTCTTGTGTTGTACGCTACACCAAAAGGAGCTTGCACAACACACATCCTTGACTTGACTTGCATTACACGCAATCGCTACCTTCCTCGATAGCGTGTGTAATACGCAATACCGAGTTTCACTAAACAACGATATGCTATTAAAATATTATTAAAACTAGCCGTTATGAATAGTAATAACCACTTTTTAAAACTCTGTAAATCTTATTTTTCAAAATGAACTTCATTTTTGGATTCGGAGTATCGAATTTAGCCTAAGGTAAAATTTTGGTACTTTTCGGATAACTTTCATATTCTGATGAATAGTGAAAATTACTAAATTATAATTAAAAACAACTTTTTTAATCGAAATAATTAATAGTGATAAATCTTTAATTTGAGTGGTTTTAAAGTATATTTAGAATATATTTTTACAATTTAATACAATGTTGGTCATTGGATGTAGTTTCACATTTAAACTAGACATAAACAAGTGTCAATCTTTTGATAGATATTGTTTCTTAAAAACACGCTATTTGTTTTAACAGTGGGATTTAATTATAAAATTAATTAATGCAACTTTTATGTTATGAATTTGGTAAAATAGACTTCATTTTTGAATTCGGAATATGAAATATAGCTTGGGATGAAATTTTGGCATTGTTCTGAAAAACATCAATTTTTGATGAATAGTGAAACTACTAAGTGGTAGGTTAAAAACTGAATTTTGCATAAAACTTAATTTTACCGCTTCTGTGAATGGAATTTCGAAAATCCGAGAGACACGGTTAATATCAAGGACTAAAATGTGGTTCAATGAGATGAAAATAATTTTTTGGTGAATAGTAACTTTTTACTTTTTTTTACCACGGTTAATAGTAAATAAGGTAAATAAGGGTAAATATGATATTAATATTACCCTAACACATGTCCTAATTCTATTGGACAAGTGTAATTCGACCAAAAACAAACTTAGGAATAAAATATGACCATTTAGGCCCACTTGGATTAGATTAGGACATTTATTATTAATTTATTTAAAGAAATGTTAAAATAGTTAAAATCAAAGTTTAATAAGTAAATCATTTTTAATATGGGGTTATACATAAGATAAATTCTACTATAAATATTCATTAGAAAGCTAAAGAGATTTCCTACATGATGGTATTTTATTTGTAATTTTTATACATCATATAATATAATTTATTTATGACACAAAAATGATGCAGTAATTATCTTATTAATGAAATATTGACATAATTGATAATATAAATGCCAAAATAAATGTAATTTAAGACTTTTTATGAATTACACTAATTTTCTAGGTTACTATGATATATTAGTGTTGATTTAATCAACTTGGTTCGAACATATAATTCTGTTGTGACTTTCACAAAAATCATATATCAAATAGTGTCAAAATTGACACAAAATAGTTTTTAAATCAAATATTATATTATTAATTGTTATTTTATTCCTAAAAATCTAAGGTTCGTCCAAATGACTTAGATAAGATATATTTATTAATAATATACAATTTGGGGTTCGTTTGGCATGTTATAGTAAGTTTATTAACCATATAGTGAAAGCAAACAAAAAGACACGGTAAAAGTTAAATTATTTAACTTAGAGTTAAATCTAATTGATAAGGTTAAAATAAGACCCTAAACTTGTCTAAATCCTATTGGTTGATAGGATTTCGACCCATCCCCACTTTATCTTCGAAATAAGACCCTTTGGAACCATTATAAACCGATTTTGACTTTAATATAAAATAATATTTTGAGATATTCCTAAGGTGCCCCTCTCCTCCCCTATAAAAGGACACCTCCTTCCCCTCCTCCTCACACCAATTTGAGCACTCAAGCTCGGCCAACCCCTGCCAATTTATCCTATCCACTTCCCTAGAAACATCTTAGAGGTTCTGGTCTTCCTCAAAGACCAATTTTAGTGCCCTAAGAGGAGGTCTCAAAGAGGCACTTCAAAGAAGAGGTAATTACCGTTACCAATTCTTTCATCTTTATTTCTTCTTCCACTTCTTCTTCTTAGGTTGTTTCATTATGAAGTAATAACATCAGTATCACTCATATACTGATATGTTATTATAAGTATGAAACAACCCTATTTCACCATCTATCCATCCTACGGAAAAAGAAATCACCGCGCGTGCGTACGTACGGAATACCGTCTCCACGCCGTGGTGTAATCTATTTTCCACCACCACCTTACATGGATGGGTATAATGGTGTAAAGAATAACTATACATAGTTATTACAACATCATATTGATTCTGATATATTGTATAATCCACTCCAATTCAATTCAATATTTATAGAAATGATATCATCGCTCGTGCGTACGTACGGACTACCGTCTCCACGACGCGATGAGATTCATTCTCTATGTTAACCATTTAAGAATGATTATAATGTATATATAAGAAATAATAATGAAATATATGAAATTATAAAGCTACTGGATTTATGTATATATATACATATGTATGTCATCTACTTACTTCCATTTCAAGACAATAAGGAAAGAAAAACAGCGTTCATGCGTACGTACGGACTACCGTCTCCATGAACGGTGTTTTTCATTTTATTTATCTATCTATTATATATATATATATACTGAATATATATGATATATAAATCATATTTTATATTCTGGAAGTAAGTAAATCATGATATAAGTAATAATTATGTCAAGAACAACAAGTCAAAACACCTACGATAAATGAAACGATTTTACCCAAAACGCTTCTTTAACATGGAATTTACAAAAGAACGGGTAATATAATGTCATAAGTGAACCATATATGATATCATAACAATGAATATGATTCTGTAATAAGTCAATAACATGATTTAAATCATTATACAGGAGGTTCGGACACTTACAAAGCAAGTCGGACCTAAGGTAAGGGAAATATCACAATCTCATTTTTATCCGAGATTGTTTATACGTTGGTATTTACTGGGGTGTATTTTATCATCCACATCCATGTTACATCAATATTTAATATTGTTTCCATCCACTTACAATAGTTTAAATCCGTTTTTACCCTTCGGTGAGTTTTTAGTAATACGTATGAAAGGAATCTTTTGTCATTTTTCGTACGAGGTACTTTTTGACTTTTCTGACAAAAGTACGAAGAATGTTTTTTTTAACTTATACGGCACGAACGGATTTCTACTGTTTTATAAAGCCTTATTTTCATGAAGCTTCCTCTAAAAGATTTCATGACTATTTTCAATAAAATCTCTTTCTTTTAAAATTGCATGATGTTTTGTGAAAAGAAATTGATTTTGAAGAAGAAAGGATATTTTCCTCAAGAATTCAATTCAAGTGTTTTATCAAAATTATTTTCCATCTAAGATAATAAAGGGTTCTGTTTCTATCCATATTTTTACATTGATTTGACTATGTTGTGATGGAATTATGTTTATGAATTCCTTTATCTTATATGAATTGATTTATGATGTCATGATGTTTCAAGAATCCCATTTTTGTTACATGTGTTATGCGATGATGTATGTTTTATGATTATGTGGCACACATAAGAAAGGATTCATTATAAGATGGGTGGGACCTATATCTCCCTCCAATGCATTGGGTAATGATTTTATATCTCATGAGATAGACATGGCTGGAACGGAAGGTTATTTCGGTTCAGTGATACAGGACTGAAACAAGGAGTGAACTCGGTTCAGAAAGGGACTTTGTCCACTAAGATAGTCTTGGCAATGAGTCATGACTAACAAGAAATGATTTTCCATGATTATGTGTGCATGCCACAAAGTTTCAAGTTTCATGTTATGATTATGGTGATCTCATTTTCACTTCTATGATTTGTTCCATGTTAAGATATTATGATCTCTTTTGCAGGTTATGATTTTCAAAAAGATATGATATGATTTTTATTTCTTTTGTATACCCTTACTGAGCATTTGAGCTCACCCTTTTATGTTTTCTTTTCCCCAGGATATAAATAAAGGTTTTAGGTAAAAAAGGGAAGATCTTTATGGGAGATATTGAAGATCTTTCACCAAGATTAGAAGATTACGTTCCGAGTTTCCAAAGACACTAAACTATTACGATCCTTTAGTGTGTGTTTTTGTTATGTACTAAGTATTCCGCAAAAGTAATGTAATGTCCATGTACGTCAGGATACGGGTCTCTACACTTTCTCTTAAATTTGAATCAAATGTATAATAATTTTATATTACTGAAATTTAATTGCGTATAGTTTTATTCGATTTGGGTCTATCAACACCCACGTACCACTGTGTTGTGATGGGTACAGTGTATAATATCTCAATAGACTAGTTACACAATTAACCCATCCAAAAAGATCACATGAGAGTGGGGATTGATGTGACTTATGAGTTGACTATTGAGTTTCATGTTCCACATGATGGTCCAGATATTATAATGGTCGAAGCTGTTATTAGACCTTTCAGGGAATGGTTATATAATCTTATAATGTTACTTGAGGTATGTCTTTAACAAAAAAATTTTCATATGAAAAACATTTAATAGTTGATGATAAAATAACTAAAGTGGGGAATGATATTAAATATTAATAAAGCACTGGAAAAATGTAAGGTTGAATCAAGAAAATCTTCTGAATTGATTAAGGAAACAAAATAACCATCCTAGAGTACCTTTTCCATACCAGGTCTACATATTCATTTATTTTATTTAAACAATCATGTAGAGGCCACATTGAAATATAAACCTATATCTTACATTGAATATGTATATAAAAAATATGGAGTTTCCATGATAGAAATAATTGGTC
This sequence comes from Viscum album, assembly GCA_963277665.1. Taxonomy (NCBI): domain Eukaryota; kingdom Viridiplantae; phylum Streptophyta; class Magnoliopsida; order Santalales; family Viscaceae; genus Viscum; species Viscum album. Next base: position 2,122,325,601 of record OY728141.1, on the reverse strand, counting down.
TCGAGAGTCTAACTCAGATTCTCAATCATGAATGGCTGGGCATCTTAATTTTGATTACATACATAAGTTACATCTTCATAATACATCTTTTCAAATAGTTATATAATATTTATATTAAAATTAATAACTATTCATATTTTTTATAGATTTTTATATCATGACTATAAAAAATATAAGATCTTGTGAAGAATGATTTGTATTCATTAATCCTCGAATCATTTCAATTCCTAAACATACATTTGAGAAATATTAAATTGGGAACACCAAAGATTAGTTACTACAAGAATTTAATTTAAAAAAATCAGATGATAGACGCTTTTTAAGGCCTAAAATTTAAAGGTAAAACTCTACAATATGAAAACATAAAATATATTTTTAATCTTTTCATAACTTAATTGTTATTTTTTTAGGATGTACTAGATATTGATAGAAACCAATATGGAAACCATGAATATTTATTTTCTTGATTCAATTCATGGATATAAAACAAACTGACCAAACATGAAGGGTATTGTGAATATGTAATGAACTATAATCAAAATTTTATAGATAAAATTTTAATTCTATGTTCATTCACTATTTTAACGTGAATTTGTTTACAATAGGGAGATCTCTCAATACAAGCTAGATCGTGGCATGAAGTCGGTGTCTGAAGGGATGAATCCTATAAATTACTACAAATAGAGAAAAATTAGTTCATATATAGAAACATTTATCCATAAAAAAATTTCAAAATAATTTACTTATTTTGGTCAATGTTTTTGTAGTGTCTAGAATAACTTTATAACCCCAATTATGGATATGATGTTTGAAATTTTAGGAGTAAAATAATAAATAATGAAAATTCCATCATCCCCTGATACGTAATTTCTAAAAGGAATTAAACTTTCATTAAGTATATTTTATAATCATATGTTTGTTTAAATTATCTTAGTATTATCATGATTAATAACAACCTAGTTACTAAAAATAATAAATCAATTTGTTTAGAGATGAGATGGAAACATAGTTTTTGTTAGAATGTATGTTGAAAACATATTTAGGTGATCAACCACTATTTTTATGATCATGTATGATTTTTTACCTTTAAAATATATATGATGTGTGAATAATTAGTTTAGTAATGCTTATATATTTTTTTTATCTCTTTCTCAAGGTGAATAATAATGGAGGAAATGATTTTTTTTAGAATCACTGTCCCACAAAAAATAAAATTCTTGGGTAATCACATAGGTGGAGGTGGAGGTGGACTCATATGTGAAGGTGAAGGTAGAGTCAAAGGTAGAGTTAGAGTTTAATTTGACGTGGTTGAGGAGGTAAATACAAAGACCATGGGGGTTTAAAATGTAGAGGATGACAAGATGTGCTAGTAACAAGACAATAAAATTGTTGTATAATTAAGTTTAATGGGGATCATACAATGTTTTTTATTTGAAAACAATTGTTTAAAAATGAAAAAATAACTTATAAATAAAGATAAGATCCATTTTTAAAATTTATATGGCAACTTATTAAAATTATTCTTTTCACAACTTCAATAAGTGACTCTATACAGGCTAATAATCTACCTTTAATGTTACCATTTTTTCGAAGATTCAATTTCTCCAACAGTGCTATTGAAGTAACATCTATACAACTCCCAAAAATCAAATAGGTTTATAATCCATATTAAATATTTGAATAAATAGGTCTATAATAAACCACCTTAGTCATCATGTGTATGAAAGAACTATTGGATGAAAACCAGCATTGATATATCATGACCTCAAGGAGGGAAGGTGAAAAAGTGTTCGTTATCAGTTTAAAATTGACATCTTAATACAAAGAGAGTCACTCATTAAAAACAAAGAAAACATGATCATATTGTATTTGTAATTTTTTACAATGATTCATAACTCATTTGTAACATGTATGAATCAGTCCCATGTCAATCCCACACACAATGCCACCTATATGGCACAATGTGCATGTTTTTACTTTAAAATGAAATTTTAGTAAAAATCACAGGTGCCAAACTCAAAACTTAGGAAAGAAATTATCATTGTTTTTATACTTTAGTAAATGATCCATGAGTAATTTGGGATATGTAGAAATATTTAGAACATCGATATGATGTCTGGTGTGACTGGTATGACTCCAAGTGCATATTTTTATTAAAAATTGACATTAATTTTTGTGAAAACAAACAACTGAAATAATCAAAACTAACTAAAAAACAATAGGATTGTTTTTTTACTTCAGTAAAATGATCCATATTTCATTTTGGATGTGTCGGAATCGGCCTCATCTCAATATGATTCATAGTATAACCAGTATGACTTCAAGTGTCTGTTAACTGTTTAAAATCAAGATTTTAATAAAGAAAAGTGTCACTCAATGAAAAAAAATAAAAAGATCACAGATTATCTTGATAATTTGGGACAAAAATTCATATTTTATTTGTGATGTGTATTAATTAATCTCATGAAATACAAACATATTATGCCGCCTATATGACTGAATGTTCATGTTTCACATTTAAAATGAAATTTTAGTAAAAAACCCAAGTGGCATACTCAAAACCAATGAAACGTGTTTTTATTAATTTTATATTTTTGGACAATGATCCATGATTCATTTGGGAAATGTATCACTTAGTCTAACCTCAATATGAATAATTTTGTGACCGATATATCTCCAATTGCATATTTTTATTCAAAATTAAAATTAATTTTACTGAAAAAAATAACTAACACGCTCAAAACTGAGAATAAACATCCTGATTATTTTGGCATTATAAGAAAATAATCCATATGTAATTTGTGAGGTGTTGGAATCAGACACACCTCAATACAACACATGATGTGATCGATATGACTCAATGTGTTTGTTATCAGTTTAGAATTTGTATCTTAATAAAAAATAAACACTCACTAAAAAATGAGAAATCACAATTATATTGTCTTGAAAATTTTGTATAATGATTCATAATTAATTTTTTACATGTATCAATCAATCTCATGTCAATCCCACACATTATGAAAATTTTATGTCTCAAAGTGCATGTTTCGAATTTAAAATGACATTTTAGTAAGAAACACAAGTGGCATACTGAAACCCAAGGAAAAAAATTCTGATTGTTTTGATACATTATAACAACAATAAATGAGTCATTTTTAATGTGTATAAATTATCTTCATCTCAATTTAACTCATAATGTGACCAGTATGACTCCAAGTGTGCCTATTTATTCAAAATTTACATTAATTTTATTAAAAAACCGACACACACTACATCAGTGTTTTATTTTACCTGTATTTGTGTTGGAAATTTTATTTCATTTTATTTAAATATTTTTATCTTATTGTGGTAATTTATATTCCTGTTTCTGGTGATACAGTTTGTTGTTACAGAACATTGTACCTATTTCTGGTGATGTAGTGTGTTGTAGCATAACACTGTAGTTTTCACCATTATCAGCTCTACTAAATGCCCAGATAAATATATCCTTTGTCAACACTTTTTAAAGTGTTAATAAATTAATCATTTATTGTTGATTTTTAATTTACCCTTTATTAGTTATTTCTAAATCTTTGATAAGGATACCTTTATCAGAACATTTAGAAGCGTTGATAAATGGGATATTTATAATCGTTCATAAAACCTACTTTTATAAATAATTTTTAAAGAGATGATAAATGAATCTTTATCATCAATTTTAAAAGTTCTCATAAAGGGTATCATTAAAAATTCTAAATGAACCCACTAATAAATGAGGTCTTTTATTAGTTATTTTCTTTTCACAAATAAAGATGCTCTTAATCAACACTTTTCTAGAACTAATAAAATTCTTTTAATTTTAACTGTAATGAGGTAGTCATGCATTTCTACCACTGGTAAAATACATTTCCTTTAAACTATGATGAGGTAGTAACTCTTTTCTAGAACTGATAAAGGGTGATTATAGTGCTGTTAAAGTCGTGTTTTGTAGTTGTGAAAGATTTTTCCAAACTGAAATTGTATCACAAGTTATCCAATATAGATAATTATATTATATTAATCCCTAAAATATCTAAAATAAACACTAAAGTTAAACTTAATATATTCAATAAATATTTATCATTTAGAATCCTATAGAACAAGTGTAACCATGCTTGAATCCCAAATATTAGAGTGATTTGATCACATATTCTTCCATGATCAAATAAAAAATTATCCTAATATAATTTTAACCACTAATAAATCATCATTTCATAATGTATATACCTTGACAATATGTTCACAAAAATGTACTAATCATTTATGAAAATAAAATAAAAATAAAATAAAATATTCTTCTAAAAGATAATTCCCCCTTTATTCTTTAAATAATTTCATTTCGTATCCAAAAATATTTCCATTAGAAGTTTGAGCTCATCCATGAACCAATAGACGATCATAGGTGGATTCCAAAATATGAATTACTAATTCAAAAAAATTTATATGGTATTTATGTAGTGGAAAATAATCAATGCTCAAGATCAAATAAAATTTCCCTAAATGATATAAAATAATATTTTTATAGGGCCCATTTTTGAACATTTTAGCATGCAATCCTCAACACTAGAGTACACGATGTGTGTGACCTAATTATCATGATTCACTTTACTTGTTGTGATTTCATATGTTTTACGTTTATCCATTAACTTCATATGTTGTTGTAGATTATTATCCTCATCAATCCTTAAATTTTGGAATTGATTCATGTAATTCCAAAACTCCTTGAATACGTAGAACTAATGTGTGAGTGGTCTATTTTTTTTATTTCTCTCTTAATTTATTTCATTAAATATCCTCTTCGCATCACTTACACATTCTTTTCATTAATGTGTAGGCTTCAAACACATGAAACATATTCTTGTTCCATTCATGACTTCACATAAGTTCTCATTCTCAATTTTTTCATATAATAGGTTAAAAAAATTTCATCCATCCTTGTGACATACCACTATAGCTTCCCTGAAACTATATCTTCCTTTTGATATCACTAAATCCACAAGGTTTTCAGCTACCATTACGAATTAGAGTTATCATGAAATTATTTCTTTAGATCTTAAAAAATCCATTATGGATTATTCATTTCGAATACTTAGTTTCAAACCACAAAAAATTGATATATTATTCTTTGAGGACTAATTATTAAAGGAAAATCATACCTTGAAAGTCATGTAATATTTTCATCATAGGTACCAATGCATTCATCATCCTTATTCTTATGCTTAAGGAATTCCTTCTCTCCTTTTTTCATGTTCTATAATAATAAATTACTTACTATAAAATATCCTACTAAACTCAAACCATTACATAGTGTTAGTTTCTTCCTCTTTCATCTTATTCTTAATAGGATTCCACTATTGATTTTCTTTACCTTTCCAATTGATAAATTTATAAGATAAATATGTCATGGATTTAGAACTAAAGAATGAAAAATATATTTTCCCTCACATTGATCCATCACATAGTAACTACTGGATAAAAAGGCCCATATAAGTAGGGTGAGTGTTGTTGTATAAAAGATTCAATGGAATGATTCTCTCTCATTTGTTCATTTAGAACATCAATATGAAATGTGTTACCAATCATATCTTGAGAGATTTTATTAAGCATAGTCCCAAAATATTTCATCCCAAATCCTCAACAATTTGGTTTTTCATGAGTACAGTCATTGAATTTTCTATTACATTCATTATTCACATGATTCGTCTAGTTACAGCAACTAATAAAAACCAAAAAGAAAAGTGTGAGAAACAATAGTCATAATGGGAAATCATATAATCATAAAAAATAATTCATAGTATGTCTACATAATTAAAAATTCTTGTCAATATAGGACACATTATGTTTAATCTTGGAAATCATTAGTCATTATCTATTAAAATCCTTCTTTATATTCCATAAGGAAAATATGATTTAACCCATGCATAACCCCCAAAAGTGTAAACTAGTTGCATAATACGGGCACACACTATTTTAGACTAAAATGATAGATGAGATATATTCAACCAAATATTTTCAAGTTTATTATACATATATGAATATTATTTAAAACCACACCGACTTATAGTATCCAAACGTGAATGTATTTCTAGGAAATCCAAAAAATATCTTCCTTAACCAAACATTAGGAGGTTTTTATATTCATAGACTTATACGCGGGATTTTTATAAATGATCTATAATCATAATATAGAATTATTGACTAAAACAAAATTCTTATTCCAACTATTATAACCAATTATTTTTATATAAAGATACTATATCTTATTAGATGAATATTAAGAGGAGCTCTCAGGATCTCAGCTCAACATCTTTTTCCTCTAAGGTTTCTTCTCTTCCTGGCGGTGTTGGATCTTCTTCCCTATACTAAGCTAGATAGGATTCATTCCCTCTATGTTCTCTTCCTTCACTCTCCCACTAGTTATTAGTCTTCTCTCCTGGATCTGCCTCCACCAGCTTTGTGATGATTTTCTATGGCCGCCTCACTGCGCTCTGGCCTAGTCTTCCATTGCCCCTACCCAGGTCGGATGTTGAGTGATGGGAACATCGCATCTTTGGGTTTGTGTCTTTCCAATTTTTGGTCCTCTCTAAGTCCATTTTCTTTTTTATTTTAGTGTTTCAGCTGCCTATTATTCTTAGGGTTTCATTCTAGTTTCTTATTCCTTACTCTTCATCAATGATTAATTCCCATCCTTATTCCGGGTTTTCCTTGGTTCTTGTATCACCTTTTGGATCTTATTTATTGGTTTAGGTTTCTATTTTTGTTAGTGGTATATTTTTCTAGTGTTGGTATTTGTTGTGTGAAGTTGTAATTGTGGCCCTGTTGTTGGTGGTGAGGGTGGATTGGATTCAATTATATTTTTTATAGGTGGTGTGTTTTAGCTATTGATTTTATCTACATGAATATGATGCTCGAATGGGTGTGATGATGGTGAAGGTGAAGTGATGGTTATAATATGTGGTTTCTCCAGCATTTGATCCTGCCTTTTTCTTCACGTTTCTCTACTCTGGTTCTAGGTTACCTCCAATCACTCTGAGGTGGAGGAGCACGACCGTCGCCACAGTCATTTGAGAGGTATGTTTGAGTGGCTAGATTCAGTGTGTTCGTCTTCGATTCTTACATGTTTCGAAGCTCAAGGTGTTTGGTTCAGAGTGTTCGATGGTGATGAGGTATGAAGGTTGAAGTATTTATTGGTATGTTGATGTGAAGACAGTGATGAAGCTTGGAAAATGATGAGAGGATAGCGGCGAAGTGAATGGTCCTCGATGGTTGGTGTCACGGGCAGAGTGCAGCTTGTGGTGTGTCAACTTTGTGGTGTTTTCTAGATTTGAAAGTTGGATCTAGATTTAAAAGATGAATATTAAGAATTTTTTAAATTTTAATTTTATAGGATATGTGGCTACTTTTGGATTTCGGTTAATGTTTGAATTGTGCTCGAGGGAGTTACCAGCACACTACATGGATTTCTTGAGATGAGGATTCAGAGCAGGAAGCTTTCTCTAAAGCATTTCCATTCGGATTTGGATGAATGAGAGGGTATGGATTTTCCATCGGTATGCGGCCCATGCACCCTACACATGACAGCTATCTGAGCAGTCATGGGATGTTGGAATCTGGACATATCGATTAATTTGGTAGGGAGAGGCAATTTCTATTATTTTTTGATCTGGGATGATTTCATTTTATGTTTTGTACCAGTTGGACTTGTCTTTTGTTCATAATTTCCATTAAAAAGTGTCATTATAAAATAAAAAATATGGATTGGATGGTGGTAATAGATGAATATCAAACATATTTTAAATATAAATTCTTAATGAAATAAATGTTTTAGTGTATTTGGATAAAAAATAAAAAATCATATTTTTTCATGAATGGTGTTAAAAATATCCCACAAAGAACATACCATATAGTTATATTCTTAAACATAATTTACTTAAAACCTTTCATCCGAACCCGGGGAAAGGAAACATAACAAATTGTGAGATCAGAAACCCGGTAATGATAAACAATGGATATATCAATGATTACATAAGAATAACATGATAATAAGGGTATGATAATATGATTGTAACATTTAAAATCCATAGGCATTATATTATATAACATAATCCTAAGTCATGGAAGAAATCATGATAATTTAGATGAAATGAATCATAAAGAAATAAAATAACAAGATCAATTGGAGGAAAGTATACACATAGTAATGTTGGAAGACAAAATATTATGACATTATGGAAATGAATAAATAGAAACAGGTTCACTCATTATGGTTAGAACAAGAATTCAAGCCCTAAAAAAACTATAGACAAGAGAATAAGTTGACGCATAATCTTATAGACATGAATGTCAGGTTAATTCAGAAATGCATATACACGAAACCCTGGTCCATGCATAATATCATGGACATTAAATCCATGTCCGAAAAAAATCGTGAATATGAATTCATCTTCACTCATAACTTATTTATGTTATGAGTCATCCATATTTACCCAATTAATTAGAGGTGTATATAATTTTGGTTTATCCCATCACATAATCATAAGTCCATTCATATATATGACACAAGATCAGAAAATAATTCATCAAAATATAACCCATTGAAAAGAAAAAGGGTTTATTCAATATTTCTTCAACCTTACTATAAACCATAAACAATATAAATAATGAATAAAGTTGACAGCATCAGATCATATCCCAGGTAAAGCATAACCAACATCAATGGATGTTATCATATATGAAAATTTCTTTCAAATATGAATAGAAGTTTTCTTGAGGATAATAACCATTCCCTTATAAAATTACATCTTTAAAATACAGAAAATTTACAAGATATTATGGAAAATATTTTCATTATAAAGAACATGTGAATCATGTAATTTAATTTCCAATCCATTAAGCGGTCATGATTGTGGGTTATTTTTTCCTTTTTATATCTATTAAGATAAATAATCCTTTTAATATTTTTGATAAACAGTAAAAAGTAACTCATTCATAAAATGATAAGAAGTTTTCTTTTAAACAATTATATAAAATGTAAATAATGGGTAAATATGACTTTAAATAACCATATTATAATTTTATAAGCATTAATGACACCATTTTTATAGAATATGGATATTTAATAAAAAATATTTTCATATGAAGAGAAAAATAAAGTAAAATTTCCACAAAACCCTTATTTTACGATATTTAGTTATTAAAGAGAGGAAAATTAACGGAAAACATATAATCTCTATAAATAACTACATAATAAGATAATTTATGAATTTATTGAGACGTATTTAATAAAATTTTATCATTGTAAAACATAATTATAAATAATCTCTATTAACATTGACATTGTATCATTAAACCCTTGCAATATTGGTAATTTTCAAATAAAAAACATATGAAAGAGAGAAACTTATATGGATGTGAATATACCCATAATTTTCATAAGAATAATCATAATATAAACTCATGGTATATATATACATTACATGAATCAAACAATTGGTGACTATGGAATGTGTCTCAAATAAGTAAAAGTGAGATGAGAATCCCTTACCTCAAGTCATGTCTTCTTTGGTATATGTTTGAACCTCATATATAATAAATATAAATTTTTTATAAATGTATTCCATAACCATAATAATTTATTCCAAGCATATATTATTTAATTATAACTTCTTATCACATTTTTATCAACAAATTGATTTAAATTCATTGTTATATGTGATAACTACATCATTTTTCATGCATGTTTCTATTCTGTAGTCCCAATCCTTATACATTAATCATGGTTAAAAAATACTAATAATTTAAATAGTGATATAAATATCATATATATTAATTATATATATATACTCTTCTATAAATGGTTGATATAGAAAAAGTAATTACATTGTTCATGATGATGGTCATTCAATCTTATGCATGAACATTGTTTTCACTTTTTGATGGATTGAATTAAAGAATGGAGAATAATAATTTACCTTTTAAGAATAATTATTATATTTTATATAACATATATATTAATTAAATATATCCATATTACTAACTATAAATATCATAAATGAAAAACAAATCCTATCACTTGATGGAGGTGGTAATCCACACGCACGCACGAGCGATGCTATCATTTTCCAGTATAAAAACCATCCATGAAAGATATCAAGGACAAACGACTTGTATCTCTACATAGAGATGGTAAGTCGTACGTATGAACGAGTGATAGCTTCACTTCCCATTTTAGGAAAATGGGGGTAAATAAAAGAGGGAACATAATAATAATGGAATTTAAGAATATATAGGAAATTGAATTTGTTATTTAATGAATAATTTTATTGATATGGAGGTCGAATAAGAAGGATCAAATTAAAATAGGTTGGGTAAGATGATTACCTCTTCTTCAGTATTCCTCCTCTAGATCTCTTCTTAAGATAATTTCTCAATGTTTTTTCGAGCTAGATGGTACAAAATTGGAGTAAAGAAGAGAAAGGATGTAAGCAGTTTTATAAGTGAGGAGAGGGTCACACTTTGGATTCTTAGTGGATTAAAATATAATAAAGTAATTCTCAATCCTAATGTTTCAAAATGGATATATATTTTAACATAAGGTTATGCGATTGAAAAAAAATCACATAATAAAAATTTCAAAGGTTTAAGTAGATTTTTGAATTTTTATCCACCAGGTTAACCTATTTTATCCTTAACTGACATAACGTCTTTTTATCTTTTAAAAGGGTTTCAAATTTACTTATACAGTAAAACATTTTATTACAAATGGAAAATGGATGATAATTTATACCATTTATCATACTTATTGTCATAATTTAATATTTTTATAATATATTAATAATTGAAAAAAATATCATTTTTCATAAAATATAATTAAGGTCATTTATGAATATATTCACATGATTAGATTTTGAACACCACATGATATTAATAGAATGTAAAAAACCATTTAAAACATATATAATATGTTATATTTATCTAAAATAATAATTTAAAATAATTATTCGATAAAATTTTATTTATATTTATATTTTTGAAATCATTTATTTTATTGTTCTATTAAATAAATCAATATTTTTTCAGAATTACATTAGCATTTAGGGTAATTATTCAATCACTAAAAATTAAAAATAAATAACTATTATAAATAAAATTAATTTATATTTCAAATAAATTTTTATAAATTTAAATTACCTATTTTTACCCGTATAATAAAATATTAGAGATATTAAAGTCAATAGTGGGACGTTTTTTACTTTATCTTATTATAAATTAATATAATGCTCATAATAAAATAATTATGGAACCATTTGCCATATATTAAATACTTGGATATAAATGATAGAAAACCATCCATTAAATAGGATATGGGAAATTATTAGAGAATTTTTATACCATTTTCCAATGTTTTAACTCTATTTTACATGTTTTACTCTTACTGATGTGATATATATTTACAATAGTTAATACTCATATAGAACAAAAATAAAAGGGAGCTATTTAAGAAATATAGACCTCCAAATTCGAAATTTAGAATTTATTTTTCATGATTCAATTTAAATAGGTGACAGAAATTAATTTAATATAAAAACATCGAATGCAACAAAAATCATTTTTTTTCAGAAAAATGATTTTTATGTATAAAAATATTATAATAACAAATTCAATAACGAAATTGAGTTAAATGAACTTAATTGGATGATTCTTAATATAATAGAACTAATTATTCTTTTAAACCATTTTAAAATATTAAAATTTTAAAATTCTTAAATATAAAAATATAATTTTAAATAAACAAAATTAATTTTTACTATTGATTAAAATATAAGTCATTTAATAAAATTATTAAAAATTCACAATAATATAATTTTTACATGTTTATTTTCAAATATGAATTTATTTTTTTTAATGAAAAATTATATGTTTCAAAATTTAAATAAAATATTTTCTCCTAAAAAGAATAAAATAATTTTTGAAGGAAAAATATATTTGATTCGTAATATGAATTTACTAAAAGATGAATGATTTTTTCCTAATAATTAATAAACAAATTTCTATTCATTATGAATTTTATTGATATTTAATAATACGATTATTCTTATACATAATTTCCAATTAAATGATTATATTATAACATTATATTTAAATAATAATATTTCATGGTCCATTTTATCTTGATTTTGTGTGTCAAATATTATATTGAAGATAGATATATTCTTTTAAAATATCAGGGTGTTACTTATTCAATCAAATGGGAATTTAAAGCATCTCTTATATGTACGTGCAGACTACTTCCTTTATATAGTGATATAATTCATTTTTTATAAACATAATTATTGTATGGTTATTATTATTTGTTTAATGTTTATACATGATATTAATTGATTAATTATTATTCCAGAGTAAAAAATATCATATATACCTTCTTAACATCTAATCTACTGGAAAAAGATAATTTTGTTCATGCATACATGTGGACTACCTCCTCCACAAGGTGATGTGATTCATTTTTATATATCAATTAACATGGATTATAATAAGGATAGATTTAATGAATATATATAATATAATAATTTTTCTATAAAGTTGAATTTTTAGATTCCTTTCTTTCGTTCCATCTATCAAAAAATAGAAACATCATAAATGTGTATGTATTATTTGTAGTCTCCATGAATAGTGTAATTAATTTTTTATATCTATATTTTTTATATGAATCTAAATATATATATATATTATGATTAAAATACTAGATACAATAGAACCATAGTCAATATACAAGGATTACAACTACTGAACTAAAATTCTCATGAAAAATGAAATTGCTAACACAAAAAAATGAAGATTTTAATAAGGAACTATTAGTAAATTAGTGCAGAAATGTTATAAGTGGGTCATATATGTTTTAATAAGTATTAAAATTATTCATATATATTATTATAATAAATTTAAAATTATTATACATTAATTTATAGTGATTTTAATTATTGTCACACTTGAGTAAAGGGATTTATGTTACATTCACCACGTCTATCAGAATACTTTATTATTAATTTTTTGATGATGAAATATTATGATATACCTATATATAATCTTATGAATTTTATTATATAATGGTTATTTATTAAGATTAAATACTTTCTTTCATTTTCCTTTCATTAAGTACTTAAGTGGCCAAAATAATATCTTTAAGTAAAACTGAATTTATTTCTATCTTTATTTGAATATCCTTTCTCTTCCACACCCAAGTTCAAGAAAAGTGTTTTCAATAATTTTGTAATATTATCATATAGTTTTTAATTTCATTTTTCCCATTATTTGTTTTTTAAATAATTATTTAAAATTATTATTTTTTCAATTTTTTAAATTATGAACTTTTGTTCTTCTACTAAAAATAAAAAATAAATCACTATTTTAATAATGTATGCATGAACAAAATTTTATATCATTATGAACGATAAAATAATATAAGATTATTTTATATTTTTACATGGTTATTTAAAAATAAAATAGTTTCCATAATAAAATGGGGATTTTATATTTTACAGAAGTGATTTCAATATGGAAATGATATTTTCCTCAAAAAATAATCCAGTGATATTTTAAAGTTATGTTCATCTATGATAACATAATTTAATGTTAATTAAGTTTTAAAAGGGATATTATCCAATAATACCGTACTTGTTATGTATCTATATGGTTTATGATTATGATTCTGTTATTTTTTATGAAACCTAGTTATTCCATGAGTCATGATTTGATGAAATTTTGGAATATTTATTAAATAAGTTTCCTTTCCATGAGTTATGATATATGATGACTGATTTATGTAATTGTGGAACAAATATGTATGATTTTCATTATGTTATTAGTGGGACTAGAATTTCATATCTCTCTAATTCATTGGGAAAATAGGGGCATCTCATGTTATAATAAGGACTGGAATTGGGAGTGAAACCAGTTCAGTAAGGGACTTTTTTCACTTTGATAGTCTTGGGAGTGAACATTAACTAATGATATGATGAGAGAGTGAACCCAATACACTATTATAGTCTTGGAAGTGGTCCAAGACTAATGAAATGATTCTATATGATTATTTGTATACTGGAAACTTATGTCTTATGTCAATGTTATTCTCTCATGGATCATGTTCTTTGATTCTTTCAAGATTCATGGCTTATGAAATTAAAAAATTATTCAATGACCTATGATTATGATCTGTGATTTATAGAGTAAGGTTTTTAAATAATAGTCTCATGTTCACATACCCTTATTCTCATGTTATGTTTAAGTGATCATTGATATCTCTCTGTATACCATTACTGAGCATTTGATATCACCCTTTCTTATGTTTCTTTTTTAGGTTATGAATAATGTTTAAATATATTGTATATATAATAATGGTTCTAGTTATGTATAAGTTATTATGAGATTATGTAGATCTATTTTTAAAATATTTTTTATGTATCATTGTTTCCAAAGAAACTAATCCTATATTATTCTGGAGTGGATCATAATTTATGTATTGAATATACATATAATAATAAGTTCTATTGATGTATGAAATGTATTGGTTGTTATACCATGATCATTATTATGTCCCTTGGAGATTTTAATATTTTACATCAGAAAAATCCTCTCATCATTTTTTTAATTAGAAAATGGAACAAATAAAATCCCTACAATAATCTACTAGAAAATTCAAAATGGATTTACTGGAAAAACTAATAGGAGGAAGTTTCACATATTATTGTTATATATTTACATAATATTTCATTAGTTAATAGAATAAATTTGTTCACTAGACTAATACATACATCAACTATTAGGGAAATTCTAGAAAAATAACAACACCAAGAACAATTTGTGCCAATATCCATTTTAATAAGAATTATGAAAAATAATCCACATTAAATTGAATGTCAAAATGATATAGTATAAAATTAATGATAATGATTATAATATAATTTTGAACCTTAGTATTTTTATGATTAAAATGGTTAAATTGGAAATCCCAATGAAAAATTATAGGCGTGCATTTTTTGATAAAAATTCATCCACGACTCTAGGAACAATGCTTCAATTCTTTTCATGGGAATAAATTATGAAAATAAACCATACTAATTGGAATGAAATTATAATATGAGATTCCCGAAGTATCACATAAATGTGGAATTATGTTTTCAGTATTACATGTATTCCCACCAATAGTCAAAACTAATCATATTGGGATTAAATTTTTATAAATTTATAATATATCCTTAATTGGATCATACATTGAAAAATTATGAGTAGTAAAACACTTGTAAATAACCCATTCTAAGATAAAATAAATCAATGTATAAAATATTAAACTTTTAACATTCTAAACATTTATAATTCCAACATGAGTTGGAAAAATTACATCTTGGACCGATTTCAAAAGTTCATACAAATTAGATGAATCCAAAGACCTTCCTCCATCCAAAATATCGAAATTAAGGACTTTAAGAAAGGATATAAATCTTAAGGAAACCTTACACCAACCAAAATATCAAATTTAAGGACATGAAGAAAAGATATAAATCCCAATGAAACCTTCCCTCCATTAGAATCTCCAATTAAGTTCTCTATCACCTCACTCATCCTCCTCTAAAAAAGAATTATAATAATAGAAAAAGGAAAGAACCAAGTGTCTAGAAAACCAAACTTGTGGATCCCTTGTTGATTGAATAAATAAGTGTATGTGGTGTAATTAATAATAAGTTTCACAAAATATGATCTCAATTCCAATAAACAAATCCAAAAGAAGAAGAAAAACCCTAGACCCAACCCAAATAAGTTCCTAACCCAAAAAATTGTAATTGGTATGAGATAATGTACACATATTATGGCGGGAACCATGACCACCACCTATGGTCTCAAAAACATTCATGAAAATTATAAATAATTGGTAATATAATGATGGATCATTAAGTAAAAATTTATTTTTAGATTCCACTCACTGATTTATGGGTTGTCTCCCACGAGGAATTTTTACAATACCCAATGAACTATAATTAAACCAGGACATAAAAAATAATTTATTTAAACAGAAACTCATATAAAAATATCCCAATTACTTATATAGGATCGCTCACCATCCCAAAAAGAATTTCCAAGGCCAAAAAAATAATTTACCAAGTAATACGAATTTTTTAAAAAATATACCCTTTCTTAAAGCCTAGTTTAAAAATCTATTTCATGCTCAAAATCAAATAAAATAAAATAAATTAATATAAAAAATATAAAATTCCTAGACATAAATTCCTACATGATGCATAAAGATACCCCATTTCATTATAGAAGAGAAAATGTTGAAGAAAATACCAGATAAAATATATATAATGTTATTTAACATCAAAATATATTAAAAATTCTAGGTGACTCTTGGTTAATTATAAATACTTTATCTATGAATTTTAATAAAAAGGAAATGATTTCAAAAAAATCATATATGCATGGCTAAAAGAAATTTAATTATAATGATATTGTATGAAACATCCCTTCCCAACCCAAATTCTTTAACCCATATTGAGTTAAGAAAAAAATTTACAAGGCCTTAGGTGCATCTCCCTGTTAACAAAAATATGAAAATAGATTACAAGGGATAAAAAAATACAATTGGAGGATTGTTTCCCTCAAAATAACGCTCCATCCTCCTTGCAATATTCTACAAAATTTTTGGCATGTTGTGTTTGAAACACTAACATACCAACACCTACAAAGAACCAAGATATATGGTATAATGAATTTTTTCATTTAATATAATTTGTTTCATTTCATACATTTTTAAAAGTATAAAAGAATAAGTCATAAAAAATCAACAGTCATCAATACATGGATAGTACGTAAAAATAAAATATTAATGTGTCTATAAAATTACCACCCAAGATTTTAGAGTTTCATATGACTATTCTAAATTCTACCTACTACTACATAAGATCCAACTAGTCACTAAAAATAAAGTTTACATGTAGTTCCATAAATATGGATAAGTTCCATCACTACTGAAAAAAATTCTTTTTTACTTGTAAAATGATGAAAATAATCTATATGAATACGACGGTATGTGAGTTGGGAGTGAGTAATGAAATTTTATAGGATAATCCATATGAATTCCAATATAAAATTATGTAAAAACAAATTTAAAATGGATATGTTTTATGAAAACATTACCTACCCTTGTGATGTCTTATAATAAAATACAAAACTTTAAATAATAATTGATATTAAAATCATTTATAATATCATCAACAGAACATATCATAATCTACACAATTTATAAGGAAATAAAATCACATGCCTATTTTTATTTAAAAAATATTAATATAAAACAAATTAAATAAAAACTATATATATTTATGCTGGTTAACTATACTAGAAAAGTTAAACATTACCCTTCCATCCCAGAATCATCACTTTTCCACATAACATAATCTAGTCTACCACCCTTCTTGAGAAAAGGGATACCCTAACAAATTTGGACCCATATTTAATGATCATTCACTTAACAAAAATCCATATCATAATTTCCATATATATTTCATCAAATATAATATTAATAATACATATCCAATAAAATTATTAATAATTATATATTCTATTTTAATTACCAACATACTCAAAAAAAATTATGTCATTCCTATAAAATCCACACACGCTAATACCATGGATCACAATATATCAATCAAAATTTATAACTCATTTTACCATATTTAATATATTTATTTAAATATAATAATCAATAAAAATAGATTTCATAATATAATAATATGTATAAGGATCCTCCTAAATAAAAATCAATGCTATACTGAAATTAATCTTCCATAATAGAGATTTTAACTCCTTTAATCCTCCTTTAATACGTAGAAACAAAAGAAAAAATTTATATCAATTATAAATTAAATTCATGGAAAACAATATTTAAATAATATTTTATGAAGTATAAAATAATAAATAATTAGAAGAAATGGAATTTTAGTGTGAAATAACAATGAATGAGGACTTATCCACCAAAAAATATAATGATAAAAAGATATAGGTGGGTACATTTTTTTGAAAAGTACTTATTTTTTCAATTTTATATATTCTATTTAACAAAAAAACATCTTATTTGGATGAAATATATAAAAAGTTTCTTTGGATGATTTTTTTATATTTTTCTGATAAGTTTTAAATTTTGAAGAATAATAAAATTATAATAAATTTTAATTGAAAACTACTTTTTTCATCAAAATAATTTATGTAATTATATTAAATTATTGAATGGTCTTAAAGTATAAATATTATATATTTTTATAATTCAATATGATTTATTTAATTATGATTAATTTTACATTGAATTCATATGGAAAATCATTTCAATCTTTTATAATGTTTTATCTTTTTAAAAACATGTTCTCTCTTTTTGACAATGGGAATAATTTAAAATTAAATAATGAAACTTATTTTTGTTTTTATTTTTAAAAATGGATTCCATATATGGAATCATTAGTCCCAAATTATGTAAATATATTTATTTTCTTTTTTATGAATTATGAATAGTAATATTTGTAATTATTATTAATGAGGTAAAAGGGTAAAATAGGTAATTAAGGGTAAGAATACTATTACAAAATTTCCCTAAAACTTGTCTTAATATCATTTGATGTGTTTTATATGACATAAATCATCCTTGGGTCAAAATGATATTCTTTTTAGGCAACTTGTATGAGATAAGTACATTTATTATATTTTATTTAATGAAAAGTTAAATATATCTTAGACAAATTCTAATAAATAAACCATTTATTTATATAAGGTTATACAGAAGATATTTTTTATTATAGATAATTATTTGAAATATAAAATGTTTTCCTTAGTTATGGTAATTTATTTTTAATTTTTAGGAAATATATAATTACCTTAATGACTTATACTTTGATGGTGTAGAAATTAATTAATTTATGGGAAATCAATACAAAAAATATTATAAAATTTTTAATAACCATAAAACAACCAAAAACGTTTCCTATTATTATTTTCATGTATATATTATTTGTAATAATTCTTGTGTTGAGTTATTGGCCATTTTTAGCCATATAGAAGAGATTTTGACACTTATATTATTTTATTTAATGTTTTGTTAATGTTGTCATATTCATAATTTCATAAGTATAACATTTCTAATGTTGAACTTTACATAAGATAAAATCTACTAATAATATTATTATTAAGTATAGTATATTTTAAATCATCATATTTTTTTTATATTTTATCCAACAAATAAGTATATTAAGTAATTTCATAAAATTGATGTAGTAATTATTTTATTAATGGAAATATCAAATTCTTGTAATGAGAAATAATAAAATAAATATAATTTAATGTGTCAAATTATTTTTATAGATTAACTAGACCCCACGGGGATATAATAAATTATATTTTTTCATGATAACAAATTATATTTATATTTTTAAAAATACTTCAATTGAATAGTGTCAAAACTGACCGTATTTTTGTTCTGTCTAAAAAAAGTTTAATTAAATTATTTAAAAACAGAACACGTTTTTTAAAAATTAATAATAATTAAAATATAATATAAAATTATATAAGGTACTTATTTATAGTTTATTTTACATAAAATAAATTAATATTTCACCCTTTTAATCTTTAAATATGTGTTGTGTTAATTAAAATTAAATAGAATAATTAAGTCTTAATTAAACAGATAAGGTTTAAACTAGAATCCAAACATGTCTAGATTTTATTTTTTGATTCTATTATAATATTGTCATATATTATATTCTAATATATCTCATTTGGAGGTTTTTTATTGATTTTTACATTATTATAAATTAATAGTTTCAGAAATTCCAAAATTGTCCCTCGCCTCAATTATAAAAGGGAACATCCTCCCTCACAGATTCAATTCACATTGAGTTCTAAATCTCATAAATAACATTCCTGTTTCCCTTATAAACAACTCTAATCACATTATTTAGGATCTGGTCTTCTAAAATTACTTACTCTAGTGCCTTAAAGAGGAGATCTAAAGGGAGCTAGCCGAAGAAGAGGTAATCTCCTCGGTCGATTATTTCGAATTATTTATTATTCCACATCTTCATAATATGTTTATTAATTATAAATTAACAACTCTTGTATCACTTATATAATTATATGTTATTATATTTATGAAACATCCGTATTCCACCTTCAATCCATCCTACAAAAAATGAAATCACCAAGCATGTGTACATACAGCTTACCATCACCATGCCGTTGTGTAATCTATTTTTCACGACCACCTTAATTGGATGAGTATAATAATGGAAATAATAAATATATTATTATTATAATATGAAACTTATTCTTATATATAATACCCCCTCCACTTAAATACCATACAAGAATTATGAGAATGATATTGTCGCTCGTACGTACATACGACCTCCTGTCTCCACAATGTGATGTGATTCATTCTACATGATATTCATTAAAAAATTATTATATACATTAAGGGAGTTAATAAATATGATATAAATGATACTAATTTAATTTTTTATATGATATAACTATAATATAATAGGTAGAACATGATCTTATCATACAAATCTTCCATAAGGACATAAATTATCTAACATCTGAATAACGAGTGACAATGAAATGTTACTCACAACCAGATGATAATGTAATCATATATGAAATTGTAAAAATTTATATGTTTCTATAATAATTCAATGAAATAATTTAAATCATTATACTTTATTTTTGTATACATACAAAGGATATTGGACCAATGGTAAGAGATAATTTTCCAATCCCATTTTTATCTATGATTGTTTATACATAAGTAATTATTGGGGGTATATTTTTCATTCATGTCCATGTTTTCTAAAAATATTTTTATAAATTTTTTAATATTAATATATTTATCTTTGAAGTCATTTTTACTTATTTTTTACGTTTACTACTGGTTTGTAAGGAATTATTCTTTCATTTACCATTTGTGGTACTCATTGATTTTTCCAGAAAAAGTATGAGGAGGATGTTTTTTTAACTTATACATCATGGATCGTTTTTTACTCCCTATTTACATGAAATTTTCTCTAAACAATTTCATGATTATTTTAAAATAATTTTTTTTATTTTAAAATTGAATGGAATTTTTATAATAGAAAAACTTTTGAATAATAATGGATATTTTCCCCAAGAATTATGTTCAAGTGTTTTATCAAAATTATTTTCCTTCTAAGATAATGCTCTTTATATAGGGCTATGTTTCTAACCCTATTATCTATATGATTATATTTTTAATGATATAATGAATTTTTATGGATTATGTTATGATGGAATGATGTTTAAGAAACCCATTTTATTTCTTAGGTTATGTTATGATAAATGATTTATGTTGTTGTGGAACATGTAAGAATGATTTCATTATGAGATGGTTGGGACCTATATATATCTTCAATGCATTGGGTAAATATTTATACCTCATTAGATATAAATTATTGGAATGTAATGTAAATCTGATTTGGTTCAGTAATATAGGTTTGGAAAGAGGAGTGAACTCGGTTCGGTAATGGACTTTGTCTGCTATGATGGTCTTATCTGTGAGACCTGTATTATATGGAAATAATTTTCTATGATTATGTATTTTCCACAATTACATGTTTTACGACAATGTTATTTTCTTCTTGTTCATGTTCTTTTATTATTTACACATTATGAATTACCAAGATTTATTCCATGACTCGTAATTTTG
The DNA here is from genome assembly GCA_963277665.1 of Viscum album. NCBI lineage: Eukaryota > Viridiplantae > Streptophyta > Magnoliopsida > Santalales > Viscaceae > Viscum > Viscum album. The sequence continues at coordinate 2,122,303,823 of OY728141.1, read as the reverse complement.
ATATATGTTATACATGGTATGATTTGAAAAGGTTATATTCCTGTTTTTACATTATTATGTTCATGTTTTGTTTGATTACCCTTACTGAGCATCCTATCTAAACCTTTCTAATGTTTCTATTCCTTGGGATATAAAGAATTATTTCAATTAGGAGTGTTAAAGCGGAAGATCTATATGGGAGATGTTGAAGATCATTCACATGTTAGAAGAATGTGTTCCATGTTTCCAAAGGAACTAAACTGTTATGGACCTCAGACATGTATTTTTAAAATGTAATGAATATTCATTTAAAATTTTGTAATATTCATATATTTCATTTTACAATGATTATAGGGTATGTATAAACAACTCTATAGGATTTCATATATTTATTGAACTCCCCTAAGCGAGAATAATAAATATTTATCTATGTGAAATTTTTTTGGGTTACATTGAACCCATTTTAGGGGATATACCAAAAGATAATAATAATAATAATTATAATAAATATAGGAAAGTGATTAAACTAATAGAAATAAACTATAAACAACTAATAATACTCCATAGATTTCCATTCACACACCTCAGACTATAAATTAATCTCTTATAGATTGTAACACCCTAAATTTAATATTTTTTTAAATTTAATTTAAATTTATTATTATACCAAATGGTGGCTAGGAAAGAATTTGGGTATTATAATGTTATCATAGTAACTATAAATCCACACAAAAACCCCTAAAAGTGGAAATATAGGTCGTAAAATGTTTGAAATAGTTTGGAAACCACACATACAATTATAAATCCTTCAAAAAATACATTTTTACTCTAATGAATAATTATATCTTCTTATATTGACCTCTTCTTGTGAGAGAGTGCTATTGGGCTACCCATAAGGGATTTTAGAGATTTATCTTCCACTATAAAGCTTTATTACAATATTTTTACCTCAGGAAGTTGAGAATTAGTATAAATTATCTCATATTATCCCGCATTTCACCTCTCAATTGTTTCTTCAATTTTAATTCACTAACTATGGATGTTTCTCCCAATATTAGTAATATATTTCAGTTTAATTTTTCGTTCTGTGTTATAGGTCTTGAGGATATTTTTTTAGGATCAATCCATGTTCTTAAACTTTTTTTTGGTTTTTGATAACATATTTTATGTTTGTGTTTCTTCATTTTTTCTATATCTTGTATTGAAACCTTATCTTAATTTATTTTCAATGGAATAAATTATTAAATGTATTTTTTGACATCCAATATTATGTCAGGTGACATTAAATTATTCATATCATATGTAATTTATTTATTATTAAATATTAGAAATATAAAACATTTAATCGACTTAATAATGTATGTGATGGATTAAGGTGTGGAATAATTGAGCTGGATTTGGTATGTAATTTATTTGTGATGTGATTATTAGAAATTAAGGCACCATAAATGTTCTAAATTGTTTATTATTGGATTTAAAGTGTTTTGGAAGAGGTATTAATATTGAAATATATTTTACAAATGATCATAATGTAAAATTCGAAATGATCTTTAATAAAAAAATATTTAAATTAATTTTTTAATTATTTAATAAGAGTATTTTAAAAATAAACTAGTTGTATAAGATTGAAATTCAAGTAAATGAATTTTAGTGAGGCAGATCTCACATTAATAAAATATATCTCACATTTATATTAAAAATTCAATGTTTACATATTATTGATCTATCAGTTGAAAGTGTTGTGTGAAGCTGAATTTTTTATTGTGTGATAATGAAATGATGTTTTTAAAGGTTTTGTAATGATAATTTATTGATTATTCCAATTTAAAATACTTTTTAAAAAAATTTGAGAAACAATTTCAATTCAAAACATGTGATTATTTTTGAATTCATAACTATAATAGAATTTATATTGATCTTGAAAATTAATTGATATTTTTTAATATATTTTGAATAACTCTATGTATGTTCCACAACTGCATAATATATAAATTTTATTTTCATATGTGAAGACAATAAAGATGATCTTAGGTCTATATTTATATAGTAGGCCATTGGATATGTTTTTAATTAGGTTAATTCATGATAAAAATTACTAAATTCATTGATGATGAATTTAAATGTCTATTATGATCAAGAAAATTAAAAATGATGGGTCTTAATAGAGAATATTTGTAAGAAAAAGAAAAGAGTCATTTATGGTTGTGTTATATGGAATTAAAAAAATAAAAATATATTTAAGGAATGTTAAATTGAAGTTCATGAAGTCATGAAGCTAATTATGTTGTGCCCAGACCGTTTATCCACCCTAACAGTGCTATGGGCAAGAGGGCCACTAGGCTTTAAGCATGCATCCCCTTGTGCCTAAGGTTATCGACTAGCTGTAAGGGTGTATATAGGTGATAGTGGAAACATTATACCCTCTAATGATTATATGATAATGGTATTATATATCAGCAATAAAAATGAAACACCAACATACACAGAACCACTGACCCGCCCATGGTGGAAGAAAACAATAGCATCAGAAGAAATAAAAATAACAATAAACTCAAAATAAACCATTTGACTTATTAAAAATAAGTAGATACCAATTTTTTAAGATTCATACATATCACATTATACATGAAAATAAATAAAAAGGGTCTCCCATGGCCACCATACTTTTTTCATATATAAGAATGCTAATAAAGAATGAAAATTGAAAAAGGAAACACCAACTAAGGAAAGACCCCATGGCCCTTTCTGTCCATCCCATTAAAAATTAATCAATTAGATCTATCTCTTTATATTAAACCTTTACATGGACAGTTTCCATTATGTTTACATGCATCTCAATGTTATTGTGTAGGGAATAAAAAAGAATCTCTATAGGCAACCACTATAGTTTTAATTTCCTACATATGTGAATATGAAAGTGTGTACTAATATAAAATAAACAACACATTAAAATCATATGAATAAACATGATTCAATTTTTCTACCACAAGGAAGTAACCACTTGATTTTTCCTTTTTTAGTATAACTGATGACGAGACAATCCTTAGAATATATGCAATGTTATCCCCTAATGTATTGACCTATCAGACAGACCTCATGGACCACTTTTTATACAGTCCAGACACCATGTTCCTATTGAAACCTATTGTCCAAATCCAGCAATCGAAATCTTGAAGGCACACCCAATAATCAGTACTCAGTCCATCAGACCTCATCTCATAATAAACATTTTCATCTCGAAGAACCAAATTCGAGGCACAACGATACCTTCCCTACAAATAATTACAGTCTTGGAATGGTGATGTTCATCCTCCTAAATAGTAGTGGCCCAATGGACTCAAGTACGGTAGGCCTCGACCCCCAACCGATAGTTTCCACGCTACCATCTGACGGATCCTCAGCATCCCCATGGATTTCTACAGAAAAACCCTTTTAATATCACCCTACTACACATCTAACATAGTCCACAACCCATATTATCCTTTAATGCCACCTAATAATCTGAGTCCTCCTATGTGTTCATGAATCCAACTAGTTATTTTCCAACACAGGTGAGTTAAAATCATCAAATAAATCCCCAAACCATAAAATCTGACATCCCCTACCCCTTATACCATTTTTCTAATTTATATGGCCATTACCATCTCATTTCTCTCAGTCCATGCTCACAACCTAAAAATATGTCTACCTCAAACTGATGACAAGGTCACCCAACTTGTGATCAATATCCAAAATTTCTTGCGGGCCTCGCCCAACCTGATGATCACATTGCCTCATCTTGGGCAGTCGTCACAACCTTAATCCTTAGGAAAAACCCATCCATTTCCCATGGTAATCATCACAATAAATTCATATAATTAAAATAATTCAATTTAAATATGAAAAAACCACCCTGACATGATCTTTCTAATGTCTAAGGCCTCTCTCTAGGATCATACCATTTATAGAATGTGAAAAATAAGTCTATAAGAACCCCATGTGAACAAGTAATTAAATTAATGGTAATGTGTCAATTAATTAGGGTCTCATGTAGAATACATCATAGATTACTCAAATACCCCATGCACTCAAAAAAACCCACGAAGAATTATAAGCACAACCTACATCATGTTGGTAGATGGTCACATGTCCAATTTTAGCCTCTAGCTTCAGTTGATTTATAATAAATCATCATTTTAGAAGATTTCATGGAAAATAGGGTAGAAAGGTTAGCATGGATTTAGTGATTGGTAAGGAAAAATAAACAGATAATATAAATAAGAGTAGTTTTATACTAAATGATACACATCCACCTCCATATAAGGATTGAGAAACGAAGCCCATAAGAGGGAGATATCTCAACAACTAATGGAGGAATAAATGAGGGACTCGCTTATGTTGTGCATGAGATGAAGAATAATAATATGAGGAAGATGTGATTAAGGGTGTGGGGTAAAATGAACTTTTCACACATTTTAAGGGCCACAAGGATAGAACCCAAGGTTTGGATAACCATTTGCAGCCTCTGCAGTAGCCCCTACCCAAATCTTGACCACTCATGGTTTCCCCACATGGTTTTCAAAACTGTGCAAATCACCTCTCCAATAAATTGCATAGTTATCACCTCGTCATGCACCACCTCTATCATGGTTTGAAAAACCATGTCAATAAGACCATGAGGGATTCACAGTTACACCTGGGACGCCACATGGTTTGTACAAACCATGCACCCCAGTCTATGCACCCCATAAAGATGGGTTTTTGGCCTTTAATGCACATAAAACCTAACTAAAACCCTGAGAAACCTAAAACAATTAATAATAATATAAAATCAAGGTCTCAGGTCCAAGGAAACTCTTGTAATTAATTTCTAATAATCAATAAATAAGTTTTTCTTCCCATAAAAATCTTAAAATTCCAAAAAAAAGATAGGATTTCGACCTGCTTCAAAAACACATGACATTATAATCTCTCAAACTTAACATTTCTCATACCTAAGCTATAATGTATAATGTCTAGATGTTACGAAACATAATAATCCTATTTAAAGCACCTCAGTCTTCCCTGATTATAAAAGGCATATACCACCTACCTCAAGGGCTCCACACCATAGGATTTACCCAACTCGATCACATCCCAACCCAAAACACAAATAAAATCAATGGTGCATTGACCATCTCAATAGTAAAATGTCTATGTCAATCCCAAAACTGACTAGATGATCAAACCTTTATTATTCCCCACATGGACCCCAAACATGTACTAGATCTCGTCAGATGCCTGCCTAATTACCAAGCCACACATGTCGCCAATGATATCTTTCATCCAAATAGATTCTATAATGTTATCGTTCCTCACACCTAAAATGAAACCCACATTGCATTGATTCCCAGATTCCAACACACCACATCAATCCATTCATCCATAGATTCCCAAATTTAAATCTTGGTTCCACACATCTCATTTATATTTAACAAATCTGAACCAATGAAAATATACTAATTGGAATATGGTTATCCTATATATACATTTTTTGCACCACATTCACCCATAAAAGAAAATATATAAAAATTTCCCTAACATAATTAATTAAAGTTGAAACCATGATCACTCCCACATCATACCTATTACATTAACTGGATACCTAGCTATATCTTCTCTAATAAGCTGTAATTCATTAACCTAGGCTAATGCTCAACTCTCTAAGTCTTATCATCCCTATAGTGTTGCAGTAGCCACTGTCCATTGACCACACTACAGGGTCATGCTGCCTCTACCACGACCTTCATGTGCAGCTTAATCATTCCTACCATCTCTAGGCACAAATCTCGGCCCAATCTCAAAACCTTGAGTCTATCCTAGTCATATACTATCATCTTTTAGAGAAGGATTCCTATATAAACTATTGAGATACCGGACCTGACCACATGCTTGACACTCCTTCGGTTCCCAATCGCAATGTGTCTGCAATTCTCTTGACTGCCAATATTGGAAGCACACCATAGAAGTCCCACTCCGAGGTGGTCTACTTGAGTCACTGGTCTATCTTTCATGGTGTAACTCCTCTCATCCCTTCTTTCTGCTATCCCAATCATCACCACTAACATTTCAACACCCCTCAATTCTAATGTACAATTTTTTATTCGATAGCATCCATGACATGCATCACCAAGCACATAAGGGAATATAATATCCCAATAATATACTACATATTTACTATTTTAAAATATTCAATACATGATATAGCTTATAATTAATGAAATGCTAAATTATGTTTCATTGCATGAAAAAGTGTCCTTCCTTGATAGCTTGCATTACACACAAGACCGAGTTTCACCAAATAAAAATATATTATTAAAATATTGTTATTTAATATAATATGATACATACTAGCCATTCTGTTAGTGGTAATGAATAGTATAAACTAACTTATAAAAATCCATGGTTTATATAAATATAAAATGAACTCATTGGTTACCAACTAATGAGAAGCAACTATAAGAACAAAGTGTAAATAAAAGAAATATTATTATTTATATGCCTACAAAGGAGTTTTTTCTTAATAATAATAGTTAATTAAAATTATTGAATGGTTTTAATAAAATATATAGGTTATATATTAAATAAAATATTTTTTACATTATTCCATTATGTTTTATATGAATAAGATAAGAACAAACCCTATTTATCACTCAAAATCTGTGTTTTTATAAAGGCAATTTTGTCGCCTTTTAATGGAGAACCCATATTAAATTTGAATTTTTACACATTAATATATTTAATATGTCCAAATAAACATAATATTTGAAATAGAAACATAATAATTAAGTTAGGTTGAATTTTTAGTATTTTTCTGAAACATTTCATTTTTTAAATAATACTTAAAAATACTGAATTTTAGTTCAAAACTTCTTTTTCGTCTAATTTATTTATAAGATTGAATTATATTTTTATATGGTTTTATATTTTATTTAGATAATATTTTTATCAATTAATACAATTTATGTCATTTTAATCAAGTTCTCTTTAAAATCGACTATAAAAACAAAGAAAATTTTTGGAAATTTTTACCTTAAAACCCCACTTTGTCATCCCGTCTTCAGGATTAAATTCAAATTAATTTTTTTCCCCTTATGTGACTGTAATTTTTAAAAATTGATTACATTTTTTTAATAATCATAATTTATATTTTTTAATATGTCCTATTTAGTTTTTGAAAAAATATATTAGTGAACGTAATTAAAATTAATTTCTATTAATAAAGAAAAATTAATCATAATAATGGACTAAACCTTTAACTTAATGCCCCAAATAACATATCCACTATTACAAAACCTATTTAATGGCCATATATCGTCCTCAAATCTTAAATTAATGATTTTTTCTATTTTATGACTTTTTTTAGGTAAGAACATGTGTACACCAAACTTGTTTCCCAAAAATCTAAGTGAATCATTTTCCCTCCCTATAAAAGGCCATCATATTTTCCCATTACCCACTCCTCTCACAAAACATATGTTCTACCAATATATTCCCATATATATTTCCAACATCCAACCCCTCAACAATTTATCCTCCATTTTTTCATAAATCCTTCCAAGGAATCCTTTTGGTACAAACAAAAATAAGTTACCCGATTAAGAGGCAACGCCTACTCTAAAGCTCTCTAGTTTCATTTCCATTCCCACCCCCTAAAATATATTTATTAAGAAATTATATAAAAAATAGTATCATAAATATATTAGGATATTTTTATTCAAATATTTTGACCTACACTTATACAAACATCCATCTAATGTGTAACAAACATATTGTTTCTGTGTATGGAGAACTACTACTTTATGAAATCATGTTTGTCCATTTTTCTTTTACCACATATCATGATGTCCATTATGATGAAAACTATATTAATATATGATATATATTATATTTATAATGTATTTATTATTATTTAATTTTTATTTATAACATACTTTTATTATTTCCATCTTTTACATATACGATAATTTTGTTTGAGGAAGTGTGGACTACTGGCCCATCAAAGTGATATGAATCATTCATGTGATACATAGAATGTATAAATAAAGGATTTAATAATACTATTTATATTATATAACATAGATATTATACATTAATTATAATATGTAAATTTATCCTTTAGTTTTCATTCTTTTAATACAACAACAAAATGAAAGTAGCATTCATGCAAACGTACGACGTGTCGTCTCCATGAACTGTGCACTTAATTTCTAATATCCAGATATTATAGTACACTTTAAATATATATATATAGAATATATATGATAATTAAGTAATTCGTTAAATTTTATATATGATTAAACAATGATATAATTAATTATAATGACAAATAATAAGTTAAAACTTACTCTAGAGAATGAGGCAATTAACACATCAAATAGTAAAATTAATGAATGTTTTTAACTAACTGGTAATGATATATTATAACAAGAACATATATAGTACAATTAAAAGTATAATTGTTATTAAATTAGTTTGTAACATATTTTAATCCAGTATATATGAGGCTAAATACTACACACACAAAAATGAATGATAAGGTATGGAATTATGCCTCAATTTACATTCCATTCAGTATTACTTGTTATTATGGGCCAATTCACTATTATTTTGTAAATATACTGAATTTATAATGTTATACCTTGAATACCCACATTATAGTGATATTTTAAATTTCATTTATTGTCATTACTTTCTAGGGAATATGATTCAAATGTTTCAAAGTGGTATGGGACACATTGGAATGTTTAAATGTTATTCTCCTCAAGAATGTTCTTAAGGGTTATCTTTGTAGTATCACCTCCTTTTTTGATTCATATATTTATCATGAAATAATAACTTTATTGTAAAAAAATTTCATTTTAAATTACCATGAATATCCATATTATCAAAAAATGGATATTATTGTATCCTAAACTGTATATCATTTTACATACGGCATTCACATTGGTAGTTATTTGATTAACTCTGAATTGTTGATAAATTTTATCTTGTCCTCAATATGGATACATTTTTATAAGGAGAATTGATTTTATAATATATTAGGAATGATTTTGACATGAAATAAATGTGTTGGGGATTGATTAAGGTATTCCCTATGGGCTGAACACAAGTTAATGCAATCCCCTCGATGCATCAACACTCTCACTAGGCATATTAGTTGGCCAAATAGTTTAAACTATTTCATGATGGTAAGGGTATCATGTTCCTGGGAAACATGAAATCCTATAATTAATAATTTCATTTATATATTATTTATTTATTATTTATCTATGATATTTTTCATCAATATATATATATATATATATTCATTTTATATTCAGTTAATTGATTTAATGGAAAGTGTTTTCAAATTCTAACTTTCCTATATTGATATTTCCTTATATTTTTATTTGTATGGAATGTATTATCAGTTATTTACCTTTCCATGTAAATTTATTCCCATTTATCATTATTTCTACCTCTTTAGTTAGCCTTACTAAGCATTTGATCTCACCCTTATTATGTTTATTTTACCCAAGTTATGAAGAAAAAATCTTTGAATAAGTATTCAAGGATGCAGTTTGTTTCATTTTATAATCTATCATTTTTGTAATTTCTATTTCCCAATGTATTGTGGGTATTATTTATGTAATATCACATTCTAAGACAACTAAAATGATTTGTCCTTTGTTATTTGATTCCTTGTAATCATGCTAATGTAATAAAATAATGAACTGGCTCTAGACTTCTGGCATCAGGATGTTAAAGTTGGTATTTGATAATGTTTAGAAACAACCATAAAAACTATATTTATAAAACATAGATTAGGTAACATAAACCTAATATAGAATTTTAGTGTGATTATAGAATAACATCCTAGAATTTTTTAAGGTCGATATTATGTTTTAATTCCTATAAATACATCCTTTTCTATATACTAAAAGTGGTCATGGTTCTGGCACAGATTTACCTAGGAGTATGAACTATGACAATGTGTTTCAGGCGTGACTTGGGGTAACATGGAAAATGAAAATGGACTTTATTTCACAACCGGTTTGACACTCTTGAGGGATATTCCTAGGACAATACATATTTTTTACATATAATTATGAAGTATTTAGAAGTAATGATTTCCCCAAAGTAGCCAAAGTTTATGATTCTAGGATTCATGATGCCTAAATTGATGTTATGTGCTATACATTATTTAGAGTTATAAAAACTTCATAACTTTATGAGATAATACAATGTATTTTATTGTTTAGAAATATAGTCTTTAAGTAAAAATCGTATCATTACTCATGAAAAATGTTCATATTACCCTATTGAGGATACAAATATAGCTGGTTTTTGAACTGAGTATGTTATTGATATATTAGGAAATATTAGTCAGGGTATGACAAAAAACCATACACAAAGTGGGAAACCTATTTCATGGAGAGAATTTCCTCTGATAGATCACATTATGAAACAGAATCCCCCATCGTTTAGTTGGGATAAAAATCCAAATATAGCTAAGAAATGGATTAGGTATCTAGAAAAGTTATTTATTTCCATAGAATACAGTGAAAAGGAAATGTTTAATATTTTGGTCTATTGTGTTCAAGGAGACACATAACAGTGGTGTTCTCTGATCTTGAATACATGGGAGGAAAGGTAAATTGAACTCATGGAATAGACAAATTTTAAGAAGACCTTATTCGATAAATACATTTTTCTTGATCAAGAAATTGATAAGAAGTGGAAGTTCCTTGGATTAAACAAAAAGGAAGAAGGGAGTGTAGTAGATAATTAATATACCTTTACATGAATATCTGAGTACGCTACATAGAATATATGAAAAACATTATTCAAGTTCAACAACTGCTTTGATGTAATTAAGCCATGTGTCATATAGGAACTAGTGTCTGAAAACATTTCTTAATATAATGAAATAGTTTTATGTGTGATAAGAATAGAGAAAGAATTCTACATTTCCTAAGTATTCACGGGAAATAAGGATAAGAATAGTTATTCTCAATACCATGAAAAGGGGAATAAATCAAATAATATGAATGGAAATAAAGGAATTTCCAACATCTGATAACTGTGGAAAGAATCACCCTGGTAAATTTTTGAAAGGATTGGTAGTTTTTTATAACTATAGAAAAAATCTCCACTAGGGAAATAAACGCAAAAGAAAGAAGGAAAATAAGGTTATTTGTGTTTTCATGTGTAAAGAGATGGGGAACTATGAAAAATATTTCTCCAAGTATAAATATAATATACCTTAGAAGAATATAAAATATCAAGGTCAAGCATATGTAATTGACACAACTGAAGTGGAATGATTAATGTACTTATGTATTTAGATTTAAGAAATATGTTGTAAAATTATTTTTTTATTATGTTATCAACATTTGATTTATGAAATTCGTAAGGATTATACTACAATAATTTTTTTAAAGAATTAATATCATATAATGAATGGTACCATGAAAAGTTATTAAGTAGAAATTTAATTTTTTTGAAAAACATGGGATTGTAGGAATGAAAACCCTTAATATGTACATGATGTTGAGATAACGATGAAGAAATTATTGGTATAAAAAATTATGGCAACCTTGGAACTGATTAAGGACTTTTTGGCATGTTCTATATACTATCATTGATGGAGATTACAACACTTTTGGATTTAAGGAATATATCTGATTACATGTGTCTTACATAAGGAATAAGGAATAATTCATGTTCCCTATAAGGTTTTTCGTTGATTTGAGTAATTTCCATATTTTATGAGGATACATGATGAAGTTATTCACCTGTTTTGAATGTGAAAATTTTGAGATTCTTCATATTGATTTAAGGTTAATGGTACATTGTTTTTGAAAATTTAGTGACTTTCCTTCAAAACTGATTTGATTCTAATTTTTTGTAAATGTACAAATTTTATAAAATGGTTTAAGTTGATCATTATATGATATTATTAAATTAAATATACAAATTCACCATATAATGCATCATGTTCATAGAGATGAAGCATAAATAGTTCAAGGAATGATAACAAGAAAAGAATATGACTTTAGAAACATATATATACTTGTATTCTCATTCAATGAATGAATTAATTAACTATAGAAATAAAATGGGTTTGAAACAAAAACGGTATCCTACTATCATAATTTTTGATGATATCATTATCATTTACTCAAATTTGTGGTTTATGGTTTTGTGGTAAAAAACGTTCATCTGAATATGTTCTCTATAACTCTCCATCATAACTTAATTGTTGAAATTTATATTTTATATCCATTTGCTATTTCCCACCTATGTTCTCCTATTAGGGAACCCAGTTACGTGACAATTGTATATTCCTTTATATGTTATTAATAAGATGTGATATTAACTATTATTATGATTTAGATATTTTAAGATTATCATATTTTCTATCCCTATATTACTTAGTTAATGTTTAAATTGTGAAGAAGAAATTTAATTAAGGTGGGTAAAATGTAACACCCCAAATTCTAATGTACGACTTTGTATTTGATAGATTTCATGAAATGCATCACAAAGTACATAAGAGAATAGAATATCCTGAGAATATACTATATATTTAATATTTTTAAAATATTCAATACATTATATAGAATATAATTAATGCAACACTAAGATATCTTGTATTGTATACAAGAGCTACCTTGCTCGATAGCTTGCGCTACACGCAAGACCGAGTTTCACCAAATAACAATGTATTATTTAAATATTGTTATTTAATATAATATTTTATTCCCTGGAAATTATATTAGTGGTTATGAATATTATTAACTATTTTATGAAAATTCATGTTTTATATAAATATAAAATGAATTCATTGGTTACTAACTAATCAGAAAATAAAATAAGAACCAATTGGATATACAAAGAAATATAATTTTTTATATGATTCCAAAGGATTTTTGTAATAATAAATATGGTTAATTACAATTTTTGAGGGATTATAAAGAAATATAAATATATTATATATTTAATGAAATATTTTTTATATTCATCTATTTTTTTATATGTATGAGATAAGAACAAACCCTATTTTCCTCATAAAACCCGGTATTTTTATAAAGGCAATTTCACTCGCTTTTAATAGAGAACCAATTTTATATATGAATTTTGAAACATTAATTGATTTAATATGTCAAAATAAACATCATAATTTAAATAGAAACATAATAATTTTGTCTAGGTTTCTTGATATTTTTTAAAACATTTCTTTTTTTAATGAATAGTAAAAAATACTGAATTACAGTTCAATACTTCTTTTTCATATAATTTATTTATAAGGGTAAATTATATTTCTAATTGGTTTTAAGGTTTAATTAGAAAATATATTTATCAATTAATAAAATTTATGTAATTTTAATCAATATAACTCTAAAATTGACTATAAAAAAGAAATCTTATGGTCATTTTTAACTTAAAAACCCATTTTGTCATCCTATATGAGGAATTAAATTTAAATTAATTTTTGCCACTTTTGTGATTTTACTTTTGAAAAATGTATTCTATATTATAAATAATAATAATTTATAGTTTCTAATAAGTTAAAATTATTGTTTTACAATATTTTTATGAAATTAATTAAAATTAATTACAATTATAAACGTAAAATTAATCTTAATAAAGTACTAAACCTTTATCTTCATGGCCCAAATCACATAGAAAAGTTTCAAAAAAAAATTGTTCAGAAATATATCAAACATAACCCTTAAATTATTTAGTTTTGTTGGTTTGGTATGACTTTTGTTAGGTAATAATATGTGTACACCTAACTTGTTTCCATAAATTCCAAGTGAGTCCTTTACATTCCTTATAAAAGGCCACCACATTTCCCCATGGCTCATAACTCTTAAACCACTTAAGTTCAGCAAAAATAATCCAATATAATTTCCAAATATCCCTTTCATGGACCTAAAATCATCCATTTTGGTATAAATCATTCCATGGAATCCTTTTAGTACAAACCAGAAGTAGTTACCTAATTAACAAGTAACGTCTTCTCACAAGATCTTTATTTTCATCTCAATTATACACCCCCAAAATATATTGATTAAATTATTATATATAAAAAATAGTATCATAAATATTCTAGATTTTTTTAATTTAAATATTTATACCTAATATTACCACACCTCCATCAAATGGGTAACGAACATACTGTTTTTATCAACGGTGAACTACTGCCTCATGAAATGATGATTGTTCATTTTTTTTCCTTCCCAACTTTTATGTTGACCATTACGATGAAAATTATTTTTATATATGATATATACTATTTTTATAAAATCTTTATGATTCTGTAATTTTTATTTACGACATACCGTTATGTTTTCCATATTGTGTACATAGGATAATTTCGTTTGAGGAAGTGGGAACTACCACCCCATCAAAGCGATATAACTTTTTCATTCCCTAAATGAATCATATAATGTAAAAGTTTAATAATCCTATTTAACATATATAAAATAGATATTATAATGGAATTATAATATACTTATTTATCATGTAGTTTTTATTCTTTTAATACCACAAATAGATGAAGGTAGTGTTTATGCGTACGTACTACCTACCATCTCTATAAATTTTTCACATAATTTCTAAAATCACAATATTATGGATTATTATAAATACATATATACTTATTATAAATGATAATTAAGTGATGTTTGACATTATTTGGATTATGAAACTGTGATATATTTAATTATAACCACAAATAAGAAGTTTAAACTTCCTCGATAAAACTAAGAAAATAAAACCAAAAATAGTAAAATTAATGAAGGTTGTTAAAAAAAGTGTAATGAGATATTATAATAAGTTAATACATGGTATTATAAACGTTAATATGCTTAGTATATTAGGAATTAAAATATTTTAGACTACTATACTGGAGGCTAAAATACAACACAACAAAAAAGGTTAAGGTAATGAATTTCATCTCAATTTACATTCTATTGAGGCTTTATTATTATCATAAAAAAATTCACAATTATTTGGTGGATATAACACCATTTTAATATTATATCATGGATCCCATTATTCTTATTATATTATAAATTTCATTTAATATCATACCATTTTGTAGCTTCTGATTCAAATTTTTCAAAGTGGTATGGGACACTTTGGAATGTTTACATATTACTCTCATAAAAAATGTTCTTAAGGGATATCTATAGAGCCTCACTTCCTTTTGTGATTTTTGACTTTCTCTTGAAAAAATAACATTATTGTAATCATTGTTCATTGTAAATTACCTTTAATATCAATTTTCTCATACAATGAATATTATTATTTCCTAAATTGTATATCATTTTACATACGGTGTTCACATTGATAGTTATCTGATTAACTGTGAATTATTGATAAATATGTATCTTTTATTCAATACGGATACATTTCGATAAAGAATTTTTTAATCCAATATAGGTGGAATGATTTGTACATGTAATAAATGAGTTGTGGATCATTTAAGGAATGACCTAGGGATTCAGGACTGGTTAATGAAATCCCATCTATGCATCTGTAGTCTCTTGAGGTGAATTAGTTGAAAAAAAAATTAAACTTATTTTGATGAAAAAGGTATCATGTGTGTGGGAAACATGACATCTGATAATTAAGAATTAAATTTACTAATAATTTTGTTATTATTTATTAGTGATATATTATGTTGACATATAAATAGATGCATTTCAATTTTATTTTGTTGATTTAATAGAATTTATTTTTAGTTTCTTAACTTTCAATATTGATATTTCCTTATTTAGTTATTTTTATGGAATGTGTTATCTGTTATTTACCTTTCTATGTAAATTAATTACTATTAATTACTTATTTATTCCATTTTACTTACCCTTAATGAGAATTTGAGCTCACCCCTGTTATGGTTACTTTCCCCAAGTTATAATGAATAAATATTTGAATAATCGTTTAAGGGTGCAGATTATTTCATTTTCAGTTTTATCATGTTTTTATTTTTTTATTACCCAACGTATTATGGGTATCATGTAAGTAATAGGTCATTCCAATACTACTAAACTAATCGGTTCTTTGGGATTTAATTCCTTGTAATCATGCTAATATAATAAAGTAATGCACCAGCTCTGGAATTCTGGGGTGGGTGCATTATGAACACCACATGAATCTACCACTCAGGTAGAATATGATCAATCCATAAAATTCACCTCATATATGAGTTCCTAATTCATCACCTATGATAAAGAGGCCAACCTGAAATTTTTTACCTACACTCGAATGGAATTACATATTCTATCCTCGAAAAACCTTACACTCAAGGTGTCACCTCCAACTATACTTGGTGAGAAGTAAGAAAACACTATTAAAGTAAGTTTATATTACATGATATATTTATATATTTATATATCACCCTATTATAGGCTCAATAATTCATGACCTCCTTCTTCTATTAGCATCTCTGAAAATAAGTGTTCGAAGAACCAGGACTGAAAATCATTCCAAGATAGTCCCTCATGTCTTCCCACCTAAACATGCACACCCCAATAGTGATTAGCCATTCCTTTGAGTATGTATGTATCTTGATTCATCCTCTACACTGCGGTGTCTCAAGATGCTCAAAAATCCTTTGAATCGACTTGATCCAGTTCTCAATTGCATGTGGTCCACTCTCACTATAAAATAGAAATTGGTGTTAGATCTAGAACTCTTGAATCAGGTGATCCATGGAATAATCTATGATTTGAGCACCCCTATTAAACCCTTGGATGACATTTACAAGGCTCACTCGAAGCTGGTTTTCAAGACATGACCCAAAATCTCTCAAATATGGCAGCCTTTCTGCTTGTACATGAACTTGTACATAATCATGTACCTACAACTCATGGTCTTCTTAGCCCTCTAGGTCTCATCCCAAGCCTTAAGGGTCTTAACTTCTGTATTCCTTTACAGCGCCACATCACATCCTACATGAAACTCTATTGGATCCTATCATTGTTACACCCCACGGAATACTAATATAATGGACATACACCCCATATGACAAATAAATACAATGCAGATAGGGAAATTAGTAACAGGGTGTCTTATCTCACTTCCATTAATATCCCTAATTACAACCACATCTTACTCCATCTGGCATCTTGGCCGCTTAACCACCCATATCAAGGCCAAGTATCACATATAAATCCATCCTCATGTCCCCTCGACTACTAAAATTGTAGTTAGACATCAAGTATTTCATTAAATTTCCACAAAATAAAATCTTTGAAATAAAACACCTTTTATAATACTTTTTGGACATTTTAAGAAACTCATCCCCATATGCCCCGGTCCATACCCATCCCGAAAAACCATGTTGCCTCAAATTTGACAACCACTTATCCCAACCTGGTGATCAAAATCACCCCATATCAACATCCCTACCTATTCTTATAAGATCTGGGACCATTAATATATAAATATATATATGTATATTTATATATATTACACATCACATAAATACTTAAATAAATATTCCATTGGGTTCACTTTTTCTGGGTTTATTGTGTAAGATTCCACAAAATATAGGCTATGAAGGAAAACACTACTTATCTTCCTTTGTTTACACATTAAAAAATCAAACCCCTCTTATCTCAATCGAGTTCCCCAATGAAAATCCAAATAATTTTTATCAAATCACATGCATATTTATTTTTAAAACAATCTGCATGGCTAATCCGAAATCATAATGAAAATTCCCTTTCCATACCATGCCAAGGGTCCAAAATACTCCCTGTCTATACCAGGCCCTGGGTCACATGTCATGAAATATAATAATTTACATTCAATATCACTCATGGTGGAAATTATATAAGATGTAAAATGATCAAGGAATAATAGCAATTCACACCCATGGAAACTTGATCTATCCCCCATGCATGGCGCAGTAGGCAGCAAAACATGATATCTAAACCTAGTTCGGACTATATCCTAATATATGGTCAACCATTGATAAATTAGTAAGACATACTAAAATATCAAAGAAACTCATTTTGTACCACTTGTAGTTCTGAGAACTGTTTAGCCACTCGAACAGTGCTACGGGCTAGAGGGCCACTAGGCCTTAAGAGTGCCTCTTCAAATGTCAAAGTATTATAACTAGAATATAGGGGGAAAGATGTGATATTGGGGAGAATATAACCTCTAGTGATGATATTAAAATGTTATTATATATATAGATAATCTATAGAAAATAAAGAACAACATACACCACACTATTAACCCGCTCGTGGGGGAAGTAAAATAATAGATGCATAAGAAATAATAATAAAAATAAGCTTAAAATTAGCCATTTTAAATATTAAACATCAAAATATATCAATTATAGAACATGATTACATATCAGGTTATACATGACAATAACTAAAAAAGTACAACCCATGGACGTTCTCATTACATACATATATGAGCAAGATTATATATAATAAAAAAAGGAAACACCAGCTAAGGAAAGATCCCATGTTCCTTTTCATCTATACAATGACAAATCAATCACTAAGATCCATCATCTAATAATAAAACTTTACATGAATGAAAATCTATTAATATTAAACATGTCTCGATGGTCTCATTTAGAGTGTGAGAAATAATCTCAGTAGGCCACCACCAATGTGTGCATATCTAATATCTGTTATTAAGAAAGAGTGTACTAAAATAAAATAAACAACACAAGTAGATCATATGAATAAACTTTCATCCATTGTGTTCAGAATCCACAATGATGAAATCACAAGAATCAACCTTTTATTGTATAATTGTAGAGAATAGGATCCTTATCATATAGCCCAAAGAATCCCCTGATGTATTAACCAGCCAGAGAGACCTCAGGGACCTCCTATAATATAGTCCTAACACCATGTTCCAATAAACACCTCATGTCAAAATCAAGTAACTAACATCCCAAAGGCACACCCAATAATCAGAACCTAGTGCCTCATACATCATCTCATTAGAAAACCCATCAGTTCAATCCACGATGTCTGAGGAATAATAATACATTCCCTCTAAATAATAACATCATATTCTCAGTAGACAATTTCCCTAGGAAAGGCAATGTTATTACACCCAATTATTCCTGGATTAAGGGCCTCAAGTATGGCGAGACTCAACCCCCAACCGATAGTCTCAACACAATAATCTGATAGATCATCATCATCATTGTTGATTTCTTTGGAAATCACCTCTATATATCACACTAAGTCATATATAATAGAGGCCTCAACCCATATGGGTGTTTAATACCACCTCATTATATGAGTCCTATTATGTGAACATGACATTAAATGTTGCAATATACAACATGGGTGAGAATAAATCACCAAATAAATCCCTATTACACATCATTTGACACCTTGTTCCCTTGTGAACTTATTTCAAAATCTATTTTTAATCACCATATCATATCACTTAGGCCATGCCCAGAACATGAAGGCTTGGCTACCTCAAACTGACAACCATGTCACCCAACCTGTGATAAGTATCACTCATGGAATTTGGGCCTCACCCAACATAACAATCACATTTACTTGAGTCAGGAAATCATGACCACTTCAAAACTTAGACCAATCCTGTCCACTTCTAATGGAAATTATCAAAAGTAATTAAATTGATTAAAAAAATTTATAAACAAAACCCACCCACTTTTCTCTTCCAGATTTCCTAGGCCTCACGCTGGGTTCATACAATTTTTAGACTTGGAAAAACATGCCCATAGGCATCACATGTGATCAAATAATAAATTTAAAGGTAATGAATCAATTAATTAGGGTCACACTCAGACTACATAATGATTATATAAAAAAAGAACACTACAAAATAAAATAAATTGTGTATAATGACAAGAACCACCTACATCAAGTTGGTAGAAGCTCGCATGTCTCACTATAGCCTCTAACTTGATTCAATTTAAAAAAATCGGTATTTTAGACGAACGCTTGGAAAATAGGGTAAACCAGCATTCATGGATTTAGCACTCCATAAGGAGAGAGAAATGAATAATATAATAAAGAGTATTTCTAGCCTTATTATTATGCATCCAGTTCCATAGACATATTGTGAAACAGATCTAGAATGAGGAAGGTTGGTCAATTCTTAGTTGAGGAAGAAATGAGTGGATTTTTTCTGTTGTTCAAGCGGTGGAGACTAATACAAGGAGGAATTATAGATAAAGGGTATATGAGTGAAATTTATATTTCACATTATTAATGAGACTCATGGTTATCTCACACAGTTTGGATAACCTTCATTAACCTGTGTGGAAGACCATTCCTAAAGCTCGACCTTGCATATTTTCCCCGCACGATTTCCCAAACCCTGAGGCGAACATGAAAATCACCTTTTCTAAAAAAAATCATAGGTTTCACATGTATATATACCCCCACCAATACGTCTTGAAAATTTATGTCCAAAAAACATGGAGAGCCTCATGGTTAAACTATGGAGTCTGCATAGTTTTTTCAAATCTTGTACCTAAGTCTTTACAGCATGAAAAGTTTGGTGTTCAGCTTCCGATGCACATAAAAACCCAAAAAAACACCTAAGAAACTTGTATATAATTAAGAATAATCTAAAATCAAGGTCTTGGGTCTAAGTAAACTCTCAATATAATGTTCTATAATCCTAAACGAACTTCGTCTACCCACCAAACTCTGAAAATTCATAATGGATGAGGATTTGGCCCACTCTAAAATCCTAAAACGTTAAAAAATAAAATCACCATATATAGTTTGAAATGTTTTGATATATTATTTATATTTTATGGAATTTTTTCTATTCATTATTATGATCACATTATCAATGAAATAACTAATGAAAATAAGAGGAAGTGTTCCTTTTAATTGGCAGTCTAATGATCCTAAATCAATTAATCACAGAATAGTGGAATAGTGATTCTTTGGTGTAGTGAAATATCACCAAGTATATGATACTTTTATATAGAAAGTTGTGGAAACAAGTGAAATATATATTTTCATTAATTTTATTTATGATATTTTGATATTTTCATTACATGATTAATGATACATTTTCTTTATTATTACAAACATGATAAAAAAATCCAATTCATGGTATTATAAAAATATAAATTGATATCATTTTTCAACCCCTCTAGGGTGTATGAAGACTTTTTTTATATTTTGTGGCATCAGATCCAAAATGTTAAACATGGTAAATTCTTAATTTTAAGTAATATTGTCTTTAAAATTATTGGTTAGGGATAAAACTATTAATGTAATGGTAGAATTAATTTATTTTGTATTGAATTTTCAAATAAAGAATAATTTTATGTGGTTTTATATTTAATCCCTTTGATTTAATTTTTACTCAATAACTATACATTCGATTCAAATACATGAACCAATAATGTTTGATTTTACGGAACTAGATAAGAAGTTTTTCAATACATATGAAATATTAAAAAAATTCATTATATGAATGCGTATAAAATCATATGAAAATGAAGGGTATGAATTATAAATATTCCATGTAAATATGGGAAAATGTGTCAAATATTTTTAAAATTGATGAAAAGGTAAAAAATTTATAACTTTAGATTATAAGGATTAATTTTTTCAATTTGAATACTCATAAAAATAATGGAGATACCAAATTTTTCAATATAATTAATGAAATTGTTAGTGAATTATGAGGACAAGGAGAAAATATGAGTATGTGGAAATTTAGAAGAAAATATTGAGAATAAGTTCACATTTTAATAATGTAAACGATTCAATCATCAGAAAAAGGTATTTATGTAATGTTACACTTGATGATTTATAAAGAAACATGGTGCCACAAGAGATAATAGTGAATCTATGAGGAACATAAAGCTATCATTTTAAATAAATTCAATTAAATTAATTTTAGTGACTATAATTGAAGGATATATAATGGTATAATGAATTAAGTGAAAAAATTATCACTATTTAGATGTAAATTTAAGAGGAAATGTAGGTTTCAAAGAAAAATTAATATAACATCATATCTATCGAGAGGTATAAATTCTCAAAAGTATTTTCCAAACCATGTGTGTTTTGTTGTTTTTATTCTATTAGAGGTTCTATAATATTTCAATGGTACATTATAGGGAGTTAGTAATAGGTACGAGAGTTCTCACTTTGTGACATATTACATTGGGTACACAATGGACTTGTTTCTTGTACCCCACATGCATGGTAGAAGGGGTATCCCCTAGAGGAATATCGAGTGGCTGGTGACCATGGGGAAGGTACCCGATAGGGAACCAGGTATAAGGTGGAAAGTGACCTAGTACCCAATGGTCACGTCTGTGTTTTTGAAAAATGAATAATTGGTTTTAATTAATTGGTTAAAATTTTGTTTAAAGGGGATATGCTACCCATGTTTGGGAATATCCACTCAATCCAACTCCCCCCTATTCCATCTTCTCCCCCTCTAAATATTGTATGTCCCTTGTTAATCATTAGATTTTGAGTATCATAGATCCTAGTAGATCACCAATGGTAAATATATCACTATACTCCACTATGTTCTAGTTGTGTTAAGTTTGTATGAATTTTACATTCATTGTTCCCTAATTTAAATGATTATTACTTATTATATGATTTTTTCGATGAGAGTATTATTCATAATAATAAATAAATCATGAAGTATCATATAGTAACAAGGTAGGTGGTCCCTAATTTTCCTGATGGTTTATATGTGTTTTTAAATGACATGTGATATATAGTCTCACTACATATATTTCATTGACCTAAATTTAATATGAATTGTTTCCATTTCCCTTAATGAGTAGTGTATAGATGTTTAGATACATAAAGGATGATTTTATTTTAATTCCTTTGGCCTTACCTCCATTGACTATGATATTTGAACTAAATTGTATTGAATTTATACTCAGAATCCAATGTGGCTTCTTTGAGATATTTTATGATTTTTTAGTACTAGTTCTATTATTTTAGCTTCCATTAATAATGGATGTTATTATTTCATTTTTTTTCTAATCTCATACTCACATCTAGTGTATGAGCTAATATATCTATACTTTATTTTATTTATTTATATGAGGGATTTTTTACGCACTCCTTTAAACTATGTTGTCTTAATGTTTTAAGACATTGTGATTAAATTATAGAAAAGGGTTTGTTTTTGAGTATTGATTTTAGAGGTATGGATATTATTCCTGGCCATAAAATGTTTATTTATCTTATAATATTGAAAATATTGATGTTTTATTTCTGGGTATAATATACTATACAGTTAATATTGATATAGACCTATAATTCCATCCCTTGATCTTAGTATTATATTGTGCTATATCAAGATTCTATCAAGCAATGATCAGTATATATTGGTGGAAATTTTCCCTATTTTCATTACATAGAAATTAGAAGGGATCAAGATTCCTGATGGATGATAACATTTCAGACTCAGAATATTATCCCATTGGTATTACAATTATCTTGATCAATATGGGTGAGACTGTATGGACATGTTTTGGATTTCATTTTTTTTTATTTTTATGTATCTTGATTGATATACCCATGGTTTGATATTATTATAGTTAGAATTTCCTTTTCCATTGGTCTTATATTATTTTAATATTAATTCAAATTACCTATGAGTTGAGATTATATAAGTTGGTTTAACCCTTCCCCTTATCCATACGTCACCATGTTACAATTGATATTATTATAAGATGAGACCAAAATTAACATGGGAAAAAATATCCTATTGTCCTAAAATTGACATGAGTTTTGGTTGAGTTATCAAATGAATGAGACTAATACAAGAATGTGGTTGCATATCCCTTTTTATTTACATTATTATACAATGTTTTGAAGATTCCATTTGGGTGGAGAAGTATAAAATCATGCGAATGTACATCCCATTGTCCGTATGGATTTTTATGATACGTTTAAATACATGCTAGCATTAATCGAACCATATATGGCTACTCTACAGGAGGCTAGTTAACCACTTGGGTCCATTACATCCATTACATTTATTATTATTTGTTTATTATTATATCATATCGCTACATGAACAAACTATTATATTATAGAATTTTATACGTAAAATATTGGTGGGGGGATAAATATTAGTACTCACTCCTTGTTTGGGAACTTTTGTACCAAAGAATACCTTATGGTTCAGGATCCATGCAAGGAAAAATTTTTTATTATTAGTGGATATTCTGTGTAGAATGGTTAAATTTGAGAGATGGTAATGTTAATGGACTTTGGAAAAGTTTTGTAGTAAAAAAATATTATATTATTTTTTTCCTTTTTGAAATATTATCTACCCATGAGAGATCTTATTCATATATTTAAGATTTTATGACATTACAGTTTGCAATTTTTTTATAGAAAGGGTTATATTTTATTTCTGTGACTAGAACATATTTGAAATTTACCTTTTATCTATTTGATTTTTATTGAATATTTATATAATAATAATTTTGTAATTTAATGTTATTTTTACCAGTGGGTGTAGAATCTCTATGATATACATAGACCATTGCTGGTATTAATTAGCCTCTATGATATAAAAAGGTATTCTTGATGTTAGTGGAACCTAGTTCAGTCATGGTGGAACTGAACTAGGTTGGGGATTATATAAACTGGTTTCAAATATCTTTTTTATATTCTTACTAATTGGGATATAGTGAATAGTATATTAAATGTGGTCAAAATCTGAGATAAACCACAGTTCATAATTTAAATTTCAGTTCAAAACACAAATAACATACTAAAAAAATGAGAAAAAGAGTAATATTATTTTGACACATTTGAAAAGAAATAATTATGTAATTTTTTTGAATATAAATTATCCCCACATGAATCTGATACGTGATGTTCTTGGTACAACTCAAGGTGTCTCTTATGAGTATAAAATGCAAATTTTAGTACCAAAACGTTTCACTCACTAAAAAATGAGAAAATTATCTCTGATTGTCTTTATAATAATGGGAAATGATTAATAATTAATTTTTGACATGTAGGAATCATTATCAAATAAAACCCACACATGATGTGATTGGTAGGACTCAGATATCATGTTTCAATTTTAAAAAGATATTTTATTAAAAATACACAAGTGGGATATTGAAATCTGAGCAAGCATATTCATATTATTTTGATACTTTAGGAGAACTATACATAATCCATTTAAGACATGTAGAAATAATCAAAAAATAACTTATAAACATGGTGTGATCTATATGACTTCATGTGTGTCCTTTTATTTTAATATTCAATTAATATTTCTAAAAAAGACCACTGAAATACTCAAAACTGAGAAAAAACATTCGTATTCGATGAGTATGATTCATATGTACCTCAATTCGACACATATGTTCCCCGTATAACTCAAAGTGTTCATTATCAATTTAAAATTTACATTTTAGTACAAAAAAGTGACACTAATTGAAAACTATGAAAACACAGTCAAAATGTCATGATTGTTTGGGGAACTATTCAAAATTAGTTTGTGATGTTTATTAATCAGTCTCAAGTAAAACCCACACACGATGTAATTAGTATGACTCAATGTTTTTATTTCTAGTTTAAAATGAAATTTTAATAAAAAAACATGTAGTTTGATGAAAAAAAAGAAAAATAATTCATAATGTCTTGATAATTTATTAAAACGATCTGTAAGTCATTTGGGACATGTAGGAATCATATGAACATCAATTTGACACATGATATGACCGGTATGACTCAAAGTGTGTGTTTTTATTTAAAATTGACATTAATATAACAATAAAAGACAACTAACATACTCAAAAACAAGAAAACACATTTTTATTGTTTTGATACATAAGGAAAAAAATCTATAAGTAATTGTTTGATGAGTAGAAATCATAATCACCTCAATATAATACATGATGTGCCTGGTATGACACAAAGTGTATGTTATCTATTTAAAATTTACAGTTTAGTAGAAAAAAGTGTCACTCACTAGAAACCTAGATAATTGTATTATATTATCTATATAATTTAGGAAAATAATTCATAATTAATTTTATATTTATTGAAATTATTTTCACATCAAACCCACACACGATGTGACCAGTACGACTCAAAGTTTGTTTTTCTAGCTTAAAATGAAATTTTTGTAAAAAACACAATTTTCATAATCAAGACTAATAAAACTTATTCATATTGTTTTAATAATTTAAAAAAAATGATCCATAGGTCATTTTGGATATTTTGGAATTATCTAAACATCAATCCGACCCATGGTGTGATAGGTATGACTCAATGTGAATCTTTTATTTAAAATTTAAATTAATTTTACCCAAAAAGACAACTGATATAGTCAAAACTAAGAAGGCACTTTCATATTTTTTTTGATACATTAGGAAAATGATCTATAATTTATTTTTGATTAGTAGGAATCATCCACACCATAATACAATACATGATGTACCCTATATGACTCAAATCATCCGTTATCATTTTAAAATTTACATTTTTGTAAAAAAAGGATCACTCACTAAAAACCAAAACAAATGTGATATAATTGTATTGATAATTTTGGTAAATGATTCATGATTCATTTTTTAGGTGTAGTAATCATTCTCAAATAAAAACCACACATGATGTGGCTAGTATGACTCAATGTGCCTATTTCCATGTGGGATATGTAAACCTGAGAAAACACATTTCAATTGTTTTGATACTTTATTAAAATAATCTATAAGTCCTTTGTGATGTGTAAGAATCATCTACATCTCAATATAATGCATGCTGTGACTGGTATGACTCCATGTGTGACTTTTCAATATTTAAGTTTCATTTATGTTTAACATGCACACCACATCTCCAAAACCTAGCAAACGATACTAGATTATTTTTTCATTATTTTATCTACTATTTCTCTATTAATTTCATTCTCATTTTTTTATTATTGTTATTTAGTAAAATTTCAAATAGATAATTATTGAACCGGAAAAATGAACTATGTGACATGCAGGAATCTACCACAACTCAATATGATACATAGTGTTCCAGGTATAACTTAATTTTTAGTTTAAAATTAACACTTTCTCCTTAATTTTTTTCCTTATATTATTACTAATATAAGAATTTATTCATATATAGGTGCATTAGTTTTCTCGAGTAGGGGTGGTCTATTATTTTATATATGTGTTTTATTTTTATCTATAATAGTGTTTATTTCTTGTATTTGTGATCAAACATTATTTCATTTAAATTCTACATTTGAATCTTATTTTTAAAATTTATGGTTTTGGTTATGGTATTTTGGTTTTCTATTATAGTGAACCATAGTATTCCCCCTTTTTGGTGTTATAATGTGCTATAACATCACACTATTTTATTCCCCTTTATCAATTCTTATAAAAGCATTGGTAAATTATGCCTTTATCATCACTTTTACAAGATATTAAAAATGATTCCTTTATTAGTGCTTTTAGAAGGGATGATAAAGGATTCCTTTATAAATGCATTTATTAGAATGGATAAAGGGTCTATTTATAATCATTAAAAAAAGGCACTGATAAATGTTGGATTTTATCAGTTCTTCTAAAGGAAATGATAAATGGGCCTTTATCGGTTCTTTTTTTAGCGTTGATAAAGGAACCATTTATCACCAACATTCATAGACTGACAAAAGACTATGGATTTTAACTACTTTGTGTTAGTCAGTTCTTTTCGAGTGCTGATAAAGGCCAATTCTAGCACTATTAAAGGCCACGTTTTTAGTAGTTTCTAGGTATGGGACTGTTTCTCTTATTTCTAATTTTAATACATCATGTATTCTGAGAATATGATGTGTGATTTATTTATTTATGGTTTTACTCGTGGAATAGAGTATAAAGGGTGTG
The DNA here is from genome assembly GCA_963277665.1 of Viscum album. Lineage (NCBI taxonomy): Eukaryota > Viridiplantae > Streptophyta > Magnoliopsida > Santalales > Viscaceae > Viscum > Viscum album. Next base: position 2,122,275,970 of record OY728141.1, on the reverse strand, counting down.
TGTGTGTTCAAGAATTATTCTTTTTATGTTGTATTCACATGAAATTAGTATACTTGATTATGGTTGGTCACCATGATTTTGATATAAGTATTGATTATTTAAAATATCTTTACCAATATATATAGAGTTTTCTAACATAAAATGATAATGGTATAAAAATAATTGATGTATGATTAATTTATAATATTACTAATTTATAATATAGACCATATCTGTTTCTTGATTTCTACACATGAGAGAGTGACTAGTTAGTGATATTAGGGGAACCTAAGTTATGTATGACCCCTTGTATACTAGTGTGTATGTATATCATTGAAATATGTTCTTCCTTTACTTTTTATCCTATCTATGATATCAAATATTATAACAGACATGTTTTGAGGCATGTGTCTATTATTACCGAAACATTTCATGTGATGAACTCTTATTTCCTTTCTGGAGGGAGGGGATGAGCACCACCCACTAGTTACTGATTTAAATCCACTAATTTTTCATGTACTTTATCTCAATAAATATTGTTGATAGTGTTTTCTTTTGGTTATTTTTAATATGTTACCCATAGATCCATGAGTGGTTCCATTGATGTAAAATTTTACTAGGCTGTTCTAGTAAAGTCATCCACCTATATTTATTAGAAAGGGTGGATTGTAGGTTGTCAATATCCAGGTTACAAAAATGTAGACTATTCCTGACAACATTATGACACCCCCTAGGAAGAGGGTAAATATTATTGTGTATACACTTCAAGAACTAGGGAACCACTTGTGAGATGTTTTAGACTGAGAAAATTATCATGTGAGGCTATCCTAGTTGGAATTTCAGGATTTATTATTGATAATTTCCTTCTTGATACATAGAGATCAAATAGGTATTGATTTTTTATGCTTCATTTTTAGGAGGCCATGTGAGTGATAGACTATTCCACCTGTATTATAGAGTTTCTTAATCTTTCACCTTGTTGGTTAGTGATGAGACCAATATGGTTCACCATTTTTCGAGTGGGATAAAGAATTCAATTATATATCAAGATATAATATTTCTAAATATTTCTTTTTTAGGGGACATGAACCCATCCCTCATTAAATAGATGAATATGGTCAAGAAGATAACTTCTTTTTTATTTTGGGTCTAGGAGTGGACCCTCGAGTAGCCAAAAGTGGTGTTTTTTTCAATCAAACTAGAGTGTTGATTAGTCATATATTGAATTTGATGGATCATAATTTTCATCATATGAGTGGACTCCTCATATTTATTATTAGTTTATTGTAATAGGGAATACATAATCTCATTACCAGTGAGTTTTAGGGGGTGTCGACCATGCGAGTGTATAGGGAATCTGTAAAAAAATTAGATATTTTTTTCCATCCAATGATTGTAGTGATATCCAATCTAAAGGACTAATAATTATATCCAATATTACACCATAGGCTGGTGGGTGTAGTTCATCCTTCTAGTTAGATAATAGAGGCATTCATTGTTCTTAGATTTAATAGAGGTAGTTGAGTGGTTCTCCTTAGGGTATCCAAGGATCTGGAGGTGAAGGTAAAGGCTTAGGCTATTTATAGTTTAGTTATTATTATGGAAAATTCTAATCATAATAAGGGACTATCAACTAATCATTGTATGATTTTTGTTTCATTTATTCTTTATTCTACTTTATTTTATATAAATGCTTCATATTAAATAATATGTACCCAATTTGTTGAGGATCTAGGGTTGTTTGTCAAGTATTTATATGAATTTATGATTATAAATAAGAACTTATGCATGAGATATGAGGGTAATTATATATTTATAGAGAGTTCCATTGTTATTATTGGTTAAAGGAGTCTATGGGGTTTCTTTATATAGGATATATGAAATTCCAATTTGACTGTTTTAGATGGATTGGCTAACTCGTTATCGATTCGATATCAACTTCTATCACCAATGTGTATCATTCATGTCTACTAAGGTTGATTGTTATACCATTTGCATAGAATGGTATTTTCTAGAAGTTCATTTGGGACCTAACCATATATGCAACAATTTATCTTTCTTTCTACTATTTTATAGTTTGAGGACATATTTCATAAGGACTTATTCGGTTTTCCACCTAATATATAGGTAAATTTTATGATTTATCATATACAATGCATTGATCCAATATTTATTCCTCCTTAAACGATAGAACATTATGATCATAAATATTTTAAGGTTCCGCTAGAAAATCTTAAAGAAAATAGATTCATTCACCCTAGAACATCCCCTTTGGGTTCTCTTGTTTTTTTTCTAGGAATATAGATGGTTCATTACACTTATCTGTGGATTACCAAAAGTTGAACCTAGTTATATCCAAGAACTCATATCCTCTTACATATATCAAATATCTATTTTAAAAACTGAGGGGAACCAAGTGGTTCTCCAAGATTTAATTGATAATAGGTTATCATCAATTAAGAGTGATGCCTTTTTATATTCATTATAATACATTCAAATGTATATGTGTCCTATATGAGTTGCTTTTGATGCCATCCAGATTAATATACATGTAGATAGTGTTTATGGCCATGATGAATTGGGTCTTCCATCTATATTTTTTTTTTACTTTTTTTATCTTCATCGATGATATTATGGTATACTCACATTAATTGGAGGATCATTTTTATTATTTGGGATTGTATTAGTATCAACTATATTCCATGCTCTTTAAGTTTTGTTTCTAGATCTACATGGTTAACTTCTTGGGGAATGTGATATAATATGATGATATACTATTATACCCTAAGAAGTTATAGGTTGTTCTTTTTTGGGAGTAATACAATAATGTATTTAAGAACAATAGTTTCCTAGTTTTGTAGTCTATTACATGAGATTAATTCAAAACTTCTCCCATCTGGAAACACCAATGATGACCCTAACTTGAAATTAGGAAAGGTTTGATTATTATGATCCTTGTGAGGTATCCTCTTAGAAGATGAAGGTATGGTTAACATCAGTATCAATGTTGAGATTACCTAATATAATTAAGGACTATAACCTAAATTTTAATGCATCAGGGTTTCGTTTGGAATCCCTTATTTTAAATATGGGAATGCAGTTTTTTATGGATAGAGGAAAATTATTTCATGTCAGAATAATTATTTATCTTGTGATTTGGAGCTAGTGTAAATAGTTCACCTTTTGAGGAGTTAGCATCACTAATTGTTGGGTGATAGGTTCATGATATATACTGACCACAAGATCCTTAGTTATATCTTTTCCTATCATGACATGAACCTTCAGTAGATATGGTGAGTTTAGTACCTATGGTCATTGGATCAAATATGGAAGATACCATTGTGAAAATAATGTAGTGTCCAAAACATTGACTAGTCATACTCAATACTAGGTTTCTCTGAGTCTGTTATTGATTGGTAGTTGATGATCCTCTTCATTGAAATGCGTCTTGATGTTCAAAATTGTTATATCGGGGTGACCCTCACCCCCTTGACTATGAAACCCTCACTCTTGGAGATAGTGATATAGTTTAAATTTTCTAACATAGACTATTGAGTTTTGACGGATGTTATATATTATAGAGGGCCTCTACCCTATTGGTCCTAGAATGATAGTAGGATCCTGTATATAAAGGGCTCAGTGGTGATCCCTTACAATATATGTGAGAAGAGAGTATGAGCCTCATTTGTATCAAGATAGTCTGTTCACTTAGAGACTACCAATATATACCTTAACATAGGTAGGTAGTATTGGTGTCTTGAGATGAATAAGAATGTGATGGATTAATTACACGATTATTTACCAAGAAGTAATTTAATGTTGACTGTTAGAGATATCTAATACCTATTTATCCATTACCCATTCCTAAGTAAAAATTAGAAGATTTTAAAATGGATTTTGTGATGTGGTTGTCATGTTCACCTCATGGAAGCGATGTAGTATGGATTATCATTAATAGGTTTAAAAAGGTTGAGAATTTCCAATCAATTAGGGAGACATGTTATATTGATATGTTGGGAAAATTATATTTCTATGAGAGATTAATATTTAATGGTGTTTCAAGGAATATAATTTTTGGATCACGATTCCAAATTAAAATCTCAATTCTTGTCAATTCAACAAAAGGAACATGACACTCAAGTAAATTTAATCACAACATGTCATCCTTAGTCTAATGGAATGTCTTATCACTCTATTTGAATATTAGAAGACATACTATAACAATGTGTCTTGAATTTCATCATTTCATGTGACATTCATCCTTCCTTAGTAGATATATCCTATAATAATATTTATCCGGTATTAATTCATATGGAACCTATTGAGGATTTTTAATAAAGATTGTTTCAATCACCTCTATTTTAGTTAGAGCAAAGGCAGTCTCCTATCATTGGCTCAGTTCTCATTCAAGAGACATAAAATAATATATTGTTGATTTTTTATACTATAATAACTATATAAATTTGGAATGATTCATATGAACATTGAACATTTTTTCTTCTTGAGTTTGATGTAGGTGAATATGCTTCCTTGAAGCTTTCACCGTATTTGGAGAATCGGAATATTCAATACTAAGAAAATACATCACCTAGGTATGTGGGTCCATTTGAAGTCATCATGATTTTTGGTATAATGGATTACTGATTATCACTTACATTGAGTTTACATATTATGCATGATGTATTCTATGCATCTTTGCTTAGGAGATACCACCCAGACCCTTATAATGTGATCAACACCGATGATATTTAACTAGAGGTGGATGTATACTTTTGAGAGTGACCCATTAATGGAGTGTATTAGGGTTATAAGACACTATATAGGTATAAGGTACATCTAGTAATCATGTAGTGGCAGCAATATCGTATCAAGGATGAGAGTAGAGAACTATAGGCTCATATCCATAGTGGTTGGAGTTCTTAGCTACAAATCCTCGATTGAGTATCTTAGGGAAAATATATGATATATTGTGGAGGTTGAAACATACCACTTATCCCAAGGTATTAATTAATTTAAAGGAATTCCAAATCAGGTTTATTATTATGGTTTTGGTAAATTGGAGGATTCAGAAGAGTCTGTGAGTTTTTTTGAGAGTTTAGATCTAGTGTGGAATTTTTCACCTTGTGATAAACACCATTGGGTACCTAGGAGTATGATACCTGTTATTAGGTGTGAATGGAAGAAGGGGGTATCCCTTGGATTTTAATATAGAAGCCAATGAACATGGGGAAGGTACTTAATAGAACACCATTTTCTCAGTGGAAGGTGACCCGGTAGCTAGTGATCACATATGAATTTAAAAAAATGGCCTTAACCAATTGATTAATATTTGTTTCAAAGGTAAACTCCCCCCCCCCCCCGCACCATCATTTTAGCCTAACCACTTGACCTTGATATTCCCCTCTTAAATTTTCACACCCTCTCAACATTGTATCACACTCATTCTTCCCCATATTTGAGTTTATTTGGATGAGGTAGATTTTCAATGGTATGGTTATCTATCCTCATCCCTTAGTTATTGGATTGAATCACAAATTTAGTACTTTATATCAAATATTCTCTAATTTTGAGGATTTTTAAGATTCTATAATTTCATCCAAAAGAGGTCTATTCATATGATGAAATTTATCATTAAGTATCTTAAAATAATGAGGTAAGTGATCCCTAATTTTCTTGAAGATGTATATGTGTTTTTGTGTGATGTATGATATGGGATCTCACCACTTGTGTGAAATCAACCTAAATTAAATATAATTTTTTCCCATGTCCTATACGTGTAGGGTAGGGATACTTGGGGAAATGAAATACCCCATTATTATTATTTCATGATTCCTTAGCCGCTAATGGCCATAGGTTTTGAACTAAATTGTATGGAATTTATTCTCATAATTGAATGGGGTTATCTCAAATTAATTTTTAATTTTTAGACTTATTTAGGTAAATTTATCACCCATTGAGTAGGTATAAATATGTGCATCATAATATACGACCATGATTATACTTATAGTGAGTGCTTGTGATAAAATAGCCACATTTCAAATTGATGACATATATGATGGGTGTGCTTCCCACTCTTTTAGACCTAGTGGTTCTAAGGGCTTTAGACCTTTGGTTTGGATAATAGAAAGGTGTTGGTGGGTGATGACTAACCATGAATGGTTTTTTTGGGTTTGTATGTTATAACCATCCTGAAATAAATAGTTACTCCTGTTATATTAAAAATATTGATGTATTTATTTGAGGATTAGAGATACCTAAGGATTGTGACCAATATAGATCCATGTCACCTTTACCATGTTATTAATATTATATTAATCACTATTAGGATTCCATCAAGTTAATATTAAAATAAATAGTATCCTATTTTACCTATTTTGTTTGCATTAAAATATATATGGTTCAAAATATTTGAGTGTTAAGATAATTATAGACATATTCCTATATCTCATTGGCCCTATTATTTTTATGATTAAGGGTTATGATTATCATATGGTGAGACAGTGTAGACAGGGGAAACCTTTTCACATTATCTTATATTTTTGTTCTATGATCGACCCCATGGGTTGGGATCAGTATATCAATGATACACTTACACTGTGGTTGTATATTTTATTGAGATTAGATCAAGTTGCCTACATGTATAGATAATATATGTGGGGTTCCCATTCCCTTTAACCTTAAATCTCAATGAAATAGTTTTGATGCTTATGGGTTCTGACTAACACTGATATGTGTCGACCTCTCCCATTTTCCTGACACTGATATGATTTATAGTTGAGATATCTGAGGACTGAGACTATGTATTCATGGGTCCACCAATCATTTTTTTGATACATAGTGGTGGATATGCCTTATGGGATAACATCTTTATAGGAATGAGAATGTACTTCCCCATTATCCATATAGTTTATTTTAATATTCTCATTGGAACTCCCAATATTGGCCAAAGAAGGTGTGGCCACACCCTTGGTGGTTAGTTAATCACTCATGGGTGTAACTTCTATTATTGTAATTATTATTTTCTTTATTATTCAATTATATCACTACATGCATGCACCTATATATTATAAACTTTTTTAGAAACACTATTGGTGGTGGCCTATTGAGTTGTAATCACAACCTCTTTAGGTGGCCTGTAAATTCAAAAAACATTGTGGTTTATGATACAAGTGGGGGAAAGGAACCTTCTATTTATGGTTGTTATATGAATAATACTTAGGCCTATGATACTAGATCAAGCATATACATGATACTATATTTTTATTCTTCTATATTATTTTTATTATTTTTTGGATTTATAGTGTACAATATATCCATGGTTAATTATGTTCATATATCTATGAATGTGTGAAATTACAATTCTATATTTGATATAACACATGATATAGTGTTTACTATGATCAGCGCACAACTATTAGGTTCACCATTACTCTATTTTATATATTTATATATTTATATATTAATTTCACTACAATTTATGGTTATCTATACTAGAGAGGGTATAGTCTACCGATGATCTACATAAACCCTCTACATGAGTTGGAAACCTCCAGTGTATGTGGAGGTCTACATAAAGTATGTGGTGCCTGGTTTTCTCACGATGGAGGTGAACCAATCTAGGGATGATACATATCTATTTTAATGTTTTAAATATGGTATGTTTTTTCACATAGCTACAAGGATTCAAAGAGTAAAAAAGGTAAATACGGTGAGATTGATTTCTTTAAAAATGAAAAAAATAAGTTTCCTTATGTGAAGAATAATAAATATGAATTTGATTGTAAAAATATAGGAATATGATTTCAGAGAGGAATTTATGTGAAAGTGTAGTATTAAAATGATAATTTATCCTTTAAATCTGAATTACTGTTTTATGATATAAAACATGTTTTAATTAAAATATCTAATGATGTAAAAATTAAAATAAAGTACATGATAAAAAATATGGAGTGGTTGAGTTAAACGATGATCAAAGAGGATCTCTTATGAAGATTGGAATTCAATTTAATAAAAAAAAATACCAATTTATTTGAAAAAATAAAATGGTTGTATTGACGATATTGAATAGAAAATAGAATGACTTAGTCATTTGGTTAAATAAAATTCTGTAGAACATTAAAATTTAAATGATGTGACAAAAATTCTTTTTAAAATTAATATGAAATATAATTTTATTCTTAATCTTATTTCATGTATCAAGAGTATATGAATGTAAATTAAATTACTCTAAGAGGATGTAATGATAGTAAATTGGAAGTTTAAATGGTTGAGATAAAGATGAAATTTGGAAGCTTCATTACTAAATTGACATGAAAAAAAATAATCATTTAAATTTCTAAAATATCAGAGAAAGAAATGGTCATATATTGTGGTAAAATGTAGACATTTAAATGAATAATAATCATTTATGTATTTCAATGTGAGTACTAGACACGAAATAATGATGGAGAAATTAATAAAAATTATAGAAGGAGATTATAAAATACATAATTCAAGATTAAATAAATTTATAAAAACTAAGGTACCATGGAAAAGAATATATCTTGGAATGTATTTATATGATTGAAGTGCTGATTCTATTATTTTTGGGGACACACAATGACATACTATGAAGCGGAAAGAAGTCACCTCATAAGTGAAGTAGTTGGAATGAGATAGGGAAGTAAATAAATGTATCATATGAAATTGATAAATTCATATAATTAAGAACATGTAATAATTATCATATAAGTAAAAACTAGGGACCTAAAAATTTCTCAAATAATCAAAATATCTTATTGAATACAAATAATAAAGAAGATAATGAAATCCTTGTTGAAGTAGAGTTAAAATATATAAATAATTTCAACACATCAATTCATGATTGTGTATATTCATCTCACAAGAATGGAACTGTAGGATACTAAAAAAATGAGAGTCATGCAGATAATATGATTCACAGTGACAATAATGTTTATTTAAAAATCAATGTATGTTGAAAAAATAATATTGATGAAAAATATTAAATGAATAAAAAACTATTTTTTTGGATCGAGTTTTTTATAATATATTACTTTTAAAATAATACTGTAGGTAGTAACTTACTATATCATTAAATTAGATGTGTTTTATATTCAAAATAAAATTATGAGATGATTTAATTCAAAGAATAATTAAAAATTGAAATATTTTAAAAGTAAATTGAATTTATAATAAAGGTTTTATTTTATTTTAAGAATGAAATAACTTGTGGAATCAATTTATTTGGAATATACATAAATAAATAATAACTAATATCTCAAAATTTAAGGAAGTAAATGATATAAAATTTCTGAAGAGACAATGTGAGAAGTATTGTCATACATGAAGTAAAGGAAATATGGATCAAGATTATAGTTCCCTAGTTTCAATAGGTATTTTTCCATTATACGATTTAATTAATTATGTTGAAAATTTGATTTTTTGTGGAGAAATATGATAAATATGATTTACAACTATACTTAAGACTGGATATTTTTAGGGGTGTTTTCTTCATAAGGGAATATGAGATGGCCACACCTCCTATGTGATGGCGGAAACTACTTTGCAAGTCCCTCTCCCCCAGGCGGGGGAGGAACCTTCAACGTCTAGCAAGGGTCTGGGCTTCTCTTTCTCCCCATTTTCTAACACTAACCTTATTTTCCATTTTCCTCATGTACCGTTGTGTCTGAAAGTTCCAGATTTGTTAGTAGGGTTCCCTAGTCTCCAAATCTCACTCGCGGTGTTTAATTAATCATATATTCTATTTAATCTCACTATGATTTCTTGGTTCAATAAGTGACACCCCTCGGTCCATTTTTTGATAGGAATTTATTCACGGCGTGGGATTTATAGGATCGAGCGACCGTGGGTTTTATCGACAGCAAGCATAAAATGATCTGTTTTGTGTTAAAGGATGATTTAATCAAATCCTAGTCCATCACATCATGTATCTTCAATGGATCTCATTTCTACCAATTTCAATGGGCATACGACTTCCATATATAGCGTGATTCTCTTTCAGTGGGTACTTGGGTGAATTTCCCAAATCTTCCTCTATCATTTCCAAATCCCTCGGTTATTAGAATGATAGGTAATATAGTAGTTATATACCTATGCTCAGATATATTCACTAAGTATTTATGCCATCCCATTAACCCATGTGTATGTGTGGAATTGGATGCATCTAGAGTACATTATGATTATGTTTGGATTACAGTTGGTGAAGAGTTTTGGTGAAAATAGCATGAGGTATATGAATCACGGTCTGAGATTAGTTCGGTCTGCAAAAATTTGGTCCATTCAATGGAAACCTATCGGCAGGGGGATAAAACTCTTTCTAAGTAGATGGGTGTGGATGAGGATAAGGAATCAAATGATAGAGATGATATATTTCTATTTTTTAGATTCTAGAGGGTTTGGTCTCTGAGTTTAAATTTGTAATAGGTGTGAAGGGTAGATCACTAGATATGAATTAGTTGGTGTCTTATGTTTTTTGTCTCTTGGGGGAAATATATGGGAGAACTCATCAAATTCTTCCTACAACATTAGGATAGGAGGGTTATGATATGTAGTAGGAGTGCTCTGGTAGTGGTCTCAACCTGGTGGATACAAAAATCATGGATGGTGGAGGTTCCAAGATACCGGAGGCTTTATCTTATGTCGAGGTAGTGTGCTCAGGTACTGGTACTAGTGCTTACAGTCAGGGAATGTCATCAAACTTCATTTTTATGAGAAAGGATATGGTTGAACCCCAGCCTCCTATGCATCCTTCATAGGTGTATATGAGATATGATAAGTCGATATCAGGTGGTGCTTTGTATCCCCCTTTTGAGGGTCCCCAAAAAATCATCGAGCATTACTCAAATGTGGAACCGACGAAGATGGATGACGGTGCTCTCAAGACTCCCTCTGATGTCTTCTTTTCAATAGGTGGAAATATTTAGGAATAGGTTAAAGGGAGTGAGGCAGCATTCATAAAGAGTTCTAGGGAGGTTCTAGGTATCATGATGGGTAACCATTTTGATCTCTTCTCATATGATTATCCAATCCATAATTCTGAAAATTTCATATTTAGATCCTTTGTGGAGGAGAAGTTTCATGAGAATAGGTCTTGTAATAAATGTTCTATCCACTTTGCAGGCGATACAGAGGACTACTTTTAGGGTAGAAGGTATCTAAGTCAGAGGAGGATTAATATCGGGAGTGGAAACTAGAAATAGAAAAATTATTACTCATATTTAACTCTACCAATGGAGACCAGATCTACAAGGAAGTCAAATGAAAAGTAGAAGTAATGTTACCCCCACCTCTCCAAGGTGCCATGTCAGTAACAAGATATTCAAAAAATCATTTGGACTTACTAATGAGTTCAAAATAGGTAATTATTGAAACTTTTCTAATAATTAAAGTGCTTGATGAAGAGGCTGAAATAATGATGTGAAGGGTTATAAGGGTGACACCCAATGAAGAGTAGGGAACCTGGATCGATAAGCAGAACATGATCCTAGTAAGGGGATTCAACAATGGAAAGATAAACATAGAGGAGTACATCCAGTCTTGGGAAAAGATGTCATTAAGGTTGAAATATCTTTTGATGGAGGATCCATACACTAAGGTAAACAACATCTCAAGGAAACTATTTAGAGAGATTAAATCTGGTAGGATGAAATTTAACCTCAACAGCTCAGTAATATCCTTTTTTTCTTGAACATGGTTTCACACTATTTTCTTTAATAGTGTTTGAAAATAAATATATAATTTTGAGTGAGTGAGTGGTTTAGAACACAATTAAAAAAATTATTCATAACTTCCATTAGTGTCAACAAATTATCCAGTATCTCTCTATATTTATTCACATGGTGAGTAAAACCATGAAATAAAATCTTGTTTCACGCTTAAGAACCCAAAACATGATAATGGTTAAACCCATGGATAGAAAAAACTAGAGATGTAACTATTTGTACCAAGGATAACTGAATGATTTTTTGTTTTGATACATATATTTTCTCTCATAACCTCTATTATCATTCTTATCTAGTCATAAGTAAATTTATGGTTCTTTGGGGAATAATTTAGTACTTCTCCATCAATGAAAAATATTATTCCTTCAATCATCGATCTGGTTGATGAATGGTTGAATTTTAGAATTTTAGAATTCTATTTAATTGTTAAATATATCTATAGAATTATTTGATTATTCTTAAATCTGAAAACATTGTGTTTAGTTTTTACATAATTTGATATGGATTAATGTATTTCGTTCACCATGGTTGGGGGTTAATGGTTTTATCTTATAATTTTAATTTATGGATTTGTAAATCATATATTATTGGTTTTTCAGAAACTAAATCACTAGGTAGGGGACTTTGATCAAATTTATTATTTGGATAATTTATTATGAACTATTAATTTATTCTTTTTAATTTATGATATAATTATTATAATTCTTTAAAAATTAAATTTATATTTAAAATTGTATATTTATTCAATGTTATTTTTTGATATATTTTGGTAGTTTTTATAATTATTAATTTAGAAATATATTATTAAATAAATAATATAAATTTTCAATTATGGGAAATTAATCTATTTTGGAAGTCTGAAAATGAGTTTTTTTCAAAGCTTTTGGACATGTTCATTTTCGGAAAACAAATAGGGTTTTCAATTTGGGGATTTAATTTTTTTAAATTGATTAGTATTAATATAAATTTTGGATTTTTGTATTAATTAATTTTTAGGACTAAGCCTTGAAAACAGGTTGGACAGTGATTTGTGATTTGATCATTGATTTATATATTTTGTATAAATAGTGCGTGCATGTGTTTAAAATCATTAAGTGAGACCTTGGTGAAAAATATCTTAACACTATCCTTAGAGATGGGTGTCCTAGAGAGAATATAATATGGTTGGAAATGTTATGGATAGTCAATGAAAAAATATGACACTCACTGTGGTGTGATTTTTAGTTGTTTGTATAGAGTGAATTACTTGGTTAAGATAGATGGTGATATTATAATGAAAATTGGGATTTAAAATTAGTTACACATGGGAATATTTATCATAATAAATTTATTTTTGGAAATATGAAGATACCATCATAATTTGGAAGTATTTTCTTATGTATTATGAAAATAAGTAGTTTTATTTAAACATATAATATATTATATTTTTTGAGTTTTAAACTTTCAAGGTGAAAAGTAGTTTTTTTAAATTTTGTAGATTAATGATTTATTTGAACCACCTTTAGTGTATTTTGGAATTATTTTTAAAATAATATTTTTTATTTGGAATGTTTGGATTAATAAATTTTATAGTTTTGAATTTTTTTTATTTATCATGTATTATTATCATTTCAATTTTATTTTCTCATGCATGGATGTGAACTTAAAAGAACATGTTGACATACTTGGATGTGATATGGATAAATATAAGACTTAAATATTTATCAGTGGTGAGTCCTAGTTCTGTAATGAATTTGTAGGGAAGTATATGAGGCTCATATATTGAATGTTTTATTTTTGTGTCAAAATGTATTCCAATTATTTATTAAAATGTTTTTTATTTGTAATACATGTTGTGTTCACTCCTGAAATTATTTTAAAATTTTTATTTATCTTTTTCATACATGATAATTAATTTTTTTTGTTTTAATATTTAGGGAAAATAATTTTACATGTAATTTATTTATATAAAAAACATTCCATCATCCTTTAGAAATTGGGGGGATCACTTAACTCCATGTGACGTCCCAAATCGGGTCTCAAGATTCAGGCTCAATGGTTTAGGTATTAAAAAATGATGTCATATCATGGGGGTTTGATTCAGGCATTGGAAAGTCTTATAGGCATGCAGAATATGATTTTTAATACTTGAAACATACCCACGATTAGAATTAGATATCCTTTTATGGTGAACTTTGAGTTATTAGTGATTTTGGTTAAAATAAGTGTTTCTAAAACCCTCAAAGGATTGTATTTCTATCTTGTTAAACCATGATGGTTTGAAATAGGAAATATTTCATGCATCATGGTAGACATGGTATAGATGTTATCACATGATTTGATTTTAGTTAAAAGGTTTTATTGCATGAAAATATATTTTTATTGACTCCTTGGTTGTAAACATTCAGAATTATTTTTGAAATGTTGTTGGTTATGATAAATTTGATTGACTTATTGTGATAAACTAATTAGAATGAAATTATGAAATTGTATAATATTTAAACTACCCATAACTTGAAATAATTTTTCTTTATAATGAATGATAAAGAGAATATATGGTTTTGATAGATATTTTTTTGTTATAGAAGTGTGATATGATAGATTTGGTTGGACATTGATGTGGGAATGGAGTATGAGAGCATGTTCATAGTAAGGCCTACTGTAAAAGATATTATAGAAATAATATGGAATGAAAATATTTATATACCTAGAGAGGTGTATAGGGATTCATTGATTTGGAATAAGAATAATCCATTATTCTAGGAAGATTTAGTACTACAGTATACGGAGCAGATTTTGGAGACTATCAACTAAATTTTCAGGTTTTTCAGAAGTAGAGACCTTAAAGATTTGGTATAGATGTTAGTCTTTATAATAACCATCTCAATATTTTTATATGTTTATGATCAGGATAATAAGGTATTATGGAATATTTTTAATGATTAATACTACCCATAGGAGTATTATTTAGATAAATCTTGAGAATTTCTGGACTTCTAGATAGAGTATATGTTCAACATGGGGTATGCATAAAAATTTAATGGGATGGTGAAGTATATTATTGAACTAGTGAAAAATTAAAGGCTCAAGGATTTGAGGTTTATCTTGTAACTATAATTGGATACATTATAAAGGATTATTCTTCTAAAACTACCGACTAATGTAGATTTTTTTAGTACAAAAAATTTAGAAGAGGATCAAATAAAAACACATGGAGGAAAAATTTATTTTATTCCTTGGTCAATAAAATGAGAAAAATTATTCAAAAATCATAATATTCTTCTTATTTATTTCTAGGGAAAATTAGTTGATGTGATTTCTTAGGTTACATAGGGAAAATCATCACAAGAATTCGTCTAATGTGCTTAAGTGGGTCACCCAAAACTGAAGAGTCTAAATAAATTTTATAAATATTTTCAATGTGGGATTTTATTCCAATTGAATAAGAGTTATATTAGGTTATAATTATTTAGTAATATTTTTGAACCTGAACATGTGTATGAATTGAGAAATTAAGTAAATGCACTAAGATAGGTCGAGTCAGTTACTTGTTTTTTTGTGAAGACCTTATCAAGATGAGGGGTTAGCACCTCATAAAGGTCTTGGGAAGATCTTAGGAAAAAATTAAGTTATAAAGGAGGTATAGGTTGACATATTACTATTTATAGTGTTATGTAACATCCTGATGTATTTTTATATTATTTCAACATTATTTGATATTGGAGGATCACACTCATTTATCTCTATAAGATTGGTTGATCTCATGGGGTTTCATCGCATGGAGATTAGGTTGTATTTAATGATATTAGACACTCCACATGGTGAAAATAATGAGAATGGATTCATGTTTATATCATATTTTATAATTATTTTTGACATTGAAAACTAATGGGACATTTTAGTACATGAGATAAATATGTACTATTTTATTGTCAAGGTGGTTTATCTAAATCAATTTATGTCGATAATAGATTGATATAGTTGAGGAGTTATATTTTTGTAAATTGATGGAAATATCAATAATTTAAAGTTCTTTTGATATATTCATATTAGTAGGGAAGGTTAATGGTGAATGATATTGGATCTATATCTTATATATTGGGTTTCCCAGTACTTTGGGCTGTGGAAGTGATGTTTTCATGTAACGACCCAACCCTTTATTAATGAAAATTCCACTTGATCTAATTAAATGTATTATTAGGTAAAATGGTTATATATAAAATATGGACTTCCTTGATTTTATTTTTTTGAATTTTAAATATTGTTAAGAATTGTTATTGTTGATAATATAGCCATTGAAAAATTATCACGTGATTAGTATAAATATAGGGCTTTAACAAATCTAATTTCTTAGAGAAAGTATGTGATCGCCTCATACTATAGATTTTATTTACATGAATCCCATTTTTCAAAGCATGGAAAGGAGGTAATGTCACTGGAATTCACTCAAGAACAAGCCTAAATCTATATTCAACACATTAAGCTTGAACGGAACCACCTGTGGGATATGTGGAAGTTAACAGAAACTACCAGCCGAGCGATGTTATTTGAACCACCCCAAGAGTCTGTCACCATCAAACACCTAACCCTTAGGTCTCATGCAGGTGTTATAAGGGGTTATGTAAAAATACCCTAGCACTATGATTTTGTAATTTTTTTGTATAAATAATATACATTCATTTTTTTATTTTTTCTTTGTAAATGGGTTTTAAAGCACGAATAGTATTTTTAGTTAATTTTAAATTATGATATAATTTTTGTTCAATTAATTAATTTTTTAATTAAATAATATTTTAATAAAATATTATTACTAAATTACTGTTTATTAAATATAAATGGTCACATAATTTTTTTTGAATACAATTGTAATTTTTATTATGGTTTGAAAGCGGTTTTTGTCAAAACTTGTGAATTATCTATAAATGTTGATTTTTATTTTAAAAGTAAAAATACATAGATTTAGTGAATTATTTTGATAAAACGAATATCATTTTTATACTCAGAACCCAAAAATTATCTAATGGTTAATTTTTCATTATTTTCCGAGACAGTCGAATTTTATGGTAAAAATTAAATACAGTTTAAATATATAATGTGTTTTATGACATAATAATGACCCAATAGTTATGTAATAAAATACTATAAAAGGTATGTTAGGCCATTATATGTTTTACCTATAAAATAATGTGATTTTATATTATTTGATTAATTTTATTGTTCCTTAGTGGACCCTCTAAGACTTATAAAATATTTTAACATTTTATAATGATTTCATTTAGAGTATGACTCGCCTTCACATAAGAAAAAAACATATTTTAATAATTTAGGTCAGTGAACATATATAATAATTTTTCCCCTCCACTTTGGATAAAACCATGTTAAAAAACTACGAGATGATTTGTTGTTTGGTTTAGTTTAATGTGTAGTGTCCAAAACCTAAATAATAAATAATTCCCTCTATAATCCTATATAAACCAACTCAATATCCCATTCCTCTTCACTCAGACCATTTGGAGCTCTACCAACCTCTTACCTCTTCTCTCTTTATAACCCTCCCAAGGCTCCCCGAGCTCCCACAAATCCTCTCCCAAACCTCTCTCAATCCATTGGGATCACAGTTCCAAGTAAGGGATCCTCACTTTCCTTCCATCCATTTTTATGGCAAAGTTTCCTTATATTGTTATATCATTTTATTTTCAATTAAAAATGTTGGGGAATAATTTTTAATATCCCCTATACTTCCCAAATTATGTTGGAATTATAAGATACCCCTTTCACTCTCATTAATTCCTCCCATGTACACTCATTATTGTATTGAAATTCCCTAAGGTGTTTTTCTCTCCTCATTTATATTAAAATTATTATTTTATATTATTGATATAAATTCCATTAAATATGCTAGTATATTATATTAAATGACTCCCATAATTTACATTTCATGTATAAATTATGAGATACCCCTTTCACACTCGTCAACACATTTTATGATTTCTATTTCATGTCATTCTCTTACCAAAGTTACACCAAAATTTCCATGCCAAAATCATCGTGTAAGTGAATACCATATAAATATATCTATCAAGGGTATTAAACTTCATTCACATGTACTTTTTTATTTAGGAATTACATTTATGTATTCCACATATTTTATTCATGGAATAATTTATGATTTTTAATGAATCCATATTGTATGATCTATGTGGCACACTTATTCATGAAATTAAATGACTAAGAACGGTACACCCCGATAGCGCTCCAATGCATTGGGTAGAATAATAGTATCATGATATGACATGGGAAATTTGGATTTACTTGTTCAAATTATAGTTTAATGAGGTTTTACTCATGCTCAATGTGTAATGACCTTGGCTCATGCTAATATCATGTTAATTTTTGTTTCCACATCTCCAAGTTATGTTAATCATGCTATATCATGCCCTTATGTTCATGTTTCTCTTATTCTCCCTTGATATGTGTAACATCCCGGTTCTGGAAGCCACCTAGAGGCACCCCGTACCCGGTTGGTCACATGGCCTCAAGCGCATATCCCCGAACACCAACGGCTGCCGACTAGGAGTGAGGGCCTTGGGTGTGAGAGGGGGAAACTAAGCCCTCATTGGTAGAGTACACAGTGGGAAAGAGAAACAATAAACAACACATACAAAAGAGGAATCAGTAAATATCCAGCAACAGTAAATAGTTGAAGACTAGACCAATAAAAACTAGAGCACACATACATATATGAAATGATGCATGATACATATGTTTAGGAAAGCATCCAAACAAGTCACAATGATGGAAATACAATAGTGCAAACCAAAGTACAAAATAAAGGTAAACTGATAAACTCCTCAGTATCACAAGCCTTGGCTTGGTCCCATGCTCTCATGCTCCAATGCATCAAGTACCTGAAGTCGAAGGGAACATTCCCATGTCTATACCTGCAGCAATATAATCAGTTTAGGCCCAAAAGTATGGCCCAAATAGGGTGTGAGAGTAAATCCCAGTATGAAACCACCCGAAGACCTATTCCTAATAGTCAATCAGCATATGGAAAGTAATAGTACAGTAAGCAGTAAACAGTCCGCAGTAAACAAGATGATACACATAGTAAACAATCCACAGATCAACAAGAAGTTATAAAGCAAACAGCTAACCACAAAAAGGAATCCGTCTGGGAAGTACTCACAGATATCCCCTCTGGTTATATCCAAGAAGTTTTAACAACCCTCTGGGCAATGCACTCAGCCTGACCCCTCTGTTTTGGTCATACGAAATTATAAGACTCCCTGAGGAAGCATGCTCAGTCAACTCCCATTATAGTCTAAGGCAGTCATGGACTCTCTAAGGAAGATCAAGCAGTCTAATCCCATTATAGCCCCACGGTCTAGAGACTCTCTGAGGAAGCTCAATATATCAATTCCTCATATAGCCTCGGGTCTATCATAGACTCTCTGAGGAAGCTCACTTGGTCAATTCCTCCTATAGTGTAGAATGGTTTAAGGAAATTCACACAAAAAAAAGAGTTTCGGAGGAAGCTCACTTGGTCTATCCCCTTGTAGTCTATATAGTTCAAGACTCTCTGAGGAAGCTCACTCGGTCTACCCTCTTGTAGTCTATAATATACAATACTCTCTGGTAAGATCACTCGGTCTATCCCATATAGTCTATAATGTCCAAGACTCTCTGAGGAAGCTCACTCGGTCTATCCCTTTATAGTCTATAGCACCAGGTTCTCTCGGCCTCGTTCCAGTCATTGCATAATAATTCTATAAGGACAAAGTAAACCTACAGAGCTACATGGATAACTAGTATACTATATAAAAAGCAACGTCAGGGAACAAAAATCCATCCTATAGTCACAACGCATGAAAAACATGTATAATGGCCAATAGACGGAACAAGACCAAAAGGTCATAAACAGAACAAGGCATGGGAAAAACATCCAAGCATAGAAATTATGCTTATAGATATCCAAAATACCTCTACACAAGCATACAAGCAAGGCAGGAAAACAACAGGGAAAAACAGTAATCACACAATACCCTATTCAATGGTATTGGTAGAAATTTCACATAAAACTCAAAGACTTTGAAGGGAAAGGAACAAACAACCTACATTGATGCTAGGAGATCGATATACTTGAACCACATGTCTTGAATATCTTTTGAACATCATAGATCTATGAAAATTCATAAAAATCTCAACCCATGATAACTTGAAAAAGAGGAGGAATTAGGAAACGATGCTCTAGAAGAAGGAAGATCTTACTGCAGAAGTTCCAATGCAATTGACTGCGGTTGATTCAGAGAATGAATGGAGGATCAAGAGCTCAGAGATGTTTCGCGGCCATACAACTTCTCTCTGTTGAAGAACCCAGAGAAGAAGAGGGTTCTGGGGTTAAGATGTGACCCTGGTCCGTTTAATGAAAAAAAGAAAGTACACGACATGTACTAAGATTTTCCGTACTCCGCTTTAGCCGGCCTCCATGTCACCCCTACATGATCATGTGTGAGGCCCGGACACGGTCCGCACATGGCCTCACACGGCAAGGGATTACATGTCATGTACTTATAATGTACTCGACGTGTACTTCAAAAATTTTCAGAGACTCCTCTTTTCCCAAAAACTCCATAAAAAGGAAAAACATTCCTAAAAATAAGATCTGGATTCTTACAAACTTCCCCCCTTAATGAAAGTCATCACTGAATTTCCCTAGTGTGGCGTGGAAGATGAAACCCTGAACAACTCCGGCCACTACGATCATACATCAGCCTCCCTCTCCCAAGTCTTGTCCTATACTCGCCTGTTCTACCATAGCACCCGTACCATTGGAACGTACCATCCACAGAGAACCTTCGTACTACAATATAAAATTCGGATAGGATGCTTCTCAAATGATGCATCCACTTCGATCTCAACCTCCTCAGGTTGAAATACATGAGACGGGTCTGAAAAGTAACATCGAAGATGAGAAATGTGGAAGACGTCGTGTATAGCCTGATACCTCTGAGGTAACTACAACTGATAGGAAACAGTCCCAACTCTCTCCAACACCTCAAATGGACCGACGTACCATGGTTAAATCTTACCCAGTCTTCAAATCCTCTTGTGTCCCAACCTCGATGCGACACGTAAGAAACCCTAATCCTCGACCTCGAACTCCAGAGGTCGTCTCCGTTGATCCGCATAAGACTTCTGTCGAGACTATGTCATAGCCATCCCCTTATGAATCAACTCGATCTGCTTTGAGGTCTCCTGAACAAGACGAGGTCCTAGAAAAGCTACCTCTCCTACCTCAAGCCAGAAAAAAGGTGATCGGAATAGCCTACCATATAAAGCCATGTAAGGTGCCATATAAATAGTCACCTCAAAACTGTTGTTGTAGGCAAACTCCACAAGAGGTATATGCTTTCCCCAAGAACCTCCAAAGTCTAGAAATCAAGATCTGAGCATATCCTCAAGCACCTAAATCATATGCTCAGACTGGCTATCTATCTGGGGATGGTATGATATACTCAAAAGTACCTGTGTACCCAAAGCCTTCTGAAACCCCTTCCAGAACTGAGAAGTAAAACGCGCATCTCTGTCTGAAAAAATGGAGTGTGGAACTCCATGTAGACATACAATCTCTCAGATATACAACCCCCCTAGCTCATCAACACTAAAGGTCTCCTTGATTGGAAATAAGTGAGCATCCTTCGTGAGTTTGTCGATGACAACCCACACTACATCGTTCCCTTGGGGAGACTTCGGAAAACCAGTCACGAAGTCCATCACGACATCATTCCACTTCCACTGTGGAATGGGTAACAGCTATAGAAGGCCTACCAGTCACTGATCCTCTGCTTTCACCTGTTGACAAGTAGAACACCTCCGGAAAAAACCAGCAACATCTTTCTTCATACCTAGCCACCAATACTACCGGTGTGGATCACGATGCATCTTAGTGACGCCAGGATGAACTGCCCAAACTGAGGAACGAAAGACCTGCATCATCTCCTCGCATATGTCTGCTAGAATCCATACACGTCCCTAGAAACACAATATCTTATCCTCACCTACTGTCCATCTAGAAAGAGATTCCCCTCCTAAAAAACTCTTACACATGACTAGGCCTTTCGAGTGTGATGGATGCCTCATTCGTACACGATCAAGAAGAGTTGAGGTAAAAGCTACATACGATAGAAAGGTCTTCCCCTATTTGTCATGCACCACCAAATGCATCTCAGAGTACTGGGCCATAAGCTTCAACTCACTAATGGCCCCCCGAACAACCTATATCTGAGTTCTCCTTCTCAATGCATCAGCCCCTACATTGCCCTTTCCTGGCATATAGGAAAGATCAAAGTCGAAGCACTGAATGTACTCGACCCTCATGCGCTGTCTCAAATTCAGATCACGTTGAGTGAAGATATACTTGAGACTTTTTTGGTCAGTGAAAACCACAAAATGATCTCCTAGAAGATAATGTCTTCAACAACGTAAGGAATGAATAACAACTGCCAACTTGAGATCGTGAATCAGGTAATTCCTCTCCTGTGGCCTCAACATATGAGACCTGTACGCAACAACTCCATCTCCCTTCATATGCATAACTATCAACCTGATACAAAGAGCATCGCAGAAAATGGTATAGCTCCAGCCCAGCTCTGGAAAGACTAGTATTGGTGGTGAAGTTATCCTCCCCTTCAGCTCCTGAAAGGATGACTCACAAGAATCTGATCATTCGAACTTCGCCCCATTCTTGGTCAGACCGATTAGTGGGGCTTATAGGCATGAAAAGTCGTGTATGAATCATCTGTAGTATCTAGCCAGTCCTAGAAATCTCCACATCTAAAAGATTTCCTTCGGATGCTCCCAGGGATCTACTACTCTCACTTTCTCTAGGTCTATTGATACTCTTGTCTCTGATATAACATGACCCAAAATGTGAATCTAGTCCATCCAAAAGTGGAATTTTGAGAGCTTAGGATACCACTGATGCTCTCTCAGTGTACTCAAAATGATATCAAGATGAATAGAATGGTCGTGTCGAGTTTGAGAGTACCACAAGATATCGTCCAAGAAAACCACCATGAAGGAATCCAAGTAATGATGCAACACTTGGTTCATCAGTGCCATGAAAATTGCAGGTGCATTCGTGAGACTAAACGGCATAACCATATACTCGTATAGACCATAGCTACGCCAGAAAGCTGTAAGAGGTATATCAAGTGGTCTAATGTGCAAATGATGATAAACAGATTTCAAGTCAAACTTCGAGAACACTCGGGCTCCTCAAAGATGATCAACGAGATCATCGATCCTTGGAAAGGGATATCAGTTCTTGACTATCTGCTGGTTCAACTTCTGATATTCTACACAAATCCTGAGGGTACCATCTGCCTTCTTCACAAACAGAACAAGGGAACCCCAAGGAGATTTACTGGGTCAGATGAAACCCTTTGTCTGCAACTCCTCCAACTGCTTCTTGAGCTACTGTAACTCAAGTGTTTCCATCCTATAACGATTAATGGACATAGGTGCTGCTCATGTCACGAGCTCAAACGAAAATTCAACCTCATGTTCTAGAGGAAAACCTGAAAAGTCCTCTAGAAAGACATCTCTAAAACAATCTACCACTTGAGGAAAGTCTAACTGTGAAGTCCCCTGGTCATCCAGATGAAGACTAGAAATTTGAGTTGTAACTCCTCCTTGCCCAAGACGCTCTGGGCCTACTCTGATCTCTTAGACATCCAATTCACCTATATAAAGAAAGGATCCACCCTCTAGTGATACGAAACTCCCCCTACAGTGATAATAGTCAAAAACATCTTGGAAGGGGACTAACTAGTCAATTTTGAGAATGGCATCATAGCTTGTCATCTCTAGGACATAGAAATCCCATAATAAGTAACACCCTGCAACCTCAAGAGGGAACTCTCTACACTGACGTACACTAACCTCTCTAGTTTCCAACGGTGTGTCTAGCATCAAAGTATCGGCAGAGGAAAAGATGCAGAGCCCAAAGACCTTCACAATAGAAACAAAGATAAAACTATGCGTAGCACCAGTATTGAAAAGAGATGTAGATAAAACTGAGGATACTAAGATCGTACCTCGAACTGTAGAAGGGTCGAGATCTTTCTCCTGATGGGTCTCCTCCACTTCAAAAGTCTGGCTTGTATCGCGGCCCTATGACCCTACCTGACCACTCTGAGCTGATCCACTCTACTGTCGCTGGTAGCCTGGTGAATGACCACCACGGCTGCGACCTCCACCTTTTCCTGAATAGTCGGAAGAACTCCAGTTTCCAGACTAGTGAGAAACTAGCGATTCATCTCCTACATGCGGGGTTATAGGGGAACCCCTACCACAAGTTGTAGGTGAGAATATCTGACAAAAATGCTGAAGATGGAACATCTTGCAACAAGATCAGCACTCCATTGGGTCTCTCTGGCACTGAGGTCTAGTATACCCACTTCTCCCACACTGGTAGAACACCACCTGGATACCATACGGTGCATCCCACCTACTCTGATCTCCTTGAAAGGTCTACATAATCCTCAGAAAATCTTCCATGAACCGCATGTCGGCGCCTACAACTGTTATAAATACTGGTGCCAAGGCTGGCACAGTAGGAGGATCTACAGGAGGTCCCTAATCGGACATATTCGGTGTCTGATAATCGTCTTTCAACTGACATACAATAGGAGGAAGTCTCAGTGGGATAACTCTGAATGGTCAAAATCACACCTTATATCGTGATTATCAAAGACTGGGAACACAAGAGTACAAGAGGGTAATTAGATAAAGAAACATTCACGTTTTACAAAATATGACTACACAGTGTGTATAAAAACTACACGGTGTGTCCTTCTAATCCATTCAGATGGGCGTGTACCTCTGCCACAACTAGTCGTGTAACGCCCCACCCACACGGCTTGTTGTCCCCACACACGGCATGTACTTGAACTCTATTCCCCTTCCCGAGTCTCCTTACATGGCTAACCCACACGGTCCTCTTAATCCTAGACTACACGGCGTGTTCAAGAATGAAACGACATGTATTAGAAAAGGTTTCAACGACCTGTGTTTCTAGCTACACAGCTAGATACACGGTTCACTCTACATGGAGTGCTCCCTGAGAACTCGGTGTGTATAGGAAGGTTTTCCCCGAACCGTGTTGTTCGTGACACAACCAGGTACTTAGGATACATGGCACATCGTTTGAAAATAGGACACGACGTGTATAGTAAAAGTCTCATCCACCCGTTACGTTAGCCACACAAGTAGACACACGGTTACTATAACACGACGTGTATTTACTGTACACGGTGTGTTTCCGGAAGATTTTTCACAAACCCATGTTTCTGCTCACACAATCCGTGACATGGTTTAAAAACTATATGGTGTGTATTAATAAAGTACACACCGTTTATTTTATGTTTTTCCGGGTAGTAGCTCAAAAACTACTCCGAAGCCCATAAAACACAGAAAACAAGTGTTAAGGTGCCAAATTATGATCCATGAGGTCCCATACTCCCCGCAAATCAAAGTTTGGCATCTCATACATATCATATACAAGGGAACAAGTCAATGATCCACCACGTTCTGATTCATGTGGGCCCATAACACCTCAAGAATCAAAATTGGGAATTGATTCCAGTAAATCTCTACACAAATTCTTTATCAAATAGTAGAGATTCTATTAAGGCATCTATCAAAATAGCATGCATAATATACACAATGTCTATCACAAAAACATACAATTGATAATTCATCCTAGATGACATGGAAAGAATGCATGGAATTTGATTTCTAACAAGTTAATATATGATTCATGAGATAAAATATCCTCATATCATCAGGTTGTGATGGAAATAAAACTGTAATAATAAAAACGGTAACAACAAAAATCATGTGAATCACCCAACGATGAAATCAAATCAACTGTAAAAGTTGAAACCAGTAAAACTGCAATAAACAAGGTAGTATGGATTTTCCCTGTACACGGGTTACCTACTCTCAGGCACATCATATTACCAAGTACCTATTCTGTCCTATCCCTAGGTACAGGCTCCAAACAGTAAGTCAAGAGAAATTAATCCCTTTAATACCGCTTTGAAACGTCCCGGTTCTGAAATCCAACCATTGGCGCCTCGTACCCGGTTGGTCACATGGCCTCAAATGAATTTCCCCAAATGCCAGAGTTTGCTGACTAGTAGCGAGGGCCTTGGGTGTGATTGTGGGGAAACTATGCCCTCATTGGCAGAGTACACAGTGGAAAAAAGAAACAATAAACAATACATACAATAGCAGAAGCAGTAAATATCCAGTAACAGCAAACAACAGAAGACTAAAGAAATAAACAACTGGATCACACATACATATATGAAACGATGCATGATACATATGTCTAGGAAAGTAGCCAAACAAGTCATGATGATTGCAATACAATATTGCAAACCAAATTACAAAACAAAGGTAAACAGATAAACTCCTCAGAATCGCAAGCCTCGGCATGGTCCCATGCTCTCCTGCTCCAATGCAAGTCAAGTACCTGAAGTTTAAGGGCGATTTCCTTGTCTATACCAGCAGCAATATTATCTTTTTGGGCCCAAAAGCATGACCCAAACAGGTTTTGAAACAAAATCCTAGTAGGTTACCACCCGAAGATCTATTCCTAATAGTCAGTGAGCATATGGAAGGTAATAGTACAGTAAGCAGTAAATAGGATGATACACACAGTAAACAATCCATAGATCAACATGCAGTAGTGATGCAAACAACTATCCATAAACAGGAATCCCTTTGGGAAATACTCACATCCATCCCCTCTGGTCCTATCCAAGAAGTACCAACAACCCTCTGGGCAGTGCACTTAGCCTAACCCCTCTAGTTTGGTCGTATGAAATTATAAGACTCTCTAAGGAAGCATGCTCAGTCAATTCCCCTTATAGTCTAAGGTAGTTGGGGACTCTCTGAGGAAGATCACGTGGTCTAATCCCCTTATATCCCCATGGTCTATAGACTCTATGAGGAAGCTCACTCGGTCAATTCCTCCTATATCCTAGAATGGTTTAAGGAAATTCAAACATAACAAAGACTCTCTGAGTAAGCTCACTCAGTCTATCCCCTTATAGTATATAAAGCTCAAGACTCTCTGAGAAAGCTCACTCGGTCTACCCTCTTGTAGTCTATAATATTCAAGACTCTCTCGGAAGCTCACTCAGTCTATCCTCTATATTCTATAATGTCTCAAACTCTCTGAGGAAGGTCACTCGGTCTATCTCTTTATAGTCTATAGCACCAAGTTCTCTCGGCCCCATGCCAGTCAGTGCATAATAATTCTATAAGGCCAATGTAAACCTATAGATCTACTTGGCTAACCAGTCTACAACATAACAAGCAATGTCAGGGAAAAACAGTCCATCCTATGGTCACAAGGCATGGAAAACCGGTTTAACAGCCAATAGGCTGAACAAGACCAAAAGGTCATAAACAGAAAAAGGCATTGGAAAAACATCCATGCAAAGAAATTATCCTTAAACATAGTCAAAATACATCTACACAAGCATACAATCAAGGAAGAAAACAAATAGGGGAAAAACAGTAAAAAGGCAATACCCCGTTCAATGGTATTGGTGGAAATTACACATAAAACTCAAAGACTACGAAAGGAAAGTCACAAACCACCTACCTTGAATTCTAGGAGATCTATATACTTAAACCATGAGGCTTGAATCTCATTAGAGCATTATAGATCTATAAAAATGCACAAAATGCTTAACCCACGATAACTTGTAAAAGAGGAGGAATTGGAAAACGATGCTCTAGAAGAAGGAAGAGATTACCATTGTGGTTCCAACGTAATCGACGACAGTAGATTTGAAGAATGAACTGAGGCTCAGGGGTTAGGAAAAGTTATGTGTCCGTATGACTTATCTCTGTCAAAGAATCTGGAGAAAAAGATGGTTATGGGGTTAAGACATGACCCCAATCCGTTTAATGAAAAAAATAAAGTACACGACGTGTACTTTTGGAGTACAGGGAATGTACAAGGCATTTCCTTACTCCGCTTTAGGTGGCCTCCATGTCACCCCTACATGGTCATGTGTGAGTCCTGGACATGGTCAGCACACAGACTCACATAGCAAGGGATTACACGGTGTGTACTCAAAAGTACACGGGGTGTACTTCAAAAATTTCTAGAGACTCCTCTTTTCTCAAAAACTCTAGAAAAAGGAAAAACATACCTTAATGGAAGGTATGGGTTCTTACAGTATGACTATTTATTAAAATGTATTTTATTCTTCATGGTATGCCTTGTTTACTTCATTAGTAGGATTTATAGCTCACCATTTTCTTATGTATGTCCTCAAGTTATCTCATGAAATACTAAGTCGTAAGGAATGTTGTGGTCATGTTAAATCTGTTTTCAATAAAGATGATGTATTTTATGTCTTAAGTTGTCATGCAATGTTCGTAATTTCCCATGACACTAGACATGTTTATCCTCAGAGTTGTCTTAAATAAAATTTTATGCAATTAATCATGTTTGTGTGTGTAATAAAGAGAACAGTTGTTATAGTTGTTATTAGAGAAAATGTTTAGTTATTTTTGGGATCAAGATTAGAAAACCCAAGTGAATGACTTAGGGATATGAGTAAGTATAATAAAAACATCCCTAAATTTTTTTGAGTATAGAGTTAGTGGTTTATCAAGAAAATACTTCCCTGTCAGGATAAAAATAAGTAATGGTGGCTTTGATATAGATGTATCTAGGGGTAAAACCCAAAAACACCACATTGAGCTAGAATCGAATGGGAACAAGTGCATGACAATAGGTATTGCTGCACTTTTGGATCAACACTCATGGGGGGTATGATTTTGTAAATTCGTAAGCTTAGTATAAACTTCTATTAAGGGAATAAAAAAAATCCCCAAATAATATATGTTGGGAATTTGATCATGGATAACATAGATTGAAGCCTATAAATTTATAAGTTAAGGAAATAAATGTAATTTATAAGTTATCCCTTTTTGTAATTGGACCCCCCCCCCCCATTTATGTGTTACCCCTAACCTTCCTTTTATTCCATCCAATGGCTAGTAATTAGAGTACTCATGCTAACAACCGATGTAATGATCAATGTGATGACTGTTCTATTGACATGCCCAATCTGATGGGAGTGGGAATTGAAAATTTTTCCATGATAATCTCTTAGGTAACTCATGTTTTGAATAGAAACATGGTTCAATAGGGACATTCAACCCCCAAATAAAGAACAAGACATAATCAATAGCTCAATGAGACAATGGCTTCCTACTTTTAATGGATCATCTGATCCCCCAATTGCTGAACAATGTATCAACTCTATTGAGAAGATCTTCTCCATCCTTCAATGATCGGAACAAGAGAAGGTTCTTCTAGCTACCTATCATATAGAGGGTAAACCTGATCAATGGTGGACATTGATCAAAAATATAAAGCCTAAAGAATTGATCAAGGTGTAGGAATGAAAGGAATTCTAGGAAATGTTTTTCGATAAATATTTTCCCCGCACCCTCCAACATAATATGTAAAGGGAATTCCTTGGCCTCATGAAAAAAAGGCCACTGATCCATTGGAGAATGTGAGGAAAACTTCACAAGGCTTGCAAGATATGCATCCAGCTTTGTCGTTACCCCTGAATGAAATGTTTTCCACTTCATTGGTGGGCTAAAACATAGCCAACAGAAATCCCTATTGAACCGTGAATTTGATAGCTCGGAAGAAATTGTATGATGTTCCCACAATTTTGAAATGGAGATTAGAGAATATCAGGGGTATCATATGGATAACATGTAGAAAGTGGAATTTAATTATAGAGGTCCGAAGGATAAATCTAATGGTGATAATAAATTTCAGCACCCAACTATCCAAAGGTATAGAAATAATCACCCCAAAAATTTCCTAATGTGGGTGAGGAAATGCTTTAGGTTTGGAAGAAAAGGGTACCTGGCCAGTACTTGTCAATAATAAAAACCTGTGGCTGTAATAGAGGATAGGAATTATCTATTCGACCCTCAATGTATTGTTTATTACATAAAATACAAAAAACTAGGGAACTTCATAGAATAATTCCCTAATCCAAGGGGTTTTTGAAGAAATAATCAACCTCCAAGGTAGCAATGGTGAGATTTTTCAATCACTACCACTGAAGTGAACCCTGACAACGAAGTGGTGATAGGTACACTAGTTATTTATTCAAGAATAGAAAATGTAATTTTTTATTCTAGTTCTACACATTCTTTTTTATCCCTAATGTTTAGTAGATCAATCCCAACACCACCACAAATCATAGATGTTTAGATTTCAATGAGAATGGAAAATGGGGCAATCATTGCATCCCATGAATATAACCCCTCCCCTTTCACAATAGGTTGATTGAACTTCCTAGAGAACATCGTTATACTCCATATGGTGTAATTTTATGCTATTTTATGAATGGATTGAATTTCCCTATATAGATCCAACATAAATTTCCATGAGAGTCAAATCACTCTCCATATGGTGAATCAACCCATTATTTTGTAGTAGTGAATGGAGGAGGATGATCTTCTTTAGTACCATCATGTCATGCTTGGACATTATTTCCCAATGAGCAAGCACATCCAGATCAAATGTTTGAGTCTATGGAATGAACCATCCTTAAATAAATTCCTATTATGACGGAATTCACTGAACTGTTTCCTGGGGAATTGTCTGGTCTTCCTCCAAAAAGAGATGTTGAATTACTGATTGATCTTATACCTAGGGATTCTACAATAACCAAGAATCCATATATAATGGATTTCTCATAGTATAAGGAGTTAATGAAACAAATATAAGAGAATCTGGATAAATGGTTTATACACAAAAGTGCATTACCATGGGGTGAACCTGTACTCTTCATCAATAAAAAGGATCAGTCAATGCGCCTTTGTATTGATTATCGTGAGCTAAAAAATCACGATAAAGAACATGTATCCTCTTCCATGAATTGATGACTTTTTTTATCACCTACATGAAACGCAATACTTATCCAAGGTGGATCTGTGTTTAGGATACTACCATGTAAGGGTGAAGAAGGAGGATATCTCAAAGACTACTTTTCATATAATGTACATGCACTAAGAATTCATAGTAATTCCTTTTGGACTCACTAATGCTCTAGAAATCATCATGGACTTGATGAATAGAGTCTTTAGAGATTACCTCAACACATTTGTGATAGTCTTTATTACTAATATTCTAATATATCCCAAAACCATGGAGGAACAAGATGAGCATATAGGCACTAGACTAGAGACCTTTCGAAAGGATAAGCTCTATGAAAAGTATTCAAAGTGTGAGTTCTGGTTGAAGGAAGTCTCATTCCTACATTATATCATCATAATCAATGGGATATTTGTGGATACCTCAAAGAGAAATGCAATTAAGGGATGTCTGAGGTAAACATGTATGACGAATATCTCTAGATTCCTTGGGTTAGATGGATATTATTGTCGATTTCTGAGAAATTTCTCACCAGTGAAAAACCCTCTTACCAAGCTCACTCAGAAGGGAGTCATGTTTTCTTTGACTAATGAATACAAAGAAATCTTCAAGGAGTTGAAATGTAGCCTTATCACTATGATGGTTCTCACACATCCCACAAGTAGAGAAATTTTCATGGTATTCAATGATGCTTTAAAGACAGGAATCAGCAGTGTGTTGATGCAAAATGATGAAGTCGTTGCCTATGATTCATGGAAATTGAAATTTCATTAGAAAAAACTATACAACACATGATTCGGAGTTGGTTGTAGTAATCTTCACATAATAAAATTGGATAAATTACCTCTTTGGGAAGAAGTGTGAAATATATTTGTATCACAAAAGAATCAAGTATATATTCACACAGAATGATCTGAACATGCACCAATGAATATAGTTAGAGCTAATCGAAGGCTATGACTGCTCAATCCATTACAACTCTTGGAAATCCAACATGGTGAAAAGTTATCTAAGTATAAAGGATCCAATGATTCTATCATTGATGAGAATTGAAAAGGATACAGTATTCTTATATTTGATGAAGATGGACATGGGAATCATAAAGAAGGGAACAACATTAGTTATTTCACAAATTATTACTCAAATGTATCTTTTGAAAAGTTTAATGGATTCTCAAAAGGATGATATAGGAATTCATAAATAAAGTGGAAACTATGAGAAAAATTAAATACTCAAAGATCAATGTTAATGAAGAAGGGATTGTGAGATTTGGGGAAAGACTATGTGTTCCATCAAATCCAGAGTTAAACAAAGAACTTTTGGATGATGCACATAGTTTGAATTTCTCCATTCACCCAGGAAACAAAAAGTTGTCTGGAGAACTCTGAGAGCATTATTGGTGGGATAACATGAAGAAAGAGATCACTGAGTATACATAAAAGTTCCTAGAGAAAGTCAAGAAAGAGAGGCATAAGTCTAAGGGGATGATACAACCGTACATATATGGAAATGGGAAAACATCACCATGGACATTGTCACCGGACAACCAAATACATCCAGAGGAAACAATTCTATCTGGGTTGTTGAGGATCATCTTAAAAAGACTATACACTTCATTGAAATTAAGGGGGATTTCTCATTGGATCAAATGGAACAGATATAAATCAAAGAAGTGTTAAGACTGCATGAATGACCACTATCTATTGTATCCGACCGAGATCCAAGATTCACTTCTATGTTCTAGATGAGTCATCAACATGCTCCGAATACTAATTTGAACTTCAGTATGTATTATCATCCTAAAAATGATGGCCAATCTGATCGTACTATCGAAACACTTGAGTACATTATGAGAGAATTATCAATGGACTACAAAGAAGGACGGAATCAACATCTTCCCCTGGTTGAGTTATCTTACAATAATAGTTTCAACTCAAGCATCCAAATGGCTCTTTATGAATCCCTTTATGGAAAGTGGTGAAGAACACCGACATGTTAGGATGATGTTGGGGAGAAAAAACTCTTAGGTCAAGAAATGGTCAAAGAAATGGTGGAGAAGGTTAAGACCATCCAGCAGCACATAAAAGATATTCAAAGTCGAAAAAAGAGTTATGCAGATAATCATCGATGAGACCAAGATTATGATGTTGGATACATGGTATTTCACAATGTATCACCATGGAAGAGAGTTATGTGTTTTTGGAAGAATGGAAATATTAGTCCAAGGTATATCGACCCTTTTGAGATCCTTGATTTCATTGAAGTAGTGGCTTATCGACTAGCACTCGCACCAAACCTGTATCGGGTACATGATGTATTCCACATATCACTTTTGAGGAAGTACATACTTGACCCCTTGTCAAGATATTGTAGTGAATCCATAATTTTGTAGAAGTAATGTGGGAATCAGAGAATGTGAGGAATCAGAGTTACCCTCATCTATTTTAGTGTGGAAAAAGAAATTTCGAGGGTGAAACTTCTTAATGGGGGAAGATTGTAAAGACCCAAAATTTTATTAGTGAAAAATAAACTTGATCTAATTAAATTTATTATTTTGTAAAATGGTAATATAAGACATATATAATTACTTGGTGTTTTGTTTTTTGATTTTAAAATACCATTGATAATTGTTACTTCCTGCTAATATAGCCATTGAATATTGATCACATGATTAGTATAAATACAGGGCGTTAACAAATCCAATTTACATAGAAAAAAAGCGATGGACTCATCCAATAGAATTACTCCATATGAAGACCATTTTTCGGAGATTAGAAAGGAGGAAGCATCAGTGGGCATTGCTCTTGACCGATCCCAAGACGAGCTTTAACACATTAAGCTTGAGCGGAACTTCTTACTGCATAAGTGAAAGTTAATAGAGATTACCACTAAAGCAATGTTATCCGAGCCGCCCCAAGAGTCTGTCACCATCGTACACCATACCCTTAGGTCTTATGTGGGTGTTATAATGGGTTATGTAACAAGACCCTAACACTATGATTATGTTATTTTTTATAAATAATATATATTCGTTTTATTATTGATACTTTGTAAATTGTTTTTAAAGAACAAATAGTATTTTTAGTTAATATTCAATTAAGAAATCTATTTTGATGAATTAATGGATTTTTTAATAAAATAAAATTTTAATAAAATATTATTACTAAATCAATTTTTTTCAAATATAAATGATTTTAAATTTTTTTATCCATACAATTTTATGCTTTATTATGGTGAAAAAGCTATTTCTGTCAAAACCGATGAATTTTTTATAAATGGTGTTTTTTATTTTAAAATTAAAAATTTAAATAATTAGAAAATTATTTAGATAAAATGAATATAATTTTTGGATTTAGGATGGTGAAATTATCTAATGGTTAATGTTTCATAATTTTCTGAGATAGTCAAAGTTTTGGGAAAATATTAAACACCATATGAATATATAATGTGCATTATGACATCGTAATGACCCAATAGTGATATAATAAAATACTATAAAATATATTTTAGGAAAATATATGTTTTTCCATTAAAATAATGTGATTTAATATTTTTTATTAATTTTATGGTGCCTTAGTGGACCCTCCAAGACTTATAAAATATTTTTAGTTTTTAAAATGATTTCCTTGATAGTGTTACTCACCTCCACATAATAAAGCCTAATATTTTAATAAGTTCGGCCATTGGGATTATAAAATAATTTTATCTACTCCAAATTTGAAAAAACCATGGTATGTTTTTTGGTTTTGATTAGTTTAAATTGTAATGTCTAAAACCTAAATAATAATGAATTCCCTCTAATTTCCTATATAAACCCACTCAATATCCCATTACTCTTCACTCAAACCATTTGGATCTATATCAACCTACTACATAATTGATCTATAATCCTACCAAGGAACCCCAATCTCCAAATAATACTCCCTCAAACCTTTCCCAAGCTTTTGGGATCAAACTGCCAAGTAAGGGATCATCACATTCCTTCATTCCATATTTATGTCAACTTTCATTATATTTTTATGACAATTTATTTTCAATTATAAATGTTTTGGGTATGATTTTAGACCTCCACTATACTTACCCCATTGTAATAGAATTATTTGAGACCCATTCCTCCCTCATTAATTCCTCCCATGTACAATTGTTACCATGCCGAAATTCCATAACGGATTTCTGTCTCCTCATTTACATTAAAGAAAATCATTTTATATTATGCATATAAATTTCATTAAATAAGTTGGGATGTTATATTCCATGACCCCTTACAATTAATTTAATATATAAATTATTAGAGACACATAAATCTCTAATCAACCCATTTTATAATTTTTATTTGATGTTGTTTTGCTGCCGAAGTTACACTAAAAGTTTCATGAAAAAATTATAATGTAAATGAATACCATACCCATTTATCTATCAATTATATTCATATTTATGCACATGTAAATTTTCATTTAGGAATTACATTTATGTATTAAAAATATATAATGAGTTAAATAAATTATGATGTTTAATGAATCCATATAGAATGATTTATGTGGCACACTTATGTATGAAATGAAATGATTAAGAAGGGAGTTCCTGAATAGTGCTCCAATGAATTGGGTAAAGAATAGTATCAAGATAAGACATCTAAAATGAGGGATTTCTCATGATAATTAAATTGAAATTTGGGTTTAATCATACAAATTCAAGTGCAATGAAGTTTTACTCATGCTCTATCTACAATGAGCCTTGGCTCATGTTAATATCATGATAAATGTTTTTGCCACATCTCCACGTTTTGATATTCAAAATATATCATGCCATTTTGTTCCAGTTTCTCTTAAGATCCATTTATATGCCTAATTAATAAAATTTATTGTATTTTACAAGTTATTACTTGTAAACTCCCTTGTTGGTCTTTATAGGTCACCCTTTTCTTAAGTTTGTCCTCGGGTTATCCAATGCAATGCTATGTACGAAGACATGTTGTGGTCATTTCAAAAATTCTTTTAATAAAGATTGTGTATTTTATGACTTAAGTTATCATATAATGTTCCTAATTTTCCTATACACTAGATCTATTGATCCTCATAGTTGTCTTAAATTCAATATTATGCAATGAATCATATATATGTGTGTAATAAAGAGTAGGGTTCTTATAGTTCACACCAATATCCTATGGTGTTGGATTGATATCAATATGTTTTCCTAGAGTATTTAACTACATTAAGTCCAAGGATAAATATATAATTTTCCATTGATTTAGTTCCTAGGATTAATGCAATTTCATTACTATATTGTTGAGTAGTACTTATAGATTTGTTGGAATTAAAGGTCTAGCTAAATGATCTTGAGCAAAAAGGATCCATTCAACTGAGTTTTTTTCATTGGGAAACTATAATTTTATATTATAATTAATAAAATGGTATATTATGTTTATATATTTACTATTGTAGCTAAACCAATTTATAGTAAGAAAATATCCATTACCTTGAATTAATGATTTGATTAACCAGCCAAATTGAGTTAATTCAGTTTCTAAGATTTGTCTTCTATCAATTTATCATAGGTTAAGGGTAAATGAACAATATATCTTAAAAATGATTTTTTTATCTCAACATGGTCACTATGAGTTTTTGTTCATGTCTTTAAAATTTACCAACATTTATGCTATTACATTGTATTTAATGAATAGTATTTTATATAGGTATATAAATTCACTTAAGGTGGTATTTATATATTTAATCCTTATTTTGTAAATGTTATAGGAATATCATTAGAGGCATAAATAGATAGTTCTAATGGTTTTTATGAGAATAAAATTTAAACTAAATTTATTAATTTCTATTTTGCTATTTATGAGGTGAATTTTTGTTGTCATGTTAGGTCAAAAAAGGTATTTATTGGATATTCAGAATTTTAAGTTGGTTTTGCCTTGGTAAATAATGTCAAATGGGTTTAAGATTCAATGTTTCCTTTGGTTTGTTAGATATTATTGATTATTTAATTATGAAGTTATATATTTGTTTTCTCTTATGAAACCTTTTACATGAATAGGAATCAATTTTTAATATAATGTAAAATTGAAATAGGTATTAAAAGAATTGAAAAGATAGTAAATTTAAAACTAGTTCCGATTCTCCTTGAATCAGGATTTAGTTATGAAGATAATTACATAATGTAAAGATTACGTTTGTGACATATTTTGTTATAGATGAATAAAATTTTGTTATATGGGTCTAGGTATATATAGTTAAGGACATATTTAAATAATTAATCTACCCATGATTTGGAATAATCTTTTTTTGGTCATGCTATGAAGAGTTCTAGGAATTAATTTTTCTATAATAAATTTTTATTATAAATGGATCACAGTTGTTTGATATATATTTTATCATATGATGTTCTCATATCGAGATATCATGGGTATGTGTAATTTCTTCAAACCATTTATTTGAGACTCATATATACACTTGGAAAGTGAAATATAGTGATTAAAGTTTTGAATAAGAAATATCAAACACAAACTATAAAGGAACCCATGGAGTAGTTGAAGTTGATTATGATGTTGGTGGATTTTCAAATAAAGGTGATAGTGACAGTAAATGGTGTAGTTACCTCTTGCCTCAATGTTACATCTGTAGTGGTAGAATAAGAAAATTAAGAGAATATATAAAATTATAGTGATAAGAGGATATGGGATTCCTAAAATGGTGGGTGACTATTAATGATTGGTTGATTTTAGTAGATTTAGTCCATTATTTTATATGATTGATGGTGGTTCATATAAATCAAATGAGTATGGTATTTGAACCTCTTCATTATTATACTTGGGTAGTGCATCCTAGAGCTTCCATACAATGTGATGACATTAAGAGTAAGTTTTAGTGGTCAAGAATGAACTAGTATTTTGCCAAAAAAATATCATTATATGTTTTATCAAAAGGTGAAGAAATAGAATTAATAATCATTAGATATTTTATTGAATTTTCAAGATTTAACATCGAAAAGGGATGAAAAAACTATACATTTCATGATTGGGTTTATGAGACCATCAAGGAATTATGTTTTATATTGTTATAACAGATCATCTCCCCAAGTGAGTGAAATTACTTATTATTCAAGAAAATAATTATCTAAATTTTCTTGGTAGAATTTATTTCAAGTGGATAATTAAAACAAATAGTGTTTATAAATATATCATCATAGAATAAAATACTTTGTCATCATGGATATTGTAGATGGAAAAACATAATTCCCTTGTAATATAGCTAAATACGAGTATAAAATATTGTTTTTGGATGGATGGGAAGAGGAATTGTATTATTCAAGTATTTTTTAACTTTTTAAGATTTTGTTCCTGATACTAGCATATATTGGTAAGATTATATTTGATTTTTTATTATCATGTATTATAATAGTTATTTATCATTGATTCTTATGGAACAATTTGAGGTGTTGTATAGTTGTTCATGTTGGTCCCCATTTTGTAGATATAATTGGTGTGAAAATTATCTTAGGATCAATTTTAGTGAAATACATGACATATAAAATTATTTTGATCCATAATCATTTGATTTAAACTCAAATTATAAAGAAATATCACACCGATCATTGATGTAGCCCCTTGATATTTGATGTTGGAAATTAAAGGTTCTTAAATGTGAATCTTGAATTGGGGATCAAATGGCTCAATAAATAAGGTAACTTAATCCCATGGTATATGGGCCCCTTTGAGATATCATAGAATATTTTTTTAAGTATAATATAGAATATATTTCCTATATAATTATAAAATGACACAAAAGATTTTCCAAGAATCTTAGTTAATGAAAAAACAATTGGATCAAGATAATATTTGGCGGTTGGTGGTAGTTAAGTTAGAAACAAATGATTCTTAAGCCTAAATGATAATTTCGATTATATATTTTGTAGAGAATATCCTATGTGGGATGATTGTTCCATTTTTATGGGTATTATGGAATCATTGGATGGTCTGAGTAGAGAGGTGGGAGAAAAAATATAAGATGAGGAAACAATGGTCCAAGTTATTCAATGAGAGTAGAGAAATGTGAATTTTCAAGGAATAAAATTACCATGATGGGGATAATTGTAATTA
Source organism: Viscum album (assembly GCA_963277665.1). Classification (NCBI taxonomy): domain Eukaryota; kingdom Viridiplantae; phylum Streptophyta; class Magnoliopsida; order Santalales; family Viscaceae; genus Viscum; species Viscum album. The sequence goes on along the minus strand of OY728141.1, from coordinate 2,122,237,161 downwards.
CATATTTTAATTTGTATTTTCTTATATGGTATTATGAGTTTTGGGTGAAAATTTAAAATTTTTTAGGATAAAAAGGATATTTATGATTAGGTACATGAATAGCCTAACCATGGAAATCAAATATGTGTAGCCAAAAATCATACAACAACTCCACATGTTTAGATTAATGGTCATATTAACTATGAAATCTAACTATGTATTTCATTTTTATACCCAAAAATGATGCTCAGTTAGCCAAACATTTTGAGCAAGACATGTGTATCAATGATTATTACACAATTTTTTAATACCCATTTTTACCACTATAACCTATATTTTCATTATTATCCAATATTAAAAGATTATAGGGTTCATTAAAGGTTAATTTTGGGTTTCCATATAAATATAAAACAATATTGCATCCTTATTTGTTCAAGTCCACATAGAATCAATGTACAAGGTATATAGATTCTCTTCGATTTTCAATATCTCACTCTAAATGTATTTGATTATTCATAAATCATAATATATGATTTTGGATTTTTATAATCTATGTATATGGATTGAAGGATTTAATTAATCATCATTATATATGAAAGGATTCATCTAGTTGGTCTGATTCAAAGATTTATGAATTTGGAGTAGTATGAAAATGACATGACCAGGTCAGAGTATTCAATCTCATATATGATTTTGATAATATACTAAGTGATATTGATTTATTATGGATCATATATGTCTATAAATTATTTAATTTTTTTAAAAAATAGGGATTTTGGCTTAGTTTAATTTTGATGAATTTTTCGGGTTCTAATAACTATCTATTTTTAAAATAAAATTGATAAATTAAAAATATATTTTTATATTTTTTTAAAATAAATATATTTAATAATATTGAAAATATATTTTATAAAAGGGTTTAGATGTGTCATTTTTTTAATATATATGGGGTGTTAAATGGAGGATTGATTAGTTTTTATTATGATTGGTTTATTGTAAATTATAAAATTTTAGGTTGAATTTTTGGAATTATTAAATCTTAAAATGGTTTGGATTTTTATTTTTGATTTTTTCATGGATATATATATATATATTCATAGTTTTGTCTGTGTGAGTTAAAAATTATTTAGTGAGACCTTATTTTAAAACCTATAAGTTTCATCCTTATGGATGTGTTTGCTAGACAGTGTTTGTTAATGTGATTAATGGCTGTGATAGTAAAGTTCAAAAGCTAAAGCCAACTATGGTCTATGTTTTGGACCTATTAGTAGTGTTCATACCCTATTAAATCTTTCAACTGATTGAAATATAGAAAATGGGTATTTTCTATTGGATTATGAACTGGAAGACTTATCACGGAGGATTGATTTTGGGAAACAATAAGTTTCCATCATAATTTAGAGAATGGGGATTATAAAATAGATTGTGAAATAGATAATTTTTTCCCATGTTATCAGTTTTCAAGGAGAAATCTTATATTTTGTGAATTATATGAAATATTGTCTTTTATAAACCATTTTTTGGGGATTTTTTAATTATTTGTTATAGAATCTTTTTGATCTAAAAATTTTATATTAATTAATGTTTTTTAAAACTAATTTCGATTTATCATATATTTTTTCCATTTCATTTGAAATTGTTTTTGAATAATGTATATTAGAGTCTTTTTGATATGGTTATAAGATTATACTCACCACTATATGTGCAGCTCGGTCATTATATAGATATGATTGGGTATGATGTAGGTAAATGGAAGGCTTCATTGTTTTTAGTAGTGTGATTTAGTTCCATGATAGAGTTATGATAGAGGAGGTGGTGGATTGTAGATCGATTGTTACATGTTTGGGTGTCATAATCATTCTTCTTTCTGTATGTATATATTTTTTATTTTTATAAGACAATATATTCTTAATACATAATCTTTTTAAAATTATTTTTAATTAAATATATATTTCATGAACATGTATTTTTTATAGTTCTATTAATGAGGGAAAATCCTCTCAAATTTATTAATTTACCCCACATCACTTGTTGGTATCCTTTGATGATTGCGGTTGTGTTTGATTCCATGTGGAGTCCTTCTATAGGTATTAAGATTTAGGGTCCTTGATAGAGGTGTTACAAATATCCTTATAAGGATCAAAAAAATACTTGTTTTGTTTCCTTAAGGGTTTTTAAGTCCAATGTAAAAAATACACAGGTTAATGGTATTATATATTACCTATTGGTTTATATAGCATAATGACGTTATTATTGTCATATATTTAAATTAACAAATGATGGAGTGTATCAAGTGATATAAAATAAAATATATAAATGAAAGTGAAGAAACAATTATGGAATTTTTATCAAACAATGGTACAAAATATACCTCTATTAAATTAAAGATTTATTTTGAAAAAAAAATTAATTGTTAAAAACATCTTAGAAAAGAAATAATTTGTGAATAATGTATCATCTTTTGTTTGGTTCATTTCTATCATGACTGAACCCGGTGCTACGTACCTCAATAAATCCACCTCATGTACCAAAGATCATTGATGAGAATTGAGTTTCAATATATAATAATTTTAAATACTATAGACTTGGTTTTTGATAACCATTAGTAAGATGAACTAAACAAAAAAACCTACCAAAAAAATTATCAATAGTCTAAAAAAATATACAACAAAAAAATTCTTTCCAATAGTAAATATAAATAAATGATATAAAAAAATGAAAAAAAAACAATACAAGTAATTAAAATAGAAATTAGATATCCCATGGGAAGATCATATATAAAATATAGAAAATTAAAAATATTTAAATGAATAAATCCCTAACTTTTCGGGATTCATGGACCAAACCTATCATCTGAATCACACCAATCTCCACCATCTCATCTATCCAATGTTATAGGGAAATTTCCCATGTTTGTTTCACAAAACATTAAGCCTGCATTACACTCAGGTTTCTCAAAAATGGTGTGAACACAACATAATAAGACACCACTAGTGGAGTCTTTAGTATGCATAGTAAATAAAAGTCCATTCTTGATATGGAATTCGATTAAAGTTACAAATAATAACTAAATAACATGTCACCCTCTAGACTTTTCCCACCATACAGTGTGTTATTTGACCAGTTCCAGAATGGGACGATATAATAGTCACACACCTTAAGGATGAAATATATAGCACTCCTTATATATTGAGAAAGGTGAATTAGCTATCACCAACAAGAAATCAAGGTAAAATATCCACAATTAATAAAATAGAATTGGTGAATGGTCCATTATTCAATGAATGAGGCATTAATAATGTTTACTAGATGATAAACCACCACTATCAATTCTTAGTAGGGTGATACATCATCGTTTCATATATTGGTTGGATGAGACACCACCATATCATCTCAGCCAGGTTAACAATATACTACCAATACCAAAAGTCTCCATGTGGATGATACACCATCATGACAACATCTATGGGTAAATGATTCACCACCAATACCATACTCTATGTGGATAATTTACCACCAATATCGCATCATGTGTATTAAAAACCCACCATTATCAAGTATCATGTGGGTATGAAATCACTGTTATCGACCCCCGAGTGGATACTGCATCATTGGGATGTATCTCAAAAGTTATTGATGCTCCACTAATAAAAAAATTGTAAGTAGAAAATAACCACTAGTATAGAATTCCAATGTGCATGTTGTTACTTTATTTCACCAAACACATATTGAATGATGGACCAACAGTACTATCTGGGTGGATCAGATACTAAAAAGGTGACTATGTTGGATAATTCACCACACCAAATATATTCTATGTATATGGGGTACCATTATGCATCATGAAGCCAATATAATGAAAAATACACAAAAAAATATCATTTTTGAATATTTATAAATAATTAAAATGATAATGATTTTTCTCCCATACCATCAACACATTCCAACACCTATTCTTAGACAATCACACCTCTAGTCTAGCACATACCCATGAAAAACCTCACCCGGTGGTATAATAGGAAATCACATTGGGATCCCAGGGTCGTTTCATATTTATTGGTACCTATTTTGGGTACAATGTCATGAATTTGAACTCAATTTCATTTGTAATATTTTCATCATGGACCTATGGTTCCAATGCACATGTCAGACTGGCCACTCACAACCTACTAAATTATATTCATGCTATAAGAAATTAAGGAAATAAATTATAATTATTTTTATAAAAAATAAAGTGTAATGTTATTTTCCATATTTCATATGATCCATTCCATACATTTAAAAACACATTGTGTGAAAAAGGATAACATTAAAAGGACTAGTATATTCATGTACATTCAAAGACTAACCATTGACATTGTCTCAAATAGGAGGAATTGAGAAATCTAGAAAATGTCCAAGAAATAGTCCTAACCAATTATATATTTTATAATAGGGAAAAAAATTAAAAGAAGGTAGATGGGTTGTATCCTTACTAGTGGAATCTTCCTATGATATATAGGTTCTAAGACCGTGGATGAATGGAAGGATTCTTACCTTAAAAGAAGAAAATGACCAAAAAAGAAGGGATGAGTTTCACTGCTTTTACTAAATATTTAAGAAGAGTTATTATTTTAACCCTTATAAAAAATTAATTAATTAATTTTAAAATAAAAAACAATAAGGAACACACTAGGTACTCGTTGTCCAACCATTGGGTACCCGTTGGGCACCGGGTACCAGCCTGTGGGTCATTAGAAACCTACTAACCCACTAGAAGGTAGTGCATCCACTATCTCTCCCAACAAGTTTCTAGTACTAGTACACTAATTACCCAACACCAATCCACCATGTACTTGGTGACACCTATTATGGGATAGATGTCTTTCCACAAGGCATGTTTCCCCATAACGATTCGTCGAACCTTGACCAACACCTCTATTTCTCTGTATTACACAAAATACATGAGGTTCTTTTTGATATTATGAGTGGAACAATACACATGTAGATATGATTTGTTACAACTTATCAACCATATAAAAATTTCACCCTTAGTTGCATCTATGATTGTTACTAAGCCTCATAAATGAAAATATTTAGTCACTATGCTCCCATATCAGACTGTCAATCCCATGTCTCTATCTAGATAGTCCTATAATACCACTAAAATCATTATAAATGTAATTTATTACCATAAATATCATCCTATACCTAATATACTATATGAATTAGTCAATACTCTTGAGTTGAAAGCTTTGCATTCTACTCTTTCTATCTGTAGTATTCAAAATTACAAGAAAACATTCATAAAAACTATGTTTAACTAAATTTATATTTCCCAATTATTTTATAATGTTTTTATTGAAATATTTTTATTCTCTAAGATACAAATATATTCAAAACCTATGAATATGAACTTTTTACAGTAAATCTTATCCATTATATTAACAATGTTTGGTCCATCAGACTAACTAAGTCTATTCCATCAAATTGAATAAGTCTGATCCATCTAACTGAGAAAGAATATTCTATCATATTGAAAATGTATATAAAATTGATTGAAACAATTCAATACATAAAATTAAAATAGTTATTTCCATCAGATTCAAATTTTATCATCCATCCGATTGATGATGTCTAGTCCATCGGAATAAATAAAATTAGTCTATCGGACTAACTGAGTTTAGTCTATCAAACAAAATGAGTTTATTACATAAAACTAAACAAGTCTGGTTCATTATAATAACATGGTTTTTTGATCCATTGGAATAAACATAATATATTCCATCAGAGTAATAATGTTAATAATATGATGATAAGAATTATTTCTACTAGACTGAAGACTTTTTCCTCATTTTGATGACCCTATCAAAATGAAATTAGATGGAGATATACATAACCTGTTGATTTGTCAAGATGGATCTCCCACAAGGCTATTAAAACAAACTCTACGAATCATGTAATATGACAATTGGAGTTTTTTCTATAAATATAGGTGTATTAAAGGAGGGGGGATAAAATGTTTTTATGAATCAACCCGTCCAAAACTTACTCTATTATAACATCTAATCACTTACACATTATAAATATTCAATTATTATTTTCTAATTAACAGGAGTGATTAGTATAAATTCATTACATTGTTTTTAATTTGTATTTTTTTGTTTCTTTTTTGGGTTTAGATGAAGGGAATAAAACGATATGAAGACTACCTGATTCTGATCTACATGATAAAGGGATTCTAGGGCATGAAAGATAGAGTTGATTCTAATATTTTTGATCAAGGATTGTCTTACAGTAGAAATATAGACCTTATAGTTTGGTTGAAAACTAGGGATCCCTAAAGATATGGTTTATCTATTCCTTAGTTATTGTGGTTAATGAGTATAAATTATTTGTAAATACTTATGTAACTCATTCATACTTTTGTTTTATGATTTTCTTTTACTTGTTTCTAGAAGTTTATTATTATTTTTTTTGAATTTATTTATAATTATTTACTTCTAGTTAATTTACTAAATTATTAAATGTTGAACAATTTATTTTTCGGATATAGAAACTATGAATGTCATACAATATCTGAGTCTGATAATTAATAGTTAATTACTTTGTGGTTTTACATATATTATATTGTAAATATAAAATTCACCCCCTCTTATAGCCATTGATATACTATTTCATCCTATAATTAGTATCAGATCAGGTTCTACTACTTAACATTCTATTTTTTACATTTTTTCATTAATAAGTCTTCTAAATATTTAAAACTTCTATTATGAACTATTTTTTATCGGCTTTTTATAAAAAAAATACACTAACAAGTATTTTATAGGAATTTTCATTTTCTTATTATAGAATATGGTAGTTTTAATTATCAGTACTCTTCATAATATTAATAATAAAAGACAACCAATTTTTAATGGGGATGATCATGAATAATAGAGAGAATGTATGAAACACTTTATTATCAGCACTAGAGTATAAAAAAAATTTATGCTTGTTGGGAATTATCAAATACATGAGAAAGTAGTTTCTAATTTTAAAATTCAAGAGAAGCTTGAATTTAAGAAGAATTATCATGTATGAAATACTTGTTTATGTTCTATGATAAAGAATATATAAAATCAAATTTATTCTTTTGAAACTATGAATAGTATTTGGGAGAAGTTAGAGATTACTCATCTTCGTACTTATAATTTCATATAAACTTGAAAACAAATGCTTGGATCTAATTATCCAGAAATTGATTTTTTTTAACTAGAAAATATTTTCATGGTATTAATAAAAGATTCATGGTAATTATGAGTAGTATATATTCAATGGGTGATAAATAACTTAAATATGAGATTTTAGTTTAAAAGATCATTGAAATTATTTCAGGAAAGTGGGAATGAAAAATAATGGATCTTGATGAAACAAATAAGATTATCAAGTAGAGTTTAAATAATTTCATGGATTCTCTTATTTAGTACAAATGAATATTGAAAATAGATACTAAAAAGGGGAAAAGAAATTTAGGGTAGATTTTTATTCTACTTCAGCTATTTCTAAGTAAGTGAGATATGAAAAAATATTTTATAAGTCTATAAAGAGAAATAAATTCCAAGTATAAAAATAGTGTAGTTATTCAAAATGGTTTGATAATGAGTTATCCAATATTTTTCATAGAATGAAAAAGATTTTTGGGAAGAAATATTTCAGATATAAGTATAAGAATAATTTTATGGATAAAAGTGAAAAGAATCACTCTTCTGAAATAATATGATATGGTTGTAAGAAAGAATGTCATATAAGACTATATTTACCCACGATTAAGATAACAAGGAATGAAATTATAAGAGGAATTCTATGAATTTTTATATACTTAAGGGTAATAAATGTCTGAAATCATCAAATACATTGAGTTCTAGTGGATGTGATAGTTCATCAGATAATTTTCAGATAATTAAAGTGATTATTAGAAGAATATTGGATTCTTTGATGAAATTTTAAATGATAATCATTTATTTATATCCTATTTATATACTAAAATCATTAATAATATTATATAGAATTTGATTTATCCTAATATTGAAATTGATAATAATTATATATCTTAAGATGAGTAACCTATTTCATTCTAGGACAATAATACTATACCAAGATTTGAAGAAGTTTCAGTATTTATAATTTTTTAGAAAATTAAATTTTAAATGTTTCTAAAAACGTTTATGATGAGGGGAAATAACATTATAAATAAAATTTGAGAAATTGTACGCTTACTAATGATATTTCAAATCGTTCAAAAGAGTTGGAGAAATCTAATACTGAGAAAACTAGTTTTTCAAATTAATTATAAAAACATAATTCAAGTGTAACTTATTTTAATGATGAAAATTTATTTGTGAAACTAAAATCAAAAATTTAATGTATGAATAAATTACTATAAAAATTTAATATAGGTAAAGAATTTTTTTAGAAAAATTACAAAATATATAAAACCTCACATGCATTTTTCTGTAATGGTTTTCACTAATAAAAATCAAAATTTTCACAAAATAATGTATATTGTTCAAAAAAATTCCCATTCAATATGAAATTTTAGTGTGGAGGACATTGGATGAATGGATTCTCTTTAATGAATATAAAATCACTAGCCTTTATGAAAGCATATTTATCTAAATAATAAATAACTAGTAAACCTATTAAAGAGGTATGGATATGAATTCTGAAAATTTTATTTTCTAATAATGATAGTCCAATGAAGGTTTGGGTTCCAAAATTATAATATTGAAACTTTCAGGAAAATAAGAATAATATTAAAAAAATTATACATGGATAGTGTCTACTCTAGAAATATGAGTGGGAACAATAATTTCATTAAGAATATTATTTAAATTAAAGGTATAAAATTTAACAATGTTGAAAATGATTAATGAGAAATTATTAGAATTGATAACATTGTTATTCTTGGAAAATATTTGATTTCCAATGTTTAATTTTTTATAGCTTTTAATAACAGCCTTACTTGTATAACTCAATTATGTGATGAGGGGTAACTTGAGATCTTTAGGAATGATAAATATAGTATTCATTGTTCATAAGATAAATTTATTATTTCTAATTATAGTAACTTGAATGTACATAACTTATAAAACCATAGGATACACGATATACCATTACTTAGTGTAATGGAAGATCAATATTTATTATGGATTACAATATTATGATTTTTTAATGTTGCAGATTTTACTAAACTATCTATTAAATGACTTGTTAAAATCTATAAAATATTAAGTTTGATTCTTATAATTTTTTTGGTTTACATCAATTTTGAAATCAATATAAGTCATGTTTTAAATCTATTAGTGACATATAAAATTTTTATTCCTTACAGTCAATGCACATTGATTTATTTATACCATCAAAAACTAGAAGTATTGGTGGAAACTACTTCGTATATGTTCTATTTTATCATTCATCTAGATATAAATGGGTTGATTTTCTAGGAAAAAAGTAATAAGACTAGTTCTTTTTAAATAAAATTGTAAACTATGTTAAAAATGATAAATATCTACCCATGATAACTCGTCATAGTGAGCATAGTGTAAAGTTTTTTACATTCATATTTTGAAACTATTTGTAGTAAAATGGGTATAATAAATATCATTGTAGCACCTATAACTCCCTAATAAAATGGGTTTTTTGAAATAAAATATAGAGTTATTTAGGAAATTAAAAGGACCGTGCTACGTGAATAACTAGTTGATAAACTTTTTTGTGTTATGTAGTTAGTACTTCATGCTATACTATAAATTATGTTTCAATATGACCTTTTATTAATAAATGTCTTTAGGAGTTTTGGACTGGATGACAACCAAAACATTATTACATTAAAATGTTTCGATTAAAAGTGTTCATTCTGAATAATGATGATTTTTACATAAATTGTATCTAAAATATGATGAATAAATATTTATATTATATTATATAACTAGTAAGTCGTATTGAGACTTTAATATAAAAACATGTATTTTTTATGAAATAGCGCATGTTTAATTTGATAATACTAAGCCATTTTTTTTCAAACTCCCTCAATTTACATCTTCTAAGGATGTTTTAAAAAATTATTATCAACCATGGTTGAAATTTATTCTTAAGAGATAAAAACTGATGAATTTTTTTGAAGTTCAACAACATGAATAATTTCAACTTTTGTAAAAGAACAGTGTTTTATAAACCCCATGGAATCTGTTTATCCTTAGGAATCATCCTAATGATAATATCATGATGATGTAGATCCACTTGTTAAAACTAAAAGTTCCTTAAGAAATGAAATTTAACCATCTGTATTTTTATCACAATTTTAACCTAAGACTTCTGACAGTGCATTAGGTGATTAATATTGGATAAAATATACACAAGATGAACCCATTTTATTATAAAGGAATTAAGTTTGGAATATAGTTGAATGACCAAAATATTCAATTATTTTTGGTGTAAAATGGGTTTTTAAAAATAAATGTGATGAAAATGAAATTATTTATAGAAATAAAGAATGAATTGTTACAAAGGGTTATATTCAACAAGAGGTAATATACTATTAAGAAACGTATGCTTCAGTATCTAGTCTTTAAGCTATTGGAATTCTTCTAGTATAGGTACCACTTCTAAATTTCAAAATATTTCAAATGGATGTGAAGTGGGATTTTCTAAATGGATATGTACATGTGGATGTTTTTGTATAATAACCCCTAGTTTTGAAAATAACAATTCACGAGACCATGTAATTGGATTTAATAAAGAACTTTATTGACTAAAACATGCCCCTTGATCTTTGTATGATAGATTAAAAAGTTTGTTATTATAAAACAATTATGTGTGCTGTGGATCCAAATTTTTTTAATAAAAATGTTTCTATGAAAACCATCATTTTTTGAATTGATGTTGATGATATTATATTTTTATAAACACAAAAATCTATTAGATATTTCTTTTTTAATCTAATTAAATATGAATTTGATATATGAAAAATGGGAGAACTTACTTGTTTTCTTTTTTTTCAAATTTAACAAAAAGTAGAAGGAAATTTTTTTTTTAGCATAATTATATATAATATCTTCTAAAAAAATTTGAATAAGAAAACACCAAAAGTATAAGTAGTTATTTTGGAACCTCAAATAGCTTAGATATTGATGAATCTGAAAAAAAAACATTTGATCAAAAAATATTTAGTGGAATGATTGAAAGTTTACTATAATAAACATCTACTCATATAGATTTAATTTTTCTCCATATTATTGTGTGCAAGACCTAAATATAATACAAAGGCATCTTATTGTAAGGATGTAAAAATAAATTTTCATTATATTAATGGATATATAGATCTAGGATAATTTTTCTATTCTGGAAATGATTTTGAACATAATTTTTTTTAAAATTATGAATTTTTTGAATGTAAAAATTAAATAAAAACTTAATATGGAACTTTTCATTTCTTATGATAATATTTAGTTTAATGGTATATTAAGAAAAAAATTCAGTATCACTTTCAACTTATGAAGATGAATATATGATATCTTGATATTTTTGGCACAAGTGTTGTGGATGAAACACACACTCACTAACATTTGATTGAGTTTTACTAAAACTCTTTTTTTGTGATAACACATGTTCTGTATCTTTAAGTAAAAACGCGGAAAATATATCACAATCTATGAACATCAATATAATAGACCATTAATTTTAATTCCACAAACAAAAAATATATTATTTTAATATTCATTGGAATGAAAGAACAACTTGCGGATATACCTTTTAAACCCATTTATTTTGATATATTTGAATATATAAAACCAAATATTATAATGGTCAATAATAAATTATCATTCATATCTACTTCTTATTTATACATCTTCTTACAGTAATGAATGTCGTACTGTATATATCATTTTTTTGGATTTTCCAATTTTTTTATCTTTTCTAACAACATTAGTTTTTCTAAAATCATTGTTTTTTAAAAAATAATGATTTTTATTAATATTTGAGTTTTTATATAAAAAATTTTGTCTTTTTTTTATTTTCTCTAAAAACATAGGGTTTTTCTAAATTATTTTTTTTTTGAAAAAACTTGGTTTTTTTATTTTATCATTTTTTCCAAAATTTTGTTTTATTATAAATTTTTTTTACAAAATCAATAAGAAAAATTATTAGATAAAATTTCCCACAAAAAGATTCAATTTTTCTCCTAGAGGTAATTTATAATATTTTGATTTAATTATCCTTTAATGTTTAATTTCTATACTGTTTAGATTTTTTTTAGTTTTTCAAATATCTGCATTTCTAAAAAAATACCAAAGTTTTTATTTTCATACAATATGATCATCCAATTATATTTTGCTTAAAATCCATTAAGTTTTTATCATTTATTTAATATTTTGAAGATAAATATAAACCATCATCACAGAAATGGATTTTATTTTGAGCGATCAGAATTTTGGAAGTCGAAAGGTCACCCCCGAGCCTGTAAATACAAGATTTGATCACCACACCCCATATTAATTTCTTATACTCATATCAACTCTCGTATCTCAAATTTCTCAAGTGTTTAATTCTTTGGAATTTGTTTTAATGGTTTTATTCACCAGATTAATATTCATTATTAGTCTTTTAAAAATGGCTTTCAAACCATGAAGTGGTGAATAAAATGTTGATTGGAAATTCATTGTTTGATAATAATGATTCTTTTTAAAGGATGTTATCTATTTTCAGGGATGGGAAAATTTATTTTTTTAAGGAAGATTTTGATTATCTCTATTTAGTGATAGTGAATGAGTTTTACTCTTCTCTGGTTTCTAGTGTTGATGATGATTTTTATGTCATTAGTTTTAATATTGTTTATGAATGTAATCAGTTGAATATTAAAAAAATAGTTGATCTATTAGATTTTCCTTTTATATTATAACCATATCATGTATCCCATAACCTTCTGGACAATCTTTAAAGTTATTAAAAGTATAAATATGTGACTTCATTGTTTCCTTCTCATGAAAAAATAAGGGAAAAATTTCATTTAACATAAGATGCAATAGTTGTAACTCTTTAAAATCAAGGGTATGTAATCCCAAGGAAATGGTATAAATATATTTTGATTGTTTTTAATATATTTTTGTGGTATTTATTTGTGAATATAAGATGGTTCAATTTAGTGAAGTTTATTTTTATCTTGATCTGAGGTCTTAAAAAAATATCTGTAATGTTGAGGATTTTATTATTTCCTTCTTTCATACAAAAAATATTATTCAATTTTACTATTGTGATGAAAATTTAATAATCAAGTAGTTTTTATCTGAGAGAAGGTTTTATGGATCTATGAAGAAACTATTTCTAGAATGAAGTTGGTTTTCTGCCAAAGTGGAAGAAATTTTTGGAAAAAATCATACAAAGCTTATTCCAATGGAAATTTTATTCAACATAAGTGGAAGGTCTAAGATAAAATAAAATCTACTTCTTCCCCATCATGGTTGAGAAGGAAATTAAAATAAATTTCTGATGAGTCATATAGAAGGTCAAATAAGTGGAATGATGAAAACAATCATGGTGATCTAGTGTTTGGTCTTCATAAGGTATAGGAATTGTCATTGAAGGAAAATTCTCATGAAGCTTTTATGGTTAATGGTAAGAATAATAAGAATAATAAGAAAATATTAGATGAAGCTAATGTTGTTGAATGTCTTATGAAATATGTGGAGAATTCTAATGGAGACTTCTTTGTTGCTGATCTGGAATGAGCTCTTTTAATTTAACCATTATTTTTTATTCAACTCATACATCTAATGACTGATCCTAAATTAGTTATACCAATGAATGATGTTTCTCAACATTATCCATCAGAACAAAAAGTAATTGGAACTTCCAAAGATCCAATTTATTTTGAGAAAAGGAGAATGTAAATTATTTTAAATTGATATTAAAATTTAATACTATGTTGAATAACAAGTTCCATAATGTGTGATTAAATTTGAGAATGAATATTTTAGAAGTAATGAGATTTTGGAAAAATATTCACACAAAAAATAGTTATAATAAGTGTAAGAAGAATATTTATAATAATAAGAAGTCAGTTTTTATGATAACTCTTCTTTTACCATAATCTATAAAATATTTCGCGTTGGAAATTTTAGGGAAAAACAACATTATGAGAAAAAAAATCTAAAATAATTACAAATTCCATGGAAAGTACTGAGTCTAATAATAATTTTGATGTTGTTGTTGTATTGGGTGCTATGAAAATTAATGAGAAAAGGAAACTAGATGCTTGTACTTCTTTTCAAAAAAAAATTAATGTATTAGCTGAATAATAATTCTCTTTAGAAAGTTAATTTAATCAAAGGGTTGAAATGAGATTTACATATTTTACTAAAACATTGAAAAATATTTGTGATTCTATTACATATTTTCCTAGTATTGATTCTTGATGCCAAAACATTCAATGATGATTTATTGTTTTAGAAAACTATAATGATTTGAAATAGACCTCTTGCACCTCTGTTAAAGATGATATTGATTTAGAATACTTCAAATATTATTCTAAGGTATAATGAATAAGGATAAATAAAATTGTTATATGGTAGAATCAAATAGAAGGATACTTAAAACATCAGGATTACCAAATAAAATAATTTAAGAATTCATCTTTGGATATTATTGATTCTTTTAGAAAGTTGTTTTCGAATTTTACTAAGAAGTTCAATCTTATTGATCAGTTGAATAATTTTTTATAATCTTAGGATAAATAAATATTGAAACTAAATAAAAATAATGTATCCCTCCAATAAAATGTTTTGAAATTTAAATTAGATAATAGAAAAAATTATTTTCTTTATGAATGGGTTATCAATATGAAGAAAGAGATTCAAAGGTTTCGTGTTTTGGAAGAGAAGGTTTCTAAGTAGAAATAATCAGTAGTATATTATGATAATAAACAATATGAATTTATAAAGATCAAATCTATTGAAAAAAAAATTACACAATAAAGATTTATTATTTATTAATGGACTCTCGTTTGAATGAATCATTCTATATATATTTTTGCTTGAATTTTTTTCCAATAATTTTTGGTTTAATGTTATTTCTATATTTTTGTAATAATCATTTTTTAAAATGAATCATTTCATAGTTTTGGTCTTATGAAATTTATTTAATACTTTATATCTTCCTTATTCTTTTTAAAAAACAAAACAAGGGATAATTTATTAACGGAGTTATTATTGAGGATAATTAATATTTTAGAAGTTATTATCTTACCAGTGTTCTAAATTTTTTTGGAAAACAATTTTTAATAAATAAGGAAGTTTCATGGATATGAAGAGATAATAAATAAATTGGAGAAGTTTTTTTTAAGTATACTAATAAAATTAAGATCATAAATTTATAAATGGATTCCTAGTTTTTCAAAGTTACTAGTTTTTCATTTTTAAGTGTTTTTTGTGGATTTTAATAAAGAGGTGATTATTGAGTCAAAAGTTTTACATTCTGCACTTTTTATACGTGGTCTTGAAAATCCAAACTGAAGTTCTAAAAAATTATTCTTTACTAAATCAATATTACCCGATTTATTTTAGAATGATTTGATAGAAAACATTTTGTTATACCTGAAATAGAAATATTTCTTTACTAATAAATATATAATTTTTACACTAATTATAATCCATGAAACTAACTATGACATTTCCTTTGGATTGAATAAGTTTGGTACATCAGACTAACTAATTATGATTCATTAGACTAATGAAGTATAGACCATATGATTTAAAAAATTCCATACCATATGATTGATGAAGTACATTCAATTGGATTGGTGAACTATTATCAATAATATTGACAATTTCATGTCCATTGAAATGATGATGACAAGTCCATCAGACTAACTAAATATAGTATGTCAGACCTACTAATTTTATTCAATTAGACTGACTGGGATTAGTCTTTCAAACTAACCAATCCTCATTAATTTTCCTTATTTTTTTCTATTTTAGTAAACATAATTTATTCGATAAGAATATTAAATTTATAAATAATATGGTTAGAATAAATTCTACCAGATGAAATACTATTTCAACATTGTGTTTCTTCTATCAAAACAACCTTGGATGAATATATATAAAGCATGTTGAGATATCAAGTTGGAACAAAAATTAGGCCATTACAACCAACAACAATAATCATGAAATATGTCCATTATAGATGTGCCTATAAATATAGGAGGAGGTGGGATCATATTATTTTGTGACTCAACCCATATGATGCTTAATCTATGGTAACATCTCATTGCATAATCTATGAAAATCATTACTGAATTTTTTTTCATTGGAAAATGAGTTAGGATTGTTAATTACTTAAAAAATTACTTTTTTATTCAATTATTTCCAATATGGGATTAAATTGATGTCTTTTATGGGTAGGAATACTGCTAGTTCCAATCTGGATAATTGAGTGATTGAGGGACTATGAAGATAGAGCTGATCTAAATCATTGTGATCATGGGATTTCATGTTGTAGAAATACCAACCTTATTATTAGGTTTAAAACTAGGGACAACCAAATTTAATTTTTGTGAATTCCTAAATTATTAAGCTTCAAGAGTATAAGTCATTCATAAATATTTTTAACTAATTATTACTTTTGTTTTCATAATTTCCTTTACATTATTATATAAGTTTATTATTTTTTTCTGTGCATTTGTTTAGTAATTTTTACTTATTTTAATATTACTGAATCATGATTTCTTAGAGAATATGTGGGTTTGATATTTATACTATGAACATTGGATGATATCCGAGTTTAATAAATAATAATTAAGAGGTTTGGGTTTTTAGTTAGTTTTCATATTTAAACTATAACCCACCCCCACCCCATATTTTATTCATTCATATAATCATTGATCCTAAATTTATTTTAATGATGTGTATGAATTAATCTCAACATCATCAAAATTGAGCACATGTGATGGACCTAGATTGTATATTTTGGGCTTAGATGTGTGGAATATATCATGAATGGAATTATATATCTAAATTTGAACTAATTAATACACCAATGTATTGATCCTTGGGATGACCTCAAACATCCCCTCTAACCTAATCATCATCTTTCACTTCCTCTAAATACACCTATTTCACAGCTAAGAAGACACTCATAGAAACACCTAGTCACCACCTTAAACTCTAGAATATAATCTCTTCATACTTTGAGTGGTAAAGACCCACTTCCTAGTTATCTAAATATCCCAAAACATATCTTACATGTGACATGATCTAATCACTATTGACTACTATTCAACAGAGAGGTAATTAGTTTGGGATTCTATATAAATAAATAAAATATACCATATAAATTGATGCATGATAACTACTATTTTTGGAAAACTCTATAGTTTTTTTAGGGTTCTCCCATGAACCACCCAAATCACAGAGGCATGCCTACAACATTTCTACCAATATATAGATAGTATGCAAAAACTTCATCTTAGTCTAATAATGAAAAGTAGTTCTCAAATTCACCTACATATCAAGCATCATTTTCCTCCCTTGCCAAAATTATGATGTAAAATGGACATTCTAATCTAAAATTTTCTCTCAACATCTCTATATAGATTCACTATATCCTAGACATATACCTGGACCATCTCATTGATGAAATAGGTCTCCTAGATTAATGGTAAATTTCCAACCTTTCTGAAATGGTCCAAAATAGTACATAATGAAACCCTACCATGAGATGACCTCATAAATCCCATTATAAATTCCATTATCACACCATCCCATTTTAACTTAGGAGTGGTTAATGACTAAGGATGACAGGCATGTCACTAATCCTTAGCCTCTATCTGTTCAATCAAAAATATTTTTGAAAGTAACTATATTATGTACTTCTTCATCTTAGGATACCAATAATGTATCCATATATCATGGTACAATTGGGTAATCACTAGCTGAATAGACCAACTTGGGGTGTTTGAATCCTACATCATCTCCTTATTCATTCTCATTGGGGGTACCACATGACCCTATATATAAAGTACAGAATCAATATCAAGGAACCAATTTGGGGGTATATCCACACCATATATATTATCCTTTATCACTAATAAATTTGAGTGAGATATTTTTATCTTATTATCTCTCTCTCTCATGAAGTGAGGATACAATACTCGGAGATATAATTGTTATTCTTCCTTGATACTCCATAATATCATAGTACAACTTAGAAAATAGGATCTTAAAATTCCACTCACTACAATATGTCTGTGTTTGAGTTTTCTTAATAATTTCTTCATCCATTTTAGTCCATTTCCAGGGATAATATTCAATATAGAAAAAACAATCTAATGATAATTGTCCCAATTTCAATATAGAAGGATAGGGTCCATCTAATAGAAGATATATTTGAGACTCTTATGATTCATATAAGACCAAAATCTCCTACCAAGAAGGTAGTGACACCAAATTCATATTATGCGTGTTACAGTTTTAATATCCAGATCATGTGTTTGGTAGTTCCACTTATACAGCCTCAGTTGTAAGTACCCAAATGTGACCATTCTCCCACTCTCTATTAGAAATACCCTAATCTTGACTAATGAAACAATATAATATAATTTATACACATTACTATGCTTGGTTAGGTTCAGGATAGTAATAGATTTAAACTTCCTATTGAACTCCAAAAAGGCTCTCCCGTATGAATCTGACTAGAGTAACTTCACCCCCTTCTTGGTTAGTACCATAATCAGCACTATCAAATGGAATAAAATTACAAAACACATTATTGTTATGTAACCTTCCAATCCCATGAAAATATGTATCTTTAATTCATTCTTGGTATGTACCCAATAACCCATTGCCTCAACCTTCTATGGGTCCACTAATATATATACCCTGGATATAATATTTATCATGAAGTACACCTCACTAATCCAGAACCAAAACATCAAGAGCAGGACATATAACTGATTCTATCTAAGTGTACCAATAGAAATATACAAATGGAAATAATGATCATCCCTAAAATAGGAGTATTCCATAATTTCATTTATGAGTATGACTAAGAACAATTCCATATAAGTATATAAATCTCAATTCATTAGGGTCATAAGAAATAACTGTGCATTCATCAAAGCAAGCAGCATTACAAGATGATCATATAGGTTGTACCTAATCCTAAAATCAGTATGTGGAATATCAAATTCCACATTCAAACCTACTAATATCCATACCTCAAAAAGATCTTAGATATCCACATAGATCCTCCCATCTTATTGAATAATTCATTACTATAAGAAATGGGATATAGGTTCTTACCTGTCACATGGTTTAGCATCTAGTAATCCACATGTAAGTAAAATGAGTCATCCAATGTCTTAGTAAAAAATGTAGTATAACCCAAATGGGGTGTTTTCAGTGGTATAAATCCCTTCACCTCAGAATCCTCAAACTAAACCTTCATCTCATAGAGCTATATGTGATCCTTTCTATACGGAAATTTTTATAAGGGATCTTTACCCGAAACAAGACCAACTATGAAAATAATCACAAACTATGGTGGAAATACTAATAAATCATCCTGAAAAAATAATATAAATGATCAATGATATAATTAATTATTGCATTGTTCGTCTCCAGATCTCTCAAAAACACTTTCTATCTAGGCCCTGATCACCCCCACCTGATGATGTCTAATTCATAAAATACGTAGCTGAAGATCCAACTGACCGAAATCATTTTAATAATCACCAACAATAAATTTGAATTATATTTATCAGTGATAACATTAAACATTTTCTTGATAGCGAGCTAACCAATCCATCACGATGATCACACTGTAACTGTGGATCTATAACATGAAAGATTTCATGAAAACAACTTACCTAGAAATCACTATATAAAACTCTGTAGGTATCAAGATACCCTTTAATAGAACCCAAAAGGGTGTATCAATAAACAATAATCCATAAAGATACTCTACAAAAATACCCATATTACTAACCATTTGAATAGATATTAATGAGTATGACGAACATGTATCAAATAAAATTGAATATAGGTTATATTCTACAAGAATCATACATTAGACTATAAAATTCTACCTTCCTTACATGGATCGATTCTGTCTAATAGAATAAAGTTATCATATTTCAAATCCCTTAGTACCTATCTCTTGAAAACCAAGTGGAAATTTTATCTGATTGTGTTACTACCTCTAAATCTAGGTACCTTCACCTTCCATGTAAACTTAAAAGATAGAGGATCCCCTACTTCATGGCTACTTTTTACCTCGTGGACCTACCCCTAAACCCTGTGTCTAACCAAATCCAAACCTATTATCTAGACATGATGTGATGTTAAAATACCTCTAGTGAATCCCTAACTCACCACATCAGGTAGACACCTTTAGTTTCATTTCACAATCTAGCTGGATTTAGCCTTAATGGAAATACTGGTAACACTAAACTGAGGATCTCCCTCTTGGAGGAAGTATAAAACACCTACCCTGGTTTCTCTATTGATCACCATAAAAGAGGGAATCCTTATACCTATTATTCCTACTATTTGATTACCCACTCTTATCCCCAATAGAATAATTATGAAAACTCAAATATCTAATATTCATTTGGTTATTTAAAGTAATCAAGTCATTATTTTTTACCTCCAAAAAGGATATCAATTGAAATATTTCCACCTCGGATTGGATAGAGTTCCTCAATACATCCTCAAAATAACCAGCCCTTCTAATTAAATAACCTTCCATTATAGGTGATAATTATAGAAAATTGTTAATGTGGAAGGAATAATAAACCACTGACTTGTACCCATATACCATATTCCTAAACTATATATCACCTAAAATCCCCAAAGTCTATTAGAAGAAGTTGTCATGACCCGTCCTTGAGGCCCGTGCCGTGACTACCCCAAGCCCTCCTTCCATAGGCCATGGGCTAGAGACTAGCACCAAAGGCGTAAATTTCGATAAAAAGGGAAGGCATTGCCTTTATATAAGTAAAAAAACACACCAGAGTACGCAAGTGAAGTAAGAACTAAGTAAAACTGCGTTCAAAAGTAAGTGTTGAAAAGTAAATGGGAATGTATACAAACCTAACTGAAAGTACAGTGCAACTGAAAAGGAAAGTGCAACAGCAGTAAAGTAAAGTAGCAACCACTGAGTCGTCCTCTGGGAATCCCACCTGAAGGGTGGGTACATATAGTCTCGTCAGTACCTCGGTTCCATCTGTACGCTCCGTGTACGTCCCTCCAGGTGGTCCACCTCCAGATACTGTCCAGCTCCACAAGCCTCAACCACGATCAGTGTTGTCCATCGTCTGCAACCAACACAACGTTGTGCAGGAAATACCCTTGCAGGGGTGAGTATACGATACTCAGTAGGGACCCCAAGACCCCTGAAGGTCTCCCAGAATACACGAAGGATAAACCATAGAGGAAAGGAACAAACAAGAAGAATCAACCAACCCTACTTAGGTATATTCCCATACACATACCTAAGTTATCAATCTCAGTTCAGCTCCAACTCTCGAACCAAAGCACAACCCAGTCCACATGGGAAAGTAGTCAATCACACCATTGGTAATGATTTCAAGTCAAGTCTCAGCTCACACAGGTATACTACTTTCTAAGAGAGGTGGAGATGATTAGATGTAGACTCTGAATCATCTCCTTTGCCGAACCCATGTAGGATCCAAGTACAGAAGTTGTCGCTGCCGAACCCACGTAGGATCCAAGTACAGTAACATTCGCTGCCGGACCCACATAGGATCTAAGTATAGTCGTCATCACTGCCGAACCCACAGAGGATCCAAGTACAGTCCTCCTCACTACCGAACCCACGTAGGATCCAATTACAGTCATCATCGTTATCAAACCCACGGAGGATCCCAGCATAGTAGTCGTCACAGTCGCAGCCAGCTCTTGGGTTCCCACACACAGCATACTCAATTCTGGGAGGTTCCGCTCCTCAAGTAAAGGGTTCGATACATCAACTATCACGAAGTCCAGATTTGACGTATCCCAAAGTTCCATCTCGTCGAAAGGAACTCAACGCGACAAACGGCGCATCAAACGGATGCCCGGTCTGAGAGATATTGGCTTTTCCATTCCAGGGGCCCGGTTGGAAATATACCCATTCCAAACCCGTCCGTTTACCAATGTTGTCCAAAACACACTTATATTAATGAAAAAGGACCACCACATCATGAGAGTCCCAGTTTCATAGACAACGTATCGATCGGACGTGCGGTCTTTATGTTATTCATGTTTAAGTGAATAAAGGGCCCAGCCCGTTAAACCTAGTGGCTGGCGGGTCGGGTCACCCAGTTTTGGTGGGTCTGACCTGGTAGGGGTGTTGGACCGACCCGAATATTTGTGTGGCCTGGCCTAAGGGGTGAGTCCTGTCCCGAAGAGGGCGTAGCTTGGCCCGAAGTGGCGCGACCCGGCCAGTCGGGGTGTGGCCCGGCCCGGTAGGGTGCGGTCCGAGGGGGGGCGCGTCCCCCCGGCTACCCGAACCGGCGGCGTGAAGCAGCGCCACCCTCCCAAACTGGTTGGCTGGAGCCGGACAGCCTTCTAGCACTCCCGCTCATGCGGGCCGCGGGTTCTCCAGTGCGGCGCCCACCTGGCTCTGCGGCTTTGCTCCGCCGGGACGGCCGACGGGTCAGTCGGTCCTTCCGCCGAAGCAGCCCGCAAAGCGGGCCGCGATTCCTGCTGCATAGTCGGTGCAACAGCACTAGCTCCCTCTTCCACGGCTTACACTGGCAGCAGCTCTGCATCACTGGCACGGCGCAACGGCACCGTGATTCTTCCACTGCGGCCCGCTTGGATGCGGATTTCTTTGTGTGTGCGACGGCCGCCCTTGCGTCGTAGGTTTCTTTTGTGTTCCGCCTCCGATAGTTGATTCCATATAACTAAACAAGATCAAATGGAGGGTTGTCGAGCCGTGTTAGTTTGTTCCATGCCCTCTGCATTAATTTATTGCAATAGGCCGAGACAATCAAAGTTATACAATGACCAATCGAGGCACAATATTAATCCATTAAAATTGAACATAACCCCTACCTGGATATTTGACGTCGCACGTCGGGCGTCACGGAAGACAGCGTCATGGGGAAAGGATTCGTAGGTGACATCGAAGTGTGTTCGAGGAGGATACGACATCTCCTCACTTGTCGAGGAGAAAAGAAAGGAAGGCACAGCGATTGGTCTTCATGTAACTGGCATTCTTCGTTGAAGAAGACGTCGTTCTTCGGCGGAGGGTTGGTGTCCTTCCCAAAAAATCAAGAGCTCTCCCAACTCTCCTTAACACAACGAATGCCCCAAAAATAAAATAATAGGGTAATCCTGTTATTTTATTAACACATGCAATTTAAAATTCAAAATTCAAACCACTTCATTATTTAATTGATGTGGTTGAATTCATTAAATTAATTTGTTGGAAATAAATAAAGAGAGGGAGAGAAGGAGGTGAGAGGTCTCATAAATATGGGAGATTTGTCAACATTAAACTAGGGAGTTTAATGGGGGGTTTATGAGAGTTATGGGGTGTTCAAGGGTTTAGGTAACATGTGGGCCCCAACCCACAAATATCCTTTCATGGGAGGTTATGTGGGTGTGGGCCCCACCTTTAACTCCCCTTGGGAGGAAATAACCACCAACTATAAAATAAAATTGTGCTCCACCAATTTTCTTTATTTTAATCTAATTCCCCAAATATTATTTCTCAAACCACATAACATGCAGCTACAGTAAAGGTCCCCTTAAGCAATTACCGGTGCTATGAGTTCATCGGTGCCCTCAGATTTCAATTCCGTGCACCGGTTCAGAAGATAAAAAAACCCTCTTATTCGTTCACTGAACGTACCCAAGCTAATCTTATGAAATTGATTCCAGGCACACTAGGCCTCAGAATCAAGTTCCGTCAAAAGCCACAGACTCATAAAATTCCAAAGTATTTAAGAAAAACATTTCCGTGAAATTTAAGAGTCTTTACATTAGTCCAACCTCAAGGCTTTACATCCCTGTAATGATACAACATAAACTAGGGAAACAAATGAGGGTATTGTCCACGCATCAGATCCTCTCACTCCCATGTGCTCTCCTGGAGGTTCACGTGCTGCCAACGAATGTGCACAAGAGGAATAGACCATCAACATAAGACCCACTCCTGTCGATCCTCAATCTCCACTGGGACCTTCATGAATGTAGCCCTGTCATCGATGTCTAGCTCCCCATGATCAATGATGTTGTTCTCGTCATTCATGTATCTTCTCAGCTGAGATACGTGGAAGACATCATGCACCTGGTGCAACAGTGGCGGAAGGGCCAGGGGGTAAGCCACCTCTCCTACTCTACTAAGTACCTGGAAAGGCTCGATGAAGCACGGAGACAAATTATCAACCCGGACAAATCTCCGTAATCCACGTCGAGGTGAGACCCGTAAGAAAATGTGGTCACCATACTCGAACTCCAGTTATCTCTGTCTCCTATTAGCAGAGAACTTATATATGCTCTCTGTAGTCCTCATCTGCTCCTGGATGATCTGCACCTTCTCCATCATAGCCTGAACCATATCTGGTCCTACAAATGCTGACTCCCCAGGGTCAATCTAGCACATAAGAGATCTGCAAGGTCGGCCATATAGTCACTCGTATGGTGCCATCCCGATGGTGGAGTGGGGGCTGTTTTTGTACCCAAACTCCGCCAAGGGTAGGTGATTGTCCCAGCTATGACCAAAGTTAAGCACACATGCACTGAGCATTTCCTCAAGAGTCTGAATACTCCTCTCCGTCTGGCCATCCTTCTGAGGATTAAAGGCAGTTCTCAAGAGTAGCTACATCCCAAATGCCTCCTGTAACCACTTCCAAAGCAGGGATGTAAAGTGAGAATCTCAATCGGAGATGATAGACGATGGTACACCATGAATCCGTACGATCTCCTGAACGTAGAGGCATTCCAAGCTCTCTACTAAGCCCTTATCTCTAATTAGAAGGAAGTGGACCGACATGGTGAGTCGGTGGACGATCACCCAGATAGAGTCGTGTCCACTGGATGTACGTGGAAGCCCCGTCATGAAATCCATGGGTATCCCGTCCCACTTCCACTCCATTACCTCTAAGGGTTGTACCAAGCCTCCTGGTACCTGGTGCTCCACCTTTACTTTCTGGCAAGTGAGGCATCATGGAATGAACTCTGCTATATCCTTCTTCATACTCGGCCACCAGTGCTGTCGTCTGAGGTCTTGGTACATCTTTGCTACTCTAGGATGTACCGCTAGAGGGGAAGTGTGAAACTACCCCAGCACCTCCTCCTTCAGTGAAACTGGTACCATGGTACGTCCCCTGAAGAAAATGATGTGCTCTCCTCCTTCAAAAAATGCATCAGGCGCCTGCCCTGTGGAAGTCTAAGCATGTCGCGTCTCACAGTCAATGTCCCAACTATGTGCCTATATGACCCACTGAAGTTGTAGAGGAGTAATTGTGAGGGACTGTAGAAAAGCTTCTCCATCCCTATCCATGAAGGATATCTATAAAGTGGCTAACTACTCTATCGCCTCTCCAAGTAGCTAAATGCTCGATCTCCTACTGAGAGCATCAACTACTACATTCCCCTTCCAAGGAGTATAGACTATCTCAAAGTTATAGTCCTGGAGGAACTCGATCCATCGTCGCTGTCTCAGGTTCAGGTCCTTATGTGAGAAAATGTACCTGAGAATCTTGTGGTCAGAGTAGATTGTATAGTGCTCTCCCATCAGATAGTGCTGCCACATCTTTAGGGTGAAGACCACTATTGCTAACTCCAGGTCATGGGTTGCGTAGTTCTTCTCGTGCTGCCTAAACTTCTGTGAACCATTGGCGATCATTGCCTTCTCCTGCATCAGGACACACCAGAGTCTGGTCCCTGATGCGTCGTAGTAAACCACGTACCCAACACGCTCGTCCAGTAGCCTCAAGATGAGCACATTGGTCAATCTCTATCTCAGCTCTTGGAAGCTCTGTTGGCATATATATGACCACACGAAGGGTTTCCCCTTCTTCATCAAAGATGAAAGTGGTGCTGAAACTCTGGAGAAGTCTAGCACAAATCTCTGATAATACCCAGCCAGACCTAGGAAACTCCACACCTTCGTCACACTCCTGGGTGGCTCCCATGAAAGTACTTCCTCAATCTTCACAGGATCCACTGCAACTCTCACCTCCAAGAAGACGTTCCCCAAGAATTGAACCTCTCGAATCTAGAATTGGAACTTCGAGAGCTTACCATAAAGCTGGTGCTCTTGGAGTGTGTCTAGTACAACCCGAAAGTGGTAGGTGTGATCCTCCTTAGTAACTGAGTAAATCTCTATGTCTTCGATGAAGACTATGAAAAAATGATCGAGGTAAGGTTGGAAGATCCTGTTAATGAGACTCATGAACACTGGTGGTGCATTGGTTATGCCGAAGGGCATAACCATGAACTCATAGTGGACATACTGACATCTGAAGGCCATCTTCTTCAAATCCTCGTCTCGAACTCTGAGCTGATGGTAGCCTGACATGAGGTCTATCTTTTAGAACCATCATGCTCCCTTGAGCTGATCAAAGAGGTCATCAATCCACAGGAGTGGGTACTTGTTCCTTACTGTCACCAGATTCAGGACACGGTAGTCAACACATAGTCGTAAGCTCCCATCCACCTTCTTGGCGAATAAAATTGGAGAAGACCAGGGTGAAACACTAGGTTGGATGAATCCCTTTCTCTGCAAGTCCTCTAGTTTTACCCGCATCTCATGAAGTTCGGTGGAAGCCATCCGATATGCTGGAGTAGATATCGTTTCTCTCTTTAGGTACAGGTCAATGTATAAGTCTACCTCTCTGTGAGGAGGTAGTCCTGGAACGTCGTTAGGAAAAACGTCCGAATAATGATCCACCACAATAGGAAAACTCGGACTCCGCACATCAACCGCTCCGAGGATGAGACTAGCCAACTGATGTGTGATCGGATGCCTTCTCCTCTACGTAAGCCCATCCTGTGCTGTAAAGGCTCCCTTCTCACCGGTGAAGGTGAAACTGCTCCCATATGTGCAGACACACCGCACTTTGCGCCTAATACAGTCGATCTAGGCGTGGACTATAGATAACCAGTCCATACCCAAGATGACGTTGTAAGACCTCGATGCCGCTATAAGAAGATCCCAACCGAAGCTCTCGCCTCATAGTGTAAGCTCACATTGTCGGTACCAGTGCGTAATCGTCGAGTATGCTCCCGTAGGAGTCTCTAGCTGTAAGGATCGAGCCAACAGCTCCGTCAGAATCTACGAGCTCCAAACAAGGACAGTTGCAATGAAAGAATAACTCGCTCCTCTGTCTATAAGAACTGCAGAAAGGGTGGAGTAGACATAGATAGTACATTGAATCATCTCAGGTGCGCCATGGTCATAGGCCTCGACTACCTGGAGCAGTGCCTGCCCCTGTCTGCCAGATCCCTGTGGTTGGGGTGGTCCCCTGGGGGTGGTGGTGGTAGAGCCTCAAAGCGTTGTCCACCACCCACTGCTCGGCCAGATTCTCTGCCTCGTCTTCCTACTCCCAACGGACCACCATGGTCGATCCTTTGCCTCTTCCTGGGAGGTCCCTCTACTGTCAGCTGCTCGTCTGTATGGTAGGTCGGGCAGTCACGACCCATGTGGCCCTACCCACTACATGCATGGCACTGCCTGCCCCTCGTATGGCTGGCTCTGCTCCGTCTACCCCGCACATCTGAACCAGTATCCTGAGGTTTCCCACCTGATGGCCAGGTCCATTTAGACCACTGTTACAATTGTCTACTGCCATCTGCAGAAGAATCTACTACGTTTCACCCTGGGATGGGTCTTGTTGTTGGTGTCAACACAGCAAGAAAGCTCTCCACAAGAAGGGACCGCTCCAGTACTCATGACTGCATCAGAATGCTGAGGGATATCATCGAAGCCCTTATCTCATGCCTCAGTCCCTGCTCAGATGTCCACGACCAGAAGAATGGGTCACGTACCATGTCCGTTGAGTAACACTAGTTGTTTGAAAATCTCTCCTAGTACTGGGCTACTATCATGCTTCCCTGCCGCAGCTGTAGTAACATCTGGATGCGCAACGCATGGAGGGTGTCTTGAACAAACTCCAAGAGGAAGAGGCTCTTAAAATCTATCCAAATAAGAGATGCCTCATAACTAGGAACCCAATCTGGCTGCCTTCGTGGGGCCATCCTGAAAAGAAACAGGTGCACCACGGTCAAACAGTATACCTAGTGAGTTGACATAAAGTAATGAAAATGAAATCTTTTGAAACACACATGCAATCAGTGTTTTCGAACACAGAGCCGGAAATAAGAAGTCAGAGTCCTGGTGTATGGATATTTCTCCCACCGCACCAACACTGGACTCCCTGGAGTATAACCACACTAAATACTCTCAAAACTATTGCTTCATAGAGAAGAACGATCAAATTCCTGATTTCTGTGGTAGAACTGACTCCTATGATACCAATTTGTCACGACCTGTCCTTGAGGCCCATGTCGTGACTACCCTAAGCCCGCATTCCATAGGCCAGGGCTGGCGACTAGCTCCAAAGGCGTAAATCCCGATAAAAATGGAAGGCATTGCCTTTATATAAATAAAAAAACACAACAGAGTAGGCAAGTGAAGTAAGCACTAAGTAAAACTGAGTACAAAAGTAAGTGATGAAAAGTAAATGGGCTAGTATACAAACCCAACTGAAAGTACAGTACAACTGAAAAGGAAAGTACAACAGCAGTAAAGTAAAGCGGTAACCACTGAGTCGTCCTCCGGGAATCCTACCTTAAGGGTGGGTACAGATAGTCTTGTCGGTACCTCGGGTCCATCCATTCGCTCTCTGTATGTCCCGCTAGGTGGTCCACCTCCGGATACCATCCAGCACTACAAGCCTTAACCACGATTAGTGATGTCCATCGTTTGTAACCAACACAATGTTGTGCAGGCAATGCCTGTGTAGGGGTGAGTATATGATAATCAATAGGGACCCTAATACCCCCGAAGGTCTCCCAGAATCCAGGAAGGATAAACCACAAAGGAAAGGAACAAACATGAAGAATCAACCAACCCTACTTAGGTATATGACCATAAATATACCTAATTTATCAATTTTAGTTCGGCTCCAACTCTCAAGCCCAAGCACAACCCAGTCCACACAGGAAAGTAGTCAATCACACCATTGGTAATGATTGCATGTCAAGACTCAGCTCACACAGGTATACTACTTTCTAAGAGAGGTGGAGATGATTATATGTATCCTCTAAATCATATCCTATGTCGAAGCCACGTAGGATCCAAGTACAGAAGTCGTCACTGCCGAACCCACGTTGGATAAAAGTACAGTAACCATCACTGTCGAACCCACGTAGGATCAAAGTACAGTCTTCATTGCTGCCGAACCCATGGAGGAACCAAGTATAGTCTTCCCCACTGCTGAACCCTCATAGGATTCAAGTATAGTCATCATCATTGTCGAACCCACGGAGGATCCCAGCATAGTAATTGTCGCAGTCACAGCCACCTCTAGGGTTCCCACACATAGCGTACGCAATTCCTAGAGGGTCTTCTCCTCAAGTAAAGGGTTTGAAACATAAACTATTTCAAATTTAATATTTGATTTATCCCGAAGTTCCATCTTGTCAAACGGAACTCAACGCGATAGATGGCGCGTCAAATGAACGCCCGGTTTGAGAGATATTGACATTTCTGTTCTAGAGGTCCTGTTGGAAATATTCTCATTCCAATCCCAGCCATTTACCAATGTTGTCCAAAACTCACTTAGAGTAATAAAAAATGACTGACACTTCATGAGGGTACTAGTGCCTCAGACGACGCGTCGATCAGATGTGCGGTCTTTAAGTTATTCACGTTTAAGTGAATAACGGGCCCGGCCCGTTAAGCCCAGTGGCTGTCTTGTCGGGTCACCCAGTTTTGGCGGGTCTAACCCAGTAGGGGTTTCGAACCGGCCTGATGATTTGTGTGGCCCGGCCAGAGGGGCAAGGCCCGGCCTGAAGAGGCCCTGACCCGGCGCGGCTCGGCTAGTTGGGCGGGCGGCTCGGCACAAAGGCTGAGCGGTCCGAGGGGGGCCATGCTTCCCGAACCGGCGGCGCCAAGCGGCGCCGGCCTCCAAAACTGGCCGGTTGGAGCCAGATGGCCTTCTGGCGCAAGCGGCCTTCTCGGGCAGGCTACGGGATCTCCAGCGCGACGCCCTCCTTGCGCCGCGTCTTTGCTCCGCCTGGCCGGCCAACGGGCCGGCCAGTCCTTCCGCCGAAGCGGCTTACAAGGCGGGCCCTACTTCCTACTGCACAGTTGGTGCGATGGTGTCGGCTCCCTACGTCGCGGCCTATGCTGTCCGTGGCTCTGCATCCACAGCAGGGCACAACAACACCGTGATTCCTCCACCATGGCCCGCTTGGCCACAGATTTTATTTGCGTGTGCGACGGCGGCCCTTGCACCGCCAATCTCTTCCGCGTTCCGCCTCCGATTGTCGATTCCATATAATTAAACAAGATCAAATGGAGGGTAGTTGGGTCATGTTTGTTTGGCCCGCGCCCTCCACGTTAAGTTATTTCAATAGGCCGAGACAATCAAGGTTATACAACGACAAATCGTGGCACAATTTTTATCCATTAAAATTGAACATAACCCCTACCTCGATATTTGATATCGCACGTTGGGCGTCGCGGAAGACGGCGTCGCGGGGAAAGGATTCGTAGGTGACGTCGGAGTGCGTCCGAGGAAGAAGCGGTGTCTCCTCACTTGTTTCAATGAAAATAAAGGAAGGAATGTTGATTGTTCTTCATAGAACCGGCGTTCTTCGCCGAAGAAGACGCCGTTCTTCGTAGGAGGGTCGGTGTTTTTCCCAAAAAATCAAGATCTCTCCCAACTCTCCTTAACACAACGAACACCCCAAAAATAAAATAATAATCTAATTATATTATTTTATTAACAAATGCAATTTAAAATTAAAAATTCAAACCACTTCATTAATTAATTGATGTGGTTGAATTCATTAAATTAATGTGTTGGAAATTAATAAAGAGAGGGAGAGGAGGAGGTGAGAGGTCTCATAAATATGGGAGAGTTTCCAACTTTAAACAATGGAGTTTAATGGGGGGTTTATGAGAGTTATGGGGAGTTCAATGGTTTAGGTCACGTGTGGGCCCCACGCCACAAATATCATCTCATTGGAGGTTATGTGGGTGTGGGCCCCACCTTTAACTCCGCTTGGGAGGAAATAACCACCAACCATAAAATAGAATTGTGCTCCACTAGTTTTATTTATTTTAATCTAATTTCCCAAATATTACTTCTCAACCCGCTTAAAACGCAACTATGGTAAAGGTCCCCTGGAGAAATTACCGGCACTGCGAGTTCATCGGTTCCCTCAGATTTAAATTTCGTGCAACGGTTAAAAATATAGAAAAACCCGCTTGTTCATTCACTGAACATACCCGATCTAAACATCAGAAATTGATTCTGGGCACACCGTGCCTTGGAATCGAGTGCCGTCAGAAGCCACAGACTCATAAAATTACAAAGTATTTAAGAACAAATTTTCCTTGAATTTTCCGTGTCATTACAGAAGTGTTCAATGAAAAATTATAGAAATTATTTCCATGAAAACTAACATGTTGATCTTCAAAAACCAAAACATACAACCAATTTTTTATTGGTCCTCTAAGAATATAGGAATCAATATTCCCTCGATCCTTAGGGGGTGTATCAGGATTTTCAAAAATAGTCTCTATGGAATCGATATAGAACATTACAGCATGTGGCCCACCCTTGACCATAAAGAGTAGGTGATGATTTTTCAAGAACTCATGACCCAAGTCTAACATAGTTAGCTAGACACTTAGTGTAACATGTCCAATAGAGTTTAATACCTAATGTAGGCTCTCATTGGTTTTTAATCAATAAGATGAACATATACAACAATTAGATCTGACTCGACTACCGACGGGGAATCCTCCTCCTCATCCTCCTATAACACAATTAGATGTCTCAGATTAGAATATATCTATAATTAAAAGTACAAGACTAGAAATTATTTTCTATCAATGGTAGAATATCACAATATAGGATAATAAATCGTAGGTAAACATATCCCTACCTCAAACACACAACTTATCATAAATGGATTCCACAAAACTCATCTTGAGTATATCTTAACCTAACCACTCTTGGGTCAGGTAAAATTTCATGGAGGGTTATTTATCAGTCATGGAATATCATGTTAATAGTAAAAAATAATATTGTTTTCAAGTAGAGTGGAACTAATAATTTATATTAAAAAACTACATATGTGTTTACTTTGACACTTAATATGAAAACCCCTATATCCTAATCATAATATCAATCACAACAAAGTATATTAATACAATGTGATCCCAACTTGTTGAAAATAGTGGATGAACTCACATTACAAGACACACCAAGAAAACATAAAAAACTCATAAATCATAAATCTACATAAAAATATATCATATTTGGAAAAGTAACCCAACCATAAAAATAAATCTAAGAATTATAGTCCCATACCCAGTAACTTATACTACATTCATAAGAGGGATATATACAGCCATTAAAAATATCTATACTAATCCATGATAACATTAAATATCATATCTACCATATTTAGATTACTAAGATCATAGAAAAATAATTATTTAACACAACATTGTGATGCCCTTAATCCATTTTACCATTTTTTTTACTAAAACAATGGTTACATGTCTCCAGATCATATGATCATATTCTAAAGGCTACCAAATTGGGGTGAGGATTAATATAAAATAGGTGTGGAGGCCATACCAATGGATACAAAAATTCCTAAACCTAGAATATGTAATAATAAAATAGTCAACACAATAAAATAAACATCAAAATATATATCATAGATAAATTACATCCAACAATATATATCAACACATTATATATCAAAGTGAACAGATGTACAAGTAATAAAAGTCATAAAATCATGATATAGACTTCCCATGGGAAGATCACATACAAAGTGATCTAAAATAAACAAAAAATAAATATACACTTGTATAACTCATCTAGAGTCCCATATTAAATCAATATCATGACTCCCATTAAACTAAATCATCTCAGCCATCCAATGCTTTAGGGCTCTAACCCTTACCTTGTTCATTAATCGTGAAGAATATTCAAGAACTTGGGTGCCTGAACAGGATGTGATTATATATCAATAGTCCACCACAAATGTTTTTCCAAGTAAGAATATTAAATACGAGTTCATTCTCAAAATAAAATTCTATTAAAGTAAAAAATATTAAATACATTACATGTTACCTGATAGATTACTCCAAAACCACATGTGACTATAACTTCTTTTTCCTATGATAAAATGTGATAATATACCCATTGTCTGAACACACACCCTGAGTTTAAACAATATATCACTAGTCGTATAATAATAAATGTGGATGATTTATAACCATCAATTAATATTGGGGAATGATTAAAAACTATTATATTCTATCCAGATGAATGATCCATCACTAATCTAACATCACTATCAAATGATCTATTATCTATTGAACGTTGCATCATCAATCTCCGGTAGAAGATACAACACTACTATTTATGATAAAGTGGAAAATACACCACTATTTTTTATATTTGGTAGATGATGCACCATAAAGTTATCTGAATCTGGTGGATGACATTCCACTAATATAATAAGTATCAATGTGGAAAATTCACCACTAATACCATCATCTAGGGGGTGATGCACTACTAGTATCATATCATGAATGATCAATACACCACTAAAATTGGGTCTCTAGTTGAATGTATACCCTAAAAATAGGTGCTTGAGTGGATGATGCACCACAGCATTGTTATCATAAGTAGACGATTCACTACCAATATGAAACCTAAAGTGGATGAGGTATATCTATTTTGACATTCCAAAGTGAGTAAAGATTCACTATTTAATTATCATTTTGGTGAAAATATATCACCAATCCAATTTTAGTGGATAAGATACCACCAATTCTCAGTTGGATGATACATAACCTCTAATAATTTCTTGGTCGATTGGGTACCACCACATATCAAGCAGACATTGACATGAAAAATACAGCATAAAGGATCATTTTGAAACATGTAAAATTAACTAGTGTGACACATTTTATTCTCTTTGTACATAAACCCATTTAAAATTCTATTCCTAGAATATCACACCTCTATCCTATCACATACTCAAAGAATAACCTCAGCACAATGTACTCTAGAACACTGCACTAGGCTCTTAAGATCATTTCTCATTTATAGGTACCCATCAGGGGTCTAAATTTAGGGTTTTAGACTCAATTAAATATATAATTGGGTCATAGATGACCTATAGTGTCAACACACATGTCACAAAAACCACTAAAAGTGTGATAGCTTCAATGCTTACCATAGGTTATTAAGAAAATAAATTTAAATTTGTTTTAGGACATTGAAAATAAATAATTTTTCCCTTATTTCATAAAACACCTACCGTAAATGTAAAAAGTTAAGGGAAATACAAGGACCACTTACATGGGACAAATAAGGTCCTACTCATTGAATAACACCCTCCAATATGACCTAAAACTAATTTAATTGATAAATTTTAAATACTCACCTATAATTAGGCATAACTATAATTATATAGTGAAATGGTGATGGAAACAAAAAATGAAGGAAGACAAGTCACATCTATAATGACGAAGACCTCCTATGATGGATAAGATCTGAAACTAATGAATAATTGAATGATTTAGGCCTTCTATAATTAAAATGGAAAGAGAATAGGGGAGGGATTTTTATTTACTCTATAGAAGAAATAAGATTATTTCTAATTATAACATATTTATAAAATTAATTAAATTGGAAAATAATTTTTTTTTGGAACACACTATGTTCTCACTGGTCATCCATTGGGTACTTGATGGGAATCAGATACTCATTTAAGGTTCATAATCCACCCAATGATCCACCTAGGCGCATTTATTCCACTTCCACAACAACCTGGTACCTGATACTAGTCCACCAAGTGCTCTTTGGCATCTTTTATGGGACATATGTTCCAGATCCTGACATTTTTCAACAAAAAATTCTATAACCCTCACCAACACATTCAATTCTCAATATTAAAAAAAACCAAAGGCTTGGAAATATTTTTTTGTAATCATACATTATTTATATACATGTTCTTACAAATAACATGGAAAATACATTTCTTATTAAATGAGGACTTTTAAGATATTTTTTGAAGGAATCACCTCAAATGGTTATGTATATTTAAAACACATACTTACAAAGTCCAAGAGATAATGTGACACAATATAAATATTTTATTTAATAAAAATTAATCTAATATATTTTAAATTATTTAAAATATATTTTTTTATAAAAAAACAAGGAAAAGACTTAGGGAGGATGTGGTGATGTTGTTGATGAAGGGAATTTTTTTGTTTATTCGTGAATGAATAAATCTAGAAACATTTTGATCAATATAAATAAAAAATATCAAAAATATTTATGAAAAATTAATTGAAGATTAATATGGAAATAAAAAATATAACACAATGTTTTAATGAGTTCATGCAGATGAATATTCTCAATAATGTGAAATTAAAGATACTAATTGCTTTATTCCTGAGGAAGAATCTGTAATAAAATTAGATGATGAATAATAATTTGTATTGAATCACTCGCAATATTATGTTAAAAGATAAAAATAGAAGATATGAAATTGATGAATCAAATATTTTATATTAAAAAAATATCATATACACAAATATAGAAAATTGAGAACATTTTCAGATCATATTTGTTATCTCAAGTCGATCCAAGAAATAATTAATAGTCTACCAAGAATGTTACATGGGCTAATAACATGAATGAGGAGTTAGATAAATGTGAAAATAATAAGGAATATGAAATTTTTAAGAGTCTATAAGAACATATATCATTGGGAAAAAATGGGTATTCAAAAAATCATGATGAACTCTAAATGTATTTGAGAAATATTTATCCACTATTTTTTTATGTTTATCCTAATTTTAAGGTTGTAAATGTGATAGAATAGTTTTATCCAATGATATAATTGAGGAAATTGTTTTATTTCTGTCATTATATTTTAGGATGAGATTTAAAATTAATTTCATTTATGTTAAGATAACATTATTGAATAGAGTTTTCAAAGGGGAAGCCTATGTTAAATAATTTAATGGTTCTGAAAAAGATCATGAAGAAAGAATGGTTTTTCACATAAATAAGAACATTATATATTTAAACAAGAACTGAATATTATTATTCTTGGATGGGTAAACTCTTAAATATGATGGAATTCAATTGAAATTTTTTTTGTCCCAATTTATATGTGAAGAGAAAAAGTGATGAGTAGCCTATATACTTTTCAACATTGAAGACCTTGATTTTGTTGGTTGAAAATTTGAATCATGTCAGTGGTTTATAAACATGATGAGATCTAAATTTTGTATGAATATAATTAGAGAAATTTTATATTTTATTATATTTAATTTTAATAAAAGTGGTGAGTATAAATTTATTTCAAAACCAAATAATTCTAATAAAAAACTAAATATACATGGTATATAATACAACAATCAAATTTTATATTCTATGAATTTTGGTATAAAATGTGGTAATAATTATGCTAGAAATTATTTGGATCATACATTATATCATAGAAAAAATTAAAAACTTATTTACTTGATGAAAACATTGAAGTATATAATATATTCAACTTATTAGGAAAATAATTTTCAATATAATATTAAAGAAGAACATCCCAATTAAATTAAGTGGGTAAAAAGAAAATTTTAAGGTACTCTAGATTATTGATTGATGTATAATTTAGAGAAATAGAAATATAAATAATTTATGGGCTATGGTAATTCTAATTTGGATTAGAGATGCCATCAACAAAATATACACATGTATATGAGTTTTCTACGTTGAATAAAGATATATTGGGTGACAAGTGAAAATGAATGATAATAATCCATTAAAATTTAAAAAAGTGAACTACATTAACAAAAAAATTCATTTACCTAATGGGTTTGTATAAATTGAAATTTGGAAGATATAGTTGAATAAGTAAAAAAATTATATGTCGAAATTATGTGTAAAAAATTGTAATTGATATTTTGAGAAATCCAATACCACACTTATGTAAAACATATATTTTTATTTTATAGAATTTTATATAATAAAAAGCATAGAAAGATAATATTAAGGTATATTACATAAGAAAAAAATGAAAAAGTTGTAGTTATTTTTTCAAACAAACACTTACTACACCTATATTTGAGAAGCATAAGTATAATCTTAGAGTTAAACCACTATTTTCAACATTAATAATTTTGGATGTATAAGGCCCAAGACTTATACATTACATAATCTTAAGTTTTAACCTAGAATTTACCTTCTTTCACCATGAGGATCTTTTCAGATTTTGAGTTTTATAGAATTATACCATAACTATTACATAACATCTCAAATATTACATAGTAGACACTTTTACTCACTATCCATTTTTTCACAAAATAAAACTCCTTAAATTAAAACATTATTTCTTTTTAATAATAAAAATCATGATAACAATCATATTTATTTATTCCTTCCTCTTAATAATCCTTATACTGTGTGGAAATCATTTCAAAAACTTTGTATGACCATAAAAAAATCATTACGGTATATAAAATAAGGAATGAAACCGTTAGCCCCTAAATGATTCAAACTAATGAAAACATTTTAAAAAAATTATACTTTTAACCCATAAAACATAAAATATTTATCATACCTCATGAATTCATAATATTCTTAACTAAACATCTTAGTAATCATAAATTATAAGGGTAGCTTGTGGCATCCATAACATACATACATCGTAGATTTCACAGCTATATGGGGATTAACCTTCATGGTTACCTTTCGAATACCCATCACAGTATATTAAATAAATATCGTAAGAAAAACCTTATCGTTTAGCTCCATCTCATAACCCAATTCCTTGGTGATCTATCATTTGGTCACCTTCCCTAGATTTATCATGGAACCACCTGTATACATAAACAATTCTCAAGAACCATAACATAATCATAACATATTAAACATGAATAAAGGAAAAATAACATTTCAACATTGTTATCACAAGATATCATTTCTAGATAATGAATTAATCAAACACTTCTAAAACCCATTTTCCGTAAATCTCTCATTAATATAATATATAATCATTTATACCATCATTATATCCGGTACTGATAGATGATAATGAAAAATTAACAATATCGGTGTGCGAGGAGGTAGTTCGTCGTACACATGAACGAAATATTCATTTTACATTAGATGAAATTGGATATGGATTTATCTGATGATATTAAAATAATAACATATTAGTATATTTAGGATACTATTGTTATTATTTAATCTTATTAGAAAGCTATTTAAAGGATGAGGATGAATAAATAAAATAGAAACACTTAAAAAACGATACCTCTTCTACAGTTGATCACCTTTGAAGAACATCGTAACACCTCTAAGAAAGGTGTTATACCTCAAATTAGGCCACAATAAAGTGAGGATATATTATAATAAGAGTTTTGGGAATTTATTTTCTCAAACAAGTTTTTTTGAAGTGTGAGTATTATAGAAGAGTGGATACTTTTTATAGGATAGGGGAGGGCCACCCTTGGAAACTCTTAAAATATTAAATTAATATAAATTATCTTTTTTAATAAAAATGACTCTAACATGAGATATATCAAATAGAAGATGAGTATATTTCTAAATCCTATCATTAAATAATATTCATACATGTATTTATTATATTTTACAAATTATCTTCTTTGTTTACCCTTAATTATTTTCTTTTAATTTTAACTGTGGTATCAACGTTTTGAATATTAAGAGGCTGGAAATTTTACTTATATGGGTAAATTTACCATAATTGAAAACTTAATTAACTTTTATACCTTTACTTCATTAATTTTATATTTTAAAATATTTTATGTATTTTAAAAAATAACAATAAATTATTATGTGTATAAAATATCAATTCTGTCAATTTTTACACTATTCATTTCATTGAATTTTAATAAAATCCAAATAAAGAGATAACATCAAAAAACCCATTGAATAAACTTATAACATGACGTAGTGAAAAATAAATTTTTTTTATGGAATAAATTATATTAAAAATATTTTTTAAAATATTCATAATGTAATTTATTTTATTCTTTATTTATTATATCTATTATTGCATCATCATTGTGTCATAATTAAATTTAATTATTTAATTACTAAAAAATTTAAATAAAGTACCATGAATTATGTAATATTTTTAGATTTACAATTTATATTTATAGCTAAAGATATCTCTTATATAGCTCCATATCAAAACAAATTTAGTAAGAAGAGACATGATTGTGACATATTTGCCTTTATAATAAATTAAAGGTTATAAATGTCATAATCACACCCATGTGGCTTCCAAAGGACAAAATTTCAACCCAAGTATTATCGTGGTCATTCATAACTCATCCAATAATATTATTACAAGTGTAAGGACAGTTTTTATTTTTTTATAATTTTATGTTTACAAATAATTACCTTATTTACCTTTATATGTGGTAAATAAAATACTAAATTTGTTATTCACCAAATATTATTTTGATCATATTAGATCATATTCTTCATACTTATTACAACCATATATGTCCATTTTTCAAAATCCAATTCAAAATTTTATTTAAATTAATTTAATGTTAATCCTATTAACCGATTGAGGAAACATGTTTTAAAAAAGTAAAAATGATCAAAATATTGACATGTGTTTATATCAAATTTTAATGCGAACTTACTTATAATGGAAGAAATTTATATTAAATGATAAAAATTTATTCTAATTATAAATTAAAAGTTGTAAAATTACAATCTAACAATATAATTAAATTATATGAAAATACAGTTTTGAATTAAAATGCAGTATTTTTCCACTATTCATTAAAAATTGAATTTCATCCAAAAATAAAAAAAATAAAAAAATGATTTTTTATTTCCATGTTCTAAAGAATTAGTTTATTTTTTTAAAAAAAGAACATAAAAAAGTGACAAAAACTATATTTAAGAAGGTATCTCCTTTAAAAGGTTGTAAAAATACTTTTTAAAAATATTAGTGTGCTTTATGATTAAAATAGGATTTATTCTCATTTAAAGCCTCTAAAATTTATTAAAATAAAGTAACAAATATTTAATAAACATGTGTAAATATAATATAGGTATTTATGTTAATTCCCATAAATACAATGGCTAGGTGTTAACTACCAATTAAAATAATTATATTAGTAAATAATTATTTTTTTGTAAATCTTAGTCTAGTGTAGAACAAAAGATTTCAGAAAAATCTATTAATGCGTGTGAGGTATTATATCAGACATATCATCCTTTTTAATGAAATATAACTATATAATTCTTAAAAATTAATAAATATAAAAATGTATTTTTCTTCAATTACCTGGGATGTTATAGAAACTATTCATACTCCCCATATGTTTTAAATTGTAATAAATTGTTCTTAATATATATTGTTTTAAAATCCTTTAAGTTTATTCTTCAATGGGGGATGTGAAATAAAAGGGGTGATATTATCCAAAGGGGGTAAAAATTTGGTGGGAGTATTTTTATGAAGATGAATTCAATTTATCAATTTTTTTGGTTGGATTATAGCGAGTTTTGAGAGTAAATGGATCATTCTATAGATCTTGGGAATGTTGGAAACTAGCGATATACATTGAATTTTTTCTACATTCTCTTGTTTCATTAATTGATGATGGATATAGTGGGTTTAGATGTTTTAAAATAAGTTTTCTTAATAACTAAATATATTAAAAATTATAAACTAGGTTGGATTTATAATAATTCCAAAAAGGGTCAAATATTGAAACAACATAAATAATAGAAATGATATCCATGTTATAAAAAATATGTGTATTGTTATTATTGTAAACTGAAATAATATATATGTTAAATTTTTTTAATTTTATTTGAAGTACTATAGAAAAATGTATAACTATTGATATATGATCTGCTAAAGAGACTGAAGGAAAAATAGTTAAATTATACTATTTGTAATATTAAATTGTATTTTTAAAAGATTTAATAATTGAAATTTTAAAATTATTTAGCTATATAATATTTACACATATATAAATGGATATTCATAGGATTAATATTACATTTATAAATGATGTTTCATATTAATATGACGATACAAAATCTTATACATTATTGATCTATTAGTTGAAAGGGTTTTTTATGTTTGAATTTTTTATTGTGTGGAATATATTTCAATATTTGAAACATTTCATAACTGTTATAAAATAATTTTTCATATTTTTTTAGAAAAATATTGATTTTTTTCAGTTAAAACTGAATATTATTTTATAAATTTAAATAATAAGTAAATAAATATTAATGATAATATTCCTAGATATATCATTTTATTTTGAATAGATATATTAATTTTATGCATAGATATGTCATATAAAGTATCACTTATTTTGTTGGTATTATAGATAATATCTAAAGGGTGAATTTCTTGAGCATTTTCTCAGATATTTTTTGACCTAGTTTTCATCATGAAAAAAATTAATAAATTCATCAATGATAAAAGTGTTAATTGATGGTGATGATTAGAAATAAATATAAATGATCATTATCCGAAAAAATAGAAGAATAAGCAAAATAAAAGAAGAATTTATGTTTGTAAAATGATGAGTTAGAAAATTTTATTATATCTATAGAAGATGAATATGATGTTCATAACATCTTTAAGATAAATTAAAACACCATTGTTTATAAAATAATTGTTTTGATACTTTTATAAAAGAATATATTGGTATGAAAATAACGGAAATTGGTCCTTGTCATTGGTATTTTATTGGGCCTAAATTATACAGCCACATTACATAGATTAGTGATTCTTTGGAATTCCAACACATAATAATGTGTGTTCTCCGTAGAAATTTCTCATTGGGATGATTCTTGTAAAATCCTTGTATTCATGAACATTATTTATGTTATTTTGGTGTTGTGATTGTTTAATTAAAGAGTTAAATTCATTATTCTCCCTAAAGTAAAAAAATGATCCAATTTAATTCATTTGAAAAAATAATAATTCAGTTTTCTAATTCATCCCCCACCAGGGTGTTTTGGGACTTTGGTTACAACATGTTTTTTTTATTTAATTAATTTTTTATCATTAAAATGTAACTATACCAGGAATAAGGAAGTAAAAAATCTTAGTTAAAATATTTATTCTCAAGAACCAATGGGAAATAGTTTTATCCTTTCTGCGAGGTTGGTGTCTACTCCATGTTAGTTTTTTTGTTTGTTGGAACCAAGGTTGTTCAAGTTGTAATTTTGTTGTGGTGCTTGCTTTCAATTAATTTCATTATTGATTAATTAATTTTACTAAAAAGGAAGAAGTTTCATTGAAAATGAAAGTGCAAAAAGGGAATTTTACAATTATTAGATATGGTTTACATTCTCGGTGTCTGTAAAAATTTTGGGTGAAAAACATTAGTGAAATTACAAGGTTAATTTTAAAGTAATGGCTAGTGATTCAAGAATGTAATAGTGATTTTTTTATATTCTAGTGGTTTCAAAAAATTCATTGTGTATTATATGTTAATCTTTTAAATTTTTATTATTCTAGTAGATTTTCATCGTAGTCAAGGATGTGAAAAAATAGAACACATATAGAGTTACATGTGGATTGTGTATGTGGAGTTGATACATTTTACAAGCACTCTAGGATATGTGAAAGAGAGGTAACATGAGATAAGTTTCATTAATTTTCATAATAAATTAGATTTTCGTGAAAGAAGTTGAGTGAATCTTGTATTGGAAACCCTATTTCACAAATAGGGTAGACCAAAGGAGTTTCATGAGACATACTTGCATGAACTCACCATACAAAAGTGAGTTTTATGAGAAATAGTTTCACAAAAGTCAGTATTTGGGTGATGTTTTGAATTATATTGTAGCATAATATTCATAAAATCATGATTAAAATCAAATAGTACATTTTTCATGATATAGAAGAAAATTTCTAGGTGTTAAACTGAGTAGATATAGATCTAAATTAGTGAGGACAAAGGGGTGAGTTTATGTTATATAAGAGAGGAAATGTGCTACCTAGTAATTCATTAAAAAGTAAGTATTTTGATAGGGGTGTGGCCATGAGAAAATATGATTATCCACCAATATATAGAAATATGTTTTAATTTTTCATGACTATGAAATCATTGGAATATTCTCTTTATATTATCCCATAGTGGTCAACTAAGTAAATTTTTTGAGTCTTATGTTAACTTTTGGGTTTTTTGATATTTTCGATATGTAACTAATGTTAAACAGTTCCATGA
Organism: Viscum album; assembly: GCA_963277665.1. Lineage (NCBI taxonomy): Eukaryota > Viridiplantae > Streptophyta > Magnoliopsida > Santalales > Viscaceae > Viscum > Viscum album. The sequence continues at coordinate 2,122,193,679 of OY728141.1, read as the reverse complement.
AATATGTGAATAATATCCAAATAAAAAATAAAATATTTACACCTTGATTCACCACTACACTCTTCTAGTTCCTTGAGTTACAATAAGTGGTATGAGATAAGGTTCCACAAGATGAATCTGTCATTTAAGACTTAGAATGAAAAAATAGTGAATGTTAATGGGGTTTCAATGTTTAATAGAAGTGTATATCAGGTATAGAAGAAAATGATGATAATCCATGTATGGTCTTTATCCTTATAAATTTTCTCTATTACTATACATGGGATGCAAGTTAGTATTGTATTAGAATTTTATGTGACTAAAGTTGATCGAAAGCTACTTGTTACTGTTGAAAAGGATTAGAATGCCTAATAAGAAGCTCTAACAAATCAAATTTTAATGAATCTGTTGATTTTTGATAGTTTCAATTCAATTTTGGGTAAATTACTCAATATTTATAAATGATATAATAAGGTAAAGGAATTAAAGCTTCAATAGTTTCATGATAATTTTTGACAATCAAAAAATGCACCCTTAAAAATGATGATAGTTTATTCCATCAAATTACTATTTTTTTGTTCATTTTCAAGTATTGGTCAAATAAATAAATGATATTAACATTATAAATCAGATATTACTATCATTTATAAGGCCATAAAATATAAAATATTCAACTCTCAAAGAACTATATTTGGCTAAGTTATCTCTAGATGATTTTATAAATAGTCTAGTGGCCTATAAACTTTTTATAAAGATAGAAGGGGCATCGTATCAAAAAAATTAATAGATATATTTCAAAGATATATAAATATTTTAAATTTAAAAAAAAATTGATGATGAATAATATGTGGACCATTTAACATCTCTATCTTTCTACCAGTAAATTCAAGATAATAGAGTGTAGATTCAAAGGAAAGATTCCTTTGTCTTATTTTTTCATTAATAATGTCAGGAAAAGTATTTAAAGGTTTCCAAGGAAGTGTGATGATGACAAATATAGTGAATAACATTTGAAAATTCCATGAAGGTGCTTCCCCGATAAAAGGTACTTCAAAGAAGGAATCTCATCTGAAATAGAATTTCAATGCAGGATTTTGGTAAGAAAAGATGACGATGATAGTGAATACTTTCAAGAATAAGTAGAAAGAAATTTTAAGTCTGTTATATATTCTTCTTATATTAGATACGATTGAAAATTAATTATATTAATTGGAAAAAAAATTATAAACATGATGGAGTCGTAGATCTAAATGTTAAACTTGAAGGATATATCAAATAGTTTGATATTAAATGAAAGAAAAATTGAAATATTAATTTATTGAAAAATAATATTATATGTATATAGATCTACATGATATTGAAAGTTAATTTATATTAGAGGACTTATACATTCATTTTTCCTGTCGATAAATTTCAAGAGTAGTAGTGGAATTCAAACTGATGATTGAGGTACATGGTAATGTTACTGATAACCTCAATACTAATTTAGATGAGAGAGTAATGAAGGCTGAGTCAATTAATGAAATCTATGTTTCATTAAAAAATAAATAAAAATGTCAAGTAAATGATGAGATTCAAAAAATAATATGAACATTGGGAGGCTCATAGATGAATAATTATTATAAAGGGACAAGTGAGAATCTAAATATGTTGATAAAATTATGAATAAACAAATACCAAGATTTCTAGGCAAAAATGAAATATTCTGTGATGTAGAATCATTAAAAATAGTAAAAGTGATATATCTAAATATGGGAATTAAAATTTTTGTTGATATTTTTGAAAAAACCAATACATAAGAACAAGGAACAATTGGTTCTCGAATCAAAGGAAAACAAGGGGATGGAATTTGTCATCATTATTCAAAAATATACCAACATCATATTAGTAACTCAATGGTTTGCGAAAAAAGGATAAATTTATATGATAACAGATTTTATCTTAACAAGAATAAATTTTATGTCTATCGTGGACACACAATGTCTTACTATAAAATGGAAAAATATTTGGATATGGATGATATCATTAGTTAGAAAAGGAGAATGAGTATATATCCTTCATCTGATTGAAGAAATGATATCTATTTATATTGTTTTCATTGCTCAAAATTTGTAAATTAATAAATTGATTATAGAAAATTTGAAATTTGAAACAGTAACTATAGAGATTAGAGATATAAGAATACATATCAACCAAGAAAGATCCCTTTGAAAAATATATATTCTTTATTAGAAGAAAATGATGAGAGTTGTTTCACCCCACATTCTAAGGATAAATTGGATAAGGAATCGTTTACATCTACATAGCATGGTATCTCATAGAAGGAAAAGAAGTAGATTAGGAAGGCCGATCTAATAAAAAAAATTCTCAAGGAAATTAATAACATTATCACATGGATAATTGATAATGGGTTCTCATCCAACATAATTGATAATGTGAATATTCTAAAGAATGTGAAGGAGATAGTTGAAAAATAGTGTTTCAGTATTTTTTGTGCCTTTTATGTCAAATACAATGGAAATACTTAGTTGGATTGATATGAACTAATGAAGATATAATTTCCCAATATTGATGGATTGAGACACAACCTCTTCAGTGTGATTCCACACTATAACATTATAATTGAGGTTCTATGTAATTAAAAGGGTTGTGTTTTAAAAGGGAAAGTCATAAAATTTCTCATGATAGGATAGTGGATGAAGGGAAATCTATTTATGGTGGATAATATTGAAAATAAAAATCTTTTAACCATTGAGGCGGAGAATGAATCATGGCAGTGGTGACATAGTCAAATTCAACAATAGGGCATGGAGAATATATCTACTCTAAAATTTTCAATGGACATTACAAATATAAATTATGATTTTGAAAATGGGTTTGATGATTATATATGGAGAAATATGTTCTAAAATCTACATCAATAAAAGAAGAAGAGGGTATTTGATCACATCAATCCGATGCATACTGATGTTTGTGTCCTAATAAAGATATCGTGAATATATGGGGAAATGTATTATATTTTTTTATGATTATAGTAGAATTTTTTCCATTATATATGTTCAAATAGGGTCATATATTAGTGTTGGAATACATAACGGAGGAAAAAAAGATATTTTGTTCTAATAATGGAACATAATATACATCCATTGGATTTGAAAACTAACTTGGGAAGCACAACATTATGCATATAACATAAAATTTAAGAACTCCATAATAGCTTGGAGTTATAAAGATATGATATTAGTAAGTGAAAAATATGGTAAACATAATGATTATTGAAATTGGTGTCTCTCACCACAACTAAAAGGATATTTCAAAAGTCATAGTGTACACTCAAAACTATGAAATATAGAGTCTTCGGGAAGAAATAATACCTTATTAAATGTGTGATGGAAGGAATCCCACACTGATTCATTTTTGGGTTTTCTAAAATAGGTTATTCATTTGAAAATATAAAGGATATTAGAAAATTTATAGTGATATTTGAGATAAAGTAGTATTTTAGCTACTCAATAATGAGTAAGCCCTACAAATGCTTCAAAAAGGCTGAATGAAATTTTAGAAATTATTGATGTACAATTTATTAAGTAAAAATACCAATAAATTTCAAAAGTGAGAATATTGATGGATTATCTAATGAACATAATAACGTTGAAATTGCTTTTGTGCTTTCAAAAATTTCCCCAAATGATAAGGATTTTAAGGTTGAATCAAAAGAGGACACATTTGCTAAGGAATGTCAATGTGATCTTTAGAGGATAAATATGAGAACCAAATTTGATCAATCAAATATAATCAAGTACAAAAATACTCAAATATAGATAAGAATAATGATAAATGTTGATTATAAAGATCTAGTATCTATGGTGGAACCTTCATCAATGAAGAAGTGGAAATGATGAATCTGGGATTAGATCTATGGATGAATAATTAGATCAAATTGGAAAAAACATATGGCTTCAGAACTTGTAAATAATCTCAAGAGCTGAAATGTGATTAGGAAAGATTGGATCTTTAAAAATAAGTACGAAAAAAGTGGAAAGGTGATTTAAAATAAGGAATGTCTAGTTTTCAAAGTCTTTAATCAGAATGAATGTGTTGATATTTTTGAAACATTTTCACTTGTGTCTCAACTTGATTTTATTTAGCACTACATGTAAAAAAAATATTTGAATAGTGTTTGAGATATATCATATGGATGTAAAAAAGACTATTCATAAATGGTATTCTTCAATAGGTGCTTCATAATTAATATCCAGTGGTTTCAATGATTTGAAATGATCAAACCAAGGTTTGTTGATTGAATAAGTTCATTTATGGTCAAAATAATGAACTATAAGAATGGTATGGTTGACTAAAACCATACTTAATAAATATGGAATTCTAAAGAGGTGGTGTAGTTCATAAGACTTATGTGTAAACATACAAGGAAGAACATCCCATGATTATAGTCTATATATATGACATTAAGTTTGGTGGTAGTAAAAGAAGCCAATATACTAGTTTTTGAAACTCATGACCTCATTGTAATGGCCCGGACCTCTCCTGTCCATTCCGTTCTAAAAATATGGCGTTTAAGGTGTTTTGGGAGGTCAAGGTGACTTATCCCCAACACATTGCTAATTTTCCAATTCAGTGAACAGTTCCATCGGTGAAGAGTTCTATCGGTAACCTATAATGGTAACCTCTCTTTCCTTTTCCAAATTTCCAATTCTGTGAACAGTTCCATCGGTGAATAGTTCTATTGGTAACCTGTAATGGTAACCTTTCTTTCCTTAACATAATTTCCAATTCTGAGAATAGTTCCATCAGTAAAAAGTTCTATCGGTAACCTTTAACAGTAACCTCTATCGGTAACCCCTAACGGTAAATTTTATTTCCTTTTCCAAATTTCCAATTCAGTGAACTGTTCCATTGGTGAACAGTTCTATCAGTAACTTCTAACAGAAGCCTCTATTTCCTTTTCCAAATTTCAAGTTCATGAACTGTGTTTCCAGATCAGTGAGGTTCAAATAAAAGCCTCTATTTCCTGTGCCAAATTTTGAGTTCATGAATAGGGTTTCTAGATCATTGAGGTTCTAACAACAACCTCTATTTTCATTGCCAAATTTCGAGTTCATGAACTGCGTTTCCAGACCAGTGAGGTTCTAACAAACAACTTCTATTTCCTTTTCCAAGTTTTGAGTTCATGAATAGTGTTTCCAGATCAGTGGGGTTCTAACAGCTGACTCTATTTCCTTTTCCAAATTTTGAGTTTGATGTATAGTGTTTCCAGCTTCCTACAGTTTTTCCCCATTGACATTTAATTTGACATAAAATGCATTTAAATCCTCATTTTAAGGACTCTTAAGGACAATTTAAAGGCCATAAATCCTATATTAATTATTCCTATGGATCGGGATGTTTTTACTTGGTCAAACTGCATGGTTTAATGCGATCTTATTTTAATGGGAAATTAAGTGTATCTTAAACCATCGCTCCATTAAATATTCAAAAGGGACAAGATATCTTCTTCCCTAATTCTTCCTCTTTCTTCTCAGCTATTTGATGCTAAAACCTTTCATTATATTCCATAGTATTTTCACAATCAAACATTCCTCCTTGGATTAGTTCCTCTCTTTTTGATGCAACCGAGCTGTATCGGTCAATCTTCGATATAAGTTATGTTTTATCATCATTCTTTTGGGGTTAATATTCTCATGTTTATACATTCCATTATTATAGCATGTAATCTCCATGCTTTTAACGGGGTTTTTCTGGGTTTTCGGTTGGTGTGGTTGTACCAGGGCATCCTCGGGTGGGTGCAGTTGACGCCAGAGGAGATTCATGACCCGTGGGGTGGACAAAGAACATCACGAACTATTTGAGGTAGGGTATTCATTTCTTCTCTTTTCTTTTAAGTGAAACTGTATTGTAAGAATGTTTTATCCAACTAGACCAAAATGGAATTGACATAATAAATATTTGAACTGGATAAAAAAAAATTGATATCAGTTGCATGTTATTTCTCCTTGTTTTCTAGATAGTGTGATATCCATGCTTGTTCGCTTAGCTATTTGTTCTGGATGAAAATTTTTAAAGAATGTAAACTGGAATTAACTGATAACTGTTGGCTATGGATGAAGAGGAATGTAAATGAATATTTTTCTTCTTGATTAAATTTTATGTTGATAAAATTAGTGCAGTAAACATGTTTATTTATTTGTGATAGCTTACTGATTAGGTTTCCCAAATTTTGGAACCTGTGAATAATAAATCAGTTAATTCAAAAGGATTAAAGAACTAATTATTTTAAAATTCCTTGAAGGGTTATGAGTTACCCTCTTGACTGTTAAAGGGCTAATATCCTAATTGTTGTGATGTTTGTTTTCATACTTCTTGTGTTGTGATGTGACCCTGGATGGCTGTTGTAATATGTGGGGGTATGGAGACTATTGGTTATGGAAAAAAATGACACCTAGAGTGGCCAGATGCATCGGTTATGCATGTGGGTTTCGAGGAGGACACCAGGGATGATGGAATGGGATGGATGTGATTGTTGGATGCTTTTTGATTCTTATTGGTTGATTATCGGCATTAATTTTCCCCACTGCTCAAGGAAGTTGTTCTTACTTACCCTTCTTCTGAAATAGGTGAATACGTGTGGGGTATGCCACCTGCTTTCCGTGTTTATCTTCTCAAGGGATTATGGGTCTAAAATATTGATATAGACGGCAATGACTCGACGGGTAGTACATCTACTCACCGTTTTGAGCCCCATTGTGTTTAGTAGAATAGAATGTATTTCTATAATGACTGGGAATATGGGAAAGTAATTCTGTAATGAATATTGGAATAAATGGTTTTAACCCTTGGGGTTAGAGTTTTCTAGAAGATAATGATGAGGTTGTAATTTTTAAAGTGACATAGGACTTTGGGTGTGATGCTCGTTAAATTTATTTTGGAATTGGCATTGGTTAATTAATGTTTAAAGAATTAATTAACATAAAGTGAAACTAATAAAAAGGTAATGAAATAATTTATTAAATATCTTTAAGTGGTTGTATGCTTATAGGATACCTAGTCTTAGAAGTAGTTGCCCAATGTCTAAGAGACTTTAGCTGCAGTTGTGTATAAGACTAGGTTATGCACATAGTGTGGTTCTGAGATATAGTATATATTTTACCTTATGTGTTTCTATATTATACTCTACCCTGTTAGTAAGGGAAACTGACACCCTAGGGATTTTGAGCCCCGGTGGGGTGTTTTCCCCAACATTCTGGTTAGAGGATGGATGGCTGACTACCCCATGGCCCCACTCTCTTCTCTTGGTAGATACTTGTACTGGTAGGCACAGTGGTTAGTTTTCCCCATATATTGGTGTAGAGGGCTGTAATGACTTTTGGTTATTCACACACTTATATTCTGGATATAGAATCCTATGGACTACTATAGGTGTAACATGTATAGTTTGTGATGGCTTGAGGATACTTACATGGTGTATGGGTTGTAACTACTTGAGGTATAATAACCGATGTATGATACACGTTATGCTGGCTATGGTGGATCCTAGAAAATACCTGGTTACTTTTCTTATGTATACATGGTGGTTTTGTTGCATGAGGTTCATGTTGTGGTGCTTCGCCCAGGTGTCTACGGGCAATCCATTTTGGAGAGAGATGCCGAGTACGTGCGACATTGGGGAAAAGCGGAAAACCAGTGGAGAAGTAGTAGTGGGGTTGTAACACCCCGACCCCAATTACCTAGATTCGGTGCATTATTACATAACATTGGCATCATCACAAAATACCAAGTCACGAAAGATCGATTAGTTTAGTTCCCTTGGAAACTAGATTCATATATAAGGTCAACTATACAGCTTGAAGGGAAATACAACACGAATATATTTCATTAGAAACATCCAAGCCTCCTAGTTTATGCATGTAAGTTACTCATAACTTACTTCTTCATATCTTGGGAAAATGAAACATAAGAAAGGGGTGAGCTCAAATGCTCAGTAAAGGTGAGTAATACAACGAAAAATGACATAAATATTAAAAATGGTGAATAATTGAAACCACATGCCGTTACCAATAATAAACATGAATACTTTTATGGAAGGAATATGAGCTGTGTAAATAATTCCATAATAAAACATAATCATGGGTATTCTACTAGTCGAATGACCACATGAACCATAAATATTATTTTCATAATGAGGGAATGTATAATGTCGGACATTCTGAAACATTTTGTCAAGGCCTCGGCCAAGACGTCTAAAAATGATTAAGGCCTCTGCCAAAACCATATATCAAATTGGGAAAGGGCCTCGGCCAATTCCATGTCTAGCTGTCTCATGAGACCTACCGATGCATCGAGGAGCTATAGCTGGCTCCACCCGTCACTTACTAAGTCCAATACATTCCTTATATAAAAAGGATTAAACATATCATAAACATTCTTATTAAAACTTGCATAAAAAATGTCAATAATTTAACCAAAAACCATGAATGGTATAAAAATTGCACATCCATAGTCAAACATATCACAAAACCATCAATACAATATGGAAGTTTTGTATCCTAATAAATCAACTTCAAATAATCTTAAAATCCATCAAAGGATATTGACATAGATGAAATAAAAACCCTTTTTAAAAAATATCTCATTCTATTTTGAAATCATTTAAGAGTCACATAATTATAAAGAAAACATTTATTTTGAAAATATTCTTATAATATTGTTAGGGAAGCTTTGGAGATGTTATAACGGTGTAAAATGGACACACCCTCCGTATAAGCTAAAAAATATTCTTACCTTAAATTTGTCGATAAGGTCAAAAAGTACCTTGTTTGGAAAATGACGGAAAGATTCCTTTCAAAACACATAAGGGTATAAATGACATTAACCCATTTTATATTAAATAGTAAAAAGGTTTTGAAATATATTTTTGAGAAACATGGATGTGGATGATAAAGAGGTCCTAATAGATAATTATGTATAAACAACCTCGGATAATGAAGAGATTGTGAAATAAACCCTTACCTTGTACTTTTCCTTAGTCGAGGTTAGGTTAAAATCGTATATAATGGTGAAATAATTGTTATTAAATTATACAAGAATCATATAAATTAATATGATATCATATATGATCTTTTAACATTGCTTTGTTAATAATATCTTAGTATTATAGTCGTTTCGGGTGTTAACTTACTCGATTTATTTTATATGTTTTGTTACATAAGCCTTGTTTGTTATGGAAAATTTGTATCTTATTCCTATCCAGAACGATATCAAGGCTTTTAAACATTATTTTTAACCATCAAATTAAAATTAGTCTTGAATGGATACAATGGGGAATGAATCTCATCGCGTTCGTGGAGACGGTAGTCCGTATGTACGCATGAGTGACAATATCATTCTTTTGATATTAAAATAATATATAATTGGATAGTGGATAATATATACAGAATAATTATCATGTTATATTTATTATTTAAATTAATTACACATCATTATTATACCCAGCCAAATAATAATGTTTTGAATAACAATTACACCATGACGTGGAGACGGTAAGTCGTACGTACGCACGTATGGTGACATGTCATTCATGGGATGGATAGAATAATGAATTTGGATGTAACATATTTATAATAACATCACAGTATATAAAAGATATTGGAGTTATTATATGAGAATGGAAACAACAAAGAAAGAAGAAGTTGAAGAAGAAAGTAACTTGAAAGAGGGTGGTGAAAACATTACCTCTTCTTTGGGTTCTTCCTTTTGATTTGATCAAAAGGACTCTATAGGATGGCTTTATGACTAAAAGAAGGCCTCTAGGATTAAGTGAGTGATGTTTAGAGGATACTTGGGTATGGTTTGGCTGAACCAAAATTCTATTAAGGTGTAAATTTGAGAGAAGGGTAGTTCCCTTTTATAAGATGGGTGAGGGGCACTGTAGGAAAAACATAAAATGTTATTTTATAATAAATTTATATTTGGTTTATAATGGCTCCAAATGGACTTATTTAGATGATAAGGTGGGTATGGGAATAAATCCTTTCAACCAATAGATTTCAGACAGGTTTGGGTCACTATATCAACCTTTTCATTTATATTTAACTCTTAGTTAAATAGTTTGACATTTACCATGTCTCTTTGTATTTTGATATTATATGGTTAATAAACTTACTATATACTTCAAAGAGAACCCCAAGTGGTTCATAAATGATACAAATATCATTATATAAGTCCTTTTTATGAAACTTATATTTTTAGGAATATTATATCTATTTGTAATATAATATTAGTTTTAAAAATTCTTTATGCCAATTTTGACACTATTTAATAATGGATTTTTTAAAAATCATAACAATTTTATTAATTATAAAAAAATCATTTAAGCAATCCTAATATGTCAAATAACCAATAAAATTCTTTTATGTCCTCAAAACATTCAAATTATATTTATTTTAACATTTATAATACCAATTATTTGAGTGTTTCATTTATAAGGAAAATACTGTATCATTATTGTGTCATAAATATATTTAGTTATTCAATGTCTAAATATTATAAATAAAATTCCATTATATAGTAAATAGTATTATCTTTGTAATGAATATTTATAGTTGAAAAGATAACATATATAACCCTATGTAAATATTTTTTTCTAAAAGATATATGCTTTTGTCATTTTTGTATTTACTTTAACTTAATTAATATAAAGTGTCATTATCACTTACAAGTGGATCCATGGTGTCCCAAAATCGACCCAAATATGAACATGGTCGGAAATGTATCAACAAATAGGGTTATGACACGTTTTAGGGTAATTTAATATTATTATAATATTATATTTTTACCCTTATTTATCAGATTTACCCTTTAACCATGGTAAATAAATTATTTACTGAAATAATTATTCAAAATATCTAATAATAAGAGTTAACTATTTACACAATTTTGAAATTCTGATTCAAAATATGGAATCCATTTTTCCAAATTCAAAACATAGATGTGGCAGAAATTAATTTAAAATTAATTTCTGCTGTCAAAACAAAAAGTGTGTTTTTAAGAAATAATAATTATCAAAAGATTGACACTTGTTTATTTCCCGTTTAAATGTAAAATTACATTGAATGACCAAAATTGTATTAAATGGTAAAAATATACTCTAAACATTCTTTAAAACCACACAAATTCATAATTTATCACTATTAATTATTTCGATTAAAAAAGTTGTTTTTATTTAAAATTTAGTAATTTTCACTATTCATCAAAATATGAAAGTTGTCAAAAAAGTACCAAAAATTCATTAAAACTAAATATTTATGTACCATTTATAAATAAAGATTTAATTTAATTAAATTGAATATATAAAAGTGTCAAATATTGGTTTTTAAAGGGTTCTCCATCAAAAGGTGGAAAAACTGTATTTTTCTGAAAAACAATTATTTTGTTGAAAAATTGAAATTGTCTTCAGATTATATCTTTGAAACAAAAATAATGAAGGTTAAAATTATATGGGATATATATATATAATTATAAATGTGGTTATTACTATTCATTACCACTTTTAAAATGGCTAGTTTGATAAGTCATGGTGTGCTTGAACTCGGTGTTGCGTAAATCACACATTATCGTACCGTGGTAGCATGGGGTGTAACATTCTCTCCTTCAATAAATTGCATCCTCGCAATTTGAAATTTTCCTTTGAAAATAAAAGGTTGAAAATATAAAATACCATTTTGGAAAACCCACTTCGGAAATAGGGTTAATAAAAATATAACTTTAAAAGAAAGAAAGAGAAGTACAAAGGTCACCTAAGATAGCCTATACTATGATTCTTTGTAAACATGGATATGGAGGAGAAAAAAACCATCAACGTCTGATGGAGAGTTGTAGAAGAAAATATTAAGAGAAATTAAACTACAAGAAAATCACAAACTTGTGATTGGTTAAATTCTCTTTGATTCCCCAGTAGGAAAAGTTGACCGACAACGTTTTTGTTTTAAGTTACCTTTCATAATGTTGAGGAATTGTTTTATGAGATTTACTAAGAATGTAAGGAAATATACTTACTTGTCATGTATACTTTTATTCATTACTAAATTTTTACCACAAATCCATCTTTCACTCCAAATGGTAATAGAACACAAAAATATTATATTTATCCTAACCATATAGGGTTCCAAAAAAAATTTATAATTCATCTATCAGAACATAAAAAAACTACACTATACACTCCAGGGGCTTCACATAGTCCAGTGGTAGGCGATAAATCCCAATATCACTATCGTTGTGGGTTTGATTCCCAAATATTTGTCTGACGTGATAAGTTATCACACGGTCTTCATGTTTTCCTTTTAATAAATATCCAAAAATAACCTTAACAATAGCATCCAATGTAAAATATAATCCATTCCAACCTTTATACTTATCCAAAATAATTCTGTCCAAACTCCCAGTTCATAATTTATATGGAAGGTAATAATAATTTAGATCCTTTTTACCATGTAAGAACATGTGAATACCTTCATCATGTATTCTTTTAAAACACTAAAACATCCTGAATTACCATAAAACCTTATTGATTACATTCATGCTACCATATTCCTTATAGAATACTGGATATACTTGGTCAATCCAAAAATGTTGAAAACTCCAACAATGATGGAATATACAAATCATTTATCAGTTTCAAGGTAGTCAAGAATATCCAATATAATTTACCCAAATCAAACATCTCTTATTCCAAAATCAGTACCTCAATATTAGGACCATATTAAGGTTTGTCTTTCCTTCAACCATGTAATTTCCAAAAAATTAAACTTGTTGTAGAGTCACTTTTCTTAGTACCATAAAATCTAAAATCTTCAATGAAATAGTACTATAGTAAAATCCTTATTTATTTCCATTACATCATTGATACAACAATTAAATGAAATAATTCTTAAATAACAACATAAGAACACTAGTCACTCCTCTTCATCTGTGGTAGTATCATAACATGATTATAATCCAATAGCATCATTTGCAGAATAGTCTGATGACTGGGACATTGGTTCGTGTAGTTTCCAAACTCCATGCAGATGAAGCATTGTACATCTGAAACCTTTTTCTTACCCTTGCAATCACGTACTTGATGTCCTTTTTCTCCACATTTATAACAAACTCTCATTCCTTTCAAGAAATTTCCTGGTGTTTCTTCCCATAGTTATCACATATGGGAAAATTGTTCTTTTCCCTCTTCCCTTTATCCATCATTCTCTCTTACATCCTTTTCTTCTCTTGCTTCCCTTCAATGCCATAGGACTCAGAAAATTCTTTACTTATCTTATTAACACATGATACTATTTATTTATATGTTGAGAATACATGGGTGACTATTTCTCTTCTAAATGTTGGCTTAATACTATGAAAGATATGATCCTTCTTACTCTTTGGATCGTACGTATTGCTGGAGTTCACATTCCTTATATTGGGATCCATTTCCATACAATTTCATACAGCAGGTCAGTTTAGGAATTGTATTGAATAATTACAAACATATAAAATACCTAACATGAATGGATCAGTTTATGGATATAATCCATAATCATAAAAATATTTTCTTTGAGGAAGTATATACTCCTAATCCCTTCATAACGGTTTGTAAAGAAAATGATATGTATCCTAAGCATATCCCTCGGGAGTGTCATAACCAAGAGTGAAGTAAGGCCCATTGTCGTGCACCAGTTCCCCTTCGAGTCTAGCTCAAAGCGGTGTTTTCAGGTTTTAACCCTAGGTACATCTGTGCCAGATCCTCCTCTACTTTCTCATATCCTAACATGGATGTATTGCATTGAAGACTCACAAAATCCCTACAATATCATAATTCTAAGATGTTCTTCTATACTAATCCTCAAATTCCATCTTAGGTCTATGTTCTCTAATCAGAGTTTATCTAAATCTTGCTTCCAAGGTTTGTTTTAAACTTCCTCTGATACCAACTATAACTCCCCGACCCCAGTTACCCAGAGTCAGTGCATTATTAAATAACATTTTCATGATCACAAAAGATCAAGTCTCTAAAGACCGATTAGTTTTATATCCATGGAAAAAATATTCATACATAAGTTCAACTTTACAGCTTGAAGAGAAAAACAACACAAATATATTACATTAGTAACATCCAATCCTCCTAGATTATGCCTGAAGATCACTCATAACTTACTTCTTCATATCCAGGAAAAATTAAACATAATAAAGGGGGGAGCTCAAACACTTAGTAAGGGTAAGTAATACAGCGGAAAATGACATATATATTAAGCATGGTGAATAATTGAAACCACATGCCTTTACCAATAATAAACATGAATACTTTTGTGGCAGGAATATGAGCTGAGTAAATAATGTCATAATAAAACATAATCATGGGTATTTTACTAGTCCAATGACCTCATGAACCATAAATATTATTTCCATAATAAGGGAATGTATAATGCCAGACATTCTGAAAAATTTTGTCAAGGCCTCGGCCAAGACATCTAAAAATGATTAAGGCCTTGGCCAAAACCATATATCCAATTGGGAAAGGGCCTCGGCCAATTCCATGTCTAGTTGTCTCATGAGACCTACCAATGCATCGAGGAGCTATAGTGGTCTCCACCTGTCACTTACAAAGTCCAATACATTCCTTATATGAAAATATTTAAACATATCATAAGCATTCGTATTAAAACTAGCTTACGAAATGTAAATTCATTAACCATAAACCATGAATGGTATAAAAATATCACATCCGTAGTTAAACATATCACAAAACCTTCAATACAATATGGATGTTTTGTATCATAAAAAATCAAATTCAAATAAACATAAAATCCATCAAATGATGTTGACATAGATGAAATCAAAACCCTTTTTAAAGAAATATCTCTTTCTATTTTGAAATCATTTAAGAGTCACATAATTATAAAGAAAACATTTATTTTGAAAATATTTTTATAATATTATAAGGGAAGCTTTGATGATGTTATAATAGAGGAAAATGGATGCACCTTCCATATAAGTTCAAAAACATTCTTTCCTTAAATTTGTCGAAAAGGTAAGTATCGTGTTTGGAAAACGACGGAAAGATTCCTTTCAAAACACATAAGGGTATAAATGACTTTTATACATTGTCTAGTAAATAGTAAAAATGTTTTGAAATATATTTTTATGAAACCTGGATGTGGATGATAAAGAGGTCCCAGTAGATAATGACGTATAAACAACCTCGGATAATGAAGAGATTGTGAAATAATCCTTTACCTTGTACTTTTCCTTAGTTGAGGGTAGGTTAACCTCCTGTATAATGGTGAAATAATTGTTATTAAATTATAAAATAATCATCTACATTAATATGAAATCATATATGATCTTTTAATATTTATTTGTTAATAATATCTTAGTATTATCGTCATTTTGGGTGTTAACTTACTCGTTTTCTTTTATATGTCTTGTTACATAAGTCTTATTTGTTATGGATAAGTTGTATATTATTCATATCCAGAATGATATAATGTTTTTAAACATTATTTTAATCATCAATTGAAAATTATTCTTGAATGGATACGATGGGGAATGAATCTCATTGCGTTCGTGGAGACGGTAGTCCTACCTACGCACGATCGAAAATATCATTGTTTTGATATTAAATATATATATAATTGGATTCTGTATCATATATAAAGAATAATTATCATGTTATATTTATTATTTACATGAATTACACCTCATTATTATACCCATTTAAATAATAATGTATTGAATAACAATTAGACCACAACGTGGAGACGGTAAGTCATACGAACACACGTATGGTGACATGTCATTCAAGGGATGGATAAAATAATGATTTTGGTTGTACAATATCTATAATAATATCACAGTATATAGAATATACTGGATTTATTATTTTAGAATGGAAACAACAAAGAATGAAGAAGTTGAAGAAGAAAAGAACTTGAAAGAGGGTGGTGAAAACATTACCTCTTCTTTGGGTAATTCCTTTTTATTTGAAAAAAAGGGCTCATTAGGTTGGATTTATGAATAGAGGAAGGCCTATAGGATGAATTTAGGGAATTTTAGAGGATATTTGGGCATGTTTTGTCCGAACCAAAAGGCTTTAAAGGTACGAATTTGAGAGAAGGGGAGTGCCCTTTTATAAGAGGGCTGAGGGGCACCTCAGGAAAAACATAAAATATTATTTTATAATAAATTTATATTTGGTTTATAATTTCTCCAAAGTGACTTATTTAGATTCTAAGGTGCGGATGGGTATAAATCCTTTCAACCAATAGATTTTAGACCATTTTTTTTCACTATATAAACCTTATCATTTATATTAATCTTTTAGTTAAATTGTTTGACATTTACAATGTCTTTTTGTATTTTTATATTATATGGTTAATAAACATACTATATACTCCCAAGATAACCCCATGTGGTTCATTAATGATATTCCTACCATTATATAAGTACTTTGGTCGATCCTTAGATTTTTAAGAATATTATATCAATTTATAATATAATATTGGTTTTAAAATTTCATTATTCCAATTTTGACACTATTTAATAATTAATTTTTTTTAAGTCTTAAAAAATTTATTAATTCAAAAAAAATCATTTAAGAAATAATAAAATATCATATTAACCAATAAAATTCGTTTACGGAAAAACATTATTCAAATTATATTTATTTTAACATTTATAATACCAATTATTTGATTATTTCATTAATAAGGAAAATACTGCATCATTATTGTGTCATAAATAAATTTAATTATTCAATGCTTAAACATTAAAAATAAAATACCATTATGTAGTAAATAGTTTTATCTTTTTAATACATATTTATAGTTGAAAATATAACATATATAAACCTATGTAAAAATTGTTTTTCTAAAATATATATGCTTTAGTCATTTTTGTATTTACTTTAACTTAATTAGTATAAACTATCATTATCACTTAAAAGTTGCTCCATGGGGTCCCAAAATCGACCCAAATATTCCCATGGTCGGACATGTATCAACAAATAGGGTTAGGATACGTTTTAGGGTAATTCAATATTATTATAGTATTATTTTTTTACCCTTATTTACCGGATTTACCCTTTAACCATGGTAAATAAAATATTTACCGATGTAATTATTCAAAATGTCTAAAAATAAGAGTGACCTATTTACACAATTTGGAAATACTAATTCCAAATATGGAATTAATTTTTTCAAATTCAAAACACAGATGTGGCAGAAATTAATTTAAAATTAATTACCGTATTCAAAACAAAAAGCGTGTTTTTAAGAAATAATTACTATCAAAAGATTTACACTTGTTTATGTTCTGTTTAAATGTGAAATTACGTACAATGACCAAAATTGTATTAAATGGTTAAAATAAATTCTAAATATAATTTAAAACAACTCAAATTCATAATTTATCATAATTATTTATTTCGATTAAAATAGTTTTTTTAAATTAAAATTTAGTAATTTTCACTATTCATCAAAATATTAAAGTTGTCAGGAAAGTCCCAAAAATTCATTGAAACTAAATCTTTATGTACCGATTCTAAATAAGTATTTAATTTCATTAAATTTAATATATAAAAGTGTCAAATATTTGTTTTAATAAGGGTCCGCCATCAAAGGGTGGAAAACTGTATTTTTCCGAAAAACAATTCCTTTATTAAAAAATTGAATTTGTCTTCATATTATGTCTTTGAAAAAAATAATGAATGTTAAAATTATATGGTATATATATATATTTCAAAATGGAGTTATTTCTATTCATAACCACTTTTAAAACGACTAGTTTGATAAGTCATGGTGTGCTTGAACTCGGTGTTTCGTACATCACACGTTATCGTACCATGGAAGCTTGGGGTGTTACAGGGGTACCCTTGATATTAATTATTATATGATATATTCTTGTATGAATTACTTGGTGAGTGTAGCCATGGTGAGGTTGGAAACTTAGTATGCCATTTTAGGTGATGAGTTAGTTTCACTTGTTGTTCATTGTGCTTTAGCATGATTTCTTTACTTTTGCAGGATAGGATTTGGGGAGGATCCTACTGAGTATACTGTTACACTCACATTATGTATATATAAACTATTTTTCAGGTCACATGGAGCAAGTTAGAGATCAGGTTGTTGTTTACTAGCTTGGGGGTTGCAGGAGCTTTTCGGGCTTGTGGTTTCTGATGTTTTTACTTTCTTTTAGGTACTTATGGTTTTCCCCATTCAGTTGTAATACCTTTTCATGACATTACATATGTGCACTTGGGATTTCATTCATCTTACTAGTTGAGTTGGAGTTGGTTTGTGTCTATCTTATCTCTCTATTCTGCATGTGTTCTCTTAGAGGTAATGCCTCCCATTTGTTTGTTTACTATACCCTTGATGCCAGTCTCCAACTCGGGGCTTACTAGTGGCGGGATTCAGGAGTCATAATCTCCCTTCTAACGTTTTCTTCCCAGGAGGGGTACACTTTGGGGGAAGGGGTCATGACAGAGTGGTATCAGAGGTGTGGTTAAGGGATAGGATGAAGTTTGGAGTTAGCCACAGTTGAGTTTGCTTGGTTTTGTAGGGAAACAGTGTCATTCATGTTTAGCAAGTGAGGTAAACACTAGAGACCAGATAAGACATAGGTGTTTAGGGACCCCTGGGATCTAATGTACAGTCCTTTAAGTTTAAAATGTCTACAAAACAAGGTGATACTCGTTGTAGGGTAGAGATGTGGGAAACGATCATACATCATTCTTCTTTGTGGATGTGTTTGAATTGGCAGAACTTGGTATAGGTTAACCTTAAATGAATAAAAGAAAAAAAATTAATTAATTAATGTTTAGTCTTCCATATTCCAGGTTTTTGAGATCTATCGGGTTGTTATTTTACAGGTATGGCTCCAGGTCGACGTCCTCATCAGGTTTTCACAGAAAATGTCCCACATGTTGTTCCAGTATATTGTTGTAGGGTAGAGGTTGAAGACGATGACACTAAGAGGAAGACACTTCGAGAGTTTCAACGCCAGAATCTGTAGAAGTATGAGGGCTCTGTTTCTGATTTACTCGTGGAAGACTAGTTGGAGGAGGCTGATCTAGGCATCAGTTTGATCCATGCTCAGAAGGAGCACTGGGTGTCTTGGTTGTGACAGGCTACATGGAGTAGTGAGGTAGTGGTGGTTCTTGTTCCTCAGGGATCGTAAGGAGTCAACGATCTCAAGGGAGGATTTTCAAGACAAGATTAGAGTCAAGTTTCTTTCTTTGACTGTGAAGGTGTCCAGCCGCCATGAGATTCTTACCCTTCAACAGGGAAGATCCAGTGTTTGAGAGTTTGGAATCCGTTTCAGGAACCTTTCACGATATTCTTCAGACCTGCTGCCAGATGAGGAGGTCAAGGCGAGGCATTTCGATGAGGCTTTGCATCCAGAGATCCAGCGCTAGGTCACCCCATTTATGCTGAAAACATATCTTGAGGTGCTGGAGAGGGAAGATATTGTCGAGAGGACTTTGTTCAGGACCGGATCATCATGAGAGGGGAATCGACATGATTCCTCACGAAGTAGAGCTGTGGTCCAGGGTTCCTGGTTTTCAGGGTAGAATACTTTCTGTTCTGCCGAGGGTAGGTCCCAACCCTTTACATCTTGTTTCTCCAGAGGAAGAAACTCTCAGGCCTATGCCAAGAAATCGGGAACTTACTTTTCTTATGGTGGTGATGGACATCAGTAGTGGGAGTGCCTGACCTTTCATAGTGGTCGTCGTGCACCAGGTGTTACACTCCAGGTTCTTCCGTTGAGACGGTTCCAGCTGAGGTAGTAGTAGTAGGTTGCACCAGCTTTAGATCAGAAGAGGTTAGATGGGGCAGGCAGAGGAAAACCCCTTGATGCTTCCCATCCTCAGAGAGCAGAGCGTGGCCATGGTGGTGATCATCATCAGGGTCAGAGAGGTCATGGAGGAGGTCGTGGTCAGCTTCATTCTCAAGTGTTTCCAGCTCCAAGTGAGCAATACATTGTTTGAAATACCCTTTTCTTGTTTTCTACCTTGGTGTATGCCTTGTTTTATTTAGGATCAACACACAACTTCATATCACCTACCCATGTCGATGCTTTGTGACTTTAGGTAGAGAGGCTTCCAGTGCCTTTGGCATTGACTACACTAGATAGAGGTCGAGCTGACTTGTTTGAAGTATATAGAGACTGCGAGCTAGTGTTAGGGAAAAAACACTCTTGGGGGGATTTCATATGTTTATGAATACAACCATATGATTTCATCCTTGGCATGTATTGGTTGTATTTCGTGCAGGCTATCATGGATTTATTCAGGAAGAAGGTTGTTCTCATTTGAGTGGATGGAGAGCCAGTGGTGTTTGTTGGAGAGCGAGATCCTCAGATAGGGTATAGGCACGTTTTGTCCTTATCATCTATGATGGCTAAGATGATGATGTGTTCTTCAGTGGTTCAGCAATTTGCATTTCTTAGGGTCGTATAAGAGTACCCTGATGTCTTTCCAAAAGAGGTTGTAGCATTACCCCCTCGACGAGAGATCGAGTTTAAGATCGACCTACAACTAGGAGCATATCCTATCTCTATGTCTCCCTTTAGGATGGCCCCTTATGAGTTACGAGAGCTATGTATATTGCTTGATGCTCTTTTACAGTGTGGTTTTGTTTATCCATGTGTGTCATTGTGGGGTGCACCAGTTTGTTTCGTGAAGAAGGCTGATGGAAGTTAGCGGTTATGTGTCGATTATCATCGTTTAAACAAAGTGAAAATAAATAATCATTATCCTCTTCTACGGATTGATGATTAATTCGATCAAATGAAGGGTGAAAGTTGGTTCTCAAATATCGACTTGCGGTCAGGATATCATCAGATGCGTGTGAAGGATGAGGATATCCCGAATACTACTTTTTGTTGTCGTCATGGGCATTATGAGTTCGTTGTAATGATATTTGGTGTGATGAATGCTCCAGTTGTATTAATGGGATTGGTGAATGTTGTGTTCTGTGAGTTCTTAGACAAGTTCATGGTAGTTTTCATCAACGACACCCTTGTGTACTTCACATCTGAAGAGGAGCATGCATAGCATCTACAAGCCGGTTTGGGAGTTCTTTGTCAGCATCAGTTGTTTGGGAAGTTGTCGAAGTGTGATTTTTGGGATCGAGAGTTCCGTTTCATGGGGCATGTTGTGTCCCAATAGAGAGTAGCAATGGATCCATCGAATATAGAAGCACTTGTGTCTTGGGTAGCCCGCAAGACAGTGTTAGAGGTACAAAGTTTCCTTGGTCTCATAGGCTACTACAGGAGGTTCGTAGCCAATTTCCCATGAGTTGCGACTCCTCTAACAGATTTGACCAGGAAGGATCAGGTATTCATATGGAATGATCAGTGTCAGGTATCTTTCGAGTATCTAAAAGAGAATTTTGTAAGTGCTTCATTTCTTTTTCTTCTAACTGAGGGAGTTCAGTTTGATGTTTTCTACGATGCTTCACATCTAGGGTTAGGTAGTTTTCTTATGCAGCAGAGGTCAGTTGACTCTTATGGGTCTTGGCAGTTACATCCCCATGAACATAACTATTCAACTCACGATCTCGAGCTAACAACTGTGGTGTTTGCTCTGATGTTGTGGAGAAAATACCTCATTGGTGATCACTTTGTGGTTTTCACCGATCATAATATTTTGAGGTATGTTCTCTCCCAGTGTGACTTGAAAAAATGGCAGCGTCAATGGATGGAGTTATTATAGGAATATGACTTCGAGATATCATATAAACCTGGAAATGGGAATGTTGTAGCTGATGTGCTAATTCGAAAGTCATGTAGTGATGTTGTGCATGAATCTGGTGATTCCTGGAGAGTAATGGAAGAGTTGTTAGCATACATCTTGATATGGGGGATGTTGGGGGTAGAGGTTTTCTTTTTCAGATGACGGTATAGTCATACCTGATGTAAAAGGTGGAAGAGTCCTAGTTGGGGGATCTTGAGGTGGAAGTCTGGAGAGACCGAGTTGTTTGTTGCAAGGCCCCTAATGGTTGGAGTGAGGATGGACAACACCGAGTGTTGTATCATGGAAGTCTTTTTGTTTCTTTTATGATGCACGAGACGGTTCTTAGAGATGTACATAGTTCACCTTTAGCGGTGCATCCTGGCATGACAAAGATGCACCAAGCCTTGAGGAGCAAGTTTTGGTGGTCGGGACTGAAGCGTGCGGTTGCAGAGTTTGTGTCTTGATGTTTGGTCTGCCAGAATGTAAAGGCCGAACACCATGTTCCAGGTGGTCTTCTCCAGCCATTAGATATTCCTTAGTGGAAGTGGGAGGACATCTCAATGGACTTTGTTAATTGTTTTCCTCAAGCCCCGGGAGGATAGGATTCTATTTGGGTGGTAGTAGATCGTCTAACAAAATTGTCCCACATTATAGGAATCATGGAGTCAAGCTCAGTGGATGTTTTTTCAAGGTATTATCTAGAGGAGGTGGTGAGACTTCATGGAGTCCCTAAGACGATCATTTATGTTCGAGATCCTCGTTTTACGTCTAGTGTGTGGAGGTTTCTCCAACATGCTTTTATGGTGAATAGAATAAGTTTATATATATATGTGTGTGGTATTGGTTTCAGTGTATAGTTTTCTTGGGATTTATGGTTTATTATTATTTTCACAGCATCGATTCAGTGTTAACCAATCCTTATAAACCTAAAAATTTAGAACTATCCTGATGATGTGGATTTCACCTAGTGGAATGGACTACTTTTATATATTTTGGGTTTCCCATGATGATGTGTATTACTCTTGGATTATTTGGTATACTTGGTAAATATATATACTTCTTGTGATGATGACACAAAATGATAACATTTCTCATTCCATTAAATGAGGGGGATTTCTCAAAATTATGGTGTAAATAATTTAAAATAACAATATCAGAATCTTGTAAAAATACTATGGATGACTTAAAAAATGTGACAATGATCTTATGGTGTATTTATTTATAATATTATACTTTTGAGTATGTTTTCTAAGTGAATATATATGAATTAAAAAAACTTTTTATGATACCTGGGTGTTCTAAAGCACATTGAAATCTTAGAGGACATTATGGAAGCTTGTGGTTATTATGTAGAACATATATATGACAGATAAATTTATCATGTGAAATTTATATTATTGTTAATGTTACTTATTAAGTTATTACCTTTTCTTCAGGTGTGTATTATAGTTTAATTAGAGGTATATTTTGAAAGGGATGACGCACTCATGTATCTCTGCACAATATCACTCATAGAACTGGTTTAGTATTAGTTGATGATACATATGAGTATTTATTTTCATTTTCACACATTTCCTTAGGTTTTAGGTAGATAGTGATTTATCATAGTTTTTATTATTTTCATCTTCCATATCTTTGGGATTTAGGAAGACAAATATGCATAAAGTATTTATTATTTTCTTCTCCACAACATAATTTTTGAGGTGAGAGATTTTTAGTTGTGGTACTCTAAAATGATGTCATGTTTAATCTTGGGTGATTCATTAACTATGATATTTATTATGGGAATGTGTGATATAATGTCACTATTTTTTGTAATTTATGATGTAGGTATGGTTTCACCTCTCTTTTAATGAGTGTTGTTGAGGAATACCAGTGGGGCATGTTATGTTACTTGACTACCATTTTTATATGGGGAGGAAAAGTAATAATATATATTGAAATCATGGTGATGTGTTTTTATCACCATATGGATAATGAATTATAAATTTTACCACTCTCTAGTTATTTTAGGGGTGTATTGAGATATAGACATAGAGCATGGGTTGTCTATGACCTCTAGCAGGATGTTGTTTATAGGGGACTTATTATTTTGATATCATGATGTGTGTGTTGATATTTTTGTCAATACATTATTATCTGGTCAGTATAGATATATTAATATATGATTTCTCTTGATATGAAATTAATTATGGATATTATGTGTGAGAGGTACTGATTTTGTTTACATTATATATATTGATGATGAATATACACAATAATTGGTCATGGGAGTCATCTCACTATAAGGGGTGACCATACTCATATCTTGTGTCTATAGAGATCAATATTTGAATATTGGATATGATCGTAGACATTAGAGACTCATAGGTATGTGGTGGAAGAAATTGTTGAATCTTCATTGAGGAGACTATATTGGATTTTCACATTTTGGTTTTTTATTTTGTATCTCATTCGTTGGGAACATGTTTTTTATTTGGAGTTCATAGTGGTTTATTTTTCATGTTGTTTTGTTATAGATTTGTAACATCCATGAATGGTTTATATTTCAGTATTTATGGTCATTCACTTATATCATAAAATTTATGGTTTTACATTATTATTTTTGTGGATGATGTAACATGTTTAGAAAAAAAATTGTATTTAGGGGTAATGCCTCATGTTTCATGAGTAGATCTAGCCCTTAAACTAATATAGGTAGGCATGGGGAGTTCACTTATAGATATATTGATATATTAAAGTGAACCCATGTAATCCTATTCAAGTGATATAAAAAATACATTATACAACTCCAAGAAAATTTATAGAATATTTAATTATAAATAATAAAAAAACATACATGATGGATAAGAAATATAATATTTATTCCAAAAAAAAGGAATATAAATAATTCATATTTATTAATAAAATAATCATAAAAAAATTAGACTCAACATGATTCACCTTGTGCTTTCTATTTTTATAATATTTATTTTTAGGGAATGTAGAAGAAACTAAATTTAACTCTCAATAGTGACAATAAAATGATCTAACTCAAATCTGGTAATACAAATCATAACTAGATCCCCATGTATCATATATGAAATTCCATAATTATGTAATAAAATCAGGAATATTTTTTTATTTCCTCACCCCAATCCAATAATAAACTAACAAGAGCAATTTCCCTTACTCTCAACTGACCTGCATCACATAACTCACAGCAACCCAAACCATAAAATCACCATTCATAATTTTAAATAAAAAATAATTATTATTCAAGTTGTGAACTAAACCAATAAGCCTTTTTAAATCATAATTTAAATAGAAAATAATTTTTTAAATTTATAATAGACCCAAAAACCCAATTAAAATTCCAAAAAGAACCAAAAATTTCTTTTTAAAATAAAACACAATCAATCCATAGTTTATTAAAATAATAAAATGATTGAATAAAATCATAAAAATTACTATAGGAATAATAATAAATTCTATAAAATTATTTATTCAATCATTGATGTTTATTACACAATAATTTTTAACAAGCAGATACAACTACCCTTATATATTTTCTTAAAAATTATTCCCTTTAGTTTATATCGAAAAACTATCCATTGAAGCCTATTTAAACTAAATTAACAAATCCCTAAATTAAATCATTCAAGAATAGTAATTGTTAGAACTATATCAGTTATATAGAACCCTATGTTTGTGTGTGTGTACTGATAGGTTTAAATTTTCAGGTGGAGTTCTATTATCCCAAAATGGTAGTTCGTTCATTTTTAAAATGGATCTTTGTAATAAAATTTTTATTGTTAGATTACCATAAGGGGATATTTTTGGATAATTTTTAGGGCCTAATAGGTACCTCAGGTTCTCATATAAGTCATTGGATCTTCATGCTTTGGGACTTCAATTTCAGGATAAACATCCTTGGTTGCACGGTTAGTGCTAACCATGAACTCCAACCATGTGGCCTCTTTTTTTAAGATGCACGTTTTGTGAAAACCACATGAGGGGATCTAATGAACCATGTGGTTTTATATAGATGTACATAGGTATCTACATGGTTGGAACACTGTCGGTAAACTGTGGGCTATAACCCTGTGAGATGGGATGTGTTAGGATAGTGAATATGTATGGTCGGAACACGGTTTTTCAAACCAACTGGTCACACTGGGTGCCTCATTAAAAATGGAAAAACTGATTTTATCATCCACATTTATATATTTTCAACCCCTATTTATTCCCTCATTCAATTAAGAGCTCCACTGTTCATTCCCTCTCCTTTCTCCCTTCCTCCATGGGAGTTATTCTTATTTTCTTTTGCAAATTAAACATCATCACTTTCGATCAAGAGCTCTTAGTAAGTCTACCCCTCCTTTAGATTCCATCCTTATTTTTTTGTTCTTCTCAAGATTCCTCAAAACATTTATAAGGGTTATTCCTTATTTCTATGGTGTTTTTCTAGTTTTTCTATTAATCTCATTGGAGGATGAAATGAAATTTGATACCCAATGATTGACGCTTCTTAAGATTATGGTGGGTGGTCTATAAACTTTTTCATAAAATTCATATCATTTCTAAAATGTTTCACTGTTCTACACACTGATAATTTATAGTGTTTCCCATAACATTTTTAATCTTTCTTATTATTCACCCAAACACTTACCTAGATATACTAAAGTCCTCACATACACCATTAGTAATTGGAAACCTAAACTCAGACCACCCCTTAGGGTGATTTCAGATTAATTCATTACATTTTATGAGTCCATAACACCATATAAAATGTATTTGTCCCCACATTTAGTCGAGAACAAATTTATTCTTACACTATTTAATAAAACTAACCATTTAGGTTTTTTGGAATATAATTAATTAAATTAAATTCCTGACAACTAACAACAACACACCTTAATGTTTTAAAAAAATTTAAAAAAAAACTCAAAATTATATTTTGAGACTACTATTTTTAGGGTGTTTTTGGAATGTAACCTAAACAACCGAACTCTTATATGGACCATGGCAATGTCTTGGGAAATTGAAACATCATTATGAACATAAGTTTTCATTAATAAATAGTATATATGAAGTTCATTTCTTCTTATGTACTTCAAAAAATAAATAGACTAATTTGATTACAAAATTAGAGAATTACCTCATGGGAAACCTTGGGAGGTGCCTCCAAGGTTTTGGTTTAAAATTTTAATAAAATATTTTACATGATTACTTTACTTGTTTCTATGACTTATGTCATTATGTTTTGTGTTCCTTTTATAAAATTACTTGGAACTTATTACGTATTTTTATAGAAACATTGGAGTATATAAATTAAGTTAATGGTTTCTGGATATTGGAATATATTAATTATGTTCAATATCTTGAGAATGAGATTATGGGATTAAATGGTTTTACAATTAATGAATGTATTTGGTTATTATTTGACTAAATGAATTTGAGACTAAAACATAATTCCATTATAGTTTTTTTAACTATTTCCCCATCTATACGTAGAGGCTTGTCTCTTGTTTACATGATATGGATTATGGTTATAAGTTGTTCATGCCATGGTATTTCTTGGATAATAGGTTTTAATTCCATGTATGACCTAATGGATGTCACACAATTCATTTATGTGAATTCCAAATGGTAATCCCAACTTAGATCAGTTTAATGTCTAACATTTTTGAACTCGCCATCCTGGAATCAATGATTCACTTGGAAAATCCAGAAAAAAATAGAATTCCTAGGATAATCTCATCAATTCATCTAATGTCCTCGAACATGGAACGCCTTGAATTACCTCTTGGTATTCCAATTCATCCCTTCCCATGATTACCTTATACTTGTTCCCCGGGCTTGGTTAGAGCCCTTTTAAAAAGTGTAATGTTAATGGTTCATCATATGGGTTCTAATCCATATCAAAAAACAATGGCTTGATCACCATGGGTTGGTTATCTATTTCAACACATAGAATTGTGTAGAGTTTTCCTTGGATTCATCTGTTTATGATACATGGGGATACTCAGATCCATTAAATAGATTTACCTTTGATACATTTTATTGGATTCTAGGGATTATATTCATGGGTCATATTATTACTCTATTATTAATATAGTCATAGAAAACCAGATTAGTCCAAATCAGGAAGTATTTCCCTAGTTCACCTTCACATTACTACTTTACTTATATTTAAAATAAATTTCATTATGATTTATACTCACATAATGGAATGAATTATACCCCATTGGTTGTGGCATAATTATTTTTACTCACCCCCTGTTTAGGTCACCCTTTTGTACCTGAGTAGATCTCATGAATATAGGTTATGAACATGGATCGTGCAACTTTTTTGTTACTTATCATAGTCTTGGACTTGGCATGTGAGTAATGGGCTGAGAATGTACACAGACTACCTACAAAATTATGACCATTATTTTTATTCATTTATTTTCATATATCCCCTCTTTCTATGTATTACCCTATTATATTAATAGATTCATTGTACATATAGTGTTATATTCAATGGATGAATTGTTTTATTCAAATTTATCATTTTTCAGTTTATTATTATCTTCTTGTAGTTAATTTCACTTATTTATTGTCCCTATTTTATTTAGTATTGGTCCAAAGGTTATAATCTCCCCATTTTACCATCATTAGACCCTATTTACTATTCATATTCTTATATATTTTTAAGAAGTCTGTATGAATATATATGGCCCTTCGGTTTGATTACGTATGATTTAATTGGGCCTAGGACATCACAAAATGTTATTAGAACACTTTTTACTTTGTCTTTTTGTATTGGGATGGTATAAAGTACACTAGGAATGTGTGAAAACATGTAAAATATCTTTTTTCTAGTAATAGAAATCTCACAAAAGAGGGAATGTCCGAATTTCCATGGATGGGATTGTTGTTTCTGTAGTTTTTTATTATAATTGATTTTATTTCACCTTGAGTAATTACATATCATTCTTTTGGTTACGGTTTTATGTGATTTATTTATTAGCCCATTAATAAAATAGATAATGTGTTTTCATGCATCAATTTAGAAACATAGGATTCATATACCACTAGCATGCTTTTTTCTATACCTGGATTGTGTGATTATCTACAATATATGCCAATATTCTTGATTATGTGAAAACTATCCATGTTATATTTTTGGTTTATGGTTAGTTTAATAAAGTTTCTACATCAACCATAATAGTGATTTCCCATATATCTTAGTGATATAATTTTATCTAACTAGCCTAAGATTAATTAAAGAAATTAAATATCCTAAAAATAGTTAGTAAATTTACTAAAATAATAACTCACTTAAATGTTAAATAATATGGATTTTATTTTGAATCAATAAAAATTACTAATTATTTATGTCAATTAAAAATAGTACTAATTCCAAATTATAAGGCTTATAACTTTATAACATGGTAATATAAACTCATATAACTAAATAATTATTTTATTTACTTGACCCTCATATGTCTATCTAAGCATTGTATTCCAATGAAATAAACCTGATAAGGGTTTGCATTAAAAAAATTAGTGGCTTAACTATTAATGGGTTTCACTTAAATGGGATTCCAATTGTAATTTATTGAGCTTTGAGTCCATATATTAATAAAGGATACCAGCATATCTAAACCCAAGTAGTCATGAATTAACCCTCATATGGAGATATTATCTTTACATGCCTTGGTACATAACCCCATGGGTTTATATTTAGGTTAAATGGTGAAGCTATTTAATGTTTCTATGTCTAGTCGTACAATTTTTTATAAGTGTTTGGTGGCATCTTACTTAACTGATTCCCTTAAAATGATAAAAGATTTGTTTTTTGAACTATATTGTTATGAGGAATCATTTAATTAAAATTTAAATTAAAACCCAAATAGATTTTTATTCTATATATTGTGATTGAAATTTTATTTAAATTTTCCTAGTTTTGAGAACTTGTGGATAACTAACGGTTGAAATAAAATTTTAAGATAATTTTCCTAGAGTTCTTTCTGGAATCATCTGAAAATATTATAAAGTACAGTTTGTAAAACGTTTTCATATATTTATAGTACTTGAAATTTTATTTGTCTAACACATCATAATGTTTTTTTAAATGTTATTTTATGTAATGGATTAAATAAAACCTGGAAGTGTGGTTATAAAAGTAAATAGTCTAGGAGTTTGTTTGAAATTTTCCATAATAAAATACTTTCATGGGAACATGAATGTTTCCTGTGATCCTTGGTTGAATCATGTTCCATCTGTTATTCTATGAGTTATGTTTGGAGGTTCTAATTACATATTTTTCTTGACGTTAGTTATATATTTTATGACCTCTTCAAAGTGAATATTGAGCCTTATTTGGTGTATTCTTTAATAATAGGAAGCATCATTGGACTCCTATGTTGATTTTTAGGCATCATAAGTTTTGATCATATAACATTTGGGTTTGGGTAGGACTCTTAGTTTTCAAAATGATTCCCCAAGTAAACAATGGTTATGTGGTCAGTCATTCATATTGTTTCTTATGAGAATCGTGGATGATTGAGTTTTATGGGACTGGAAGTACTAGGGGATGATATAGAATTTGGTTACTCATGTGACCTTTCTTTTTGATTGTTTTATGACTCAATAAGTCATCATCCAGGTAAAATAGTCACATGAAACACTATTACTTACGGACTAGGTGTTTAGAGTACTAATTCATTTGTCACCATTGGGATTGTGAATCATATAAAATGGATGTTCCGATTATGTTGAAGTAGTTTGGTTGGGGAACTCATTTTCATATGGTATGACTCTAAAGAGGGTTTGGTTCACAATAAAGTGTTATTTTTTAGGGCAGGACTTATTATGGTGCCTAGCCCTTTTGTCTTAGAGTACACCATCAAGGACATTTCAAGAGCGTAAAATAGTCTCAGATGAATATTGGAGAAATAATATGGATATGAGTGGTCACATGAATGGTTTGTATTGTAGAAGTTATATGGACTTGGAAAGATAGGTTGAATTGGGATTAGTGGAATTGTAATGCAGAAAAGTTATGGCCATTGGCTCGTTACTTGTACATGTGGTTTGGGTTAAAATGAAACAAGGTTGATTGGAGCTTAATATATGACTTCATGGTCAAGTTGTATGGCAGTATACAACTAGTTTGATTCAATGGAATCTAGGAGGCATGTAATTGTTGGAGATATGAAATGTCATTAGAATCTTGTATGGAAGTATGGGAGTGTACACTAGTAGTGATTGACTTGTAAGTAGCCATTGTTGGGATGAAAACATATGTGGTTTTAATGAGAGTTTTATAAGTAGGGTGACCTAAGACCCTTAGGTAAGATTTGGTATGTTCCAAGAGTGGGAATGAAAACATGAAAGGGTAGGGTGTGAAGGTACAGTTGCACTATGTTAAACCTTATTGGAAGAATCAAAGGTTGATTTGTCTAGTTGGGAAGTGTGGATCAAGGTGAGAGACATGTTTACGGTTTCAATGAGACCCATTTAGGTTAGTTTTGGGAAGCTGCATTAGATGAGTCAGATGGTTTGGGGTACATTATTGTTTTATTAAGGTGTGACTCTTATTTATTATGGATTCCCTAGATTGAGATATATTGATGTTTTTTTTGTCATGAATGGAAGATGGATTCCATTCAGAGGGAATCTCAGAGATAAGTGACATTAGCCGCATTTACCCCTCATTATTGAGTATAAATATAGGATCAGTTGTGGAATTCAAGAATGTCCAGTGATGTAATAGTGTGGATGCTATAAAGGTTGGGAGAAGGGTGTTGTTTATGGGATGTGGACCTCAGATATATGAATTCCCAATAATGAGAAAATCATTTTGGAATCATGATTTCATCAAGAAGTTGCAGCTGAAACATTTTGATTACTTATTGAATGCCAATTTTGGACTTGAACATCCTTTTTGGTTGAATTTGAGCAACATATATGGGATTGGGATAACATAGGGTGACCCAAGAGAGATAATTTATTGTGCATTTTCAATGATTTTTTGGGTTATGATGATATATTTTGGGTAGCTAGTGATCAACCATGTGTTGGTTATGATTAAGGCTCCCCTACCACTACTGTATCCCCCCTTGTTTAAGGGTAACATAAAGATTTATAAACTTTATGAATGATAAATTTCATATTTATTAATATTATAAATTTTAAATTAAATGTTTCTTATGTTTTTTATGATTAAATAGAAATTTCCTAAAGTTACTAAAGGGAAACAGTAATATTTATTATGGTTCTAAGGGTAAATTAAAGATTTATTACGTTTTTGAAGTGTAAATTGTTGATTTATTATGTTATTGAAGGGTAAATTAAATATTTCCTAATTTTAAGATGGGTATTTTAATGATTTAATACTTTTATGATGTTTAAATAAAAATTTTCTTAAGTTACTAGAGGGTAACTAGAACTTTCTTTAAGTTATTTTAGGGTAACACAAACTTTTATTATGTGACTAAAGGGTGACTCATAATTTTCATAAGTTATTATAGGGTAACATATATTGAGATTAAAATAATTTAATTTCATCATGGTATGGGTGAAATTATTTGGGATCATTCTTATAATATTATAGGATTCTTTTGGGGGTAAAGTCATCGTGACCGGGTAGTGATGATGCATCGATAGGTGTAACCAAGTGTTTTCGAGAAAAGTATACTAGATGTGGTTAGATTATTTTTTCACATTTAATTGGGTGTGTGAAGATGGAAAATATATTATTCACAAAATTTTGGATATGATGCAATTTATTTGGCCTTTTTTCAGAGTGCTTTTGAGGAAATTACAACATGATCGTGTTGTGTCTAGATGATGTGGTATGTTCATTCCGACTTGGGTTTTGAAAATGAAAGTGGGTACCAGTGTTTGACAATTATTTTCAAAATTTTTTGGAAAGGTGGTTTGGGAATGAAAATATTGTATTTTAATGGAAGGGAATGGGTGAGAACCATATTTTAATTTTGGTGATTAATTCATGTGGTTTCTCGTGTTCAGTGGTTTAAGCTTTGGAAATCTGAAGTTCTTCTCTAAGAGCAAGTTAAGCCGTTTTCATTTTAATGTGGTGAAAAAGTGGTTCTATTGATTGAATTAGGAAATGGAAATATTTTTAAAACTATTAGGATAACATAGGTATGATTTTTTATAATGCTAGGAGGTTTTAAAACATTGTGTCTATGTGTGTGTATGAACAAGTTTAAATTTTTAGTAGGAGTTTTCCTTTCTCAAACTGGTGGTCGTGCCATTTTTACAACTGAGATTAAAAATAAAATTTAGAATTTTTTATCACCTTAATGGGTTCTTTATGGATAATATTTTAGTCCTAATAGGTTTCTATTGTTCCTATATAAGTCTCAGGATCTTTGTGATTTGGAACTTCAGTTTCAGTAGAAACAACCTGGGGTGTATAGTTAGTGCACTGTTAAATCTAACCATGCATCGCAATGGGGTTGAATATTTTGTCAAAACACATTGTTTTTGTAGACTATTAAATGGGATATAGATAACCATGCGGTTTTCTAAAAACATGTACTAGGATCCACACATTTGGATAAACATTTGTAAACGATGTGTTGTAACCATGAAAGATGGGGTGTGTTCGGACAGTGAGTCTGCAAAGTTGGTGCATAGTTTATCAAAATTTGTGACACTTTAAATATGGAAAATAAATATTTTCCCCTCCATCGTAAAAAAATCCCACCCCATTTTCCTACCCCATTTGGATTGGATCTACAACATTTGGACTATCTCCTTTCACTAATCCTCCGTAGGAGATGATTTTTGTTTCTCGGCTGAATCAAACACTTTCTCTTACAATCAATGAATATCATCAATTCTACACATCCTCTAGATTCCTTCATTATATTATTTTTCTATCAATTTTTCTCATGTTTTTTATGGGGATTATTCCTTATTTCTAGATCATATGTCTAGTTTCTTGATTCAACTCATTTAGGTCCAAACTAGCGGATGATACCCAATGAGTGAAGCTTTATAAACTTAATGTAGGTGTTATATATGTTTTACCATAAAAATTTTGTTTTTAATAAAATGTGTCATTGTGATTCACATTATAAATCATCATAATTTCCCCTAAATTTTTTAATTCGCTTAATTTTTCACCTAAAACCCAACCTAGATGTAGTACATTTCACATTTAAACCATTAGAGGTTGAAAACCTCAACTTAAACCACCCCCAGAGTGATTTTATCTTAAAACTCAAGAAAACATTACTTTTTATAAACTAAAAAACCTCATAAGTTATTTTGATATTGTTACTTAGTTAATCCCTAATTTATTCATACCTTATATAACAAAACCATCCCTTAGTGTGTGTTGGGAAAGACTTAATTGAAGACGATACAAAAGAACAAAAAAAGTCATCATATGGTGTATTTGGTTTGGAAATTAAGAAAACCCCTTGATTAAATTTTGGGAAAACTAAACATTAGGGTATATTTGGAATGTAACTTAAATAATTGAACACTTAGATGAACTATGGAAATTTATTGGGTTATTTGAATGTCTTTAATCACTTAGGGAGTCTTGAATAAATTCTAGAGCTCAAGTTCATTTCTTATCATTTACTTATAAAAATAAATATAATAATTTTATTACTAAATAAGATAAGTACCACATGGAAAACCTTGGGAGGAACCTATAAGGTTTTGTTTTAAAATTTTAATAAAAAACTTGATGTGATTACTTTACATGAACCTATTACTTATACCCAAATTCCTTGTATTCCATTTCTTGAATTCCATAGAACATATGAATTTTTGATATGGGAACCTAGGGGTATATAAATTAATTAAATGGTGTCATTATGTGTAGATTATTTATTTAGGTTTGATAAATTGAAAATGGGGTTATGTAATTAAATGGTTTTATAATAACTAAAAGTATTTTGGTATGTTTTAACAAAATGACCATGAGCCTAAATATTGATTCCTTTATAGTTCCTTTAAATTATTCATCTTCTATAAATAAAGTTCAGTTCCATCATAATAATAATTAGTATGGAGTATGGTTATAATTGGTGCTTGCTATGGGTACACCATAGATTATATGTTTGAATTTCATGTATGAATCAATAGATGTCACGTGAATTGTTAATGTGAATTAAAAATGGTAATCTCAACTTGGATCAGGAAAATGCCTTACATTCAGGAATGTATCAACCCCCCACTAATGATTCAACTTGAAATTATAGAAAAAATATAATATCTAGGATAATCTCCCAGATTCAGCTTGATATCCTCATACAGAGAACACCTTATATTATCTAACTGGATTCCAATCTTACATTTCTTTATATTACCATGTAATTAATCCTTAGGCATGATTAGTTCCATTTATAAAAGTGGAATGCTAAGGGTTAATCCCTTAAATTCTACTCCAAATCTAAACACAGTGGCTTGGTCCCCATTGGAAGTTTTTCTAGTTCCACACATAGAAAAGCATAGAGTTTTCCTTAGATTCTCTTAGTTCTAATATGTGGGAATACCATGACCTGTTCTATGGATTCACCTTTTATTATTGTTCTTGGAAGCATGGTATTATATACATTGGTTATATTAATAATCTATTATTCATATGGTCAAAGATAGTAAAATAGGCTGAACTAGATGGTATTTACCATATTCACATCAACTTTAATACTTTCCTTATATATAAATTCTACACCATTATGTTTTATACTAATGTAGTAGAATTCATTATAAACCATTGGTGGTTTCCTAATGTGTTTTACTCACACCCTATTGAATCAACATTTGGTGCCTAAGTAGATATCATGGATAATAGTTAGGACCTTTTCATATGCCACTTTTCAATTACTTGTATTATTCTATGACTAGTAATCGAATCTGTGGACTGACCATGTTCTTAGACTTACTATAGGATTTGGGTCATTATATTTATTATTTTATTTTTTCCACACCCTGTTGTCTATGTATTCCAAGATTATTTGTTGTTATAACTTGTAAATGTAGTGTTATATTCCAAGCATGTTTGGTTTTATTGGAACATTTTATGTTGTTAGATTATTATTCCCTACCTATAGTTTTTTTAAATTATTTATTATTTATTTTATATTTAGTATTGATTCAATGGGTAGTGTTTCTACACCATACCATATTATAACCTCCCTTCTAATCGGAAGCCTCTAATATATGGGGATTCATGGTTGAGGCCATGTGGACCTCATATTTTGTTACTTATGAGTAAACTGGTCTTGGGACATCACAAATTATACTTAGATATCATTTGTATGAGGAAATATGAAGCTAAAATGACATTTATTTGACATGAAATAATATTTCCAACTATCCTATAAAACAATATATATAAATATCGTGAGTTAGTTTATACTCTATAGAATCCCAAATTTCATAAATCCATAAAAATTTATCTTTTTTGTGTTCTATGATAACATAAATGAGAAGATTAGGAAGAAGAGAGTGGTATAATACAACAATATGATGAGATTTAGTCAAGAAAATAGAATAAGTAGATCTCCAATGGAGGAGGTGGAAGATAAGGGAGGTGGGATTTATCTTCCAATGGTTGAAAAAGTGATTTAAGAGTTGTAGATTTCATATTTTTATTAATTTTTGAAACTTAAAGTAAAAAAATAATTATTAAATTTATAGAATATTAAAATCCCCATAACAATATCTCATATTGTAATAAAAATTTTAATGATAATAATTCCCTCTATAAGATTCATTTAATTAATTAATACAACCCCTAAAAATTATTGATAAAAAATAGAAAGTAATAGTCTATTTTTAAAGTTTCACAGTTCAAAATCATAATAATTAGACTATTTTAACTAATTATAAAAATAAATTTCTCCCAAATAAATTAAATAATGATTTTTTTATATTCCTCGATAAACTAATTCTTTGGTATTTTTAAAATATCCACTTCTATAGGGTTAAGTGGGAATGCATAAAAACATGACAAGATAACCAAATACATCCCAAAACCTGAATTCATATTTCAAAATTCAAAATATTGATGATTGAATCGTGTAAAACAATATTAGATGTTTTGGTCGCTATGCCACCAAACCTCCTCAAGTCACATTCCTGTAAGTGGAATTCTACCTTGGGAATAGTGGAGTGTTGTAGATAGAATTAGATGTTTTCCAACTGGGGATAAACCATCCTCATCAAATAGAAATTAATAAAAATGTAAAACTAAAATGAAATTTAAAACCAAGTAGAACTCTGGTGCAACATCTCCATCTAATGGCCAACTAAAACTATACCACCATATTTAATACTAGAAAATCAATTAACCTTTTAACATCAACAAGAAATCCCAATTTGGAAAAACCAACCAACATTAGATCTCACCAAACATCAAGGATATACACATAAAAATTATTCAATAAGAATACTAGAATCATGTAAAACATTGTGTAAGAAATGCCAGAGGCACATTTTTTATATAAGGACCCATGCCTTAAAACATTACATAATCTTAAATTAAATGAATAATTCACATTGAGGATATTTTTAGGTTTAGAGTTTTTGAGAATTAGGCCATAAATATTACATTACATCTCAAAAATTACAAAGTAGACACTTCTACTCAGTTTCAATTTATTCATAAAATAAAAACTCTTGACAAAAAGAGTCATGTCTAGTTCCATGTTTTTGATAGCATGACATTTCCTTCATCCCATCCTTGACCCAATTCATCTTTATGTCAGTTGAAAAAAATTTCAAAAACATGGGATGAGCATTAAAATCGTAGTAAGGGTTATAAAAAAAAGAAAGAAAACATTACTCTATCAAAAAATAATCTTTTTAACATACATCATGAAATCATAATATGTATTAATAACACGTAGAAAACATAAATCTTAATGGTAACTTGTGGCATCCATATAATACTTACATTATAGCTACCACGGCTACGTAGGGAGTTACATTGGAATACCCATCATAGTATATTCCCTAAATATCTTAGGAGAAACATTCACATTTACCTCTGTCATGTTACCCAATGCATTGGAGAGCTATCTCGGGCTCACTCTCCCAAGGATTATCACGGAACAACACGTATACGTAAATAATTTCCAAGAACCATAACATATTCATAACATGTAAAACAAACATAAAGGAAAGATTAAATTTCCACATTGCAATAAAAATACATAATTTAAATATATTGACATAATCAATCCATTATCAAAACCATTATTAATACAAAATTATGTAAAAAGATTCAATGGTATTTATTTTCATTTTAAAAACATTACGTCTTGTTAAGGAATCCAAATATCAAATAATGCTCACGGTGAAGGAAAATTTCATTATCACCACATACGTTAAAAATAAACATTCATTTTTTTAATTTAGTAAAATGTATCATAGAAAAATATTCCCTTATAATGAAATGAAAATTCCAAGGTGTTTATACACCATATAAAAGAAATTCATGTATAAATCAAAATATTCCTCAATGAAAGGAGATTGAGACGAAGTCCCTTAAAAATATCTTTTTGTAAATAAAATAGATTGATTATGTGTATTCTCTATAGGTATACATATGTAATGTACAAATAAAATATATGACATCAAAATTTATTTCATACAGAATCATATCACGACATAATTTAAAAGTATAATATTAACCCAAATAATGGAAATTGGGTTAATAAGTTCCCTTACCTCGTATCCCACATGACCTATTTGTTCTTTAATCTCATGAATAATAAAAAAAAGTTAACTTTTACTTTCTTAAGAACCTTTTTCAATTTTATTATTCCTTTTATATCACTTATTACCATGTTTTAAACATTATGTAATCATTTAAGTTAAAAATGATCATTTTGTCGATATTTGTTTCTTGAGTCAAAAATGGACTTCTTATAATTACAAGTTATTCATGTGGTAGAAATTACATTATATCTAGAATTATATTCATGATTTATATATCATATATATCATATATATCCATTATATATATATGTATTTATAATAGTACATAACATTTTTGATATAAGAAATGAAATGCACCGTTCACTTAGAGGGTAAGCCGTACGTACACATGAACGCTAGTTTCATTTATATTTCATATTTAATGGAATGAGAAATTAATTATTCATAGTTATATTATAATTCCAGTATAATATTATATATAATTTCAGTAACTCCATTCTTTATACGTTTCACATATGACATGAACGAGTCGTATCACTTTGAGGGGCGGTAGTCTGCACTTCCTCAAATGAAATTATCATATATAACCACGAGGGAAAATATAAAGGTATTCTATAAAAAAAATAAAGAATAATAGAAAAAATATAAATATAATATATGTCACATATAAATACGGTGTCATCATAATTTCCACCATAAGAGGTGGTAGGAGAAGATTGAACAATCATCGTTTCGTGAGGCAGTAGTTCACCGTCCAGAGAAATATTATGTTCTTTTCCCATTAGATGGAGGTGTGTGTATGTGTAGTTAGAATAATTATCATAACAACAACCTAGTATATTTAGTATACTGTTTTTTTTATAAATTAAAGGAATAAAAAGAGTTTATGGGATTGGGGAAGAAAAATAAAAAAAGATCTTAAGAGAAGATGTTACCTTTAAATCGGGTATCTCCCTTTAATTTGTACCAAAAGGTTTGCTTGAATTGCATTCTTCCTAGTGGAAGGATTTTAGGAGGAGTAGATGGATATTTAAAGATTATTTGGATAGATGTTGGATAATCCAAGGGGCTTTAGAGGTGTGAGTAATGGGTTAGAGGTGAGGGCTTTTTATAAGGGGGAGGAGGGGCTCTTTAGGAATGTTTGAAAATATTATTTTATTATATAATGATTTTCGGTTTCTAAATGTTCAAAACTTATTAAAGTTGAATATAAGATGACTATTGTTAGATATAAAATCATCCAATAAGATTTTAACAGGTTTTGGATATTGTTTTTATTTTTATAATATTCTTTTTTTAAATAATTAATTAATGAGCTAAACACTGCATCATTATTGTGTCACAAATAATTTTATTTATTTCATGTATAAAAATTATAAAAACATACCTTAATGTAGGAAATATTTTTATCTTTCAAATTAATATTTATAGTAGAATAGATAACATACGTTACCCCATGTAAAAATTTATTTACTAAAATATATATGTTAAGTCGTTATAGTCTTTACTTTAAATTATTTAATATAAAGTGTCATTATAACTCTTAAGTGGATCTATGGGGTCCCAAAATCGACCCAAGGAAGCCCATGGTTGGAAATGACTCATCTAATAATCTTAGGACAAATGTTAAGGTAATTTTGTATTATTATAATATTCTTTTTTCCTTGAATTACATTATTTACCTTTAATCGCGCTAAATAAATGTCAAAAGTTACTATTCACTAAAA
Source organism: Viscum album (assembly GCA_963277665.1). Taxonomy (NCBI): domain Eukaryota; kingdom Viridiplantae; phylum Streptophyta; class Magnoliopsida; order Santalales; family Viscaceae; genus Viscum; species Viscum album. Next base: position 2,122,153,500 of record OY728141.1, on the reverse strand, counting down.
AATACTTTCATCTTATTAAACAAAATTTTACTTAATAATAACAATAATGTATGTTGTATTTTTTAAATTCAATTCATAGAAGTGGTAAAATTTCATTTAAATGAAAAAGTCAGTTTTTAACTACTACTAAGTGTTTTCACTATTCATCAAAAATTGAAGGTTTTCAGAAAAATACCAAAACATCAGACTAAGTTATATTTGATATTATAAATTAAAAAATGAGTACTATTTTACCAAATCCAAAACATATAAGTTTAATTAATTAATTTAAAATTAATTCCAGTTGTCAAAACAAAAAAGCATGTTTTTGAGAAATAATAACTATCAAAATATTGACACTTGTTTATGTCCAATTTCATTGTGAAATTACTTCAAATGACCATCATTGGATTAAATGGTAAAAATATAATCTAATTACATATTAAAAACAATTAAAAATATAATCTAACCTTATAAATATATTATATTAAAAGCATTTTTGATTTAAAATGCAGTATTTTTCATTATTCATTAAAAAATGAATTTTATCAGAAAAATACCAAAAATTTCCCAAATTAAATTTTAATTTCTTGATTCTAAAGAAATTTTTTATTTTGTCAAATAGAACATATATAAGTTTCAAAAACAATATTTATAAAGGGAACTCCATTAAAAGGCCTCAAACCAACCTTTTAATGAATATTTGAGTATTTATGCTTAAAATTAGATTCATTCACATTTTAAGCCACTAACTTTTATTTGATAAATGTAAAAACATTTAGAAAACATGTATAATAATATTTTTGTTAGTTCTGTTCATTTTCTCTAATAAAACTTCTAGGTGTTAACTACCATTTAAAAAAATATTATATAATTATTTTTCAGTATGACTCAGCATTGTGTACAACATAAGATTTCAAAGAAACTCATTGTTGCGTATCGAGTAAGCAGTCGACCATATCATCCCATGAAAATTAAAATTGGATATTTAATTCACAAATTTTAATAAATATTAAAATATCTTATTTATTATTTACCTGGGATGTTACATCCTTCCTCACTTTTGGAAATTTCATCCTCTCAATTTTATTCACTTATCAAATAAGTGGAGATATTTATCCCTCCTATCATTTTCATATTCCCACATTTCCTCTTCAACCATATGGTTTTTCCAAAAAACCATTACCTAATGAATTACCTTATTCCGCAACACTTTCTCTCTTTAGTCAAGAATCTGGATTGGTTGTTCCTCATAAGAGAGATTCTCTTCCAACTGAACTACCTCTCAACTTAAAACATGAGATGGATACATCATATACTTCCTCAACTTTGAAACATGAAAAACATTGTGTTCCTAGGATAAACATGGAGGTTAAGCCACTCTGTAGGGAACTAATCCAACTTTCTCTATGATTTCATAAGGTTCAATGAACATGAGACTCAACTTCCCTTCTTACCAAAATACTTCACACTTTTCCATTGAAGAACTTGGAGAAATGAAAGATCACCTACCTTAAAAGAAAGATTCTTCCTTCGGTTATCTGCATAACTTTTCTTCATGCTCTGAGCTCTTCTCATGTGATTCTAAATCAATAGAACCTTTTCTAAGATCTCTTCTACCAATTCTGGTTCCATCAGTTTCCATTCAACTACTTCATCCAAAAAATCTATAGTTCGATAACCCTTTCCATATAATTTCTCAAATGGAGCCATCTATATACAGGAACTAAAAATTTTATTATAAGAAAATTCCACCAAAGAAAGTTTTTGGTCCCAACATCCCTTTTAATCCAGTGAAAAGGCACATAGCATATCCTCCAAGGTCCGAATTGTTCCTTTCGAATTCCCATCTAATTGTGGATGAAAAGATGTAATAAAATTTAATTCAGTGCCTTGCGAATTATGAAGGCCTTTCCAAAAGTTAGAAGTAAACCTAGGTTCATGATCAGATACAATAGAGAGGGTAACTCCACGCAACCCTACTATCTCTTTAACATACAACCAAGATATTTTTTCTAGAGACAAAGTATATAAAATAGGAAGGAAATGATCATATTTAGTCAAATGTTCAACAATAACTGATATTTCATTATTACCTCAAGATATAATTGGTAATCCCACAACGAAGTCCATGGATATATTTTCTCATTTCAATTCTAGCACCGGTAAAGACTGAATCTTCTCCTTTGGTAACTTTTACTCTATTTTAACCTATTGACAAGCCAAGCACTTCACAGTAAAGTTGTCAATATCTCTCTTCATTCCATCCCACCAGTAATACACCTGATGATCTTTGTACATCTTATTACTTTTAGGATGAACTGAAAATGGAGAACTACGAGCTTCACATAGTAAATATTTCTTCAACTATGAATCACAAGGCACACATAATTTCTTCCCAAACCTCAAAACACAATCATTATCAATATTAAAATTAGGAAAAATATACTTTTGAGGCAACTCTACCTTATTCTGCAACTCACTGTCTTCCTTATACGCTTGATTAATTATGTCTGATAGAGATGATTTCACTGACACATGAAACAAAACAAAGAAATTTCATACACCAAAAACTTCTATACCAAAGTTCAACAAATCAAAAACCAAAGGATCTCGTTCCAAAGGTAGCATGGTTGATGAATCATTACTTTTTCGACTCAAAGCATCAGCCACTTTATTTTCCATTATTAGATGGTAATGAATCATGAAATCATAATCCTTGATTAATTACTACCATCTCCTCCGTATCAAGTTCAATTATTTATGATAAAATATATACTTCAAACTTTTGTGGTCAGTATATATTTCACATTTTACTCCATACAAATGATGCCACCAAATTTTTAAATCAAAAACCAAAATAGCTAATTCCAAATCATGAGTAGGGTAATTTAACTCATGAGGTTTCGACTAACATGAAGCATAAGCAATTACCTGATTATTCTTCATAAGTACAAAGCCTAGTACTTTCAACAAAGCATCATTGTAGATAACAAACTCTCCATCTCTAGAAGTTAATGCCAAAACTAGAGCATTCACCAATCTTCTTTTCAATTCCTAAAAACAATCATCCCATTCTTTTGTCCAAATGATCATAATACCTTTTTGAGTTAATTTTTCCAGTGGGATAGATAAATATGAAAAATTATCATCAAACCTCTGGTAATAACCTAACAATCCAAGAAATCTATGAATATTAGTGATATTGGTAGGTCTTGGCCATTCTTCCACAAATATTGTTTTAGCGGTATCAATAATGATTGCATTTTTGAAAGAATGTGACCAAAGAATGAAATTTTTTGTAACCAAAATTCACACTTTCTGAACTTCCCATACAGTTTTTTTTCTTTAAATGTTTTCATGACAACCCTTAAATGACATTCATGGTCCTCTTTACTTTTAGAATAAACAAAAATATCATCTATAAAATAAACCACAATTTATCACCTAAGTTGATTGAGTCTTCATTGCAACAAAATGTTCAATTCAGATTTCTAACCATCTCAGGATCCTGATTGGAAGGACATTTCCTTCTGTATGCCTTCCCAGTATAGCTTCCTTGTTTCCTTTATGAAAAACCATTCTGAACACAGAAATATCTTCGGTGAATCAACATGGTAATATTTAAATGCTATATCATTTAAATATTGACATAAATTAATTTATGGAAATTAATTTAACACCACCCCAACTCCTAAAGTTGTCTAAAATGACCTCATATACCAACTATAAGGACCCACGTAATAAAACATTACATAATCTTGAATTAAATGGATAATTCAATTTGAGGATCTTTTCAGGTTTAGAGTTTTAGAGAATTAGTCCATAACTATTAGATTAAATATCAAAAATTATAAAGTAGACACATATACTTAGTTTCCATTTTTTTATAAGATAAAAACTCTTGGAAAAAAGGGTCATGTCTAGTTCCTTGTTTTAGATAGCATAACTTTTTTATGATCCCATACTCAACCCTATTCATCTTTAAGTCCTATGAAAAACATTTCAAAACATGGGATGAGAATAAAAATCTCAGTACGGGTTATAAAATAAAGAAAAAAAAAACATTATTCCATCAAAACATATTCTTTTTAACATACCTCATGAAATCATAAGATTTATAAATAACACATATAAATCCTAAATCTTAATGGTAACTTGTGGAATCCATATCATACTTACATTGTAGCTATCACAGCAATGTAGGGTGTTACATTGGAATACCCATCACAACATATTCCCTAAATATCATAGGAGAAACATTCACATTTACCTCTTTCATGTTACCCAATTCATTGAAGATCTATCTCCAGTACACTGGCCCTAGGTTTATCATGGTACCACCTGTAGATGTAAACATTTCCTAAGAGCCATAACATATATATAACACGTAAAACAAAAAAAGGAAAGATAAAATTTTCACATTGAAATCAAAATATATCATTTAAATATAATGACATAATAAATCCATTATCAAAACCACTTTCAATACCTAAATACGTAAAAATATTAAATGGTATTTTTTTTCCTCTTAAAAACATTATGACTTGTTAAGGAAACCAAATATCAAATAACGCTCGTGGTGGAGGAAAAGTTTGTTATAACCACGTACGTTAAAAAAGAAACATTATTTTTTTCATTTTGTAAAACACCTCATGGAAAAAGATTCCCTTTGAATGAAATGAAAATTAAAATATGTTTATTCACCATATAAAAGAAAGTCGTGTATAAAACAAAATATGCCTCAATGGAAGGAGATTGAGACGAAGTCCCTTACAATGATCATTTTGTAAAGAAAATTGATTGATTATGTATATTCACTATAGGTTCACATATGTAATGTAAAAATACAATATAGTACTTCAAAAGTTTTTTCATACAGAATCATATCATGACATTATTTAAAAGTAGAAGATTAACCCAAAGAATGGAAATTAGGTTAAGAAGTTCCCTTACCTCATGGCCGACTTGACCCATTCATTCTTTAATCTCCTGAATAATAAACTAAAGATAACTTATAATTTATTAAGAAAAATTTTAATGTTTATTATTCCTTTTATATCACTTATAACCATGTTATAAACATTATGTAATCATTTAAGTTAAAAATGGTTGTTTTGTCGATATTTGGTACTTGAGTCAAAACTGAACTTCTTATAATTACAAGTTGTTCATGTGGTAGAAATTACATTATCTCCAGAATGATATTCATGATTTATATATCATATATATCATATATATCTAGTATATATATGTATTTATAATAGTACATTACATTTGGAGATATGAAATGAAATGCATCGTTCATGAAGATAGTAAGTCGTACGTACGCATGAACGCTACTTTCATTTCTATTTCATATTTAATGATATGATAAATTAATGATACATAGGTATATTGTAATTCTATTATAATATCATATATAATTTCATTAACTCCATCCATTATACTTTATACGTATGTCATGAACAAGTCATATCACTTTGAGGGGAGGTAGTCCACACTTCTTCAAATTAATTTATTGTATTTACCCACTATGGAAACCAAAAAGGTATTCTATAAATAAAAAATACATAAGCATAGAAACAATATAAATATAATATATATCACATATAAATACAGTTCCATCATAATTTCCACTATAAGAGGTGGTAGAAGAATATTGAACAATCATCGTTTCGTGAGGCTATAGTTCGTCATCCACAGAAACAGTATGTTCTTTACCAATTAGATGGAGGTGTGTGTTAGTGTTGTTAGAATCATTATCATAAAAAAAACTAGTGTATTGAGGATACAATTTTTGTTATAAAGGAAATTAATAAAAAGATCTTAAGGGGTAGGATAATGAAAATAAAACAAAAGAACTTAAGAGAAGACATTACCTTTATATCGGGTATCTCCCTTTGGTTTCAACCAAAAGGTTTGCTTGAATTTCATTCTGCCTAGGGGAAGGATTCTAGGAGAAGAATATGGATATTTAGATCATATTTTTAGGTTGTATCATCCAAGGGGCTTGAGATGTGTGAGTAATGGGTTAGAGGTGAGGGATTTTTATAAGGGGGAGGAGGGGCTCTTTAAGAACGTTTGAAAATATTATTTTATTATATAATGGTTTTCGGTTTCTAAAGGTCAAAAACATGTTAAAGTAGAAGATAATATGACACTTTTTTAAATAAAATCATCTAATAATAATTGCACAGGTTTGGATATTATTTGAATCTTTATAATCTTATTTATTTAAATCATTCTTTAATGAGGTATACACTGCATCATTATTGTGTCACAAATAATTTTATTTATTTGATGTCTAAAAATTATAACAAAAATACCATGATATAGGAAATATTTTTATCATACAAATTAATATTTATAGTCTAAGACATAACTTATATAACCCCATGTAAAAATTGATTTACTAAAAGATATATGTTTAAGTCATTTTTGTCTTTACTTTAAATTAATTAATATAAAGTGTCATTATCACTATTAAGTGGTGCCATGGGGTCAGAAAATCGACCCAAGGATGAACATGGTCGGAAATGACTCATAAAATATGTTTAAGACAAGTTTTGAGATAATTTTGTGTTATTATAATATTCTTTGTACCTTGAATTACACTATTTACCTTTAACCGCGATAAATAAAAGTCAAAAGTTAATATTCAACAAAAATTATTGTCATCTTATTGAACCACATTTTACTTAATAATAACAACAATGTTTGTCAAATTTTTAAAATACAATTCAAAGAAGTAGTAAAATATCATTTAAATGAGAATGTTGGTTTTTTAACTACAACTCAATGTTTTCACTATTCCCCCAAAATTCAAGGTTTTCAGAAAAATATAAAAAATTCATCCTAAGATATATTTGACATTCCAAATTCAAAAATGATGTACATTTTACCTAATTAAAAACATATAAGTTTCATTAATTAATTTAAAATTAATTCCCACTGTCAAAACAAAAAATGTGTTTTAAGAAATAATAACTATCAAAAGATTGACACTTGTTTATGTCCAATTTCAAAGTAAAATTACTTACAATGAACAAAATTGGATTAAATGGTAAAAATATAATCTAAATATACTTTAAAACCAATTAAAAAGATAATCTAACAATATAAATAAATTTTATTAAAAGGTAGTTTTCAATTAAAATACAGTATTTTTCACTATTCCTTAAAAAATGAATTTTATCAGAAAAAAACCAAAAATTTACCCAAAGTAAATCTTGATATCCCAATTCTAAATAAATTTTTTATTTTTTAAAATAGAACATATAAAAGTTTCAAAAACTATATTTATAAATGGTTCTCCATTAAAAGGCCATAAACTGGCCTTTTAATGAATATTTGAGTATTTATGCTTAAAATTAGATTCAATCACATTTTAAGCCTCTAACTTTTATTGGATAAATGTAAAAACATTTAAAAAACATGTATAATAATGTTTTAGTTAATTCTGGAAATTTCTGCCAACACAACAGCTAGGATTTAACTACCATTTAAAATAATATTATATTATTATTTTTCAATATGACTCAACATTGTGTGCAATGTAAGATTTCAAAGAAGCCCGTTTTTTCATATCAGGTACACCATAGAACATAGAATCCCCTTTAAAGTAAAATTTAATATTTAATTCATAAATTTTTATAAATATGAAAATGTATTGTTCTTTATTTACTAAGGATGTTCCATTTTATACCAGAACAAACACCGGGAACAAAAATATATAACTCCAGTAGAAATACAAAGGAAATAATGGAGCATATGTTGGTCTCACATAAAATAACATTAAAACATCCCAAACACATATTAAAACATCTATAAGAACTGATATACTATATTTACATGTATTTAGTGTGATAGAATAGGAATAAAAAATAATATTTTAAGTGGACAGGGCCGCAATGGTGAGCCATAGCCTTAGGCAGGACCACCAACCCATTCTTTTAGATCCACCATCAAAAGGATATAAACCATCTAGGGAAAAAACAAAAAAATGGTGATCGATAGGATGAAATCCTATTTAGTATTTATGTAAAGACCTGGAAATTTCAAGGAAATTTTTTTCTTAATTTCTTTGGAATTTTACAACAACGCAGTTTCTGACGGCGCCTGATTCCAAGGCCCGGTGTGCCTGGAATCAATTTCTGAAGATTAGCTCAGGTACGTTCAGTGAACGAATGAGCGGGTTTTTCTAACTTTTGAACCGATGCTCAAAATCAAAATCTGAGGGCACCGATGAAATTGCAGCACCGGTAATTTCTTAGAAACACCTTTTCCGGAGTTGCATTTCCTCGGGTGTGGTTTTTAAATTTTTGGGTTAAGTAAAGGAATAAAATAAAAATGGTGCGACCGATTTTTATTTTATTTAAGTTGATTAACCTAAGCTAAGTGGTTGGAGTGGTACCAACTATATCCTACTCCACTAGGTAGGATATTTGTGGGGTGGGGCCCACATGAGCCCACCTTTTCAACCCCCTCCTTTAATTAAGTAACGCACCTGCACCCCCTTTAAATGAAGTCAACTCTTGCGTTTAACTAGATATTAAATGCCTCTTTTAATTGGGCGGTTAAAACGTTTCAATTAATTCAATTAATTGATTGATTCAATTTTGAATTTCTAAAACATTTGGCTTGTGTGTTAATAAAATAAGACAAGTCTTATTTTTATTAAGGGGTTCGTTGTACGTGAGGGCTTTGGAGATTTTTCTCAAAGTCTTGAAGTTCTTCTTCCTCGATGAAGAACGCGAAGAACGCCGACCTCCGACGACGGACGAAGATGAGAGAGCCTTCCTCGGAGATTTACAACAAGACACACATTCCTTTATTCCTTCTTCCCGTGTCAAAGGAAGGGAGACACTGTTCCTCCTCAGATGATCTCCATCAACGTGTGCGGAAGTTTCTTCCGCAACGCCTTCTTCCGCGACGTTCAATTCCGCGAAAAGCCTTCGTTCAACTACGCTCGAGGTAGGGAATTAATTTATTAATGTTAATGAACCCATTTTTGGTTCCTTCTAAAACAAAGAATGCGGATCAACTAAATATTAAGTTGATCCATGAAGAATATGTTTGCGGTTTGGGAATTTCTTGATTGTGGAGAAAACTGTAGAGGAATTTTATTTGATTTTATCATTTATCATTTGAGAAAAGGACGACCAGCGCGGATCAATCTCTATCGGTTGATCTACGGATCGCTCGTTCATGCGGGGTGGTTATGGGGTGAATTTTTGGGATTGGGTGAGTTTGATATTGTTTTTAAAACCTCTAACGCGGAGGGCACGAGCTAATGAACAAAGACCGGAACCTCAGCAGTTTGTTGTCGAAATGCAGATCAATAGACGATGATGAGGCAAGCCGCAAAGGAATTTTGAATCCTTCGCAGTAATCTACGGCTCCCGGGAGGACCACCGGTGCAGAAATAATTGAAAATGGACCACCGGAGCAACTCCGGTGGTCCACAGAAGGGTATGCTGGCGTGCCTCGCCGGCACGGCGACGCCGGAGGTCGGAGGCGGCGGCCAGCACCGACCGGCCGCCAGGAGGCGGCGGCGCCTCGCACGCCGCCAGGAAGGTCCACGGAGGCTTCAGCCACGGCGGTAGGTAGCAGTCCCGTGGCTACGCGAGACCGAGGGGGGGACGCGGCATCGGGCCGCGTCTGCTGGCCGAAGGAGTGGCCCCCCCACGTGGGGGCTGCGGCTCATCAATCATGGGGGCACGTGCCTCCCCCTTGTCCGCTCAGCTCGGCTCGCCGAGCTGGACACGTGGCCGCGCGAGTGCGCCAGGCCGGGCCGCACAGGTTGGTCCGGGCCGCGCCCAGGCCGGGCCGGGCCGCACCCAGGGGGGTCGGGTCAGGTCGGTCCGGGCCCGAACCCCCTATTTTCGGGCAGTTTTCGTTCAAATGCTCATATCTTGGGCTACAGACTTCCAATCGACGCACCATCAGTTGGGATGAGATCCTTGGATCGAGATGGTCATTTTTTTTATATTACACTCACTGTTTCGGAAACATTGGGTACGTCAGAGTTGGTTCGAACATGAAACCAACCGGGCCCTCGGAGCGGAAACACTTATAACTTGAGCTCCGGACCTCTGATTGACATGACGTAGACTTTGTTGGATTTCTATTGATGAGTTGAAACTTCTGGAATGCTTAAACTAATTTTTGGATGCTGTTGGATAGTGTCCGGGTTGGATTGTACCCGAAATCCAACAGGGCCACTCGAATGGAAAAGCTGATAACTTTCAGACCAGACGTCTGTTTGACGAACCGTCAGCGGAATTGGTGATCTCGTTGAGAAATGGTCCCTATGAGTTTACCCTATGAGAGTTTGGGGTATAGTTGAGATACGGCCAGGTTGGTTCACACACGAAACCAACTGGGCCCCTGGGATGAAAAGGCTAATAACTCACAGACCGCGCGTCCGATTGGCGCGCCATCTGTTGCGTTGAGACCCCTATGACAAGGTGGTCCTTTGAGATACTTTTTCATGGTACTTTTTGATACATGGAGTATTGACCTGTAGCTCATGGAGCGGAGCCTCCCAGAGACGAGCGTACGGAGTACGGAGACCGTGTAGCTGGCTGAGACCTCACAACTGCTTGACCGACTCGACTTGGAGTGAGTCGACTGGCCCAGTGGATGGAGCACTACTTTTTTTGGGTGCAGACACATGGCGGACGGAGCACTACTGAGTTTGGGTGCAGACCCGCGGTACTTGACCGGAGAGTACCTCTGCAGGCTATGAGGGGGAGCACTACTGTGTGAGGTGGCAGACCCATGGCGGAGGAGCACTACTGTGTGAGGTGGCAGACTCGCAGTACTCGACAGGAGGAGTATCTCAGCAGTCTTAGGTTAGTGAGTAGTACCTCAGAGTCATGACAGGATCACTGTACTCGTCAGAGACAGGGCTCTTCAGCAGTTAAGGTTTCGATAATGGAAATCCTGGTTTGAGCTTAATCTATGACCTTTGTGTTTACCTCATTCTTGAGATTGGTCACTTGATAACATAGGTATATGTATGGGCATATACCTGGGTAGTGGTTATCCATTGATTTCATAACTTTTGTGTTTCCTCAAGATTGAGATGGGTTACTTGATAACTTAGGTATAAGTATGGGCTTATACCTAAGTAAGGGCTATCTATTGAGATCGTTCTTTGTGGTTATCCTTGTTGGATTTAATGAGACCTTGAGGGTCTCTAGGTCCCTAAAGAGTATCGTATACTCACCCCTGCACGGGCTATGCTCGCACCTCATTGTGTTGGTTACAGACGACGGGCAGCGCTGACAGAGGTCGAGTGTTCGAGGACTGGACGGTACCTGGTGGTGGACTCACAACGAGACGATTCTCGGAGGAGGTTGACGGGAATGAGATTTGTGGAGTCTATCTATACCTATCCTTCAGGTAGGATCTTTGGAGGATGATCCAGGAGCTGCGATATCTGTACCTACCCTTTAGGTAGGATCCGTGGTGGACGATCCAGGAGCTCTACTATCTGTACCTATCCTTCAGGTAGGATCCGAGGTGGATGACCGAGGAGCTGCTTCCATTCTTCCAGTTTTGTGTCTTTTTCTGTTGTACTTTTGTTCAGTTGTAGTTGTACTTTCGATTGGGTTTGTATTCTGGCCCTTTTTACCTTCAGCACTTTCTTTTGTACTTAGTGTATTACTTCCGCTTGTACTCTGTTGTGTTTTGTTTACTTTTATAAAGGCAATGCCTTCCCAGTTATCGGGATTTATGCCTTTGGTGCTAGTCGCCAGCCCCTGGCCTATGGAAGGCCGGCTTGGGGTAGTCACGGAACGGGCCCCGAGGACGGTTCGTGACAATTTAAAACAAAAAAAATATCCATAATCATTAGCTGGGAAGAAACATCATAAAACCACCATCGTTAGGCCATCTGATTCTACAAAACGCCAAAGTGGTGGACGATACCAACTGATATAAAGCTTCTACACTAAATAAAACAACCAAAACCATCCCAGACTACCTCAAATGCCATAATATCAAAATCATATATGGTCAATCACAATGGTATGGGAAATAATAGCAAAGGGTGGAGAATTGGCCAATGAAGAAAATTCATTGGGAATCACTACCAATAAACATCAAACCACTAGAGCACCATCATGAAAAAACCAAGGTGGGGTTCAGCATGAATGTTTCATGAGACAGGACTAGTTTTAGTATCATCTAGATTTCATAGAGAAATATTTATTTTTTCCACTAAAAGAGAAATAGAATAGCTATACTACTATGAGAGATTGTAACATAGAGAAAGATTGGGAGTGCCACAGAGAGTGGGTAAGAAGAATGTTATAAGGGAGAAAACCTTGACCTTTATGAGGAGTCACATCAGTGAGGAATATCAAGAACAAAATGTATAGAGAGGAAGAATAATATGAGATTTATATTACCAAGATCACCAAAGGTGATTAATCCATCCAAAAAGGGGGTTATTCCAATATCTCAGGCATTATTTATTATCTTCTACTGCACAGTCTACCTAATTATGTGCAATTATCATGATATACTAAATAATTCATAAAAAATAATATTTTATCTAAATTTTATTAATAATAATTTATTTTTTATTTAACAAAAACTTAAATGTTACAATAGTACCCATAATATATATTTCATCCCTCTGAAATTTATTCATAAGACAGCTCAAAGAATAAGTCAATCAAAAACATCTCAAACTCTGTCAGAGAAAATGGTACTATAATATCACCACAATATTAACCTTTGGGTCATGAGTTATTAGTGTATTAATATAAATGCTAAATCCCATAAATTAATCCCATTGAAAACGTATATCTATTATAAAAATATTAATGGCAGAATAAAAATTTATTTATCTGATAGCTATAATTCCTTATATAAATCTTTCTTAATTTTCCAAGAGATCCTCTTTTTTATTCATTACCACAAAGGATATATATGATAAATTTAATCATTTAATTAAAAAATATTCTACCTTACCATAAATTGAATCCCTAATTACTAACTCGGTCATGGAATCAAAAATATGTGTCATAAAAATAGAGACTCTAGATACAATGATGATAAATATTATGTGGAAGTACTCCAATTAAAAAACTCATATACCCTATCTATTATTTATATTAATCAATAATATCAAAAAAATAATAAACTTGAAATATATTTTCAAGAAAAACATAAACATACCTACCATGACCAAGGGATCAATCAAACATATATTTTTTAAACCCATGGTAATTACAATGACTCCATCCTAAGCATAAATATGCCTCCCAGAATGTATGTAATATTTACCCACCATATCCAAATGTATTTTAATATTTTTCATTCCATCATATAGGGTGACATGCATTATAACAAAAAATGTTTATCTATTTCCCCTAGCATAAAATCCATCAATATTTTTTATTTTTATAATACTCTTTTTAACTGGGTTGATAGATAACCCTTATATGGACTAAACGCCCAAAATATAGAGCCCAATGGCATAGTGGAATATTGTCCTTGTTTCATATTGGAAGATTGACCCCCCCCCCTCCCTAGAACCCCTTCTTATTGTATGTATTTTCTCACCCCCTGACGATGTAGTCAAACATGTCATTACCCGACATAGAGGTGTGTGAGGCCTAAACCTAATGAATAAGGCCTTCTCCATCCTAATCTGATCTAGTAACTTTTTTTTGAAATATCTCTCTCAATATCATTCCTAATAGTTGAGTCTACCTCAACATATACTACCCAAAATAGATGTACATAGAGGCTCGGTGTCTTGAAGTCTTATTGCATAGACCATAGGCCCTATGGCATGTAGGCCCTTGATGGTCCATATTCCCTATCGCCCAAAGACCTACTTGTTATTTCTTAAAATCACATTTGGGATAAATAGTACCACTATTACAGTACCTTGATACAGTACATATGGGTTGGTGTCTAACTAATCCCAAATTCAATAACCTAAAAATGCACTTAAATTTTCTTTTCCAATAGTTTTTAAGCATAGCAAAAAAATTATATGATTAATTTACCCAAGTATATAATTATATGGTTTCCTCAATCATACTAAATTTTTATAATTTGACTCTTAACTATACTATCCCAATTTGAAATAAATTTTTAGTCATTTTAGTCCCATTTTTTCATATAAAACTTATTGTAGAAATTTCCCTAGTATATTTCATTACAACTCTTTAAGATGGCATTAATATGATATCTCATAAATCCAAAAATGCACCAAAATAAAAATATATAGTTTTCTAAAATTTAGGTTACCTTTTCTAATCATTTATGTATTTTTAATCATATAGAGGTCATAACTTAATTTCAAGAGGGTTTATAGGGTTTAATAAGGGTGAAAATTGAATATTTTTATAGAATAGTGAATTCCCAAACCCTTTCATATTTTCCCAAAAAAATTAAAAACTACTAATTAATAAAATTTATACAAGAATAGTTACTGGTAGTGATCTATTAACCATTCACTAAAATCATAAACATCATATGATGGAATTTCTCATTTTAACATGATTAGAAAATATGAAAATTTTGATGTGAATTACTTTTTAGCTAAATTTTCATTATTTGAAGACCAAATTTATAAATTAACACCCAAAAATCTTCAAAAGCCAACTAATAAATTTAAACCACTAAAATATGGTGTGATCTTCCTCTTAAAATCAATTTTTACCATGTTTTCCAGGATCCCATTTAGAAATTATCATTTAATTTCAAAAATCACATTAAAACATTCTAAACAAATACCAAATTCCTTAATTCCTATTAAAATTTATGAAACCACTCATTAATCTTCATAATATGGTGTTTTTCAACCATCATATGTTCCCTAAACCCACCTCTAGCACAAGTGGACCCTAATCCAACTAGCACTATCACTTTTTCAATATTCTTTCCCAACAAAACTCATGAAATATTATTTCAATCATAAAACATTTAAACCAAAATCTCATACATGATAAACCCAAATTTCATAAATATTCATCAATTATATTCTCACCTTCATCCTCATTTACACTATAAACACTTAAATTTAATTTTGATCCCAATAAAAATATTCTTTATTTTCTATGATTTATTATGCACTAACTATATATATGACTAAACAATATCTATCATGCATCCATCACAACTTATCTAAACTAATTTATTAAACACTTCAACCAAATAAACACTCAATGCTCGTGAATTTTAAATTCTTGGTCCCCATTAATTCATAACTACCTTAAACTAAATAACCCTATATATCCTTTAAAAAATATTTATATCAATATAGTATCTCCGACATACATTTGTTCCTATATTTATTAAATTATGTTTAAGAATGGTTTAATTAATCACTACGAGAATTTTGGAGTAAATATAGAAATTTGATTTTTACATGAACAAGGTCCCATAGTAAAAAATGAAAACATCTTACAAATTGTACATTACATTTAAAATCCATTATATTAATATATATTGGGTAATTTTTTTTATTTAGTTGTGATATTAGTTATAATAAGGATTTAGGACTTCCATGGGCACATTTTTCAATAAATAGATAATTTTCCTAATTATTTCTAATTTTCACATAATTCAATGAAATCACAGGGGGAAAATGAGTATTTTACAATGAATGGGGTTATCCAGAAGCATGATTGTTCAAAATTACAATATTTCTTAAATAATTTCAATTTATACATTTAAAGTTATAATATATTGTTACAATAATAATAATAATATTATTATTATTATTTAATAAATAAATGGTAGGAAAACATCATTAGTCACCCTTAATGGTTTTGTTGTCATGACCATTGTAAAATACCTTTTAATACTACACTATATAATCCTGGGCCTCCCTAGTTTATTGAAGCTAGTTTTATTAAGAATAGAGGAAACCCATATTGTCCCTTCACGTTTTTTTCTCCTAGAAATGGATCTATTAAAAGGATTTAATTGATCATCAAGGGGTGTTTTGATATATTATATCATTACTGAAGCAAGTGAAATGGGGTTAAGGTTTTATCATAAGAGGAGATTTGGTAGTTATGTGGGGGTTTGGGTCGAAGCTAGGTCAATAAGAGGAATGGAATAGAGTTTTATGGATAGAAATAATGTAATTATGGATGTTTGATAATATATCTATGGATGATAGGACTCATATAATGTGAGTCATGGGATAGGGTTGCATGAGAAGGACTAATATGAGGCATTGGGCTTCTTTAAGACTACCCAAATTCAGTTGGGTGGGGTAGGAAACAATCCAATTACAACAAATAAACCTAGAAAGATACATGGCCTGACTTATATAACCCATATAATTGGGAACCCCTCACCCCTTCCATATATAAATTCCTTATTTGTATATTTAAAATTTTTTAAAAATAATTTTTCATTTTAGTGTTCATTTTAGAAGAATGAGTAATCCATTTTTTTCATTTTTCTAAATAGATCAAAATGGTGAGATTTTCAAGGCCATTTGACATCATTTTAAGGGTCATTTGAGAATTTAAAATATTTTTACAATGAAATTTATGATGGATCATACCATGTAAATTATGAGAGTAATATGTTTTTCATTTTTTAGATTTAAACCCAATGATGCCATTTTTTGGTCCATTTGGAGATCTTAATAAAATGTTTTTACTAAAGATTATTTTTGAAAAAGACATGTATGGGAATGATTTGCAGATTGTTGAGGTAATTAAAGGACCTAAGGAGATCCTATGGGACCTATAATTCTATGTAAGGCTATGATTACCCTTTGAGATATGTTTTTCATTGTAAATAAATTTTTTGATGAAATTCTTAGTTTTATGTGTTGTTGATCAGCATGAAAGATAGTATATTGTTGACCAAGATATTACAGATTTTATAAGATACTCATGTTGATGTAATTTTTTCCTTATAATAACTTAAACTATCTATACATAATATATGTATAAGAATTGGTTCATGTGAGATAGAAATATTTATAGTGTTTGATTCAAGTGTGTAGTTTCCTTTCTCATCCACTATTTTGGGATTTGGTTAGTACAACCATATAAGTTTTTATTTATCTTGAGACCAAAGATTTTTTTCTCAAGGATATCATGTGAACATAGGGAATATGGTATGTTTGGGGTTATATATGATTATTTTATAATATTTGTGAATTTTTTGAAAAAATTCTGTTTTAATAGATGTTGTTGAGGGAGAAAAGTGTGGACACTTCAAACTACATGGTTACATTCAACAAACATAGAAGGTGAGTTCCAACATTCATCAATGGATTCTTGTTTCAATATATCTTCATATATCTAAATAGTTACCACTATTACCCATAGCTATGTAACTTTATTCCATGTAGTGGAATAAGATAACATCTTGGGTTCTAGGTTCCTTTTAGCATAACATAATATATGGGGGGACTTATATTATTGTAATTTTAGATTCGTAGTTGACATATATTATGTATTGTTATTTAGAGAGAAAATATTATGGTGAGATTGTAAATCAGATTATATGACTAGATAAAATTATACTCAATAGTTTATATATATTTTATATGAGATGAAATTGCGAATGATATATTGGGTTTCCTTAAGGATGACATTTTTTCCTCATTGATTTATACTAAATTTTAATTGGTGGTTTTCAGTTACAAGATCATGATTATGTATTAAGATTTCAAATGTGTTAATTATTATGAATACACAAGATTAGTTAGGTGTTTCTTGCCACTTGGGGTTTCATATTGAATCATTTTACTGAAACCTTCATGTGAACTCATGTGGTGATAAACTCATGGTTGTATCTATTTTTTTTTTAATTTTATTTATAGGATTCCATAGAGGTTTTTAATATGGCGGTGTGGGTGAAGTGGTGCAACTGATGATAAATAGAGGATTCTTAGTGGATTTGTCTCCATATATTTATTGAAGAGTTTTCTTTGGGTTTACATGTATGGATAGTAATATGACATGTATAGAGTGTTTTGTTATATACATTATTGTATATCATTGATTATGTATTTTGTTTTTCTTGTTGAATGGTATTTCATTTATGTATAGTTTCATGCATATAAATATACCTATGGATGTTTATTGTATATTTTATTTTCTAGTATAGTTATGTTGTTTTGTAATTCTAGGTTATAGGGAATAATTCCTCTCATTTTATGTCTGTTCCTTTTTGGTGCTAGTCATTGAACCCTAACCTAATAGAGATGGCCCTGGGTAATTCACTTACCAGAATCATTATTCATCCAACTGGGGCTCCAACAAGACTAGGATATGAAACTTTTGAAT
Source organism: Viscum album (assembly GCA_963277665.1). Classification (NCBI taxonomy): domain Eukaryota; kingdom Viridiplantae; phylum Streptophyta; class Magnoliopsida; order Santalales; family Viscaceae; genus Viscum; species Viscum album. The sequence goes on along the minus strand of OY728141.1, from coordinate 2,122,135,225 downwards.
CAAATATGGTCATTATTAGGTATGGTTGGAGTTAGAAACATGTGAGCTTTTGGTTAGGAAAATATTTGAAGAAATGATGAAGAGATTTCAGTTTAGTTTGTAAGACTAGGGAAACCAACCATATTGTGTAATGACCATAAAACTCCTATATAAGGACTGTAATTGAATATTTAATGAATTTATAACATAAATATTTATTTAAAAGTTCTATTTTGGTTTTTTCATCCATTATATAGTTGTTGTGACATGATATATGTGCATAATTTTTTGGGATTGAGGAACTATCATGGGATATAAAGTTAGAAAATATTTTAATCATATCTTCAAAAATTCCCCCTTTTCATTATATTTATAAATTACCATGAATTTTAATTTATTATTTAATATTGTTCATGATCATGTGTAAAAATATATGTAAATAAATGTTTTAAAATAGTTGAATGTTTATTTATTGGAGTGATACATATTATCAATACAAAGGATAAGAAGAAGATAATCTAGGGACTAGATGGGTTATGAATAAATATAATAAAACATATCTAATCACAATGAATAAATTTAAACCCTATTTTGAGGATATACCATTCCTAAAAAAATTAAACTATGACAAATTCTGAAATTATTAGCACAATAAACTTTTATAACATTCTCCAAAGATATTTTGTTACATCTTCATCTTCATTTGAATTTGATAACGGTCACATAAGGGTAGTTTAAATACATCACATCTTCATATTCTATCCACAAGATATAATAAATCATCCGATATTAATATGGGATTATTATTCTACTCACGATGTTCTAGAAACTCATATACAAAGAGGAAATAAAAATAGAGCTTCATGTCATGGGGAGTTTTATACAAGAAATCATGAAATCACACCCATAGCCTTTTCATGGTAGTAGTTTATATATGTTGTAGAAGATTATTTTCAAGATTTTTCATTTACTCAAGGGTAAAAATGGATGGATTAATTCTTAGGATAGTATATTAATTAATCATATGAATGATTCACCTCTTATATGTTTCATCTCATGAAATAGTGCAATAAATATGACAACCCTTATTTTTATTACACACATAAACCAGATTTATTACATAAAATATTCACATGACAAAATATAGAAGATAGATAGGTTTGGTGTATTTGGGGCTTATGAACTTTACATAACGACTTAAAACATGAAACATGACATCTTTATTGAAAACATCCTTTGCATGACTACTATATTCCATCATACATTGCATTGTATGGGATAACTTGAGGGAATGCATAAAAAAAGGGTGAGCTATAAATCTGAGTAAGGGATTAAAAATAAAATAACATGAGTAATAAAATACAAATTAGACAATAGGAATATCAATGGATCACAAGAGAAATGTGAACATAATGGCCTGATAAAGAATGATAATCATAACATTGAGATGCGGCAACAACACTTAACATGGAATTAGCATGAGTCGAGGCCCATTGCACATGGAGCATGAGTAAACCCTCGTTGCACTTGAAGCACAAGTAAAAACTAGTTGCTCTTGAATTATAATGATTCAACACTCATTGAACATGACTTATCATGATACTATACTTTACTCAATTTATTAGAGAGCTATCAGAGCACACCCTTCATAATCATTTTATTTCATACAAAAGTGTTCCACATATATCATAAAACATAAATTAATTAACATCATAATTAATTCCAAGAATAATATATGTGGAATACATAAATTTAAGTCCTAAATAAACAAGTACATGTTCATAAAGGTGAATACCCCAGATATAGGAGTGTGTATGGTATTCACTACATAGTGACTTTGGCAAGGAAAGTTTGGTGTAATTTCGGCAGCATAACGACGTCAAATAGAAATTTGTAAAATTAGTTGATGAGATTGAAAGGGGTATATCATAATTTATACATTACATGGAATGTAAAGGGATCATTTAAAATAATATACCAACATATGGAATGAAATTTAGATGCATAATATAAAAGAATTTCTTGAATGTAAATGAGGAGAGAGAAATTCCTTACGGAATTTTGTTATGGTAACAGGTGTACATGGGAGGAATTAATGAGGGAGAAAGGGGGGTCATCATTTATACATAAATAGGGTAGTATGGGGGAGGTGATAAATTACACAACAACATTTATAATTGAAAAATAAAAGTTCATTCCAATATAAGGAAACTTGGACATAAATAAGGGAAGTGAGAATCCCTTACTTGGAAGTGTGATCCCAAAGGCTTGGGAGGGGCTTTAGAGAGACTTATTAGGAGATTGGGGAACCTTGGGAGAATTATATAGAGAGTAGGGAAGAGTTTGGGATAACTCCAAGGAATTTGAGTGAAGATGATGTGGGATATTGGGTGGGTTTATATTGGAACAGAGAAGGAACTCTTTATTATTTATCTTTGGGACCCCTCACATTAAACTAATAAAACCCAGAAAACACCCCAGGGTAGTTTCCCGTGGTTTTTTCCAAAGAGGAGTAGACAAAATATTTTATAATGAAAAATAAATAACTACTTAAAATAATAGGTTTTCTATTGTGTAGGTGAGTCACACTCTCAAGGAAAACAATTTATAAAGATAAAATATTTTATAAGTCATGGAGGGTCCACTAAGGCGTCATAAAATTAATAAAACAAATAAAAATCACATTATTTTAAGGATAAAACATATATTTGACTAACATATAATTTATAGTATTTTATCACATCACTATTGGGTCATTATGATTTCAAAAAACACATTATATATTTAAACAATATTTAATTTTTTACCCAAAATTTTGACTGTCTCAAAAAATTATGAAAAATTCACCGTTGGATAATTTTGACATCCTAATTCCTAAAATAATATTCATTTTATCCAAATAATTTTCTAAATATGTGAATTTTTAATTTTAAAATAAAAACTTATATTTATCCGAAATTCATGGGTTTTGACAAAAATAGCATTCAAACCTTAATAAAAATTAAAATTGTATTAATAAATATTATGTGATAATTTATATATAATAAAAATAATTTAATAATAATATTTTATTACAATATTATTTAATTCAAAAAATCCATCAATTTATCAAAATAGATTCCTTAGTTGAATATTAAGTAAAAAATACTTTTTGTGCTTTAAAAACTATTTACAAAGCAACAATAATAAAATGAAAGTATATTTTTTATTATATTCAAAAATAATGTACATAATCATAATGATAGAGTCTTGTTACATAACCCCTTTAAACACCCGCATAAGTCTTTATAGTAAGGTGTGTGATGGTGATAGACTCTTGGGGTGGCTCGGATAACATCGCTCGAGTGGTAATATTTATCAACTTCCAATTCCCCCATTGGCGGTTCTGCTCAAACTTAACGTATTCAATATCGTCTTGGTCTTAGTCAAGAGAAAATCCCAATGACACTACCTCCATTCCATGCTCCGAAAAATGGGCTTCGTAAGAGGAAAGTATACTAGATTAGGCCATAGATTCCTTTCTCTGAGTAAATTGGTTTTATTAAAGCTTTTTATTTAAACTAATCATGTGATCACTATATAAAAACTATATTAGAAATGGTCACAATTCTTAATGGTTTTTAAAATCCAAAACATAAAACCAAATCAGTTTATACATTTTACATAACCATAAGAAGACATTTAAATAAACCAAGGAGAATTTTCATTAATGAATTTTTGGGTCATTACAATCTTCCCCCTATAAAAAACTTCACCCTTAAAATTTCCTTTTCCCACACTAAAATATATGTGGGTAACACTGCTTCATCACTTCTTCCAATTCCCATGTCGCTTCTTCAAACTTGTTATTTTTTCACAACCCCTTGATGAGGGGTATTGTTTTATTTAGTAACACTTTTTCTCTATGATCTAAGATCTTCACTGGTTTCTCCTCGCATGAAAGATCATACTCTAGCTGTACTACATCTGAAGAGAGTACATGTGAAGGTTCTAGTATGTACTTCTTTAAGGGGGATACATAAAACACACAATGTACTTTGGCCATGGTAGGTGGAAGTTCTAGTCGATAGGCCACATCCCCAATACGATCAAGAATCTCAAAGGGGTCGATGTACCTAGGAATTAACTTCCCCTTATTTTCAAACTTCATAAAATTATTCCATGGAGATATGCATAGAAACACCATGTATCCAACTTTAAACTAAAGGTCTCATCGATGGCTATCTGCATAACTCTTCTTTCGAGTTTGGGCAGCCATGATATAATGCTGATAGGTTTTCACCTTCTCTACTATTTCAGGTCCTAGCAGCTTACGCTCACCAACGTTATCCCAACATGTTGGTGTTCTTCACTTTTATCAATAAATGGATTTATATGGTGCCATTAAGATGCTCCAGTGGAAATTGTTATTGTATGAGAATTCAACATGTGGAAGATGTTGGTCCCACACTCCTTTGAAGTCCATAAAACATGATCTTAACATATCCTCATGTGTCTGAATAGTTTACTATGATTTTCCATCAGTTTGAGGATGATAGGCTGTACATAAGTTTAGTTCAGTTCTTAGAGAATGTTAGAGACTTCTTCGGAACTTCGAGGTGAATCTCAGATCATGATCGGATACAATAGATAGTGGTTCTCTATGCAGCCTTATGAATTCTTTGATGAAAATCCGTGCAAGTTGATCTAATGAGAAGTCCTCTCGAATCACGATTAAGTGAGTTGTCTTCATTAGAATACCCACAATGACCCATATTATATTGTTTCCTCTGGATTTCCTTGTAATTTCAGTGACCAATTCCATGGTGATGTTCTCCCACTTCGATGCTAATATGGAAAATGGTTGCATCATACCCTTATACTTCTGCCTCTATGCCTTCACTTTCTGACACACCAATCACTTTGATGTGTACTTAGCGATCTCCTGCATCATATTATTCCACCAATAATGCTCTTAGAGATCTCGATACAACTTTGTGTTTCCTAGGTGGACGGAGAAATTTTAACTATGTGCATCATCCAAAATCTCTTTCTTTAGCTCCAGACATGATGGGACACATATTCTTTTCCCAAATCTCACAATTCCTTCTTCATTGAAATTGAACTCTGGGGATTTTACTTTTCTGATTATTTCCACCTTCTTCTAAATTCCCACATCATCCTTTTGAGCATCCTATAACTTTTACAAAAGAGATGGTTGAGCAATAATTTGTAAAATGATTGATTATGTTCCCTTATTTATGATTCCCATGTTCATCCTCTGTAAATATATAAATATTGAATCCTTCTCAATTATCATCAATGACATAATCACTGGATCCTTTCTACATAGAGCATCTTCCAACTTGTTCGCTTTCCCAAAGTGGTAATGGATTGAGCAGTCATAATCCTTGATGAGTTATATCCATCCTCATTGGTGCATATTAAGCTCTTTCTATGTGAATATATATTTGACTCTCTTGTGATCAGTATATATCTCACACTTCTCCCCATAGAGATAATGCAGCAAGATTTACAATGCAAAGATCACAGCATTTAACTCTAGATCATGCATTGGATAGTTTTACTCAGGGATTTTTATCTTCTTTGAGGAATATGCTATCACTTTATCATTATGCATCAACACACAACCCAGGCCCTTCTTTGAAGCATCACTGAATACCACAGAAAGTTCTCCACTTGTGGGTAAATTGAGCATGGGTGCGGCGATAAGCCTATTTTTCAACTCCTTGAAGCTTTCTTCGCATTCATCACTCCATGAAAACTTCACTCCCTTCAGAGTTAGCTTGATAATAGGGTTGTACAATCATGAGTAATTTCTCACAAATTGGCGATAATATCCAGTTAACCCCATGAAGCTACAGATATCAGTTACCGATGTTGTCCTTGGCCATCCTACTATTGCAACTATCTTCAAGGGATCCATATATATCCCATTGTTTGTGATGATATGGCCAAATAATGAGAATTCCTTCAAAAAGAACTCACACATTCTGTACTTTTCAAAGAGCTTCTCCTTTATCTAGGTCTCTAGTGTAGTTCTTAGATTCTCCTCATGATCCTCCATGGTTTTAGATTATATTAGAATATCATATATAAATACTAAAAAATATTGTCGAGGTAATCTCTAAAGACTCTATTCATCAAGTCCATGAATATTTCATGAGTATTAGTGAGTCCTAAAGGCATTACAATGAATTCATAGTGCCCATATCTTGTACAAAAATCAGTCTTGGGGATATCTTCCTTCTTTACCATTACTTGATAATATCCCGACCACAAATCTACCTTTTAGAATTATTGTGATCCACACAGCTGATCAAACACATCATCAGCCCGTGGAAGAGTATACTTGTTCTTTATCGTGATTTTATTCATCTCGCGATAATGATTTCAAAGGCACATTGACCCATCCTTCTTCTTGACAAAGAGGACTGGTGAACCCAATGGTGAAGCACTTGGATATATAAACCCTTTATCCAAATTATCCTATAGTTGTTTCTTTAACTCCTAAAGCTCCACAACATCCATTTTATACATATTCTAGGATACTGGAAATTCCCCAGGTATAAGATCAATTGATAATTCAACATCTCTTCTATGAGGAAGACCAGGTAATTCTTCGGGAAACACTTCAGCGAATTCCCTCACAATAAGCATGTCTTTAAGGATGGTTTCCTCCTTAGACTCAATAATCTGATCCAAATATGTGTGCTCATCAGGAAGTAATATCCACTCTTGAGATTTTGTAGCTAACGAAGATTCATCTTCCTCCTTGCACTTGTATAGAATCGGGGGTCGATTCTCTATATGGAGAGTGATTTCCCTCTCACAACAATTTTTGTTGGCTCTTTATAAGGAAAGCCAATCCATGTCAATAATATCATCAAATTCCACCAGAGGGAGTATGATGCGGTTCTCCAGGAAGTTGAATCCACAAATTATGACAGGGGAGGAGTTATATTCATGGGATGAAATGATTTCCCCATTTTTCTTACTCACTGATATCTTTACTTCCATGGTTTTTGGTGGTGTTGGGATTGTTCTAATAAATGTTTGGGATATAAAAGAATGTTTAGAACTAGAATCGAAAAGTACGTTCACTATTCTTGAATGAATAACTAGATTACCTATCACCACTTCATTTTCAGGGTTCGCTTCGGTGGTAGTGATTGAAAAATATCTCCCTTACTGCCTTGGATGTTGTTGGTTGCCTCAGAAAACCCTTGCCTTAGGGAACTGATTTTCAAGATTCTTTGGTTTTTTGCAGTTGAAGCAATGAACAACACGTTGAGATTCGAATAGAGTATTCCTCTCTTCTATTAAAGATGTGGGTTTTTCTTGTTCGTAGTTAATAGCTAGGTATCCTTCTCTTCCACACTTAAATCATTTCCTAGTCCCCTTTAAGTAATTCCTTAGGTGCTTCTTTCCACACCTTTGGAAGTGGGGTGTTGGATTTTCTTAGCACTGTTGGATTTATCCATCAAACCGCCAGAATTTAATTCCACATTATGCTTCATATCCCTATGATACCCTTAAAATTTTCCAATCTCCATTTCAACACTGAGGGCACATCAGAAAATTCCCTCAAAGCTATCGAAGTCACGGATCCCCAAGGCTTTTTGCAGGATAGTTTTCATCCCACCAAAGAAGCGATCAAACATGAATTTGAGGGTAACGAAAAATCCAAATGTGTATCATTCATGCCTTGTGAATTTTTCCTCATACGCTCTGATGGATTTTTCATCTTTTTTCTTGTGGGTAAGGAAGTCCTTTTCCATCTTAAGATGGAGGGTGTGCAGAAAATATTTATCAAAAAACATATTCTAGAGATCCTTGCATTCCAATGCCTCGATCTCCTCCTTAGGCTTCGTATTTTTGGTCAATGTCCACCATTTATCATCTTAACCCTCCATAAGATAATAATTCAGGAGAACATTCCCTTGTTTATAACATTGAAGGATGGAGAAGATCTTTTCCATGGACTTGATCCATTGTTCGTCCATTGAGGGATCAGATGATCCATTAGAAGTTGGAGGCCTTTGTCTCATGAGGCTCTTGATAGTTACTTGTTCTTTCTTAGGGAGGGTTGAATGTTCTTCTTAACCCATTCTTCTTGTCAATTCTTGAGTTAATTGAGAGAGTATCGTGACAAAGATTGTGATTCCTGCTCAAATCGGATTGGGCATCTCATTTGAACAGTCATCATATTGGTCTTCACATCGCTTGTTAGCCTGAGTCCCCCTATTATAGGCCATTGGCTGGAATAAAAGAAATGTTAGGGGTAACACATAAAGGGTAATCCATGGATAAAACAGATTATTTACAAATATATTTTATTTCCTTAACTTATGAATCTATAGGATTCAATCAATGTTTTCCATGATCTAATTTCTAAAATATATTCTTAGGGGGATTTTTTTTAAATTCCCTTAATAATGGTTCATACTAAGCTTGTGAATTTACCAATGCATGTCCCCCGAGAGTGTTGTAAGCAAGAGTGCATCAAGGACCATTGGCGTGTACCAGGATACCCTGGGTCAAGCCTAAAAATCCTTGTCAGGGTTTTTACACCTAGGTACATTTGTGCGAGATCCACCTCTACCTGCTCGTATCCCGTTAGGGATGTATTTTCTTTTTAAACAACTTACACAATACCTACAAAAACTTAGGGATGTTTTTATCATTATTATTCTTATCTGTAAGGATTTACAAGGGTTTTCAAATCCTAATCCCAAAAATAAATAAAACTATCCTTTGATATCAACTATAATAACCCTACTTTTTATTACACTCTTAAACCGGATTTATTACATAAAATATTCACATGATGCAACATAGAAGATCGACAGGTATACAGTATTTGGGGCTTAATAACATAACATAATGACTTAAAACATGAAACACAACATCTTTATTGGAAAAGTCCTTTACATGACCACTATATTCCCTCGTACTTAGAATTGCAAGGGATAACCTGAGGACATGCATAAAAACGGGTGATCTATAAAGCCCAGTAAGGGAATAAACATGTAATAACATGAGGAGTATAATAAATGTTAAATAATAGTGATATCAATTTATCACAATAGAAACATGAACATAAAGTCATGATAAATCAGGATAATCATAACATGGAGATGTGGCAACAACACTTAACATGGAATTAGCATGAGCCAAGGTTCATTGCACATGGAGCATGAGTAAACCCTCAATGAACATGAAGCATGACTAATCCCCCATTGTACTTGAATTAGTGTGAGTCAACACTCATTGCACATGACGTATCATGATACTATACTTTACCCAATGCATTGGAGCGCTATCAAAGCACACCCTTCATAATCATTTCATTTCATGCATAAGTGTTCCACATAGATCTTAGAACATGGATTCATTAACATCATAATTCATTACATGAATAAGAGATGTGGAATACATAAATTTAATTCCTCAATCAACAAGTACATTTTAATAGAGTTGAATACCCTTGATAGAGGAATGGGCATGGTATTTACTACACAATGATTTGGGCATGGAAATTTTGGAGTAATTTCGGCAGCATAACGACGTCAAATAGAAATTTGTAAAATTGGTTGATGAGAGTGAAAGGGGTTTCTAATAATTTATACATTAAATAGATAGTAAGGGGATAATGGTACATAACATACCAATATATAGAATTGAATTTAGATTCATAATATAAAATAATTTATTGAAGGTAAATGAGGAGAGATAAATTCCTTACTGAATTTCGGCATGGTAACGGGTGTACATGGGAGGCATTAATGAGAGAGAAACGAGTCTATAATCATTAAAACATAAATAGGGAAATATGAGGGAGGTTAAAAATCATAACCCAACATTTATAATTAAAAATAATATGGAATAACAAGATAAGGAAACTTGGACATAAATATGGGAAGTGAGAATCCCTTACATGGTAGTGTGATCCCAAAGGATTGGGAGGGTCTTGATAGAGACTTATTGGGAGATTGGGGATCCTTGGAATAATTATAGAGAGATAATGGAAGAGTTTGGATGAACTAAAATGTTTTTGAGTGAAGATGAAGTGGTATATTGGGTGGTTTTATATAGGAAAGGAGAAGGAATTCTTCATTATTTAGGTTTGGGACACCACACATTAAACTAATCAAAACCACAAACTAGACCATTGTTTTTCCAATGGTTTTTGCAAAAGGGGAGTGAAAAATAATATTTTATAAGTAAAATGACTTAAATTCTTAAAATAATAGGGTTTCTTATGTGGAGGTGAGTCACACTCTCAAGGAAAACAATTTAAAAAGATAAATTTTTTTATCAGTTATGGAGGGTCAACTAAGGCATCATAAAATTAATCAAAAAAAAATATATAATCATTTTATTTTAAGGATAAAACATATATTATCCGAAAATATCATTTATAGTATTTTATTACAACACTATTGGGTTATTATGATGTCATAAAGAACATTATATATTTAAACGGTATTTAATTTTCTACCCAAAAAATCGATTGTCTTAGAAAATTATGAAAAATTCACCATTGGATAATTTCGATTTCCTGATTCCAAAAATAATATTCATTTTACCCAAATAATTTTATAAATATTTGAATTTTCACTTTTAAAATAAAAACTGATATTTATTGAAAATTCATGGGTTTTGACGAAAATATCTTTCAAACCTTAATAAAAATTACAATTGTATTCATAAAAATTATACGATCATTTATACTTAATAAAAAGTAATTTTCTAATAATATTTTATTAAAATTTCTTTTAATTAGAAAAATCTATTAATTTATCAAAATGGATTCCTTAGTTGAATATTAACTAAAAATACTATTTGTGTTTTAAAAACTATTTACAAAGTAACAATAATAAAATGAAAATATATTCTTCATTATATACCTAAATAATGTACATAATCATAATGATAGGGTCTTGTTACATAACCCCTTAAAATACACGTATAAGACCTTAGGGTAAGGTGCAAGATGTTCACAGACTCTTGTGGTGGCTCAGATAACTTTTCTTGTGTGGTAATATCTATCAACATCCACTTATCCCATATGCAGTTCTTCTCAAGATTAATGTATTCAAGATCGGCTTGGGCTTTGCCAAGAAAAAATCCCAATAATGCCACCTTATTTCTGAGCTCCTACAAATGGGCTTCATAAGGGGAAAGTCTATTGGATGAGGCCATAGCTTCCTTTTTCTGAGTAAATTGATTTTATTAAAGCCCTATATTTATGCTAATCATGTGATAAATGTTCAATGGCTCTATTAGAAATGGTCACAATTCTTAATGTTATTTTAAAATCCAAAACATAAAACCAAATAAGTGCATACATTTTAAATAACCATAAAAATCCATTTAAATAGACCAAGAAGCATTTTCATTAATTAATTTTTGGGTTGTTACAATAAATGATAGAATATGTCGAAATATAAATGGAAGCAACTTATGAAAACTATCTAACCAAAGTGATATAGTGTATGCATGCAAGCAACTTATATATATCATATATATAAAAGTATTTAAGGAATATAGCAATCAGTCCCCCACTATAACTAAAGCCTTATAGACATTCTTTAATTTCAACATGTATTTAATAATATAAATTAACCTATGAAATAATATCCAAAACTAATTTTGGGATATTTTCTATAACTTGGAAATCCATCATCAACATCACCTTGTATTACATCATATGAAATACCTTGTAAATACCCAATGATAAATAATTTTCTATTAACTCAAAAAACATTTAGATTATATCTCTAAGACAAACTCAATCCCTATTCATTCAACAACAAAGTATAACCCCACAAAATTTTATAACATTGAAAAAATATAGGAATATTTGGATTCATAGATGAAAGTAAAGAGAAGCCTCTAGAAAATAATCTATTATACTCAAGTTATAATGGGATATGGTGTTATCTTCATCAAACACACATATCTCTAAACTTGTTTCCACCAATATACATCATATAAAAAGGTGAATTATCATATTTTTCCTTTATCTAATCCATCGAGTGATCACAGGTCACAAGACAAGATAATTCCATATATCGATCTCATTTGTTCTCAATTCTTAGAGTGTTGACAAATATAATCAATGAATACATCACATGTCATTTATGCTTGTAGATAAGCACATCACAAGCCCATTATTATAATATACATAAAATATCTATGTGAGGTCTCACACACCCATGTTCTATCTTAGTTGAGGGATCAAATACCATACTTATCATATGAGAGGAAAAATCCCATCTTGGTTAAGATTCAACCAATGAAATAATCATAAACATACCCAACCATCCATGTGTTAGATAAGTCCATATGTGGACTTTCATAAGTACTATGTCAAATTATGATGGTTCTCATGCTAGGTACCTCACCAAAATCATGTAATGGGGACTTAAATATGATTTATGCCCCTAGTTTAGCAAACACATCAATTTGGAAATCCAGGTGGTATACTTTGTCGGTCATCTAGTGTGCACAAAGAATCTTATTCTTTATTTTGTACCTTATGAAAATATTATTTATCTCTACACAAGAATGATACTCATGTTAACATTAACTTCTAATTATAACCTATAATAGTCTATGATTAAAATAAGTATAATATAAACTCAAATACATACATTAAGTGGTCAATTATCATTTCACATCATGAAATTTATATCTATATTTAAATTTATATATCCAACATGAAAGAATAATAAAATGGTGTTTTCCTCTAATATGAAACATTTTAATATTCTTAAACTCTAACAATATTTAACAAAAACAACATAAGAACTAGTTTATCATATCACATATGATAAAATTCAATATTATAATTTTGTTTTATAAATTTTATGGGATTTTTAAACACATTAAATCATATATATTTCATGTAACATCTATATGTGACCATCTGATAAAACACTCCCATTGATTATTTAGTGATAAATGTCTATAAAGTAAAAAATTCTGAATGATGGTGATATTTAGAAATCATATAATTGTTCAGTATATTCATCATATTCAATCTTCTTAACGTTCACCACATCAAATGTTATGATGTGAACTTTTTTTTATACTTATAAATCCTTATAAGTTCATTATAATCATACTTGGAACTCTATTACATCAATTTTTTCCTTCAATTAATGTAACTATTTACATTATGGTTTATCTTCATCCAAAAATATTTTAAGATAAAGTAAAAAAACAATTTAATATGGTAACTAAGTGTAATAATTACATTTCTTTTTACCACCATACTCTAAACACTTTAGTTGTAACACCCAATTATTTTAGGTTTTTCTTGAAACGTTTTTGATCTATAGCTTAGAAATGTATGTTTTTTTGGTTTAATTTAATCCGGGTATAAATGTGATGAAGTATTTATATGGTGTCATTTAGTTTTAGTTGTCTTAAGAGTGGGTTTGGGAATTTTATGTACAACCTAGACTCTACACTACCTACTAGACACATTCATGTCATGAACTGGTTACATGACCTGAATCTGTTGCATGGAAGATTCTATGTTATTGGTTCAAAGCATGACAAATTATAGTATGTGAATGTATTTCCCTTTGGGAATGGGTTTATCATGATTAATTTAACCCATGTAAAAATCATCTTCAATGTATTTTTTATTCATGGAATTCACACCATGAAATGGATTCATGATGTGAATTGTTCTTGTCCAATGAGTTTTTATGCATTAAATGCCTGAATTTTACCAAATTTGACATGAAAACATCCCTCTCAAACCCTAGGGTGATTTTTTCAATATTTTGGGAGATCTTTCTCATTCTAATCGCTTCATTCAAAATTTGACACCATGTTGGATGAATCGCTTCTCCCTGGTAAGAGTACTTTCAACCTCTTTGTTTCCATTGGTCATAATATAATTTTTGGCTACGTTTGAGTATTATATTTTGATTATTTTGTGTATTCTATCAATCCTATGCATTTTCAATAATTATATATATTTTAGAGGTTGGTATGCTTTTTTTAAATCTCTGTTATTGAAGGTGATTAGGTTTCCACCTTTATTAAGGTATGTGTCTTGATAAAAAGGGTTAATTATAAAATTTCTATATTTTTTTTGTCAGGTCCTTTGTGTTATTCAATTAAAATTCATTATTTGAAATTGTAATGGTTTTATGGATGAGATTCATGTTTCTAATGGGATTTTATTTAAAAACATATTTTCACACACCAAGTGTATGATTAAATTATTTAAATTTTGGTTTTTTTTGAAACATGTCTTCAAGTTCAGTAGTGTAAAATATTTGGTGTAAAAATGTTTTATTAAATGTGATCATGTTTTTTAAATGAAATTTCACAAAAATACCACATTGGCTAACCTTGTTTTCTTTGGGAATAGAATTTATACTATTTATATATGTAATGCCATAAGAGGTTTTAAGTCACCATAGTTTGTGTAATTCCACTAGAGGTTATATTGGTTGGATCCACCTTAGACCTAGATTGGTAAATTTCCTTAATGTTTAGTGTCACAAACCAAGTCAGGATGTCATCCAACCCAAAAATTGTCTCGATTCATGTCAAGGATCGAAGGGTGTTCCTAATACTCACGAGTTGGAAACTAGTGCTTGGGTATCAACCATATGCTTTGGGAATGATTTTACCAATTACTATATTCAAAATAATCCAATAGAAATAGACATCACAATAACCTATAAACATTTCTAGACGAGGTGAAAAAATTATATTCAATGTTTATAATTTTAACCCAAAAAAGGTACTACAACATAATGTAAAAAAAATCTATCCCAAAAACCACTGTGAAAACAAAGTGGAAGCACCCCCAATTCAGCTCCACTAACACCTGCAAGAAGTGTATGTCTAGAAATCAGATCCACCATCACCACAACAAATCGTTCAATTACTTAGGTCATACATAACAAAATCTACATACACACAAAGGTGTATGTAGTGTCTGAGAAAAAACCCAATAGGATGCTACCCAAAATAAAATATTTCATTCTATAACATCAGAAGAAAAATTAACATGAACATTTTTAAAAACAAAAATTGGATAATTTTTTAGAAATTTTTATAAGAAAAACCATATCTCAAATAATCTTGCTTTAAATAAAAAAATTATATATGTTCTACCATATACCGACAGCTATAATCTCATCACATAGGCATCATATCACAAGATAGAACCATGGGTAAATACATAAAGGTAACTAGAAAAAATGGGACACTGAGAAACTCATACCTTAGTGATTAAAATCACCCACTAAACTACCAATATTTTCCATGTGCACAAACAATTAGAGGGGATCCCATAAAAAGGCTTAGTGGTCTATATATCATGTTACAAAATGAATAGTTTTCCCACGCACGAGACACTAGATCGGAGCACATCCCAAGGTCTAGTGGCCATCGATGATATCACATGTTTAGTTAGTGTTGAAATCATCAATACTTGTAGATGAATCCAAGAATCATCCACTAATGATTAAACTTGAATACTAGTTATAGTCCTCCCACCTAGATACATGGGATTCCATTTTTGATAAAATTCCATTTCACATATCACACAAAACATCACATTCATATCCACATTACATGTATCATAACCACAAAAAGAAATAACCACTTTCATTTTTTTCATACACCGAAACCATTTCTAAATACAATTAGCACCACTTAACAAATTTATGAAATCTATTTGAAAACACAAAAATAGAAACACGTATGGAATCCAACCATTTTCCATGGGAAAGTCCTATCTCAAATTAATTTTCTCATCAAAAACATTTTATAACATGTCTCGCGTCACTTTCTTAATTCAAAGATGCTTTAATT
This sequence comes from Viscum album, assembly GCA_963277665.1. NCBI lineage: Eukaryota > Viridiplantae > Streptophyta > Magnoliopsida > Santalales > Viscaceae > Viscum > Viscum album. The sequence goes on along the minus strand of OY728141.1, from coordinate 2,122,119,388 downwards.
TAAGGAGAAAAAAAATAACCAACATACAGAAAAGACCCCTTTATCTTGTAAAACGCACATTAAACACATTTTCACCTTTAAATATATTTGAAACATATTTTACACTTCACACACAAGTCATAGAACATTTTCAAGAAGCACCAAAATGATAAACATAAGAAATATAACCAATTACTTTTCAAAAACCCAACTTCTACCACATATTCTTGTAAAGCCATTTCCAAAACACATTTTTCACCACATAAAAAATCCATAGAACACATATAAATAATCTAGAAAGAAAGATAACTTCATCCAATAATGTAAAATCATGGAACAACCTACCTCACACTTGGAAAACTTCATAAATTAGTGTGAAACCACAACCACACCACCACAAGACCCTAATAAAGAATTATTAAACCACAAACATAAATATATTCTCCAAAAATTAATGATCAAAACCTCCCTATTTCAAACAACCCACTATAGAAAAAAGAACTCAAGAAAGAGGGGATAAGAACCCTAAAAAGAGGGAGAGATCAAGAGGAGAAGGACTTGATGATTCATTAATGAACTGGGGTAAAAAATGCCCATGTAATGATGCTCAATAGCTCTAATAAATCTTGTAGGGAGATCCCATGGTTGAAAATCATGAATATGGTGAACTAGGAGTTATTTAGGGTCAAATTTAAATAGGGAATAAAGGTAATTTTATACTTTTTAATGACTTGTATAGGCCACACAGTTTTCCCGCATGGTTTTCCAAATTGTGCAAAAATTGTGTGACCCACACTATCTAAGAGGTAGAAGATGTATGGTTATCCCACACTATTTGATAAATTGTGTTCCAACCATGTGGTCTCCACTATCCAAAATGGCACTTGGTTGCATGGTTTATTGTGGAAGGGTTCACAGTTTCCCCTAACTATACACCAACCGTGTGCCACCTCCTGTCAGGCTCAAAATCACTATTTTTACAAAAAAAACATATGCATAACATGCAGGAAAAAATAAAAACAAAAAATAAATAGTATATTACCTTAAAAACATGAATTTGACAATTATCCCCACCATTAAGACTTTATAACCCTGGAATTTCACTCAAAATCTTGATTAGAGAATAAATAAGGATACTCTTACTCAACCCAAGACTTTCTCTCCTAGGTATCATGCACATAATTTCTATGATTCCAAATAACTTAGGCCAACGGAATATACATCCAATGAATACCTTTCTCTTTGGAATATAAAATCTACACTGTATGCTCAAACACTAAAAAATCAGGATCCAAATCTTACTCTTCCCAATTTAGCACTTGGGATGGATCCGGATTAAACTTTTTCAACTGGGAGACTTAGAAAATGTCATGGATTGACATCAAAGTAGATAGAAAATATAAAATGTATTCCACCTTATCAATATTCTTAGTAATCTAAAGATATATAACATACCTGGAATAGGTTCCCTTTCTTACCCAAATGGTGATTACCCAAGTGAGGTTCACTTTTAGAAACACCTGATCACCAATAGAAAACTCCAAATATCAATGGCTCTAATCAGCATAAGATTTATAATTACTATGAACTGTCAATAACCGCTTCCTAATTAGATTGACTTTCTAAGACATCTCTTGCACAAGGCTTGGTCCCAGCAACGAGGTATCACTTACCTCATCCCAACATAACGACGACCGACATGGCTAAACTTAAAGAGCCTCAAAAGGGACCATTCAAATCAAATATTGGTAACTATATTTATATTAAAACTCAACCAATACCCAATGTCTATCCTATGAACCTCTGATATAACACCCCAAAGATTTACAAATAAATTGTATATATATTTTAATGAAAATAACACTGATTCTCTGAAAAACAACACTTTTTTATAATTATTTAAAGGATATAATTCTAAAATAGCCTTTAAACATTATTTTTCCACTTCTATGAATTGGATTTTGAAAAAATGACATAAACGGTTTTGATCAGTAAGATATTTAGAGTATGATATAATCAACTTAATTTTTTGGTAAAACGTAACTTGACCCTTTGGAATAGTAATTTTACACTTATGAATTGTATATTGACCAAATTAATAGTAACCTCACCGATGAAAGTATAAATAAAATTTAGGCATCATATAAATTAAGGTATCAAATAATTATATTATAGTATAAGTAAGTGAATTTTTTTAAAATTATTAATTATGTGTTGATTATATGTCATAAATATTTAATTAAACTTTTTTGAAAAATTTAATAATTTAAAAGAATATTTATTTTCATAAAATTTATTCACATATTAATATTTTGTTGTCTTTTAATTATAGGATAATTTTATGAGACCTTAATAATGTTTTCAATGTTTTAGAAATGAAGTTTTCATTTTGAAATTTGTATTTTCCAAGGAAATGATTATTTTGATTAAAAATTAAATTACTCATATTTAGAAAATTATTTTCAAAAAATTTATTTCATTTTTTAATTATACACATATGGAAATGGTTAGGGTGATGTTTTGGGATTCTTCCAAAATACCTAAATTTTGGGGGAATAGTAAAATACTGTAATTTACGATATATATACATTATAAGTTAAATACATAATTAATTGAGACACAGATGATGTAAGGGCCATTGGTTAGAACACATAGGATCTAATTATTTTATTCAGTATCAATAATCCTAATTATTTCTTGTCTTGAGAAAAATAATAATTTAATGAATTAAGTAATGAGAAAACACCCCTCTCCTCCACTATAAATACCAACCCACACCACCTATTCTCATCACACCTATAAAGAAATTATCCTTGTCAAAATTCAACTATAACAACTTCCCAATAACTTACCCCACATCTTTTATCTTTTTTTGTTAATAAAATAACAAAACCAATATCCTAAGGAGGTTCTCAAGAAGAAGGAATCAAGAGGTAAAACCCTCTTCCTTTTCTTTTAATTTCTTTTCATGTTCCATTATTTTCAATTTCTCTCCTCAATTACCCTCATAAAAAATGTTATGATAACTCCATTAAGTTAAATATACTTTAATTTTGTTATTATAATTTAATAATTCATCATCTTCTCTCTTTCCACCTCCTTTTATTCTAAAAATGAAATCATTGTCTCTGAAGTGTAAATTTATCACATTCAAGGATGATAATGTTTTTAATTTCCATTACCATCATCAAGGATGGTCATGATACCATTTATATGTTTGAACCAGATTATAATATACTTTTTATATCTTATTTAATGTTATGTAATAATTTTTTACTCATGATATTAATTTAAAAAACAAAAATACTTCATTTTGATCAAAAACCACCAAAATAAACCCAATGGATTATCATTAACGATTTATCAAATTATTCAACATTATTCCATAAAAAATGATATATAAATATAATTTAACTTATTTAACATAATTAATAACATATAAGTTCAATTCTAGATAATTAACCCAACTTTACATGGCCTTTTGTATACATTTACAAGTAAAATGACCATGAGAACCAAGGAAACCAATGCTTTCAAAGGATGAAATTGAATCTATCAACCCATAAAAAATTCAATAAATGTAATTAATAATGTTTTGAAAAATAAAATAAATGTATAAAATTTTCCTTAATTATTAATTAATGAATCTAATTTGATTATCGAGGACATTAAGATCAATTTAGGAACACATTCGTACTTAAGTTAAGGGATTCTACCAGAACCTCCATTTTTTTATTTTGAATATTCTTTCTCTCTATTTAACCAAATGAACATCGATTTTATGTTTATGTAAATATTCTAAATGATTTTTATATGTTTCAAACTCATGTATTAAGAATCGTTCCTCCATCTTTTTCATGGATATACATGTTTCTAAAATGTTCTCTACTTGATTCTTCTCAATAAGTAAGCCGGATTTTAGGATACTTTTCAAATTCTTACCAATTTTTAAATACACTCTATAATATGCTTTGATCCACCATTATTTTTTAAAAATCACTAATTTTATTATGAAAATATTATTGGTTGATTTTTGGTTTTATATAAAGTATTATACCATTTTCTGTTTTAAATTCTATGTAATATTTACCTTAATCCGCACTAAAATGTTCTGATTATAATCTTTCTAAAATTATATTTTTATAGGTTATCAATTCATTTTGTCATAAATAATCTTGATATATGCAAAAATTTCCTTATTAATGTCCATGTATTATTTAAGTCATTTATTTCTTGGACACCATTGTGATATTCCCTTATGTTATTCCTTCTTGACAATATTATGATACCCATTTCTTAACATGGTTAACCCTTATATTTATTTCTCATTCCTTATGTATGATTCTTCATGTAGAACACATATTCATGAACATTTTATGATGGGTTCACCCTGATAGTTCTCTAATGTGTTGGGTAATATTTAGTCTCATGAGATGTCATGTGCAATGGTCTTGGTGGTTAGCCTTGACTTGTGCTCCTTGTGTAGTGGTCTTGGTGGTTAACCTTGACTCACAATCCTTCATGTGAAATGATCCTTAAATCATGCTTAATTTTTGTTTTATTTTGTTGACACATATCCTATTATACCATGATTACATATGTTATGATTCCTTATGTAAATCAATTCATTTTATGTCATCTTATTATGCCAACTAACTCATGTTCTATTCTTTATTCTTAGCTTTATTCCCTTACTAGGATTTTCTATCATCCATTTGTTCATGTTATCCCCAGGTTATCATATGTAGATGTAAGGGATCAATGGAATTTAGAAGGTCATAAAGTTTGATAAATAAATATGTTTTTTCGTTAGTCCTGAGTTTTTAACTTTATATACTTATTCTTCCAAAGACACTAAACATTAAGATCCTTGACATCTTATTTGATAGTTAATTGTGTTTGAAAACATGTAACAATATGTGTAAAATTTTAGGGAATCAATAGTTGGTATCAGAGGAAATTTTTATCTATTTATAGTGATCAGGAATATAGCACTTTAGTTAGAACCCTAGGGATAATACTATTTATAATAATGTATCCCTAAATTTTGGTTAATATAGAGTAATTTGATTATCAATAAAGTACATCTTTGTCTAGATATTACAATTGGATGTGATTCTAAAAAGGATATACCTAGGATTAACAACTTTGACAAGGTGTTTCGGGTTTGACACGAGATAACATGATACATGAAAATGGGCCAAACCACGCACCTGGTTTGACACTCTTGAGGGATATTATTTGGTAAATTCATAAGATCATTACAAACCATTATTAAGGGAACAACCCATAAGAAAATTTGTGTTAGTAAACTGATCATTGATAACAAATATTGAATGCTAGGGAATCAAAATTTAGGATATGATTTTCATTTACAAGTTTATCCTTATATATTCAATTTTTTCTTCTTATATTCTTATTAGATAAGTATTAAAGTCCTTAGATGTTTTCAAATTATAATTTAAAATGAAATTTCAGGGGAAAAATTCTTAATGGGGGAATAATGTAACACCCCAAGGATTTAAAAAAATTAATATAGCCTGTAATACATGAAACATTGAAACTCTATGAAAAAACACGTTTTTATTATAATTATTTAAAGGAGATATTTATAACATATCCATTAAACATAATTTTTCAACTTCTTTGAATTAAATTTCTGAAAACACACATACATGGTTTCCATCAGTAACATGTTTAGAGTCTGATATGATCAAATTAATTTTTTTTATATAGTAACTTGACACCTTAGAATAATAATGTTACCATTATTAATAGTAATATGACCACCAATGAATGTATAAATAATATTTATTAATCTTACAAATGAATGTATGATATAATTATATCATAATATAAGTAAGTTAATATTTTAAAAATTATTAATTAAGTGTTGGTATTTTCATAAGTCATAAATATTAAATTGAAATTTTATGATTAATTAAATAATTTAAAATAAATTTTATTTTCATAAAATGTATTCATAATTTAATATTTTTTTCAAATGATTATAAGATAATTTATGTGACCTTAATTAAGTTTTCAAAGTTTTAGAAAAGTGGTTTTGATTTTAAAATTTGTATTTTACAATTAAATTATTATTTAAATTAAAAAATAAATATATCACATTTATAAAATTATTTTCATAAAAATTATTTCATTTTTGAATTATACAAATCAAAAAATGGTTAGGGTTAATTTTTGGGGATTTTTGTAAAATACTTGAATTTTGTGAATAGTAAAATATGGTAATTTACATTATATATACATTTTAAGTTAAACATGATATTAATTGAGTAATGGATGATGTAAGAACAATTTTATTGAACTCACATGATCTAATTACTAAATTTATTATCAAGAATCAACATCACTTCTTGTCTTGAGAAAAATAATAAACTAATGAATTAAAAATGATAAAAAACCTCTTTCCTTCACTATAAATACCACCACTCACCACCTCTTATCCTCACACCTATCTAGAATTTATACTTGTCAAAATTATAAAAAATTATCATCCCACTATCCTCCCCCATTTCCAGGATCGTTTGGTCTTAATAAAGACCAAAATTGATCCCCTAAAAAGGTTCTCAAGAAGAAAGAGTCAAGAGGTAAAAGCCTCTTCCTTTTCTTTTAATTTATTTTTAAGTTCCTTTCTTCTCGTTTTCTCTCCTCACCTACCCTAATAAAAATGGTATGATAACTATATTACCTTATATATACTATAATTTTTTTACGATAATGTAATAATTCACAATCATATCTCTTCCCCCTTCTTTTATACTAAAAATTAAAGCATCGTCTTTGATGTGTTAATTTATCACATTCAAGGACGAAGAAGTTTTTAATTTCTATTATCATCTTAAAATATGGTCACAAAAACATTCTTATTGTTTAATAAGATTATAATATATTTATTATATCTTATTTAACGTTCTAGAATCATTTTTTACTCATGATATTAAATTATAAAACAAAATGAGTTCATTGTGATCGAAACCCACCAAAATAATCCCAACCGATTATCATTAGCTTTTTACTTAATGATTGATCCTCATTACAAAAACCTAAATGATATATAAGAACAATTTAGAATTTATAAGATAATTAATAACATATAAGTTCAATTCTTTATAATTACCCCCACTTTACACAACCTTTTGTACATGAGTACAAGTAAATCGATCATGAAAACCAAAGAAACTAACTCTCCCAAATGACGCAATTGAATCTCTTAACCCATAAAAATGTCATAAAATAACTTAATAAAGTTGTAATAAATAAAATAAATGTATAAATGGTTATATAATTATTAATTAATTAATATAATTTGATTATTCAGTACATTAAGATCAATTCAAGAACACCTTTGGATTATGGTATGACATTATACTCGAACCTCCATTTGTTTGTTGGGTTATTCTTTATCTATTTTTACCCTAATGAAATTATATTTTATTTTTATGTAAATATTATAAATTTGATAAATATATTCCAAAATCATGTATAAATATCCTTTCATCCTTCTTTTTCAAGGAAATACTTGTTTTTAAAAGCTACCATACTCGATTATTCCCGATAAGTAAGATAGATTTAAGGAAACTTCCCGAATTCATAACCATTTTCAAGTGCACTCTATAATTTGTTTTGAGAAACCATTGTTTTTCTAAAATAAATAATTTTTATTAAAATTTTCTTAGTTTTCTTCTGGTTTTATATAAAATATAATACTATTTTCTTCATTAAATTATCTTTAATATTTACCATAAACTACACTAAAATGTTTTAATTCTAATGATTTTTAAATTCACTTTTTACATGTTATCACTAATATTTGAAGAAAAAATATATATATGACTATTTTTTCTTATGAATTTATATGTATTTTTTAAATCCTCTCTTCCATGGACGCCATTGTGACATTCCCTTATGATATTCCTTTTTGAAAAGATTATGATACCTAATTCTTACCATGGTTAACCCTTATGTTTATGTTTGATTCCTTATGTATGATTCTTCATGTGGAACATATATTAATAAACATGTTACGGTGGGTGTTCCTAGATATCACTCCATTCTATTGGGAAATTTTGATTCTCATGAGATGTCATGTGCAACAGTCCTGGTGGTTAACCTTGACTTGTGCTCCATATGCAACGGTCTTGGTGGTTAACCTTGACTAATGATCCTTCATGTGTAATGGAACTTGACTCATGATTATATCATGTTTTATGTTGTTACCACATCTCTTATGATACAATGACTATATATGTTATGATTTCTTATTTATATCCATGCCTTTTATGTCATCTTAGTATGCCTACTAATCCATGTGATATTCTTTATTCTTATGTTTATTCCCTTACTTGGATTTTTAGATCATCCTTTTTTTCATGTTATCCCCAAGTTATCCTATGCAGATGTAAAGGCTCAAAGGATGTTATTATTTTATAATAGATGAAAAATAAATAAATGTTTTCTTCAATCCCATGTTTATGTATTTTATGTATCAAGTCTTCCAAAGACACTAGACATTATGATCCTTGGATTGTAATTTGACAGTAAATTATGTTGGAAAACATGTAACAATATATTAAAAAGTCTAGATCCACTCTAGTTGATATCATAGAAAAATTTTAGTTATTTTTTGAGATTTGGAATATATAACTTTAGTAATAACCTTACGGATAAGACTATCTATAAGAAATTGTCCCTAAATTTTGGTTAGTATAGAATAAGTGGGTTATCAGGAGAATGAATCCATGTCTGGATACTATAACAGGATGTGGTTCTAGAATAGATGTACCTAGTAGTAACAACTCCGACAAGGTGTTCTAGGCCTCACTCTTGGTAAGCTGGTACATAAAAATGGGCATTACTGTGCACCTGGTTTGACACTCCCTGGGAATATGTTTTGCAAAAATCATAAGTTCATTATGAACCATTATTAAGGGAACAAAAAAATGCCTATAAGAAAATATATGTTCGGAAATAGATCATGGATAACCTAGATTGAATCATAGGGAATAACAAGCTAGAATATATTATTCATTCAAATTTTATCCTTCTATGTTCAATGTTTTATTATTATATTATTATTATATAAGTATTTAAGTCCTTGTATGTTTTCAACTTAGAATGTAAAATTATATTTAATGGGTCAAATTTCATAAGGGCAGAAAAATGTAACACCCTAATGATTTACAAAATTTTTTGATATATCCAGTAATGAATCAAACACTGAGTCTCTAAGAAACAACAAATTTTGATATTATAATTATTTAAAATTGATAGTTATAACCTAGCCATTAAACTTATTTTTTCCAATTCTGTTAATTGAATTTTTAAAAACATACATACACAGTTATGTTTGGTAAGATATTTAGAGTGTGATAAGATCAACTTAATTTGTTAGTGAATAGTAACTTGGCCCATCGGAATAGTAATATTACCCTTATAAATAGTAATTTGAACAAATGAATATTATCACACCCATGAAAGTATAAATAAATTTTTGGCATCATATAAATAAAGGTGTTAAATAATTATATCATAATATAAGAAAGTGAGTATTTTAAAAAATATTAATTAAATGTTGGTATTTTGATATGTCATAAATATTTAATTATAATTTTACAATAAATTTAATAATTTAAATGAAAATATATTTTCAGAAACATTATTCATAAATTAATATTTTTCTGTCTTATGATCATAGGATAATTTTAGGATACCCTAATTAAGTTTTCAATGTGTTAGAAAAGCAGTTTTAATTTTAGAATTTGTATTTTGAAAGTAAATGCTGATTTTAATTAAAAAAAATTCCCATATATAGAAAATTATTTTCCCAAAATAAATTTCATTTTTTAATTCTACACATCTAAAAAAATTTTGGATGAATTTTTGGGATTTTTCTGAAATAATTGAATTTTGTGAATAGTAAAGTATGGTAATTTATAGTATATATACATTATAAGTTAAATAAATTATTCATTAAGTCATGTATGATGTAAGAATAATTGATTATAACTCACATAATATAATTACTTTTTTTTGTCTCAATAATCAACACAAATACCTGTCTTGTAAAAAATAATAAACCAATGAATTAAATAATGAGAAAACATCTATATCATCCATTATAAATACTGCCCCTCACCACCTCTTCTCCTCACACCTCTCAAGCCTTGAGATTTGTCCAAATTCAGATCTCATATACTTATAAGCCCCTCCCCCACACCCAAGATCTTTTTTCTTAATAAAATACCAATGTTGATCCCCTAAGGCAGTTCTCTAGAAGAATGAATCAAGAGGTAAACCCCTCTTAATTTTCTTTTAATTTCTTTTCATGTTCCTTTCAGTTATTTTTCCATCCTCAACTAAGCTCAAAAAAATGGAATGATTACAACATTATATTAAATATAATTTAATTTTTTCAATATATTTTAATAATTCATCCTTATCCATCTTTCCCCCTCCTTTTATACTAAAACATAAAACATCATATTGATGTGTTAATTTTTAACATTCACTAACGATGAAGTTTTCAATTTTCATTATAACCTATAATTAGGGTAATGAAACCCTTTTTATAGTGGTCCAGATTATAATTAATTTAATTTATCTTATTTAATGTTCTAGAATCATTTTTTACTTATGATAAAAATTTATAAAACAAAATTAGTTCATTGTGATAGAAAACCACCAAAATAAACCCAAACGATTCTCATTAACTATTAGTCTAATAATTAATCCTCGTTACATAAAAAATTATATATAAGACCAATTTTACCTATTTAATATCATTAATAACTTATAATTTTAATTATAGATAATTACCCCCACTTTACACAACCATTCATACATTTATACAAGTAAACCAATCATGAAAACCAAGGAAAACAAATCTCTGAAACGATGAAATTGAATATATTAACCCATCAAAAAGGCCATTAGTGAACTTAATAAAGTTATAATTAATCAAATAAATTTATAAATGGTTTTGTAATTATTAATTAATTAATATACGTTCATTATCCAATAATTTAAGATCAAGTGAAAAACACCTCCAGACCTAAGGTACGGGATTCTACTCGAATCTCCATTTTCCTTCTGGTTATTATTTCTCTATTTTTCCCCAAATAAAATTTTATTTTATTTCTTTGTACATATTATAAATTTTTTCTATATTTTCCAAAATCATTTATCAATATCCTTTTATCCTTATTTTTCAGGTATATACATGTTTTTAAAAGGTTTCCTACTCGATTCATCCTGATAAGTAACCCCTATTTAAGGGACCTTCACAAATTCTTAAACATTTTCAAGTTCACTCTATAATATTTTTTTATCCAAAATTATTTTTATAAAATCAATAATTTTATTATGAAATATTTCTTGGTTGAGTTATAATTTTATATAAAGTATAATAGTATTTTCTTCTTTAAATGCTCTTTAATATTTACCTTAAACTGCACTGATATGTTTTAATTCTAATGTTTCTTATATTATATTTTTACATGTTATAACTTTAATTTTACATCACTTATCATAATATGTCCATATTTTCCCTTATTAATTTCCTATTAATATTAAAATTCTTTCTTCTATGGACACCATTGTGATATCCCCTTTTGTTAATCCATTTGACCAGATTATGATACCCAATTCTTACCATGGGTAACCATTATGTTTATGTACGATTCTTCATGTGGAACAGATATTCATGAATATTTTTTTGATGGGTGTTCCTAGATTGTGCTTCAATGCGTTGTGTAATTTTTAGTCTCATGATATGTCATCTGCAACAGTCTTGGTGGTTAGCCTTGACTTGTGCTCTATGTACAATGGTCGTGGTGGTTAACATTGACTCATGATCCTTAATGTACAATGATACTAAATCATTATTATGTCATGTTTTATGTTGTTTCCACATATCCTATGATACCATGAATACTTATGTTATGCTTCCTTATTTATATCCATGCCTTTTATGTCATCTTATTATGACTACTAACCCATTTTCAATTCTTTATTCGTATGTTTATTCCCTTACTAGGATTTTTAGATTATCCTTTTTTTCAAGTTATCCTCTGGTTACATTGTGTAGATGTAAGGTTATAAAGGAATTTTGGAGCTCATAATGGATTATAATTAAATAAATTTTTTCTTTAGCCCCATGTTTTTTGTTTTATTAACCGAGTCTTTCAAATACACTAGACATTATGATCCATTACTTGTAATTTTATAGTTAATTATGTTTGAAAATAGGTAATAAAATGTGAAAGGGTATTGTAACTCTATAGTTGGTATTAGTGGAAAAGTTTTGTTATGTTTTGATATTAGGAATATAGAACTTTAGTACGAACCCTTGGGATAATACTAAGAATAAGAATGTATCACTATGTTTTGGTTAGTATAGTGTATGTTATTTATCATGAAAATAAATCCATGTCTAGATGCTACAAGTGGATGTGGTTCTGGAATAGATGTACATAGACATAACAACTCCAACAAGGTGTTTCGGGCCTGACTGAGGGTAACCTAATATACAAAAATGGGCCTTATAGTGCACCTGGTTTGACAATCCCATGGGATATGATTTGGTAAATTTAAAACTCATTAAGAACCATAATTAATTTAACATAAAAATTTCCCATAATAAAATATATGTTAGGAAACATATCTTGGATAACCTAGATTGAAACTTAAGGAATCTCAAGTTAGGATATACTTTTTATTTACATATTTATCCTTCTATGTTTTATTTTTTCTTTTTATATTCTTATTAACTAACTATTCATGTCCTCAGATGTTTTAAACATATTATGTAAAATAAAATTTTGAGGGTGAAATTTTATAAGGGGGAGAGAATGTAATACCCCATGTATTTACCAATAAATATAATATATATCACAATGCACACAGAACCAAGTCTCTCAGAAACTAAACTACGGTATTATAATTATTTAAAGTGGATAGTTATAACCTAGATGATAAACATAATTTTTCTACATATGTTAATTGAATTTTTAAAAATGAACATACACAGTTGTGATCTCTCAGATATTTAGAGTCCGATAGGATCAAATTAATTTTTTAGTGAATAGTAACTTGACCCTTTTAAATAATAATGTTACCCTTATGAAGAGTAATGTGACTAAATGAATATTAACCTCACCTATGAAATTATAAATAAAAGTTTGGAATATTATAGATGAAGGTATGATATAATTATATCATAGTATATGTTAGTGAATATTTTAAAAATTATTAATTTAGTGTTGTTATTTTTATAAGTCATAAGTATTTAACTAAAATTTTATGATTAATTTAATAATTTATAAATAAATGTTTTTTCATAAAATTTATAAAAAAATTATATTTTTTTTCTTGTTATTATAAGAATGTTTTATGATACTGTAATTAGGTTTTCAAAGAGTGATAAAATTAGTTTAGATTTTAAAATTTGAATTTTCCAAGTAAATGATTATTTTAATTAAAAAATAAATTCCTAAAATTTATTAAATTATTTCCATAAAATGGGGTTAATTTTGTAATTCTACATGATGAAAAATGGTTAGTCTGAATATTTTGAATTTTTCTGAAATACATGAATTTTTTGGGGATAGTAAAATGCAGTAATTTAAAGTGTATACACATTATAAGTTAAATTCACTATTCCTTGATTCATGGAAGATGTAAGAACCATTGGTTATAAGTCACATGATCCAATTAATATAATTATTCTCAATAATCAATACTACTTCTTGTGTTAAGAAAAATAACAAACTAATAAATTAAATAGTGAGAAAGCACCTCACTCTTCCACTATAAATACCACCTCGCACCACCTCTTCTCCTCACACCACTATTGGATTCTAAATTGTCCAAATTATACTCAAATATCTTCCCAAAACCCTCCCCCACGTTAAGGATTTTTTTTATTAATAAAATACTAAAACTAATCCCCTAAGGGGGTTCTCAAGAAGAAGGAATCAGGACATAAAATCCTCTTCCTTTTCTTTTAATTTCTTTTCAAGAACCTTTATTTTATTTTTCTCTCCTCACCTCACCTCATACAAATGGTATGATAACTCTGTGATATTAAATATAATATAAATTTTTTATTATAGTGGAATAATTCATCATCATCTCTCTTTCCCCCTTCTTTTATACTAAAAAAGAAAACATTGTATATGATGTGTTAATTTATCACATTCAAGGAGGATAAAGTTTTCAATTTCCATTACCATATTCAATTCTGGTCATGAAAACATATTTATAGTTGAAATAGATTATAATATATGTATTATATCATATTTAATGTTCTGTTATCATTTTTTACACATAATATTAATTTATAAAACAAAATGTGTTCATTGTGATCGAAACTCGCTAAAATAAATCCAAACAATTATCATTAAGTATTTATCTAATGATTCATACCATAAAAACAAATTAAATATAAGACCATATTAACATCTTTAATATAATTAATAACATATATGTTCATGTCTGGATAATTACCCCCAATTTACATGACCTTTCGTACATGTATACAAGTAAATCGATCTAGAAAACCAAGGAAACCAACACTCCCAGACAATAAAATTAAATCTCTTAACACATCAAAAAACCATGAATAAACTTAATAATGTTATAATAAATAAAATAAATATACAATTTTTTTTGGACTTATTAATTAAATAATCTAATTTCATTATCCAGGACATTAAGATCACGTAAAGAAAACCTTCGGACCTATGGTAAGAGATTTTACCTGAACCTCTATTTTTTCATTGGGTTATTCTTTATCTCTTTTTAACCTAATGAAAATATATTTTTTTTTATTTAAATATTATAAATTATTTTTATATTTTCCAAAATCATGTATCATGATCCGTTCATCTATATTTTTAGGGGATATAAATGTTTTTAAAAGGTTCTCTACTCGATTCTTTTTTATAAGAAACATCGATTTAAGGGAACTTCCTGAATTCATACCCATTTCCAAGTGCAGTATATATTATATTTTGAGACAAATTTTTTTTATAAAATAAATCATTTTATTATGATAACATTCTTTGTTCAATTTTGGTTTTATATAAAATATTATACCATTTTTTTGTTAAATAATCATTACTATTTACCTTAAACTGAACTAAAATATTTTAATTATAAAGTTTCCTAAATTCCATTTTTACATGTTATCACTTCATATTGAAATAACTTATAATGATATATGCCTATTTTTCTTTATTATAGTCCATTTATGTTATAAATCCTTTCTTACATTGAAACCATTATGATATTCCGTTATGTTATTCCTTTTTGACAATATTATGATACCCAATTTCTACTATATCTAACCCTTATATTTATGTTCTATTATTTATGTATGATTATTCATGTGGAACATAGATTCATGAAAATTATATGATAGGTTTTCCTAGATATTTCTTCATTTCATTGGGTAATGTTTAGTCTCATTATATGTCATGTGAAACGGTCTTGGTGATTATCCCTTACATGTGCCCCATATACAACGGTCTTGGTGGTTAACCTTGACTTGTGATCCTTTATGTGAAATGATCCTTGACTAATGATTATGTCTTTTTATATGTTTTTTTTACATCTCATTTAATATCGTGATTATATATGTTATTCATCCTTATGTATATCCATTCCTTTAATGTCATATTATTATACCTATGAACCCATGTGATATTCTTTATTCTTATGTTTATTCCCTTACTGGTATTTTTATCCCATCCCTTTGTTCATGTTATCCCCAGGTTATTCTATGTATATTTAAGTGCTCAAAGGAAGTTAGGAACTCATAATAAATGATAAATAAAAAAATGTTTTTTTCAGTTCTATGTCATCATTTTTATGTACCAATTCTTCCAAAGACACTAGACTTTACAATCCTTGATCTATAATTTCATATTTAATTATGTTTGGAAACATGTAACAACATGTGAAAAGGGATAGATCCAATATAGTTTGTATAAATGGAAAAGTTTAGTTTTTTATAGATTAGGAATAGAGCACTTTAGTAAAAACCTGAGGAATAATAAAAAGTACAAGAAAATATCTGTAAATTTTGGTTGGTATAGAGTAAGTGGTTTATCAAGAAAATACATCCCTCTATAGATACTACAAGTTTATGTTGTTCAAACATAGATGTATCTAGGAGTAAAACTTCGATAAGGTCTTCTGAGCCTGACTTGGGGTAACCTATTATATGATAATAGGCCTCACTATGCACCTGGTTTGACACACCCAAGAGATAATATTTTTTACATTCATATGCTCATTGTAAAAAATTATTAAGGGAACCAAAAAATTATAATAAGAAAATGTATTTTAGGAAGTAGATCATGGATAACCTAGATTTAAACCTAGGGAATCACAAGTTAGTATATACTTTTTATTTACATATTTTTCATCTACGTTCATGTTTTATTTTTAGGTGTCTATTATCTAAGTATTAAAGTCCTCATATGTTTTCAAATTTGAATTTAAGATGAAATTTATAGGGTAAAATTTTATTAGGGGGGAATAATGTAACACCCCAAGGATTTGAAAATAAATTTGATATGGCCAGTAATTCATGAAACACTGAGTATCTGGGAAACAACACTTTTTTATTATAATTATTTAAAGGTTGTTGTTATAACCTATCTATTAAATATAATTTTTATACTTCTATGAATTTAATTTAAAAAATTGACATACACAGTTGTGATCAAAAAGATATTTAGTGCCTAATTGAATAAACATAATTTATTGGTGAATAGTAACATGACCCTTTGGAATACGAATGTTAACCTTTTGAATAATAATATGACCAAATGAATAGTATAATCACCCATGTCAGTATAAATAAAATTTAGGCATCTTATAAATGAAGGTATATATAATTATATTATAGTATAAGTTACTTAATTATAAAAAAAATAATTAAGCGTTGTTATTTTTATAAGTCATAAATATTTAATTACAATTTTAGGATCAATTTAATATTTTAAAATAAAATTCTTTTCATAAAATGTATACATAAATTATTATTTCTTCGATTATGAGTATAATATAATTTTAAGAGACCTTAATTAAGTTTTTAATGTGTTAGAAAATCATTTTTTATTTTAAAATTTAGGGTTCCATGTAAATGATTATTTTAATTAGAAAATAAATTTCACATATTTAGAAAATTATTTTCATAAAATGGCATTATTTTTTGAATTATACTCACTGAAAAATGGTAAGGGTGGAATTTTTATATTTTTCTGGAATAATCGATTTTTTGTGAATAGTAAAATATGGTAATTTACAGTATATATACATTATAAGTTAAATACAATGTTCCATAAGTCATGGATGATGTAAGTACCATTGGTTTGAACTCACATTATCTAATTAATTTATTTACTATCAATAATCAACACTATTTCTTATCTTCATAAAAACATTAAACTAATGAATTAAATAATGATAAAACACCCAACTTCTCCACATAAATACCACCACTCACCACCTCTTATCCTCACACCTATCAAGCCTCGATCCTTGTCCAAATTCTGGTAAAATATTTTTCCAAGCCCCTCCCTGAAGTCTAGGATCTATTTACCTTAATTAAAGACCAAAACTGATCCTCTTTGTAGGTTCTCAAGAAGAAGGAATCAAGAGGTAAAAACCTTGTTCCTTTTCTTTAAATTTCTTTTCAAGTTCCATTATTTTCAATTTCTCTCATCACCTCCCCTCAACCAAATAGTATGATAAATCTAGTAACATAAATATATAGTAATTATGTTATTATAATGGAATAATTCATCATCATCTCTCTTTACCCCTCCATTTTTACAAAAAAAATAGTACATCGTCCCTAATGTGTTGAATTATCACATTCAAGGAAAACGAAGTTTTCAATTTCCCTTACAATCTTTGAAGCGGGCCATGAAAAAAAATTATAGATGAAACAAATTATACTATATGTATTATAACTTATTTAATGGTTGGGAATAATTTTTTACAAATGATATTAATTTATAAAACAAAATGAGTTCTTTTTTATCAAAACCCGCCAAAATAAATGCAAACGATTATCATTAATATTTATCTAATGATTCATATGTATGCCATAATATCAAATGATATATAATAACAATTTTACTTTTTTAATATCATTAATATCATATAAGTTCAATTATGGATAATTACCCCCACTTTAAATGAACTTTTTTACATGTATACAAGTACAACGTTCATGAAAACCATGTAAATCAACGCTCCCAAACAATGAAATTGAATCTCTTAACCCGTAAAAAAGACCATAAATGGAACTGATAGAGTTATAATAAATAAAATAAATTTATAAATGGTTTTTTAATTATTAATTAATGAATCAAATTTGGTTATCCAGGACATTATGATCAATTGAAGAACACCTTCAGAGTTAAGGTAAGAGATTTTACCTGAACCTCTATTTTTGGTTTTAGGTTATTCTTTCTCTCTTTTTAACCAAATGAAACTCTATTTTACTTTTATTTAAATATGATAAATTTTGTTTATATTTTCCAAACTCATTTATAATGATCCTTTAATCATTTCTTTTTAGGGATATATAAGTTTTTAAAAGGTTCCCTACTCAATTCTTCCTGATAAGTAAGCCCAGTTTAAAGGAACTTCTTGAATTCTTACCCATTTTCAAGTTCAATATATAATAGGTTTTGAGCCACCATTATTTTAATAAAGTAAATAATTTTATTACAAAAAAATTCTTGGTTCACTTCTAGTATTAAATAAAATATTATACCATTTTCTATTTTAAATTCCCTTTAATATTTACCTTAAACCGTACTAAAATGGTTTTATTTAAGTGTCTTAAATTCACATTTTATATGTTATCTATTTACTTTGACATAAATTATCATTATCTATTCCTACTTTCCCTTATGAATTTCTATGTATGCTTTAAATAATTTCTTCCATGGACACTATTGTGATATTCCCTTATGTTATTCCTTTAAATAAGATTATGATACCCAATTCTCACCACGGGTAACCCATATGTTTATGTTTGATTCTTATATATGATTCTTCATGTCGAAAAACGTTTTGGGAACATGTTATAATGGGTTCACCATTATAGCAATCTCATACATTGGGTAACATTTAGTCTCATGATATGTCATGTGAAAAGGTCATGTTGGTTATCCTTGACATGTGCTCCATGTGAAAGGGTCTTGGTGGTTAACCTTGACTCGTACTCCTTCATGTGAAATGAGCCTTGACTCATGACTGTGTCATGTTTTATGTTATTATGACATCTTCTTTGATACCATGATTACATATGTTATTCTTCCTTATGTAAATTCATGCTTTTTATGTCATATTATTAATCCTACTAACCCATGTGCCATTATTTATTCTTATGTTTATTCACTTACTTCGATTTTAGCTCAAACCTTTGTTCATGTTAATCCCAGGTTATACTATAGAGTTGTAAGGGATAAATGGAATTTTGGATCTCATAATTGATGATAAATAATGTAATATTTTATTTATTTTCATGTTATTAGTTTTATGTACCTAGTATTCCAAAGACACTAGAATTTATGATCATTGGATTTTAATTTGATATTAAATTTTGTTTCAAAAAATGTAACAATATGAGATAATGGATAGGCCTACAAAAGTTGGTATTAGTTGAAATTTTTGGTTAATTTTTTTGATTTTGAATAGATCACATTAGTAAGAACCTTAGGGATAAGAATAAGTATAAGAAAGTATCCCTAAATTTTTGTTAGTATAGAGTAAGTGGTTTATTAAGAAAACTCATCCATATTGGGATACTAAAAGTGGATGTGGTTATGCAAAAAATGTACCTTGGAGTAAAAAATCTGACAAGTTTTTTTGGGCCTGAATTAGGGTAACCTAGTTCATGACAATGATCCTTAATGTGCACCTGGTTTGAAACTCTTAGGGGATATGCTTCGATAAATTCATAAGCTCATTACAAATCATTATTAAAGGAACATAAAAAATTACCATAAGATAATATATCATAGGAAACAAATCATGGATAACATAGATTGAAACCTAGGGAATCACAATTTAGGACATACTTTTCATTTAAAATTTTATCCTTCTATGTTAATGTTTTCTATTCATATTCTTATTATCTAAGTATTAAAGTCCTCAAATGTTTTAAACATAGAATGTAAATTAAAATTTCAAGGGTGAAATTTCTTAAGGGGGAATAATGACACACCCCATTAATGTAAAAATAAATTTGATATAGCATGTAATGCATGAAACACTGAGTCTCTATGAAAAAACAATTTTTATTATAATTATTTAAAGGAGGTAGTTATATCCTAGCTATTAAGAATAATTTTTACACTTATTTTAATTCAATTTCAAAAAATTAAAATACACAGTTGCAATATGTAAGATATTTAGAGTCTTATAGGATTAACATAATTTTTTTTATGAACAGTAACATGTCCCTTTGGAATAGTAATGTGACCCTTATAAATAGTAATATAACAAAATTAATAGTAACCCAACCCATGTAAGTATAAATAAAATTTATATATCTAATAAATGGAGTTATTATATAATTATATCATAGTATAAGTATGTGAATATTTTAAAAATTATTAATTAAGTGTTGGTATTTTTAATAATTCATAAATATTTAATTACATTTTTAGGATAAATTTAATAATTTAAAATAAAATTTATTTTCATAAAATTTATTAATAAATTAATATTTTGTTATTTTATGATTTTAATATAATCTTATGATACCTTAATTAATTTTTCAAAGTGTTAGAATAACAGTTTAAATTTTAAAATTTGTATTTCCTAAGAGGGTGAAATCAAGAGGTAAAACCCTCTTCCTTTTCTTTTAATTTCTTTTCATGTTTCTTTATTTTCTTTTTCTCTCCTCAAATCCCTTCATGAAAATGGTATTATGACTCAAGTAACTTACATATACAATAATATTTTCTATGATAATGTAATAATGTATCTTCATCTCTCTTTCCCCCTACTTTTATATTGAAAATGGAAACATCATTCATGATGTGTTAATTTATCACATTCAAGGACGACAAAATTTTTAATTTCCATTATCGTCTTCAAGGTTAGACATGAAACCATTTTAATGGTTGAAAAATATTATAATATATGTATTATATCTTATTTAATGTTATGGAATCATTTTTTACACATGATATTAATTTATAAAACAAAATGAGTTCATTGTGATCGATAACCACCAAAATAAACCCAAATGATTGTCATTAACAATTTATCTAATGATTATTCCCCATGACAGAAAAAAAATGTAATATAAGACAAATTTAACCTACCTGAGATCTTTAATGACATATACATTCAATTCTGGATAATTACCCCCAATTTACATGACCTCTCACACAAGTACACAAGTAAACCGATTATGAAAACCAAGGAAACCAACACTACCAAACGATGAAACTAAATATCTTAACCCATAAAAAAGGCCATAAAGAAACTTTATAAAGTTATAATAAATCAATTACATGTAGAAATGGTTATTTAATTGTTAATTAATTAATATAATTTTATTATCCAGCACATTAAGAACAAGTGAAAAAACACCTTCGGGTTTAAGGTAAAGGATTCTACCCAAACCTCCATTTTTGCTTTAGGTTATTATTTCTCCCTTTTTACCCAAATAGAATTCTCCTTTATTATTATTTTAATCATCTAAATTCTATTTATATTTTCCAAAATCATGCATCAATATTCTTTCATCCTTCTTTTTCATTGATATACGTGTTTTCAAAAGGTCCCCTACCTGATTCTTCCCGATAAGTAAGCATGATTTAATTGAACTTCCGGAATTTCACGCATTTTCATGTGCAAAAAATAATCTATTTTGAGCCAAAATTATTTTTATAAAATCACAAATTTTAGTATGAAAAAAATTATTATTTCAATTCGGGTTTTAAATAAAATATTACACCATTTTCTACATTAAATTCTCTTTAATATTTTCCTTAAAAAACACTAAAATGATTTAATTCTAAAGTTTCTTAAATTCTATTTTTACATGTTATCACTTAAGTTTGACATAACTTATCATGATATATGACTATTTAACCTTATGAATTTCCATTTATGATTTAAATTCTTTATTACATGGACACCATTGTGATATTCCCTTATGATATTCATTTTTAACAAGATTATGTTACCCAATTATTACCATGGGTAACTCTTATGCTTATGTTTGATTCCTTATGTATCATTCTTCATGTGGAAAACATATTCAGAAAAATTTTAGGATGGGTGTACCCAGATAGTTCCCTAATTCATTGGGTAATTTTAAGTCTCATGACAGATCATGTGCAACGGTCTTGGTGGTTGGCCTTAACTTGTGCTCCATGTGAACAGTCTTTGTAGTTAACCTTGACTCGTGCTCCTTTATATGCAAGGTACGGTAATTTATAGTATATATACATTTTAAGTTAAATAAAATATTTATGAAGTCATGTTTGATATAAGAATAATTTATTATAACTCGCTTAATATAATTACTTTATTTCGTCACAATAATCAACAAAAATACTTGTCTTGCGAAAAATAATAAACTAATGAATTGAATAATGAGAAAACATCCATATCATCCACTATAAATACCACCCCTCACTACCTCTTATCCTCACACCTCTCAAGACTTGATATTTTTCCAAATTCAGATCTAATATACTTATAAGCCCCTCCCCCACACCCAAGATCTTTTTTTCTTAATAAAATACCAAAGTTGATCCCCTAAGTCAGTTCTTAAGAAGAAAGAATAAAGAGGTAAAACCCTCTTAATTTTCTTTTCATTTATTTTCAAGTTCTTTTCATTTATTTTTCTATCCTCACCTAACCTCATACAAATGGAATGATTACAACATTATATTATATATAATTTAATTTTTTCAAGATAATGTAATAATTCATCCTCATCCATCTTTCCCACTCCTTTTATACAAAGACTTAAAACATCATATGTGATGTGTTAATTTTTAACATTCACTAATGATGAAGTTTTCAATTTCCATTACCACCTATAATTGTGGTAATGAAACCGTTTCTATAGTGGACCAGATTATAAAAAAATTAATTTATCTTATTTAATGTTCTAGAATCATTTTTTACTCATGATAATAATTTATAAAGAAAAATTAGTTCATTGTGATAGAAAACCCCCAAAATAAACCCAAACGATTCTCATTAACTATTAATCTAATGATTCATCCTCATTAGATAAAAAAATTATATATATAACAAATTTGTCCTATTTAATATCATTAATGACATATAATTTTAATTATATATAATTACCGCCACTTTACACGACCATTCATACATCTATACAAGTAAACTGATCATGAAAACCAAGGAAAAAAATCTATGAAATGATGAAATTGAATATATTAACCCATCAAAAAATCCATTAATGAACTTAATAAAGTTATAATAAATAAAATAAATTTATAAATGGTTCTGTAATTATTAATTAATTAACCTACTTTGATTATACAATAATTTAAGATCAAGTGAAAAACACCTTCAGACTTGAGGTACGGGATTCTACCCGAACCTCCATTTTCCTTCGGGTTATTATTTCTCTATTTATACCCAAATGAAATTTTATGTCATTTTTTTAAATATTATAAATTTTGTCTATATTTTCAAAATTCATTTATCAATTCCCTTTAATCCTTATTTTTCAGGGATATACATGTTTTTAAAAGGTTCCCTGCTCAATTCACCCTGATAAGTAACCCTGATTTAAGGGACCTTCCCAAATTCTTAAACATTTTCAAGTTCACTCTATAATATTTTTTGATCCAAAATTATTTTTATAAAATCAATATATTTATTATGAAAAGTTTCTTGGTTCAGTTATAGTTTTATATAAAATATAATATCATTTTATTCTTTAAATGCTATTTAATATTTACCTTAAACCGTACTAAAATGTTTTAATTCTAATGTTTCTTAAATTATATTTTTACATGTTATAACTTTAATTTGACATCACTTATCATAATATGTCCATATTTTCCCGTATTAATTTCCTTGTAAGATTTAAATTATTTTTTCTATGGACACCATTGCGATATCCCCTTATGTTAATCATTTTGACAAGATTATGATACCCAATTATTACCATGGGTAACCCTTATGTTTATGTATGTTTCTTCATGAGGAACACATATTCATGAATATTTTTTTGATGGGTGTTCCTAGATTTTTCTTCAATGCATTGTGTAATTTTTAGTCTCATGATATGTCATCTGCAACGGTCTTGGTGGTCAGCCTTGACTTGTGCTCTATGTACAGTGGTCTTGGTGGTTAACATTGATTCATGCTCCTTAATGTACAATGAGACTGAATCAATATTATGTCATGTTTTATGTTTTTCCCACATATCCTATGATACCATGAATACTAGTTTTATGCTTCCTTATTTATATTCATTCCTTTTATGTCATCTTATTTTGACGACTAACTCATTTTCCATTCTTTATTAGTATGTTTACTCCCTTACTAGGATTTTTGGCTTATCATTTTTTTCATGTAATCCCCTGGTTATCTTGTGTAGATGTAAGTGTCCAAAGGAATTATGGAGCTCATAATGGATTATAAATAATGAAATTTTTTCTTTAGTCCCTCGTTTTTTGTTTTATGAACCTAGTGTTTCAAATACACTAGACATTATGATCCATTACTTGTAATTTTATAGTTAATTAGGTTTGAAAACAAGTAACAAAATGTGAAAAGGTATTGGAACTCTATAGTTAGTATCAGAGGAAAAGTTTTGTTATTTTTGGAGATTAGGATTAAATAACTTTAGTACGAACCCTTGGGATAATACTATGAATAAGAACGTATCACTATGTTTTGGTTAGTATAGTGTAAGTTATTTATCAAGAAAATAAATCCATTTCTAGATACTACAAGTGGATGTGGTTCTGGAATAGATGTAACTAGACGTAACAACTCCAACAAGGTGTTTCAGGCCTGACTATGGGTAACCTAATACAGTAAAATGGGCCTTACAATGCACCTGGTTTGACTGTCCTATGAAAATTGATTTAGTAAATTTAAAACTCATTAAGAACCATAATTAATTTAACCTAATTATTTTCCATAAGAAAATATATGTTGTGAAACATATCATGGATAATATAGATTGAAACCTATGGAATCATAAGTTAGGATATACTTTTTATTTACATGTTTAACCTTCTATGTTTTGTTTTTTCTTCTTATATTCTTATTATCTAACTATTCATGTCCTCGGATGTTTTAAACATTAAATGTAAAATAAAATTTTGATGGTGAAATTTTATAAGGGGGAAATAATGTAATACCCCAAGGATTTACCAATAAATATAATATATATTTCAATGCACACAACACTAAGTCTCTGGGAAACAACACTATGGTAATATAATTATTTAAAGTGAATATTTATAACCAAGATGATAAACATAATTTTTCTACATCTGTTTATTGAATATTGAAAAATGCACATACATAGTTGTGATCCCTCGGCTATTAGAGTCGGATATGATCAAATTAATTTTTTTAGTGAATAGTAACTTGACCCTTTTAAATAATAATGTTACCCTTATGAAGAGTAATGTGACTAAATGAATATTAACCTCACCTATGAAATCATAAATAAAAATTTTCAATCTTATAAATTGAGGTATGATATAATTTTATCATAGTATAAGTAAGTGAATATTTTAAAAATTATTAATTAAGTGTTGGTATTTTTATATGTCGTAAATATTTAATTAAAATTTTACAATTAATTTAATAATTTCAAAATAAAATTTAATTTCATAAAATTTATACAAAAATTGATTTTTTTTTCTTGTTATTATAAGAAAATTTTATGACACCTTAATTAAGATTTCAAAGAGTTATAAAAGTAGTTTAGATTTTAAAATTTGAATTTTCCAAGTAAATGATGATTTTTAATTAAAAAATAAATTTATAAAATTTGTTAAATTATTTCCATAAAATGGGGTTAATATTTTAATTCTACATGTTGAAAAATGGTTAGTGTGAATTTTTTAGATTTTTCTAAGATACATGAATTTTTTGTGAATAGTTGCATACAGTAATATATAGTATATATACATTATAAGTTAAATTCACTATTCCTTGATTCATGAAAGATGTAAGAACCATTGGTTAGAAGTCACATAATCTAATTACTATAATTATTCTCAATAATCAATACTTCATCTTGTGTTAAGAAAAATAACAAACTAATGAGTTAAATAATGAGAAAGCACCCCTCTCCTCCACTAAAAATACCACCCCTCGCCACCTCTTCTCCTCACACCTATATAGGATTTTACTTTATCCAAATTCTACTAAAATATCTTCCCAAGAGCCTACCACACGTTCAGGATTTTTTTATTAATAAAATACCAAAACTAATCCCCTAAGGGGTTCTCATGAAGAAGGAATCAGGAGGTAAAATCCTCTTCCTTTTCTTTTAATTTCTTTTCAAGACCCTTTCTTTTCTTTTTCTCTCCTCACCTCACCTCATACAAATGGTATGATAACTCCATAATATTAAATATAGTATAAATTTTTTATTATAGTGGAATAATTCATCATCACCTCTATTTCCCCCTCCTTTTATACTAAAAAAAAGAAAACATCATCTGCGATGTGTTAATTTATCACATTTAGGGAGGATGAAGTTTTCAATTTCCATTACCATCTTTAATTATGGGAATGAAACCATTTTTATGGTTACAATAGATTATAATATATTTATTATATCAAATTTATTGTTCTATATTCATTTTTGACATAAAATATTAATTTATAAAACAAAATGAGTTCATTGTGATCACAACTCGCCAAAATAAAGCCAAACAATTATCATTAACAATTTATCTAATGATTAATACTATAAAACCAAATGATATAGAAGACCATAATAAAATATTTAATATAATTAATAACATATAATATCCTTTCTGTATAATTACCCCCACTTTACATGACCTTTCGTACATGTATACAAGTAAATCGATCCAGAAAACCAAGGAAACCAACACTCCCAGACGATAAATTTCAATCCCTTAACACATCCAAAAAACCATGAATGAACATAATAATGTTATAATGAACAAAATAAATGTATAGAGATTTTTGTACTTATTAATTTATTAGTCTAATTTTTTTATCTAGGACATTAAGATCGCGTAAAGAAAACCTTCGGACTTAAGGTAAGAGATTTTACATGTGCATCCATTTTTTTCATTGGGTAATTCTTTATCTATTTTTAACCTAATGAAATTATATTTTATTTTTATTTAAATATTATAAATTATTTTTATATGTTCCAAACACATGTATCATGATCCATTCATCTATATTTTTAGGGGATATACATGTATTTAAAAGGTTCTCTACTCAATTCTTCCTGATAAGTAAAATCGATTTAAGGGAACTTCCTGAATTAATACCCATTTCCAAGTGTAATATATATTATATCTTGAGACATAATTTTTTTTATAAAATAACTAATTTTATTATTATAACATTATTGGTTCTATTTTGGTTTTATATAAATATTTTACCATTTTTGCGTTAAATAATCATTAATATTAACCTTAAACATCACTAAAATATTTTAATTATAAAGTTTCCGAAATTCACTTTTTATATGTTATCACTTTAGATTGAAATCACATATAATGATATATGACCATTTTTCTTTATAATTAACCATGTATGATTTAAATCCTTTTTTCCATGGAAACCATTGTGATATTCCCCTATGTTATTCATTTTTTACAATACTATGATACACAATTTTTACTATAGCTAACCCTTATATTTATGTTTTATTATTTATGTATGATTATTCATGTGGAACATAGATTCATGAAAATTATATGATGGGTTTTGATAGATATTTCTTTATTTCATTGGGTAATGTTTAGTCTCATTATATGTCATGTAAAATGGTCTTGGTGATTATCCCTTACTTGTTCTCCATATATAATGGTCTTCATGGTTAACTTGACTAGTGCTCTTTTATGTGAAATGATCCTTGACTAATGATTATGTCGTTTTATATGTTTTTGTTACATCTCCTTTAATACCATGATTATATATGTTATTCATCCTTATGTATATCCATTCCTTTAATGTCATATTATTATGCCTATGAACCCATGTGATATTCTTTATTCTTATTTCTATTCCCTTACTGGTATTTTTAGCCCATCCCTTTGTTCATGTTATCCCCAGGTTATTCTATGTCGATGTAAGTGCTCAAAGGAAGTTATGAACTCATAATAGAAGATAAATAATTAAATGTTTTCTTTAGTTCCATGTCTTCTGTTTTATGTACCAATTCTTCCAAATACACTAGATTTTACAATCCTTGGTTTATAATTTCATATTTAATTATGTCTGAAAACATGTAACAAGATGTGAAAAGTTATAGATCCAATACAGGTGGTATAAAAGGAAAAGTTTAGTTTTTTTA
This sequence comes from Viscum album, assembly GCA_963277665.1. Classification (NCBI taxonomy): domain Eukaryota; kingdom Viridiplantae; phylum Streptophyta; class Magnoliopsida; order Santalales; family Viscaceae; genus Viscum; species Viscum album. Next base: position 2,122,090,815 of record OY728141.1, on the reverse strand, counting down.
TAGATTAATAATAGATCACTTTAGTAATAACCTGAGGGATAATACTAAGTATAAGAAAATATCCCTAAATTTTGGTTGGTATAGAGTAAGTGGTTTATTTGGAAAATGAATCCCTCTATAGATACTACAAGTGGATGTTGTTATAACATAGATATACCTAGGAGTAAAACTTTGATAAGGTCTTCCGAGCCTGAATAGGGGTAACTTGGTACATGATTATAGGCCTCACTATGCACCTGGTTTGACACACCCAAGGGATATGATTTTGTAAATTCATAAGCTCATTGTGAACCATTATTAAGAGAACCAAAAAATTAAAATAAGAAAATATTTGTTAGGAATTAGATCATGGATAACCTAGATTGAAACCTAGGGAATCACAAGTTAGGATAAACTTTTCATTTATATGTTTTTCATATATATTAAAGTTTTATTTTTATATGTATGTTATATATTTATTAGAGTCCTCATATACTTCCAAATCTGAATTTAAAATGAAATTTGTAGGGTAAATTTTCATTTGGGGGGGAATAATGTAACACCCCAAGGATTTGAAAATAAATTTGATATATCCAGCAATGCATAAAACACTGAGTCTCTGTGAAACAACACTTTTTTATTATAATTATTTAAAAGATATTGTTATAACCTATCTATTAAATATAATGTTTCTACTTCTGTGAATTGAATTTAAAAAAATTGACATATAGATTTGTGATCAGAATGATATTTAGTATATAATATAAAAGACATAATTTATTGGTGCATAGTAACATGACCTTTTGGAATAGTAATATTACCCTTATGAATAATAATATGACCAAATGAATAGTATCATCACTCATGGAAGCATAAATAAAATTTAGTAAACTTATAAATGAAGGTATATATAATTATATTATATTATAAGTAACTAAATTTTAAAAAAAAATTAATTAAGCGTTGTTATATTTATAATTCATAAATATTTAATTACAATTTTTGGATCAATTTAATAATTTAAAATAAAATTATTTTCATAAAATGTATGCATAAATTAATATTTTGTTGGATTATGATTATAATATAATTTTAAGAGAACTTAATTATGTTTTTAAATTGTTAGAAAATCATTTTTTATTTTAAAATTTGTTTTTCCATGTAAATGATGATTTTAATTAGAAAATAAATTTCTCAAATTTATAAAATTATTTTCATAAAATGGAATTATTTCTTGAATTATACTCATTGAAAAATGTTTAGGTTGGATATTTGATATTTTTCTGAAATAATTGATATTTTTTTAATAGTAAAATACGGTAATTTATAGTATTTATCCATTATAAGTATAATGAATTGTTCCCTAAGTCATGGATGATGTAAGTACCATTGGTTTGAACTCACATCAACTAATTAATTTATTTAGTATCAATAATCAACACTGTTTCTTATCTTCATAAAAACATTAAACTAATGAATTAAATAATGAGAAATCACCCATATTCTCCGCTATAAATACTACCACTCACCACCTCTTCTCCTCACACCTATCAGGACTCTATCCTTGTCCAAATTCTGGTAAAATATTTTCCCAAGCCCCTCCCACAATTCTAGGATATTTTTACCTTAATTAAAGACAAAAATGGATCCTCTTTATAGGTTCTCAAGAAGGAATCAAGAGGTAAAAACCATTATCCTTTTCTTTAAATTTCATTTTATGTTCCATTATTTTCTATTTCTCTCTTCACCTCCCATCACCCAAATAGTATGATAAATCTAGTAACATAAATATATAGGAAATTTGTTATTCTAAAGGAATAATCCATCATCATATCTATTTACCCCTCCATTTGTACTAAAAATTAAAACATCATCCCTGATGTGTTGATTTATCACATTCAAGGAAAATGAAGTTTTCAATTTCCCTTACCATCTTTTAAGCTGGTCATGAAACAGTTTTTATCATTGAAACAGATTATATTATATGTATTATAACTTATTTAATGTTTAGGAATAATTTTTTACAATTGATATTAATTTATAAAGCAAAATGAGTTCTTTGTGATCAAAACCCTCCAAAATAATCTGAAACGATTATCATTGACTATTTATCTAATTATTAATCTGTATGCCATTAAACCAAATGATATATAATACCAATTTAAATTTTTCAATATCATTAATATCATATATGTTGAATTCTGGATAATTATCCCCACTTTTAATGAACTTTTTTTTCATGTATACAAGTACAACGATCATGAAAACCATGGAAATCAACGCTCCCAAACAATGAAATCGAATCTCTTAACCCATAAAAAAGACCATAAATGAACCTAATAGAGTTATAATAAAAAATACATTTAGAAATGGTTTTTTAATTATTAATTAATGAATCTAATTTGATTATCCAGGACATTATGATCAATTGAAGAACACCTTCGGACTTAAGGTAAGGGATTCACCCTGAACCTATATTTTTTGTTTCTGGTTATTCTTTCTCTCTTATTAACAAAATGAAATTCTCTTTTAATTTTATTTAAATATTATATTTTTTTTATATTTTCCAAAATCATTTATGATTATCTTTTAATCATTCTGTTTTAGTGATATACAAGTTTTTAAAAGGTTCCCTACTCAATTCTTCCTAATAAGTATGCCCAGTTTAAAGGAACTTCTTGAATTCTTACCCATTTTAAAGTTCAATATATAATATGTTCTGAGCCACCATTATTTTAATAATGTAAATAATTTTATTATGAAAACATTCTTGGTTTACTTCTAGTATAAAATAAAATAATATACAATTTTTTATTTTAAATTCCCTTTAATATTTACCTTAAACCGCACTAAAATTATTTAATTCAAAAGTTTCTTAAATTCACATTTTATATGTTATCTATTTAGTTTGACATAAATTATCATTATCTATTCCCACTTTCCCTTATGAATTTCTATGTATGCTTTAAATAATTTCTTCCATGGACATCATTGTGATATTTTCTTATTTATTCCTTTTAGACAAGATTATGATACCCAGTTCTTACCATGGGTAACCCATATGTTTATGTTTGATTCCTTATATATGATTCTTCATATGGGAAAAAATTTCTGGAACATGTTATAATGGGATAACCCATATAGTGATCCTATAAATTGGGTAACATTTAGTCTCATGATATGTCATGTGAAAAGGCTTTGGTAGTTATCCTTGACTTGTGCTCTATGTGAAACGATCTTGGTGGTTAACCTTGACTCGCATGCCTTCATTTGAAATGAGCCTTGACTCATGATTGTGTCATGTTTTATGTTATTATGGAATCTCCTTTGAAACCATGATTACATATGTTATTCTTTCATATGTATATTCATGCTTTTTATGTCATCTCATTAAGCCTACTAACCCATGTGCCATTATTTATTCTTATGTTTATTCACTTGCACTGATTTTAGCTCAAAACTTTGTTCATGTTAATCTCAGGTTATACTATGGAGTTGTAAGGGATAAATGGAATTTTGGAGCTCATAATTGATGATAAATAATGTAATAAATTCTTTATTCCCATGTTTTTATATTTATGTACCTAGTATTCTAAATAATCTAGAATTTATGATCATTGGATTTTAATTTGATATTAAAATTTGTTTCAAAAAATGTTACAATATGGGAAAATGGAAAGGTCATCTAAGTTGGTATTAGAGGAAAAATTTGTTTAATTTTTTTTTATTTTGAATAGATCACATTAGTAAGAACCCTAGGGATAAGACTAAGTATAAGAAAGTTTCCCTAAATTTTGGTTATTATAGAGTAAGTGGTTTATCAATAAAATTCATTTATATCTGGATACTACAAGTGGATGTGGTTCTGGAACAAATGAACCTTGGAGTAAAAAATCTGACAAGTTTTTTTGGGCCTGAATCAGGGTAACATAGTACATGACAATGAGCCTTAATGTTCACATGGTTTGAAACTCTTAGGGGATATGCTTTGGTAAATTCATATGTTCATTACAAATCATTATTAAAGGAACATAAAAATTACCAAAAGAAAATATATCTTAAGAAACAAATCAAAGATAACATAGATTAAAACCTAGGGAATCACAATTTAGGAGATACTTTTCATTTAAAATTATATCCTTATATGTTAATGTTTTCTTTTCATATGCTTATTATCCAAGTATTAAAGTCCTCAGATGTTTTAAACATATAATGTAAAATGAAATTTCAAGGGTGAAATTTCATAAGGGGGAAGAATGAAACACCCCATTGATGTAAAAATAAATTTGATATACCATATAATGCATGAAACACTCAGTCTCTTTGAAAAAAACACATTTTTATTATAATTATTTAAAGTATTTAGTTATAACCTAGATATTAAATATATTTTCTACACTTATTTGAATTCAATTTCAAAAAATGGAAATACATGGTTGCAATAAGTAAGATATTTAGAGTCTGATAGGATCAACTTAATTTTTTGATGAATAGTAACATGTCCCTTTGGAATAGTAATGTGACCCATATAAATAGTAATATAACAAAATTAATAGTAAAATAACCCATGGAAGTATAAATAAAATTTATATATCTAATAAATGGTGTTATTATATAATTATATCATAGTATAAGTATGTGAATATTCTAAAAAATAATAATTAAGTGTTGGTATTATTAATAATTCATAAATATTTAATTACAATTTTATGATAAATTTAATAATTTAAAATAAGATTTATTTTCATAAAATTTATTCATAAATTAATATTTTGTTATTTTATGATTTTAATATAATCTTAGGATACCTTAATTGATTTTTCAATGTGTTAGAATAGCAATTTTAATTTTAAAATTTGTATTTTCTAAGTAAATGATTATTTTATTTAAAAGACAAATTTCACATATTTAATAAATTATTTTCATAAAATTCATTTAATTTTTTAATTCTACTAATAAAAAAATTTAGTGTTATTTTTTGGGATTTTTCGGAAATACTTGAATTTATTAAGAATTGTAAAATATGTAAATTTACTATATATATAAATTATAAGTTAAATATATTATTACATAAGTCATGGATGCTGTAAGAACTATTTATCGAACTCATATGATATAATTACTGTATTTTGTCTCAATAATCAACAATATTTCTTGTATGGATAAAAATAATAAATTAACGAATTAAATAATGAAAAAACATCCCCCTCCTCCACTGTAAGTACCACCTATCACCACATATTCTCCTAACACCTCTCAAGATTTCAGACATATCCAAATTAAGATTTAATATCATACCAAGACCCTCCCCCATGTCCAATATCATTTTGTCTCAATAAAATACCAAAACTGATCACCTACGTATGTTCTTAAGAGGGTGAAATCAAGAGGTAAAACAATATTTTTTTTTCTTTTAATTTCTTTTCATGTTTCTTTATTTTATTTTTCTCTCCTCAACTACCCTCATGAAAATGGTATGATGAATCAAGTAACTTACATATTTAAAAAAAATTTCTATGATAATGTATTAATTTAACTTCATCTCTCTTTCCCCCTCCTTTTATACTAAAAATGGAAACATCATTCGTGATGTGTTAATTTATCACATTCAAGGATGACGAAATTTTCAATTTCCATTATCATCTTTAAGGTTAGACATGAAACCATTTTAATGGTTGAAAAATTTTATAATATATGTATTGTATCTTATTTAATGTTATGGAATAATTTTTTACACATGATATTAATTTATAAAACAAAATGAGTTCATTATGATCGATAACCACCAAAATAAACCCAAATCTTTATCATTGACAATTTATCAAATGATTATTCCTTGTGATATAAAAAAACGGAAATATAAGACCAATTTAACCTAACTAAGATATTTAATTACATATACATTCAATTCTGGATTATTATCCCCACTTTACATGACCTCTCACACATGTACACAAGTAAACCGATCATGAAAACCAAGGAAACCAACACTCCCAAACGATGAAATTAAATCTCTTAACCCATAAAAAAGGCCATAAAGAAACAAAATAAAGTTATAATAAATCAATTACATGTTGAAATGGTTAGTTAATTGCTAATTAATTCATATAATTTTATTATCTAGTACATTAAGAACAAGTGAAAAACACCTTCAGGTTTTAGGTAAGGGATTCTACCTGAACCTCCATTTTTTCTTTAGGTTATTCTTTCTCCATTTTTAGCCAAATTAAATTCTCATTTATTATTATTTTAGTCATCTAAATTCTATTTATATTTTCCCAAATCATGCATCAATATCCTTTCATCCTTCTTTTTCAGGGATATAGATGTTTTCAAAAGGTTCCCTACTTTATTCTTCCCGATAAGTAAGCATGATTTAATGGAACTCCTTGAATTTTACCCATTTTCAAGTGCAAAAAATAATTTATTTTTAGCCAACATTATTTTTATAAAATCAAACATTTTAGTATGAATAAATTCTTTATTCAATTCTGGTTTTATATAAAATATTACACCATTTTATACTTTAAATTCTCTTTAATATTTTCCTTAAACAACACTAAAATGATTTAATTCTAAAGTTTCTTAAATTCTATTTTTACATGTTATCACTTTAGTTTGACATAATGTATCATGATATATGACTATTTAACCTTATTAATTTCCATTTATGATTTAAATTATTTATTCCATGGTCACCATTGTGATATTCCTTTACATTATTGCCTTTTTAACAAGATTATGTTACCCAATTATTATCATGGGTAACTCTTATGCTTATGTTTGATTCCTTATGTAGCATTCCTCATGTGGCACACATATTCAGGAAAAAGTTATGATGGGTGTGCCCAAATATTTTTCTAATTCATTGGGTAATTTTTAGTTTCATGACACATCATGTGCAACGGTCTTGGTAGTAAACCTTGACTTGTGCTCCATGTGAACAGTCTTCGTAGTTAACCTTGACTCGTGCTCCTTTATATGCAATGATCATTGAATCATGATTATGTCATTTTTCATTTTTTTATACATCTCCTATAATACCATGATTACATATTTTATTCTTCCTTATGTATATCCCTGCCTTTTAAGTCATATTATTATGCCTAATATAGGTAACTAGCACAAAAGGGGCACTAAAAACTGCAAACCTCAGTGATCAAAACCATCCACTAAACTACCAACAACGTCCTCGGGCATAATCCATTAGAAATTTTCTCATCTCTAGTTCCAATGGTCTCCATATCAAGAATCAATACCAACATCATTCCCATGCATGAGACACTATAGGGGAACTCATCCCACGGTATAGTGGTCTCCGATCATATCACATGTTTAGTTAGTGTTGAAATCCTAAATCCTTCTAGATGAATACAGTAATAGGTTACATCTTAATAGACTAGATTACTAGTTCTAGTTCACCCACCAAGATACCTAGGATTCCCTTTGTGCGCAAATTCTACTTCATATATCACACAAAACATAACTCTCACATACCCTTGCCAAGAATCATTAGAAAACAAGGAAATCCTCACTTTATCATTTTTCACATAATAAAACCATTTAAAAATAAATTTTGGAACCACTTTTACATATTATGTAATCCATTTGTATACACAAAATATAGAACACATATGGAATATCACCATTTTCCATGGGAAAATACCCTCTCAAAATCATTTCCGTATCAAAACCATTTTATAACAGGCCTCACATCACTTTCACTATTCAATGATGCATTTAAGGCTCAGAAAAGATAAACTAACATACAAAAATACCACTTTCTCTTTAAAAACCCACATTAAAAATTTATTCACCTTTAAATCCCTTCTAAAACAGATTTTGAACTTTACACACGAGATATAGAAATATTCAAGAAGCACCACAATGATTCCTGAAATAAATATGACAATTTTATTTTCAAAAAACAACTTCAATCACATATTATTGTCAAACTATTTCAAGAACACATTTCACACTGCATAAAAAATCCATAGAAAACATATAAATTATCAAGAAAGTAATCTAAATTCACCCAATAATTTAAAAGCATGGCACCACCTTCCTCAACCTTGGAAACTTCTAGAAATTAGTTTGAAACCATAATCTCATTAGAAAAAGACCTTACTAAGGAAATATTAAACAAAAAACATCAATATCATCCCAAAAAACACAAGATCAAACCCTACCTAGGTCAAATAACCCTCTAAAAAAATTCTCAAGAAAGAGGGGAGAATACCCCTAAAAAGAGGGAGAGATCAAGATGATAAGGACTTAATTTATAATTACTTAAAGAACCAAGGAGAAAACCTCCTTGGTAATAATGATCAATAGGTACAAGGAAGCATAGAGGGTGTACCCATGGCTGGAAATTATGAATGGGAGAAAATAGGGGTGATTTATGGTAAAATCCAAACAATGAAAAAAGGTAATTTTACACTTTTTAATGACCTGGATAGGAAACATGGTTTTCCCACACAGTTTTAAAATCTTTGTGGAAACTATGTGCTCCTCACTATCTAAGAGGGATAATTCGTATTGTTATCCAACCTAATTTGACAAATTGTCCACCAACTATGTGGTTTCCACTATCCAAAATGGCACTTGGCTACATGTTTTTCAAGGGAAGGGCACACAGTTTCTACTAACCATGCATCAACTGTTCACCACCTACTGTCAAGACCAAAATCACCACTTTCAGCAAAAACAGAGGGAGAAAATAAGGGGAAAATACAAACTAAAATTTAAAATAATATTACCTCAAAAAATAGATATGTGACATCTAGAATTTATTCCCATAAATTATAGCCCAAATGGTGTGATTTTCCATTTTATGAATGGTTTATCACCTGATGGTATATTTCATAGTTATTTTATCACATGATTACCTTATGGTGTATCCATTGTTGATTTTTACATTTTCCTACCTATTTAATATTATACTTGACATATTCCTATATTTGGTTAATATGGTGTTCTTTAATGAAAACCAAATGAATTTTTAACAAAATGGTTTTATTTTGTGAAAATTATTATTAATATATTTTTTTAAAGGTAGATAACATGAATCGAAAATATTATAACTTAAATAGATTATTTGTTGGTATCCTATAGGGATTTGGGCTCATAGACTTATTTTTCCTTTGGGAGGTTGTAGATATGTTTTTGCAGGACTGAGGTAAAGGGAAAGGCATTGTGAATCATGTAGGAATCTCTTGTTGCTCATCACCTTTTTATTAGTAATTTTTAGTGGTGATGGATGGTCATATAGGGACTTGTTTAGTCTTATCTTGTTTTATCTTTCTGGTTTAGCCTATTTTTATTGACTTTGTGCGTATCATGTATAAGAAATTTGTTCTTCCTTTGAGGTATGAATCTTTCCTTTTCAGTTTATACTTAATAAAATGGGGGTAATGAGGTCAAGGGATAGCTACAGTCCAGTTACACAATGTCAATGGGGAATACACTCCATGTACATTTATGTACATGCCATGTAGGTAAGGCTACACACCATGTAATCCCAGTACATTGCCATATGATGGTCTGAACAAGAGTTGTATGGACACAACGTGTAGTCTCAAGTACACACGGTGTAATTTTTTTTAATTAAATTGGGAAGTAGAACCATTTTTTAACAGATAGAGGCTCTCCTGAATTAATGAAAAAGAAATTTCATACCTTCAATCCCTTCCCGATTGATCATCCAAACCCCGATTCCTTCGTCATCGGTTACATTTGAACCTGATCGATATGTTATCAATTTATATTTAGTAATTCTTCTTGATTTTTTTCTCTAGATGAAGTTATTTAATGTTTATAATTTATCATAATTTGGTAGATCTACTTCATTCTATCTTGAATTAGAGGTTTATGATGGATGAGGAGAGTCGTACTACAATAAGGTAGGCAGTATTGTGCTTCTTTCTCAATGTCAAGTTGTTTATATGTGTTTTAATGTCGTTTATCCATGTTTAGGGAATATCCTTGAATGTAAATTGATCCATGTTCTTGACTAATTATGATTATGTCATTAATTAAATTAATTTAAGAATGTTAGAGTTTGTTGGTTTGATTCAGGGCCACCTCGTGGGTGCATTTCCCTTTGATGACCATTGTTTATCCATTAATCCTTGGATTCCTATGGGCATGAATTTTTTTCAATTTTTGTTATTTATTTAAATTGAAATTATTTAATGGAATGTTTCCCATGTGAGATAAAAATTGATTAAGGCCTATTATAGTTTAATTCACATGTTTTCTTGTTATACATAAACTACCCATGTGAGTATATTTGTTTATTCCATTTAATTGTTAGATTACATATTAGGGTTTTGATATGAACTTCCCACGTGAGAATAATTGTTTATGTCTTCTGATAGTTTAATTCCCTTGTTTCTTGTTTTTTATGCCCACATGAGTTCTTGTTATGTTAAATATGTAATAGTTTAATTCAAATGTGATGCCTATTATGTAGAAATGTTGATATATCGGGATAGAATGTGTTGAAATTTATGCCTATAGGGTGAGGATTTTTTATGCCTAAGGACGAGGATTTTTTATGCCTATGGTTGAATATTTTTTATGCCTATAGGCAAGGATTTGTTATGCATGTGGGTGGGATTTTTCTATGTCTGTGGGAGAGGTTTTGAATTGAATTTTGAAATTTAATAACTTATGATGTGTCTACCAAGCCAAAGAACAATGTTAGATTTGGTCTTCACTTTACTTGTTTAGATATCCTTATGAGGTATCTGTTGAGTATCATTTATACGAAGGATTTATGGGCTTAGGACAGATCTCAAGACGTATGTAATTCAATGTAATTGAATTTTTGAACTGAAAATAATGAATAAAAATGGGAAACATGACTTTTAGGATTGTTTAATTTTGAGTACATCCTAGTTTACTGCTTTTTCTTTTATAATCTACTTGTTTCTTATACTCACTAACAGATAGAAATAGATCTTAGGTGGTTTCCTACTGGGATTTGTTTCTCACATCCTATTTGGGTCATGATTTTGGTCCCAAATAGATTATATAGTTGCAGGTGTCGATAAGGTAATGTTCCCTTCTATATGTACTTGAGATGATATTTAAGAGCTGTAGATCATAGGACCAAGCTGAGGCTTGCGATGATTCTTAGTATCCTTTCTTTCTTTTTCTTTTGGAACATATATTGTGGATTCCTATAGTGTACTTATTTTGGTTGTTTTCATAGAACATAACATGTTGCATCATCTTTCATATGGAATGATGCTTGGTAATTTATCTTGTCATTCTTATGCTAATTATTTCAAATATATGTTGTTTACTGATTCTTCTATTATATCATTATTTATTCCTCTATGTTGCACTCTGCTAATGAGGGCATAGTTTCCCCACTATCACACCCTAGTCCCTCGCTACTAGTTGGAAGCCTCTGGTGTTTTGGGAAATGCACTTGAGACCATGTGGATAACTAGGTACAGGGCACCAGTTTATTGCCATCCGAATCAGGGATGTTACAGCATGGTTATGTTTTATTACTTCTTATTTTTACCTTATTGATTGAACTTTTTTGGTTTTTACATGAGACATGTTGCTTCATTTTTATTATACTCCCCAAGTGGAGGAACTTCTTATTGAACATGCCTTATTTACCTTGGTTGGTTAGTGACATTAAGATATAAGGTGTAATTCACTTTTCATTTTGACTTGTACAACCCTTCATAAAATATTATCTTTCACTTTTCATGATAAATTAATGTAACTATTTACATTTTTCTTTATCATCTCATATCAAAAACACTTTTAGGATATTGATTGAAACCATACTCTAATTTTATACTAGTACAATCCTTTAGTAAATAGTGATATTCAATTTCTAAATAGTAACTAAATATAACACTTTACATTTTTACCGTAACATATCTTTAACATTTTTGGCTGTTAAAGGAAAATATCTATAAATTAACATAAGTGTAATCCTTTATTTATTAAAATTGAACTTCTTGAAGTCCAATAATACTCCCACTAGCCTCTTAGATATTATAATATTTTCATAATGTCTTTATAAGATACATAAACCCTTTTTTATTAATAAATAACTTTCATTTCATTTTTAGTGGGAACATTTAGAAAATAAACTATTGTTTCCTTATGTGATATTATATGTGTTTATAAAATTTTTTCTTTAATAGAAAACTTTTTTTAGAATATTTTTTTTATAGGTGGTAGGAACAAATTCCCTTATATTTTATCAAACAGTTAAAAAAACACTTGTGTCATGGATATACACTTGTATCCATGTATTCTACAATAAATATGTTATAGAACCAATGAATCATAAACCAGGTGTATAAAATTAATCATTTAAAGTTGTTCGAAAAAATAAATTTTATCTAACATATCCTCATATCACATAAGAGAAATAAGATGAAGATACACATATTTTACTTAAATTCATTTGATCTTGATAAAATATTTTACATTGATTTCCTCAACATTCCAACTATTTACTTTATCATATTAATATAAACTACAATCTCAATCAATTTCCCATTTTATTTTGAACTATTGTATATTTATAACACTTTGTAAAATATACATTTGTTATCAAATACTTTTAAAAATATAATAATTAATTTATATAACATCCATACCTGACAAATACATTAAGTGGAATTTCAAAAATTCCTTCAAGTATATCTTGGTTAACCCAATCATATTTAATTATTACCCTTCCTTCCTGAACTCCTTAGTTTTTAATGACCTTGATTAGATTCATTAAGAAACATTATTAAACGTTTCAAATAACTTTTTCTTCTTCTATTTTGAAATTTTACCAACTTGTATTGTCTATATACTAATTTAGAACCTAAAAATCATGTTCCTAGTTCATATATATTCCCAAAACTTTAATAATATAAATTAAATGTTCTTTTAATTCAATCATATTGTTTTAACATTTCAATGGATGAATATAGGATAAATTCCTTAACCAAAACATGCCATTTTTAGTTTCCCCTTATAGTATATTAAGGAATTAAACAAATCATATACCATGTTTATTAAAAAAATCTATCTCATTTCGTTTAAAAAACTATTGTTTTTATTCTATTTTCATGATAAAAAAGTTATAAAAATACACATCTTATGACAAGTTTTCCCAAAATTGAAGCATCCAATTTATCAGTGCAGAAAATTCTTTTCTCTACTACTTGAAAGAAAACATCAAGATTTAATTATTTCTCATATTCTAGCCTCTATATATATTTACAAATTTTTTAAATTAGACAGTTGGTACCTTATATATGTCATAATAATAGTTATGATATATATAACCAAAAAACTAATCAAAATTTTAATTTATTTAATTCTTAAAAATATTCAATCATATTGAATATCAGTATTCATACCCATTGATATTGAGTATATGAGACTAAAATTCCTTAAATCATTGACATACCCAATCATATTGAGTACATTAATAGAGATTAATATTCCTTTGGTAATTTTAAATTTAATGCATTTGAAATATTAAATAAATCACTTTATGAATCTATAAGAATATTTATTAGCTTTTTTTAAAATTGCAACACTTGGTTACTCGGGAAGGAACTATTTAGAAATATAGAATTTTCATTAATAACTTTTCTTAAATCACTAATAATTCTTAAAAACTTTTCTTAAGTTAAAATTATTAGGAGTAGATTATATTATTCTTCCCCTTACAAGGATTAATTACAATATTTAGTTTGATATTGATGATGTTATTCATCTACAAATTATTCTTTTACCATATGAGTATCATATTATATAACCATTTAACAATGGTTTTTATTAAATGAGATCCAACTACAATGATAACTCCTTTTGAAATTCATTATACACATTAGTGGTCTAAGATCCAAATTTCACTATAAAGTGAATCTTTTAGGGAGTTTCAATAATAAATTAATTATTTAGGTAGGGAATCATCCCAAAAACAATAGTTGTTACTCTTTGATAGTTGAGTAGATAACTATTTATACAAATTCATCATATGAATTCACTCAACTCTATTCCTCTGGTATCCTTTTTAAGGATTTACCAGCTAAGTGTAAACCACCACATATGTAAAAAACTATTTAACAACATATATCCCTTGGGAACCCTACTATGGTAGAACCTACCCAAGGATGATCTAGTGTAACACATTACATGCTTCCCTTATAGAATATAAATTTGTGGCACCCTTCTATGGAAAAAACCTAGATGGATGGTCGAGGTCTTTACAGGTGTCTCTTTAGAAGGAATATAACACTTAGTATTTAAGGGGGTTTAATCTCACAGTATAATCTCATGGTATTGATTTTTATGTATATTTTTTTCATGAAATTTAGTTTTGAATCCTATTAAATTAACCAAACTAGTATGCTCAAACTATATTGATGTATAACACATCACACAACCTAAAATACTTTATTACTCACCCAAAATTAGAAATCATGTATATAAATACATATTTTAATAAATCATGTGTATAATGTATTCGAAAACATCATGTAAATTTTTATACTTATAAGATATTGAAAATCTCATCATCAGTAATCCTATAGAAATAGATATCCAACCACATTCACTTTCCTAGTTATTCCATTATCCTTTAGGTAAGTAAGTATTCTAACACCCAGTACATCTATTTGGGGGGACTTTAATAAATAGATAATTCAATTAATCATAACTATAAAACGTAATTTGAAAAAACATGAATTATAACTAAATTCAACCTCATAATTTCAAATAAAAATTTAGGTCAAGGTATATTAAAAAAATTATTTAAAATACCAAATATGTAATGAAACACTATATCGACAAGAATTTTAAGAGTTAAACTAAATCATAAACAATATTCACATTTCTTAAACAATTTACTAAACATGAATATATCAAGGAATAACCTTTTAAATCAAATATCAATTAAAATATTTAAATATGATATGATTATTCATGAAGAATTCATAAATTTAAGATAACTATAAACCCTTTTATGATATCAGCTTTAACATTTTTGGATATTCCATAATTCTAAATATAAAATTTTTATATCCATTCCAATATAAACGTTATCGTATTTATCATTATATAGCATTTATATTTTAAATATATGATATTATATGAATTATAAAGTATTTGTAATCTAATTTCTAGTATGTAAACATTTTACATGATATAAATATCATATACTTAAAAATATTTAAACCATGATCATATCATTCATCAAAACACTTTTGATGTGGCTTAAATAATATCAAAATAAACACCCATTTTTAAAAAATTTCAAATTAATTAATTATGAATCATTTCATAATATGAATACAAACATTTTATATGTCAGTCTTATTTCATAATTTATAACCCTTTGTATATTATTTCAAATGATTTCTAAATAAAAAATTTTATTCAAATATCATAATTTATTCAATATAAATTTCTTTAAAAATATATATAAAAATTAATATTTAATATTTGGGAATAAAAAATTTCATAATAATTTATTTATTTAACTATACACAATTTATAATAAATTAATTTATTTACGAAATCATTATAAATTATATATTCACAAATTATCTTTTAATATGATCTATAAACCATTTAATCTATTAAAGATTTTAAAAATAATTTTTTAAAACATTTCTATTTACCCTTTCCTAGAATCTATATTCTACATAAGGGTATACTCCATATAACCTGAAATGGATAGTACCCTTACATAGATATTATATGTAAGGGTAAATAGGCTTGACATTTACGCATAACATACCATGTAAATGTTTTGATGTAGCTACCCTAACCCTAGTAGGTCAGAGCTGGTGGTTACTTTATTACATTAGAACAAGATACTAGCAATCACATCCCAAGAGACTGAACAGTTTAGAAATCTAATTAAACCATATACATACTTTAAATTCACCTTACATTTTAAAAATATAATTTTCTTTGAGATCTCCATCACTCCCCAAATAATATCCGTGGATATCAATCACAAAACAATTTCAGGTATCCCGAGGAAAATAAAACATATGAAATGGGAGAGATTAGATGTTAAATAAGGGAATTTGTATAGTGGAATCTATGAATAAATAAGGAATGATAAATATTTAAAAGTAAATTAATGAAATTCATGCTATTTAGTCAATATGTTGAAAATAATATGGCTTGAATAAATGGTGAAAAAATAATTACATATAAATAATCACACGGGCATGAAACTTAACCATGACAAATTAATTGAATAATCTCATGGAATATCAATGAATGAATTCATAAGGATGGAATAATTAATTTTAGACATATTAAGAATATGATTAAGGCCTCATTCGGAGACTTATTACCATTAAGGAATTGTACCAAGACATCTTTCATAAATTTCAATCCCTCAATGAAATACCCAAGATATTTTTTTTTCATGGGACCTATAGATGCATTGAGGGGATATATAATTCTAGTCCATTCCCATCACTTAATAAGTCCAATTAATTCCTCATATTAAATATGTGAAACATATTAAACATAGACATTCATATTGAAATACTAACATATTAAATGATAATACATTCCCCAATCAGTAAACATAATCATAAACAATCAAAAGTAATATGGTGAATCTTAATAAAATTATACATCCATAGTCCAACTAATTATAAACCATATCGATAACTAATAATTATATTATTAATAAAACTTATTCTCATTGGATTACAAGTAAAATCAAAGGTAGATGTTGTTTATTAATATAAATACCATAAAAATGTCAATAAAAACATTTTTGAGGAAAATATACTTTGAAAATTGAAAAACTCCATTTAAAACAAAATGTTCAAAAACAATTTAAAATGATTTTATTTAAAAAATAACCTTTTAAAATATTTAAAATAATCTTTAAAACATTGATCATTCATGATGTTGGAAATTTTTTTTCATTTCGTACATGTTAAAACAAACATTCCTTTCACATTTTAAGTAAATTCCAACTAAGAATTTTTTTGAAAAAAGACATGAATATTCCTTTGAAAAAAAAATTAAAAAGAAAAATGGGTAAAAATTTCTTTCATAAATTATTTATAAAAGCTTAAAAATATTTTTGAAAACATTTTTAGAAAAAATTGATTTTAATGAAATAGTATTTTCGACCAAGTAGAGAAATAAAGTAATATTTTCTTAAAAACATTTTCCAAATCATTTTAAGTACCAAACAATAGAAAGTGGTACTATTAATTCAAAATATTCATAAATAACTAGGGGATAAAAAAATATTTATTTTAATATATAAATATCAAACAATTCCTCTAAGAGAGACTTAAACCAAAACAATCCTGAATAATGATGAGATTGTGAAGTATAACCTTACCACTTTGGTAACATTTAATTATATGCCCCATGAAAGAAATAACCTCAAATGAATTGTTAAATATATTAACATTGAAATATATTAATGATATATCATATCATAAGTTGAATTATATACACCATGAAAAAAATTAATTGGTGAATATTGTTGAGTTAAAATTTACTTTATACTTTTCTATTCCTTTATTTTTAGAAATCACAATCACTTTCTTAAAACCATGTTTACTAACCATATATTTCCAAAAATATTTTACTATTTTTATTAGATTTTTTTATATCGATTGAATAGATAGTTTTAATAAAATTTGAATATAATGTTGTATTTCTCAACTAAATTCATTAGACTAAATGTGTTTCTGATACATCTGACAAACCTATATTTTGACCAGTGGATAGACTTATGTCATGTATATAAAAATGAAAAAATTCATGATCATTGAACTAAAATTGGTACCAGCACCCCATACTAGATTTTATTTTGTTTATCAGTTTGAAAAATAGTATGTAAGCCCATAAAACTATCCAAATTTTATAATAAGAGTATTTTTTTATCGGGAAGAATATAGAAGATAACTGTAATGGTGCAAAACTAAATGAAGTATGACATTAATTTAAATATTATATTTCATGATCAAAATCTAGAATTCTATGAGATATCAAGTTAATGTTATCTAATGAAATTGTAACTAACTATAAATTATGACTATTGGTGGGTTTGGTATAAATAGAATATCATTTAAAGAGTTGGGAGTTGATGTATTTTCAACGTAGATCGTCTAATGATTTATCTGCATGAACATATAATACCAAAGTATTTATAACATTTTATAGATTTTTTTTCTAAGTAATACTTGTAAAGGTTTTAATTTCATTAGAATAATTATATTTTGTATTTGTTCTCTGGCATTGGTACTGATCGAGGGCTTCCCGAGAGAGGAAGATGGTGAATATGATTTTTCAGATCAAGGGCTTATGAGGATAGAAAGATAGATACTGGTCATCATATCGGGGTATTTTAGGGGATTGGAATATAGATATTGATCTTCATATTAATGTATTTCATAGTAAGTAAAGTCATACCTTATATTAGGTATAAAACTGAGGATAATTTTAGTCACGGTTTTTTACTACTATAACTCCTAAGTATAAAGAGTAAATTTTTTATGCTTGTAAGTCATTCTAAATTTTAAAATCATTATTATTTCTTCATTATACATGTTTTACATTCCTATATACATATAATTTATAAATTAAGTTTATATTTGACTTTATAATATTAGTTTTATCAAACTGATTGTGACACAGATAAATAGCTCTGATATAATTGGACAGTTTTTAGTTCTGATTCCATCACTCTTATTATTAGGAAATATCTTATTCTGATCACTTTTTACTAAAGAGGTTTTGTGTTTTTATTTTATTTTATGTTTTCAAACTATAATCCCCCCCACACTTGAAAATTTGTAAAATATAAGGATCCAACAATTGGTATTAGAGTAGGTTTGTACTACTATATACTTACAGAGGTTTTTACATTCTTTATCAACTATATTTTTATTAAATTTTGATATAAAATTTTTATTTACAAACTTTTTTAACACTAGCGTGTTTTTCGAAAATAGTTTCTATTATCTTTAATATAAAATTTCTTAATGTTTTAAATTTAGAAAATATAAATTCCAATAAACCATGTATCTTTTATGGAAATTATTATGATTATTATAGTTGCATAATAAAACATTTTGTTATGAATATAAGAGTAGATATCTTTTTTATGATTTTTGGTGATTATAAGATTCCTGAGAAGGAATTAACAACCTTTACTCATCAATAAAATCAATAATATAAACTAAATTATAGATTAGTGAGTATTCTTTTATGTTCTATTACAAGTAATATATAAACCCAAATTTATTCATGTGAAGATGTTAATGCCATATGGAAATACTAAGAAGTCACTAACACTAGAACTTCTAAAGTTGTTTAGACTATAATATCTATGATGAGAGCAGATTTCCAAGATTTTGATTTCCTACCAGAAGAATTGGTAGAAAAAATGAATCAAATATTTTTGAAAATTGAAAATGGTTTAAATTCTCTTGGATTGAAGGATATTAATGATGGAATCTTGGTTGAAAAGATTATAGAAATCATTACTAATGAATTGGAATTCAAAAGGATAGTCATGGATGATACAAGAAAGATTAAAAATCTAACCCTTAATGATCTTATTAGAACCCTCAAGAAATATAAAGGTACATTTAAAAGATATGCTGATAAAATGAAAAATAGTAGTGGATGAGTTTTTTTTCAACCACATCTATTGTACCTGTCCATTTTCAGTCAGTTGAAAAAGTTTGGGAATATTTAAAGAAGAAGAATGATATTATAGAATATTATTCTAGTTCATCATAACCTTCTAGGAATGGGTTATCAAATCTTTCGAGAAGGATAAATAAGATAATGGGTAAGAAATGTTTTCATTACAGATTTAAGAAAAGACATTAGAATAATAATGAATAAAAATATTCTAATAATGTTATTTGTTATGAATGTAATAATATAGGATGAATTTGACCGTATTTTTATAAGATGAAAAGTAAAGAAAAGAAATAGATAGATTAAAAAAGAAATAAAAATTAATATTACTAGAAAAAGAGTAAATATGTTTTGAAAGATTATGAAACTTGGAGTTCCAATGGAGGAGATAGGTATTTAGAATGATCTTCGAAAAATACTAATTCTAGATAGGGGAATATTGTATTATTTTAAGAAATATGTTTGGTAAATAAATGTCTTCTAGCTAACGTAAAAACTGCTAAATCCATCACTTATCTTTCATTAAATGAATATTTTTTTGATAGTAATGATGATAAAGATTCTAGATCATATGATGAATAATATTTTTTATCATAAGAGAATAAAAACATTCCAAGTTTTAAAGAAGTATATAGGATTGTAAAACTTCTTGAAAATAAAAATTGTAAAAAAATAAAAAAATGATAATATTTCAGAAAAAAAAAACTTGTTTATTAATATTCAAGAATAACTATTTTAACTAATGAAATATCATATATCTCTAAATATCTTCATATGTCTAATTTTGAAAAATTTATTATTTTAAAATATCTTGAAAATTATATTTCAGAATAACAATTTGAAAACAAATTTTAAAAAACATAGTTCATATAATATTACTAATGAGGATAAGAACATAGTTATCAAACTAAAATATATGATTTCTTGTTTGAAGAAAATTTTTTCCATGTTACCCTCCAGGAATGAAAACTTTAAAAAGATTTATAGTCAAATTAGACCACGTATCTATATTATTGGAATAGATTTTAAAAATAAAATCAAATTTTTAATAATTATTAATTTGTTCATAAAAGTGCTCTATTTTGGAAAAAAAATCAAAGTGGTGGACATTAGAAGAAATAATGTTCATTGAATAGAGTTTAACATTTAGTTTTTCATAATTCATGTTTTTATAATGAAATTAAATTTTATCAACATATTAATGTTGGACAAATTTGGTAACATAAAATATTATTTTCTCATAATAGTGGACCCATAAAGGTTTGGGTTCCAAAACACTAATATTTTTGTCTTCTGAAAAAATAAGGGTAGTACAAACAAAAAACAAAATGGTACACGGATAGTGTTTGATCTAGAAATCTGACTGGAAAAAAATATATTTTAAAAAAAATATTATAAATATGAAAGGTGTAAATGTAACGTTCAGAGATAATGATCAAGGAGATATTATCAGAATAGATAAAATTTTTCTTCTTGTAAATTCCTTAATTTAAAATTTTTTATTCATTGTAGGACTGAACTACAACCTTATAATACTGAATCAATTATGTGATGAGTTTTATTTTTGAACTTAAAGAATGAAAATTTCTTATACATAGTTCCTAAGATGAATTTATTTTTTCTACCAATGGGTGTGATAATTTTTACACCTTAAACTTAGAAGACCATAGGGGAAAATATCTTCCCTCCCTTAGTGATATGGAAGATCAATCTTAGTTATGGAATAGAAGGTTAGGACACTGCAGCCTTAGAATTTTATCTAATTTGACTAATAAATGACTAATTAAGGATGTATCAGAACTAATTTTTGATACTTATAGTGTTTATGATCATTGTCAATATGGTAAGAAACATAAGTCAAGTTGTAAATATATTAGTGAAGTCTCAACATCTGATACTTTACAGTTAGTGCACATAGAATTATTTGGCCCAATAAAAACTGAAAGTATTGGTGTAAAATACTATGTATATGTTTTAGTTTCTGATTACACTATATATACGTGGGACTATTTTCTAAAAAAAACATAGAGCATTTAGTTATTTTAAGACATTTATAGCTTGAGTTAAAATTGATAAAAATATTTCCTTGATAACTATTCATAGTGTTCTTGTTGAAAATTTTGAAAATTATGATTTTGAATCTTTTTGTAGTATGAAAAGTATTATACAAAACATTTCAGCACCTATGAAACCATAGAAAAATGGTGCAATTGAACGAATAAATAGGGTTCTTGAGGATATTAGTAGAATCATGCTGAATGAATACTCTTTTGCTAAATTATTTTTTCTATAGTATTTAGATCTTTCTATTACACTATAAATCTAGTTTTAATAAGACCTTTTATTAATAAAAATCCTTATTAATTGTGGACATGAAGAAAAAAATTCTTACTTCAATGTTTTCAGATGTGAATCATTCATTCTGAATACTAATGATAACTTATTCAAATTTGTTTTAATGTCTGATGAAGGGATGTTTTTATGTTATTCCACAACTAGAATGACTTATAGAGTTTTTAATAAAAATATAAATATTTTTTAGTAAAAAGTGAAAGTTATGTTTGATGAAACATATACATTTATTTTTAAAAAACACCAACGTATATATTTAGATATTGTTTATAAAATATATTTTCAACCTATATTGGAAAATACTTCTCATAAGAAAAAAACTGAAGAATATCTTTTTAAAGATATTCCTCAAGAATATTTTCAATTTTCTATTGAAAAATATATTTTTGAAACCCCATGAAATCAGTTTTTTCTCAGGAATCATCTTATTGTTAATATCATTGGTTATGTGGTTGAACAAGTTAGGACATGAAGTTCTTTGAGAAATTAAATTAAACATCTAACTTTATTATCCAAATTCGAACCTAAGAATCCAAATGAGGATTTAGGTGATGAGGATTAGATAAAATCAATGAAATATGAACTAAATAATTTTTAAAGGAACCAATTTTGGAATTTAGTCTAACAGCCAAAGGATACTTCTATAATTGGAGTAAAATGGGTTTTACAGAAAAATTTGACGAAAATGAAATAATAGTTGGAAATAAAGCTAGAATTTTTTCTAAGGGTTATAATCCACAGTAAGGAATAGACTATGAGAAAACTTGTGCTCTGGTAGAAATAATTTAAGTTATTCATATAATTTTATCCTATGAAACATTCTTAAATTTTAAACTATTTCAAATGAATTTGAAGTGTGATTTCAATAAAAAAATATGTTTAGGAGTAATTTTATGTAGAACAACCACATGGTTGTAAAAATATAAAAATAATGAACATGTTTAAAAACATACCAAGAGTGTTTGTGGACTTAAACAATACCCTAGAGCTTGGTATGATAGGTTAATTGGATTTTTTTTACAAAAAAATTTTGTAAATAGAGGTACAGATCCAACTTTTTTTATAAAATAAGTTAATAAAAATATCATTATTATTCAAATTTATGTTGATGACATTATATTTGGTGCAACTCAAAAATATTTTATAGATTCCTTTGCGTATATTATTAAATATGAGTTTTAAATGAATCTAAGATATGATTTAACATACTCTCTAGCTTTTTAAATATCACAAAAATAAGAAGGAGATTTTATATGTCAAAATTAGTATATAAAATATCTACTTAATAAATTTGGGTTTGAAAATAATAATAGTATTAGTACTCCTATTTGAACCTCAAACACTTTAGATCATGATGAATCTCGAAAACCAGTTGATCAAAATACTTTTAGTGGTATGATTGTAAGTTTACCTTAATTAACATCTAGTCATTCGAATTTAATATTTCTGTATGTTTATGTGCTAGATATCAAGTTTAACAACCTAGAATTATTTCATTGAAATTTCCTTTCTTATAAATATTTCATATAGAATCACATAGATAACACAATTCAAGCATTATAAATGAAGAATGAATGAAATATGAGGTATTTCTTGAAGTTAAGGAGCCTATACCGATGAAATTGTAACTTGACCTTAGGAATAGTAATATGACCCTTATGAATAGTAAATTATCCAGATGAATATTATCCTCACCCATGAAAGTATAAATAAAATTTAGGCAAATTATAAATGAAATTATGATATAATTATATCATATTATATATTATAGGTACTTAGGGGTACAATTACAATCAAACCTAGAAATGAAACACACACAACCCGATAGAGAAGATAACCCCCCTAGGGATAACCCACCCATTTTTTATGGCCCAAAGGCCCTATGGGCATGAAGTCCACTACAAATACTATAGCCCATATGCCCAGCACCTGTAACTATTCTTTTGAATCACAATTATCTGCCTGAGGAGTCGCCACAGAGGTCATTTCATACCCAACATCATGCCTCGTGGCATGATTCCCATAGCCAGACCGAGTCACCCTGCATTCCCATATAGCTATTCATGTTTCCATCCACTAAGGTTATCACATGATCAAGCCTCTAGATATTTCTATATCATGGATCACCTCATCTGCATTGGATTAGCATCACTGCCCCTTTCATCCTCATATTTTATTTTAAAATTGTTCGGATTTGATCCTAAGTTTATGATGCAGTATAATGGGGTGCTTACCACTAATACAAGACCCAACTACATGTATATATCATAGTATAAGTAAATAAATATTTTAAAAATTATTAATTAAGATTTAATATTTTTATAACTCATAAATATTTATATAAAATTATATAATTAATATAATTATTTAAAATAAAATTTATTTTCATAAAATAGATTTGTATATTAATATTTTTTTATCTTAATATTTTAAGATAATTTTAAAAGACCTTACTTATTTTTCCAAAGTGTTATAAATTAGTTATAATTTTAAAATCTATCCTTTTCGAGTAAATGATGAATTTAATTAAAAAATAAATTTCTCATATTTAAAAAAAATCAAAAAAAAGAGTCCATTTTTGAATTCTTCACATTAAAAATGGTTAGGGTGAATTTTTTGGATTTCCTTAAATACATATATTTTTTTAATAGTAAAATAATATAATTTATGATAAACGTTGAGTACATAAATTATTGATTCATAGTTGATGTGTGAATGATGTAAGCCAATAATATCTAACTATAATTAATTATTTTAATATATTATATGATAATTCTAAAACTATTTATTGTATTGAAAGAAAATAATAAACAAATGAATAAAATATTCAAAAAAACACCCCTCCCCTCTGCTATAAATACCACCCCTCATTACCTCTTCTCTTCACACCATCCAAGCCTTGAGACTTGTCTAAATTCCACCCAATACTACTCCCAAGACCCTCCCCCCACTTCTATGTGCTCTTGGTAAAATAAAAATACCAAAACTAATCCCCTTAAGGAGGTTCTCAAGGAGGATAATTCAAGAGGTAGAAATCCACTTTTTTTCTTTTTTTCAAATTCATTTATTTTCTTATCTTTCCCTCAACTACCCAATAAAATGAGAAATTATAACTCCTTTATCATTTTTACACTATAATTATATCATTTCAATGGAATATTCATCATCAAACTCTTCTCTCTCTCTCTCTCTCTCTTTTATTTGATAAATGAAAACATCACCTATGATATATCAATTTACCAACATCATAGCTGATGCATTTTAATTTTCCATTAATTCCTTCAAGGATATTCATAAAACCATTTTAAGGGTTTAAACAGATTGTAAAGTGTATATAAAAACCCTTTTTATGTTATTCATGTAATATATTTACATAATAATAAATTCTGAAACAAAACGATTTTATTGTGATCTAAAACCACTAAAATTAATCTAAAACTATTATCATTAACATGTTATCTAATTATTAATACTCATATCTTGGAAAAAACAGAAAAACCCAATTAAACTTATGGATGTTCATTAATAAATTAAAATTACAATTCTTGATAAATATACCTATTTTACATGAATTTAATTACTTACAAAAAAGTGAACTGATCATGAAAACCAAGAAATCCATTGCTTCCAAACGATGAAATTAAACTCTATAACTCATCAATAAAGACATAAATGAACATAATAAAACTATAATTAATCAAGTACATAAATAAAATTTTCATAATAAATTTATTACTAGATTTAATTTGATTATCTAGGACATTATGGTCATGTTAAAAACACATTCGGACAAAAGTTAAGTGTTTTCTTCCAAAACATCCATTTTCATTCGGGTTACAATTCCTCCCTCTATACACCAATATAACTATATATTATTCTTATATAATTCTTATAAACTATTTTAATATGTTCCAAAAACATATATCCATATCATTTAATCTTTCTTTGATGGGATAAAACATATTTTATAAGGTCCCCTTCTCAATTCTTCTCGATACACAAGCCCAATTAAAGGAAACTTCCAGATTTCTTATCCAATTTTCAAGTACCATACATAATATATTTTAAGAATCCATTATTTTTCATAATTTTCTATTTTTTCTTGAAAAATAATGTTTTAATATATGTTTTTATACAAAAAATAATGAAAAATACAAAATATTTTTCCAAAGGAACTCTTCTTCATAAAGTAAATGGGGTATTTCTATCGAGAATTTCAGGATGATTTTATTTGAGTAATTTTTTTATTTCAACACTTGTGTTGAATTTTATGATTTATTTATATTTATATATTAATTTTATTATCCACAATATTTTATTAAATTTTTTATGATCATTTTGGCTATGGATGTTCTATCTTGATATCATTCACCAAACTACTCAGAATGGTTAGTAATATGTTTACAAATTGGGGAAAATAATTTACATTTCATATGTATATGTTTTTTATGTTTATACTCACTCATATTAGGAATTAATTTTACTTAGTATGTTATGGGTGGTTCCTGTTATATCCCATTGATGCATCGGTGGGTCTCATTAGACAAACTAGACTTGATTTTTACCCATTGTGTATGGTGTCTTGGCTGAGGCCTTGTCAGTATGTTTATGATATCAGAATTATGAATTATGTCATTATAAAACTATTAATTGATATACCATGTGATTATTATAATATTTTAATATCCATGTGTATGTTTCATTATATAATTATTTAGTTATCTTTTATTCTTTCTATTTTATGCTCAGGATAATGTTTTATTGACCTAAGTTTTTTGTTATTCACCATGTGTTGTTGTTTATGTTTATGATAGATTTAGATATATTTATTAGCCTTAATAATCATATAGTATCTCCCCTTTATTATGTTTTATTTTTCCCTATGACGCGAATAAGTATATTATGAATGACTTACATAGATAATCTAGAAGATTATGGATGTTTGTAATGGATTTTCAATGTTTTTTCCTATCATGATGTAATGTAAAATTCATGTATGTATTATGGATTCCAAAAATACTAAATTTTTTGGTACTTTGGGATTAAATTAGTTTATATATGTTAATGTATTAATATAAGGCACCAACTTTGGGTTATTGGGTTCTAGGAATTTACAGTTCGTATAATATGAATTATTTTAGAAACATTAGGAAATATATTTAGAAAACATAGATTAGGGAACATAACCCTAATATACAATTTGAGGATAAGAATAGAAAAACTTCCTTTAATTTTGGTACGGTATATATTATGTAGATATTCCTAGAAATGCATCCATATCTTGACACTACAAGTGGGTATGGTTCTGGAAAAAATGTACCTAGGGGTAATATCTTTGACATGGTGTCTTAGGGCCTAACTAGGGGTAACTTGGTACATGAAAATAGGCCTAACTACACACCTAGATTGAAAATACTAGGGGATATATTTAGGATAATTCACATTTTCTTTACAAACCATTATGAATGATTTAAAATTAAAGATGTCCCCAAAGAAACCATGTTTATGATTATGATATTATCTATGAATAACATTTCAATTTATGTTATGTGTTTTTCTTGTTTGAGTTTATACATTATGATTCATAACCTAATATAGTGTGTGACCTAATTTAGAAATAGCACCTAACTGAAGGAATGAAAACTGTATCAATGCACTTATCTCATGTAGGGAATTCCTCCTATGAAAGATAATGATATTGGTATAGGTGTTGCGACTATTTCTGAGAAACTTATAACTATACTAGAATAGATGACCCAAATTATAAACAATAACCTTACCTGTATGGATCATGATGATCCATAAAATATAAGAGAAATGTTATATCATTCTATGCGACAACAACATCCATCATTCAATGGGACTACAAACCCATTTGTCGCGAAAAAATGGATAATTTCCATAGAGAATATATTTCTTACTTTCGGTAGTGATAAAAGGGATTAGATTATCATTTAATTTTATCATTTATAAAGATATGTAATCAATGGTGGTAATTAATTCAAAACAATAAAAAGGAGGAAGAAACTAAAAATATGGAATGAAATGATTTTAAATAAATGTTATTGGAAAAATATTTCCCTCCTGAACAGCAAACATATATGCAGAGGAAATTATTGAGTCTAAAAAGAAAGTGGTTGAAAACATTTCCAAGTATGAATCCATCTTTACGAGGTCAAAAGGCATTTTTTGGACTACATAAATAATCCAAGTAGAAATATTGATCAATTATTTGATGGTTCAAAACAATTCCTCTAAAGGTAATTGGTCTCTCAAAATTTCTCATCCTATGAAGATATAGTCTAATGTGATATCAAGATATAAATAAATAATTTTCTAAGTCTTATGAATTTAAAGTAATTAAAGAGAAGAAGAGGGATGACGAACACTCTATAAAAGAAATTAAGGGAAAGGGGGAGAAGAGAAGATTTGATTTTCCATCATGTGATAATTATGGAAAGAAACACCCATGTACTTTCCTGATGAGTATGGGTGTTTGTTACAAGTGTAAAGAAAAAGGACACCAAACTTGTGATTTCAAGGGAAAAAATAAGCTACCAATGTTCAAAGATAAAATTGAAAATTAGATTGAAAAATATTAAAATGATTGTCTTAAGCATCAAATAAACTTTCTATAAAGAAGTACAAGAAGGAAAGGACAATCTTATATGATCAAAACTGCTAATGTTGACGTTCCAAATGATGTGGTGGCAGGTACTTTAATAGTTTAATAAAACTTATACAATGATTTATTTGATTCGGGATCATCTCATTATTATATATCTTCCATGTTTTCCAGTAAAATTAAACATTTCCCTTTTGATTTATTAATGGATTCTCCATCAAAAATTCCATGGGAAGTATCATTACAACAAATATGTTTTGGTATTTCCCCTTTATAAAAAATAAATGTGCTTTAGTTACTGACCTTTTCATCATAACTATGATTAACTATGACATAATCCTCGATATGGGATGGATTTCAAAATATAATGCAAATATATATTTTAAGAAGAAGTAAATTATGATTGGTGGGAAAGATGTAGAATCTTGTATCTTTATTGTAGAAATCACATAATCTGAGTCATATTTGGATCAACCTCTATTATCTCTTCTAAATGAAATTCATGGGGAGGAAGATAAAACATAATCTATGGATAAGTAAAGAAATATTTATATTTAAGACATACCTATTGAAGAAAAATACATTGATGTATTTCCAAAGGATTTACCTATTCATCCTCTAGAGCGGG
The DNA here is from genome assembly GCA_963277665.1 of Viscum album. NCBI lineage: Eukaryota > Viridiplantae > Streptophyta > Magnoliopsida > Santalales > Viscaceae > Viscum > Viscum album. Next base: position 2,122,061,539 of record OY728141.1, on the reverse strand, counting down.
GAGTTAAGTTTTCTATTGAATTGGTCTCAAATAAAACTCCAATATCAAATAATCTTTATAGAATGGAAACTATGAAATTAGTTGTGTTGAATAAACAACTAGAAGAATTGAGTAGTAATGGATTTATTCTCCCTAATGTTTCTGCAGAGGAATCCCATGTTATATTTTTCAAGAATAATGTTGGATCCATGATGTTGTGCATTGACTATAGAGAAATTAATGTTATTATAATAAATAAAAAATATCCTCTGTCTCACATTTATGATTTGTTTGATCAAATTCATGGAGCCCAATATTTTTATAAGCTTTACCTTTGATCTGGTTATCATCAATTGCATGTGAGGAAAGTAAATTTTTTAAAGAAATCATTTCAAACCATGTATGGAAATTATGAGTTTATAGTAATGTTGTTTGGACTGACTAATGCACCCTCTATTTTCAGGGATCGAATGAATAGTGTTTCCAAGGAATATATTTATGTATTTGTTTCGGTATTTATTGAAAATATCTTGGTTTACTCTAGAAGATATAGAGACCATGATGATCACTTATTGATTGTTATGTAGACTCCTAGAAGAAATTAATTATATGGGAATTTTACCAAGTGTGAATTTTTAATTTAATTAGTTTCCTTTCTTGGCCATGTTTTTTGTCAGGATGGAATCTTAATTGATCCTACAAAGACAAAGGTTGTTCAGGAACGGCCTACACCAATGAACATAACATAGGTACATAGTTTCATTGGTTTAGCATGTTACTATCGACATTTTATTTTGAATTTTTTCCAATTAGCTAACCCATTAACCAAGCTTAATCGTAAAGAGGTTAAGTTCATATGGACAAAATAATTTGAAGAATGTTTTAAAGATTTGAATTGGATATTAGCGATTTCTTTGATACTGAATTTACCATCGAGAAATGGTGGGTTTAATATTTATAGTGATGCGTCAAAAATGGACTCAGTTGTGTCCTTATTTGGAATGATAGGATTATTTCCTATGCATTAAGGTAGTTATATACTCGTGACAAGAACTATACAACTCATGATCTTGAGTAAGCAGCAGTAATCGTTTCTATAAAGATATGGAGACACTATCTATATGGTGAAAGATACAAGATATATACAGATAGAAATTGTTTGAAATATATATTATCATAGAAAGAACTCCACATGAGGCAAATGATATGGCTCAAACTACTCAAGGATTATTATTTTTCAATACACTACCTCCTAGGGAATGAAAATAAGGTAAAAGATGCATTGAGTTGGGAGAATCACAGATTTTTGAACAAAAAGGTGATTGATAATAATCATGTGTATATAGATCTAGAAATGATGGATATGGTAATTATCATAGAAGGTGATACATAATTACTTTTTCAATTGGTTTCCCAACCATATTTATTAGAAATCATTAAATGTTCTTAATCTAATGATGAGAATATTCAAAAAAAAATTAAAGTTTTGAATGATGGGAAGTTGAAAGACCTTGTGTTTGTGGATGGTATTCTGAAATTTGGGAATATACCTTATGTTTCCTCTATAACTGAGCTAAAAAGGGATTTATTATATGATGCCCATATTTCGAATTTTTTTATACAACCTGGTAGCACTAAGATATATAGAGATTTGAAGGAACATTTTTGGTGGGATAACATGAAGTGGAAAATTGATGATTATGTATGAATTTGTTTATTATATCCACAAGTAAAGGATGAAAGGCAACATCCTAGAAGAGTCATGAAATCTATACCTATTCTTACTGAGAAATGGGATGATATCACCATATATTATTTCATTGTATTACCAGAAATTCCAAGAAAAAAGGATGCAATATGGTTAATTGTTGATTGACATACCAAATCTACACATTTCTTCACTATAAGGAAGGATTTTACACTAGATTGCCTTTCAAGAATCTATATCAATGAAGTTTTAATACATTATGGAGAACTTCTCTCAAATTTTTCTGATCATGATCCATGATTTACATCAAAATTCAACAAAATTATTTATAAATAATTGGATAATGAGCTTTATTTGAGTACTACTTATCACCATCAAAATGGTGGGCAGTTAGAAATGACGATCCAAACATTAGAAGAAATTTTAAGATCAAGCTCACTTTACTTTAAAGGTATTTGGGATCAGTATTTTCCTTTGGTATAGTTTTATTACAATAATATTTTACCATTATAGTATTTAAATGGAACCATATGAAGTATTATAAGTAAATAGATGTCATACACCTACATGTTGGGTTGAATTTTCTGAAAGGAAGCATGTAGAACCAAAGCTTGATGAGTAAACAATAGAAACGGTAGATACTATTCAAACGCATATCAAAGCAGCTGTAACGCCCCGACCCCAGCTACCCAGAGTCGGTGCATTACTTCGTAACATTGTCATGATCACAAAAGATTAAGTCTCAAAAGACCGATTAGTTTAGTAGCCTTGGAAACACTAGATACATTCATAAATGTTACATTACATCATAAGGTGAAAAACTACAATAAAAAAGTATTCATAGTCCACACTCATGTCCTCTTCTGACTTTCCCTGCAGGTCATTCATAAAATACTTCTTCACGTCCTGGAAAATATTAAAACATTTAAAGGGGTGAGCTCAGATGCTCAGTAAGGATAACAATATTGCGGAAGATTTCATAAATAAACATAAACATTTAAGGCAATGTATAACTAAAACAAAAGCCTTTTAAACTTGAACATCAACATAATATGGAAAATGTAAAATGATATAATGCCATTTACTTCTTCACATGTATATTCTACTAGTCGAATAATCATATGCAATATCAATAACCACTTTCATAATGATGGAATGCATAATTCCAGACATTCTGAAACATTTTGTCAAGGCCTCGGCCAAGACGTCTAAAATGATTAAGGCCTCGGCCAAAACCATAAATCAAATTGGGAAAGGGCCTCGGCCAATTCCACATCTAGTTGTCTCATGAGACCTACCGATGCATCGAGGAGCTATAGCGGGCTCCACCCGTCACTTATTAAGTCCAATGCATTCCTCATATGAATAGGTTTAAACATATCATAAACCATAACATAATCGTATCACATAAAACATGCATAAAGGAAACATAACATTTCCACATTTCAATCACAAGATATCAATATAGAACATTTATATAATAAATACGCTTTCAAAACCATTTTCAATACCAAAATAAAAGAAACTTAAAACTTTGTATTTATTTTTCATTAAAAAAATGATGGCTTGTAGAGGAAGCTGAAACTCAAATAATAGTCACGGCAGCGGAGAAGTCATTTTCGCCGCATAAGTATAGAAAGAAAAACATTCCCTTTTTTTCGTTTAGTAAAACGCTTCGTATAAAAAGGATTCCTTTTGAATAAACGTAAAAGTCAAAGGGGTTTATACACCGTATAAAAGAAAGTTGTGTATAAAACCAAATATGCCTCAATGAAAGGAGATTGAGATGAAGTCCTTAAAAAGATCATTTTAAAAATAAAATAGATCTATTATGTGTATTCACTATAGTTACACATAAAAAAGTAAAAAATACAAAATAATACATAATAATATCATTACATAATTTGAAAGTAGGAGATTAACCCAAAGAATGGAAGTTGGGTTAAGAAGTTCCCTTACCTCGTGTCTGAATTGACTCAACTGTTCTTTAACCTCCTGAATAATAAACTAGAGTTAATATATACCTTATTAAGAACCATTTTCAATTTCATTATCTTTTTTATATCACTTATTACAATGATATGAACATTATGTAATTATTTAAGTTAATAACGGTCGTTTTGTCGATCTTTGGTACTTGAGTCAACAATAAACTTCTTATAATTACAAGTTGTTTATGTGGTAGAATATCCATTATCTCCAGAATTATATTCATTATTTAGATGTCATATATATCATATATATCCAGTATATACATTCATTTATAATATTACGTAACATTTAGAGGTAAGAAATGAAATGCACCTTTCATGGAGACGGTAAGCCGTACGTACGCATGAACGCTACTTTCATTTATATTTCATATTTAATGGAATGAAATCATAATGATATAAATGTATAATATAATTACAGTATAATATAGTGTATAATACCATTTACTCCATCCTTTATACATCCCACATATGGAATTAACGATTCAAATCACTTTGAGGGGGCGGTAGTCCGCACTTCCTAAAATGAAATTATCGCGTTTACGCATAATGGAAATCATAAAGTATGCCATAAATGAGAAATACAGAAGCATAAGTAAAAAATAAACATATTATATATCATATATAAATATAGTTACATCTTAATGGCCACTTTTGAAGGTGTTATATGAGTGTTGAACAATCATCGTTTCGTGAGGCAGAAATTCGCCATCCACAGAAACCGTATGTTCTTTAACCATTAGATGTAGGTGTGTGTAAGTGTAGCTCGAATACTTCTTATAACAACATCCTAGTATATTGAGGATACTGGTTTTGTTACAAAATAAATGAATAAAAAGAGTTTAGGGGGTTGGAGAATAAAAATAAAACAAAACAACATTAGAGAAGACATTACCTCAAAATCGGGTAACTCTTTTTGATTTGAGCCAAAGGATTCCTTGGGAAGATTTCTGCACAAAGTGAGGCTTCTAGGAGTAATATGGGGAAGTTGGGAGAGTATTTGGGCAGAGTTTGGCCGAGCCAAATGGCTTGAAAGTGTGAATGTGGTGGTAGAGGTGGGGGCCTTTTATAAGAGGAGAGGAGGGGCACTCTTAGAAAGTAAGGAAATTTTACATTATTATACAATGCTTTTCGGATTATAAAGGTCCCAAACTTATATAATTCGTGGCTAAGGTGATAAGGGTTCGCAATCTACCCATCCAATAGTCTTTGGACAAGTGTAAGCCTTGGATTGTACATTATCTTTTCAATTTATTAAAATCGTTAAATAATGAGGTCATCGCTGCATCATAATGATGTCATAAATAATTTAATTTATTTAATGTCTAAAAATTATAAAAAAAATACTATGATGTAGGAAATCTTTTTAGATTTCCAATTACTATTTATAGTCAAAAATATGACTTGTATAACCCCATGTAAAAATTGTTTTAGTAAAACATTTCATTTTTGTGTCCTTTTTTACTTTAACATTATGTAAAAGGTATTTATATCATTTTCCAAATAAAGTGGCTCCATGGGGTCCCCAAGTTGACCTATGGATTGTCTTGGTCGTCCATGGCACATAAAATGAGGGTAGGACATGTTTCAAGCTCATCTCATATTATTAAAACATTATTTTTACCTTAAACTACACTAATTACCTCTAATCACGATTAAGAACTTAAAAGTTACTATTCACCAAAAATTATTTTAATCTCATTGAACCACATTTTACTTCTTAATGACAACCATGTATGTCGGATTTTTGAAATTCAAAAAACAGAAGTGGTAAAATTTTATTTAAACGAAAAATCAGTTTTTATAAGTACCACTTAGTGGTTTCACTATTCATCAAAAATTGAAGTTTTTCAGAACAATGCCAAAATTTCACCCTAAGCTATAATTGATATTCTGAATTCAAAAATGATTTCTATTTTAAAAAACTCCAAATATATAAGTTTCATTAATTAATTTTATAATTAATTCCCGCTGTCACAACAAATAGCGTGTTTTTAAGAAACAATTTATATCAAAAGATTGACAATTGTTTATGTCCAATTTCAAAGTGAAATTAATTCTAATGATCACCATTGGATAAAATGGTAAAAATATATTCCAATTAAACTCTAAAACAACTCAATAGTATATTTTATCACTATAAATTATTTTGATTAAAAAATTTGTTTTTAAGTATTTTTCACTATTCATAAAATATGGAAGTTCTCAGAAAATTACAAAAAATTTAACATAGGATAATTTCGATATTACGAATACAAAAATGAAGTCCATTTTGAAATATAAAATTTCTATAATTTTAAAAAGTGGGTATTACAATTCATAACAGCTACTTTGATTAGTCGCGGTGTGTTAGAACTCGAAGTTTTGTACAATGCAAGCTATTACATTATTGAATGAGAAGTGTATCGTGGAAGATCGGGGTCTTACATTCTCCCCTCCTTCAATAAATTGCGTCCTCGCAATTTGAAATTTTTCTTTGAAAATAAAAGGTTGAAAATTGAAAATACCTTTGTGGAAAACCCACATCGGAAAGAAGGTTAATAAATATATAGCATTAAAAGAAAGCAAGATAAGTACAAAGGTCACCTGAGATAGCCCATTCTAGGATTATATGAAAATATGGATATGGAGGAGAAACAAACCTTCAAGGTCTAATGGATAGTTATAGAAAACAGGATTAGGAGAAAGTTTAACTACAAGAAAATCACAAACTTGTGATTGGTTAAACGATCATTGAATCCCCAGTTGGAAAAGTTAACCAGCAACGTTTTTGATTTAAGTTACCTTTTATAAAGTTAAAGAATTTATTTAGGATATTTACTAAGAACGTAAGGGAATATACATACTTGTCATGTAGACTTTCATTCTTTAATAAATTTTTACCAAAAACCCATCTTTCGCTCTAAAAAGTAATAGAACTCAAAAATATTCTATTTATCCTAATTGTATAAGGTTCCAAATATTAACACATACCATTTAGATTAGAAAAACTATTTTGTAATAACCAGGGACTTCACGTAGTCCAGTGGTAGGCAATTAATCCCAATCGCACTATGGTTGTGGGTTCGATTCCCACAGCTTTGTCCGACGCGATGGGTTGTCACTCGGTCTGCGTGTTGTCCTTTTTATAACTATCCAATAATAACCTTAACAATAGTATCCAATATAATCCATTCCAATATTTATAGTTTATCCAAAATACTTCTGTCCAACTCACAGTCCAGATTTTATGAGGAAGGTAAACATAATGAAGCTCCTTTTTTTTGCGTAACAACATGTGAACACCTTCATCATGTATTATTTTAAAACACTGCAACATACTGAATTACCATAAATCCTTATTGATTACATTCATGATCCCTTATTCCTTATAGAAAACTAGATATACTCCTTCTATCCAAAAATGTATACAAATCATTAATCAGTTTCAAGGATGTTAAGAATATCCAACATAATTTATCCGAATCAATCATGTCTTATTACAAAATCACTATCTCGGTATCAGAACCATATTATGGTTTATCTTCCTCTCAACCATATATTTTCCAAAAATTTAACCTACTGTGGAGTCACTTTTCTTGGTTCCACACAATCTCAAGTCCTAGATGAAATAGTACTGCAGTACAATCCTTATATACTCCATAATTATTATAACCAATACATCATTGATACAACACTCAAATTACAAAGTTATTTAATAACAACATAAGAACTCTAATCATTCCTCCTCATCTGTGGTAGTATCATAACTTGATTATTATCTAATAACATCATTTGGGGCATACTCTGATGGTTTGAACATTGGTTTGCGTAGTGTCCCCACTCCTTGCAGATGAAGCATTGTACATTTGAAACCTTTTTCTTACCCTTGCAGTCACGCACTTGGTGTCCTTTTTCTCCACACTTATAACAAACTCCCATTCCCTTCAGGCAAATTCCAAGGTGTTCCTTCCCACAGTTATCACATATTGGAAAATTCTTCTTTTCCCTCGTCCCTTTATCCATTATTCTCTCTTCTATCCTTTTCTTCTCTTTCATACCTTCAAATCCATAAGACTCAGAGAATTCTCTACTTATCTTATTAACACATGATACTATTTCTTCATATGTTGATAACACATGGGAGAATATTTCCCTTCTAAATGTTGGCTTAATACCATGAAAGATACGATCTTTCTTACTCTTTAGATCATACGTATTGCTAGAGTTCACATTCCTTCTACTGGGTGCCATTTCTATACAATGGCATAAACTAGATTAGTTTATGAATCAAAATAGATAATTCCATACCTATAAAATACTTAACATAAATTGAACTATTTATGGATATAATCCATAATCATAAAAAGGTTTTCTTTAAGGATTTATATACTCATAAACCCTACATAATGGTTTGTAAAGAAATGAGAATTATCCTGAGCAAATCCCCCGGGAGTATCGTAACCAAGAGTGTAGCAAGGCCCGTTGTCGTGCACCAGTTCCCGTTTGAGTCTAGCTCAAAGCGGTGTTTTCGAGTTTTACCCCTAGGTACATCTGTGCCAGAGCCGCCTCTACCTGCTCGTATCCATACAGGGATGTATTGCTCGGAAAACTCACAACATCTCTATAATACCAAAATTCTAAGAATCTCTTCTATACTATTCCTCAAAGCCTATCTTTGGTCTATGTGATCTAATCAGAGTTTATCTAAATCTAGCTTCCAAGGTTAGTACTAAACTGCCTCTGATACCAACTGTATCGCCCCGACCCCAGCTACCCAGATTCGGTGCATTACTTCGTAACATTGGCATGATCACAAAAGATCAAGTCTTGAAAGATAGATTAGTTTAGTAGCCTTGGAAACACTAGATACATTCATAAATGTTACATTACATCATAAGGTGAAAAACTACAATAACAAAGTCTTCATAGTCCACACTCATATCCTCTTCTGACTATCCCTGCAGGTCATTCATAAAATACTTCTTCACATCCTGGAAAATATTAAAACATTGAAAGGGGTGAGCTCAGATGCTCAGTAAGGATAAAAATATTGCGGAAGCTTTCATAAATAAACATAAACATTTAAGGCAATGTATAACTAAAACAAAAGCCTTTTAAACTTGAACATCAACATAATATGGAAAAAGTAAAATGAGATAATTCCATTTACTTCTTCACATGGATATTATACTGGTCGAATAATCACATGCAATATCAATAACCACTTTCATAATGATGGAATGCATAATGCCAGACATTCTGAAACATTTTGTCAAGGCCTCGGCCAAGACGTCTAAAATGATTAAGGCCTCGGCCAAAACCATAAATCAAATTGGGAAAGGGCCTCGGCCAATTCCACGTCTAGTTGTCTCATGAGACCTACCGATGCATCGATGAGCTATAGCGGGCTCCACCTGTCACTTATTAAGTCCAATTCATTCCTCATATGAATAGGTTTAAACATATCATAAACCATACCATAATCGTATCACATAAAACATGAATAAAGTAAACATAACATTTCCACATTTCAATCACAAGATATCAATAAAGAACATTGATATAATAAATACGCTTTCAAAACCATTTTCAATACCAAAATAAAAGAAAGTTAAAACTTTGTATTTATTTTTCATTAAAAAAAATGATGGCTTGTAGAGGAAGCTGAAACTCAAATAATAGTCACGGCGGCGGAGAAGTCGTTGTCGCCGCATAAGTACGGAAAGAAAAACATTCCCTTTTTTCGTTTAGTAAAACGCTTCATATAAAAAATATTCCTTTTGAATAAACGTAAAAGTCAAAGGGGTTTATACACCGTATAAAAGAAAGTTGTGTATAAAACCAAATATGCCTCAATGAAAGGAGATTGAGATGAAGTCCGTAAAAAGATAATTTTTAAAATAAAATAGATCTATTATGTGTATTCACTATAGGTACACATAAAGAAAGTAAAAAATACAAAATAATACATAATTATATCATGACATAATTTGAAAGTAGGAGATTAACCCAAAGAATGGAAGTTGGGTTAAGAAGTTCCCTTACCTCGTGTCTGACTTGACTCAACTGTTCTTTAACCTCCTGAATAATAAAATAGAGTTAATATATACCTTATTAAGAACCATTTTAAATTTTATTATCCTTTTTATATAACTTATTACAATCATATGAACATTATGTAATTATTTAAGTTAATAACGGTCGTTTTGTCGATCTTTGGTACTTGAGTCAACAATAAACTTCTTATAATTACAAGTTGTTTATGTGGTAGAATATCCATTATCTCAAGAATTATATTCATTATTTAGATGTAATATATATCATATATATCCAGTATATACATTCATTTATAATATTACGTAACATTTAGAGGTAAGAAATGAAATGCACCGTTCATGGAGACGGTAAGCCGTACGTACGCATGAACGCTACTTTCATTTCTATTTCGTATTTAATGGAATGAAATCATAATGATATAAATGTATAATATAATTCCAGTATAATATATTGTATAATACCATTTACTCCATCCTTTATACATCCCACATATGGCATTAACGATTCAAATCACTTTGAGGGGGCGGTAGTCCGCACTTCCTAAAATGAAATTATCGCGTTTACCCATAATGGAAATCATAAATTATGCCATAAATGAGAAATTCATAAGCATAAGTAAAAAATAAACATATTATATATCATATATAAATATAGTGACATCTTAATGGCCACTTTTGAAGGTGTTATATGAGTGTTGAACAATCATCGTTTCGTGAGGCATAAATTCGCCATCCACAGAAACTGTATGTTCTTTAACCATTAGATGTAGGTGTGTGTATGTGTATCTATAATACTTCTTATAAAAACATCCTAGTATATTGAGGATACTGGTTTTGTTACAAAATAAATGAATAAAAAGAGTTTATTGGGTTGGAGAAGAAAAATAAAACAAAACAACATTAGAGAAGACATTACCTCAAAATCGGGTAACTCTTTTTGATTTGAGCCAAAGGCTTCCTTGGGAAGAGTTCTACCCAAAGTGATGCTTCTACGAGTAATAGGGGGAAGTTGGGAGAGTATTTGGGCAGAGTTTGGCCAAGCCAAATGGCTTGAAAGTGTGAATGTGGTGGTAGAGGTGGGGGCCTTTTATAAGAGGAGAGGAGGGGCACTATTGGAAAGTAAGGAAAGTTTACATTATTATACAATGATTTTCGGATTCTAAAGGTCCCACACTTATATAATTCGTGGATAAGGTGATAAGGGTTCTCAATATACCCATACAATAGTCTTTGGACAAGTTTAAGCCTTAGATTGTACATTATCTTTTCATTTTATTAAAATCGTTAAATAATGAGGTCATCGCTGCATCATAATTATGTCATAAATAATTTAATTTATTTAATGTCTAAAAATTATAAAAAAAATACTATGATGTAGGAAATCTTTTTAGCTTTCCAATTATTATTTATAGTCAAAAATATGACTTGTATTACCCCATGTAAAAATTGTTTTAGTAAAACATTTCATTTTTGTGTCATTTTTTACTTTAACATTAAGTAAAAGGTATTTATGTCATTTTCCAACTAAAGTGGCTCCATGGGGTCCCCAAGTTGACCCATGGATTTTCTTGGTCGGCCATGGCACATCCAATGAGGGTAGGACATGTGTCAAGCTCATCTCATATTATTAAAACATTATTTTTACCTTAAACTACAATAATTACCTCTAATCACGATTAAGAACTTAAAAGTTACTATTCTCCAAAAATTATTTTAATCTCATTGAACCACATTTTACTTCTTAATGACAACCATGTATGTCGGATTTTTGAAATTCAAAACAGGGAAGTGGTAAAATTTCATTTAAATGAAAAATCAGTTTTTATAAGTACCACTTAGTGGTTTCACTATTCATCAAAAATTGAAGTTTTTCAGAACAATGCCAAAATTTCACCCTAAGATATAATTGATATTTCGAATTCAAAAATGATGTCTATTTTAAAAAATTCCAAATATATAAGTTCCATTAATTAATTTTATAATTAATTCCCACTGTCAGAACAAATAGCGTGTTTTAAAGAAACAATTTATATTAAAAGATTGACAATTGTTTATGTCCAATTTCAAAGTGAAATTAATTCTAATGACCACCATTGGATAAAATGGTAAAAATATATTCTAATTATACTCTAAAACAACTCAATAGTATAGTTTATCAATATAAATTATTTTGATTAAAAAAGTTCTTTTTAAGTATTTTTCACTATTCATAAAAAATGGAAGTTCTCAGAAAATTACAAAAAATTTAACATAGGATAATTTCGATATTACGAATAAAAAAATGAAGTCCATTTTGAAATATAAAATTTCTATAATTTTAAAAAGTGGGTATTACTATTCATAACAGCTACTTTGATTAGTCGCGGTGTGTTAGAACTCAAAGTTTTGTACAATGCAAGCTATTGCATTATTGAATGAGAAGTGTATCGTGGAAGCTCGGGGTGTTACAGCAACTCAAAGTAGGAAAAATTTCAGTTTTTATAATCGAATGAAGGATTTGGAATTTAAAGTGGGAGATCATGTTTTCTTGAAATTACCTCCATTGAAGGGTGTTATAATATTTTTGAAGAAAGGGAACCTAATCCCTAGGTACATTAGACCTTTTGAAATCCTAGAGAGAATTGGATTAAGGGTTTATCATTGAGAGATTCCACAAAGCCTTTTTAAAGTACACAATGTGTTCCAAATCTCTTTGTTAATGAAGTAGACTCCAAAACCCATGCTTGTCCTCACTACTGAAGGAATAGAATGGGATCTTGAATTATCTTATTGTGAAGAGCCTATTAGGATTCTGGACACTAAAGAATAGGTGTTGAGGAATCAGATGACTCGAATGGTAAAGTTACTTTAGAAATACCATAAAATTGAAGAGGCAATGTGGGGGCCTATGGAGCTTATTATGAATAACTACACAAATCTTTTTATGGGGTAATAATCTGGAATTTCAATGAAAAATTGTTTGTAAGAAGGGACTATATAACAACCCAGATATCTATCAATGAAATTTTCCTTCTTTAAAATATTTTATATAGATTCACATAGATAACACAGTTCAAACATTATAAATAAAAATGAATAAAATATGAGGTATTTCTCTAATTTAAGGATCCTATATCGATTAAATAGTAGCTTGACCTTAGGAATAGTAATATGACCCTTATGAATATTAAATCATCCAAATGAATAGTAATCTCACCCATGAAAGTATAAATAAAATTTAGGCCTATTATAAATGAAAGTATTATATAATTATATCATAGTATAAGTAAATAAATATTTTAAAATTATTAATTACCAATTGGTATTTTTGTAAGTCATAAATATTTAATTATAATCTTATAATTAAATTAATTATTTAAAAGAAAATATATTTTCTTAAAATACATTATTAAATTAAATTTTTTTCTCTTATGATTTTAACATAGTTTTATAAGACCTTAGTTAATTTCTCAAAGTGTCATAAAATCAGTTATAATTTTAAAATATGTATTTTTTGTAAATAATGATTTCCATTAAAAATTAAATTTATCATATATAGAAAAAAAATTAAAAAAATAGAGTTCATTTTTTAATTCTAAAAGTTGAAAATGGTTATGGTTATTTTTTGGGTTTTTTCTAAAATACTTGAATTTTTGCTGAATGGTAAAATATGAAAATTTATGGTAAATGTTAAATACATGAATTATTTAGTCATTGGTGATTTATGAATGATTTATTACAATAATAGATAACTATAATGAATTATTTTAATATATTTCATGATAATTCTCAACGTATTCATAGTCTTGAGCTAAAAAATAAAAAACAAACAAATAAAATATTCAAAAAAACACCCCTCTTATCCACTATAAATACCACCCCTCACTACCTCTTCTCCTCACACCATCCAGTCCCTCATAATTCTATAAATTATTCCCGATACTCTTCCCAAGTACCTGAACCATGTAAAATATCTCTTTTTCATATAAAAGTACCCAAAATAATATCCATAAAGCGGTTCTTATGTAAAATAATTCAAGAGGTAAAAATCATATTTCTTTTATATTATTTTCTTTTCAATTTATTTTATTTCCTTATCCTTCCCTCACCCACCCTATCAAAATAGATATGATAACTCCAATATCATTTATATACCATAATTATATCATGTTAATGTAGAATCCATCATCAAACCCCTTTCTATCTCTCTCACTCTTATTCTATAAATGAAATATCGCATGTGATGTGTCAATTCAACAATATCTTGGATGATGCATTTAAATTTTTAATTAAATACTTCAAGGATGTTCATAAAACAATTTAAATGGTTAAAAAATATTGTAAAATTTATAATAAAACCCTATTTATGTTCTTAAGGTAACATATTTACATAAAACTAAACGATGAAACAAAATGAGTTCGTTGTGATCTAAAACCACTAAAATTAATCTAAAATGATTATCATTCACATGTTATCTAATGATTCGTACTCGTATCAGGGAATAAAAAAATATAAAAATAATGTTAAAAATTATTTATTTTCATTAATAAAATATAATTGCAATTCAATATAATTATACACAATTTATATAGCTTTCATTATTTAGAAACATGTGAACCAATCTTGAAAACCAAACTCTATAACTCATCAATAAGGTCATAAATAAATTTAATAAAACTATAATTAATGAAATACTTATATAAAAGGTTTTTGAATCATTTAATTAATATATTTAATTTTATTACCCATGACATTAAGTTCAAGTGCATAACACATTCAGATATAAGGTAAGGGTTTTCTTCTCGAACCACCATTTTCATTCAGGTTATGCTATATCCCTATATACACCAACATATTTATTCATTATTTTTATATAAATATTATAAATTATGTTTATATGTCATAAAAATAGCTATCTGTATCATTTCATATTTCTCTTATGGGGTGATTCATGTTTTATAAGGTTCCCTTCTCAATTATAACCAATACGCAAGCCCTATTAAATGGAACATCCTGATTTCTTACCCATTTTCATATATCATAAATTATATGTTTACGACTCCATTATTTTTTTTAACTCACTAATTTTTTCATGAAAATCCATATTTTTTCATTTTGGGTTTTATACGAACAATTTTGACAAATAAAAATAAATTTTCTAAAATAACTTTTCTTTGGAAATTAAAAGGGGTATTTCTCACAGACAATTATCAATATTTTTATTAGATAATTTTTATTTATTTCAACAACTATATTGGATCTTATAATTTATTGATATTAATCCATTATTTTTATCATACACCATATTTTTTTAAATGTTTTAGGATCATTTTGATCATGGATGTGCTATTTTGATACCATTAACCATACTACTCAGAATGGTTAGTGATTTTGTTTAAAAATTGGATAATGTTATTTAAATTTCATATGTATATGTTATTTATGTTTATCCACACTAATATGTGGATTTAATTAGACTTATTAAGTGATGTTTGGGGCTGTTATATCCCCATGATGCATCTATAGGTCTCATGAGACAATCTAGAATGGGATTTTACCCATTATGTGTGGTGTCTTGGCAGTGGCCTTGATGGTAAGTTTATGATGTATGGAATTATCCATTACATCATTATGATAATAGTAATTGATATTCCATATGATTATTATACTAGTATAATATCCATGGTTATGTTTTTTTATGGAATTATTTAAACATCTTTTATTCCTACTATTTTATGCTCAAGGATATGTTTTATTGACTTATGTTTTTAGTTATTCACCATGGCTTATTGTTTAGGTTTATGATAGATTACTCAGTATTGTCTAACCATACTGACCATCTAGGTTCACCGATTTATTATGTTTTATTTTTCACCAGGATGTGAAAATGTATATTATGAATGGATTATAGGGATAATCTAGGACTTTATGGGTGTTTCCTATAAATTTTCAATGTTGTTTTTTATTTTAAGATGTAATGTGAAATTCATGATTGTATTTTGCCTTCTAAAACTACTAAATGGTTCAGTCCTTTGGGATTTTAGTATTTTATCTATGATAATTTATTTATATAAGACACCAACTCTGGGATACTAGGGTTTAGGTCTATACTCAAGACAGTCCAAATGAATCTCATCTTAAATATATTAAGTGAAGTTTTTATTATCTTAAGGAAACTATGGATTTTGGATTATTATATTCTTCTACAAAAGATTTTGATTTGAAATGTTTTATAGATTCTTATTTGGTTGATCTAAAATGGATAAGAAAAGTACATCTTAAACATTTTATTTATTAGGATATTCTTTAGTTTCTTGGTCCTGTAAGAAACAAAACTCAGTAGCACTATCCACTTCTGAAGATGAATATGCGGTAGTTGAAAGAATTTTTTCCCAAGTGTTATTGATTAAACACACACTCACTCACTATAGAATGAGTTTTACAAGAACCCAAATACTTTTTGACAACATAAATGACATTGGCCTAAATAAAAACTCAAAAAATCACTCATGTTCTAAGAACATAAACATAATAAACCATTTCCTTTGGGATCAGAGACATAAAATAGATATGATTTTACAATTCATCAGAATGAAATAAAAAAATTGTTGATATTTTCCATTAACCCCTTATTTCTGATAGTTTTTAGTACATCAAATATGACCTAAGAATAATCAATATCAAGTGATAATTCTTATCTACTAATATTTTACCAAACTTCATATATTAATGAACTCTTTCTCGAAGGGGGGTACATATGTTATGTAGGATTCAAAAAAAACCTTTTGTTTTCTTAGAGTGTTATAGTTTTCTAAAATTTTATCATAGTAACATTGTCAGACTCAAAATTCATTATAAACATTTTTAGACTCAAAATTAGTTAAAAGCATTATTAGACTCGGTAATTTTTATAAAATATTTCTAACTAAATTTTTCTACATATGCTAATGTCAAAATATATTAAAATTATTTTTTAAGTCAAAAAAATTTAAGACACAAAAAATACTTAAAAAAATTATGGAAAATAATTTTGTCATAAACTTTATCATAATCATAATTCTATACAAAAAAACAATAATAAAATGTTAATGATATCAATGAAACTTTTCTACTCTAAAATGAACTATTATATACTTTTAGTTTTTATACAAATCCATTGTTACAGTTTATAACTATTGTTGTAATTATGATTTTAGTTTTATTACATTGTTCTAAAACATAAATTTTTTCCAATTTGATTGATTTTTAATCTGATAAATTTTTTCTTAAAAAACACTTTACGAGTTCAAAATTATCTTTATAATATTTCTTCAATTAAATCATTATTGTAATATCAGAAGTGGTTTTTAATATCAATCATTGAAATAAATCTGGAAGATGAACAATCACCCCCACACTTATATAAAGGTGGTACACCTAATTTCCAACATTAGATTTCTAGATATATTTTCCTAAACTCTTTCCTCCTTTAAGTTCTCACTCCAATGTTTTTTCATTCATTCGATCAACTAGAACAAGTCTCAGTATGATGGACACAGTATAATTTTTGGAGAAATGCTAAGTGTTTAGAGAAAGACTAGTTAATATATCTTGGTATGAGATATATGAATGTAATATTAAAAATATCATTAGTTTTCAAGGTTGAGATAAACTTCTCATAAAAAACAATATAAGGGTTTTGACTTAAATTGTGCCAAAATTGTTAGATATTTTTATGTTTTAGTTCAGTTTCTATCAAACAATGATAAGTAAATAGTGGATTTTACTTTTTTTATGAAAAAAAAACCTAATTATCAAAAAATAGTAGATTATGTGGAAGTTCCTTTTTAAGGTGAATAATATCTTCCTTCACATAAGTTACCATATAGTCTTTGATGTTTTTCTAGGTTAAAAGATGAGTAATATTTGTTACCATCTAATGAGAAATTAAGGAAAGTTTCCCACCTATCACCAGATGCAAGAGTAGTTACATTATGTATATCGGGATATACCATACCAAGAAAGGGTGAAGAGGACACCCTAAAGAAATAAAATATATTTTTTTTGTATTTTTTTTATGAATATGAGGTAAATCAACCTGGTGAAGTTTTTTTTCATTTTGATGGAAGTGATTAAGAAGGCATCCATGAAGTAGAATATTTTGATGCTACCATACAATATTAACAAGATAATAGTAAATTGGATGAAAGTTTATAAAATAAAGAATCATTATTATCCTAATATGTAAAATATTTCAATGATCAATAAAGAAACAATATCAATAATTAATTTAGTCGTTGTCCTAAAGTTGATATAGTTTGTTGAAAAAGTTGACAGAGTTTCATCTAAAGCTTATCCTTCTTAAAACTTAGATGTTGTTAAAGAGAAAAGAAATTATGATTCTTCTCCTTTGAAATAACATAATAAATAGAATGAAATTGATGAGAAATAATTCAAATAATTCAAGGAACAAATTAAAAAGAAGAAACTAATGGATCTAGAATTTGGGCTTGGTAAGGGTGAATCCAAATATCTAAAGATCTTGATATTCGATGAGTTAAAAGAAGTTGAAAAAATAATGAAATATAAAAAGATTATATTATAGAAAAAAATAAAGAATTGGTATTGAATGATTTATGAAGTGATTCTAAAAATCTAATGCTATAAGTTTCACAATTATTTGTGATGCAGACAGCTCCTCAATTTGGAAAATTTCTCTATGCCAATCAATTGCATCATGATTCCACAATAAAATTATTTGAAACATCATTTTTTTCATAAATAATTCCATCAATTATAGATAATGTTAATGGAAAATAGTTTTTGATGAAATAACCCTTTTTTCTAGAAAAATTTTAGGATGTTGTTCAAAAGGATAATAAATAGGTTTATAAAAATGATACTAAAAGTTTTCTCTGGACTATGTGGTAATTAGAGAAAGAACTAGAGAAAAAATAATATGAGTAAGAATAAGAATAAGTATTATAAGAGAAATAATAAGAATATGAATAATAATAAGAATATTATGAATAATTAAATAGAAACTGATGAAGATAAAAATCCAAAGAAGATTTCATTAGAGTCATCATAATCATCAAATTCATTTCATTCTCAATCAGATAATGATAAACACTTAGAAGGTTCAGGGGAAGAAAAATCATCATCAAAATGGGATGAAAATTCATATTAAAAAGAATAATAAAATGTATCATCAAAATATGAGTAAGAAGATCAAAATTCCCTAAAAAATCTCAGGTATAAATATGAAACTGATAAGGAAGATGAAATTCTAAATGTTTCAGATAAGGAAATAGTTTCTCCGAAATGTAAAGAAAAAGTTAAGAATGGATTTTGGGGCTATAAAGATAGATAATTATCATGGTATTGAGGGATTCTAGGGTATTTCAAGATATTGATAGATCTTCCTATTTTGGTCATTCCTAGTAAGGAATGGAAGACCATATAGTAGGTATAAAATTGTGGATACTTTTAGTCAAGGTTTCAAAATACCATAACTTTTAAGGTTAAATACTAAATTCTTTTAAGATTGTAAGTAATTAATAATTTTATAATATTTAGTATTTATTGTTTATAAAAGTTTTACAGTCCATTTAGTATATAAATTATAAATTAAGTTTATAATTAACTTGAAAATATTAGTTTTATGATTGATTCTGACACCGATAAATAACACTCTTATAATTGGACAATTTCCATTTTTAATTCCAAGACTCGTATCATTGGAAAATATTAGAGTCTAACCATTTTTTACTAATTAGGTTTTGTGTTTTTGTTTTATTTTATGATTTTAAACATAAATTCAACCCCTATCATATCCATTGTAAACTCTTATGATCCAACAAATATGGTTTATATCTCAGAGAAGTAAAAGTGAGATGAGAAACCCTTATCTCAGGTTTGACTTCATTCATATGTTTCTGAAACATCTATATAATAAATATTTTTTTATTATAAATCTATCAATAATCTATAATCATATATATAATACCATATATTATTTACTTAAAGTCTGTTATCACCCTTTTATTAACAAATCTTTGATTTGATTACTATCTCGGGTGATAATTGTTACTTTTTTCTTGTATTTTTTAGTTTGGTTAATTTTTTTCATTTAATTTGATCATGGTTAAATAATATCCATAACTTCAAACATGATATAAATATCATATATATTTATTATATATTTATTTATATTAAACTATTAATTGTAGAGATAGAAAATGAATTACACTATTCATGGAGATGGTCGGCCATACATATGTATAAACGTTATTTCCATTTTCCTCAGCGGATGGAATGAAAGGAAAATAAATTTTCATTCATATTTATAGATTAATTATTTTTTAATATACATATTTTTTGTAAATAAAATACATCCTTATTATCTTCTATGTAAAAATTAAATGTAAAACATTTTATATTGCAACACGGAGGCGGTAGTCCACATGTACACACGAGCAACATTATTATTTTCCAATGGATTAGAAGGTAAGAAGATATAAGTGATATGATATTTCTATAACTATTGATAAATCATAAATATCACCTATTTTCCTTAATGTTAACTTTAATACCTCCCATATAAAGATTAAAAAAATGAATCACACCACTCTGCAAGGCATGGTACTATAAAACTAGCCTTTAACAACATTAAAATATTTATTTTTCAACATAAAAAACTACTGAATAACATATTGTGATTAAATGCCATAGGATTTTCTCAAAAACCTTAAATTGATGATAAAGGGGTCCATTATTTGTGCTTTTAGAAGGGTTGATAAAGGTTTCCTTTATCAGCACTTGTAGAAGCATTGATTAAGGAGGTCCTTTATCATTGAAAAAAACGTACGGATAAAGGGACCTTTCATTAGAGATTTTAAAAGTTCTTATAAAGGGGAATAATGAAATGTGTAGCTAAATTTATAGAACACTACAACACCAAAAATAACATCATAAATAGAAAAAATATAGATAATAAGTGAAATAAAATCTACAAAAAAAATAAAATAAAAACACTATATTATAGACATTTCAATCATTGGTTTTTACAATTACATGAGTAAGTTCATATTATCAGAAACCTTAAAAAACATCAATGTTCCTTTGTCTTGGCCCCAGACCCCACTCAGGATATTTTTGAACCAACCAAATCAGATCAATAAAATGAATTTTACAGTATTAGAAAACAATTTGTATGTCAGTATTACTATAAAGGAATAAATTAAATAGAAATTATTGATTTTAAACTACAATTTGAGTCATACCAGGAACATTGTGTATCAGATTGATTATTGGTTTATTTTGGAGAATTTCCCCATTTATTTTTCATCTTCAATAATTATATATTTTTAAATTAACTAAATAATTATAATATAAAAATGATATTGAAATTAATTAATTAACTGCATATAAAATTATGATTAAACAATCTAATATAATTTTGGTTTTTGGCGATGTCATAAATGTTTTAAATTAAAATGGAACTTATATATTGGAAACATGAACTTGGGGTCATACCGGTCACACCATGAATCATATTGATATTTGGTTGATTCCAAAATGTTCCAAATGATTTTTTGATTATTTTCCTAAAGTATTGAAATAATCTAAAAGTGTTTTCTTAGTTTTGATTATGTTACTTCTATTTTTTCAAAAAGTTCATTTTAAACTCGAAACATGCACTTTGAGTCTTACTGGTCACATCTTGTGTCATTTTTATATGAGAATAATTTCTACAAATCGAATATAACATATAAATATTTTTCCTAAATTATAAAGATAGTCTGAGAATGTTTTCTCAATTTTTCAGTGACTGGAACTTTTTGAACTAAAATGTCAATTTTAAATTGATAGTGGACACATTGAGTCATACCAGGAACACTCTATGTTTTATAGAGATTAATTTGATTCCTACATATCAAAAATTACTTATAGATTATTTTACAAAAGTATCAAAACAATCCAAAATAATTTTCTCAGTTTTGAGTATGTTAACTATCTTTCTTAATTAAATTAGTGACAATTTTAAAAAAAAGACACACATGGAGTCATAACGAACATACTGTATTTATAATTTAGGTGAGAATGATTTTTTCTTATGTGAAAAATGACTTATGTATCATTTTCATAATGTATCAAAAAAATCTAATTTTTTTATCGATTTTGAGTATGTTAATTATTTTTTTACTAAAATGTCATTTTCAATTGGAAACACACACTTTGAGCCATAAAATTCACATCTTGGGTCGTTTTGATGAGAGAATAATTAAAACCCATCAAAAGTGACTTATGAATTAGTTTCTCAAATTATCATGATGATTCGATAGTGTTTTCTCAGTTATCTGGGAGTGACACTTTTTGAACTAAAATTTCAATTTTAAACAAATGACATCCACTTTGTGTCATACCAAGAACATCGTGTAACTTATTGAGGTGAAGATGATTATTAAATATCAAAAATGACTTATGGACCATTTTAATTAATTATAAATATAGTATAGATGTGTTTTCTCATTTTTGATTGTGTCGGTTGTGTTTTTTAAAAAAAATAATGTCAATTTTAAATAAAAAGACACACTTGGAGTCATATCAATCACACAGTGCATCAGAATGATGTGAAGATGATTCTTACATGTCAGAAATGACTTATGTATTGTTTTACTAAAGTATCAAAACAATAATAATGTGTGTGCCCATTTTTGAGTATGTCACTTGTGTTTTTTACTAAATATTCATTTTTGAACTGGAAACATACACTTTGAGTCGTACTGGTCACATAATTTTTTATTTTAACTTGATACTTATTACTACACATTGAGAATGACTTATGAGTCGGTTTACTAAATTATAAAGGCAATCTGACTTCATTTAATTGGTTTTCAATGACAGTTTTCGAACAAAAATGTCAATTTTAAACTGATAACGGACACTTTGAGTCATATGTGGCACATCATGTATTAGATTGAGGTTTGGTTGATTCCTATACATAAAAAATGACTTATGGATCATCTTATAGAGTATAAAAACAATCTTAATGTGTTTTCTCAGTTTTTATTATGTCAGTTTCTTTTTTACTAAAATTAATGTTAATTTTAAATAATAAGACACACATTGAGTCATATCGGTCACACCGTGCGTCGGATTGAGGTGTTGTTAATTCCTACACATCACAATTTATTTATTGATCATTTTACTAAATTATAAAAATAATCCAAATGTGGTTTCATAGTTTTGAGTATGTCACTTGTTTTTTTACTAAAATTTCATTAAAAACTGAAAATATGCACTTTGAGTTATTCTGGTCACATCATGTTGTGTTTTGAAAATAGAATAATTCATAAACATCAAGAAAAACTTATGAATAATTTTTCAAAATTATTAAGACAATATGAGTTTTCATTATTGGTTTTTAGTGAGTGATATTTATTAAAATAAAATATCAATTTCAAACTGAAAAAAAAACACTTTGAGTCGTATGGGTCACACGGTGTATCAAATTGAGGTATGGATGATTTCTACATATAAAAAATGACTTATGAATCTTTTCTATAATGTATAAAAACAATAAAAATGATTTTTCTCTATTTTGAGTATGTCAGTTGTATTTGTTACTAAAAAATGTCAATTTTAAATAAAAAAGACACACTTAGAGTCATATTAGCCACACCATACATTTAATTGAGGTTTTTATTATTCCTAAACTTCACAAATGACTTATGAGTCGTTCTCCTAAATTATAAAAACAATCCAATATTTTTTTTCTCAGTTTTGAGTTGTGCCACGTTTTCCTTTTACTAAAATTTATTTTAAACTAGAAACACACACATTGAGTCATACCATCACAACATGTGTTGGTTTGATGTGAGAAAAATTCCTTAAAGTCACTAATTAATTATAAATCATTTTCCTAAATTATTAGGAAAATCCAAGCATGTTTCCTTAGTTTTCTTTGAGTAACACTTTTTGAACTAAAATTTCAATTTTAAACTTATAACGAACACGTTGAGTCATACTACAGGTACATAATATATCATATTGAGGTGAGGATGATTTATAAATTCCAAAAATGACTTATGGATCATTTTCCAAAATTATTAAAAAAATTATTTTTTTTTCTAAGTTTTGAGTATGTCAGCTATTTTTTTTAATAAAATTAATGTCTATTTTAATTAAATACACACTTGGAGTCATACCAGTCACACTAAGTCTCGGATTGAGGTGTATCTTATTTCTATAAATCCAAAATAAATTATGAATCATTTTCCAAAAGTATCAAAATAATAAAAATGAATTTTTTTGGTATTGATTATGTTACTTTTTTATCTAAAATGTCATTTTAATCTGGAAACACTAACATTGAGTCATACCGGTCACATCATATGTCAGTTTGATGTGATACTGATTATTACACATAAAAAATTACTTATGAATCATTTTCCTAAATTATAAATACAATATGACCATTTTTTCCAAGTTTTCAATGAGTTACACTTTCGGAAATAAAATTTCAATTTTAAACTTCTAACAAACTCTGAGTCATACTCGAAACAATATGTATCATAATAAGGTGAAACTAATTCCTAAAAATCATAAATGAATTTTCCATATTTTTTCAAAATTATAAAAAAAATAGAAATGGGTTTTATTGTTTTTGAGTATGTGTAACACCCCAAGATTTTATGAAAAATATTCTTTTTAATTTCATTAATGTCTTGTGTTGTACGCTACACCAAAAGGAGCTTTCACAACACTCATCCTTGACTTGCCTTGCATTACACGCAATCACGACCTTCCTCGATAGCGTGTGTAGTACGGAATAACGAGTTTCACTAAACAACAATATGCTATTAAAATATTATTAAAACTAGCTGTTATGAATAGTAATAACCACTTTTTGAAATTTTGTAAATTTTATTTTTCAAAATGGACTTAATTTTTGGATTCTAAATATCGAAATTAGCATAGGGTGAAATTTTGGTACTTTTCGGATAACTTTCATTTTCTGATGAATAGTGAAAATTACTAAATTTTAATTAAAAACGGCCTTTTTAATAGAAATAATTACTAGTGATAAATTATTAATTTGAGTGGATTTAAAGTATATTTAGAATATATTTTTACAATTTAATACAATGTTGGTTATTGGATTTAATTTCACATTTAAACCAGACATAAACAACTGTCAATCTTTTGATAGTTATTATCTCTTAAGAACACGCTATTTGTTTTGACGACGGGAATTAATTTTTAAATTAATTAATGCAACTAATATGATTTGAATTTGGTAAAATAGACATCATTTTTGAATTCATAATATCAAATATATCTTAGGCCTAATTTTTGGTATTTTTCTGGAAACTTTCATTTTTTGATGAATAGTTAAACCACTAAGTGGTAGTTAAAAAATGAATTTTTCATAAAACATAATTTTACCGCTTCTGTGAGTGGAATTTCAAAAATCCGAGAGACACAGTTGATGTCAGTAAGTAAAATGTGTTTCAATGAGATGAAAATAATTTTTGGTGAATAGTAACTTTTTACTTTTTTTACCACCGTTAAAAGTAAATAGGGTAATTAAGAGTAAAAATGATATTATTATTACCCTAAAACATGTTTTAATTATATTGGATAAGTTTAATTCGACCAAAAACAACCTTAGGAATAAAATATGACCATTTAGGCCCACTTGGATTAGATTAGGACATTTATTATTAATTTATTTAAAGAAGGGTTAAAATAGTTAAAATCAAAGTTTAATAAGTATATCATTTTTAATATAGGGTTATAAATAAGATAAATTAGACTAAAATTATTCATTATAAATCTAAAAATATTTCCTACATAATGATATTTTATTTTTAATTTTTATACTTTAAATAAGTTAATTTATTTATGATACAAAGATGATACTTTAATTATCTTATTAATGAAATATTGACATAATTGATGTTATAAATACCCAAATAAATGTAATTTGATACTTTTTATGAATTACACTAATTTTCTAGGTTAATATGACATGTTAGTATTAATTTAATTAACATTTATTGAACTAATCATTCTGTTATGATTTTTACAAAAAACAATTACTAAATAGTGTCAAAATTGACAAAAATAGTTTTTAAAAAAAATATTATATTATTAATTGTTATTTTATTCATAAAAATACAAGGTTCGGCCAAATGACTTAGATAAGGTTATATATATTAATAATAAACAACTTGGGGTTCTTTTGGCTTGTTATAGTAAGTTTATTAACCTTATAGTGTAAGAACACAAGAAGACACGGTAAAAGTAAAATTATTTAACATAATGTTAAATCTAACTGATAAGGTTAAAATAGGAACCTAAACTTGTCTAAATTATATTGTATGAGAGTATTCCAACCCATAACCACCTAAGATTCTAAATAAATCAATTTGGATCTATTTAAAACCCATTTTGGCTTTATAATAAAATAATAATTTTAGTTATTCCAAAGGTGCCCCTCTCCTCCCTTATAAAAGGGCACCTCCTCCTCCTCTTCCTACCACCACTTTGAGCCTTCAAGCTCGGCCAAACCCTGCCACTTTCTACTCTCCACTTACCTAGAGACATCCTAGAGGTTCTGGTTTTCTTAAAAGACCAATTTTAGTTCCCTAAAAGGAGGTCTCAAAGAAACACTTCAAAAAAGAGGTAATGTCCGTTACCGATTCTTCCATCTTTATTTCTTCTTCCACTTCTTCTTCTTATGTTTTTTCATTATGAAGTAATAACATCAGTATCACTCATATACTGATATGTTATTATAATTATTAAACAACCCTATTTCACCATCTATCCATCCTACAAAAAACTAAATCACCGCATGTGCGTACGTACGGAATACCGTCTCCACGCCGTGGTGTAATCTATTTTCCACCACCACCTTACTTGGATGGGTATAATGGTGTACATAATAACTATATATGATTATTGTAAAGTTATATTGATTCTGAAATAGTATACATACACTCCAATACAATTTCACGATCAGGAGAACGATATCATCGCTCGTGCATACGTACGGACTACCATCTCCACGACGCAATGAGATTCATTCTCCACGTTAACCATTCATGAATGATTATAAAGTATATATAATAATTAATCATGAAATATATGACATAATAATACTGTATTGATGTGTATATATATGTATGTCATCTACTTAATTCCATTCAACTCAATAAGGAAATGAAAACAACGTTCATGCGTACATACGGCCTACCATCTCCATGAACGGTGTATTTCTTTCCATTTACTGATCTATTATATATATGTATATTCTAAATATATATTATATATAAATCATGTTTTATATTCTAGAATTAATTAATCATGATCTAAGTAATCATATGAATAATTACAAGTCAAAACACGGATGACAAATGAAACGATTTTACCCAAAACGCTCTTTAACATGGAATTTACAATAGAACGGGTAATATAAAGTCGTAAGTGAACCATATATGATATCATAACAATGGGTATGATTCTAGAATAAGTCAATGACATTATTTAAATCATTATATAGGAGTTTTGGACACTTACGAAGCAAATCATACCAAAGGTAAGGGAAATATCACAATCTCATTTTTATCCGAGATTGTTTATACTTTGGAATTTACTGGGGTGTATTTTATCATCCACATACATGTTTCCTCAATATGTAATATTTATATCCTTATACAATAGTTTATATCAAATTTTACCCTTCGGTGAGTTTTTAGTAAAAGATATGAAAGGAATATTTTGTCGTTTTTCGTACGAGGTACTTTTTGACTTTTCTGAAAAAAGTACGAGAAGAATGTTTTTTTAACTTATACGGAATGAATGGATTTTTAAAAAATTATTTCCAAGAATCTTCCGTTACAAGTTTTTAATATTATTTTTAATCAAATTATTTTATTTTATAATTGTATGACATGTTATGAAAGGAAAAGTGTTTTTGAAGTGGAAAGGATATTTTCCTCAAGAATGGATTTCAAGTTTTTTATCAAAATTATTTTCCATCTAAGATAATATAGGGTTCTTTTTATATCCCTATTTTTACATTGATTTGATTATGTTATGATGGAATTATTTTTATGATGTCCTTTTATCTTATATGGATTATGTTATGATGGCATGATGTTTAAGATTCCCATTTTTATTACATGGGTTATGCAATGATGTATGAATTATGATTTTGTGGCACACATAAGAATGGTATCATTATGAGATGGGTGGGACCTATATCTCCCTCCAATGCATTGGGTAAAGATTTTATATCTCATGAGATAGACATGGCTGGAACGGTATGTTAAACCGGTTCAGTAAAACAGGACTGAAACGAGGTATGAACTCGGTTCAGAAATGGACTTTGTCCACTAAGATAGTCTTGGAAATGAGTCTTGACTAATAAGAAATTATTCTCTATGATTATGTGTGTATGCCACAAAGTTTCATGTTTTAAGTTATGATTATTGGGATTACATTTCACTACTATGATTTATCCCATGTTATGATATTATGATCTATTTTGCAGGTTAAAATTTCCAAAATGTTATGTTCTTATGAATGTGATGTGATTGATATTTCTTTTGTTTACCCTTACTGAGAATTTGAGCTCACCCTTTTATGTTTTCTTTTCCCCAGGATATAATGAATGGTTTTAGGTAATAAAAAAAAGGGAAGATCTTTATGGAATATGTTGAAGATCTTTCACCACGATTAGAAGGTTATATTCCGAGTTTCCAAAGACACTAAACTATTATGGTCCTTGTGTGCGTTTTTTTTGTAATGTACTAAGT
This sequence comes from Viscum album, assembly GCA_963277665.1. Classification (NCBI taxonomy): domain Eukaryota; kingdom Viridiplantae; phylum Streptophyta; class Magnoliopsida; order Santalales; family Viscaceae; genus Viscum; species Viscum album. The sequence goes on along the minus strand of OY728141.1, from coordinate 2,122,033,031 downwards.
ATTCCGCAAACGTAATGTAATTTCCAAGTACGTTAAGCTTCAGGTATTTACAGTTGGTATCAGAGGAAAGTTTTAGTCAACCTTTGGAAACTAGGATGCGAAAACATTAATGAGATCCCTAGAGATATTTCTAAGGTATGTCTAGGGATGTCCCTAAGGATAAGTATACGTATAGGATATAGTACTAGAACTATGGTAAAGATATTAGATTAATCCAAAGATGTTAGATATTGAAGTTACTCCCCCTTTATTATGATTTTTGCCTCTCACACTATTCTTTTTGGGTTTTAGAAAATGGATGGAAACAAGATGATTCACGATAATGGAGGATATGATGGACAACGGAATGATATTCTTCATGAGTAACCAAATGAAATGGTATTTGGAAGTCCAAACATCATTATTATGCCGAATCGGAAATCTCATAATATGATCAATAAAGTAAAATTTGGTAAGTTTCCTGACTCAGCTAATAAGAGAAAGATGGAGTTTCATGATGATCATAGAGGAAAGAAAGTTCAATTTCCCCTATGTAAATCCTGTGGGAAGAGGCATGAAGGAGAATGTTTCAAAGGAACTGGAAGATGCTTTGGGTGTGGAAAAGAAGGACACAAAGCTAGTAAGTGCAAAGGAAAAGGTTCAGTTAACACCAGGGATGAGGATAATGGTATTGCTACAACATCAACAATGGTTAAATTTTTTAAATATGGAATGTACGGGCATTATGCAAACCAATAACCTAAGGGAAAGTCTCATGAAGAGAATCAGTATGGTCGTATGGGTAGTATTTATGTTGATGATGATGAAGAGACTACAAATGATATGTGAGGTGAAAGAATTGTTGAATCTCGGTCAATGGTTTAAGAATGTAGTGGAATTGTTACATGTTTATCATGTGTAAATGTTTTATAAGTAATCTCATGGTACTATGGAATAAAGAGACATCTAAGGATTGTTACACTGTTGTCTTTCCTTGAGTTTTGAAAGTGTATGATTAATGGTACCAGTATCCATGAAAGGTTATTCAGATATTTTTGGAATGTAGATGATATGCGCATAATGAAGGGATAAGGAGAAAATGAAATGTTTGACAGTATTCATGAGCTCATGATTGATATAAGGACTACGTATATCATGGTTTGAGTATATAGAATTTTGAGGATTTTGGTATGTGGAAAGAGTTAAATTTTAACAACATTCATGTTTTCAATAAGGTTCAATGTGTATTCATTCTTCAAGAGAATACATGATTAAGGTATTCACATGATTATGGGGGATAAATGATGGCATTCACGTGATCATTTTCTTTATACTATGAGCTTGGACCGAAATATTTTAGATAAGCCTAAAGATTGGAATGTATTATGTTAGAAATAAGTTAGGATGGAACTTTTTTCAATATTATTGATGGGATGTTATAGAAATATAGTTTTAGAAAAAGGACAACCTGCAGGACGGACGACGACCCATCGCATCGGAAAAGGCTGTGGGAATCGAACCCACAACCGAAGTGTGACTGGCTTTTATCACCTACCACTGGCCTACAGGAAGTCCCTGTTTAGTAGAAACTAGTTTTATTATATTAAGCAGTATAATATAAGAAGTATAAGTCCATTTTAGGAACCATATATGATTAATCTCACTATATATGGACTTATGTATTTTTTTGATAACTTTTCTAACCTTTTGTTTGAGACAGATGGAATGACCCATCATTCTACCACATTATCTGCTAACACATCACGAATGACAAATTCAACTTCATTTCTTTAAGAGATGAAGTGGAAATTTTCCAAAGAACGACCAACGGTGAGACTATACCAAAATCACCAAAGTATTTCTTCTAATTCCAATTTCATCAACTTTAGGGAAATGATCTTGAAAACCAAAAATGTTGTCCTAGTGCTCTTATATCTGATAAATTAGATGATACCTTAGATCGTCACAAATTTATGGCTTTGTGATTGCTGGCTTTTCTATAGACGTGTTCTCTACCACTCTCCACCAGAACATGATGGTTAGATTTCTCTTCCATATCCATATTTTCACCTATGTGGAAACCCAATGATTAGTTTATTTGGGTAACCGTTACGTTTCATACTTTTTTTTAAATATTGGTTTTGGTATTCCTTTTTACAATGTGGATTTCTATTAAAGAAACTTTCGAGTAGTAAACCATTTATAACCCCGACGAATTTCGAGGGAGAAATTCATTTTAAGGGGGGTAGAATGTTACACCCCGAGATTTTATGAAAAATATTCTTTTTAATTTCATTAATGTCTTGTGTTGTACGCTACACCAAAAGGAGCTTTCACAACACACATCCTTGACATGCCTTGCATTACACGCAATCGCGACCTTCCTCGATAGCGTGTGTAGTACGCAATAACGAGTTTCACTAAACAATAATATGCTATTAAAATATTATTAAAACTAGCCGTTATGAATAGTAATAACCACTTTTTGAAATTTTGTAAATTTTATTTTTCAAAATGGAATTAATTTTTGGATTCGGAATATCGAATTTATCTTAGGGTGAAATTTTGGTACTTTTCGGATAACTTTCATTTTCTGATGAATAGTGAAAATTACTAAATTTTAATTAAAAACAACCTTTTTAATAGAAATAATTAATAGTGATAAATTATTAATTTGAGTGGTTTTAAAGTATATTTAGAATATATTTTTACAATTTAATAAAATTTTGGTTGTTGGATGTAATTTCACATTTAAACCAGACATAAACAACTGTCAATCTTTTGATAGTTACTATCTCTTAAGAACACGCTATTTGTTTTGACGACGGGAATTAATTTTTAAATTAATTAATGCAACTGATATGTTTTGAATTTGGAAAAATAGACATCATTTTTGAATTCATAATATTAAATATATCTTAGGCCTAATTTTTGGTATTATTCTGGAAACTTTCATTTTTTGATGAATAGTGAAACCACTAAGTGGTAGTTAAAAAAAATGAATTTTTCATAAAACATAATTTTACCACTTCTGTGAGTGGAATTTCAGAAATCCAAGAGACACAGTTGATGTCAGTAAGTAAAATGTGGTTCAATGAGATGAAAATAATTTTTTGGTGAATAGTAACATTTTACTTTTTTTACCACGGTTAAAAGTAAATAGGGTAATTAAGGGTAAAAATGATATTATTATTACCCTAAAACATGTCCTAATTATATTGGATAAGTGTAATTCGACCAAAAACAACCTTAGGAATAAAATATGACCATTTAGGCCCACTTGGATTAGATTAGGACATTTATTATTAATTTATTTAAAGAAGGGTTAAAATAGTTAAAATCAAAGTTTAATAAGTATATCATTTTTAATATAGGGTTATACATAAGATAAATTCGACTATAATTATTAATTAGAAATCTAAAAATATTTCCTACATAATTATAGTTTATTTGTAATTTTTAGACATTAAATAAGTTAATTTATTTATGACACAAAGATGATGCAGTAATTATCTTATAAATGAAATATTAACATAATTGATGTTATAAATACCCAAATAAATATAATTTGAGACTTTTTATGAATTCCAATAATTTTATAGGTTAATATGACATGTTATTATTAATTTAATGAACATTTTTTGAACTAATAATTTTGTTATGATTTTCACAAAAATCAATTACTAAATAGTGTCAAAATTGACATAAAATAGTTTTTAAAACAAATATTATATTATTAATTGTTATTTTATTCTTAAAAATACAAGGTTCGTCCAAATGACTTATATAAGGTTATATATATTAATAATAAACAACTTGGGGTTCATTTGGCTTGTTATAGTAAGCTTATTAACCTTATAGTGTAAGAACACAAGAAGACACGGTAAAAGTAAAATTATTTAACTTAATGTTAAATCTAAATGAAAAGGTTAAAATAGGAATCTAACTTTTATAAATTATATTTTATGAGATTATTTCGACCCATACCCACCTTGTCTTCTAAATAAATCAATTTAGAGATATTTAAAACCGATTTTGGCTTTATAATAAAATAATATTTTTAGTTATTCCAAAGGTGCCCCTCTCCTCCCTTATAAAAGGGCACCTCCTCCCCCTCTTCCTCACACCACTTTGAGCCTTCAAGCTCGGCCAACCCCTGCCACTTTCTCCTCTCCACTTCCATAGAGACATCCTAGAGGTCCTGTTCTTCTTCAAAGACCAATTTTAGTTCCCTAAAAGGAGGTCTCAAAGAAGCACTTCAAAGAAGAGGTAATGTCCGTTACCGATTATTTCATCTTTATTTCTTGTTACACTTATTATTCTTAGGTTTTTTCATTATGAAGTAATAACATCAGTATCACTCATATACCGATATGTTAGTATAAGTATGAAACAACCCTATTTTTCCATCTATCCATCCTACGGAAAATGAAATCACCGTGCGTGCGTACGTACGGAATACCGTCTCTACGCCGTGGTGTAATCTATTTTCCACCACCACCTTACTTGGATGGGAATAATGGTGTACATAATAACTATATATGATTATTTTAAAGTGATATTGATTCTGAAATAGTATACATACACTCCAATACAATTCCACGATCATGAGAACGATATCATCGCTCGTGCGTATGTACGGACTACCGCCTCCACGACGCGATGAGATTCATTCTCCACGTTAACCATTCATGAATGATTATAAAGTATATATAATAAGTAATCATGAAATATATGACATAATAATACTGGATTGATGTGTATATATATGTATGTCATCTGCTTAATTCCATTCAACTCAATAAGGAAACGAAAACAGCGTTCATGCGTACGTACGACCTACCATCTCCATGAACGGTGTATTTATTTCCATTTACTGATCTATTATATATATGTATATTCTAAATATATATTATATATAAATAATGTTTTATATTTTGGAATTAAGTAATCATGATCTAGGTAATCATATGAATAATTACAAGTCAAAACACGGACGACAAATGAAACGATTTTACCCAAAACGCTCTTTAACATGGAATTTACAAAAGAACGGGTAATATAAAGTCGTAAGTGAACCATATATGATATCATAACAATGAGTATGATTCTGTAATAAGTCAATGACATTATTTAAATCATTATACAGGAGGTTCGGACACTTACAAAGCAAATCGGACCTAAGGTAAGGGAAATATCACAATCTCATTTTTATCCGAGATTGTTTATACTTTGGAATTTACTGGGGTGTATTTTATCATCCACATCCATGTTTCCTCAATAAGTAATATTTATATCCTTATAAAATATTTTATATCCAATTTTACCCTTCGGTGAGTTTTTATTAAAAGATATGGAAGGAATATTTTTTCGTTTTTCGTACGAGGTACTTTTTGAATTTTCTGACAAAAGTACGAGAAGAATGTTTTTTTTAACTTATACGGAATGGATGGATTTTTAAAACATTATTTCCAAGAAGCTTCCTTTACAAGTATTCAAGTTTATTTTTAGTCAAATTATTTTATTTTATAATTGTATGACATGTGAAGAAAGGAAAAGTGTTTTTGAAGTAGAAAGGATATTTTCCTCAAAAATGGAGTTTAAGTGTTTTATCAAAATTATTTTCCATCTAAGATAATATAGGGTTCTGTTTCTATCCCTATTTTTACATTGATTTGATTATGTTATGATGGAATTATTTTTATGATGTCCTTTTATCTTATATGGATTATGTTATGATGGCATGATGTTTAAGATTCCCATTTTTATTACATGGGTTATGTAATGATGTATGATTTATGATTTTGGAGAACAGATAAGAATGGTATCATTATGAGATGGGTGGGACCTATATCTCCCTCCAATGCATTGTGTAAAGATTTTATATCTCATGAGATAGACATGGCTGGAACGGGAGGTTAAACCGGTTCAGTAAAACAGGACTGAAACGAGGTGTGAACTCGGTTCAGAAATGGACTTTGTCCACTAAGATAGTCTTGGCAATGAGTCTTGACTAATAAGAAATGATTCTCTATGATTTTTTGTGTATGCCACAAAGTTTCATGTTTTAAGTTATGATTATTAGGATTAAATTTCACTACTATGATTTATCCCATGTTATGATATTATGATCTGTTTTGCAGGTTAAGATTTCCAAAATGTTATGTTCTTATGAATATGATATGATTGATATTTCTTTTGTTTACCCTTACTGAGCATTTGAGCTCACCCTTTTATGTTTTATTTTCCCCAGGATATAAAGAAAGGTTTTAGGTAAGAAAAAAAAAAGGGAAGATCTTTATAGGAGATGTTGAAGATCTTTCACCACGATTAGAATATTATATTCCGAGTTTCCAAAGACACTAAACTATTACGGTCCTTGTGTGTGTGTTTTTTGTAATGTACTAAGTATTCCGCAAAAGTAATGTAATTTCCATGTACGTTAAGCTTCGGGTCTTTACAGTATTTTAGTTGTCTTTTTTACTAAAATTAATGTAAATTTTAAATAAAAACACACTTTGATTCATATCAGTCACACCATGCATCAAATTTATGTGAATATGATTCCTACATGTCCCAAATGACATATTGGTCGTTTTACTAAATTATCATAACAATATAAATTTATTTCAACCATTTTGGGTATGTCACTTGTGTTTTTATTAAAATGTCATTTCAAACTAGAAACATGTACATTGAGTCATACTGGTCACATCATTTCTCGGTTTGATGTGAGACTATTTCCTACACATCTCAAATGACTTATAAATTATTTTCCTAAATTATCAATAAAATATGATCATGTTTTCTCATTTATTAGAGAGTGGCATGTTTTTAAATAAAATGTCACTTTTAAACTAATAATGGATGTTTTGTGTCATATCAAGAATATCGTGTATCAGATTGTGGTGTGGCTGATTCTTACATATCAAAAATAACTTATAGATATTTTTAATGAAGTATAAAAATAATACAAATTTATGTTATTGGTTATCAGTGTGTTACTTATCTTTTTTACTAAAATGATAATTTTAAATAAAAAGACACACTTTGAGTCATACCAACCGCACTATGAATCATATTTAGGTGAGGCTTATTCCTACACATAAAAATGAAATATTGATTATTTTACTAATGTTTCAAAACAATATTAATGTTTTTTCTTGGTTTTGAGTATTTTATGTGTATTTTGAACTAAAATATCGATTATAAACTAAAAACAAAGAGTCGAAGTCATACTAAGAAAATTGTATAATAGATTCATGTGCGAATTATTGGGTATGAAATATGTGTTTCTTGGACAACTATCTGTAAAAACCCAGAAAATAGAGAATATGTTTCCCTCTGATGGAAGTGGAAACCTCGTGATTCCACAAACACTTCATGTTTCAGGCAACGTGGGGTTTTCTCTTCCATCAAAAAGGAACATGATATTTCTTTTATAGATTTTTGCTGATAGTTTACAGAAATATATGACTTCACAACCGATTTATACAAAAAATTAAATAAGTATTATATATAAATTATAAGTAAATTAACTTATAAATAGTAGATAAAATTATGAAAAAGTTAATTTAATAAGAAGAAATAACCTTTTTTTTATTGTTTTATATATTCATGACCCATTTTCTTTTTGTAATTATCGTAGTTTCCTCCTTGAAGTCCAATATCTCACTAGAAGGAGAATATTTTAAAAAACCACCTCAATCCATGAAAAATTGTCCACATATATAAAAAAATTCTTATGTTAGTAATAATATAACATAACATTAACATATTACACAAAATTACCATAAAAACTTTCATCCTTTTTGGTTGTTGTAAAAATAATATAAAAACATTTTCTTCCCTATTTTCTATAAAAAACTAGAATAACATATTATATATTCCTAGATTATACCAAGAAATAGTGTATCTCGTTATTTATTACAAAAAAACATACACAATTAGTATAAACCTATTAGTTTTCATTTATTGACATAAATAAATATTTACATTTGAGTTTTTATAGAAGATAATAAAATATATATTTCCCTTTTTCCATCATAGATAGTAAAAACTCCATAATAAACCATTTACCTTCTTTAATGAAAAAAACTTCAATGTGACCCATTATTTTTTTCAGAATACACTATACTCCATTATACAATTTTTACCCCTTTTTGCTAGTATTAAACATCAATATATCCCTTTATGGCGTCCAAATTACACTAAGATCTATCACATCCAATAATATTTCCAATATTTTTTTATAAATTAGTATATCTTATTTAATATTTTTGGTGAAGATAAACTCTAATATGACATCTTCATTATTTGTTCATCAAAATGGGAATATCCATATTCTCATGTATTTTTTATTGATAATGATGATGAGTTTTTTTAATGATCTTGGGAACATGGATCATTTTACAATATTAATGTGAACATACATATTATTTATGAACCATTAGACACATTTTTTGATGGTGAGTCAATAATTATGTATATATGTGCATAATTAGGATTGTTTAAACACCTCTATTCATGTAATGATTCTAAGATTATATTTGATATTAAGGTGGGATGAGTTAATTTCACATCACATGCATTCAAAATAATCAGTATTAGTCTATACATTTCACTAATGTGAACTTTATGTGTTACTTGTATAGATTTCACAAGCATTTTGGATACTATATCATGCATCTAATTGATGATCTAATAGCCCATAAAATCCCCCACTCACCAAAGTGAAACCATTGTATTGTTATTTTATTTCATCATTTACCACCACCCATGAGGGAACCCTAGATACGAAATTAGTATAATTTTATTCTAAAAAGGATAAATTAATTAAATAAAAATTTGAAAAAATGAAGAGACAATTAACTAAATAAGTAGAAGGAAGTCGCCTCTTCATGATGCCTGTATACATTCTGACACCATGTTTTATGCTCATTTCTAAACAAATTGATTTTCTCCATTATATATATCTATGATAAATAGATAAAAAAATAATATATAATAATTTTGGTACCAATTCTTAACACCCCAAATATATTTCTATGTTCATATCCCATACTATGTCAAAAACATAGCAAGTAATCACTTAAAGTTTTTTTCAAAAAACATTCAAACACCATGTATGCTTCCCACTCATATATAAACAATTTTAATTCTTCTTTTGAGTATGATTGTTTTCTAAAATATCGGTAGTACTGAGAAAATATAGACAAACAAATGATTATAAAATATTTTTAAAGAAATTTTAATTGCCTTTGGAAATTAACTATCCATGGATGCTAATATTTTCATGGTTTATGATCTCTATCATAAATTTTCAAACATAAAATCCAAAATAATTTCTATTATTGTACTTTTGAAACTATTAAAACGTTGACCAAGATACGTAAATTGTTTTGAAATATGGTTTTTTAGTTAAATATTTATATATATACCAGAATTTCATTCCATTTTAAGTAATTCATAAGATTTTTATGTTTAGTCACCTACGTCAGGCCATGATTTGTCCAATATTTAGTGACCACCCTATCATAAAAAAAATTCTTGTTAAAACAAAATCTAAAGAATATAATTCAATTTTTATGTATAAACTGTTGATTTTAGTGTATTTTCATAATACACTCAATAGGTGGTTATTTTCTTGGATATACATGCATTGGATCCAAAAAATATATATTTTGGATATCCACCTTGTGTACGATCAACATCCAGTGCTTCATGAAAAAATAAAATCAAATAAGTAATGAAAAAAAATAAAAATATATTTTATGTGATTAGACTGAAGAGTTTTACCCCTACATTGTTGGCATCAAAAAGAGTGTAGTGTATTATTTTTCCATAATTCATTTTTTAACTCATTTTTTTCTTATCAATTAATTCATTCTCAAATAAAGTTTTTTTCATAGAAATAAAATTGGTATTAATTAATCCAAATCATTTTTTTCTTGATTTTCCTTTTATATAGTAGTAATATAAAAACCTATAGAAAATATGAATACTTAATAACTTTAATGAAAATATTCTATATTTTTTTGGAAATAAATAATATAAAAAATTACTTTATGTATGTATTCAGAACTGAGACTCCCATCCATTCAAACTTGATAATCTCATTTGTACTCTATAGACCAACTATTCATATAATGGAAGTTCCATATATTCCTTCTTCATATGAAATGTAATATATATTTACATATTTAAATATGGTATCTTAATGAAGTTGTAATGATAATAAATGTTTTTGGGGAATAGGTGGGGAGAAGGTACTCTCAGAATCTCCTTTTAATTTCTTGGTCTATTAAATACATTGTATTCTTTTTACCATTTATTTATCTATTTATTTATCTGTATGTAATACCATGCCGCACTTCAGACATTATTTCATGAACTATTACGGGTCTTTCATATGAAAAAAAAATTATTAAATACATACCTCATGTATCTTTTAATATTAGATGTCCACTCTATAAAAATTATAATAGCATTATTAATCATTGAAATATCTAAATCATCAAGTGGAATAAGAAGTTTAGCTACTCTTGTGTGATATTTTCGGAATCCATTACTGTATAGATTTTCTCCAATGAAAGTATACTTTGTACCTCTCCTAACAAGGTGATACATATCAGTAGATAGATATAAATAACATACATCTTTACCCTATATAATTTTAGTAATATAATGGTATTAGAAGTTTTTTGATTCATATTTAGGATAAATAGTAATGAAAAAATTTATTCCCTTAGGTAAGGTATGAGGTTTAGAGGAATGACTGGCCTTAAATATATTGGGGTCATTTGGGTCTTCATGTGCAGATATTTTTTTTAATGTCGGTCCACTTTGATCATTTCTCATATATTTCTCTTCCAAACCAGACTGGATAATAATATCTTACATAGAATTTAATTTTCCCTGAAATCCTTTCATCATCTTATATGTATCTTCTTTTGATTATTTCTTCTTGAAATATTTTTTTGGAGACACTTCAAGACCTACTCCTCTAACATGACCATATTATTTCAGCCACATCAAAACTAATGAAAGTTTTTTTTATTCCGGTACAATCATGGTTGATTCTTATGACTATAATTTATAAAAAAAATTGAACATAAATAGATATTTTTATGTAATACTATTATAAATAATAACTAATTACTATTATTTCATACTTATATATTTTTACCATACTTCTTTTATGTTTTCACCAACTCGTTTACCCTCCTTATTTACATGAGCCACCGTCCTTATCACATGACGTATGATGAATGTGGATCCTAATCTTGATTCATCAATATGCAAATAAAAAAAGGAACATATGTTGTTTCATATCACATAAAATTATATTATTTATTTAAAATAAATACCAATTTATTCTCTAGTGAAGTGTACTTTCTCCTTTCTTTTCCATAGGGGTATATTGGTATTAATGCGTGTTTTTTTCAATACTCTACTTTTATTCCATAAATTAACAATTTTGAATCAAATTGGAAAAAATAAATAATTTTAAATAATATATTATTTAATATAATGAACTTTAAATGATTTATCATCATGATGAATTATGAAATCATTCAATGTTTCCTACTTTATAATGTATACATAACTAACTGGTTGGTGGAGATTTACTTTCCCCTCAGAATCCCTAAGATGTAACTATTAAGAATAGTTTGGAATCCTATATGGGATTTTCCAGTAGACATTACAACATATTTCTTATGAAAATATTCTAAAATAAATGAACTCTACAAGGACTATTGAAAATTAAGTTAATGTTTCATTATATATTTTTATAGTAAAAATTATATCATATCATTGCCATTATATCTTCAAAAAGGGTTTCCTCCAATACTGGATAGACGTGGAACCATTAATCTATATAAATTGACACATTCATCCTCATTGTGACCCCGACATAACTAATTAACATTGAATTGTTGTTGTCAACAATTTGGCTGCATTGATTCCAATCAATCTAAAATTTTATACCCTTATTTATTTCCTTCATAATTTTATTCAACACTATAATGTTGCGTTGTAATTATTATTTTTAATCAAAATGCAATTTGTCCCATAATAATTCATTAGTTTCAGTATCAGTAGTTTGTTCTTACCTAGGAATAGTAAAATTATCTTGTATAGAAGAAACTTTCTGTATGAGTAGTCAAATAATTAATTTAGATTGTGTTAATATATTATATAGTAGATAATATTATGAAGAAAATCATAGTACAATAAAAAACATTATCCTTATCATTGAACTCTATTTTTTAAAGGTTTAAGGTCTTTGAATCCCCTAATAAAAATTCAAATCCCTACTTTTAGGTTCCCTCTAATGTACAATACACTATATTTATTAGGACTTCCATTAACTAATTCTGATAACCCAATGAATGAGTGTTCCTCAATTGAATTTTCATTTAAAACTACATTTATTTTAGTCACCAGTAGGATAATCGAGCAATTCTTGATTGATGGATCCATGAGATAAATAATTTCACTTCTTGTGATTCCATTAATAATGGATTGTCCTTTGCCCCCATCAATAGTGAAATTAACCATCACAAATACCATTTCATCAACATTCATGACACTCCTATTATCAATAAATTTGTAATGTAAAATCATAACATGAATTTTTTTATAATCCAACTTCCATATCAATTTGATAATGAAAAAATATGACATATTTTCATAAATTGGGTTTCTATCCTTGGAACCATATATATGCATCACTTCCACTGTAAGAGTAACTCCAATGTTTTTCATTGTACTGTAGTCATCATGATCTTTTGTATAGAATTTTTAACCATTGATTACAAAACTAGTGTATGATATAACAGTTCCATTTGGTCCAATGGCTAGCCATTGAATTTGTTTGGAGATTGAATTCAAGTTTTCAGATAACTCTTTAAAAATATGATTACAGATCCATATTATAAACTGTTGATTATATGTATTTGATATTTATCCTTCATCCTATGATGGATTGAATTCTCTATGAATTGCTCTGTGGGATTCAATATAAGGATAAAAATCTTAACTATTGTGTAAAAGGTAAAGGTTCTCTTTCTCCCAATATGTAATCGTAATTGTAAAAAAAATCTATTCTAGAAATACCTTATCCCATAAGTAATTCATTGTGATGAGTGGTTTGGAGACCGATGTTGTCCACATTTTGATAGGTAATCAGTATAGAATTCAAAAAATTCTTCAAAAGTATATCATTATGAAATAAAACCTATTGGCCAACTTTGATACTTAACATACCCTTTCAAAAAAATTATATACCATTCAATGGGGTACATCCATCTCTAATGGAAATTACAACATAGTTGAACATCTATAACCAAGTGAACCATTAGGTAAGCCATTATATCAAAGAATTGTGGTGGTAAGAACATCTCTAATTCACATAATATGACTCTAAAATCCTTATTCATGATTTTAAACTTAACCAGGTCTATAATTTTATAGCATATGGATTTGAAAAAAAGTAGATCTTGATTAATGTATGTCATGAATTTTTAGGGAAAATAAAATATAAAGAAACGAGCATCAAATCTTGTATAAAAATATGATAGTCATGTTATTTTAGTCCTTCTAACTTAAAATTAGTCATTGAAATAATATTGCTGATATTTGATGAATACCCCTCTAGAACCTTTACACCATTAAAGAAAATAAAAAAAAAAATTATTATTTGGATATAGTGTAAGATACTGGAAGAATAATATTCCATCATTTACCCTTCACCAGTTACAACACTTCTCGTATCCTCATGTCAATCATGTCCAAACTAGCCTTGATGCCATCTTTTTTTATAGGAACATTTCGTAATGTTCCAATAACACTATCAAATATATATTTTACACATTCATGATATCAAGAATATATCTGAAGTACAGAAAATTATAATATAGTAATAAAAATAAAATTGATCTATTTTTTCAAAAATATTTGTTAAAGTTTTTCAATAATGGTTTATCAAAAACATTTTCAAATGTATTTTGCTTTTTCGGACAGCTGATCATCTGTTAATGGAAATAATGTTCTGCCTTTTTTGGTATTATTATTGAATGTTGTCATCTAGGATTGGTATTTATATCATTGAGGTAAATATTTATACTTTCCTAAAAAATAGTCTTCAAGTAATATTTCAACTAAACTGAGTGTGAATTCATTACAAAGGGGACACCCCAACATTCCTATAATGTTATTGCCTGAAAAATATCAATAAGTAGGAAACTCATTTATCGTCCAATAAAACATGGCCCTCAATGTGAATTATTTATTTCTATGAGCATCATGAATTTTAACACCTTTATACAACACAAATTTCAAATCTCAAACCAATGAATCCAAATGGGCATTAATATAATTACCAGGTTTCTTTGGTCCAGATATAAAAAGAGACAATAGAATATATTTTCACTTTATTCATAACTAGGGAGGAAAGTTATAATTTATGAAAATGATAGGCCATATATTATGACCACTAATCTATACACCAAAAAGATTTATTCCATCTGTAGATAATGAAAGTCTAATTTTTCTCAGATCATTTCTAAATTTAGGATACTCATAATCAATTTTCTTCCACTGAGGAGAATTTTTTGGATGATATAGGTTCCCATATTTAATTATTGTATCTGAATTCCATGTAAATTTTCTTGTGGTCTTTGACATATATATAGTCTTCTAAATTGTAGAATTATATTAAAGTAAAATACAAATTTTTAATAACTTGATTCATTTTTCTTATATCGATCCACACCAAACTTAGGGAATATTATGAGTAATTCATGGTCCCTGTGAAACAAAATTCAATAATTTGGACAGTAGTGTATTTTTTAGATATAATTATGACTGAATATAGAATTTTTTAGCGTCATATGTTTGACATGGAAGTATATTTCCTTCTAGTAGCATATCATTCAGGAGACGAAGTAGTTCTGTAAAGCCTATGTCACTCCATCCACTGCCAGCTTTCATATTATATAACTTCAATATAGCAGAAAATGTTGTTTATTTAGTATAATTGAAATACAATGGTATCTCATCATAGATCATTAGCTTTTCAAATTAATTTATAAAATCATGAATGTCATATTCAATTGAAATTTTCATTTCTTCCATGTGATCTCCATCATCATTTACATTTGTATTCATATCAAATGATCCATAAACCAAGGTATCATTACAATTGGTCTGCATGTTCAGTTTTTCCCATGTTTAGTACTAAATTTATAGATATTATCTATTCTATGAAAAATAAATCATTCTTCTAACTCTTCTAGACTAATTTTTCTTTAATAACAATAATGTAAACATATACAATGGATTTGAGAAGGATTTTATACATGATCTATTGTAATCTTGAAGAACTATTTAACTCTATATTTATACTCATTTTTCATACGATTATCTTACATCCATTTTAAATTCATATTCATCCTATTAGGTTAATGTAATATTAATTTATTACAAAAAATAAATAAATACAAATAATATATTAATTATCAAAGGTCAAATTTATAGATAATTATAATAAGGGGAACCCAACATTTGGTGGTTTCAAATAATTTCATTATGATTTGAAAGAAATGTGTAATTGAATTTAAGAAAATAATTACGCTATTATGGTAGGTTTTATTCTATGAATTCATCCAAAATGATCACCAGTACCCTGTTTGGGATGACTTCTTCTCAGTGTAGTTCAAGAAACATTGGATCATGTCCAAAAGATATGGGGGATGAGTCTCAAGAAAAAAATGAAATAATAATATTTTAGGTGATTATGTGGATGAGGCTGATAGTTATCTCCTTAAATTTAAATGTTCTTTGTATGGGAGTCGGTAAAGGAGTGAACATCATTTCGTAGTTTTTTTACTAAATCTGAAAAGTTTCTTAGGCACACAATGGTTTGATATATGAGACGATCATATGATACATGTTCACAGTTACCTTATTCCTTTATAACCCTTTCCCCATTCCTAATGGGTTGAGATATGATATCACCTTGGATTGAGTATACATGAACCACTATCCCTTGAATAGAAAAATTATTTCACTAAGACTACAATATGATCTCCTAGTGGAAACAAATGCATGATTTTCAATTCCTTCTTATTTCAGACACTATGGTAAGGATCCTAGTTGTTGTAGAAGGAATAAAAGATAGAAATAATCTTCCAAATAATTAATGAAATAATAAGTGGATGGATTCCAAAAAAAATTGTTTTAGTTAAAGATATTAATGAATAAGAAATTAATGATACTATAACTATAAATGTTTTAAAAATTTATATTGAAACTAACCACTTTAAAAACACTTTACTAGATGCAAAAACTTTTTTAATTACCAAAAATTATTTTAAAATTTTAAATATCATCTGAAACCCACTTTAAAAATTCAAAACGATACTTTTAGAATTTTTAGAACTCCCCCTAAAATCTATTGTTTTTTTAATTCCACATGAAAATAGAAAAAAAACACTTAATGGGATACAAACCGCCTTTTCAATAAAAACTCTTTGCATCAAGTGAAAATTTTTAAAATCATATTCAAAAACCATTAACAATAAATTAAAATTTTAAATCCATTTTCATGGAAAAATTTACACTTTAAAATGTTTAAAACATTATAGGTTCTCATTGAAATCACTTCATGAGTTTCAAAAAACTAAATTCATTCATGTTTTTTTAAGGGAAATCATTATTTTTCTCATTTCAAAAACCAATTTAACTTTTAAAACAATGTTTAATTTAAAAAAACATAAATTTAAAATATGCATGACCATAAACATACTAAGTAGGATACCATCGAGTCTAAATAAATACATGATTATTAAATATTTGAAAAACATTTTATAAAGGTGACATGAATAAAAAAATCAGAAAATAGTAGTAAATTACCAATTTTGATCATAACATGATTGTCCTGGACTACCTACATAAATACTAAGGTTCCCATAGGCTTCTTTAAAAATCCAATCATAAGACTATTCATTTATCAAAAACCAATTTCATCAAATATTACACAAGAAGCCAAAAATACAAGATTTCATATACCATTCAATTTATTCAAGAGTAAACATAAAGAATGTTTTATAAATATTCATGACATTGAAAACTATTTTCCAAAATATCATAAGATATTAGATGGAGTCTGTGTGTGATTTCAACATTAAGTTTTATTTGAATGTGTCTGAGTGTGAGTCAAATTGGAGGTTCTTTAGTAACTGGTGTGATAAAATGATAGATTATTTGGTTTTTGTTTATAAATAAATTAATCATGAACATACACCAAGTTTTTATTTTTAATTTTTTTTGGTGTTTAAGAGATCATGGGATGATTTAAATTGTTTAATGTAATGTCCCTTGTTTTTGGACCAAATTAAATTCTAAAGGAATTTGAATTTTGTTATTGAGTGGATGGGTCATTTTTAAATAACAGATATTTGGAATGGAATTCTAAGAGTTGAAACACTCAAATGGGTTTTTTTAAGTCACTTAGGGTGCCATGAGATTACTATTTATTTATGGAAGCACTGGTATTTGAAAAATGAAAATCAGGAAGAACTAGTCAGGTTGTATGGTTTGCCTAAAACCATTAAACCTATCAATGGAAACTCTCCATCCTATCTAGGAGGGAGTAGGTATTTTCATTGTTTTTTCGAAGCGTGCACACCTGGCCACACATCTGTGTTGTAGCAGCAGGTCCCTGGCAGAGAGGAGATACATGGTTTGATCCCAGTTTCCCAAACTATGTGCATAAACTATACAACCCCCCCCCCTCCTTAGGTAGTGTCTTGAGAATGGTTGGCTCAAATTTTTCCCAACCATGTGGCCAAACATTTCTCCTCTTTGAATTGTCTATAAATTACCAAATTCTTCTATAGCCTTATATTTTCTTTTCATCTTTAGTCCTCTTATCCATGCATATTATCTCCCAATTTCAGCACCTTATCCTCCTCTTGGTATAAAGATATCTCCCTCATACAGCCCCAGATTCAATCATCGTCAAGTACATTGGATAAACCTCGATTAGTCTATGAATCCACCTTCCTCTTTTATTCATTTATCATCTCCTGTATTTTTAAATTTTGGTGTGACATAATTCTACCTATTTTCAATGTGTTTTCCCTTTATTCTATTTCCCTCAAACCGATCAAAATAAAACCTTGATGTTGGATATATAGGTAATCCTAGGTATATGGTAGGTTTTATAGAACTTATTCCCTTAAATGTACTACCATTTATAAATTGTGTTGTTCTTTTGTGCGTTGTCACTTCTATATGAAGCCTCTTAAATGTGGATTTCAATTTATAGAACCTAAAACCATGAATCTAGTACTCCTTGTGTATTAATATAGCTTTTTGATAATCATGGACCCCAACTTGGAACGACCCTTAACGGTGGGTTCCTTAAATACCTTTAATTAATTAATGGTTTTTCAAATAAAACCCCTCCATTAGGTGAACTGTCTTCTAAAATATGAACATTTTGTTTAAATGAAAAGTGGGAGGATGTGACACCCTCTATATTATCCCTTATCCACCAAACCGTCTTATTAGTGTTCATGGAATTACTTTTATGAATCATTATTGGTAATTTTATATTGAATTCATATTATCATGGTCATTTTATAAATTTTCATGTATGGTGTTATCTACCTTGGAAGTCCACCTAGCCATAATATATTAATTAAATGATTAATATTCCATAATAATGGAAATAGTTTCTCAATGAATTAAATTAAATGTTTATGGGAATATACCTCTTTAGTGTCCTTGTAAGGATTTATAGATATATCATGATTAGTACTTGGAATTTATTATAATTAATTGACAAGAAAAATGAACTTGGATATCTCTCTTATGTAAACATGACTTACGAAAAGGCATACTTAAATACATGGTCCTTATTCTTAATTAAATTTAAATGATTATATAAACTATTTAAAACTTTATTGAGACTCAAGTTCAATTTTATGGGACACAAAGGATAATATCATTGGTTTTTTAGACTTTAGATGTCGGAGTGATACATTATATGTCTTGGATAGGCTCACTGTATAGTTTGATTCCCTTCATATGAGTGATACTAGTTCCCCATGGGAGAACATTTGGATGGACTTGATGGAAATATGGTTACACCATGCCATGAGTGAGAATCATACCCATTTTTGAGATACTATGGATGATATCAGAATGGATATCTTTTATTTATTTATTAGAGTAATACTTGGGATTCTATTTATAGATCACCATTGATGGACTCCTTCATATTTTTATAATTTTTTCACTCCTTGAAAGATACTTGAGTTCTTTTATAAGGATATCCTTTCATGGACCTTGGATGAGAATTAATTAAATAAAATATATTCCTCTTTTGATTAATTTCAAATTGAAAATTAATTAAGTTAAAGGATGTGTCCGCCAAGAAAAATCATAACCCTAGGCTTAGTTAATCCTGGATACTTTAATTATGATGAATTTCTATTACATTATATCCTATTTTTATTGGTTCACCTCATTCAGAGACATCTTTTTTAGGTCGAAGTAGGTTTGTTTGGCTATGTGTCCTTGAGGAACCTAAGGTGACTTTTTATGTTTATTTGTTTATCTATTTTCAATCATTGAATTATACCAGCACACTTTTTTAATTTATAATCATAGACTGGATTATTCTTTATAGATCGTTGTTGGTGGCCTATTGAGTATATATCACACACTGCCCAGTCTTCCATTGTACTAGGGTACTTGACCAAATAACATTGGTTGCAGGACCAGGATCCTTGGATTATGGATTGTGTTGTTCCTTGAACATAGGAACATAGGAACAAAGGATTGAGCGAGTACTTAGTATGCTCATGAACCTAGAGGCCTCTTTGTTTTTTTCCTTGTTGTTATATTATATCTCATTTTTCTAATATGTGTTTTATGTGTAATTTTTAGTATCCCATGGACATGAATGTATAGTATTTCATTTATAATTGGCCATTTTACTCAGTTTTTATATTTGTATTCCGATTATCTGGAATTTATTATTAATATTTCTAATATTTGTTTCGTTTATTTATTATCTCTTACATCGGTGTGATACTCTTATCATGATGGTATATTCTCTCCACCATACCATCATTACACCCTCACTACTATTCTGTATCCTCTAGTGTATAGGGATTCTCGCTTAAGGCCATGTAGAAACCGGTATGGCTGCTGGTTGAGGGGTTATTTGGGTCGGGATATTACAAATTGGTATCATAGTCCTTTTCTTTTCCATGTCTTATTATTTTGGTCTCGTAGATAGGATACTAGGAATGTTTCAATGCTTGGTAAATAGCTATGTTTGGGATTGATAAACCCATGCATGGGGAAAAGTACAAGGGGCTAGGGATGGGATTGTGTTCAGGTTGTTTGATGTTAGAGTTTATTATGATTTTACCTTGAGTGAGTTTTTAATGTTATAATTCTTACTGATTTATGATATCTATGGTATCTTATCCTTGGACTAGTATGAAAAAATATATTTAATTACATGCACATTATAGGCACTAGGGATTCACATGCCATACATATTCCATGCAAGGAAGATTTCATTTTTAATGTACTTTAAATTGTTTATGTGCCTTGTGTGGCCTGTTATAAACAATGTTAGATATTTTAGTACCATGTTTTGTTTTATATATTTCTAAGTGATTCATTTGTATAAATTTTAGGATAACTTGTTGTGTGATTTGTTCTGTATTTTTTCTATTAAGCATGCTTCTGTAGTTCTTTCTTATGTAGTTTCTTATCATGTTTAGGTGACTAATTTGTATGATTTTCTTTATATGCGACGATTCTATGATAATTTCCATATTTCCTTGTATTTATAACTATTTGATCATTCGTAGTATAATTTTAATAGGAAATTGGTTATTAATGATCCATTATCAACCTAAATGGTGTTTTCTCACATATATTTATAATGAAACCTTACTAATCAATCCTGAGATGATTTATCCATGGGAAATTGGTATCATGGGTTGAGAAATTATTGGTTTCAATTACAAGGGATCCAATTTTCAATTTATAAAGTGTATGGGTTCATAATAAATTGGGATCTGGTGACCCTCATAATCTAACTATTTTATATAAATTTAAAAATACCTTAAAATGTTGTAAATATAAATGTTGCGAAATTTTGACTTAAAATAAATTGGTTTCCTTTATAAGGGCGTGTACCACTATTACATGGGCATGTTAACCCATATGAAAAAATTTCTAAATGGACAACTTTACCCAAGTTGGTTTGTTGGGGCATGTTCCTTAAGAGATAGACCTGACTCACCCCAAGTGGCTCAGCCATGGTGCCTTGTGATTCTGAGATAAACCCATTAAGGGTGTTTTTAAAATTTTAATGTTTTAAATAAAATGGTGTTGATTTTAGATAAACTCAAAATAACGTGATGCAGCCCTATTAGGTAGCCTTTATTCCTATATGATGGACCATCATAGGTCTCTTTTACTTTGTTATGCTAAATAATAAACACCATTGGGGTACGTTTATATTATATAGTTATGGAAATTTAAAGTGTCTAAAAACATATATATGGATGTACATATAGATGTATGGTGGCAACTTACTTGAAAGGTCCTCTCTCTAGTTAAAAAAATAAAAAAAATAGAAAACTGGTTACCTGTTGTTGGACTCTATTATTATATGTCATTAATTGGTTAATTAAAATGTCAATTTCAACCTAAATGGTTTTTTCCTCTATATAATAGAATTAACATTTTATTTATCTAAGCCTAGTTATGAGTCCTTTATAGATAAATAAAAATTTTAAAATAGAGTTAGGTGATAAATTGTATAAATATGTCTGATTGTTAGTTAAATTAATAAAACATTAGTGTAATTTTAATATAACATTCTAATGTTTCATTACGTATATATCTATGTAAAGTGTTATAACTTGTTTTTTTAAATGGTTTTTGTTTTTCATTAGAAACTGCGAAATTAAAATATTTGAAAGATAAATCTCAAATAGTGTGATAGCTTAATGAACCCTTAGTTGTGTTCTCAGTTAGAAACACTCATGTAAGGGTCATTAAATTATTTTCTCTAGTAGTTGATTTGGAATGGTAACATGTATGTTAACCGTAAGTCCGTTATTTTATGGCTCAAACTTCAATGATAGGATCTTAAGCCTAGTGACTCTTTAGGCATGAACTCCTTGTAGGTTTGTCACTATAAGTTTCATTTAGGGGATTACCTAAGGTATTTAGAACCCTTATAACATTAAATTCTCACTAAATTATTTTGAATACTTCTAGTATTTGGGTACTTTTCATGTTCCATTATCTTCTATAAGACCGTTTTTTTATAAAATGATAGAATTATCTGGACTAGGGTTTGTGTAGTAGTTTAACCCTTTCTATCAACATGATCATAATGTGATGCTCAGTTTTATTAGGGTAGACATTCTTGGGTCATAGTTGGCCATTTAGTGGTTGTGTAACCCCTTTTATTCCTTTTTAGCGATGGATGACTCAGTAAGTCATCATCTAGGCTAATAATAATATTGGGAAATGTGAATATGGGTTAAAACTCTTTTATGGGCCATTAAATACATGAATAAAAAGGTTGGTAAGCCTATGGATGGTATCGAGGATGTGTTTTTTTTTTTGAAACCTAAGGGTAGTATACATCGATACACATAGTAATCATCGAGTTATTAATATAGTACATTGAACTTTTTGAGTTTAGTGTTACTCATTTAATCTTGAGTTGTTATACTTCGACTATATGTTATCTCTGGGGAAGGGTGACCTGGATTTTAGAGAAATCAAACTCATCCTAATTATAAAGAATATATTTTAAGAGGATCAAGTTTTTTTACATGTTGTTTAGTATATTTTCTTTATTCCGAATATTTTGGAATTCATGAATGTAACATGGGAAGAGTGTCACGTGTATGAATAGAGTAAATTCGTTCAAGTTCACTTTTAATAGGATGGTTTTCCTTCTCTTTTTGGAATTAACACTTTATAAAAATTAGTTGAACACTTTTAGGAAATGCAGTCAGTGGTTAATGGAGAATGTAATGAGGGGATGGGTTACCTTTTTAAATAAATCTAATGAAAATTAAACTCCTAATGTAGTAAGAATCATGTCAATATAGGTAACATGTGTCCTTACAAGTAGAAGGAACTCAACTAAGGGAGGCCATTTTTAAATGGTCAGGGCTTCTTATAAATACCTCTAAGGCAATTTAGTTTTTAATCATTTCGGTGCTTACAAGCTAGCACAACCATCATGAGGTTGGATGAGTATGCAACCCTTGGAAAACAAAATTAGTTAGGGATGGACTTAGGTCATTGTGCTTTAGTGCTTACAACATGCCTCAGATGGTAAAGGAATTCTGATTAGTTAATGAATACATTTTGGTATCTGAAGTTGATATTTTTCCAAAATAATTTGACCAATACTGGTTTGATTGATCTTCCTTCTAGTAGATGGGTATGGTGGGTCTGAAACCATACAGATTACTTCATCTTGGATATGATTGAAGGGTCTTGGGTATTATTGGAGTTATTATTATCTTCTTAGTGTACTGTTTTCATAGTGATGATCATGCCCCTATTTTGATTTTGTCTTGGATACATGAAGATAGCTTCAGTTATAGGTCGCGCTAAATTTTAAACATCATTGGTCTTGGTAAATGAACTCATGGGAATTTTCATTGTGGAAATGTTCACTTTTTACAATTGCATCATTAGTCTCGAGTGATACATGGTTTCTTGAGTAGGAAATCCTTGGGTGGACTTACAAACACTTGTCGATGCTTTGACAGGGCCTCCCAATGGATGATGCTTTAGACTTAGTCATTGTTTCTTGATATGTGGATGTTCTATTTTATAATGATTCCTAACTTATAAACACCAGAGTATCTAATACATTTAATAATCTCCTTAGACTCTAGTTCATGATTTTGAGGTGACCCCAAAACTTATTTGGGCTATGATGTGATGTTTAAGAGTAATAATACAAGTGTGTTGGATCGGGTATACACCCATGTTCATTCCGGATCATGACAACATAAATGGATGCTTTGAACTAAGATGTCACTAGAAACTAGTTAGAGGATTATTTGGATGTGTTTGAAGTAAACACTAGGTTCCTTGGATAAATTCATCATGTTTTAGGTTATGATATACTGAAAATCTAATCCATGTTTTTTGAGAACATCCATCTAGAAGTGGCTCGACAGGTTATCATCGGGTTACGTTCAATGTGGTAAGTAAGGAACCATTTCATCCACATTATCACATTAAGATGGGTGAAATATATATATCAGTAGATGTTTTAAATGGAAATTTTAACTCAACTAGGATAAATTAGGACAACTTGTAATTGACCCCTCGATCGAATCAGCATTTTTACTTTGAGCATTATTGGAATTCTATTGAAATGCTTGAATAGAAAATTCCTATAGTGGGGGTACCATGGCTCGGAATTGTCCATTAAAATTGTAGAACATATGGTGGGGATAACCATCGGATATATCATAAAAACAATGATGATGTGATCATTTATCTAGTTACAGGATATTAGGAATGCTCTGTCTTGATGTTTTAGTGTGAAGTGTGATCATTGTCTCGAGTTACTAGAGCTTATGTTCCACACAATTAAGGGGATTCTTGATAGTACATTGGGCATTTGGAAACACAACGCGGCCCTCTAATTAGGGATTCATGAACTGAGTATCTTAGATATTTTTACCATTTATTCCACAAGGATTATTGGGGATGATAAGTTTTAAGGTGGAGATATTATAGCATCCCATATTTTTGCATCAGATGAAATTACAAAGGAATTTAAATTTTATCATTTGGTGGATGGGTTATTTTTTAAACAGAGAGTTGGAATAAAATTCAAAGATTTGGAATACTAAAATGTCATTTTTTTAGTTTTGTTTTAAGGGTTGAGGGGTGACTTTGGTGTACTGTTGACTTTTGTAATAATCAAGCTCTGAAAACTCAAAATTAGGAAGAACTGGTTAGGGCACATAGTTTATCTGAAACTGTGTGGCCCACTAGTCGAAACGGTATAGCCGGTTGAGGAGGATTGAGGGTGTCAGGCAATTTTTCTAAACCATGCACACCTAGATGCATGGCCCTGTAGCAGATTTAGGTCCCTTGGTAAAAGGGTAGATATAGGGTTTTCACATGGTTTCCCAATCCATGTGCATAAACCATGTGACTGGCCCTTCTTAGAAAGTGTCATAAGCACAGTTTGTACACAATTTGGTAAAATGTGTAGCAAACTATTCACCTCTTTAAATATAATGAAAATTAAAAAACTTACCCTTTTTTCTTATATTTTCTTTTTCTCATTTCCTCCTCTTACCTTTGTGCAGCAGCTCCTAAGAGTTCCTCCTTCTACTCTTCTAGGTATGGGTATATCTCCCTAGTGGATCCCTTGATTTGAGAACCATAAAGTGCATTGGATATCTATTGTTTATTATAAAACTCCTCCTTTCTATTTTATTCAATTATCATCTCCTCTATTTTTATATTTTGGTGAAACCTAATTTGCCTTATTTTTTTGGGTGGGGGTTCCATTTCGTCGATTTATCTCGAACTATACTGAATAAAAAATTAATATAGGATGTATGGGTCATCCTTGGTATATCATAGGTGATATATATCTTATTACCTTACAAATATAGCCATTTAAAAATTTTATCTTTGTATTACATGTCATTCTTTACATGTGACACCTCATAAATATGGAATTTAATTTATATAACCTAATACCATGAATATAGTAGCACTTGTGTATTGATCTAACCTTATTTATAATAATTAACCTCAAATTGGATTCTCCCTTAAGGTTGGGTTCCTTGAATACCTTTAATTAATTAATTGTTTTTTCTAATAAACCCCCTCATTCAGATGTGTTGTCTTAAAAAATATAAATGTGTTGTTTAAATGAAAATTTGGAGGATGTCACACCCTCCATGTTATCCCTTAGACAAAAAACCATATTTTAAGTGGTTATGTCCTTTCTCTTATGGATCATTCTTTATAATTTTGAATGGGATTCATGTTAGCATGGAATTTTTATCTATTTCATGTATGGTGTTATATACAATTGGAAGTCCTCCTAGCCTTAATACATTAACTAAATGCTAAGTATTATATAAAAATAGAAATAGATACATAATGAATTAAATGATATTTTTATGGTAATGTAACTCTTTAGTGTCCTTGTAATGAGTTATGGTTATAGCTTGCTTAGTACTTTGCCTTTATTATTAAAAATTAATATGATAAATGAGATTGGATCTCTTTATCTAATGAAAAAATGACTTGAGATGAGGCATTATTAAATACATATTCCTTCTTCTCAATTAAATTTAAATAATTAAATAAAAATTTTACACCTTGATCAAGACACGGGTTTGATTTTATGAGATTTTAAGGGTGATATCATAGATTTTTTGAGACTTCGATATTGGGAGATATAAATGATGTATCTTGTAAGGTCTCACCTTGTGGTTTTCTTACCTCTATATGAGAGATACCAATTCCCATGGGAGAACTCGTGGATGGGCTCAATGGAAACATTGTTACAACATTCCACATGTGAGACTCAAACACCTTTGTGGGATACTGGGGATGGGGTCAGAGGGGATATGTTTTACTTATTTCTAAGAGTGATACATGGGATTGCATTTATGGATCACCATGGACAGACTCCTTTTGATTTCTATAATTGTTATGATCTTGGTACGATACTCGAGTTACATTATAAGGTTCAAATTGGATGGGCCTAGAATGTTATTTAATTGAATATAAGATATTACCATTTTCATTAAATGATAATTGATAATTAATTAGGTTAAAGGATTATTCTTCCAGGACAAATCACATGATTAGGATCACTCTATTATTGCTACTTTACTTATGATTACTCGATATTAAATTATATCCTATCTTTATGGGTTCACCTTAGTCAAAGAAATTCTAGTTTAGGCTAAAGAGGGTATGGTTGGCCATGCTTCCTTGGGGAACCTTAGCTGACTTGTTATGCTTATTTATTTATCTATTTTTTTGTCTTTTAATTATACATGCACATTGTTGTAATTTATTATCATGAATAAGATTATGCTTTAGGAACCATAGGTGGTGTACTAATGAGTATCACACCCTTCTCGGGATGTCATTGCACTAGGGTAGCCAAGAAGACCTCATCAGTTGTGTGTCCAAGATCCTTGCATTATTTCTTGTATTGTGCCTCATACATGGGATCTTAGGAGAACATGAATGAGATAGTACTCCAGATGCTCATAGAGATATCCCTAGAGGCATTTTTATTCATTTCCTTGTTCTGGTATTGTATCTCATTTTTTTGTTGTATGTTTTTTCTTAAGTTGTAGCATCTCATGAACCTGCATTCATATTCATTCATTTTGGCTTTGTACATGTTTCTCATTTTTTATATTCATATTCCCCTACTCTAGACATTATTATTATTGTTTCTTCTATTTTTTTTTTGATTTATTTATTATCTCTTATAGTGGTATGTTTCATTGATCATGAGGGTATAGTATCTCAACCATATCATCATTACACCCTCACTTCTATTCGAAAGCCTGTGGAATATGGGAATATGGGCTTGAGGGAATGTGGCGACCGATCCAGCTTCTGATTGAGTAGTCAGTCGGGTCAGGATGTTACATTTAGGAGTTGTGCTAGAGTAAGGAGATAGCACATCGATGGGTGAAACTGAGCATTTTTGGTGAAAATTTAGCCATAGGATGACCGAATAATGTTTTTTGAATGAGACTGGGTGTGCTGAGATAGAAACCACATCACACATTTTTTTCATATTATATATTTATTCTTGGTTTATCATGTAAATTCTACTAAACAAGTTTACTTGTTTTAAAATTATTCTATGAAATTAAATTTTGAAATTGTGTTTTTAATTATTTACATTATTTAATTTATATAATTTCATGCACAAAAATACAATATGCTTCAAATTATTTTAAAATCCATAAAGAAATATAGTTGTCATATGTTTAGGTTATGTCACCTCACTTTATTTTGATAAAGTGACATGAATATTGACATGTATTAGACCTTTGTTAAAAAAAGTGAATTATTATTTAGTATATATTTTGGTTTTGGTATCATGAGTACTTTTAGTAAAACTAAATTTAGATTTAAATCATTATTTTAAATGGTATAAATATACCTAGTTAAGTATAATCTTGTATACCTTGTCTTGTATTACAAATCAATAAATTTAATTTAACTATTAAATAAATGAATTATAAGTAAATGAAAAATAATTAAACTTTATTTAGTTATTCCATCAGTGATGAGATAATGGATGGGTTGATTAAGTGGGAGAGAATTATTTTTTATAATAACTTATTGAGTATCATCCACTTTTTTATTTTTAAAACTAAATTACAAACTTTTTTAGGTACTAAATGTCTCTGTTTTCTTAAGGAATTATATATGGATTTGGTTATATATATACCTTAAATAAATATTTTTTTTCATGAAACTGCAACCCTAAGTATTTTCATTCTTTAAAAGAATCTACTAAATCATAATTATACATTACTAACAGGGTATGTGATTTTAGTAGTGGATTCCACTTGTGATTCTAAAATTTTGGGTTTTAAACTAAGAAGATTGAGATAACTTCAATTAATGAATGAATGTTTCAGGATTAATTTCGGTGATCTTATAGATAGGATAGATCAAAATCTAAAAAAGGAAGGTATATTAGCTTAAGAAAACATAGTTTTCCAAGAAACACTGATTTAGATTTTCTCAAGAAAATTAGATCTACCCAGATTGGAAACCACACTTTAGTACAGTTGTGGTTTCCAGTCCAAACACATTAGGTGCAACTAAAAAAGTTGGAAACATATAAAACTATTAGTCTGAGTTTTATATATTTCAATTAGATTATTATCTTTCCCTTGAAATATCATTTTCTCCCTCATGTAAGGGAAATAGATATGATTTAATAAAAAAACTTACACCTTAGCCAATAAATTATCTAGGTTTTGATTTATAAATTCATTAATGAAACCATAAATTTTCTAAAACCATGATACAATGATATTTTAGTATCACTGTATAATTTTGTAATAATTGGTGTCTTGTCAATTTCTACTACTTTAATATCAAAAATAATTTCTTCTATTTGATCAAACTTTTCAACCTGGTAATATTGACCATTAACAGATCTTGAATTCTACCTAATTTCACTATTCCAAATCAGAAGACTATAACATGGATTAAAACTATAAAAAATTAAATGATTGTTAATTTCTCTATATTTTAACCCTATCATATTTAAATATTTCAACCAAAGATAGAAAAAAAGTCATCTTTTTGGAACATTCTATTTTAAAAATTCTAAAAAAACACCAACCCCTTCTTCATATTCATCCCTTTTTTGTAGTGGTGTAATCCAACTACAATTCATTATCAACTATATGAAATTCCAAGTAATAAATAATATTTTTTTAAAAAAACTTTTTTAATTTAACTTTATAAATAATAATACAATAAATTAAATGAATAATATATACAAAATAAAATAAAGGCGACACATTTAAAAAAATGATTCTCCATAGTCTTATTTGACAATTATCTATTCAGAAAACAATTCCAAAAAACTGAATCATATCATTGATTTTAAAAAGTTGACCACAATTAAATCTTAAATTTTCTTTCTTTTCATTATATAATTTGGTAATTATTATTTACAAAATATATAAATAAATATAAATTACAAAATATCATTAGGAATAATATATTAGTGGTGAAAAAAATATCAATAGTGATAAGGATCCATAAGGAGACATATGATATCATACATCATATTGAACATGAATATTTCACTTCATGTAGTAAATATGAAGTGATATATACTATGAACATGATTAAATAGGGGCAAATTTGAATCTAATTTTTCTAATTATATACAAAATAAATTGCAATCTTATTCCCCATATCATATCATTTTAGAATGATCAATATTAGTATACACTATGACTAGAGATGACGTAGAAAGTAACATTAGGGAGGTGATAGAGTTTTTTAATGAAATATTTATTTTACCAAATGATGGTTAACTTGAAAAATTACTAGAGAAATTTTATATAAATATTGAACTATAGAATGGAAAATAAATGGGGGATAACTCTAAAAAAACTCTTATATTATTATTTTGTTATTAAAATTGAATTATAAACAAACTTTACTTATACTGAAATTATACAATCAAAACAATCAATACATTACAAATATGATAATTTAAATTTTTATTAACAATAAACCATATTCAAACTCCATAATCCATTATACCTTCAAAACACCCATTAACAATGCAATAAAACAACATTAATTAGTCTTCCAAACAATCATTTGGTAAATTAAACATATCTTACATACTATAAAAATATTAATAAGTAAATTAAACCTAATTTAAATGTAATGAAAAAACATAATACAATTTACAAGACACCCATTCATCAAAAAACGTTCATCAAATATAACACTGGTTAAATAATCTTTCAAAAAAATTAAAGATACCTTAGTTGTTTCAAAACTCATAAAATAATCATTCAGTCAAAGATACCACCTACTAAACATTCCTTGGACACCCATATTTAAGTAAATCAACATAAATTATAACACCCCTTCATAAAATAATCATACAAGAAAACCACAAGCCCCAAATAAAAAATATCAAATAAAACATACCTTAGATGTGTTAAAAATTAGAATAGTCATTAAAAACTATAGAGAACTATAAAATAGAATAAATTGTAATGGATAAAGAAAAATGAGATGTTGATAATGATGGTGGTAATGGTGACAAAAATAGAACTAAAATAGAAAGAGTGATGTGTGAAGGTGGCGATAAGAATGACAATAATGACGAATAATGAGAGAGGCCAATCATGATTAAAGTATTTTTTGCAAGGCAGTATGAATAGAGTTATCAGAGAAGAGAAGTAGTGTTCTTAATTATTGAGAACACCACAAAAACACAAACAACATAAACCTAAAAAGAAATCAATGATTGAGGAGGAGGAGAAAATAACAAACATTGGATTCGGCACTTGATTCATCTGAGAGAAAGTAGAAGAGGAGCACCGACAGTAGGGGACTTTCGTGAAAGCTTGAGATTCATGACTGAATCAGTCACGGTTAGGGTTCTTTTAAATATAGATGAGGGTTTTATCAGCACTTCCAAAAAAACCTTCATAAAGATACACTTTGTGAGTGCTAAATTAATAAGCACAGATAAATATGTCTTTTATTAGTTCTTTAGCACTAATAAATTATTTATAATTAAAATTATAAATAAAAATACTTGTAAATATATTTATAAATATTTATATATGATTATAAATTTATTTATATCATTATATATACTTATATAATTATATATATATATATAATATTCATTATTTAAATATATTTTTTATAATTTTATAATTAATTAAATATATAATTATTTATTTATAAATATATAAATAATTCTTATAAAAATATATTTTATTTAAAGTTATAAATATATATTTTATAAATGCAGTAAGGGTTGTACCCTAGTGGTAATAACAACAATGTAATCATGCATCACAAACCAGAGTTCAAATCCGAGCAGTAGTGAATTTCCATTGGATCTCTCGGCAGTGATGCGAGTGGAAAGGGTAGTGGCTTGTCGACAAAAAGTGGTCATGGCAAGGCAGTGGTGAAGGCGGCTATCAGTGGCGTGGTAGCTGGATAACTTTTGAGGTGGCCAGGTGGTGTCCATGATCGATACTTAAGGCAGTGGACCCACATAGTTATGATTTTCAAGCAAACAATTGTTGAAGGTGTCGAGCACTTGGGCTATAACCTTTGTAATGGACTTCATGTCCACAGGGCCTTCATGCCACAAAAATGGTTGGCTTATCCCTTTGGGGCTATGCCCTGCCCTTTCAGGTTGTGTGTGTTGAATTTCTATGTTTTGTTGTAATTTTACCCCTAAGTACCTATAATATATCTTTTATGACTATAGTAATTATACATTTATAAATATATTTTAAATTAAATATATTTAAAATTATTTATTTATAATTATAGATATATTTATATCATTATATATATTTTTTATATAATCATATATAAATTTAATATATATATATATATATAGTAAATATATTTATTATTTAGATATAATTAATATAATTTTATATTTATTAATATATTTAGATTATTATATAAATTTATATAATTATATATATATATATAGTAAAAATATTCATTATTTAAGTATATTTATTACAATTTTAAAATTATTTAATTAATAATTATTTATTTATCATTATATAAATACTTTTTTAAAATAATATTTATATATTTATATCATTATATATATTTATTTTATTAAATATATATTTACAAAATAAATATAAATATAAATAGAGTAAATATAATCATTATTTAAATAAATATTTTATTGTTTTATAAATACTTAAATAAATATATTTAATTATTTATATTTATAGAAATAATTTTGTTAAAAATAATATTTATTTATTAATAATTTTAAATTTATATAATTATAAATACAGTAAAGATACATTTTTCAGTATGTTTATTTATAAATATTTTTTTAGAAATATATTTATAACATTATATATATTTATATAACTATATATATTTAATAAATATATATAAATATAAACATAGTAAATATATTCATTATTTGAATATATTTATTATAATTTTATTATTATAAACATATTTATATCATTATATATATATATATATATTTAATTAATAAATAAATATATATAAATATAGTAAATATATTCATTATTTAAGTATACTTACTATAATTTTGTAATTATCTAAACATATAATTATTTATTTTAAATTTTATAAATACCTTTTTAAAAAATAATATTTTGATATATATATCCTGATATATATTTATATATTTATATATTTGTATAATTATATAATTATATTTTTATATATTTATATATTTATATATTTATATATTTATATATTTATATATTTATATATTTATATATTTATATATTTATATATTTATATATTTATATATTTATATATTTATATATTTATATAATTATATATTTATATATAATTACCAGAAAAGCTCAGCCAGAGACAAAGTTCCTGATCGTTTATTAAAATAAAGGAAAAGTTCAGCAGGCAAGCATTGAGAACAAGAGCATACAATTACAAGTTAGAAACCATACCCGTCATCATACACATCGCCAACTCCATGATCAATTGCCTCATCTGTGGTTGTCGACTCCCATTCCGAACTTTTATATTGCTTCATAATCTTCACATACTTTCTTCTGAGATTTAATTTCTCCAATTGCAAAAACTCCTCAGAAGAATTCATCCCTTTACCTTTGCTAAAAGAAGATCTAGTAGACATCGGCCTTGGCATAGAAGAGTAGTCTTTCTTCTGCCTTCTTCTTGGGGGGCGGTCATATTACCCTCGCTCCCTACCATAACCTTCTTTCCATACTGAACAACATCACTAATCAAGGTTCGATCTCTACCATCATTCTCCTTCTCACTGTCAGATATGTCCCCCCATTTCCCATGTAAAAACATCGTCTGATGACCATTATTCACACACTGCTCCTTCTCCACATGACTGTTAGGGTTAATTAGTGCTAAACATTGTGGTTGCACCACAGGCTCATGATCTCTAAGCATCCCAGTCTGCAAGAAACCTCCACTAGATACATCATCCTGGGAGTTCAACCCAACCTGCATATTACCACTTTCATTCCTTGGAGAATCCTCACCACCATGACATATTTCCCCATGATCCCGATCATTAGCACAATGGAAATATCCCTACCTCTACACCTGTTCAATCTTTCTGCCATTCTAAGCACAAGTCAGTTCCATGCCCATCAGCCCACTGTCATGCAACTCAAGAGCTTCAACAGACAACTGGCTAGGAACCAAAACAAGAGCAGTTTGATCCTGACCCACTTCCAGTTCTTCATTAACTAACCCAGAAAAGCAATTTCTTACTTTAATGCTCTCCACCTGCTGCATATGAAGTGTATTAAGCCCAGGAGAGGCCCTCACCCAACCATCATCTTCTTCCACAGAAACCCCTACCTGCAAAGACTCAACAGATCCATCCACTACCTCTTTACCCCCGCTGAAACCAGCTCTTAGCCACTGGTCACCGCATCAGACTGGACTTCCTGCTTCCCAGAATTCCTCAAACCTCCTGCAAGACGCATCCCAATATCATTTCTAAGTCTTCCAAACACCTCATCAACCTTCGGGTTCAGAGACTCGTTCTCTTCCCCCCTTCGCCTTCCATCCAATTTACTTGTACTCATCAAACCTGGATCTGTCTGAAGTCCATTACCCAGGTTTTGTTCCCTTTGCTGAGGTTGTAATGCCACCATCTATGAAACCTTTTGGGCCAATTCCACCTACGAAACCACCTTCCTACCTCTGCAATCCCCCCTCAAATGCCTGACTTTAAGACACCGAGAGCGATAATCAAACCAGGGCTCAAAAACAACAGACTGTTTACATCTAAATTCCTCACTTACAGCAAGGAAGATCGACTTAACCGATAGCTTCAATAGGTCAATTTCAACACAAATTCTCGGTGAAATCGGATGGCAAACAGCCCTAGTTCTACTATCCGAGCATAAGTAACGACCAACAAGATTTCTCAGCATGTGGATGATGGAAGGATTTTAAAATGGAAGCGGTAATTCAGGAAAACTTACCTAGATTGCCATAGTCGAGGAGTCTCTCTTCATATAATGATCATAGGACCATCGGAAGAGCAGGAAACAACAGCCATCACATGTACGCGGGGTAGAGGACCAGGCCAGGATCAAATCATCCTATGACGCAAAGTGAACCATTATATGTTTCAAATCCCGAAGACACACAATGGCGCGCTTCTGAAGATTCCACAAACCAAAGATGAATCGATCAAAACAATCCACATACGGACGTCTCTTCTTAAAGAAAGAAATCAGCGTCAGACTCAGCATGGATGAAGCATCATTAAACTCCCGAGCTGTGACTGAGAGCTATGGAATCCCTTCATGTAACTCAGGAACTTTTAGGGAGAGAAATATTTCTAGGAACGAGTGCAATAGGTCAGGATTTGAGAAAGGTAGAAAGCGTCGATCACTAGAGGACTGCAGAAATCCCTCCTCTACCAAGGGAGGAGGGATCTGCTCGGAGGTCATCACCGCCTACGGCAGCAATCGCCATTCCCGAACCCTAGCTCCCCGAACGCTCGCCATTCTATCCTCAAATTATATATAATTAGATAATTATATATATAATAAATATATATAAATATAAATATATTCAATATATTCAACACTTAAATAAATTTTTTATAAATTTATAATTATTTAAATATATATAATTATTTGTTTTTAATTTTTTAAATACTTTTTCAAAAAATAATATTTATTTATTTATAATTATAAATTTATAAATATAGAAAATATATATTTATAAATAATTTTTAGAAATATATTTTTAATATTATTAATGAATATTTAATCTTAAATGCATGCATGTTATAAATGAGTGAAATTGAATAATAAAAAATGAGTACACTTTAAAAATATTAAAAAAATAAATAATTTTTATCAACTAAATATAAATTATTAAAAAATACAGATATATATTGAAATAAAGTTGAATGGATATTGAAAATATTAAAACATAGTAAATAAATTTTATTAAATTATTAAATCTCAAAAAAATAAAAATTGAGAAATAAAAATATTGAAAATGAATTAATAATACCTAACAATAATAATATTAAAAAAAATTAACTGATTAGAAACCTAATATATTAAATGTAACATGTTACTAAATAAAATTCTAAAATTAATAATAAAATTTGAATAAATTACATAAATATTAGGTGTATGTATTACTATATAGAATTTTATTAATTACGTAAATATTTGTATGTGTATTGTTTATAAAAATGCATCGATTACATATATATCTGTGTGTGTGAAATCAATGTAACACATATTTGATATATATTATATTGAAACATAAAACATTTAATCTTTTCCATTACTCGATGCAAATAGTTTTCATTTTTAATTAGTATTAATTTTTAATTATAAACTATTTTTCACTAAATATATGACTTGTTTAATATGAGAAAAAATATTTTGAATTATATAAATCATATTTTAGGAAATATTATATATATTGATATATATATATATATATATTCTATATAAAATGTATTAATGAATAATAATGTATAAAAACTATTAAAAATGAATAAGACATTAACATGTTTTTAATTATTACATTTTATAAATTTTCTATATTTATAGTTTATATATATTATTTATTAAAATATATAGTTAATATATTTATAAATTATTCATTTTTATTGATAATTCTTTCATTAATAAATTTTTTAATGATTTTTTAATTTATTCATTTTTGATTTTTTTTTAATTTATTCAATTTATTCATTTTTTATTTTTTTTTTGTTTAATTATTATAATTTATTCATTTTATATATCTATATTTAATATGTACTATTTATTAATATTTATAATCTATATATATTTATATTAAATTTATTCATTTTTATCAATAATTATTTAATTAGTAAAATGTTTAGTATATTTCTTAATTTACTAATTTTAAATTTTTATTTGTTTAATTATTTAATTTCATTCATTTTACATATCTAAATATTTAATATATACTATTTATTATTATTTATAATTTATATATATGTATATTAAATTTATTCATTTTTATCAATAATTATTTAATTAATAAGTTTTTTAATATTTTTAAAATTTACACGGTTTTAATTTTTATATGTCTAATTATTTCATTTTATTCTATACCTTTATTAGCACTAAAAAACAGTGATAAAGGATGTCATTTGTCAATGCCAAAGAAAAAGTGATGATAAAGGATACCCTTTATCACCACTATAAATAAAGCAATGATAAAGGGTCGCTTTTATCAGTGCTAAAAAAGGTGCTGATAAAATATACATTTATCATCACTTTTTTCTAGCACTGTTAACTGTTTATTTTGTAGTTGTGGTGGTAGTCCTCCTTACACACGATCAACATTTTCATATCCCCCATCGAATGGAAAGTGAGAATGTATATGTGATATCATAACTACATAAGTATAATTATGTTACAAATATCATTTACATAATTTAAATCTAGTATTATAACTAGCCTTTAAAGGTGGTGATAGAAAATGAATTACATTGGTTCATGAGGTGGTAGTTTTTCGTACACATGATCAATGGTTGTTTCCCATTTGATGAAAGTGGAGATAGATATAGGTTATAAAAATAACATAATAAAATATTATTAAATAGGAGACACTATTTTTTTATTTTATCACAATTGGAAAATATTTTAAAGAGTTAGAAGAAAAAGTAAAACAAAAACGCATAGTTACAAACAATACCTCTTCTTTGGATAACATCTTTTAACCCAAATCCTTCCTAGATTGGATTTATGATTACACCACAGTATCTATTATATGTGTATAGGATTAATGAATACATTTTTAAAGTGATTTACCGAACTAAAGGGTTTTGGAAGTGTGAAGAGGAAAGGAGAGAGGGTTCCCTTTTATAAGTGCGGTGAGTGGCACACTTGTACTTTTTGAAAAGAAAAAATTTTATTGATGTTTTTCATAAACTATAAGGCTTAAAAATGGTCCGTTATAGAACCTTATTGTTAATAAAATTTAAATATATCCATCCAATGGATTTTGGACAAGTTGGTTGGCCATTTTAATCCTCATATTTTATGTTTAACCCCCAGTAAACTCATTTTTACCTTAACTATGTTAATTAATTTATACAATTTTCATTATTAATTATACTCAAAAATTCAGTAAAAATATAATATAAATTTTTATTATTAAAAATATGGAATCCATTTTTTCAAATTCAATTCACAGAAGTGTTAGAATTCAATTTAAAATTAAACCCAAAGACATTATGAAAAATCTATTTTTCCAAAGGAAAAATATCAAAATTTTAAAATGTTTTTATATCATAATTAAATATAAAATTAATTATAATGGAGTAAATTTGGTAAATAATAATATAATTTAACTAATTTTACTTTAAAATCAATTTAAAATATAATTTAAACTTTTAAATATTTTATATGAAAAAGAAATTTTCAATAAAAATTAGTATATATCACTATCCATTGAAAAAATAATATTTTTCAGATTATTATTAAACAATTACCCAAAGATAACTTGGTTATGCATATTTAAAAATTGATTTTTATTTTTTAAAATACATTTTATGAAAATGGTAAAAATTAATTTTAAATTATGTGTGCAAAGCGCGACTAAATAGCCTTTCATAAAATACAATTTTTAAAAAAAAATTTCTTTTTCTTTCAAGTTATTTATATTTTAATTAAAATTAATTTATAGAATCTAATTTATCTTATAAATTTGAAAAATGTATAGTTTTATTAATTTTGTTATTAATTTTCATATCCACCAACTTAACTTCTAGGTTATAATGGTCATTTTTAGATTACAATATTTTTATATTGGATCATGTTTTATTTAAACCTGGTGTTTTATCCATCACAAGCTATTAAAGAGATGAATTTATTTAAATATAAATATATTTTAAACCCTCTGGGTGTTACATTTTCTTCTAATCTTTGAGTTTCATGTCATATATGATATCAAATATGATGTTTATCTTTTAAAAGCTTGGGGTGTTACAATTCTTCCCTTACCTTTACGTGAACTCTTATCATAAAGGAAAAACTCAAATTACCCATACATGAACTCCTTCACGTAATGGTAAACCACATCACATGAAGGTAATAGATGAATATCTTTATATCATCCTTTAAAACAAATAAATACCTTTATTTAAATATAAATACCACACTATGTCAAGGTGTAATTAAATATCCCTGATGTGATCTTTAAAACCACTACATAACCTTTATGCACCAACATTACACTACTTTGGGAATTCCTAAGATACCTTTATGTGACCGCTCGCATATATGTAATTACGATATGACCTTTATACGAGATCCAACCAATATTTAACACATTGGTTACCTTTATATAACCCATCTTCATAAAGGTTATGGTTCAATTAACATTATGTATATAATATCCTAAGATTTTAAAAGTAAATTATGTTTGATAATGTGTATGACATGCAACACCGAGCATAAATGAAACCTGAAATATTATTATTCAAATGTAAAAGTTTTAACCTAGTCATTAAATTTATGGTTATTAATATTATTAACTATTTTTTAAATATATATAATGGTTGTAATCAATATAAATGTATTTATTAATGCTTATGAACCGAGGACTCAGATTTCTAGTAAATCCATTTGATTCATTAGATACATGTTTTCTTTAAAAAAGGTTTTTTATTGAAAAAATAATGTAATTAATTTATGGAACTTTTATAAATTATGTTTGAAAAAATAAATATTATTTCTGAAATCAGAAAATCAAAATTATCCGGTTGTGAAATTTGGAAATTATTTGAAAATTTTTTATTTCTCACTAAATAGTTAAAACTATTGATTTTTATTGAAAACTAAATTTTCCTTTTAGGTAATTACAAAATAAAATTCTATTTTGGATTTTTTTTTAAAGCTTAATCAGTTCATTTTTATTAAAAATATTCTAATTATAGTTTTTGAAATTAATTTTACTTGAATAAAAACATTTTGTAGATGGAAAGACATTTTTCTGAAAAAACAGTTTTTCATCGAGTTTTGTAAGTTTAATTTTAAATTTAATTTTCCAATAATGTGTTTTTAATTTTAAAAAATGGATTCCATAATTGGAATTTTTTGGGTCCAAATTTGGTAAATAGGGCCATTTTATTTTTAGTTAATATGAATAGTTACCATTTTAATTTTTGTTTCCACAGTAAAGGGAAAATTATGTAATTAATGGTTAAAAATAAAATTATAAGGACTGGAAAATGATAATAACACTTGCCTTAATTTTATTTTATGATTTAATTTCATCCATAATCATCAAATATATGGTTATATTGTCTTTTGTTCCCATTTTAATGTGACTATAACCTTTATAATATTTTATTTAAAGAAAATTTAAAAATGTCACACCCTTGTTTTAAATAACTATGTTATTTTTAACATGGGTATAACTAGAGGATATGATTTATTATAGATATTATTTTTAAAATAAATGATTTATATTTATCATGGCAATTTATTTTTATTTTTTATTGAATAAATAATTACCTTAAATACTTAAACAAATTTGATGCAATAATTTTTAAATTAATGGAAAAATAAAATAAATGATATTCAAAATATTAAAGGAAATATAATTTGAGATAATTAATATGATGCCTGAATTTTATATATTAATATTATTGGTTATGAATGTAATAAAATATTTTTTTCAGAATTATTTTATTTCCTTGATGTTATTAAAGTCAAAGTAATGAATATTTATAAAAATTGACATTAATGATATCTTATAATAAATAATATTCTATTAATTGATATAAAATTCCTAAGAATGTTATATATAGAAAATATATTATTATATTATATATAATATCAACCATGGCCCTTTTTTGTCTGTTTTTTCATTTATAGTAACCATCTTGACCCTCAAAGAGTAAAAATACTTATTTCCATGATAAGTGTAAAGGTATTTAATGAGGGGTTAAATCCAAAAGATATGCGTAAAAAACTAGTCAAATATTATATAATTTTTATTTTATGAGTTTATTTAGATCTATTCATATCATATATTATAAATTAATTAGTTTTTATCCATTTTTAATTGAATATTAATTTATATTAATTTAATATTTTTAGAAACTCCCAGAGTGCTCATACCCTCTCTTATAAAAGGGAATCTCTTATTCTCTTTACATTACACTTAAAGAACCATTTTTTTTAAAAGAAACCTATCAAATACATTACTAAAATACCTACCAACATTATAGGGACCTTATTTTGGGAATAATACCAATGTTAAATTTCTTAAGCTATTAAACAAATGAGACTTTCTAAAGAAGAGGTATAGTTTTGAGCGCATATTTTAGTTTTATTTCATCCTCCACCTCTTTAAGATATTATTCAAACATGATAAAATAGTAAAAATATTATCCTAAATATCTGTATATGTTATTAAATTAATTCCATAACCTATATATATCTCATATTCCATCAAATGGTAAACGAAACCATCATTCGTGTCAATAACAGACTACCGCCTTGCAAACTGATGTAATTTGTTTTCCATGACCATATCTCATGAATAGATTACAATTATGGGATTAATTTTTATGTAATATATTTATAATATTTTTATAATTATTAAAATATAATATATCATTTCCCTTCTTACAATTTCATTCACTGAAAATGATAATGTCATTTGAGCGTACGTGTGGACTACCGCCTCCATGAAGCGATGTGATTTATTTTTCATCACCACATCACATGGATTATATATATAAGTTAATTTAAATAAATAATATGATATTTATGATACTATGATCATTTAGGAAATATATAATGACACTTACATTCTTTCCATAATGATCATTGAAAAATGGAAACATTACTCATTCGAAAAGTACAGTCTACCGTCTCTGTGATTATAACATTATTCATTATTCATAAACATTCACTACTACAATGACAGCCTTTAACAGCACTTGTATTTATTAGTTCTAGAATAAAATGATGATAAATGGTAAATATATTAGCACTAAAGAAAGCGTTGATACATTTCTCCTTTTATTAGTGTATTTATTTTAGAGCTGATAAAGTAAACCTTTATCATTGCTTTATTTTTAGAGCTGATAAATGGTATCCTTTATCAGTAGTTTAGTTTTAGTGGTGATAAAGGGTATCCTTTATCAGCTCTTTATTTTTAGTGCTGGTAAAGGATATATTTTATCAGCTCTTATGTTTTAACTCTTATAAAGGGTACACTTATTCAGCATTTTATGCTAGAGTTGATAGATATTTCTTCCATCAATGTATTTTTAGTGCTGATGAAATGAAATAATTAAATAAATTAAAAATAGAAAAAATTTGAATTAAAAATTTTATTAATTAAATTATTGATAAAAATGAATTGATTGAATATACATTATTAAATATTAGATATTTTATTAATTAGATAATTATGATAATTAATGTTGCTATATTTTATATATTAAATATATATATATATATATTAATGTATATAAATATGATTTATATATTACAAAATATATTTTTGATTTACATTAAATAGTCATATATTTATTGAATAATGGTATATAATTAAAAATTAATTTGAATTAAAAATATTGACAAATTGCATAGTACTTGACATATAATTGAATATAGTTTGATTTTTTAATTTAATATAGATCAAATATTTGTTATATTGATTTCATATATATTAAATTAATATTTTTTATATACAAAAAGCACACACGAGTAGTGATGACATGGAATTGTGTGATGGGACCCATCACCTAAAAACGAACTATTCTTTCAAAAATATACAAAAATCACACAGAGAAACACAAAACTTATCCATTTTTTCAATATTATTAAAGTGTACCTATATTCCTAATTTATTCAATTTCACTCATTTTTAACCTATATACATGCATTGAAAATTAGATATTCATTAATAACATTTAAAATATATTTGTATAAAAATATTTATAAATAAAAATATTTATAAAAGTAAAGTCACTATATTTATACAATTATATATTTATAATTATAAATAAATAAATAAATTTTTAAAAGTATTTATATAAATATAAATATATCATTATGAATATTTAAAAAATAATTAAACTTATAATAAATTTCGTTAAATAATGAATATATTTACTATATTTAAAAATACATATCTATTAAATATATATTTATAATTATATAAATATATATAATGATATAAATAATATTTTTTTTTAAAAAAATTCTATAATTATAAATAAGGAATTATAAAATTATAATAAATATATTGACTACATTGATGTTAATATAAATTTATTAATTATTTATAAATTTTTACAATTTTTTATTTATATTTATAATTATAAATCCTTTAACATCACTTCAGTAATTACACATGATAAAAGAATCTTTATCAGCACATTTTCCACAATGATAAAGATTAGGACTTATCAGTGCTAAATAAAGCACTGATAAAATAAATATTTATCAATGCTCTAATTTTAGCACTCATAAATAGTCCTTTTATCATCTCTTACATTATAGGCGCTGATTAAAGGTCTATATATCATCACTTATTTGTAAGCACTGATAAAAGTGTCCCAATCTATTTTAAAAATCCTAACCATTTCAGAACTTGTTGTGATATAGAGATTTCCAAAGAAGCCACCCTCTATCGGCGCTCCTCCTCGATGAATTGAAGGTTGAATCACACCACTCAACTGCCTCCAAACATCTCATCTGACATTCAAAGAGGGTCTCCAATTTTCTTCAACCTAGTAAGGCAAACCTTCCATTTTTTGTGTATTTTTTCGTTTTTTATTTCTTCCTCTGCAATTTGTTTATGATCTCTTGTTTATTATCCATTGTTTACGATTTGTTTGTGATCCGTTGTTTAGGGGACAATTTTTGTTCTATTTTATTGACTACTAATTTATGATTAGTTGTTTATAACAACTCATAAATTGGATCTTGATGAAAAATAGGACACTACTTTTTAATGTTATAATGTCTCTCATTGCACTCATGCACATGAAATTTTATATATACCAAGACATATTATTCACTACTTGCAATTAGTGTGCTTATATCATCAAATTAGATAGTGGGTTTAATATATGTTTCAATAACATGAGGGTTACTAGTTATTTTATTCATTTCAATTGTTCTAATGATACCTGTATCAAATAAAATTGTACGTTTTTTTATCAGGGTGAAGGACAGATAAAGGGATCTTTTGTTGTGTGCACTTTCTGCTGATCTTATGTGTACATCTGTGGGAAGGTAAGGATCAAGATTTCCATCATCATTATTTTGCAGCATGATGTATTTTTCTCCTCTTGTGATCCTTCCTGAACTTTTCATATTCTCAGGTTT
Organism: Viscum album; assembly: GCA_963277665.1. Taxonomy (NCBI): domain Eukaryota; kingdom Viridiplantae; phylum Streptophyta; class Magnoliopsida; order Santalales; family Viscaceae; genus Viscum; species Viscum album. Next base: position 2,121,988,827 of record OY728141.1, on the reverse strand, counting down.
TTTTCTTTAAACTCATTGCTAGTGCATTAAAATTGCACCCCGTGCATCCTCTTTGTATTCTTATTTAATAATTTATGGGGGTTTGGGTTGGGAAACCAACTCATGCTCAATATTTCTCAAAAAAATCAGTACTTTTAATCATCATTTATAACTTCCTAGTACATCTTAACAAGAATTTTCATGTTTTTGAAGCAATTTTCATTGAGTACACATTGGTTCCCTGCTTCTATTCTAGTTAAATATCACCAGATACATCCACTAGAGAAATAGTTAACCTGAAAATAATTATTTGAATAATATCCATAACTTTATTAGTATAATTGGTAGATTTATTTTATTAATCTTCCTTTAACTTAACAATAATTAATATATTCTCAATAATTAAGGGAAAACTAGACAAATACACCTACAATCCAAAATAAAATCATAGGTAATTTTACCTTCTTAAATAGATCATCTAGTTGTCCTTACTTTTCATTTGGGTCATCTTGAGTGTATTTAATACATATCCTCTATTTTAACTTTTACTGAGAACTTACAAATCTCTAATTATGAACCCAATAAGATGGATATGAACAGAAAATGGATGCATGCTAATCATTTGAAAAATGAATATGAAGATGGAGTTATAGAGTTCATAATGTTTTAAAAAGAGATTGCAGATGACCCTTCTAAAATCCTATTTCTATGTTTACATTATTGTTATTCAAGACATATTAGTTTGGAATAGTTTGAAGAACATTTGATTTTTCACAGAATAGATCAAAGGTATAAATTTTGGACTAAATACAGGGATAAAAATAATATGGACATGGTTTTGGATAATACTATGGTTTATGAATCATTTGATATGAATACCTTTGTAAAAGATGATAGAAATCGCATGGATGTAATGACAAAGATATTGAAGATGACCTTTGTGATTGTCTGAAGTTATTTGAGGAGTTAAATAGTTGTTCCAAGAAACCATTGTATACCAGCTGTACTAAATACACAACATTGTTAGCTATATTGAAGTTATATAATGTGAAAGATGGAAACATATGGAATGATACCAGCATTACAGAACTACTTGGTCTTCTGAAAGTTATGCTACCAGAATAAAATGAACTACCATGCTGAAAATATGATGCTAAATTAAATTTACATTCAATGGGAGTGATCTCTAAAAAATATATTATTTTCCAAATGATTTCTTATTGTTTTGTAAGGACGATGAATCACTCATGAAATTCCCTAAGTGTGGCGCGGATCGATACAAGAAAATGAATCCTGCCCTTTGAAATATGTATGGTACTTTCCTACCATTTCATGGTTTAGAAGACTATATGGATGTCAGTAAACTGCAAGACAATTAACATGGCATGCATACACAAGAATTAAAGATGGGAAGCTATGTTATCCAGCAAATTCTCCTCAGTGGAAGAAAATTGTTTATGATTTTCCTATATTTGGGGATGAGACAAGAAACCTTTCCCTTGCATTATCTATAGATAGAATAAATCCTCTTTGTGTACATAGTATTACTCATAGTACATGGCCCATCATGTTGGTAAATTATAACTTGCCTCAATGGTTATGCATGAAGCAAAAATACATTATGTTGTCTCTACTTATATCTAGACCAAGGAAACCCGTTAATGATATTGATGTCTATTTTTCTATATTGATCGAAGATCTGAAATTGATGTGAGATTTAGGTGTTATAATGTATGATGCTCAAAGAAGTGAAGAGTTCACATTGAGGGCCATGTTGTATGGAATGATAAATGACTTCCCTACTTATGGAAACAAATAATGATATAACATTAAAGGTTTTTTGGGGTGTCACATTTATGAAAAACACACATACTCAATTCGATCGAAACATTTCTCAAAGAATTTGTAAAGGTAATGTTATGAAATACTTTCTCTATTTTACTAAAAAAATATATAATGAAATGTTGATTTAATTTTCATTATTCCTTGTAGATTTTTTTATATTATTACTAACATAATAATATTTTTTTTATATAGGTTTTTTCTTTTTCTCGATTTTTGGTGGTTTTTTTGGAAATAGAATGAGTCATTTTAGGATTAAAAGACAAAGGAACATTGATGCTTTTTAATGTATGTAATAATTTGTATTTATATAATTATATAAACCAATGTTTGAAATGTCTATATAATGGTATTTTTTATATTTGTGTTTTAAATTTCATATAATTTAATTTCTATATTGGTACTTGTTTTGTTAATATTATATGTTTTTCTGGTGCTGCAGTGTGATGTAACAGCACACTACAGTATATCCCTTTATCATCACTTCTATGAGCATTGATAAATGAATCATTTAGCGGTGCTAAATTAAAGTGCTGATAAATGTCATATTTATCAGTTCTATTTTAGCACTAAAAAATGGACCCTTTATTAGTTCTTTTTCATAATTAATAAAATTCATGAGCTTCCAACGTCGCTCAAGTTATCATCACTTTTTGAGCGCTGAATAGGCTATTTCTAGCACTGTTGAAGGCCAGTTTTGTAGTATAGATATTTAAAGGTTGGATTTAAAATTATAATTTATATTTACAAAATGATAATTATTTCATGATAATTATTATATATAATATTTAAAAATGACCCCCTTGACCACGGTTGACATACCAATGCCATTTTTAATGTATGGAATGAAAGTCCTAGAAACACCTGATGTGGACTTGATTGATTTAGTAATTAAATATATCATTGTAATAAATAAATAAAAATGATTTAAGGATAATGTATTAATCCATGATTTTTTTTTAAATATATCAAATTACTTATATTAGACTTTTATATAGGTTTTTTAGAATATATATATCAAGTTGAGACTCAAGGTAATGGATTTTGTCTAAATTTTCCTTCATTGAGGCATACTTTATTATTTAGCACCTAATTTATTTTATATGGTGTATATGCTACCCTTTTAAATGTAATATCATGAATATTTCATATAAAATTGTATTTTACATTATAATATGAATTAATTTATCCAAGAGGATTTGAATTGAAAGATACCAAGTTGTAAAAGGTTTCTTAAATCAATTTCCTTACGTTGGGTTATAACTATTTTTTAATTGAATTTTTTATACCATGATTATGTATTAATTTATCTATATATTGTTTTATTATATATTTCTACTTTACTTTTTTTACAATTTTTACAAATAATCTTTCTATTTATTAATTCACAATTCAATTATTGCATATTTGTAAGGGTTATTCATCTTAAATTCTATTTCTTTGGGACATATATTGATGTTATACACCTAACTTATTTTATTAGGTTAATATAATAACTGTTTTACATGATATATTTTGAATCTATTTATTTTCATGATATTTCAATTTTCATTTGATGTTATTATTTCATGTTCATATTATTAAAGAGTTACTAATGTGGAAAAGGCTTTATGTTACAATCTATTTTCTTTTTAAGATTATTGATGTTCAATGTTCCTTAGTGGTAAATCATAAGATCTTATTTTCTTGAACCTAATATATTTTATTCTCATGTGATTATAAATATTTTTTACATGTTTATTTTCCATTTCCACCCTTGTTGATTAAATAAGCATCAATAATGTTGTTTGTAATTGATATTGATCTTGTATCTGTTTTTAGATAATAAATCTCCAAATCAAAATTTTCTAAAACATTTTAAAGAATTTTCTTCTATAAAAAATTATTTAATAAATAAATTTTACATGATATTTTAACATATTTTAAAAGTATTTAAAATAAAATTTCTTAACAGTTTTTAATGGATCACTTTTGATTCTCTTTTTCAAAATGTTGGAAAATAATATTTATATTTAACATCTAAGGAATGAAAAGATTTTCCCGCCATCCTAAACAGTATTTGATTTGATACTTTTTTATAGGCTTCAAAGGTTATTTTCAAAGAAAGTATTTTTCCCAAAAAAAATTCATTTTTATAAAATATTACTCAAAGAAAAGGGATATTTATATCATTTCCAAAATAATTTTTTAAAATATTAATTTAAATGTATTTTCATATATATCAATATCCTCTAATGATTTCACTATTTAACTAGTATTATGATCTTATAATACGATCCATCTTCTTTCTTTGGATGGATTACAATAATTTTTTTAAATATACTTTCACAAAACCCATTCCTATTTCATGTGTTAAAAAATCTAAGATGGTTGTTTTTCAAGGGTGTTATATTGAAAAGTGAAAGATTCTAAATGTTATATTCATGTTATGGTTCTTGGATATTTTTTATAAATGTTTTAGCCCCATTATATCGCACATGTGATCCTGATATAGCTTATTTCATGGGTGTTCTTAAATAGAACTCCAATGAATTGGGTAATGATTATGTCCTCTAAATAACTATATTGGAAGTTAGTCATATGCTTATTCCAATTGTAAGGGTTTTTTAAAGTTTTAATAATGATGATGTCCCAAGGTAAAAATATATTTTCTTATTATTTATATGCATTATAAATTTTTCATTTGATCAAGTTTGATATCATATTTCTCATTATTATTGATTCTTATTACTCTTTTCATATGTTAAATATTTATGCCATGTTTCATGATTGATGATCCAGGTATTGATTGGTATTAATTAACTTATGTTATGATCATGCACTTGGATTATTTCATCATACCCTTATTCTCATCTTACACTCACTGATGACATTCAATTATTATTGCTTATGTTTACCCTTATTGATAATTTGAGCTCACCCTTCTTATATTTCATTTTCCCGAGTTTATGAAGAATGATGAAAAATGGTTTGTGTCTAGAAAAGTTTCAAATGTGGAGAATTTTATGGGTTATGTTAAATACTTAATATAGAACATGAAAGTTTAGGTATAGTGGGATAAATGATCTCATGAAGTCATGAGTGTTGTTTATGTAATATTTTATCTTAATTATCTAAAACTCTAAACCTAAAATGTCATTGGGTATGTAAGTGATAAAATATTTCATTTTATTATTGTAATGTTTGAATGGAAATAATTGGTCCATATTTACCAGTATCAAATCTAGAAATATAAATATTATGTGTTTAGTGTCGGATTCAATAGTGTAGGTTCATGGCTGTTATATTTGGTATCAAATAATGGTTTAGATAACTTTTTAGATTGTAATATTTTCATATTATGTTATCTTAAGAGTTGTGGATACTATCATAGGTTTATAAGATTAAGGTTGATCATAAGTTAAAATCATTACACACCCCATTTGAGGTTTGAAGTGATGAAATTTTAAGGAGACTAATGATATTTTGGGAAACATTTTATTGGGTTGAGGTATATATAACCCTTATGTTTAACATGGAGTATTATTTTCTAAAAATTCTATTATACTTTTGGGAATGTAATCTGAAAGGTATGAAATAACCTTTGAGGTTAAAAATTTCATTAATTTTATTATTAGGATATAGGGATATTTATTTTTGGAAATAAAAATAATATTTTGTAAATAATATGATTTTGGTATATAAATATTTGGGTATATTAATTTATGAGTGAATAATGATATTTGGAGATAAATGTTAAATTTTTCTTGGAAGAAAATGCGATCAAATAGTTCTGATTTTTGGGTTTTAATATTGGTTAAGAATATTTCAAATAATTTTATGTATAGTTATTTATATAATTATTTCATTTGAACTTTGTGTATTATTATTGAATTTTGAATATTAAAGTATTATTTATTCATATAAAATTTTGTTTATTTTTTTATTATCTTATCAGTTCCTAACCATTATGGTTTAATTTAATGTATAATGATAAGGGAAATAGATTATTATCATTTTTTGGATGTATATGATATGATGGAAGTTCTTTAAGAATATAAAATCATCTGAAATACTCATTGTTGGGAGAAAAAAGATAATATTAGTGTGGAAATTGAATACATGATGAAATTATACTTCTCATGTAAGTATATTTCCTTTTTTTATTATAGATGATAATGTAATTACTCAACTCTAAGAAAAGGGTCTTGAAATAAAAAAAACATTTAATTTTCTTGTAGGGAAATCAATGGGCTTCAAAATAATAACATATTTACAATTTTGTTATGGTTAACTTTCTCATGGACATGTTCTCTATTACTATCTACTAATCTTTGGGAATTATTTTTCTATTTTATGTTCATATTTTTACTTCCCATTAATTTTATCCTATTCTAGAAACTACTTTTGGCTTATTCAAGATGACATTTGTACTACCCTTTCTCTCTTTTCAAGATGAAGATTTATCAACCCTTTTTATGATGTGGTGTTTCAAGAAAGATATTTTAAAATATGAACCTTTGATTAATAAGACGGAATTAAAAATTTAGAGGATGGAAATTCTTAAAGTAGGGACAATTTTATATCCCAAAATTTTAAAATAACTACATTATGTTTGATAATGTGTACGATACGCCACACTGAGCATAAATGATCTACGAAATTTTACATTTTAAAGGTGAACATTATAACCTATACATTAAATTTGAGGGTATGAATAGGATTAAATACTTTTTTAGATATATATATATATATATATAAAGGTTTTAATCAATTCAAAATTATTGATTAATTCTTAGAAAATAAGCACTCAATTTTTATTAAATCCATTTTATTCTTCGAGGATATGTTTTCTTCAAAAATGGTTATGAATTGAGTGAATAATATACAAATTTCTAAAAAAATTAGAAATTTTGTTTTATAAAATAAATATAATTTTAAATCATCATATCGATATTATCCTATGGTGATATTTTATAACTTTTCTAAAAGGTTTTATTATTCAGTGAAATGTGAATAATAATATTTTTATTGAAAACTATTTTTTAATTTTAGATATTTACAAAGTAAAATTAAATTTTGGATTAGTTTTAAAATTTTAGAAGTTAATTTTGATTTAAAATAATCAAATTATGGTTATTTAAATTAATTTTATACTTTAATAAAAACATTTTATACTTGAAAATGAATTTATCTGAAAAATAATTTTTCATCATGTTTTATCAATATAGTTTTAAATTAAATTTTGTTACTTCAATGTTTTGAATTTTGAAAAATTGATTCTGGTTTTTTAATAAGTGGGTCCAAATTTTATTAATATTTTCTTTTTATTTTTATTCATTATGAATAGAAATTGTGGTAGTTTTTGTTACCATTGTAAAGGGTAAATTAAGTAATTTATGGTTAAAAATAAAATGATAGAGACAAAAATTACCTTAAAACATGGTTTATTTTTTCAAATGAATTTATTTGTTCCATAACCATAAAATATTTAGTTATAGGACCTTTTTCCATTTTTATGTTATTATAACCTTTATAATATTTTATTTAAATAAAATTATAAACTACCACACTCTTGCTTTTAATAACTATGATATTTTTAATGTGGGGATAATCATCGGCAATGTTCGGTTATAAAATTTATTCTAAAATATAAATTATTTATCTTCATAATGATAATTTATTTTTATTTTTTATTTAATAAAAATTTACCTAAATTATTACCAAACCCTAATGTGGTAATTATTCAATTAATGGAAAAATCAAGTAAATGGTATTAAAAATATTAAAATAAATATAATTATAAATAATTAATTTCATTTATAAATTTTATAGATTAATATAAAATTTTTGGGATGTAATAAAATATTTTTTTATAATTTAATTGGTTTTTATGTTATTAATGTCAAGTAAATAAATAGTTGTAAAATTGAAATTAATGATATTTTATAATAAATAATATTTTATTAAATGATATAAAATGTATAAAAAATTTATATTATGAAAATTTATTATTATATGAATTATAATATCAACCGCATTCCATTTGGGGGACTTTTTACACTTATTATAACTATATTGACCCTTAAAGAGTAAAAATAATTATTATCATGATAAGTGTGAAAGGGGTTAATTAGTGGTTAAAACCAAAAGATAATGGTAAAAACCTAGTAAATTTTTTATAGTTTTTTTATGAGATTATTTAAATCCATAATAATCTTATATTTGAAATAAATCAGTTTTGAACCACTTGGAATTGAAAATTAAATTAATTTAATTTAATATTTTGAGAAATTACAAGAGTGCCCCTCCCCTCTCTTATAAAATATAATCTCTTATTATCTTTACCTAAAACTTCAAGTACCATTTAGTTCAGATAATACCTACCCAAATACATACTAAAAATACATCCCCATGTTCTAGATTCATTATTTTAGTCATAATACCTATCTTATAGGTATTAATTTGTTAAGAAAATGATATTTTCCAAAGAAGTGGTATAGTTTTAAACACTTATTTTAGTATAATTTCTTATTCAACCTCCTTAAAATATTCTTCAAACATGATAAAATAATACCACCAGCATAATAAAAAAAACTTAGATTTTATTATGTTAATGTCATAACCTACATCCTTCTCCTCTAATGGTTCCTCTATTCCACTAGGATTGTGATCTTAGGATACGATCCATATTCTTTCTCTGTATGGATTGTGATAATTTTTTTAATGATAAATTATGAAACCCATTTATTTTTTACAAGTTAAGAAAGATATTATGTTTTTTTCATGGGTGTTATGTTGAAAATTGAAAAATTATAAATGTTTTATCAATTTTATGGTTCATGGACATTTTTTATGAATGTTTAATCCCATTTATTGTTCATGGGTGATCTTGATATAGATTATACGATGGTTTCATCCAGATAACATTCCAATGACTTAGGTAATGATTATGTTCTCTTGGGAATTATATTAGAAGTTGGTCGTATAGTTATTCCAATTATAAGGATTCTATAATAATGATATCCCAAGGCACAAATATATTTTATTATGTTTGATATAAGTTATAAATGTTTCCTTTTATCAAGGTTAACATCACATTTCTCGAGATTATTAATTCTTATGACTATTCTCATATGGTAAATATTTATTCCATGTTTCCTTATTGATGACCCAGGTATGGATTTTATATGAATTATCTTATGTTATGATCATACCCTTAGATTATGTTGTCATATCCTTATACTCATATTACTCAAACAAATGAAATTAAATTATTAATGCATAAATTTACCGTTATTGAGCATTTAATCTCAACCTTTTAATATTTCCCATTACCGATGTTATGAAGAATAATGAAAAATTATTTGTATCTATAAATGTTTAATATATGGATAATTTTATGGGTGGTATTCATAACTTAATATGGAATATAAAAATCTAGGTATACTATGAAAAATCTCTTGAATTTCGGGGTGTAGTTTATATACTAGTTTGTCCTAATTCCTAAAAACTCAAAACCTAAAAGTTTATTGAGTGTGTAAGTGATCAAATATTTATTTTTGATATTTTAAGGTTTAAATGAAAAAAATAGTTCAAATTTATCAGTATCAAATCTAGAAATATAAAGCTTATGTATTTATCACTAGATCCTAGAGTGTGATTTTAGGGCTGTAAAAATGTATCCCTATTACATAAGGGTAAATCATTTTCTATATTATTGAAAACATGATAGATGATGCTCTATTTTCACTTGTTTATTAATTTAGAAACAATATTTAATAAATCTTAAGCCTGGGTCACATTGATGCAACTAAAGGTTTTCAGATGAATCTAATAATACTTATCATATCACAATGAATCAATTTAAAACCTCGTACAAGGATTTCCCTTACATGGAAAAATGAAACTACACATAATAATGAAATAAAGAACACTATAAACATCCATTCCATTATTTGAATATATTCTACTATATATTCATCTTCATATGTGTTTGATGAAGGTCACATAAGGGTAGTATAAAGACATCCCCTCTCCATGGTGTATCCCAGGGATATACCTAATCATTTGATGTTTGGATGGAATTATTCTAACATTCACAATGTGCTAGAATCTCGTATGTAAGGAAGGAAGAATAAGGGAGGTTTGGGTATTAGGTATTTTCATCCAAGAAAACATTTAGGCACACCCACTTCCATCACATGGAAGTTGTTTATATAGTATGTAGAAGATTCTCCTCAAAACATTGCATTTATTCATATGTTACAATGTATAAATAAATGATTCGTCCAATATATGAATTCATAATATGAATGTTTCACCTCTTATATGTTTCATATCATTTTTTTTACCAAGGCACAATTTATTTCATAAACGAAAAGGAGTTACAAAAGTCTGAAAGACGGAATATTATTAAAATCCTTATTAAAGAGAGGGAGCAAATGTAAAGACCCGCAAATTTCAAGGAAATTTTTTTCTTAATTTTCTTTGGAATTTTACAAGAGCGCAGCTTCAGACGGCACCTGATTCCGAGGCCCGGTGTGCCCGGAATCAATTTCCGAAGTTTGGCTCGGGTACGTTCAGTGAACGGACGAGCGGGTTTTTCTATCTTTTGAACCGGTGCCCGGAATCAAATTCTGAGGGCACCGATGAAATCGCAGCGCCGGTATTTGCTTAGAAACGCCTCTTCCGGAGTTGCGTTTGCTCAGGCGTGGTTTTTAAATTTTGCGGCTTTAAGTCAGAAATAAAATAAAGTTTGTGCGACAACTTTATTTTATTTCACTGAAGCTGCTTGGAAGCCACTTGAAGTCACTTTAAGACAGCTTGAACTGAGTTGAACTGGATAGGATACTATCCAGAAATATCCTACCCCCTTGGTAGGATATTTGTGCGGTGGGACCCGCACGAGCCCCGCCGTTTCTTTCGCTAAGTAACGCACCCGCGAAAACCCGTCAAAGTAACTGAAAAGTCAACCGACGCGTTTTCTTTAATTCTTAACAGACCATTTAATTGGGCTGTTTCTTTCGTGAATTAAATGGGCTGTTTTATTCGTTGAATTAATTCAACGAATTAAGTGGGGCGTTACTTACGCGTTTTGCGTTTGTTGGCAAAATAATAAAATAGACAAACTTGTCTATTTGGGAGGATTGCTATTCCTCTGAGCCTCCACCCTCTCCGCGAAGAACGCGAAGAACGCGAAGAACGCGAAGAACGCGAAGAACGCCGGAACCGGAATTCGACGACGCACACCGAGATCTGCGACGTCGACGAGCTTTACCCGCGACGTTCTTCGCCGACGCCTCTTCTTCCGCAGCCAATTCTCGTTCGGCATCTAAGGTGAGAATCGGATCTTTTCTTCTCCCTTTTTAATTTCAATATCAACGGATTTAAACTAATTAAATCCATTTGTTCTTGATCCGGAGTTTGGCGACGCGACGCCGGATACCGCGACGTTTTCCCCCCTTCTTCCGCGACGAGCAATCCCGCGACGATCCCTCGTTCGGCAACGACAGCTGCGAAGTAAGGGTTGTTGGAATTCTTTTTAAAATCCCGTGTTTATTCTTTTGAAATATAGAACCCGATCACGAAACAATTTTAATTTATTTAAAATTGTTGATTGGTTTCTTTCTTGTTTCTCCCGTTGATTATGACTAACGCGGAGGGTGCGGGTCTAACGAACAAGACCCGGCAACCCTCCGTCGATCTTCCTTTTTGTGCGGATTTGGCGAGCGACGGCAAAAGCGCGACGCAAGGGCCATATGTTGATTCCGCAGTGGAGGACGCGTCCCGGGAGGAGCAACGGCGCAGACGGGAAAGAAATTGGGCCACCGGAGCATCTCCGGCGGCCCGCGGAAGGCGGCGGCGGCGCGGGTCGCCGGCGCGGCGGCGCCGGCGACCGGAGGCGGCGGCGCCCGGCGCGCCGCCGTGGAGAAAGCCCGCCGCGGCTTCAGCCGCGGCGGCAACGGCGGCCGGTTCCGCGGCCGCGCGGAACCGGGACGGACGCGGCGGCCCGGCCGCGTCCGCGTGGCAGGCGGCCCCCCGCGGGGCCGCGTTCGCTTGAGCCGCGGGTCAAGCCCGCGGCGCCCCGCCAGTTCGGCCGCTCGGCCGAAGCCGAGCCGGCCGGTCCGGTCGGCCGGGCCACGCCCAAGCCGGACCGGACCCGGCCGAGCCGGTTCGGGCCGGTTCGGGTCGGCCCGGTTCGGGCCGACCCGGTTCGGCCGACCCCAGGGGGGGTTCGGGCCGGGTCGCCCCGGGCCCAGTACCCCCGTTTCGGGCCCTCTTCGGTCTTTCGCCCATATCTTGGGCCTGGGACCTCCGATTGACGAACCGTCAGCGGCTACGCGATCCTTGGATCGAGACGGTCGTTTCGGTATATTATACTCAAGGTTTCGGAAAACTTTGGGTTCGGCCGGGTTGGTTCGTACACGAAGCCAACCGGGCCCTCGGAGCGGAAACGCTCATAACTTGAGCTACGGACGTCCGATCGACGTACCGTCAGCTGTGGTAGTTTCCTCTAAGTGAGACGGAACTTTTGGCATACTCCGCCCGAGGATCGGATACAGGCGGAGTACGGTCGGGTTGGTTTTTCCCTAAAAACCAACCGGGCCCCTCGGACGAAAATGCCAATAACTCTCAGACCGGGCGTCCGATTGACGCGCCGTCTGTCGCGTTGAGATCCTGTTGTCGATACGGAACTTTTGGATACATCAACTTCGGACTACGTGTCAGTTGATGTATCAGCCCCTCGGCTCGTGGAGCGGACCCTCCTAATCGAGCTCGCTACGTGCGGGAACCCTAGTGCTGGCTGTGACCTCGACGACAGAGCAGAGATCCTCCGTGGACTGCGACGACGGCAGAGCAGAGATCCTTCGTGGACTGCGGCGACGACTGTGCAGAGATCCTCAGTGGACTGCGTCGACTACTGCACTCAGCGATCCTACGCGGATCAGTGCCCGATCCTGTGTGGGTCCTACTACCGGTTCTGTGTGAGCCACTGCCTACTGGTTCTGTGTGAGCCACTGCCTACAGGTTCTGTGTGAGCCCGATCCTGTGTGGGTCTTTGCGGGGGTTAGTACCTATCGATCCTTCGTGGGTCCGACGACTTAGATGGATCAGTGATCATCTTTGACGTCATCTGAAAAAGTATACCTGGTTGAGCTGAATCTTATGTTACTCTCCTTCGTGGATTGTGTTGAACTATCCTTTGTGGATTTACTGTTTACTCTCCTTTGTGGATTTGAGTCTTGCTTTCCTATGTGGATTGAGTCGTTCTTGAGCTCGTGAGCAGAGCTAGAATTGGGGACTTAGGTATATGTATGGGCATATACCTAAGTCGAGTCAGATGTTACTTCGTGATTGCATCTTTCTTTTGTGCTATATCCTTTGTGGATTTCGGGAGACCTTCGGGGGTCTCGGGGTCCTTACTGAGTAGCTTGTACTCACCCCTGCACAGGCTATGCCCGCACCTTGTTGTGTTGGTTGCAGACGACGGACAGCGCTGATCACGGTTGGGGCGTGGAGCAGGACGGTACCTGGAGGTGGACCACTGGGCGGGACGTGCTCGGAGCGGACGTGGGACCCGAGGAGCCTGGAGGCTATCTGTACCCACCCTTCAGGTGGGATTGCCAGTGGACGACACGAGGCCGCCGTCTTTTCTTCAGTTGCTGTACTTTACTTTTCAGTTGTACTTTACAGTTGGGCTTGTATTTCCGGCCCCTTTTCTTTTCTGCACTTTACTTTCCGCTTGCTGACTCTGTGTGGTTGTTACTTATAAAGGCAATGCCTTCCCTGTTTACTGGGATTTTACGCCTTGGTGCTAGTCGCCAGCCCCTGGCCTATGGAAGGCGGGCTTGGGGTAGTCACGGCACGGGCCCCGAGGACGGGTCGTGACAAATTGGTATCAGAGGTGGTCGGTTCTACCGCAGACTCTGATCGACCTTTCTTTCTATGTGAAGCAATAGTGTTTAGTGTATTGAGTGTGGTTATCAGTTCAGGGAGCCCAGTATTGGTGCGGCGGCCGACGTATCCGTACACCAGGACCCTGACTCCTGATTTCCGACTTAATGCATGAAAACATTGATTGCGTGTGTGTTTCGAGTTTTCTTTGTGATTACTTGTGTCAGCTCACCGGGTATACTGATCTGCTTTATGAAAGTCTCAAGTTTTCCTTGTGATTACTTGTGCCAGCTCACCAGGTATACTGTTCTGACTGTGGTGCTCTTGTTCTCCTTTTCAGGATGGCCCCGCGACGACTGCCAGCTAGGGTTCCGAGTGTAGGGCGCGACGGCATCCCACCGAGCGACGAGGCCTCGGTGCAGGGCCCTTTGCCAGCTGTGGCACCGGCGGTAGCTTTACCCGCCGAGCCACCGATGCTTCCAGTACCAGACGCTGACGATGCACGTCGCCTCAGGGCACTGCACGAGTTTCAGAGCCAGCAACCGCCCAGGTTTCGCGGTGAGGCGGACCCCCAGGCCGCCGAGGACTGGCTAGAGGCGGTGGTACGGATCTTCAGGCTAGTGAGGACACCAGCGGATCTCATGGTGATTCTCGCAGCGAGCCTCCTGCAGGCGGCGGCAGGACGATGGTGGAGCCTGATGCTCCAGGTTCACGATGAGGCATCCCTGCTCTGGACGGACTTCGAGAGCCTCTTCCACTCTGAGTTCGTCCCGGCCACCCTCCGAGCGGTGCGCATCCAGGAGCTTCTCCAGCTGCGCCAGGGCAGCATGACGGTCGCTCAGTACGCGGCGAGGTTCACGGACCTATCTCGCTACTCGACCGACATGGTACGGGACCCCTTCTTCCGGGCCCGGACCTTCGAGCAGGGCTTGCGACAGGAGATTCGGGCGTCGCTGATCTCCCTCAGCATTCCGACCCAGGCGGGAGTGCTGGAGCGAGCCCTCCTGATCGAGAGCTTCCTGGCAGAGCCTTCTTCAGCGGCGAGACCTAGCGCAGGGCGGCAGGTAGCTGAGTCATCGGCAGCTGGTAGCCGACGGATGACTCACGGGTCCAGGCAGACCAGACCCCCTCGCAGACGGCCTCAGGACACCGGCTCAGCAGTACGAGGCACACAGTGGAGTGCCAGCCTTCTGAGAGGCAGGCTCTGCTACTCTTGCGGCGGGCAGGGTCACATGGCTCGCGACTGCCCGACTCGCCGATCAGAGGAGCAGCAGACGGTGGAGGGGCCACCCAGACAGAGGCAGAGGGTCGACCGTGGCGGTCCGCAGGGAGGAGGCGGACGAGGCAGAGGAGCTGGCCGAGCAGCGGGTGGTGGGCGACGCTTCCAGGCTCTACCCCCACCACCACCAGGAGGGCCACCTCGACCACAGGGAGCTGGCGGGCAGGGACAGGCCCAGCTCCAGGCAGTGGAGGCCTACGACCCCGACATGCCAGAGATGATTCGAGGTACGATCTGTGTCTATTCCACCCTTTCTGCAGTACTTATAGACACAGGAGCGAGTCACTCTTTCATAGACTCTGCCCTTGTTCGGAGCTCGGAGATTCCGACTGAGCCGTTGGCTCGATCCTTACGGCTAGAGACTCCTACGGGAGCAGACTCGACGATTACGCACTGGTGCCGGCAGTGTGAGCTTACTCTAGGAGGCGAGAGCTTCGGCTGGGATCTCCTTGTAGCGGCGTCGAGGCCTTACGATGTCATCTTGGGCATGGATTGGCTATCCACGGTTCATGCCCAGATCGACTGTTTTAGGCGCAAGGTGCGATGTGTTCGTACCGACGGGAGCAGGTTTACCTTCACCGGCGAGAAGGGAACCTTTGCAGCACAGGATGGACTTCCGCGGAGGAGAGTGCAGCCCATCTCTCATCAGTTGGCTAGCCTCATCCTAGGAGCAGTGGACGTGCGGAGTCCAGCTTTTCCTGCAGTGGTGGACCAGTACGTGGACGTCTTTCCCGACGACGTTCCAGGGCTACCTCCTCGTAGAGAGGTAGACTTTTACATCGACTTGTACCCCGGGACAGCCCCGATATCTACTCCAGCATATCGGATGGCCCCCGCCGAGCTTCGAGAGCTGCGGGTACAGTTGTAGGACTTGCAGAGCAAGGGGTTTATCCGACCCAGTGTTTCACCCTGGGCTTCCCCGATTTTGTTCGCCAAGAAGGCGGACGGGAGCTTGCGACTATGTGTCGACTATCGTCGCCTGAACCAGGTGACAGTGAGGAACAAGTATCCGCTGCCACGGATTGATGACCTCTTCGATCAGCTCAAGGGAGCGCGGTGGTTCTCGAAGATAGACCTCCGGTCAGGCTATCATCAGCTCAGAGTTCGAGACGAGGACGTGCAGAAGACGGCCTTCAGGTGTCGGTATGGCCATTATGAGTTCTTGGTTATGCCGTTCGGCGTAACCAATGCTCCAGCAGTATTCATGAGCCTCATGAACAGGATCTTCCAGCCATACCTCGACCGATTTGTCGTTGTCTTCATTGACGACATTTTGGTATACTCGACGACTGAGGAGGAGCATGCCTACCACCTGCGAGTTGTGCTAG
The DNA here is from genome assembly GCA_963277665.1 of Viscum album. Classification (NCBI taxonomy): domain Eukaryota; kingdom Viridiplantae; phylum Streptophyta; class Magnoliopsida; order Santalales; family Viscaceae; genus Viscum; species Viscum album. The sequence goes on along the minus strand of OY728141.1, from coordinate 2,121,972,522 downwards.
ACACACTCCGAGAGCACCAGCTTTATGGCAAGCTCTCAAAATGCCAGTTCTGGTTACGTGAGGTCCATTTCTTGGGGCACGTCATTTCTGAGGCGGGAGTTGCAGTGGATCCCGCGAAGATCGAGGCAGTGCTAGCTTGGGAGCCACCCAAGAGCGTGACAGAGGTGCGGAGCTTCTTGGGCCTAGCCGGATACTATCGGAGATTCGTGCCAGACTTCTCCAGAGTTGCGGCACCACTCTCAGCGTTGACGAAGAAGGGGAAACCCTTCGTGTGGTCAGACAGATGTCAGCAGAGCTTCCAGGAGCTGAGGCAGAGGTTGACCAGCGCACCTATCTTGAGGTTGCCTGAGGAGGGAGTTGGATACGTAGTTTACTGCGATGCATCTGGGACTGGACTCGGGTGCGTCCTGATGCAGGAGCGGGCCGTGATCGCCTACGGATCACGTCAGTTGAGGCCGCATGAGCAGAACTACGCCACTCATGACCTGGAGTTAGCAGCAGTGGTCTTCGCTCTGAAGACTTGGCGGCACTATCTGATGGGCGAGCGCTTCACAGTCTTTTCTGACCACCAGAGTCTCAGGTATATCTTCTCTCAGAAGGACCTGAACCTGAGACAGCGGAGATGGCTTGAGTTCCTCCAGGACTATGACTTTGAGATAGTCTATACTCCTGGAAAGGGGAACGTGGTGGCCGATGCCCTCAGCAGGAGGACGGGCATTCAGCTACTTGAGGAGGCGACGGAGCAGCTAGCCTCCTTGCAGATATCCTTCGTGGATAGAGACGGAGCAGCCTTTCTTCAGTCTCTCACAGTCTCTCCTCCACTTCTACAGCGGGTCAGAGAGGCTCAGCGTGAGGACGCTGACTGTGAGACCCGACGTGCACTGATATCCTCAGGTCAGGCGCCTGATGGTTTCTCCCTTGGAGCAGAGCACGACATCCTTTTCAGAGGGCGTACCTTCGTACCAGTTGCTTTACGAGAGGAGGTGCTGAGAGAGTTTCACACTTCTCCCTTGGCGGTACATCCCGGAGTGGCGAAGATGTACCAGGATCTCAGACGACAGCACTGGTGGCCGGGCATGAAGAAAGCTGTGGCAGAGTTCGTTTCACGATGCCTCACCTGCCAGCAGGTGAAGGCAGAGCACCAGGTACCAGCAGGCTTGGTACAGCCCTTGGAGGTCCCGGAGTGGAAGTGGGACGGCATATCTATGGACTTCGTGACTGGACTTCCACGTACTTCCAGAGGTCACGACTCCATTTGGGTGATTGTCGACCGACTTACCAAGTCGGCACACTTCTTACCCATCAGAGAGCAGGGCTCAGTGGAGAGCTTGGGACGTCTTTACGTCCAGGAGATCGTACGGCTTCACGGTGTGCCATCATCTATCGTCTCCGATCGAGATGCTCGTTTCACTTCCCGGCTTTGGAAGGGGTTGCAGGAGGCCTTCGGGACGCGGCTCCATCTGAGCACATCCTTCCACCCTCAGACGGATGGTCAGACGGAGAGGACCATACAGACACTCGAGGACATGCTCCGTGCATGTGTTCTCGACTTTGGTCGCAGCTGGGAGGACCACCTACCCTTGGTGGAGTTCGCGTACAACAACAGCTACCACTCCACCATCGGGATGGCACCATACGAGGCGTTGTACGGCAGACCCTGCAGATCACCGTTGTGCTGGACAGACCCTGGGGAGTCAGCACTCGTGGGACCAGAGATGGTCCGAGCCACGACAGAGAAGGTCCAGATCATCCAGGAGAGGATGAGGACAGCTCAGAGCCGGCAGAAGTCATATGCTGACAGGAGGCGGAGGCCACTAGAGTTCGAGGATGGCGACCACGTCTTTTTGCGTGTCTCACCTCGACGTGGTTTACGGAGATTTGGCCGAGGCGGCAAGTTGTCTCCACGCTTCATCGGGCCTTTCCAGGTCCTCAGCAGGATAGGAGAGGTGGCTTATCGCCTGGCTCTACCACCTCAGTTGCACCGGGTGCACGACGTCTTCCACGTGTCTCAGCTGAGGAGATACGTGCACGACCCGACGCACATCATCGACTTTGGGGAGCTGGACGTGGACGATGGGGCGACCTTTGCGGAAGTTCCAGTGGAGATCGAGGATCGACAGGAGCGGGTCCTACGTGGGCGGTCGATTCCTCTTGTGCGCGTCAGGTGGCAGCACGGGAACCTCCAGGAGAGCACTTGGGAGCGGGAGGCTCAGATGCGTGCTCAGTACCCCCATTTGTTTCTCTAGTTTTTGATGTATCTTTACGGGGACGTAAAGCCCTGAGGTGTGAGTAATGTAAAGACCCGCAAATTTCAAGGAAATTTTTTTCTTAATTTTCTTTGGAATTTTACAAGAGCGCAGCTTCAGACGGCACCTGATTCCGAGGCCCGGTGTGCCCGGAATCAATTTCCGAAGTTTGGCTCGGGTACGTTCAGTGAACGGACGAGCGGGTTTTTCTATCTTTTGAACCGGTGCCCGGAATCAAATTCTGAGGGCACCGATGAAATCGCAGCGCCGGTATTTGCTTAGAAACGCCTCTTCCGGAGTTGCGTTTGCTCAGGCGTGGTTTTTAAATTTTGCGGCTTTAAGTCAGAAATAAAATAAAGTTTGTGCGACAACTTTATTTTATTTCACTTAAGCTGCTTGGAAGCCACTTGAAGTCACTTTAAGACAGCTTGAACTGAGTTGAACTGGATAGGATACTATCCAGAAATATCCTACCCCCTTGGTAGGATATTTGTGCGGTGGGACCCGCACGAGCCCCGCCGTTTCTTTCGCTAAGTAACGTACCCGCGAAAACCCGTCAAAGTAACTGAAAAGTCAACCGACGCGTTTTCTTTAATTCTTAACAGACCATTTAATTGGGCTGTTTCTTTCGTGAATTAAATGGGCTGTTTTATTCGTTGAATTAATTCAACGAATTAAGTGGGGCGTTACTTACGCGTTTTGCGTTTGTTGGCAAAATAATAAAATAGACAAACTTGTCTATTTGGGAGGATTGCTATTCCTCTGAGCCTCCACCCTCTCCGCGAAGAACGCGAAGAACGCGAAGAACGCGAAGAACGCGAAGAACGCCGGAACCGGAATTCGACGACGCACACCGAGATCTGCGACGTCGACGAGCTTTCCCCGCGACGTTCTTCGGCGACGCCTCTTCTTCCGCAGCCAATTCTCGTTCGGCATCTAAGGTGAGAATCGGATCTTTTCTTCTCCCTTTTTAATTTCAATATCAACGGATTTAAACTAATTAAATCCGTTTGTTCTTGATCCGGAGTTTGGCGACGCGACGCCGGATACCGCGACGTTTTCCCCCCTTCTTCCGCGACGAGCAATCCCGCGACGATCCCTCGTTCGGCAACGACAGCTGCGAAGTAAGGGTTGTTGGAATTCTTTTTAAAATCCCGTGTTTATTCTTTTGAAATATAGAACCCGATCACGAAACAATTTTAATTTATTTAAAATTGTTGATTGGTTTCTTTCTTGTTTCTCCCGTTGATTATGACTAACGCGGAGGGTGCGGGTCTAACGAACAAGACCCGGCAACCCTCCGTCGATCTTCCTTTTTGTGCGGATTTGGCGAGCGACGGCAAAAGCGCGACGCAAGGGCCATATGTTGATTCCGCAGTGGAGGACGCGTCCCGGGAGGAGCAACGGCGCAGACGGGAAAGAAATTGGGCCACCGGAGCATCTCCGGCGGCCCGCGGAAGGCGGCGGCGGCGCGGGTCGCCGGCGCGGCGGCGCCGGCGACCGGAGCCGGCGGCGCCCGGCGCGCCGCCGTGGAGAAAGCCCGCCGCGGCTTCAGCCGCGGCGGCAACGGCGGCCGGTTCCGCGGCCGCACGGAACCGGGACGGACGCGGCGGCCCGGCCGCGTCCGCGTGGCAGGCGGCCCCCCGCGGGGCCGCGTTCGCTTGAGCCGCGGGTCAAGCCCGCGGCGCCCAGCCAGTTCGGCCGCTCGGCCGAAGCCGAGCCGGCCGGTCCGGTCGGCCGGGCCACGCCCAAGCCGGACCGGACCCGGCCGAGCCGGTTCGGGCCGGTTCAGGTCGGCCCGGTTCGGGCCGACCCGGTTCGGCCGACCCCAGGGGGGGTTCGGGCCGGGTCGCCCCGGGCCCAGTACCCCCGTTTCGGGCCCTCTTCGGTCTTTCGCCCATATCTTGGGCCTGGGACCTCCGATTGACGAACCGTCAGCGGCTACGCGATCCTTGGATCGAGACGGTCGTTTCGGTATATTATACTCAAGGTTTCGTAAAACTTTGGGTTCGGCCGGGTTGGTTCGTACACGAAGCCAACCGGGCCCTCGGAGCGGAAACGCTCATAACTTGAGCTACGGACGTCCGATCGACGTACCGTCAGCTGTGGTAGTTTCCTCTAAGTGAGACGGAACTTTTGGCATACTCTGCCCGAGGATCGGATACAGGCGGAGTACGGTCGGGTTGGTTTTTCCCTAAAAACCAACCGGGCCCCTGGGACGAAAATGCCAATAACTCTCAGACCGGGCGTCCGATTGACGCGCCGTCTGTCGCGTTGAGATCCTGTTGTCGATACGGAACTTTTGGATACATCAACTTCGGACTACGTGTCAGTTGATGTATCAGCCCCTCGGCTCGTGGAGCGGACCCTCCTAATCGAGCTCGCTACGTGCGGGAACCCTAGTGCTGGCTGTGACCTCGACGACAGAGCAGAGATCCTCCGTGGACTGCGACGACGGCAGAGCAGAGATCCTTCGTGGACTGCGGCGACGACTGTGCAGAGATCCTCAGTGGACTGCGTCGACTACTGCACTCAGCGATCCTACGCGGATCAGTGCCCGATCCTGTGTGGGTCCTACTACCGGTTCTGTGTGAGCCACTGCCTACTGGTTCTGTGTGAGCCACTGCCTACAGGTTCTGTGTGAGCCCGATCCTGTGTGGGTCTTTGCGGGGGTTAGTACCTATCGATCCTTCGTGGGTCCGACGACTTAGATGGATCAGTGATCATCTTTGACGTCATCTGAAAAAGTATACCTGGTTGAGCTGAATCTTATGTTACTCTCCTTCGTGGATTGTGTTGAACTATCCTTTGTGGATTTACTGTTTACTCTCCTTTGTGGATTTGAGTCTTGCTTTCCTATGTGGATTGAGTCGTTCTTGAGCTCGTGAGCAGAGCTAGAATTGGGGACTTAGGTATATGTATGGGCATATACCTAAGTCGAGTCAGATGTTACTTCGTGATTGCATCTTTCTTTTGTGCTATATCCTTTGTGGATTTCGGGAGACCTTCGGGGGTCTCGGGGTCCTTACTGAGTAGCTTGTACTCACCCCTGCACGGGCTATGCCCGCACCTTGTTGTGTTGGTTGCAGACGACGGACAGCGCTGATCACGGTTGGGGCGTGGAGCAGGACGGTACCTGGAGGTGGACCACTGGGCGGGACGTGCTCGGAGCGGACGTGGGACCCGAGGAGCCTGGAGGCTATCTGTACCCACCCTTCAGGTGGGATTGCCAGTGGACGACACGAGGCCGCCGTCTTTTCTTCAGTTGCTGTACTTTACTTTTCAGTTGTACTTTACAGTTGGGCTTGTATTTCCGGCCCCTTTTCTTTTCTGCACTTTACTTTCCACTTGCTGACTCTGTGTGGTTGTTACTTATAAAGGCAATGCCTTCCCTGTTTACTGGGATTTTACGCCTTGGTGCTAGTCGCCAGCCCCTGTCCTATGGAAGGCGGGCTTGGGGTAGTCACGGCACGGGCCCCGAGGACGGGTCGTGACAGCAAATCATCAGGCAAAAGATCCAACCAGGTAATGGCCTGATAAACCCCCTTGTTGGCAAGACCATCAGCAACCATGTTCGCTTCGCGGAACACATGAGTGGAAATGTAGTTGAGGTTCCTGAGCGATGTAAGACATTTCATCCATTGAGAAGTAAGCGTCCAAGCAAGGTGCACCACGCCCTTCCAGATATCTTGGACAATAGTGGTTGAATCACATTCAATCTAAAGGTTGTTCCAACCCCTCTGCTTGGAAAAGTCCACCGCATGAGTGACTCCCAACATTTCCGCTTCCAGATCCGAGGTCATGCCACAACCACCGAAGAAGCAGCCAAGACATCTGCCATGTGAGTCTCTGAAGATGGAACTACAGCCCGCCGGACCCGGATTACCTCTAGAAGCACCGTCAACATTCACTTTAATCCATCCTGGCAGCGGGGCTTGCCAGAAGACCTCAATGGTGTGACGGGGTAGCATATAAGAGACTGCAATTCTAAGACTATGAAGGATCTCAAAATCACCAACAGAGTTGTCACAATGATCCTTCTGGTGGGAGGAATCTATATGTTCTATCATACCATAGATTAAACTAATTATAAATGTCAAGCTAACTGTTGTTGATGAGATGTTCTATAATATTTTGTTTATGGTGTTACCCAAGTATCAAGGTGAGATAAATTCCTTATGATAGAGCCTTACATAGATGATATTGGAAGGATATTTCCCCCTAGTGATAAAATTTGTATCTATAAGACTTCATTTCATGAACATATTTTTCATGGTCAGTGGGAAGGTATTAGGAAATTATTATTTTGTTTTAGGAGGTGAGTAGTTTCATCAAGAGATGGAGATTCGGTTTTTTTGGTAGGATTTGGTGCTTGGATTTGGTGGTGGTTATATATATATAATCTATTTGATTTGTGATCAATTGATCTTATTTATTTTTTGATTATGTATTTTAATATGGTGAAATTTTTAGTGTTATCTAGATATTGAGTTATGAGATTCAGATAAATCATCTTCATGAGAATTAATTTATAAATAAAATTCAGATATTGATTTAAACTTATTTTTTTCTATTTTCTCAAATTTATTGGGATGATTTATCTATATTGTAATCATTTCAGTAGTGTAAAGGTCGATAATAGGAAAATCATGATCAAATTAATTTATAAAAAATATGACAATATTAATAATAGAGTTTTAGTTTCAAGTTGGGAGTCCCTATGGAGACATCCAAAGGTAGTTTAATGATGGATAACTTGGAGTTAGAGGTTTTATAGTGATATTTCCATGACATCCACAAGAGGAGATTGATTTTCTTAGTATAAATTATATAAAATTGTGAAAATTTATGTTTTGATGATAAATTATTATCATTTATTTTATAGGAATGGTGTCGGATGATCCATATTATTTGGAGATGGGTGATTCATTACAGTTGTGTTCAAAGTCACTAGATTTGATAGGTATTGTCTTGGGATATAAGGTATATAGTGATATATATGTGCACTAAATTATGATCATGGTGTGGTAGTTTAAACTAGATCATAGTCTAGCCTTATGTGCACCACAACATAATGTGAGACATTATCATGGATATGAATGGAACTTTTTCATTACATGATAATGTGTTTTCCACTTAATTATATCGATAAAAAAGTTATCATAATCAATAATTCATCATGAAATTATGAAATTACGGTGTTTTAACATTATACATGAATTATTTAAATGTTGAACAATTAATTTTTTGGATTGAATGAGTGTTAAAAAAATTATAATATTGAGATACTTGTGAAATGTCTCATAAATATAAGTTTGATCCCTTAGTTATTATATTCCTATATAAATTTTCTTCCATCCTCATTTATGGGTTCTTATTCATGTGGTATTGAGACTCTATTATAAATCCTCAAATTGAAATGATTATCAATATCTTGTTTCTATTTAACCTTTAAATTAAAGGTTCTAGTGGATCACGTTTTTGAGAGAGATCTTTCCTGAGCATCAGGAGATTCTAATCATCAATGGATACCCTAGGATAGAGGATTCCTTCATCTATTCATTTTGTGATCTTGACCAAGATCATATGAATCTTAGATAATCCAAATCATCAAGGTGAAAGGTATACAGTTTGTTCTTCATTATATTATTCATTCCACATATATAGTTAGATTTGGGGTTTAATGGTATTTCAGAGTTTACTTCAACTCAATTAAATATGGAATTAATCCATTTAAAACCCTTCATAGGTATAAAAAACAAACAATTTTTATTTTTATTTCTCAATGTTTAAAGACTAATAGAAAAGTATCTTTCCATGAACCATGGTGAAACCCCATAAAAACTGACATTTTTGTTCCTATTTTTTCTTACCCACAACATAGATAAATCCAAAATTACTATTTTGGTTCCAAATTTTATTGGACCATGGAAAAGTCTACATGGAAATCAGTATAGTTGGTTACAATAATTTTATATCAAAAAAAGTATCATAAAAAACACCACTATGATGTGGTTAGAAGATCTATCCTCTATGGTCATGGTAACTATGGTGATGAAACATTCCATGGTGGATTCCAATAAGTAATTTTACAAATTGGATTGGGAAAAATATATTGTTTAAAATACCTCATCAAGGTGAAATAATTTCACCTCATTATGGATTGGGTATGAGAAATAGCCTCCCAAAATAGTCATTAGAGTATGACCGTGAAAAATTGAAATGACATTGTTTACCAAAAATGAATTAGAAAATGGTCATAGATTGTGGTGTTCTTATCAAGACAAAATAGCATGAACCCATTATATGGTGCATGTTGTTTTTAGTATAATTTAAAAGAAAATTTTTTTTTGTTAAAATACTCAAAAATATTTACTGGAACAGGCCCTCCAAGACCACGTTTAATCTGATGGGGGGGTCTTAAACCATACCAAACAAGTTTTTATAAATATTAATATGATTTTAATTGTACTTACATGGTTAAAATAAGGTAACAAGTTTTTATATTGACTTATGATTAGATTGTAAATGAAAATATAAAATATTTGTATTAGTAACCTAATTTGTAAAAAAATTAATTTAGGTAAATGGTTTCATAATTTATGATATGTTTCGTATTTGATAATGAATGTATACATAAATTTAATTCATGTATAATATATTGAGTATTTTATATTAAAATCATGTAAATAATAAAATGGAAAGTTCATTTTGGATAAAATTAAATTATTCAGGTTTATTATTTCTTAAATTATTAATTATTTATAATTTATTTATGAATCAATCATAAAATTTTATCTCATATTTTAAATATATTAATTTTTCATTTATTTATGTTATTCCATTATTTATTATTCATAGATATAAATTCTTTATATTATTAGTAAATGAATGATTTAGTTTAAGGTTTTAAACTACTTCTTTAAATTATTATAAATTCATTTTAAGGAGTTACATTATAGGTATGGTAATTAGTTTTGTTTACTTTTACCATGACATTAGATTTTCCATAAGTTGTGTTAAGAGTTACACATTAATATGGTTTCAACATATTAATTTGGTGGAAAAAATGGATTATAAAGTAAAATTTTAAGATAATTATTCCTTACAAAGGAAATACTTTTCAAGAATTCAATCATTCAATGAGTCGGTTCATCCAATACAAGGTTTCTATAGATTATCATGTGTAAGAAAGAAAATAATGAGGTGACCCTAAGATCTAGGTGCCTCATTTTTTAGAATTTCTTTGGGTTACACTTAGTTGGGAAACCCTTATGGAGGATACTAAAAGAATAAAATTGAGTTTATTCATTTCATATATTTGGAAGATATTTTTCCTCTCATGAATCCAAGATTCATATATTATATGGTTGGTATGATATCCTACCATAATAACTAATTGGTGAGAAAATGTTTATGTGTTGGAGAAACCACTACCTAAGGAAACTCTTTATAATAAATCAAGTTATGAAGATAAAAATGTTTATTTTAAACATAAATTGGACTCTCCTGATGTATCAACATTAAAAATTATCTCTATGGAGCATGAACTCTAGAAGAAACATGAAACCGTGGATACTTATGGAATTATAGATAATATTAAAATTTTATATTAAGGGAAATCAATACTTGTTTTCTCTCTCATGATATGGTTTATCCTTGTCATTAGCTCATAGTGGGGGGCATTTCATGACCCTCCAGCATCATATCCCCCTCTCACTCTCTTTTTTCTTCTAATTATTCTTATTTCGTATTTTTTGGAGGCCTCTGAACTTGTTTAGGTGTTGGTATTTTGATTTTGGCATCGTTTGGATCTGTTCTTCTGCCTCGTTGATAGTTTCGGCACTCTAAGACCTCAGCTTCTCCTTTATTGATATGGTCTCTCGTTCTTCTTCAAACATCCAAGGTAGATCAGGATTGGTGGTAATGATGCTACTTTTGTATGTGTGGTGTGGTGGTCGTCAGCATGCCTAGAACGACCCTTCATCATTGTAATTTTTTGTGTTTTTAGGGTTTTATTTTATGTGTTTGTGATTTATAGTAAGTTCAGTCTATTTATCTTGATTTCTGTGATGATTGTGATGTTGTGTTGATGGAGACAACGATGTGATGGTGTTGAGACATTGTTTATCTGACATTTCATCCGGTATCGGTTTGATATTTTCTCTTCCCTGGTTCTAAGATTCACCTAACTGAGCAGTGCAGCAGTTATCATAGTTCATTAGGACATGATATTGAGTGGCCGGATTGGGTAAATTGATGGCGGTGCTGGCCTATTTTCGTGTTGAGGGTCCAGGCATCATCGTTTGTGTAGGCGGTCATCATTGTTACAGAGGCCAGTGGGGCTGAGGCATGGAGGATAAAGACTTTGGAGGTGTGTTGACGTGAAAATGGTGATGGTTTTTTGATAGAAACGTGATGATGGTAGTGAATTGAGTGGGTTGGTCATTTCTCGTGGATCGATTCTTTTTATTTTATTTTTTCGATCTGAAATTTGAAATTTCAGTAGAGGTTTATAGAATATTTTCTGGGTGGGATATGAGGCATCATTTTTTATATTGGTTTCATTTTTAATTGTGTGTGTGTGTGAAACTAGCACATTACATGGATCATCTCTAGATGAGGTTTAGAGGAAGAAGCAGTCACTTGAGTGTTTCCATTCATATTTGGAAGATTGAGAGGGTATGGCTCTACCATCACTACTAGTCTCATGAAAGTCTACACGGGACAGCTAATTGAGTGTTCATACAATGGGGGAGGCTTGTCATCATGAATTAGTTGATAGGGAGGGGCAGTTCCTATAGTCTTGATCTAGGTTTTCTTCTTTTATAGTTTTATTTGGATGTATTGTATGGATCTTGTGGTTTATCACTTTTTCCTCAAAAGTGTTTTGATAATAAAAAAGATAACTTCCAGTCAAGGAAAATCAATACATGAAATATGTGTATTTTCTAAAGTTATCATTTAGTGTAAGATGGAATAGGGTAATTTCTTCTCTACACATATACTCAATATGTTTGGGTTTGTAAATGACTAGGAGAGAATTGTATTACTGTTAAGGCTTGATATATCCATATAATTCATTCTACATTCACTATCAGAAAAGATTTAGTGGTTTAATTTGAATTATAATATAAATGAGTACAATTTTTTTTACCTGATCTTCTTAATATTTGAGGATTACTAACAATCACATGAGAGGTCCATGCTCAAATTCCATACTAATGTTGTAAAAAAGAAAGGGTCAAAGTGTTGACCAGAAGAATAAGAAGAGATTTCATTGATATTTCACACCAACTTCAAAATATAAGAGTTGTTTTTTTAAGGAAATGAATTGATTCTATTATTGTGAAATTAGTCACTAGAAAAGGAATTATCCAGAATACTTGAAGGGTTGGAATAAAATATTTGGAAAGTCTGTGTCAGGTATTAATGTTTGGTAATTAAATTCTTCTATTTTAAAAGGTATGTGATACCAACTATACATTATGAAAGTGTTGTAATATAAAAAAGAGTTCAAAATTGAAGAATTATTTATAAATGGATATTAATGTATTCATTTGATTGATGGAGTAAGGTATTTTTACATCAATGTATTAGATGGAGTGGATTACTTTAAATCAAAAGTGGGTAAAAATAAATACTATGTAATTATTATCTTATTTTCATATTATGTGATAATTATTGTTATTTTAAACAATGGTTATTATCAATAAAGGATCTGATTATTGTGATACACATGGTTATGTTTGATCCAAGTATATAACATATATGGAGATGGGATGAGGACAAAATGAATTTTATTAGGGATAAAAGAGTTTGTCCAAAATATTTTATTAAAATATGAGGGTTTTGATCACACCAATTAATAGTGTAATATTTGAAAGAATACGGTCTTTTTCATAATAGTCTTCTAAACACATATAATATTATATATGATATATATAAAATAGTTTCTTTGCTAAATTATTCCCACAAAAGAAAATAATTATTAATTTCTTGATGCAAAAGATTTTTTGTATCTTAATATGATATTATAGAGAGAATATAAATTACAAGAGACTAGTGGGAATATGTTTGGTCTTAGAGTAGTTCAAATTATTAAAAAAAATATTAAACTAGAAAATGTTCAAATTGAATATCTCTTAATATCCTAAAATATTTTAGGGTATGTTGGTAAATAAAAATGTAAATAGTTCCATTTAGTTCCCATAAAAAATTAAATGTCACAATATACCCTAAATGATTTTAGGATGTGTTGGTAAACATAATTATTTATAAAACATATAGGGGATTATAAACTACAAATAAATCACACACTCAAGTGCCCCAATGGGTCAAGACTCATCCCTCCACACATAAAATGAAAACCACCCACTAGACTTATTTTATTACATTTTCAATGTTCTAAAGGACTTTTGAATTTGAAACACGTTTTTTATTCTCCCAAATGACCATATATTGAAGGACTAGTTGAATGTGTTTCATAGTCCATTAACAAAGATGACTCGAAGTCCCCACATGAGTAGCCTATAGCATGTCATGACACTAGTTTCAATACATGCCTCCCCCTACTTGAGTCATTTCACCTCTATTACAAGTCATGGATGTTGTGTATCCCCTCTTCCAAGTTGTTACATCACGTTGGCCTCAATGAAACATGATACGGAACCCCTCCACCCACATAAATTTGTGGGAGGAAGGCCAAATAAAAGGTTCTGGCACACCTATCTCACTTTCGATATGTCCACCAAATGATTTATGTGGGGAGCCCCGCTACACCACCTAACTGTTTCTCCACATATCTGATTGGTCTCACTATATAGAGAGTCACATGGTAGAGTAATCATCCATCCTAATATGGATGGTTGTTAATAGGTTTCATCAGTGTCATAATCCTTTTGAGGTCTCCCACCTAGTGTCACATGTGTCTTTATATTATTTTTCCACTTATCTGATGTAATGAAATGTTTGACCGGTCCTTCCATGTCACCTACATACCTATATCTGATGACCTATAGGACCTACATATGTGTCATGGAGGTTCAATGTCCCTAAAGTCCAAGTAAATGGCTCATAATCCCACCTTTGAATGGTGTCTATTCCTACTACAGTACCATTACATTACTATTTATACATTGCTACTAAATTAACCATGTTAAACCCCCAAAATGGAAGGTTGTTGGGAATTGAACCCCGGAACTTATAGATTCAATGAATGATCCTATACCAATAGGCTATATGCTCATTTTCTTGGTAAATATAGATAAGTTTGAATATAAATGTTCCAAAATGATGATGGTGAACTTAGAAAGAAACTAAACATATAAGATAAGTCATTAACATTTTAACGTTGGATGTTGTGACATTAAGGAATTTTCATATTATGTTTAAGGATTTGATCATTAGGAATATAATTCTTAAGTCTCACCATTATTCAAATTGCATTTATTTAGATATATTACTCACTAAAAGTGTTCGGGTGGATTTATTAGACGGTCACATATAGATATGGTATGAATTACATAGAGGTGTAATGGGTTTAATAAGATTAAAAAATTATAGTGAACATATAGCCTCTAGAGGGAACTATATTTTAGTACATGATTATACAAGAACTTATGTATGGTTTTTTTTGGAGTTTTTAAAGAATTTTAAGAATATAAAATTTATCATGTTATACCCCCCCCCCCCCCACCACCACAATCCATTTTTTATTTTATTGAAAAAATCACTTTGAGGGTTAGTGAGAACCTACAATCCAGTACATCTGCATCAAGTCACCCTCACAAATCCCGCGTTACCGAATTAAAATATCAAAATAATAAAACAGAACCAAATCATCGCGCCAAGACTGTCATCATGCACCTGTTTCAAAATTCAAACCATCGTCACCGCATATCACGCGAGCTGATTGAGGAAACTGCATCGACTGCATTTGTCTACACTATGTCGCCATCATCCCGTCCACCACAAAAAGCTGCAAAAAACACCAAAACACACCGAAAAAGACATCGCATCATAAAGTACCACATCCTCCATGCCTCGGCACCACCTGACTTTCCTCCAAAGACCAAAAGCAATGTCCAACCGGAGATTCAAACATCATCAAATCATGAAATCACTAGTGAAGAACAAACCCAATCCATAGATATGAACTTCAACAAATGTAAAACATCAGAAAACATCGAGGATGAAGAAGGAAACACCTCTTGTAAAGTCGTCGACTGAATAAGAAACACATCCAAAATCCTCTTGAATCCACTACTGTAGACCGATAGGGAGAGCAACGAGGGAGAAAGAAGCCATAGCAGAGCTTGTAGCAGAAGAGACTCCACGAATAAGCTCATCCTCGCCTGGAGCCACCAACCCCGACTTCCGAATCCACCATGAACACAGTTGAGCTCCTCGGGCACCGGAACGATTAACCTACACATCCCAACCCTCCCCAAGAAAACCAGCACACCGGACCCAAGTGAGGTCAGAAATGCGGTAACCGTAAGGGAATAGAAGAGGAAAAATGATGGGGCTTCAACAGGGATACATGACCGCATACTGAGGAGCGAGAGATCAAGGAAAGAAAGGAATGAAAGAAGAGAAATGATGATAGAGAAAACAAACCTGAGAAAGAGAGGAAAGAGCCCTAGATCTAGAAGGGATTTTTGGAGAGAGGAAGAAACCCAGCGATAGATCTGAGGCCAGATGAAAAAGGCACACAAGATCTTACCCCGAGGGCACTGCACGAAGAAGCGAAGAAGACAAACTCTGAAGAGGGAACACCGAGAGAGGAGAGGTCAGAAAGAGAGGTCGCAACTCCGAGACGCGTAACGATTAATCAGGAGCACAGGTATGAACATGAAGTGGAGGAATCCGATGAGGAGGAACGGAGCGAGCGGGATGCCGCACCATCACTAAGGAAGGAAACCCTAAAAGGAGAGGAACTGTGCTCGGGAGAGTGAACCAGGAGAGAAAGGAGCCATCCAAATTTATCATGTTATACAAAAAGGTAGTATCAATTTTATATTTCATTTATTTTGGATGCATATATTGCATGAATGGTATCGATAATTAACCTCTAAAAGTATGAATTTGAGTTATCACTAACCAATGTTAATCATGAAGTATTATAAGTTTTTGAAAAATATAAAGGTTATCATAGATATGATTTCATACAGTGATATAGAATATAATCCTAATTCATAAAATAAGTTTTTTACATTTTATTACCCACCAAGTATACCACATTGAGTGTCATACACTAAGTCTTTGTATAATATAGGTGCATGTTTCATATTGAATCCCCATACCTAAGGTTTTCAAGAAACTTATCTTGAGAAACAACATAATTTAATAATTTTTTATGAAATCCTTAAGGATTAACTAATTTATGGGTGGTTTTTTATATTTCCAATCATTTAATTGATTTAGTTATAACTAACAAGGATTTTGTCCCCTCATATGGAGTACGACATCTGAGAACTTTATTGTCACAAACCAACTCGGTTCGACCCCGAACCGGTCACCCGAGATGGTCTGCAACATGTCATGAGGGGAGTTCCTAATCCCCCTAGGATGGAAACTAGTTTTGGG
This sequence comes from Viscum album, assembly GCA_963277665.1. Taxonomy (NCBI): domain Eukaryota; kingdom Viridiplantae; phylum Streptophyta; class Magnoliopsida; order Santalales; family Viscaceae; genus Viscum; species Viscum album. The sequence continues at coordinate 2,121,956,686 of OY728141.1, read as the reverse complement.
AATCAAAATAAAGCTATTTGGAATGATTTGGACCATAAATTAAAGACAAATAAATAAATAAATAAAATTGAATATTGAAAATAAAAACTAGCAGCAGTGAGAAAAATAAAATTTTTCTTACCTCTATGTGACCCTATGGATCACCACCGATCTCAAACCAACGTAGTAATATGACAACCGAACCATGAAAGGCATAGCACCTGAAGCTAAAAACAAATATAAAACTATAGGTGTCAGTATTAAAACTCAATAGTAATTCTGACACAATCTATTCCCACATGTATTTCCTTTAAATAAATGATCCATCAATTTCAAGTTTGAAATAAAATGTACAAAACTTTGTTTTCACATATTTTCTTCTTAAAACAAATCACATTGCATTTACATTTTTCAAATAAAAAAAAATTACCTTTTTAAGAAGCGGACATTTGCATTTTAAAAGAGGTGATGTTTACACTAAAAAGGGAGGAAGGAAGTGTAAAGTATTTTCAAAAAAATTTCACATAAACACATGAAACCATTTTATCACTTTTTGCAAGAATCTACACTACACAAGAAAACAATATCAACAAACATTCAACATTGGAATTTAAGAAAAACAACAAAAGAGTAACCAACTAGAACATGCATCAATCATATACCATAGAAACCCAAATACCAAACAACATGGAAAAACCTAGGAGGTTGTTAATAGTTTATAATGTACTATACATGTGACTCATTCCGAAGGCATGCCCTACCCAATGATGTCATAACTCCCAAATGCCCGATCAGTGCCCCACCTGGCTTGACCGAGGGGCCCAATATCATAGCAATAATAACAAAATATCCCCTGTTATGGGCCACTAGCTAGTGTGTAATCTAAACTAGTACAAAAATCATTCACTGAAAATTCACTCACTATGTTTGGTTCTCATGTCACAAATGATAAGGGGGTTATAGAACAATGTAAAACGAGAAATACATCACATATACATGTATCGCACACAAGAAACACACACAAGAGTCACCTCTGAATCACTCCAAGGGATTTTCCCCCTCTTGGATTGAATCATCATCACATGAGTAAAATCCCATCTAAGGACCACCCATTCCCATAAACATCCAAAAAGGCACGAGGTGCATCCCAAAGAGAGTTTTCAATGTAACTAATTTTTATAAAGGTACCAAATGGGCCTTAACCAACCATTCTTAAAGAATCACACACACACAACTTTGAAAACTATAACCACACATGGAAACCCATTTAAGAACTCAAATATTTATTTTGAATCTGATGTACCTTTATAAAGGTCGAAGGGGAATTTCACCATGTACTTTAAATGAACATTTAATAAAAAATCCCATGAAATTCATTTATAAAGATAGAATCACTCAATTTCACAATAAATATTTATTCTAAACACTATACACTACTAACTAACATTAAATAAATGTAAGAAAATATAGAAATCAATAATTCTTTAAATTTAAAGGCTAATACATAGGGAAACCTACCTCAAATAATGTCCAAGCCAAATATTTTTAACCCAAGTAGAAGCCCACTTGCATGCACGCAATTCCATATATATATATATATACATATGTATATATATATATATACTTAAACTGATGCACGTGTTCCCGTCACCATGAGGGAACTCACACACAGAAGATATATATATTTATATATATCCATACCTAGGAATATTTGTGTGCACCTTCGAAGCCGATTGTAACTCCCTCCAATAAATCCCAAGGACTTATAAACACCGTAAGATCCTAAAATAAAGGGTTTGAAACCAACAACGGGTTTAGAATCTTACCCCAAAATGAGTATTTACAAACTTTAGTAAAAACATGACATTTTTTCATAAAACATTCCAAACATGCCATGTATTCAAAGTACAACTTTATTTTCAAACAAGATGTAAACATACACAACACACTCGAAGGTGCCAACCGGGCCATCACTTCACATAACCCTCTAACCATTTCACCACCATTTTCAAAATTCGACTTGATTAAACACTTCCATGAATGAAATTCCAAGGATTTACCAAAATATTATTGAAGTCCAACTGGGCCAAATATTAATAAATACACTTTAAACCATGTTCAAACATAAGAGACACCACTGATCCTATTTTGGAAAACATGGATCCATTTAAGGAAAAAATATAATAAGGGGAGAGGAGATGTTATTTAAGGAGGTCAGCTTTAGATTGACATATTCAATTGATTGCACATCCATTTGTGCACCTTATGCACCCATGGATGTGCCTTCATCCAATGGAACACTCTAAAACCAACCAAAACATTTGAAACCCATTTTTATTAAACCGCCATTCACTTTCAACCCAAAACAAACCATTTCACTCTTCTATAAAATGCCACCCAAGTTCACATTTGAGAAACTATTCTCAAATCAAGTTCTAAACCACATCAAAGTAAAACACCATATTTTACATATAAAATCCCAAAACATGAGATAAATCAATTAAACAAGATATTTTAAATAGGAAAATATCACACAATCATCCAATTCTACCGAAAAGGTTTAATAGACATTTTATCCAACACCTACGATACAAATACACATGGGAATTAACCAAGATTCCTGTAAAAACGTATTTTTAGTGAAATAAACCAACAAGAAAATGCTACCAACAATGAACTATACTTATAGTAATGGTGTGGAACATGTTTTAAATATTAATTATAAAATATAATCATAAAATGGATTGAAATTGAAAAGAAATGCATGGAACACCTACCTAAACCCATGAGAACATGACAAAACCTCAGCGAAAGGAGGAACAACGCTCTGAGGACCACTCGCACCCCCTAGACAATAAGAAAAATGTGTGAAACACAATCCGAGGAATTAGAGTTTGGCTAACTTGAAGAAAAACACAAAAATGGGAGGAATATACCAGATAACATTATCGTTGTCGGCAAGGTAAAATGAGGCCACACCAAAGTAGGGAGAAGGTTCCACGTAAAGGGTTTCATATCATGCCAAAAATCTGTCAGATAGGGGCTCAGGTTCGATGGAGGTGCATTGAGAAGGGGGGATGGGCACAACTCCTGACGATGTGAGGAGGGAGGTTGCCGCAAGGAGGAGGGTGGTCGAACGAGGCCTGAGATACTGGTGGCTGAATGCGCAGTGGGCGAGGGACCAGGGGCCACCACACACAAGGGAGAAATGGAGGAGGGGGTTTGGCATATAGGGAAAACAGAAGGGGGGTGTTGCGGACAAGGAAGGGGTGGGGGCGCTTGGATAGGTTTCCTTATTTTTTCTTCTTTCTTTTCATTTTTTAAATAAAACCATAAATAACACTATATTAATATTAATAATAATAAAAATGATATAATAATAATAACAATAATAATATTTCCAACAGTATAATAATAATAATAATAATTTTATGAATTTAATTTTAAATAATAATGATATTAATACCAATTTAATTATAATTAAATTAATAACAATTTTAATGATAAAAATTTTATTAATAATTTTTAATAATAATATAATTATTATCTAAAAAATAATATTATTATTATTTTGTTTTAAACATTTCCCATATTTTATTCTCATAAAATTTCATTATTTTTAATAGTGGCCAACCGTAGGGGCACTCGGGCCCACCGCACGATTACCGCCAATACTGTGGTGCCCATTCACCGGCCTGAAACCCATCAAAATTATTCAACATCAAAAAATTTATAATAGCACTCAACCCATAGCTTTATGAGGCTAGTTGAAGCCAATAAATAATAAAATAAAATAATTTTTAAAGGTTGGGTTGTGACAATTCTCCCCAACACAAAACATTCTTCGCCCAAAAAGTCATTAAGCCAATACTTAACACAAATCGAGTCCTTGCCTAGACAAAACCAATGAAAACCAAGAGACTCAGGGTGATCATTCCCAACATATGTCACAGCTGACAAATTCATGAAAATCCACTACCTAAGATTGAGGGGAGAACACAGGAGGGTTCTCCTCACCATAAGAATTCACTAACACATAAACCATGAAACCTGAACACACCACCCCCATGAGGGAAAATACGGGAACTCCCAAACTGATGTCATTAAATTTATCCACAAGGACCGAACAACACCCCAGATAATTAAATAGAACGATTTCTAAAAAATGATGCAACAACCAGAGGATGAGAAATTAACTCAACACCTCCCATACTGACCGAATAAAATCTTCATGGTAACCGGAGACTAGTGAATTCCTAGCCCAAACTCAACCCACTTTATCAGTGATAATTGAACAAACACACCACTAGGATTAAAACCATTATTGGTAAAACTAGAAAATGGAGACACTGGGATGGAGGAATCCCCTAAATAACTAAAACACACTAGAGGAAAACCTACAGAGAGGCACCTGAACTAAAAAATGTCCCAAAAACACCATCCATTAATTTCAAAAAACCAAACATTCCCCTAACGAACACAATTGATACCAAACTCAAAATCAGAATGGGTTTATTTATTCATGGTCCCAACACCCTTCAAGGAATCCAAATGATTTAGAAACCATAGTAAGAGAAGATAAGGGCACTTGTATTTTGGTAGAATGATCTCATCAAACCACCATAACAAGGATGAGCTTATAACATAAATAAGAATAGAATATGGAAACTTTGTATACTTTCACCCCAAAGTTGATATCAAGATCTGGAACGAGGTTCCACACAACCTCAACATCTCCTTACTATGTGCGAGCTTCACCCCAAGACCTGTGGCTGGGACCCTGATGGCTGAAGCATCTCCTACCTCACAGTTACGCATTTTCATCCATTGGTACCCAACTCATTCTTCCTCTTGATGATTCAAATGACTAAAATGGTGGTAAATTTTTCAAAGGGATGAAACATGATGGCTTAGAATGCCCGAACTGGTCATAATATTGGTACATAAGAGAATGGTCCATCAAACTGGGAGCCAACATCAACAAAGATAGCTTCTTGGAGATAGGTTCCTCCAACAGCCACTCCTCACCAGATAGGGAACCCTTACAAAAGGTAACCACCACTAAATACACCCCAAACTCTAAAAATGATGATACATTCCATATTTACTAGTCTAGAACTCGATCATCAAATAAAACTGAGACAATACAAACCTTAACTCCCTCAGGAGTTCCCTGTAACCCAAAGACACGTTGTATCTCCACAAAAAAACACAACTTCCTCTAACAGGCTTCGATTACCTTGATAAACAATAAATAAACAAAAAGGACCAGGAAATGGGCATGACTCATTGGAAAACTAGGGGGACTTTTTAGGCAGCACAACTTGAACAATATAAAAAACACAACCTGAAACCGGCATCAATCCCCGAAGACAATCAAAAGGAACAACCCGAGCTACAAAAAACTGGCTTAGATGAAAAATGAGCTCGAGCACAACTAAAAACAATTTTTAAAAAATCCCATTCCATATAAATTTTAAAAATGGAAACATTTCAAAAAAAATACTGAAACCCTCTTTTTAAACAAAATCCAGTTCCCAAAATCCATTTCTCTTTTTAAAACCACAATTACCCGTTAAATTTTAACACCCAGTTATATAACCTTATGAACCATCACATATGCGTTCATCCAATCCCACTTACATAATCAATGGAAAAGTAACCCCATGAAATCTCCATACATACCCACACATATGTGACCCTCTATAAGGAGTGATAAGGTTCAAATATCATCATTCCTCATCATGTCCAAACATATACCAAATTTTTCAAATCAAAACACTTCCCCTTTAAAAACCCAATTCACCAATTTCAAAACAATTTGAAAGAAACTCTTTTCTATTTCAAAACCACATTCATTTTTAACACAAACTCACATAAACCAAGATAAAAAAACACAACCAACAAAAAACAAATAGAATATGGAACTAGTGCCTATGCCTAACCCGGTGACATGGTGGTGAAACATGTCCCAAGTAAGGCATGACACTAAGAGGACCTTGAATTGGGATCTTTGACTCCACATGGGTAACCACCCCATGTGAGGCTACAACATAACCCGATTCTCCTCCATTGTCATCCCTCAATCCAAAACAACCCATGATAAAAGACTCAACTCCTGGACTACCACGGGTAACTCAAGGATCAGTGTGAGAAGGAGTTCACGACACTCTTCCCGAACCTAACTCTTAATCCCCGATAGTCCTAGTCTCCGTCTATCGAGCACCCCAAATAAGAATATCATCTTCTAATACCATTTTTTCATGAACCAAACTAGGTAGACCCTTAACTGGTCACCCAAGCTTGTCCAGAACATGTCCTGATGGGCGTTCCTGATTCCCCTGTGATGGAAACTAGTGTTGAGTGTCAAAATAATGCTATCAGAAACGATTTGGCCTATAAATGAAAGAAAAATAAATAAATAAAAACTAATTATTGAAAATAAAAACTATCAATGGTGATAAAAAAATAGTACATACCTCCATGTGACCTTATGGGTCACCATCGACCTTAAACCAACATCACACTACAGCGACTGAATCCAATCAAGGCACAACACCTGAAGAAAAAAACAAAGATAAAACTATATGTGTGAGTATTAAAAAATAAAAAGACATGCACAAAAATATATTCCCATATGAATTTCCTTTGTATAAAAGATCAATTAATTTCAAGTTTGAATTGCAATGTACCAAACTAGGTTTTCACACATTTTAATCTAAAAAAAACATAGTCCATTTCGCTTTTTCAATTAAAAACCAGATTCTCTTTTTAAGAAGAAAACATTGGAATTTTAAAAGTGATATTTACACTAAAAAGGTTATAAGGATGTGTAAATTATTTTCAAAAACGTTTCCCATAAACAATTGAAACCATTTTATCACTTTCAGCTGCACTAAGAGGGAAACAAGATCAATAAACATACAACATGAGCAATGGAAAAACACCACACAAGAGTAACCAACTAGCACATGCATCTCAATCATCTATCGCAGATAACCAAGTACCAGATAACAAGGGAAAACCTAAGAGCTCGTGAATTGTTTAGAATGTACAATACATGTGACTCATCCTGAAGTCATGCCCTACCCAATGACGTCATAATGCCCAAATGTCTGATCATCACCCTACCTAGCCGGACTGTGGGGGCCAATACCATAGAAATAATAACAAAATATCCCCCTTCTATGGTCCATATCCAGTGCCTAATATAAACTATTATATCAATAATTCACCTAAAATTCTCTCACTATGCTAGGTTCTCATGTCATGAATAATAAGGGGACGATCCAGAAATGTCAAACAAGAAATACATCACAATACATGCATCACACACAATAAATACACACAAAAGTCTCCCCTGATCACTCCAAGGGATTTTCCCCCTCTTATATTAAATCATCAACACATGAGGAAAATCCCATCAAAGAACCACCCATTCCCATTAACATCTAACAAGGTATGGGTTCATCCCAAAGAGAGTTTTCAAAGAAACAAATTTTTATAGAGGTACCAAACGGGCCTCAACCAACCATTTCTTGAAGAATCACGTGAACACTACTTTAAAAACCATAACCAAACTTGGAAAACCATTTAAGAACTCAAATAGCCATTTTAAATCAGAGGAAAATTTATAAAGGCCAAAGGGGCAACTCACTAAGCACTTGGTATGCACATTTTATAAATAATTCCATGCAATTCACATACAAAGGTGGAATCACTAGATTTCACAATAAATATTTATTCTAAAAACTATACACTACTAACTAACATTAAATAAATGTGTTAAAATAAAGAAACCAAAAATTCTTTAAATTTAAAGGATAATTCATAGGGAAACTAACTTAAAATAATGCCTAACCCAAAACTTTTTAACTTAATAAGTATCTCACTCACCTGCACACACTTCCATATATATATATATATATATATACTTAAATTGTTGCACATGTTCCCCGCACCATGAGGGGACATGCAGACAGAAGATAGATATATTTATATATATCCATAATTGGGAATATGGGTGCGTACTTTGGAAACTGATCGCAACTCCCTACAATAAACCCCAGGACCCAAAAACACCATAAGATCCTAAAATAGAGTGTCTGAAACCAACAAAAAGTTTAGAATATTACACCAAACTAAGTATTTCCAAACATTATTAAAAACATGAATTTTTTTCATAAAACATGCCAAACAAGACCTATATTCCAAGTCCCATTTTATTTTGAAACCAGATATAAACATAAACAACACACCTGATGGTGCCAATCGGGTTATCACTTCACATAACACTCCAACCATTTCAAAACCATTTTAAAAATTTTACATGATTAAACATTTCCAAGAATACAATGCCAAGGATTTACCAAAACATGATTCAAGGCCAACTGGTACAAACATTATGGAACAGACATGAAACCATATTCAAACATTAGATACACCACTTCTCCCATTTTGGAAAACATGCATCCATTTTAGGAAAATAGATAATAAGGGGGGAGGGGGTGTTCTTGAGGTAGATTAGCTTTAGAGTGTCACATTCATTTGATTTCACTCAATGTGTGCACCTAGTGCACCCATGGATGTGACTTCATCCAATGGGACACTCTAAGACGAACCAAAGCATTTGAAACCCATTTTCACTAAACCACCATTTTCTTTCAACCCAAAACAAACCATTTCACTCTTTTATAAAATGCCACCCAAGTTCACATTAAGGAAACTCTTCTCAAATCATGTTCCAAAACACATCAATAGAAAACACCTTATTTCACATATAAAATCCCAAAACATGACCCAAATCAATTTAACAAGACATTTCAAATTAGAAAACCTCACAAAATCATCTAATTCATCCTGAACGGTTTAATAAACTTTTTATCAAACTCCTAAAGCATAAATACACATTGGAATAAACCAAGATTCATGTAAAAAACAATTTTTAGTCAAATATACCAACAAGAAAATGATCTCAAAAACAAAATAAACATATAATAATGGTGTGAAATATGTTTTAAATATTAATTAACAAAATCCAAGCATCAAATGGATTGAAATTGAAAAGAAAGGCATGGAACACCAACCACAACCTCTACGAACATGAAAGAACCTCAACGGAAGGAGGAACAATGCTTTGTGGACCACTTGTACCCCCTAGACAATGATAAAAATGTGTAAAAATATATGAGAAATTAGAGTTTGGATAACTTGAAGAAAACACCAAAAAAGAAGGATTGTACCAGAGTAAAAGATGGTTTTCGGAAAGGGAAAATGTGGCCACACCGGAGAAGGGTAGAGGCATCGCGCAGGGGGTTTTGGGTCACACCGGGAAGCTGCTGGACAGGGGGTAGGTTCATTAGAGGAGCACTAGTAAGGGGGGTCGATCACAGCTCGCGACGGTGCGAGGAGGGAGGCTATCGTGAGGAGGGAGGTCGGATGGGATCTGGGCTATTGGTGGTCGAACGTGCATAGTGAGAGGGATCAGGGGCCTCTGTGAAAAATGGAGAAATAAAGGAGGTGGGTTTTTAGTGCGTAGGGAAAATGTGAAGGGGGATGTTGCACCGTGAACAGGGAAGGGGTGGGTACGCTAGGTTAGGTTTTTGTATTTTTTTTCTTTTTTTCTTTTTTTACACCTAAATAACACTATACTAATAATAATAATAATAATAATAATATAAATGATATAATAATAATAATAATAAAATTTTGAATTTCATTTTAAATAATAATGATATTAATAACAATTTAATAATAATTAAATTACTAAAAATTTTAATGATAAAAATATTTTTAATAATTTTTAATAATAATATTATTATTATCTACACAATAATATTATTATTATGTTTTAAATATTGTCATTAATTTATTCTCAAAATGTTTTATTATTTTAGGTAGTGGGTAACTCCAGGGGCACTCGGCCCGACCGCACGGTTACCGCCAACCGTGTGGTGCTCATGCATCGGTCCAAAACCCATAAAAATTATTCAAAATCAAAAAAATTATACTATCACTAAACCCTCACCTTGGAGAGGCTGACCAAAGCCCCAAAATAATAAAATAAACTGATTTTTAATGGTTGAGGTGTGACATTGATTGAGATAGGATGATGAAATTTATGTCCATCCTTATATATGGTACAGGTTATGTGTTTAGATACTTAGGTGGGGATAATGGGAAGTTATTATCCTCTTATATGAATGGGATGTGATGTATTTATCAACCAGGTCATTTTATACTTTGAGAATCATGAATGTATTATTAGGATATATATGATTGAAATACTATGTGTCTCTTGGTCATTCTAGGAATTAGAAAATTTTATTATATGATTAGGAATGCTTATAGATGATACAAATGATGGGAAAAAATATGTAGATATAACAGTTTGAAATATATCATGCGGAATCCCTTTATAGCATGAGTAACATTTATTCTTTTCTGGAGTCTTATCTTTGGTAACATTTATGGATTTTGGAATTAATATTTTTTTCATTTCTATAAAGTCATACGGAGTCACACTTTTTGGTTATCTGAAAATGGATCATGTTTATGAAACTTTGAGAACTACCCAAAAAGTTTTTTGGAGGATATCCATAAGTTCTAGATGGATTTTCAAAAAAATATTACATAAGATGTAGCATGTGGTTAAAATTAGTGATACTAAAATAAGTTTTGGGAGATATAAAAATGAGTATTTGATAATACTTCACATGTTTTTATATGTGATGTTTCATATGGTTAATGTGAGATAAGTCTATGAAACTTTTATTGCATCTAGGACATTAATGGATATGTTCATTGAAAGGTCATCCATAGCACAGAGGTTTATACCACACCATTTTCTAGAATTATGTACACCATGATATAGTGTCAGAAGCTATTTTTTGAGGGATATGAATATAACTACTTCATTTCATGACAATGTGATGGTCATTTAATTATATTGATCCAAATTCAATTGTACTTGGTTATTCATCATAAGGTGATACAATTGGGGATTTGGAATATTATGCATGAATTATTTAAATGTGAATTAATTCATTATGAATATTGAATGATCATTACAAAATTTATAACATTGAGAAACATTTATGAAATTTATCATAAATATATGGTCGACCATTTTGTTCTTAGATTCCTATATAAATGTGGTTTGATCTTCATATGTAGGTTCTCGATCATGTGGTATTGAGACACTATTATAACTCCTAAAAATAAAATTATTATCAAGATCTCATTTTCCTCTAACATTGGAATGAAAGGTTCTATAAATTCATGGTTTTGAAAGATATCCTACCTAATTATCAATAGATTCCTACAATCCATGGATACTATAAGAGGGAGGATTCCTTCAGCTCCTCCTTTTGTGATCTTGATTAATATCATATAAATCTTGGATAATCTAGATCATAAAGGTGAAATTTACACAGTTTTTTTTTATTTTTTTATTTATTCCAAAAATATAGTTATATTCTAGTCTTAATGTAATTCTGGAGTTATCCTTCCATTGTAGTTAGATTGATAGTCATACCATCGAAACACTTTAGACATTTGTGTCCACCTAAATATGAAAAGGATCTTCTGCTTTGAATGTGATGGAATGAGTCCCAAATGGGATATTTACCATTTATGTATAATGGTTAAATGAGGAAAGATTTTGATATAATGATGAATAACTCTTCTTTTAATGTATGTGACCTCATCAAACAAATATTTCATTGTGGTTATAATAATAATGAGAGAATTATCCAAATTTGGCCATTAATAAAAGAAATATTGATTGAGGTTAATATATTGGACTTTTATATAATATAGTTTCTTAGTAATTATATGGATGTGATGATAATTTTCATCATTATTAGTAAGATGAGTTTTCTTGAAGTAGGAAGGTTAGTGTTTTCCCTCGCAAGGTAAGTTTGGAATATTGATATGGACACCTAAACTAGTAATGAGGAACAATATTAATGAGCCTCATAAGTATATTTTCCTTAAATCTTGTGATATGAATGTTTTTGAAAACACCATCCAATAAGTGTTATAAAATAATATTTGTATTTTCCAAATACAGTACATTTGATGACCAGGGTCATCTTTCTCAAGAAGATGTTACAGTTAATCACTCACTACTCCTGAACACTTTTTTTGATTTTTGATTTTTTTTATATTTATTAAATCTAAATAAATATATAAGGTTTGGAAATAAGAGTGAAAAAAGAAAACAAACATGTAATGAAAATGCTGACAGAATGAATGAGTTTTCAAAATAAAGATATTAGACCTAGGGTTTGGTTACTCAAGTTCATTCATTATTACTTATTATTTTATAAATTATATTTAAAAGTTTATCCAATCACACATGGAATAATACTATCTACTTTGAGGTTAAAGTTTATCATTCCTAAGAGATATCTTTTCACACCAAACGTTACCTTTTTTAAGAGTAAAGGTTGATGAATTCACTTCATCATATGTGTGACACCTTCTAATACTCAACTCCATCGCATGTCATTTCACCACTCTAATGAAATAAACTTCATTATATACAAATTATAATTGAGAATAGGTAGGTGTGAAATGGAAAAAAATGGATCACGGTCTTGGAATATGTCACGCATATGATGGAGTATGTTTATCAACCTTTACTATTACAGGAAGTGAGGTTTGGTGTGCAAAATAGATCTCTTAGGCATACTAAACTTCACACTCAAATTAGGGTTTATTATTCCTTGTATGATGGTATGAACTATCAAATAGTATTTAGATAATAATAAGGAAATTGAAAGAACATGGGTAGCAAATCTCTAGGTCCAATATATTTTTTACTAACACTCATTCATTTTTTCAACATTTTCATTGCATGTTTCGTTTCTCTTTGCATTCCAATTTCAAAACCCCATATATTTATTTAGTTTTAATAATTATAAAAACATAAAAAATAAAATTAATATTTTAGGAGTAATGATCTATTCTCTTTAGTAGTTTCTCAAGATAAATAAACCTAGTCAACTATAATGACTTAGGTTTTCCATGTATTATAATTGGATATTTTATGGATTATTTTTTATACCAGGCACTATGATAGCATGTGAATCCAAGGCTCGGTTCCCTGAAAATAAATTTTTGAAATATATTAATTATATTAAATAGAATGAATGTTCAGTTTTCATAAAAAGTGGGAGAAATTATAAAAGAAGTATTGGATCAAAATTGGGAGGAAACAATTGGATTCAAAACACAGTTTTTAGCTTAGACATGACATAAATTCCATCAATGTAGAGAATTTGTGGAAAATTCGTTATGGGCATGGATAATAAATAAATTAATAGAAAATAATTTATTTAATATATTATGATACAAGGACCTAATTATTATCTATATAATCATTCTTATAAAAATTTTGTAGGGTTATACACATAACCTTGAAAACATTGGAGAGCCATTGGAGATCATTGAAGGATATTCTATTAAAAATGACAACCAGATCGAAGATCGACGACCAATGTGAGATGGAATCAGAGGATCTCACAAATAATCATGGAATAGAACTATTATTAATCATAAATTGATTTGAATTGAGTTAGGGTGATTTTTTTTATTTCTTCCCGTTTTATGATTTTTGTGATGAACGTGAATCAATCAACTAAGGAATTGATTCGCAGATCATGTGTATTGCGAGTGTGGGATATTTTCATTCGAGAATTTTGTATTTCTTTGTGATTATTTGTTTATATATTCATTCTTATTTATAACACAAATGAATTGAGGCCAACATGAAAATTGGATAAGGTTAGTTCTTCATGTTTGTGTTTGTGCTTTTCTTCCCCGATTCTTCGTTCATCACAGGAAAATTGTTTTGCCTTCAATTCGATAAATAATAAGAAAATCCATTGTTTCACACATTTTTATTGTCACAATGATTCAATATTGTAGATTCAAACTTATCATGACTTTATTATTGTGCGATAATGGAATCAAAAGTGAATTAGAAGGTTTTGGATACCCGGTTATTTTGTTTGTTGATGTGCGATAATGGTTTAATGTGTGGGGATATTTTATGCGGGGTTTTAGCGGTTGGAATATAGTGATTGATGGTGGAAATGTTTAGTCCGAGTAGATCCATGATTTATGATGATATTGAGTCTTAAATATGAGTCTTTTGCGACATGATAATATATAGGAGGAAGAATAAGGGTTTCGAGAAAAACCTGATCAACACGGAATGTATTATGGAGCTACACACCATGTGGGGCCGTTACAGCAGCAGTAAGGGTTTCTAGAGAAAGTTAAGGAACACAAGACATGTTACCCTTTCACATGGTGTGTGAACCCTCCCAAATATCCTACTGTGAACCTCAAAGGGTACACAGACATGACCTAAGAGTACATGGCCATGGGCACATTATGTACTCTTACACGGACATGGCCAGGTCAGCGATACATGATAATAAAATTGTACTTGGACATGAGAAAAATTATAAGGGTATAGGCACATTGTGTACTTCTACATGGACATTGTCATGGTACATTTACATAGGCATGACCTAGGGCTAAAGGAGCATGTTTTTTACTTTTATTATACACCAAAAAATCCTTCAGAGTTTTCTGTGAACTCGTTTCCTCAATATATTGGACAAGTTTCATTAAGGGTGAGTTCCCTATATCTATTTTTTAGGTTTTAGTATATAATTACCTCCTACACATAGGATAGTGATCCCTTTAGTAGGACTTATTAGATAGTTTTTTTGGAATCCTTCCATGAGGCCCAGAGTGAGATACTCTATCATATTCTTACCCTGGGTGGATTTCTTGGTATTATCATGACCAACACTACGTGTGCACTGATCCTCTACTTAGTGGGTTATTATAGATTGAGTGTTTAGTATACCTTTACTTGGGTGTGATACTCATTTATGTAATTTTCTCTTCAGATGTCAAATGTAATCTTCTATGATGAGACACGATGAGTTATACCTATTGGACGGATGTCATTGGTGTTATCTATCTTATAGAGAGTGTTCTCCCGGATGAGTGCTATGTGGAACTTTCGAGCTAGAATCCTAGGTTGGCATTATGGTTGTGACTTTACCTTGATATTATGTGACTTTATTGAGTACTATCTGAATATTCTTGTTATATGTGTTGTAGATATTTACCTGTGTAGATATTACTATTATTATTTTGTTATGTGATTTTTTGGTTTTGGGGTATCCTACTGGGTATTGTTATACTTGCATATGCATGGGATTTTCCCACACATGTTTTATCTTGTGAAGATGATCGACATTTTGATATAATCTCTTGGAATCACCTGTTTTGATAATCCCAATTCATGTTTAAATATTTATCATGATATATTAAGACACTTATTAACCCTTTTTAATCTGTATTTATAATTATTTTATCCTGAACAATGCGTACTCTTAGTCTTATGACTTTGTTGCATCAGCTTACAGTTTAAATTTATCTAAATATATGTTCATTGTTAAAGGCTACTGGTAAGAGTCTTCTGTTCCAAGTCACTGTTATAGCTCATTGTCACTCAAAGTCACTAATTCTAGAAGCTTACTGTTAAATATCTACTGTCACTAATATAGGATATTGGTATAAGGTTATTGTCACAAGTCTACCATTGATCTGCTTATCAAAGCTCACAGACAAAGAGTCACCATCACAAGGTCACTACTGTGACAAGGCTTCTGTTAGAAGTTCACTGTCGGACTCTTTCTCAAGTCTTTTATTGAGAACCTCATTGTTCAAGTCTACTGATGGACATACTCCACTGTTAATGAAATTACCTGTTGAGATAAGTCTTAAGTCAGAAAGTTCATTGTTGTAGTAGTCTGATGTTAAAGAACTACTGATTAGAAGATTACTGATTGAATTCTACCATTGAACAAGATTACTAACTGAAGGTTACTATTAAAGGCCTATAGACAAAGAGCCTACCAATGAAGTCCATAGTTGAATATCCTACCAATGAAGTCCACAGTTGGAAAGACCACAACTGAAGTCTGTCGTGTGACATGCATCTGCTACCAGTCTAATGATATTCTATTCTTTTCTTTACCAATTTTATTAAAACTATTATAACGATCATTTTTGGACAAATTAATGCACCTGACATTATTTAATGTTATTTGCAGGAATATTAGGAAACATTACGATGTACGAGGAAGAACAAATGTGGTTGAAACATTTCTCTTCTCTTCCCCTGCTGAACCAAGTGAGAAAAAGATGAATGGGAAAAGAGTATATATATGAGAAGAGAGAGACATTAAGAAGATAGAGAAAAGATTTATTATACACAGAACATCAGAACACTCATAAGAGAGAAACATACACAATCCGAGAAGAAACTCAAGTACTCATTCAGAAGAACATAGAGCTTCATGAAGATCTATTGAAATATCCCTTTTCAAGCTGTACTGGTGTGATACAAAGAGTTTTAAACCCAAGAAGCTGATCATATCTACATCTAGAAGTCAGAACCTGGAAGTTGCAACACTCTGTTTTGGAGGCAACTTATAGAGAAGGACCAAAACTTTATTTCCTTCATTCCAACGAGTCTGGAGCTAATCTTCCAACACAACATAGCATTCTAAACTTATTCCTACTGTCTTTAGCTCTACTATGTTTAATTATTTTACATTTGTGAGCAGTGTGTCTGTGTTACACACACTGAATCTAGTGCTTGAACTCAAGGATACTGAAAATCCCCTTACCTGACTCTTTGTTTACATTTTTTCCCACGCATAACTATGGATTAAGCCTAGTATAGCTTGGTAGTTTATTTTCCCACGTACAACTATGGTAGAGGTTGAGAAACCCGGATAGTTTTTGAAAACTATTGTAAATCCTAATACAGGCTGTGTATCAGCTTTTAATAAAATTTCTTAGTGGCAGGTGATCACCAAGTGGAGAGGACTAGGTCTTGAATTAAGACTGAAAGTCTAGTTTAAATTTTTGTGTTCATCCTTCCATTAGTTTGTTTTATATTTATCTGATGTGATTATATTAGAAAAGACAGAAATCTGTTTTTACATTCACTCTGATAGTTAGTTCTGGTTAGTGTGTATATCTAATTTATTTAGTAAACTTGTTTCAAAAGTCGAATTATTTCTCATACTGATTCAACTGAGGATTAATCAACCTTTGAGAAACCTTTTGAACAATAAGTCACTTATATCTCTACTGCCTTAATTGACTGGGCTCTTTTAATTTGGGGGATTTTAATCCTAAAATATTTCAACAGAAATTTTTATTAGTACTCAATTCACCCCCCCTCTTGAGTATCCACTCTGACCAACATTTGGTATCAGAGGCAACATTTTTATTTATAAAAAATTTTCAAACCTTCTGTTTCCAAACTGTGATTTTAGTTTTATCTTAAAGATATTAAATTTCTGTTAGTTCTAAATTTTATCTCTTTAACATATTTTATAAAATCTAGTTATGGACAATATACTAGAAGGTGCTACTACTAACAGGACACCTTTATTTAATGGTGTGAATTATGCTCAATGGAAAATTAAAATGAAAATTCATTTGGAAATTATTGGTTTTGATATTTGGTCTGCTATAGAATCAGAATATGAGATCCCCAAAACTGATAAATCTACCTGGGATGATTCTAAAAAGTCTGACTATAATAATAACTATAAATCTATGAATGCCCTTTACTACTCTTTAAGAGATGAGGAATTTAACCGAATTTCTGCATGTAAAACAGATCATGAAATCTAGGACACCTTGGTTGTTTCTCATGAAGGAACAACCAACCTGAAGGAAATGAGATTAAATACTTATACTATTAAATATGATAATTTTAATATGAGACCTGATGAACCCATTTCTGACATTTACCTTAGGTTTAATTATATTGTCAACACTATGAGTTTACTGGGAAAATCTGTTCTAGAGATGGAGCAGATCATGAGAATATTGAGATGTTTTCCAGACAGATGGAGTGGCACTTCTGTGTCTATCCGAGAGTCATGTGACATCATCAAGCTACCTGTTAAGGAGTTGATTGGTGAACTAATGATGTATGAAGAAGAACTGAAGGTGAAAAAAGAATATGATGATGAACCCAAGAGAAAATATTTGGTAGTCAAGTCTACTACTTCAAAGAGCAAAGAAAAGGAGAAAATACATGTACCTACTAAAAGTTCAACTACTGAAGATTCAGATTCAGACAGTGATGAAGAAATGGCTCAAATAGCCAGGAGAATTAAGAAGTTCTATAGGAAGAAGAAGTTTTTCAGAAAACCAAACTACAAGGGTAAGTATGATCAACAAGGTAAGTGGAAGAAGGATTGGAAGAAATCTGATAAGGAAGATGATATAGTCTGCTATGAATGCAATAGGAAAGGAAAAATCAAGGCTAACTGTCCGAAGTTAAAATTCAAAAAGAAATATGATTATAAGGACAAGAAGTACAAGAAATCCATGAAGGCAACCTGGAGTGCTTCGGAAGACAGCACAAGTGAATCAAGAGCTACTGATTCTGAAAAGAAGTATGCCAACATGTGCTTCATGACTAACATATCGGAGGTACCTATTTCCCCTATTCTAAATGACTATTATTCTGGAAATAACAGTGATTCGGATAATGATGAAAATATGTCTAAGGATTAACTGTTTGAATATTGCAATATACTGGAAGATACCAGCTATGAACTAAAAGACAAATATAAATCTTTGAAGAAACTTCATGCCTTGACTAGTAATATTAAAACAGATCTAAGTATAGAAAAAGAAAAGAATGCACAATTTTTGAAAGAGAACACTCAACTAAAATTATCTAATGAACAATTAAGAAAGGATATTGAGAATTTCACTACTGGTAGGGATACCATGACACAGTTTCTAGAAAAGCATATTGCTCCAAAATATACAACTGGTCTAGGATATCAGCCTGGACATAGACAGATTAGCAAAACCAAATTTATTGCAAAATCTGGATAGTTCACTGCTAGTTCTGGACCATCTTTTGAGAAACAATTTTCTAAAGGACCTAAAAAAGTATTCATATCTCAAAATATGTTTTCTGATTTTAGAAAACCTATAAAGAAAATATGGGTTCCCAAAGTTTTATTGTCTAACCTTTCTGGACCCAAGAAGATCTGTGTACCAAAATTATCCCATGTTTAATCTATTTTGCAGGGAAGTTGTTTAAAGAGTTCCTGTAATACTCTATGGTACATGGACAGTGGATGTTCAAGACATATGACTGGAGACTATTCCTGCTCCAAGAGTCTAATTAAAGTTGATGGTGGGCATTTCACCTTTAGTGACAATGAAAAAGGAAAAATCTTCGCCTTAGGCCAGATTGGTAACCCTGATACAATATTAATTTCTAAAGTACTTTTTGTTGATGGATTAAAGTATAATTTACTTGGAATATCTCAGTTATGTGATTATGGCCTTAATGTTAAATTATAAAATGATTCATGCAATGTTTTTAATTCAAAAATTGATTTAGTTTTCACTGCATGTAGAAATGAGAATGTATATACTATTGATTTAAATTCATTATCCAAACAAAATGTTTCCTACTTATATTATTTTCATAAAGAGTATTGGTTGTGGCATAGAATATTAGGACACTGTAATGTGCACTCACTTATGAATCTATCTAAGAAATGTTTAGTTAGAGACTTACCCAAATTAGAATTTCCAATTGATAAAGTGTGTAATCCCTATCAAAAGGGAAAACAACACAAAGTTTCTTTCAAACCAAAGAAAGAAGTTTCAACTTCTCAACCACTTGAGTTGGTTCACATGGATTTGATTGGACCATCAAGAGTTTCAAGTCTAAATAGGAAGCATTATACTTATGTTCTTGTAGATGACTTCTCTAGGTATACTTGGGTATACTTTCTAGCTCACAAAAATGAAGCTCGTTCCGGTTTTTTCAAATATTCCAAGTCTGTAGAAAACCTTAGTGAACTTAAGATTAATACCATGAGAATTGATCATGGTGGAGAGTTTGAGAATCATGAGTTTGAATCTTACTGCTCACACAATGGCTATAATCACAACTTTTCTGCCCCCAGGACACCTCAACAGAATGGTGTAGTAGAAAGGAGAAATAGGACCCTTCAAGAAATTGCAAGGACTATTCTTAATGAGTATGACTTACCTATTTATTTTTGGGCTGAAGCTATAAATACAGCTTGTTATGTTACCAATAGAGTTTTAATTAGACCTATTTTAAAAAGGACCCCTTATGAACTTTGGAATAATAGGAAGCCTAAGGTTAATTACTTTAGAGTTTTTGGCTGAAAAGTCTTTATTCTTAATACTAAATATAATATTGACAAATTTACTCCCAAAAGTGATGAAGGAATTTACCTGGGTTACTCTATGTCAAGTAAATCCTATAGAGTGTTCAATAAGAAAACCAAATGTGTGGAAGAATCAGTTCATATAAAATTTGATGAGAATAATCCACATGAGCCTAAAACCTCTCTTGAACATCTTGAGGAAGATTTGTCAAATCTGAACTTTAATGATAAGAATAGTGAATCCCCTATAAAAGTGTCCAGTTATGGAAATTTTCTAGAATCAGCTCCTACTGATTCTGAACCAATAGACAAACATGAAGAATCTGGTTCAACCCTTCTTAGAAGTATTAGGATACTTAAGAATCATCCTCTAGATGCTTTTGTAGGCGATTTAAATATAGGAACACAAACTGGAGCTTCTCTAAGAAACCAGGTTGAATATCAAGATTTTCTTTCATAGCTTGAACCCAAAAATATTAATGATTCTATAAATAATGAATTTTGGATAATGGTTATGCAAGAAGAACTTAATCAGTTCGAAAGAAATAAGGTTTGGGAATTAGTGGAAAGACCTCAGGACACTTTGACCATAGGTACTAAATGGGTGTTTAGGAACAAAGTAGATAAGTCTGGGAATATAGTTAGAAATAAGCCCAGATTAGTTGCACAAGGATACAGTCAAGAAAAATGAATAGACTATGAGGAGACCTTTTCACCTATAGCCAGATTAGAAGCTATTAGGATACTACTTGCTTATGCAGCTCATCTGAATCTCAGACTTTATCAAATGGATGTTAAAAGTGAATTTTTAAATGGGTATATAGTTGAGGATGTATTTGTTGAACAACCTCCTGGTTTTACAAATACCCATTTTTTCAATCATGTTTTTAAATTATCTAAAGCTTTATATGGCTTGAAACAAGCTCCAAGAGCATGGTATGATAGGCTCAGCTCTTTTCTTATTTCAAAAGGTTTTACCAAAGGGATAGCCGATCCAACTCTTTTCATTAAATGGATTTCTAAATTTGTTTTGATAGTACAAATTTATGTGGATGATATTATTTTTGGATCTTCTAAAAATTCATTATGTGTTGATTTTTCAAAAATGATGCAAAATGAGTTTGAAATGAGTTTAATGGGAGAACTCAAATTTTTCCTTGGATTTCAGATCTTTCAAAATAAAAATGGAATTGTTTTGAATCAAATTAAATATATTAAGGATATTTTAAAACATTTTTCTTTGGATGGTAGTAAAGTCAGTGACACACCTATGAGTACCACCTGTAAGTTGGATGCTGATGAAACTGGATAACCAGTGGATCAAACCAACTACAGAGGTATGATAGGGAGTCTACTCTATCTTATAGCTAGTATACCTGACATCATGTTTAGTGTATGCATGTCTGCTCACTTTCAAGCCAATCCAAAAGAGTCTCATTTAACTGTTGTAAAAAGGATTTTTAAATATCTCAAACATACTCCCAACTTAGGAATATTTTATCCAAAAGGACAATCATTTGATTTATTGAGTTATTCTGATGCTGATTTTGTCGATTGTAAGTTAGATAGAAAAAAAAACTCTGGGACATGTCACATTTTAGGCAAGTCACTAGTATCTTGGTGTAGTAAGAAGCAAAATTATGTTGCATTATCTACTGTTGAAGCTGAGTACATAGCTGCTGGTAGTTGTTGTTCTCAAATTCTGTGGATGAAACACACTTTACTAGACTATGGATATCAATTCAAACATGTTTCTATAATTTGTAACAATACAAGTGTTATTAAAATTTCCAAAAATATAGTATCTCATTCTAGGACAAAGCATATTGATGTGAGACATCACTTTTTGAGGGATCATTATCAAAAATGTGACATCACTTATGAATTCATTGGTACTGAACATCAATTGGATGATATATTCAAAAATACTTTCAATTATGAGAGGTTAAATTACATCAAACATAATTTAGGTATGATTAACTTTAGCATAGGAGACCTCACAGTTAGACCTCATAGTTAGACCTCACAGTTAGACCTCACAGTTAGACCTCACAGTTAGACCTCACAGTTGCACCTCACTGTTAGAACTCACCAGTGTTCCTCACTGGTACATCTCACTATTGGATACTTTGCTGTTTGTCTTTATTTTTTCCGGAATTCGAACTGTTTTTATTCCTATATAGTATTTCTATTTTATTTTTAATCCCTAAATGATAAAACCAAAGGCAACGAACATATCTCAATCCACATTCCTCTCTCAATATCGAACCTTGGTCTTGAAATTCCTAAACCCTAACCCTTCATTTGAACCCTTGAACCTCCATCAATCTCCATGTCCAGAACCAAGTGACCCCCGACTGTCAATGAGGATGCGCCAAGGCCAAAGAGGACTCGGGCTGAATCCAGTGGCACCAGTAATGCTCTGACGGGACCTGTAAACCCGCATCTGACCAAGAGAGAAATCTTTGCTGAGAAGGAGTTAAGTGAAGAATAGCTGCTATCGAGCAAGTCGTTAGTGATGTAAGTACTAGATGGCAAAGCATGGACGAAATGTTTTTCCAATAACAATGGATCGTACTACCCAAATCTTGTGAAAGAATTCTATGAATATCTGAAGTTCGAAGAGGATGATGATGTGTATAGGCTAATATCCAGAGTCAATGGAAATGAAGTCGGTTTCTTGTCAGCTGAGTGGGATACATGTTTGAGAGTTCCTCATGAAGGAATATATGATTACTAATCTGGAGTGGCTCCTCCAGATAGTACTGTTTTTGAATATGAAAAATCTCTGGAAGAACTGACAGGAGATGGAAAATCAAGGAGGATCATTGCAGCTGAGATGAATGGAGAAGACAGGCTTCTGTTCAAATTCATTCAGAATGTACTTAGTCCCAGGATATGAGACTTTTCAGTACTGAAGTACCAGGACATATTCCTGATATACTTATGAATCATGGAAAGAAGATTAACCTATGTAGGTTACTGATGGCACAATTGGAGTATATGACTAAGGCAAGCTCAAAATCTAATGCCCTATTCCATGCCAAGCTTATTTCAGTAATGCTAAAGTTAAAGGGTGTGGCTGGAAATTAAGAAGAAATGATAGTGGCCAAGAACAGTGTTTGTATCTCCAAGGTTATTTGCAAGTTCATTAAAATTAACTGGAATCCTTGGAAGAAGGCATGGGTGAATGATTTTGGAAAGGTATATGAAAAGTTTGACCCCACTACACATCCTTCTAGGCCAAAAGATAAGTGAGATCCAGTCTTGAAGCCTGATGAGCAAGAACCTGCTTATTTAGATGAGGAGGAGGTTGAAGGAGCTGTGGACCCTGAAAGAGAGAACACCCCCCTTGATGATGGGAGTGATCCTGATTTTCCTCGCATTCCTGTATGGACAGTATCCTTCGGAGCAGCTAGCCCTCCAAATGAACTGACAAGAAGAGAGACTATTCTGAAGGACAGTGATACTGAGACCACTGAAGAAGAAGAAGCATATCATAATATTTTCAAGGACACCTATGAAGAGGATGAGGCTACCGAGTCAAATCATTTTGCTCATGAGGAAAAGGAGGCTTGTGATAAGGATGAAGGAAAGGGGGTTGTTTCTGAAGTTGATGATGAGGACAATGAAGAAGAAGAGATCAGTTTGAGCCCTCTGATAGATAATACAGACATGATAGTGTCTGGTCAGGAAGCAGGAGTGGCATCTACTGCCATTGATATGGAAGTCATTGATGACTCATTGAAGGATAAGACTCACCTCACTGTTGAAAAAACAGAGAAAACTACTGCTAAATCTACTGGAGTTGCAGAGGAGGCTGTGGAGTTACCTAGATCAAAACAAGCAGAGGAGAATACTCAGGAGAGAGCTCTAAGTGAGGGGGAGCATCTTGGTTCAGTTTATGTGCTATATGACATAAAAGGTTGGTCATAAGATCCAGGGTACATAGTACTTGGACTCAATTATAGAGATTATAATGAGGAAGACCAGCCTCAAAGGGATACTGTTATCCTACCTAAAAGTATTCCAATCGTTGTGGATGACAATTTGGAAACCAAAGAGGACCTTGAGTCCTTGAAAGTTGAAATGAAAGAAGCGGTGAGACAATCAGTAGCAGATTTGAAGAATATCCTTGTTGAAGAGCTGAGGAATGTGGAGAAATCCCTGGAACTATCTCTAGCATGTGTTGTGTCTAGTCCAGAGAAAGAAATGATGAATGAGATTAAGGTGTGCCATACTCAAATTGAAAGCTGGACAGAAGCTGTGGTTTCTCTAAGACAATCAGTTGCTTCATTGACTGCCGTGAACAGTTCTCAAAACCAAGTGAATGATGATATTCAGTACATCAAAGAGGTATTCAAGTAGTTTGTGGATGTTTTTGAGGATTTTAAGACATCATTAAAATAACACATGAATAGTCAGGATGCACTTGTTCAGAAGGTCATTGGTAATTTGACTCAATCTTTCAAAGAGACAGTGGCTTTCTCGGTCAAACCCCTTCCCTCATCTAGCTCCTCTGTGAACATTTACTAGATCATAACTGTTATCCAAGAAGAACTTGCTAAGGCCAGTGCCAGTGGTACCTCTAATTCTCAGGTACTTACTACCACTAGGGAAGTCAGCAGTTTTGTTCATGACCACTTGCGGGTAGCTACTGCTTCTCAGGAGGCCATTAAGAATAAGGTGGATTATTACTTTGATATGTTCTATACCAAGCATCAAATGACCAACCACTTAATGATTTTGATAGAGAATATGAAGCTGCCTCTAGTAAATTAGGCATTCAGGGAGCAGGTTAGTAAAATGAGAGAATTGACCCATACTTTGGATAAGTTTTTGGAGAATAAATATGATTTTTTATCTGCTATGGAAAGAGGAGGAAGTATTATTATGGACTTCATAATCCTTCTTCTACCCTTTATCCATGTGGACTGCACCACAGTCATCATCCCTCCTACCTTAGCTACATCTCAAACCAGTGGTTCTTCCATGATTTCTCCTACTAAAGCTCTCAAAATCCTTACTCCACTGATACCTCAGCGAGCTACCCACTACAGACCCACAGGAGCTTCTGTTGCTACCCCTCCGGTCATTCCTACAGCAATTCCTAAACCTACTGATCCACCAGCTCATCCTCCATGTTCTTCCTCCAAAGGGAAAGATCACTTACCTACGGATGATATGGATTGAGTCTGTTTATGTCTTTTGATAGGGATGATATATATTTTTTGGGTCATGTAATGTGCTGTTTATTAATACAAGATTTCTCTGTTCTCTCTATTTCTGCTTCTTTTTTCTAATCACAAAGGGGGAGAAATAATGTGCTAATTCTATTATGTGCTGGGGAGAACTGTGCTAATATTTTGATATACAATGTACCAATATCTTCTAGTTATACACTCTTATTAATCTATGATACTTGAGACATTTTTTATCTTAGTTTAATAACTATATTATATATGAAATCCATCCTTAATACATTCTGGCATAATTTGTGATTATCAAAAAGGAGGATATTATTGGACTCACCTATTTTGATAATCCCAAATCATGTTTAAATATTGATCATGATATATTAAGCCACTTTATAACCCTTTTTAATCTATATTTATAATTATTTTATCCTGAACAATGCATACTCTTAGTCTCATGACTTTGCTGCATCAGCTTACAGTTTACATTTATCTAAATATATGTTCCCTGTTAAGGGCTATTGGTAAGGGTCTTCTCTTCAAAGTCACCGTTATAGATCACTATCACTCTAAGTCACTGATTCTAGAAGATTAATGTTGAAGATCTACTATCACTAATATAGGCTACTGGTACAAGGTTACTGTCACAAGTCTACCGTTGATCTACTTATCAAATCCCACAGACAAAGAGTCACCGTCACAAGGTCATTGTTGTGACAAGGCTTCTGTTAGAAGTTCACTGTTGGACTCTTTCTCAAGTATTCTATTGATAACCTCACTATTCAAGTCTACTGATAGACATACTCCATTGTTAATGAAATTACTATTGAGATAATTCTACAGTTGTAAAGGTCACTTTTGCAGTAGTATGATGTTATATAACTATTGATTAGAAGCTCACTGATTGAAGTCTACTGTTGAACAAGCTTACTGACTGAAGCTTACTGTTAAAGGCCTACAAACAAAGAGCCTACCGATGAAGTCCACAGTTGAATAACCTACCAATGAAGTACATAGTTTGAAAGACCACAGTTGAAGTCTACTGTGTGACATGCATCTGCTACCAGTCTAATGATATTCGATTATTTTCTTTACCTATTTTATTAATACTATTATAACGGTCATGTCTGGACAAATTAATACACCTGAAATTATTTAATGTTATTTGCAGGCATATTAGGAAACAGTACGATGTATGAGGAAGACCACATGTGGTTGAAACATTTCTCTTTTCGGCCCCTACTAAACCAAGTGAGAAAAATATAAACAGGAAAAGAGTATATATATGAGAAGAGAGAGACATTAATAATATAGAGAAAAGATTGAATATACACAGAACATTAAAACACTCATATGAGAGAAACATACACAATCTGATAAGAAACTCAAGCACTCATTCAAAAGAACATAGAGCTTCATGAATATCTATTGAAAGAACCCTTTTCAAGCTGTAGTGGTGTGATACAAAGAGGTTTAAACCCAATAAGCTTATTATCTCTATATCTAGAAGTCAGAACCTGGAAGTTGTGACACTCTGTTTTGTAGGCAACTTGAATGGAAGGACCAAAACTTCATTTACTTCATTCCAATGAGTCCAGAGCTGATCTTCTAACACAACAGAGCATTATAAATGTATTCCTACTATCTTTATCTCTATTTTGTTTAAGTATTTTACATTTGTGAGCAGTGTGTCTATGTTACACACACTGACTCTTGTTCTTGAACTGAGGGATATTGAAAATCCCATTTACCTGGCTCTCTCTTTACATTTTTTTCCCATGCATAACTGTGGAAGAAGCCTAGTATGGATTGGTAGTTTATTTTCCACGTAGAACTGTGGTAGAGGTTGAGAAACCTAGACAGTTTGTGAAAACTGTTGTAAAGCCTGATACAGGTTGTGTATCACCTTTTAATAAATATTCTTGGTGGTAGGTGATCACCAAGTGGAGAGGACTAGATCTTGACTTAATACTGAACCTATTGTTTAAATTTTTGTGTTCATCCTTCCGTTACTCTATTTTATATTTATCTGTTGTGCTTATATTAGCAAAGATAAAAATCTGTTTTTACATTCACTCTGATAGTTAGTTCTGGTTAGTTTGTATATCTGATTTATTTAGTAAACTTGTTTCAAAAGTCTAATTAGTTCTCATAGTGATTCAACTGAGTAGTAATCAACCTTTGAGAAAGCTGTTGAACAATAAGTCACTTATATCTCTACTGCCTTAATTGACTGGTCTGTTTTAATTTGTGGGATTTTAATCCTAAATGTTTTTAACAGAAATTTTAATTAGAACTCAATTCACCCCCCCCCCCCCCTCTTGAGTATCCACTACGACCAACATAATCCTAGTGAGACTATGACTTAGCAGTCCTTAGTGTGACTGGAAAGATAGAGGTTTGTTCCTGTTGTATCTTAATGGATGTCCACATCTTACTTTCAGGTTAGACTTGTTTTTATACTCTTTTTTGTGCGTTTTTATTTGTCTTTATTTAATATCCATTACATCATTCATAATCTAGTTGTGGGTTTAGATTTTTGCATGCATGATTTGTTTAATTTGTTTTAAATTTCAACATTTTTTAGACGTGTAGATGTGTGTGTGTCTATATAGGTACTTTAGGAACAGTCCTCCCATGTTAGTGATATGCTTACTCAGTGCTAGTCTCCAACCCCGAGCCTATTGAAGGTGGTATTAAATATTTTTGGAATGATCCTCATTGGGATGATTCAATTATTTTTGAATATAATGAGGAATTTTTAGGGTTATTATATGAATTAAGGTTTGGTAGGTTTTAAATGAAAAAAAAAATTAAGGAAAATGATATGGGTTTGCTCTATTTTCAATAAAAATTTGGGATTTATGGTCTTCCTCTAAAAACAGAATCATCACCCACTCCCCTTGGAACAAATTGATCTCCAAACACTACATAATTCTTTAGAGTAGTATAAACTTTATAATTTCATCAGTGACCATAATTTTATTCCCTCTTTTCCTCCTTTATAGCCACTTTGTTTCAGAATTTTAGATCTATAATTCTAATTCAGTTTTTTTTGTGTTTAAAAAGGAAAGAGGCATATTGAACTTTAAAATAGTGGTAAAATCCAATAGACTCATTGAATTTTATCTTATACCTTCTCACATATTTCTATCTTCATTTATTTTTTTTTCTATTTTCCTCACAACAATAATAAGGTATCATAATTTAAGTTGACTGATTAAATCAAATTAACATAAACCCTCATCTTAATTCAGCTCCATAATATCGAATTTTTGAATGGGAATTTCAAAAAATATAACTTTTGTACTCGAAAGCATATCTTCTCTCTCTTTCATTTAAGAAGATATCATTTATTTATTTATTTTATTCTATTTAGATTTTATTTTAAAGGTAGAGTGGTACTTTAAATTCTTGAGTTGGTGTGTAAACATTCATTCTCTATATTTGGATATATTGTTCTTATATTATGATTCTTTCATGGGGATTACTCCCTATATATTAAAAAATGTTACCAGGAAACACCTCTAGAAGATATCATAAGCAGCAGTTCAGACTATTCATCTCCCTCCCCAGCACTTGAATTTGAGTGAGATCATGTATTCACTTCGAGATTAAGGTATATAAAGATTTTTTTTTCAATGTGACTACCTAACAATTCCATTCATTGATGATAATAGATATCAGGATTAAATTTCAGGGTTTTTTATAAATAGTGGCTTCGTATAAAAGGGGATTTTTATTCAAAAAAATGTTGTAATAATGTATAGTGTAAGGTCCTGAATGCTCTAATTTTTTACAATATTATTCAGAATATTTTGGTTCTTCAATCATGCCTTGGTTCTCTTAAGAAATTATATCATTATAAGAAGACTTCAACATAGGTTAAGAGGTATCTCTAGTGATTGATTTAAATTTTGTGTAGTATGTCATAGTATAAGATTCAAAAATTTGTTTTTTTCTTAAATTCCATTCACTTAAAATTTGAAAACAAGTACATTTCCACATTAATATAAGGTGGGAAAATGGGAAAATTCAATTTATTATCATTATAATTGGTTCAAATTTTATATTTGTCTTCAAATTAATATTTTTAGGTTTCAAAACACACAAAATAAAAAAAACATGAAACTTCTGAAAAACACACAAAATTTTGAAAAAGAAAAAAAAATTTGAAAATAATAAGCTATAAAATCTTTTACTAAAAAGGTTACCTCAAGTGATGTAGTGTACTCAATGCATTCAAAAAAATTAATAAATTAAAATTAATGTTATCTAAAACACAAATATTAATCTAGGAAAGATACAACCTGATGGGTTTATTAATTGAAAGGTTGGATATGTGTTTCCACCTCTAGTAGTTCATGGGGAAAATCTAAATAGAATTTCATCAGTCTTTTCTCATTGATAGTAAATAGTTTTTTACACATATTTAATGGCCTAGAAAACACCAAAAGGGTACATGTGAGTGATAATAAAATGTTATTACCATTTGGAATGAATAGTACCTAGCATCAACTTGAGTTGTATATTATAAAGAGACACTTGGTCCCCGAATTGGAATTATTAATATTGAATTAACTTATAATAATCTACTATAACTCTTTCCTTATAAATCATTGAGTTTTATAAATCCTCTATCATGATTTATTTAGGCTCCTAAAACTATAGTTTTTTTCCTTTCCTATAGTTCCTAGGTCAAGATTCATCTCTCTAACTGCTCAGTGGGTCTTATGATCCATCTCCACATGTAAGTGACAACTCTTCCCATAAATCAACCTATATAGACTCATTAAAATTATAATTTTGTAAGATTTATTATAATACCATAGGGTTTCTACCAAACTTTGGCTCTAATCCTTTATGATTGTTTTGAAAATGTTCTCTAGGATTCCCTTGATTTACCTGTTTGAAACTTCAATTTAACCATTAGTTTGGGGTAGTAAGGTTTTTATGTCTTGTGATTCACCCCATACATTATAATCAAATATTCCATGATCCTGTTACATAAATTATTTCCTTGATCACTGATAATGGCCCTTGAAATTTAAAACCTACATAAAATGTTATCAGTAATAAAATCACAAAAAAAAAATTAGCATCATAAGTTTTAGTGGATTTATCTTCTACCCATTTTGAAACATGGTAAATTGATAATAGAATATAAGAGATGCCAAAATATATGAGAAAATTTATCATGAATTATATTCCCAAAAATTAAAATATTTCACAAAATCTTATGGGTTTTAGGTATTTTTTCCTCTTATATATGTTTCTAATAAATTTATATTATTCACATATTTTACAAAATCCATGGCTATATTTAAATAAAGTTGGGAATTAAATTCTTGATTCTAAAAAATTTATAGTAGTCCTTTGAGGTCCAAAGTGGCCTTTAAAATCTATATTATGATAGAAATCAAGAACAAATTGGATCTCATTCTTAGGGAAACACCTACTTATCATTAGATCACTATAAATCTTATATGGGTATAGATACTCTCAAATATAAAATTATGATTCAAATTTAAGCCAAAATTTTTTTGGGGGGTTCGAATGAGATAGGATGTCATAAGATACCAAAAAATTCCCATATTATCATACCAAGATTCCTCCCATTCAACAATGTATATATTATATCCTATAATTAAGTTATATATTTGGATCTTCACATATAAATCCCACTTTTTTGTATTAGGTAGTTTATTTTGGTAATCTTCTACCTAGTCCTAAACTCTTTTATTTTATTATACTCTAGGTAAATATTTTGAAGTAGTAGTTCCATCTCAATATCTTGGTATTTTGTTTTCTCTTTCTTATCATGTATCTAAGTGTACCATGATAAAAAAAATACTAACTTTAGTTCTAAGAAAATGTGATCTGAATTTATTTAAATAAAATGAAGCTACTAAGAGTTATTTTTTAGTGGTTTTGTTATGGTTTTAGTAAGTATACAATATATTGTAGGAATATTCAATGACTTGAGGTATACCTTAAATCCTTTATGGTATTAATGCTCCAACAACATGTTTTGATTAATTAAAAAGTAGTTTAAAAGGATGGTACTAGTTGGGTGGCCGCATCACTAGTGATGTGATCAACCTACTCTTTAATTCATCCATTATTTTCTATAATCATCATTAAAAAAGTAAGTATCTTTTAAAAGTATATTGGAGAGTGGGAGAGAAAAATTACTGAATTCCTTGATGAAAATCCTATAAAAACTTTTTTCCCTAATAAATATATAACATGATTGAAAACAGTCAGATAAGGTAATGAATTTATGAATTCAAATTTAGATTTATCAACCTCAATTCATTTTTTTGAAACTACATGCCTAAAAACTATTCCTTTATCCACTTTGAAATGTTGCTTTTTAAAATTTAAAAAAACATATTTTTTAAAACATCATTTCAAAACATTATCCATATTTTATAAACAATGGTTAAAATAATTAACAAAAATAGTGAATTTATCCAAAAAAAATTAGGGTAGTTTCATATATGGTCATATTTTATACTTACCATGTATTTATGGAATGTAATTATTGTATTAGACTATTAAATTGGTATCCTTATTCATGAAAAGGTATAATAGGGGTAGGTAAAGGTTGTTTTGTTGATCTTTAGGTTTAATGGGAACCATAAAGTAACCTAAAAATCCATCTAAGAAGTTGTATTGAGTTATTATTACAAACCATTATAACATATGGTCAATAAATATAATATTTAAATGATCATTCCTAGTGACCTGATTCAACCTCTTGTAATATATACACACTCTCCAACTATTCAAAATTCTAAAAGGGATCAATTCATTTTGTTCTTTCCTCATTTTGGTGAGTCCGTTTTTTTAGGAATTATGTGATTTGGGATGACCCACTATTAATTAAATGTTGCATATATTTTTCCTACTTATAAAACATATTTATATATTTTTTTACTACCTCCAACATGGTAAGATTCATCCTTCATTGGGGCTTCCTAGCATGTTTGGAATTATCCTAAAGAAGAATTAAATACATGTATATTTTAGAGTTTATTCCAGGTATATCTCCTAAGATCCAACTTATTTATTGCACAATATCTTTTAAAAGATCTTTTAGTTTTTTCTCTTGATTATAGGGTTAGTTTTTAGAAATAATTACTTGAAACCATCCCCCTTCATGAGGTCCGCATACTTAAGATCAGTTGTTCAAGGCTTCAATTCCATATTAGTAGGTTTTACTAAAGAGGCAATAATATTTTTCTTAATCACCTATAATGAATTAATTTCCTATACATAAGATGACATATTATCTTCTTCTTCATTAAATAAACAATCAAATCCATCCAAGAATCCAAATCTACATCTGATTCTTAACTATAGTTCAATAATCTGGATTTCTTAACATATTTATCTAAATATTATTCAATCATTAATTATTTCCCTATGTCTAAAATTTCATATAAAATGCCTAGATCATCAATATGACTAGAATATTTTGTGTGTGATAGTGTAATAAGTTATTAATCATCATAAGGTTATTTCATTTAGTCAAAAATACTGAAATGGGTATGGATCCTAGAAAATTCAATGGTGATAGTTCCATCATATAAATTGATAATGGTTTTTTCTATTTTCAGGAAGGGTCTAAAAAAATTATGGGTGAATGTGTTGGGGTTCTATCATCCTCTATGTTGAGCATATAAAAATATATAGAAAGTACTATAACAAATACATCCCCAAGACTCTTGTTGTAAAGGTAGTAGATCTATTCATAAGCTTCACCACCACTATTTTAGGCTTTAATATTACAATATATAAATAATTAAATGCATAGAGAGAAATTAAATTTATTTATGTTCTTAAATCACACAAAAAATTTCAAAAATATATAGAACCCATAGTGTGAGGTATAGAAAATTTCCACATATCTTGACATTTTTTAAGAAACTATGGGGTGGTAAAGGCCAAAAAACTTCTTCAAAAATTCATCCCCTCATTCCCTTGAAGTATAATTTTCTTTTCATATAGTTAATTAAGTATATTAGAATAATTTTTAATATGTATGAGGTATTCTAGGAGGGGAATGTTAATCTAAACTTTCCAAAAAAATTCCAAAATTTCTATTCAACATTTTTCCTCTTACAGCTTCCTTAACTAGATGATTCAAGAGTGGAATGGGATTGTAAAATCATTATTTTCTATTTACTAATTATTTAAAGTTTACTATGTTATCTTGTTATTATTATAAATCTTCTCTTCCTATCTTTATTTTCTTTATCCCGATACTGGTTCCCATGGTTTTGTCTATATTTTTTGGACTCATGTTCCTCAACTTCTGGTTGATTTTATCCAGTTTAGTGAATGGTTAGGGGTGAATTTCACTACCACTTATAATGGTCACCATACTCACATTTCCATTCAAATTATGGCGGAGTAAAATATTATTTATATTTTATTAATGTATCATAGTGGATGACCAATGCCATCTCTCTTAAGGGATCTTTGAAGGCAATAACTCGCTACTCTTAAACAATTTATTATATTTTTTGTAATTTTATATTTTTTTGTAAAATAAATAAAGAGATGATGTTTTTAAATTTTAATTAATATAGAAAATAAACATGAAACGAAAATATAGACAAAATGAATGAGTGTTAGTGAGAAATATCTTGTACCTATGGGTTAGAAACTTATGTTCCTTCATTATTCCTTATTATTTTTTAAATTATATTTGATATTACTTACCATTATGCATATACTAATACAAACTACTTTTAATGTATTGTTTATCATTCCTAGGTTATCTATTTATCACACAAAAACTCACCTCCTATAATAGCCAAGGATGAGGAAAAAGATCTATTATATGTGTGACACATTATAATACCCAACTCCATTGTATATTATTTCATCCCTCAAACACACTCAAATACATAATATGTGTGATACATTTAAATAATCAGATCTATCGTATATTGTTTCATCCCTCAAATTCAATAAACTCTATCCTATGAAGAGTATGATAGAGATAAGGTACAAAGTGAACATTCAGTGAAGAGCATAATATAATAATAGATAATATCAAGGAATGAAGTAAAATATCTATATAACCTCTCAAAACACCCACTACACTATTACAAAAAAAATAAACATAATTAATTCAAGAAACATAATTAAAGAACACTGAGAAAACCTCCCATAACATCAAGCCTCAACTCATTAACTCGCCATCATGAGTGTGAGAGATCATAGTGAAGAAATAGAATGTGGTATAGATAGAAACAAGAGAGAGATAGATTTAACTAAAATTTTGAAGTTTCAAATAAATCATGAAATAAAATAAAATAGAGAAATAAAGTCCCACACAAAAATATCATTCAAACTGACATTTCCCCACATAAGAAAACTCTCTTTTACTTCTATGGTGACTTAAATTTATATGAAAAATCCCTATTAAGCAATTATTATTTCTAAAAAAATATCTCTAAATTCATGAATGAATCACATGGTGAAACCCCATAATTCTTCTCTAAATATCTCAGTAGATCATGGAATATTTTATTTTTAAATTTTCTAACTGATAAATTTAGTATTTTGAAAGATAATTTCATTTTATCTGACCAAATTAATTATTTATAAAACCTATTAGAACAAGTAAAGTGTAATCATGAGTATCAATTCCAGAGGGAAGGAAATTGATGATTGTGTGACCTAAAAAATTAAAAAAACTACTCACAAAAAATAGGTAAACAATGAAATGGTGAAGTGAAGTATGTGAGAATTAAGTTTTGTTATGGCGTTGGTGAAAGAAGAAAAAAATAGAATTAAACTAATAGTGATTGAAATTAAGAATATTTAATTGATATCAAATTATATAAAATATTTTCTCCTCTTGCTCGAATTATCCACAATTTTTATTAGTGCTTAGGGAAAAGGTAGTGATATACTGAGCTCTCACTTTAGTGATTATCATAACTCCATGATATTTCCTTAGAGCTGATCTCATTCTCATCACTCAAGAATTGAACCATTATTTAATGTAAAATATAATGAAAAACTTTTATATTTTTAATACATCAGTTAAATTTCAAAGGCAAAGTGATCATTATCATCAGCAGTCAATCCTTTGAATAGTGTGAAAATTATACTTATTAATAATTAAAATGTGATCTTTGAGTAAAGTCACACTCGTACATTTGTGGAATTAAAATAAACATATTAAAATTTCAAAACATATCAATGTTATTCCCCTTGATTAATATTTTTACACATGTTTGTGGAAACTGGATATAAATTTTTCAATCAAAGAATCTCTAAAGAGTATAATAGAGGAAGAGTTGTAGGTGGCAAGAATATTCTCTTAAAGATTAAATTCTTAATCCAACTCAAAGTCCACTAACTTCTTCTATGATTCAATGGTTCTAATCTAGGATTATAAAATATTTATGCTCCTTGTGAATGATCGATGATCCCCTTCAGTATACAATTCTCTATTTTTTTAATATTTATTTCCATCTCCATATTTGAGCACCAACTTATCTTTGGTTTTAACTTCTACAACCTACACGTGGAAACATCTACTAGGAACTTTCACAAGCATGTGACATAATAAAATCCTTCCTAATTTAATGTGACAGCTCCATGTGTAAATTACTTTCACTTAATGTAGTGAATTCTATAAACTTTACATGTTTCCATTTTCATATTTTATTTTTATTTCTATACCTTTATATAGCTTCAAATGTAGTGTAAGTACCCTTATATGGGATATTAAGGTTTGATGTTATCCTCTTGTGGCTCGACCATGACCCTTACGAAGGTCCGAGATACCCTTACATAGGTATTCTAACCCTTATAAAAATCCATCACTAACCTTACTGGGGATTTCCACTGCCCTTGTATAGATCTCCACTACCTTTATGTAGATTTGCATCACCCTTATGTGGATTCTTCCATCACCCTTATGTGACTTCAGTTATCACCCTCACACGAGCCTCCTACCACCTTCAAACAGGGTTGTCTTCGATATTATTCATGGGATGTAGCTCGCATTGGTTTCATCTTAATTGAACTCTATG
The DNA here is from genome assembly GCA_963277665.1 of Viscum album. Taxonomy (NCBI): domain Eukaryota; kingdom Viridiplantae; phylum Streptophyta; class Magnoliopsida; order Santalales; family Viscaceae; genus Viscum; species Viscum album. Next base: position 2,121,920,152 of record OY728141.1, on the reverse strand, counting down.
TTAATCAATATTCATGGTTGAGATTTGTCTCAATTTATTCTAAAACTTGGGTTGAATTCCATTAACAATTTTTAAATAAATTCTTCATATCCCTAATTCGGTTTGAGCTCTTGAAATTTTACTTCGATATTTAATGCGCAGTCAACCACTTCTATAAAAAGCATCTTCTTTAAAGGATTATATTAATTTGTATTCTCTAGAAAAATCCATCATCTGTGGAGTCTTCTCCTACCAGATCCATCATCTTCTACAAACACAACTCAACTCAAAATTAGTGGTCATCTGCTATGTAAATTCCAATCGGAATCACATTCGACTTTTATAACAACCTTGGTTTAGTTTCAACTTCGTAAAATTATTTTTGGTACAGATCAGATTAAGTTCTATGAATACCTATAGAATTAATCCTCTTTTAAGATCTTATCGATTGAACATATTCTTCCACAGTTCTCTCTATGTCTTACAGTATTGGAACACCCAATTTAAATCCTCTATGAAAATGATTCATCAGTGTGGAGAAGTATTGAACAAAAAATAACAATTCTTCCAACATAGTTCTTCCAGTTCGACCACTAATCTACTACATTGAATGAAGGAAAAGTTTCCTTCTAATTTGGGATGGCATAGAAACATAATGATTCTTTTGGTGGTAGTTGTTCAAGATTGGAGGTATAAAATTATTTATGATGATAGAAAACAATAGAGGCTGGAAGTATTAGATCTTAATGATTGTAGAAATTTTATATAATGGTAGAACTACCCTATGGCGGTATAACTGTCTTAGACATAGCAAGTTGAACTACTTGTAGTAGATGTTGGTGGACAATAGTGGATTTAAAGGCTACTAGTATCATGACAGCAGTATCAAGACCAGCGGTAGTAACCATGGAGGTAGGAAAAGGCAGTAGGATAACTAAAATAAAAATAGACTAAAAATTATAAATTAACATCTAACATACTAAAACATTTAAAAAACATATTTTTAATTAATTAAATTTAATTAATAAATAATTCATACATTGTAAATCAAAATTTTTTAAAATTTAAATAAAAAAATGTATGAAAATTATTGATTAGTTAATTAATTAATAAAAAAAAGAATATTTTATTAAAATTACAATATAAAAAAATTATTCATTAACCCAAGAAATAATATTTAAAAAAATAAAATAAAATAATAACTCAAAGAATTAACATAAATTAAATTAAATATTAATAAATAAATAATTATTCTAATGTTCATAAATTTAAAAAATCTACTATAAATTAATAATTATTATTATAATATGATTTAATAACATAATTATCCCAAAAAAAATATATGACAAGAAAGATGAGGAAAAATTATTCAAATAAAGGCGACATTAAATTCCCAAACACTTAATTAATTTCTCTCTCAAGAAATTTGATACCTTTTATTTACATACAAATACTCTTAAAATACGTGGTTATTCTTCCTAGGTTATAATTCACTCGAAAATAAAATGAAATAAAAAATTCCTCCATTTCTTTAAATTATCAGGAATCATATGTGAAATCCTCTCACTTCATCATTTTAATTCCAATTATAGTTCTAGTTCTATGAGTGAAACAGATTAGACAGAAGTTGGATTATAACATTAACTGGAGACACCTGCAATTATCACCCTCTCCATGTCCCAAAAATCAAATATCCATTTTTCACTCCATTAATTCAACTCAAATGTTTTTCTAATAATACAATTCTTCCCTTCTTCATCTGGGTTCAATATTCTCCTCATCTTAAAGAACTAAATTTTAAAAAATATACACTTTATTTATTTTTCCCAACCATGAATTTGCACAAAGAATTGTGCAAATAACTTATTGAATTTCTCTTTTATTTATTTACAAAAAACTCACCCAGTGTACTAATTTCTCAGTGATTCACCAGGGGATCCCAATTTCCCAGTTTTCTCTAGTGTCAAAGGATATTTTTTTGTATCATTTGAGTTGTATCTCTGAGTTTCTTGTTCAAAAATGGTGTTTCTCTTAGTTTAATGAACATTTTTCAAGTTTACTCAAGTTAAAAATTCAATTACATAGAAATATCTCCCATCACACTCCCTTCCTTATTTCCTAAATAGAATTACTATAAAAATAGTGAAAAACATTCCCTTATCAATCATGAAATTATTTCCATTTCAGACTCATTGGAACCCCTCAATTTAGTATACAATTACAATATGGATAGGAAGAAATGAATTTTTATTTTTCTAACCCAAGAAAAATTAAAACAATGATTTTATTTTCAAACAAAGAGATTATTTAATTTATATACATACAAAAATGTTACTTGAAATAGAGGCATTTTGAAAATATTTGTGGGATTTTGATGTGCACTACATTGAAACAAAGTTAAGGCATATTTAAAATACCCCTCTACCCAACTCTTAAAATCCAATAATGTCCCATTATTGAATCTAAAAGTTGCAGAAACATTTAATTAGTTTGATTCAAATAAATATTGACATAATTACAAAAATTATTATTTTTTGAATGATAGGGAAGCTCATAAAAAAATTCCACAACACTCAACAATCAAAAAAAATCATGCCCAAAATATCACTACCTTCCACTGTCAAAAAAGTTTAGAAAAAAAAATAGTATCCAAAGGATTCACGTAATAGATTATTTCATGATTTAATTTTAAATATGCATTGAAAAATAACATGAAATAGAAAAATTATTTTACACAGAAACATCTCAAGAAATGAAAGTGACTAGAAAGAAAAAAACCATCATTTAGAAAATTAAGTTTAGTAATAAAGTAATTAAATTAAAGTAATTAATACCTTTTATTGTAGATGATTCTAACATTGTTGAACATAAAATGTATCTACATTCAATGCTTTTAAAAACTCTTTAGTTTAAAATTAACATAAAAATGAAAAAATTAACATGAGACACTATAATCTAAAGCACATAAAGAATATAATGAGAGAGAAATGATAAAGAATATGTTACCTATTTTATATCTCCATTTTTTCCTCTTTCTACATTGAAAAAAAAGTTGTGGTACATGATCACTACCCAATAAGATCTATACCTACCGTGCCACCACATTTTACTCAAATACAAACATCCAACCATGAGTACCAAACAAAATAAATCTAAATTTAGAGTTTTTTTCAAAATTGATATCATCACATAGAATAGGGAGACATTTATTCAAATAGAAAACACAAAAACAAACACTTAAAACTATGGGTTTCATCCCATGAAGTGCTAAATTTTATGTCTTCATAATTTATACCCTAAAGGATCTATCCATGATAAATCAATTGGTATGAATTATTATTGGTTTTAAGATCACTATAATATAATAATAATTAATAGTATATTAAACATATTCTCCAAAAATAGTAGGTAAAACAATTTTCAAGATAATGGTTAAAACAAGAGTAAGCACCATGTTTTATATCAATATTTCACTTTCAAAAACCTCACTTATAACTCTAAAAAGGGTGTAAATTAGTAAAAAATGCATAAATTTATCAAGATTCTTATCCCAACCACCCAATAACTTATGGGTTTAAAATAACTCATAAACAGGTGCATATAAAACTACAACATTCTCACTAATTCTAGAAAAATATCCCAAAATACCTTATAAATATATCAACTCAGATGACTGAAACCTAATAATTTCAAGATATATAGTAAGAATTTACTTTTTAGAGTCTATATATGACTCAAATTAAGATAATTTTTTTTAAGTATGGTTTGGTAGTATTTATCATCACACTGAATGAATTTCTGGGAAGGTGAAAAAAATCAAAGAAGTAAACTTGTTTATATTGAATATAAGCTTTTTTCCAATGGGAATTAAACCAGAACACTCACCAAATTTATGGATTTTAAAAAATTAAACCTCAAATAAGAATGAATCATTAACAAGATTTTAACCTTCAATTATAGTTAAACAATAAATCTAAACAAACTTATATATCTTAAGTTGTAAGGAATAAGAGTTTATTTCCAGATTGGGTATAGAGGAAGGTTATGGACTTTATATAGAATATTAAGAAAATATATCATTAATAAAGCATGGTTTTTTATATAATACTTCATGGACCTCAATAATTATCGAGATAATTTGGTTCTCAAGTATCTATATCCTTCCACATTTGAGTATAAAATTAAATTCAAGAAAACAAGCACAAAAATTCTCATGAATTATTTCATTGATCATGTTATAAAAAGGATAATGGTTCTCCATCCTAGAATAATCTCTAAACTCCTTCTAAAGAACATTTATTAATTTCAAATTAGTAAATAGTGGATGTTCTTTGAAAATATGAATTTTTTTATATCATCGCCAGATTTAAGAGATAGTTTACCTTTTGAAACATCAATGATAGACCTAGAAGTGGCTAAGAAAGGTCTCCCTGGAATGATTGGAAATTTTTTAATAATACTTTTCAAATACAAGAAAATAATTGGGAAGATTAATCTTTCCTATATGAACCAACATATCATTTTCCCTTCCATAAGGATAAGCTAGTCACATATCATCTAACTGTATAGAAACATTAGTTTGTTCCAATTCCATAGGACCTATATTTTAAAATAAGGAGTAAGGAATAAGGTTGATGATTGATCCTTAGTCACAAAGTTATTTTATTCACTCCCTTTATAATATTATTCCATAACTGAAAAATATTCTATGGTCTTTCAATTTTTTTGGTAATTATTTCTGAACAATGGTACTACAATCCTCATTGATATTAATGGTAGTAAACTCTCTCCAATCACTCTTGTTGGTTAAGAAATATTTAAGAAACATTACATAGTATGGAATATTTTTCAAGTCCTATATAAAATTCATGTTAATTTTAGAGGTCCTAAAAATCTTAAGTAATTTCAAATAATTAGTTTCATCACTATTTTTAACTCTATTCAGAAAAGGGAATGGATGGGTATAATATTTCAAAACAAGTGGATTATTATTCTCATCCTCAAACATCACCTTATTGTTACCCTATTTAAATATTTCTTACTTCATATTAATTTTTTCTTTTACCTTTTCAGTTGACTATTCACCATCTTGTTCATATTGGACCTTACTATCTAGATTTCCAAATTTGGAGTTTTCCATATTTTCATTTTCAGATTCATCTTGTGCATCAGTGTTGAATTCCTTTTGTTGTTACTAAAATTTTTCATAAGTATTAATACGTGATCTAGAGTTTAAATCCATGAAATTATCTCATGTATTAGTTACTATTGTTCTATTAATATTTTCCTTGACTCTTCCACCTAGATCTCTGACAATTAGGCTAATTTGATGTTCTAAAATATAGATCTTTGAATAGTTATCTTTATTTAATGAATTGATTTCCCCAAAAACCTGCTACAACATTACCTAATATCTCCATGAGAGTGTGATGATTCATACCCATATTGATTTCAATAATAATTTATGGGATGATATTGGTAATTTTTTGTAGTTTCTTATTTTATTATGCCTTGTTCTTTCAAAGAAAAGTTAGGGTGGTTTTTATATCTTAAATTATACAATTTATCGAATAGATCATTGACATCCATATTTATAAATATTTAATCTATGATATGGTAACTCTCTATGGATACATAGGGAGGTTAATATTGGGGTAGTATTGCTTATAATGACCATACATCCCATAGTGACAACACTATTCTCTAAGAACTCTATAATAAACAATAGAGGCTTGGGTGTTTGTTTGAACTCTATGAATGAATATCTTTCTTATAAACTTTTGATTAGATCTTTTAGAAAGTTTATAAAAAAATGAGTTTTTTATTGATTAAGTCCAAAAAATATCCACCACAAGATTAATCTATGAGATTTAGATTTTATGGTGTAAGGTAATTATAGAAGGTATCCATTAGAAGATCTGGATCCAATTTGTGATTGGTGAACTATCTAAGTAATAAACTAAAAATATCCCATGACTCATGAATAAGTTCTCCCTAATCCTAAACAAAATGAATTATTTTATTTCTCACCAATAGTTTGGTATTTCTAGGATAAAACTTAGTGAAAAAAGCATTGAATTACTCATCCCGTGTATCAGAAAATTCTCATCTATTTTCTCGAACCATGACCTAGACCACCCCTTAATAAAAAAGGGAAATACTCTTAAAGAATAATCTTCTTCACTCAACCCTGATAGAGTAATTTTTTTGATAAAACTATAAAATTATCTAATAAAATCCATATAATCCTCTGTATTTTTTCCATTTAATGTTGGAAGCAAAGAGAGATGAGATCTCATAGTTCCTAAAACTAGGATAGAAACTTACGTAAGATGGATTACTTGACACTATTGGAAATTAAAACAACATAATGTTAGGTCTCTCAGTGGGTAGGAACTAAGGGATGGTTATAGTTATTGTTCTTTTTTCATTTCAATCTTTAGGTCTTTCATTTACTATATTTTATATTATAATTTTGTTTTTATTTTACATAGAGTAGTGCTTATTGAATTCAGATATTGGAGTTTCAAGATCTACCTTATAATCTCTTATGTTCATGCTATTTTAGATGATAAAAATGAACAAATAGTACGCACAGAGGATTTTGGATAGGATTATTTTTTAAGATATGTATTTTATTTTGATTTTTTTTTATGTTTTTTATGGAATTTTTTGTGCTTTAAAATTTTTTTAAATGTTTTTGTTTTTATTTTGGATACACATGTCCTCCTTGTAAATGAAACTAAAATTTAAATGTATATTTCTTTGAATAATTTCAAATTAATTATTTATATAACCTAATAGAACTATTAAAGTGAAAATATGATCTATATAGAAGAAATGGTGGTGTGAAGTGTGTGAGAATAAATTTTTGGTATAATTTTGGTTCAAAAAGAACAAAAATAGAGAGAAAGAAACTAATATGGTTTAAAATTTGGGTGATATAACTAATATTAAATGATATTAAATATTTTATACTCTTACTAAAATTATCCAAAAATTTGTACTAGTGATTAGAGGAAAGGTAATGATCGAATGATCTCTTGATTTAGTGTTCAACACAGCACTTTGATATTTCCTTAGAAATGATCTCTTGGTCATCACTTAGGAATTGAAATATTCTTTAATAAAGAAGGTAATTCTATCTTTTTCATTTTTTCAAAAATTGATTAAAGTGAAAAGGAAAAGTGATCATTATCATCACCTATCGATCCTTTTTATAAATTAGAAATTAAACTCATTAAAAAATGATATCTCTGATATTAAGTCTCAATCATAGATTTATAGAATTAAAATAACATATTATATTTTCAAAACATACAAATATGATTCCCCTAATTAATCTATCTACACTTTTTTGTGGATACAAGAAATAATTTTTTCAATGAAAGTCTCTCATAATAGTATAACATAGGAAGAAGATAAAGTGATAATAAGATTCTCTTGAAGAATGTCTTCTTACTCCTACTCAAAGTCTTCTACCTTCTACTACAATTCCATGGTTATGATTTCTAATCCTCTTCTATGTGTACTCATTGTGAATGGTGGATGATCCCCCTTAATTATGTAATGATATATTTTTTATAATATTATTTTCTATTTCAATATTTAATCACTGAATTAACTTTTGTTTTAGATTCTTTAACCTACATGTGGAAACCTAGACTTAGCATTGTCACCAGAATATGACATAAGAAAATCCTTTCTAACTGAATACAAAAGCTCCATGTGTTACTTTAGTTGACACTTTAACTTATTACAGTTAATTCTAGAAACTTCACTTGGTTCCATATTCATACTTTATTTTTATTTATTTACATTTACATATATTTAAACTTGGTGAATATACCCTTAAATGGGTTGTCTCGTGTTGATGGTACCCTTATGTGGATCTTCCATGACCCTTAATCATGTTCGAATTACCCTTATGTAAGTATTATGACCCTTACACAAGTCCATCACTGCCATCACAAAGGCATTCCACTACCCTTACATATATCTTAATTGCCTTTATAAATATATCCATCACCCTTACATCACTTCGGCCATGACCCTTATGTAACATTGACCATCGACCTCACATGAGCCTCCCACTACCTTTATGTAGTTTTTCCTTATAGATTATTTTGGGATGTGGTTCGTGTTAGTTTAATCTTCATCAGAATTAGTGTTATTCAATATTCATGCTTAGGGTTTGCCTCGATTGATTCTCAAACACGGGTTGTCTTTCATCGATAATGGTTAAATCAAGTTGTCACATCTCTAATTTGGTTTGATCTCCTAAAATTGAAGTGTTATATAAAACTCTTGGTTAACCTCTTATGTATGGACCATGCTCTTCAAAGGCTTTGATTAATATGAATTATATGGCTATATATATCATCAATAGAGTATTATCCTTCTAGATCCATCGTCTTTTCCAGATATTCACTCATCCCCTATTCATTTTTCATATGGCATCTAATTTTGGTCGGATGAAACACCTAGTTTGGTGTCATATACATCAAATTATATTTGTAACCTATCAGATCATGTTTTTTTATTACCTCTTGTATTAATCCTCCTTCAATAACATCTTGATTTAAAATGTTATTTCACAGTTCATTCCATTTATTAAAGTATCAACACACCCAATTTAAATTTTTTATGAAAATGATTAATCAATAATGAGAAGTCTTGAACAAAAAATCTTGGTTCTACAAACATAGTTATTCTAGTTCATCCATGGATCCACTACCTTAAATTGAGGTGATTCAAACTTCTAATTTGGGATGGCACGGTAGTAAACTAATTTTATTGGATGTAGTTTTACTGGATTGGTAATAGAAAATTATTTTTTCTGGTAATGGAAAACAGGCTATGGTAATATGATCCAGACAATATTTTAAATTTATTCTGATGCTAGCACTTCCCTCTAGTAGTATCACTACCCTAGAGGTAGAAAGTTGAACCACCAGTAGTAGATATTGGTAGAAGGTAGTATATTGAAAGGTTATAGGTAACATGACAGTGATATTAGTGCTACAAGTAACAACCTTGGATGTAGTATATGGTGGTAGTATAACTAAAATACTATCAGGATAAGAATTATAAATTACCATTTAAAATACTAAAACATTTATAATAAAGTATTTTTAATTAATTAATTTAATTAACATCGTATTTACAAATTTTAAATCAACATAACTACAATTTTAAAAATAAAATGATTTTAAATAATTGATTAGTTAATTAATTAACAAAAATGAAGGAATAAGGTATTAAATTCACAATATAAAAAAATTATTCATTAATAAAAGAATTAATATTTTAAAATAAATTCCAAATTAAAATAAAAGAATAATTTCAAATATGGACATTAAGTAAATTAAACAGAAATAAATATATAACTATCATAATCTTCATAAATTCACTAAATCTACTATAATTTAATAAAAATGATAATAATATGATTTAATAGCACAATTATCCCTAAAAACATCAAATATACAACAATAATTATCTAAAAATGCATAAAAAAGGACAATTCAAATTCCCCCACACATAATTTCACTCTTGGGAAATTTGAAGCATTTTATTTATTTAAGAATACACTTAACACAAGTGGTTATCCTTCCTAGGTTATAATTCATTGGAGAATCAAAGGAAGTAAAAAAGTATGACATTTCTTGAAATTATCAAGCCTCTTATATGCATTCCAATCACTATCTCATTTCAATTCCAATCATATTACCAATTCTAAGAGTGAAATAGATAGATAGAAGTGGAATTAAAACATTAACAAGATACACCTGAAATCATCACTCGACCCTAGGTTCCAAAAATCAAAGATCCAATTTTCGCTATATTTATTCAACTCAAATGATTATTTTATAAGCAAATTATTCCTTTCCTCATATGGTTTCAATATTCTACTCACCTTAATGAACTCATTTTTGAAAAATAAACACTTAATTTATTTTTCTCATACATTAATTTGTGTGTATCACAATAAAAAGCACATATTGTTTTTGGATTTTATTTATTTACAAAAAACACCAAATTCACTAATTTCTCATAGATTCACCACGGGATCCCAATTTCCCATTTTACTCCATTTTAAAATGACTTATATGATTATCATTTGTGTTGGCACCTTGAGGTGTTTGATAAAAAATGGTATGTTGCCTAGATTAGAGTTAAAAATTAAATTATCCTCAAGTTAAAAACTCAATTTCATATAAATCTCTCCAATCACACTCCCTTTCCTAGTTCCTAAATATAATTTCCATAAAAATATGTGGAAAAATACCCTCATGAATCATGTTATTATTTCAATTTTAGATTCAATCAAACCCCTAAATTTAGTATAAAACTATTACTTAGAAATTACACAATGAAGTTTTATTTTACCAACCTAAGAACACATTAAAACAATGATTTTTTAACAAAAAAAAGAAAAAAATTATTTATAAATATCCTAAAATGATGATTGAAAGGGATCATTTTGGAAAACATTGTAGGATTTTGATGTATACTACATTGAATCATAGTTAAGGAATATTTAAAGGACCACATCTCCCCTACACTTAAAATCGAATAATTTCCCCTTTTTTTGAATCTAAAAGTGGTAGAAATGTGTAATCATTTTTAGTTAAATATATTTTTACTTTTCTATTGAAAAGATTTTGTTTTTAAGGGTGATAAGGAAGCTCATAAAAAATTACCACAATACTCAACAATCAAAACAATCATGGAAAAAATATCCCTACTATCAACTACCAAGTAGCTTTAGCATAGAAAAATAATATCCAAATATTTTATGTTATATATGAGTTCAAGAATGAATTTAAAATAATCATTGAAAACTAAAATAAAATAGAAATATTATTTTACATAGAAGCGGATCAAACTATGATAGAAAGCACCAATAAATAAAAAATCAACATGACCCTAATTTAAAAAAAAACTAGTAGAATAATTTATAAAAATAAGGGTAGTAATAAAGTAAATAATTTAAAAATAATTAATCCCATGTATTATAAAATATTTGAACATTATTTAATTGAAAATGTATCCTCCCTTAAATCTTTTGAAAATCCTCTGGTTCAAAATTATAGTTCCTACAAATTTAACAGATTAACATGAGATACTAGAAATTAAATCATAGAAAGAAGATAATTATAGATAAATAATATGGGAGATATTATCTAGTGTGAATATCTAATTTTATATCATTCTACTTTGAAAAATATTTGTTGTGCATGATCACTTTACATTAGGAGATACACCTACCATGCCACAAATTTCTCCTCAAAATCAAAAATCTAACCATGGGAACCAAAAAATCAGTATAAATAGAGAGTATGTTTCAAAAATTAGGAGATGGAACATCATAGAGATATTTATTTTTAAAAATGAAGAAACAAAAATTTTAAAACCATAGGTTGCCTCTGATATAGTTCTAAATTTTAAGTCTTCAGCCAAAATTTAGCCCCTAAAGGATATATACATGATCATTCAATGGGTATGAATTATTTTTTGTTTTAACATCACAGTTATATAAGAAATCATCAACATGATTTTGAAAATATTCTCTATTGGTAGTAGCTCAGATAATTTTCTAGATAATGTCTAAAATAGCTGTAAGAACCATATTGTCCATGTTTATTTCACTTCCCAAACTATCAATTTTAACTTTAAAAGGGGTGTAAATCATCCAATAAAGATTCCCTCATTTGTTCATTAACCTTATCTCAACCACTACCACACTTAGGAGTTTCAAACACTCAGAAACTTCTGCACATCTATCTAAAACCTTCTCACCAATTCTAGAAAAATACCCCAAAATAGATTATAAATTTACTAACTCAAATTAATCTATACAAGGAATTTAAAATTAAACACTAAGAATATATTTTTAAAAGTATAAAAAATATTCAAATGAATTGAACTTTTAAATTATAGGTTAGTAATAGAAATCATCACAAAGATAAACTTTTTGGGAAGGTAAAAAGTATACAAGGAAGTAAACTTGTTCATATTGAATACAATATTGTTTTGCAGTGGGACATAAACTAGAACACTCATGGTCTCACCCAAATTTTCCTTATAGGTATATGTATTTATTTTATTAAAATTATGGTTCTAATTTATATATAAATAATAAGTAGCATCAATACACTCAATGTTGTTGGGGGTTCGGGATATAAAGTGGCCATCAATTTGGATTTAGTTGATTTTAAGAAAAACTAAATTGATTTAAATAAATGAAACAAAATAAAAAATAGATTATAATAATTAAGAAATATTATTAGACCCTAGGTTTCCACTAGGTTTATATTAGACATATTAATTTTCTTAGAAAATTTAATCTCATTATTTCAAGAAGCATTCAATCAATGAGATAATTTACCCCGCATCATTTACCTATTTAGTTCCTATACAATTTCAAAGCTAATAAAAAAGTCACATAGAGGTTAAATTTTATGATTAATATAAGGAATTGGATCATACTAACACTGAAAATGTGGATTCATTAAAATTAATAAATACAAAGAAGAAAATAAATCATTAAATGGAGCTCCAAAATTAATGAATGGATTATATATTTAAAGAACAAGAAATTAAATCCAATAAATCCCCACACAACTCCCTAGGATCTACTCATAAAAGTTTTATCCTTATATTGAATCAAATCTCTCAATGTAATGTGAGAGTCAACTTATATAAGCGAAATTGAAGAAGTAAAAACAATGAAATAACAAACACTCTCCTATTGTGAAAAAATTTCACACTTTCTATGTGAATAAATTTACACCATGAATAAATGGTATTAACATTTTAATAAAAATGACACAAAAAATTGAATAAGAATAACTTTTATTAAGAAGAAGTTGTTACTAAAACAACTTACTTGTGAAAAATGAACTTTTGATTTCAAAATAACAATATAACATTGAAATTGAAAGAAAATACATGAACTACCTATTTACTTCACTAAACCACGTTAAAGGGTAATTTTAGGATTATTTTTTATTTCCCGAATCATTAAATTTCATACCAATTAATTATGATTGTCAAATTTGGGTGGGAAAAAATGGAAATCATACTTCTCAAATTTTTTGAAAAAAATAGATCAGATTCATCCTCTTAATTGATGAAAAAAAATAAAATTTGAAGATAGAATATTTTTTAAATTTAAAAGAAGATAAAAAATTTCAAACATATTTTCTCTAATATCTATAAAAATGTTAACCCAATTCGATCATCCTTTCAGATTTATGATCAAAATGGTGGAATTTATTTTTGAGCCTTGAAATCTGGCCCACAATTTGAACTTTAACTTGGGGTGCTTGGATCCCCATTTAACCATCCAAATTAGATTTCATCATATATTAATGAAATTTTCCCCATAATATCTTCTATCAATAGTTCTATTTTTGGCATCATTGGGCTTGAATTTAGGGCTTCGTGTCTATTTTATGGGCTTAAGTCCCTATTTACTTTATCCTAAAATTTATTCATCCATGGGAAAATGTACATATCCCATTATGATTTTTCCATTGATCCTAAATGAAAACATTTCCCACACAATTAGATCTATCATATCCTAAATTATCCAATTAAAATAATTAAAATAATATATTTCATAAACTGGTTATTAATTTGGCCCAAATTGATTCACTTTAAACATGAATTTCACATGTGATGGGAAATAAAGCTAAAATTATGAAATGCACTAATAATAGTGTTTAAAAACATTGAATCAAATGAATATTAAAATATAAACAATCAATATAATCCTCTTTCAGTGGCTAATCACCCCCACCCCCACCCCACAACTTAAGTTTTTCTAGTCCCGAGAAAAAAATATCTCAAAAGTATGAAAATTAAATTCCCATTTCCAAAAAAAATGTTACATACAATTATTAATGTCATGACCCCCTCCCACCAAAGATGTCCCTTCTGAGCTGGAAATGGTAAAAGGGAGATAATTACCCCCTGAGTCTCGCCTCCAGTAGGCCCCGGGTTGGCTACTAGCACCTAGGGTATGAGTTTTCACAAATATGGGAGGCATTACCCTTTTATTATTTTAAGATCGGGAAATAGGACAAGTCAACCACCAAAAAAAAAGAACAAGTGTATAGAAATAAACCCAAACCAAGCCCACATGAATGTTTAAAAAATTTTATAACAAGGTGCAAGTACAAGAAAGCTCAAAGTACGGTACCAAAAGAAACAAGTGTGCAGCAACAACAACAACTCCAACTGTCTGACTAGTAGGGTCCCGCATGGCCCTGGTAGTCCTCTTGGAAACCTGAAAGTAAAAGTAGGGTGAGCATACAAGTATACTCAGTAGGGAAACCTAAAGCTCTCATTCACAAGTGGGGAGACATCCTAATGTCCCATGAGAACAACAGAAGAAACCTAGCAAGGAATTCTATCCACCCAACCTCACCAGCCACACTCACCAAAAACACAATCACAACAGGTAGTAGTATATAAGAACAAGAGTATTGGGTACCCCGCACCATTTCCCTTTAGTTAGCTGCTCTTCCTAATGGAGAACGTCCTGACGCTGCCACACTCTCCCCGCCCGCACACACCTGGGCCTCACAACCACGTATCCCGCCCGCACACACCTGGGCCTCACAACCATGTATCCCACCCACACACACCTGGGACTCTTCCCGAAGATTCTTGAGAAATAATAGAACCTTTTTAAAGAGTCTTAGGCTAGAACCACCCCAATCGAAACCTACCTGAAGAGTCTTAGGTGTAAGGTCGCCTCAAGCCATCACAACCTAGGGAAGAAGGAGCAGGAAGGAGCTAGTAACTAAGGGGAAAACACCCTATCCCATGAAATGAGAGTGTTCGGCACTAAGTTTTCAACATGGTTGGGGTGCGATAAAAAAGAAAGATACAGATATATATATGTATACCAAACACACAGCCCAACCTATGGCTTCTAAACAGAGAAACTGAGCATGTGCCTCAGCACTACTACTACGAAGCATGCATACAACAAACAACCCCAACCCCATTTAGGTTTTCACGTTTCAGCAAAATTAGTTTATTAGTTCCTTAACTACTAGGAAACTATCCACAACTAACCACGTTCATCATTCGTAAAGCATATCCCTTCCATCCACAAATCAAGTTAGGAAAACACAAGCAGTACAACAAATCCCTTCTTATCAACCAACTAACCCATTGATTATTAATCCCGTTCCATTACCATGACCCACCATTAATTAACTCTTCCACTTTTTATTTATTATTCACAACCCATAGTTCGTTCACATTTAAACCCATCCCTACAGCCCCACTGCCAACCACCATAACCACAAACACACCGAAACCCATACATCATCATCACTTGATACCATATATCATAGCCCCACTGCCCATCACTAACATAGCATTCACACCAACCCACAACCAAGTCAACCGCAACCCCAATACTCACCTGATCCACAAAAACCCACAAAACACCCCCATCACATGTCATGTATCCGAGCCAATACCCACATGTTCATTATTCCATTTTGTTCAACCGGGGTGATCACACAAGGGTTCCATATTTTAAAATAGCCAACTTTACATGATTAACCAAATTCCACATTCTACAAAGTTCCATTCACAAAAACGGTCTAGAAGATAGGGAACCATTTAATTGTGCAAGAAAAGGCCCCCAACGACCTTGATTTTCAGTAGTCACAAGCCTATTCAATTCACAATATAATATCACAGGATATAAAGATAAACATAACAACTTCCCCATCTCCGTTCTTTAACCAGTTATTATATTCGCTTATTGGTTCAATTGTTTCTCATGAAAACAAGAGTATACCCACCCCATATGATGCACAATTTAGAGAGACGAAGGTAAGATACCTACCTCAACAGGTTCTGATCACAATGCTCCCCCAGATCAACTTTAGAATATGTCTGTCGGCGTCCGTCACTTCTGTCGGGTCCTGGAAAAACCTCCTCGGGTGTAATTTGGAAAGGAAAGGCCGAAGGAAATACAAAGGATCCAATCTTAGAAGTTCCACCTCGTCGTTACGATCTTGTGGCCGCTGACGGATCATAAATCGGAGCTCAGACGAAGAAGTTATGGAAGAAAAGGATCCTTCGAGTCTCTTAGGAGAGCTCTACTCAGAGGAATGGGGAGGAGAGGGGTGAGTTGAAAAGGAGGAGGGGACCCCTCCTTTTATAGGAGAGAAAAGAAAAAGTACACGGTGTGTACTTTATGGTACACGGTGTGTACTCGGCCATTTCACACGGTCACCACGCGGCTTCCAACATGGCCTTCAACGTGGAACGCGGCCGTTGACTGGTCAACACACAGCTTGAAGATAACGCATACGCGGGGAGGGACTACATGGCATGTAGTATTGGATACACGAAATGTACCCATTTATTTCACACGGATCCAACACAGCACACGACCATTGACTAGTCAACACATGGTAATGCGTACGCGGGGAGAGACTAAATGGCGTGTAGTATTGGATACACGGCGTGTACCCATTTATTTCACACGGCAAGGACACGGTCTTCAACACAGGGTATACTCGGCAAGGGGGTACACGGCGTGTAGTTCCAAAATTCTGGAAAGTGTGGGAAAAGTCTATTTTACCCTCCCGAACACTTCGTGGCCCTATTTTTGACAAAGGAATGGTCCGGAGAGGTCCAGGACATTACATCAGATACCTCTTAAAACATTATCGTCCCCAAGAATTCAAAAACCAACCCAGAGGAACCCAACAAGATACCTCTTAGGGTTCTTGTTATAATAGGAACCCAACCAACAACCCTAATCATAGGTGTTAGGAATTCCCCCTCCTATTTCGAGATATTATCCGCTTTAGGCGGCACTGACTCGCCTGCACGGGTTTAATTGCATCCACATTAATGCGTCTCGATTAAGGATTGGGCCTTCCCACTTCTATATATTAGGATTTTCCAACTTGCACTACCCCCAACACCACACAACCAACACACTACCTGAACATGTGGTTTGGGGAAAAATTCCTTCTCCTATGTCAAGATATTATCCGCTTTAGACGTCACTGACTCGCCCACACGGGTTCAATCGCATCCGCATTAATGTGTCTCCATTAAGGATCAGGTTTTTCCCTTTCCCCACACATCCGGACATGTTACATATTACCAGGGAACAAGGAAAAAAAAGGTCTCACAACCGACAAGCCAAGCATTCCATATATCAAAGGTACAGAGTATAACATCAACATAAAGCTCAGAAGAACAAGGGAAAACACAAGTCAAATCAACTCCCGGTACTGAGCGTGCATCTGGGTCTCCCGCTCCCAAGTGCTCTCCTCGAGGCCTCCATGCCTCCATAACACACGAACCAATGGAATGGTTCGTCCACTGAGCACCTTCTCTTTACGATCCTCGATTCTGACTGGTCATTCCTTGAAGGTCGTGTCATCTCCCATATCTAACTCTCCCCAGTCAATAACTTGAGAGTCATCATGTAAGTACTGACGAAGCTAGGAGACGTGGAAGACGTCATGAACCTTATCCAACTGAGGTGGTAGGGATAGCTGATATGCCACCTCGCCGACTCGCCTCATGACCTCAAAAGGTCTGATGAACCTAGGTGAGAGCTTGATCCCTTTCCCAAACCTCCACTGCCCCCATCGAGGGGAAACCTTCAAGAACAGATGATCTCCCACCTTGAACTCCAAGGGCCTCCTCCGACGATCGGCATAAGACTTCTGTCAGACCTGAGCCACTTTCATCCTCTCACATACAAGCTGGACTTTCTCCGTGGTGCTTTGTACTACCTCTGGCCCAAGAGCACCTGTCTCACCAACCTCTGCCCAGCAAATGGGTGAAAGACATGGTCTTCCATACAAAACCTCAAACGGTGACATGCCAATAGTATAGTAGAATCCGTTTTTGTAAGAAAACTCTAATAAAGGAAAGTGTCTTACCCATGATCCTCCGAAATCCAAAACGCATGCTTGTAGCATGTCCTCCAGCGTTTGGATAGTTCGCTCTGTATGTCCGTCGGTCTGGGGGTGTAAAGTAGTGCTAAGGCGTAGCTGGGTTCCAAAAGCATGTTGTAACCCCCTCCAAACTCGTGAGGTAAATCGACTATCCCGATCTGAGACGATAGTCTTTGGGACTCCATGCAATCGCACAACCTCGTCTACGTACCTCTTTGCTAAGGTACTCACCGGGCCTAACTCTTTAATTGCTAAGAAATGAGCTGATTTCGTTAGTCGATCCACCACTACCCAGATAGCATCATAACCACCCTGAGCTCTGGGTAGTCCTGTGAGGAAGTCCATTGAGATGTCATCCCACTTCCACTCGGGGACATCTAAAGGATGCAACAAACCACTGGGAACACGGTGTTCAGCCTTCACTTGCTGACACACTAGGCATTTAGCCACAAACTCCGCCACTGCCCGTTTCACCCTGGGCCCCCAAAACTGTTCCCTTAGGCCTTGGTACATTTTTGAAACTCTTGGATGTACCACCAAGGCTGAGCTATGGAACTCACGGAGAACTCCCTCACACATTGTCTTCGGGACAAACAACCTTCCATGGAAAAGCATCTGATGTTGGTTGTCCTCTGACCATCCTTCTGGAGTGTTCCCCTGATCGACACCATCCCGCATCAGTTCCACCTCGGAGTCCCCCCACTGAGATTCTTCCACCTACTGCAACAAGGAGGACTGCACTGTCATTTGAAACAAACAGCCTCTAACACCTTCTACCCTTGCATCCAAGTGCAAGGTAGCCAACTCTCCCATCGCTTTCCAAGCATCAGTGGATTCCCGAACCACTTCCTTATGCGACTTCCTTCTCAGGGAATCAGCCACAATGTTTCCCTTACCTTCAGTGTAAGAGATCTCGAAGTCATAGTCTTAGAGAAACTCGACCCATCTCCACTGTCGTAAGTTCAGGTCACGCTGGGAGAAGATATAACGCAGACTCTTGTGATCTGAGAAGACCACAAAGCTCTCCCAAAAGAGGTAATGTTGCCACAACTTCAGTGCGAACACTACTGCTGCAAGCTCTAGGTCATGGGTGGCATAGTTACGCTCGTGAGGGTGTAACTGCCTAGACCCATAACAGATTCATCCCTTCTTCTGCATCAGCACGCACCCCAGACCAAGGCCAAAAGCATCACAAAACACCTCATACAATAACCCTTCCTATGGAAACCTCAGTACGGGAGCACTGACCAACTTCTCCTTCAAGTATTCGAAAGCCTTCTGGCACTGCTCGCTCCATAGGAAGACCTGGTTCTTCCTAGTCAAAGCTGTCAATGGAGCAGCAACTCGAGAGAAGTTTGAAACAAACCTCCGATAGTAACCTTCCAACCCCAGGAAACTACAAACTTCCGCCATGCTCTTGGGTGCTGCCCAAGAAACAACTACCTCCACCTTCGACGGGTCCACTGACACTCCATGTTGAGACACCACGTGCCCAAGGAAGTGTACTTCTTGCATCAATAACTTACACTTTGACAATTTCCTGTAAAGATGGTGGTGTCGAAGGACTTCCAAGACTGCCCTGAGATGCTCAACGTGCTCTTCCTCTGATCTTGAGTAGATCAGGATGTCATCAATAAACACAACGATGAACCGATCCAGAAACTCTCGGAAGACAAAGTTCATAAGTCCCATGAACACAGCCGGTGCATTCGTAACTCCAAATGGTATCACTACAAACTTGAAGTGCCCATACCTGCACCTGAAATCCGTCTTCGAGATGTCACTTTCCTTTTCCCTCAGCTGATGATATACAGATCGTAGATCAATCTTAGAAAACCTACCTGCTCCCCTCAGTTGGTCGGAGAGATCATCTATCCTTGGAAGGGGGTAACGGTTCTTGACCGTTACCTGGTTCAACCTTTGGTAGTCTATGCATAGCCTGAGACCTCCATCTTCCTTCTTCACGAACAAAACTGTAGCACCCCATGGTGATATGTTGGGTCGAAGAAAACCCTTCTCCATCAGATCATCAATCTGAATCCGCAACTCTCGCAACTCCGAAGGTGTCATCCGATAAGGGGCCATCGAAATTGGACGGGCACCAGCCTGTAAGTATATCCTGAACTCAATGTCACGTCGGGGGGGTAGAGTCACAACCTCCTCAGGAAAAACATCGAGGAACTCCCCAACAACCTCCGGGACATCCATCATCTCTGTATCAGCTGGAAACACTGATAACCCGCCTAACAAGGAAAGGAGAGGCTTCACATTCCGGCTTCCTACCTGATAGCTCCTCTTGCCAACAAAAGATATGTGCTGCCCATCCACGTCAGAGAACACGACTCTTCTCCAGAAGTAGTCAATAACGGCACTAACAGAAAACAACCAGTTGATGCCTAAGACGACATCATATGGCTACATCTGTAACAGAAGAAGGTCCCCACTAGATCGATGTGGTCCCAACGTCATCCCACATCCCTAGAAAACACAAGATATGCTGGTCTGGCCTCCAACTGGTGTAATCAGCACCAGCGGTACGAAAAGTCTCTCTACGTCTATTCCCAAAGCATGGGATAGAACAGGTGTAACAAAGGAGTGTGAAGCTCCCGAATTGAACAAAGCAGAAATAAGAGTGTTGAACAAAAAAATCATACCTCGCACCACCTATGGTCCTGCTGGAGCTGTCAACTCTGCTGCGTGCAACTGTCCACGCCCAGCTCCTATGCCTCTCTGATGTCGTCCACCTCCCCGACCATGCCCTGGTCGAGGTCCATGAGGAGCACCATGAGGTCATCCTCCTCCCGCAAATTCTACCCTCGAAGGAGCATGGTCCATCTGTTGTTGGAAGTGCCTCGCCGGCAACTAGTGCTACTGAGGTGGGCGCTGAACCTTCCCACCTCCACCATACTGAGTTCGGGTCGAGCACCGACTCTGAAAGTGCCCAAAACCTCCACAAGAAAAACAATTCAGTCCTGGGCTCGTGGAAAAGGGACGAGGATAAGAAGATCTGAACTAGAACTGCTGGGGCCTGCTCCCTATTAGTTTGAACCTAGAAGGTCCCGTCGTAGGAGACCTGCTGCTGAATGCCTTCCCCTTCGACGAGCCTGGTGGGATCCCCTCTCGTGGTGCACCTCCCAGCGAGTGCATCCTCTCTACAACCTATTCCTTCTTCTGTACCGCCAATTACGTCTGAAGGGTGAAGGGGGTGACGGCATACTGGAGTGAAGGGAGAAGCGCCTCCTCCAATCATCCCGCCCGAGACTCCTCATCTGGAAATAGATCTGAAGCAAAGCGCCGGAGATCCTTGAACTTGATCCCCAACTCTCATACTGACATAATCCCCTGCTGAAGGGAGAGTAACTTCGGACGCTTCTCCACCTTGATCATGGAAGAAAGTAATTCCTCTCGGAATTCCTTCTCAAATTCATCCCATAGAACCTCTCCCTCTGTCCTCTCTCCAAGGTAGAGCGTCCATCACTGTCGCGCTGCGCCTCTCAGCTGACTAACTGCTAGGGGAACCCAGTACTCCCTTGGAGCACGGATCAAGGTAAAAGCGATCCCTAGCTCCTCAAGCCACCCCTATGTCTCTGTATCCGAAGTACTACCCTCCACTAGTACAAATATGACTTTTAGTGTCCTCCAAAAGCCGTCGCTAAAGGTCTATAGTGGCTACTTTTGGTCTGTCGTTATTGCTATCAGCGACCGCCATTTGGTGGCCGCTGAAGGCTAGAAGGTAAGACCAACAGTAGCCTCCATTTGGCGGCCACTGTAGGGATGACCAATAGCGGCTGCCATTTGGCGGCCGCTCTAGCTGACCCGAACACAGGCTACAGCGGTCGCCAAATGGCGGCCGCTGTAGCTTTTAATTTTTTAAAAAAAAATATAAAAAAAATACTATGAATACCACATAAATCTCATCTTCATCTTCCATTCTCCACAACCCTCATCAAATATAACTACATATCAAAATTTAATAATAAAATTAGTACCAAATAAATTCTATAAACATATAATTGAAATAAAGTAACATATTTCAATTCAAACTTACTATAACAGATCGAAAGTATAGGATTTTCAAAATATATTCATAATTTCGATTATCATTTTAAAAATATAAAATCCTTAATTCTATGGTTCTAATTACAGTGTTCCCCCTCCGATTTCAGGTCAATCTGATGTCGTACGCTCTGAATTTGATAGTTTGAGGCCCGTTTTGGCCGCTCATGGCACCAGAAGTGTGTTATCGGTCACTGCGGGCACACGGCACCTCTAATTGGAATGTTGTCTGCCCGACCACTTCACAATTCACTCACCCGTTGTTGTAGTCTGATTTCAGGCCAATCCGACGTCGTTCGGCTGGTTTGGACCACCCCACGTGCCTTTTGGAAGCGCGTCCAACACTTAAAAAGTGTATATTGAGCCGTTGCATGCAAACCGTACGTCCGGTTGACATGTAGTCTCCTCGTACACATCAAGATTAATAATTACAGTGTTCCCCTATGATTTCAGGTCAATCTGATGTCGTACGTTCTGAATTTGACAGTTTGAGGCCCGTTTTGGCCGTTTATGGCACCAGAAGTGCATTCTCGGTCAGGGCGGGCACACATCACCTCCGATTGGTGTACCGTCTGACCAACCACTTCACAATTCACTCACCCGTTGTTTTCGGCTGATTTCAGGGCAATCCGACATCGTTCGGCCGGTTTGGACCACCCCACGTGCGTTTCGGAAGCGCGCCCAACACTTAAAAAGTGCATATTGATCCATTTCACGCAAACCGCTTGTTCGATTGATGTGCCGTCTCCTATTACACAACAAGAATAATAAATACAGTGTTCCCCCTCTGATTTCAGGTCAATCCGATGTCGTACTCTCTGAATTTGACAGTTTGAGGCCCGTTTTGGCCGTTTGTGGCACCAGAAATGCGTTCTCGGTCACCGCGGGCACACGACACCACCGATTGGTGTGCCGTCTGCCCGACCACTTCAACATTCACTCACTTATTGTTTTCGTCTTATTTTAGGCCAATCCGACGTCGTTCGGACGGTTTGGACCACCCCACGCGTGTTTCGGAAGCTCGCACAACACTTAAAAAACGCATATTGAGTCGTTGCACGCAAACCGGGCATCTGATTGACTTGTAGTCTCCTCTTACACGTCAAGAATAATAATTAAAGTGTTCCCCCTTTGATTTCAGTTCAATCTGAGGTCGTACGCTTTGAATTTGACAGTTTGAGGCCCGTTTTGGCCGTTTGTGGCACCAGAAGTGCGTTCTCGGTCACCGCGGGCACACGGCACCTCTGATTGGTGTGACGTCTGACCAAACACTTCACAATTTACTCACCCGTTGTTGTCGTCCTATTTCAAGACAATCCGATGTCGTTCGGCCGGTTTGGACCACCCCATGCGCGTTTCGGAAGCGAGCTCAACACTTAAAAAGCGCATATTGAGCCATTGCGCACAAACCGCATGTCCGATTAACATTTCGTCTCCTCGTACACATGAAGAATAATAATTACAGTGTTCCCCTTATGATTTCAGGTCAATCCGATGTTGTACGCTCTGAATTTGACAGTTTGAGGCCCGTTTTGGCCGTTTATGGCACCATAAGTGCGTTCTCGGTCACTGAGGGCACACGGCACCTCTGATTGGTGCGCGGTCTTCCCGACCAATTCAAAATTTACTCACTCGTTGTTTTTGTCCAATTTCAAGCCAATCCGACGTCATTTGGCCGGTTTCGACCACCCCACGCGCCTTTCGGAAGCGCGCCCAACACTTAAAAAGTGCATATTGAGCCGTTGCGCGCAAACCGCGCGTCTGATTAACGTTCTGTCTGCGTGTACACATCACGAATAATAATTAGAATGTTTCAAGGTGGTTTCAGGTCAATCTGAGGTCGTCCACTATAAATTTGACCATTTGACGCCCGTTTTGGCCGTTTATGACACCAGAACTGCGTTCTTGGTCACCGCGGGCACACGACACGTCCAATTGATGTGCCGTCTGCTAGAACACTTCAAAATTAACTCACCCGTATTTTTAGTTCGATTTCAGGCCATTCCGACTTCGTTCGGCCCATTTGGACCCCCCCCCCCCCACACACACACGCGCGTTTACGAAGCGCGCACATCACTTAAAACATGCATATTGAGCCGTACCGCGCAAACCGCATGTCCGATTGACGTGCCGTCTACACATACACGTCACGAATAATAATTAGAATGTTGAATGGTGGTTTCAGGTCAATCTGAGGTCGTCCTCTATGAATGTGACCGTTTGACGCCCGTTTTTGCCGTTTATGACACCAGAACTGCGTTCTCGGTCACCGCGGGCACACGGCAGGTCCGATTGACGTGTCATCTGCTTGACCACCTCAGAAATCACTCATTCGTATTTTTCGTCTGATTTCAGGTCATTCCGACTTCGTTCGTCCCATTTGGACCCCCCCCCCCCCCCCCACTCACGCGCGTTTATGAAGCACGTGCATCACTTAAAACACGCATATTGAGTTGTACCGCGCAAACCGCACGTCTGATTGATGTGCTGTCTATGCGTACACATCACGAATAATAATTAGAATGTTGCACAGTGGTTTCAGGTCAATCCAAGGTCGTCCGCTATGAATTTGACCGTTTGACACCCATTTTGGTCGTTTATGACACCAGAACTGCGTTTTCGGTCACCGCGGGCACACGACACGTCCGATTGACGTGTCGTCTGCTCGAACACTTCACAAATCACTCACCCGTATTTTTCATCTGATTTCAGGCCATTCTGACTTCGTTTGTCTAGTTTGGACCCCCCTCACGCACGTTTATGAAGCGCGTGCATCACTTAAAACACGCATATTGAGACGTACCGCACAAACCGCACGTCTGATTGACGTTCCGTCTGTGCGTACATGTCACAAATAAAAATTAGAATGTTTCACGGTGGTTTCAGGTCAATATGAGGTCTTCTGCTATGAATTTGACCAGTTTTACGCCCGTTTTGGCCGTTTATGACACCAGAACTGCGTTCTCGGTCACTGCGGGCACATGGCATGTCCGATTGACGTGTCGTCTGCTCGACCACTTCAAAAATCACTTACCCGTATTTGTAGTCTGATTTCAGATGATTCCGACTTCATTCGGCCCATTTGGACCCCCATCACGTGCGTTTATGAAGCGCGCGCATCACTTAAAACACGCATATTGAGCCGTACCGCGCAAACCGCACATCCGATTGACATGCCGTCTACGCGTACACATCACGAATAATAATTAGAATGTTTCACGGTAGTTCCAGGTCAATCTGAGGTCATCTGCTATGAATTTGACCATTTGACGCCCGTTTTGGCCGTTTATGACACCAGAACTGCGTTCTCGGTCACCGCGGGCACACGACATGTCTGATTGATGTGTCGTCTGCTCGACCACTTTAGAAATCACTCACCCATATTTTGTCGTCTAATTTCAGGTCATTCCTAATTCGTTCGGCCCGTTTGGACCCCACTCACGCGCGTTTATGAAGCGCGTGCATCACTTAAAACACGCATATTGAGCCGTACCGCGCAGACCGCACGTCTGATTGACATGACGTCTGCGCGTACATGTCACGAATAATAGTTAGAATGTTTCACGGTGGCTTCAGTTCAATCCAGGGTCGTCCGCTATGAATTTAACCATTTGACGCCCGTTTTGGCCGTTTATGACACCAGAACTGCGTTCTCAGTCACCGCGGGCACACGGCACGTCCGATTAATGTTTCGTCTGCTCGACCACTTCAGAAATCACTCACCCGTATTTTTCGTCTGGTTTTAGGCCATTCCGGCTTTGTTCGGCCCGTTTGGACCCCCCCACACGCGCGTTTATGAAGCGCGCGCATCACTTAAAACACGCATATTGAGTCGTACCGCACAAACCGCACGTTCGATTGATGTTCCGTCTGCGCGTACACATAATAAATAATAATTAGAATGTTGAACAGTGGTTTCAGGTCAATCTGAGGTCATCCACTATGAATTTGACCGTTTGACACCCGTTTTGGCCGTTTGTGACACCAGAACTGCATTCTCGGTCACCGTGGGCACACGGCACGTCCGATTGACGTTTCGTCCACTCGAACACTTAACAAATCACTCACATGTATTTTTCGTCTGATTTCAGGATATTCTGACTTCGTTCGGCTAGTTTGGACCCCCCCCCCCCCCTCACGCGCGTTTATGAAGTGCGTGCATCACTTAAAACACGCATATTGAGCCGTACCGCGCAAACCGCACGTCCGATTGACGTTTCGTCTATGCGTACACATCAAAAATAATAATTAAAATGTTGCACGGTGGTTTAAGGTCAATCTGAGGTTGTCCGCTATGAATTTGACCGTTTGACGCCCGTTTTGGCCGTTTATGACACCAGAACTGCGTTCTCGGTCACCACGGGCACACGACACGTCCGATTGATGTATTGTCTACTCGAACACTTCACAAATCACTCACCCATATTTTTAGTCTGATTTCATGCCATTCCAACTTCGTTCGGCCCATTTGGACCCCCCTCACGCGCGTTTATAAAGCGCGTGCATCACTTAAAACAAGCATATTGAGCCGTACCGCGCAAACCGCACATCCGATTGACGTTTCGTCTGTGCGTACATGTCAAGAATAATAATTATAATGTTGCAAGGTGGTTTCAGGTCAATCTAAGGTCGTTCGCTATGAATTTGGCCGTTTGATGCCTGTTTTGGCCGTTTATGACACCAGAACTGCGTTCTCGGTCACCCCGGGCACACGGCACGTCCGATTGACGTGTCGTCTACTCGACCACTTTATAAATCACTCACCCATATTTTTTGTCTGATTTCAGGCCATTCCGACTTTGGTTTCCCTATTTGGACCCCCCCTCACATGCGTTTGTGAAGCGCGCACATCACTTAAAACACGCATATTGAGCCGTACCGCGCAAACTGCACGTCCAATTGATGTCCCGTCTATGATTACACATCAAGAATAGTAATTAGAATGTTTCAAGGTGGTTTCAGGTCAATATGAGGTCGTCCGCTATGAATTTGACCGTTTGACGCCTGTTTTGGCCGTTTATGACACCAGAACTGCGTTCTCAGTCACCACGGGCACACGGCACGTCCGATTGACGTGTCTTCTGCTTGAACACTTCACAAATAACTCACTCATATTTTTCGTCTTATTTCAGGCCATTCCGACTTCATTCGGCCCATTTGGACCCCCATCACGCGCGTTTATGAAGCGCGCGCATCACTTAAAACACGCATATTGAGTTGTACCGCGCAAACCGCACGTCCGATTGACATGCCGTCTACGCGTACACATCATGAATAATAATTAGAATGTTTCGCGGTGGTTCCAAATCAATCTGAGGTCGTCTGATATGAATTTGACCATTTGACGCCCGTTTTCGCCGTTTATGACACCAGAACTGCGTTCTCGGTCACCGCGGGCACACGGCACGTCCGATTGACGTGTCGTCTGCTCGACCACTTAAAAAATAACTCACCTGTATTTACCGTATGATTTCATTCCATTCCGACTTCGTTCGGCCCATTTGACCCCCCTCACGTACGTTTTGGAAGCGCGCGCATAACTTAAAACACGCATATTGAGCCGTACCGAGCAAACCGCACGTCCGACTGACATTCCGTCTGTGCGTACACATCAAGAATAATAATTAGAATGTTTCATGATGTTTTCAGATCAATCTGAGGTTGTCCTCTATGAATTTGACCGTTTGATGCCCGTTTTGGCTGTTTATGACACTAGAACTGCGTTCTCGGTCACCGCGGGCACACGGCACGTCCGATTGACGTGTCGTCTGCTCGACCACTTCAAAAATCACTCACCCGTATTTGTCGTCTGATTTCATGTCATTCTACTTCGTTCGGCCCATTTGGACCCCCCCCCCCCACGCGCGTTTATGAAGCGCACGCATCACTTAGAACACGCATATTGAGCCGTACCGCGCAAACCGCACGTCTGATTGACGTGTCGTCTGCGCGTACACGTCATGAATAATAATTAGAATGTTTCACGGTGGTTTTAGGTCAGAAATTCTGAAACAAACTAATCTAGGTAAAAAAAGAAAATTATATTCACCAAGGATAAAAAAATGTCTAGAGAATTCATCAACACAAATGAAATTACCTCATGCATGGGGTTCATTCTCATCTGGATCACCAATATCACTGTGATGTCCACCATCTGTATTCGGAGCCTACAATATATATCAATATTACATATCTTAAACATATCAATAAAATTCAATCTGAGTATGGTTTGTTTTATTATTTACCTCTGGCGCCACTTGTTGCGTCGTCATATCATCGATACGTGATGACATTTGTGACAACCTCT
The DNA here is from genome assembly GCA_963277665.1 of Viscum album. Classification (NCBI taxonomy): domain Eukaryota; kingdom Viridiplantae; phylum Streptophyta; class Magnoliopsida; order Santalales; family Viscaceae; genus Viscum; species Viscum album. Next base: position 2,121,891,844 of record OY728141.1, on the reverse strand, counting down.
CCTCATACTCTGCACGTAACTGCTGAAACTGTGCATCAAAATTGTGTTGCATATTCTGCATGGAAGAATCTATCTCAGCCTATGTGTGCATCCCTGACTCTCTGCATGAACCCATCATATCTACTCTAACAACTACACATCGTGGGACACCACCGCCATAAGTCAAAGAATAACCATGACCATCACGCCCCACGACACGGTGAAATATTTCATCTCTACGCACAGTACTACGTCATTGCTCCTCTAGAAACTCTGCTAACTAAGCATCAAATTGAGTCTGTAGAATATAATGAATCAATGAACAAATATTAATAATTTATATAAAATAAAAATACATTTATTAGTAAATAATTTTCTTACTATAACATCGGCAACATCGGGATCACCCGCCCTATGAGTCCTCATCCATATGGACATTCGATTGATTAGCTCGCCACATTGGTGTAACTATAATAAATGGGTTCACCATGTTATACTACAATATTTTTAAAATATGAATGAAATAGTGAATTCAAAACTTACATCATGTCTGAGCTGTGACACATGTCAAGTGCCAAGTCTTGAAGGCGTGCCCTGCATCACCCGATTATGTGAATGACGAACAAAATCGGTCTACAATTAACGTATTTACTTAGTAGACATTTGAAAAATTAGTCATTTATAGATTAAAAGTAATAAATCTTACCATCACTTCCTCACTCGACCAAAATGCAACCAAATCCTGCCACTGCGCAGGAAGAATGCCCAGAGGGACTCGCTGTAGAATGTCTGGCACACCCGCAAATGGTGTCCAGTGATCTCTCTTCACCCTTGACTTGTAATCCTTCCATAATTTTCGGCATTTGGACATACATACAGCCCGAAACTCATCTGGACAAGATGTCAAATTATCCTGTTAAAAAAAATTTCAGTAGATGGGACAATAATAATAACAATATATCATGAAAAATTAAACATTGAATTTACCTGAACCTCCCTCCATAATATGTCCATCGTATCCTGGGGGAAAGAACTCCAGTCACGAGTTGTTAGAGGGAATCTATGTGAGTCTCGTATCATATGCCCAAACTAACGACTCAATGGAGTAGAACCATCTCCAACTGGATGAAATGTGTCGTCAAATAACACATCCAATTGGGATCCAGAGTTCCAGGATCGAACCCCTCTAACAGGACCCCTACGTCTGCTGGAAGAAGCACTAGATCCTGATAAACATAAATTCATAATTCAATTAAAATATAAATTAATGATTAGAAACAGTTAGGGAAATATACATAGAAAATTACAATCAATTAATTTAGAAAAATGAAAACATACATACTGAAAACATCAGGTGAACCACTGTGACCACCCTGTTATATACCTACATTAAAAGAAATTATAGTTAAATCAAGCAATTTTTATACATATACAACTTATAAATATTTTTACAAATAATAACTGGGGATATAATTACAATTTTCACTAATCATGAAAGTCTATCATATATCCTTCAACTTTCTCTCTGGCCTATGGTATATCTTCATCTCATACAGCTACTGTTGTTTGGTCAAGTGTTTGATCAGGAAATGTGACAACGTCAGGTTCTTCTTGGTCAATCAGAAAAACCCCTCTTCTAGACATTTTCACCACAACATTCCAATCAGAATCAATGCTGACAAAGTAAACTTGTTCTGCCTGCGATGTTAGTATGAAGGGCTCACTACTTACTCAGTCATCTTTATATAGCATATTGTTAAAGTTTACTAATGTAAATTGGAAGTTATCAACTTTCGTTCCTCGAACAGGATCAACCCAATCACACCTTAACAATATGTGTTTTAAACCACGACCATAAACAACCTCAATAATATCTCTCAAAAATCCATAATAATAACCCACATCAACAAAAGAACAACCAACACCACTATTTTGTGTGGCTTGGTTCATGTCAACATCGCTAATACGAAATCAGAATCCGTTAGCATCCAAAGACTTATAGCATCGAGCTGTAATAAATGACCATCATCTAGTTGGTTGAGTTCTTCGCTCACAGGATGGGTTAAATCACATAACTTTTGAATCTGAAAATTTCACATATATAGTTTAATGGATAAAGGATTGTGAAAATACAACTAAGTTGCACTATAAAAATATTAAATCAATTATACGTACATGATTCTTGAACCACTCATGAAATGTGTTGAAATGATGTTTTTGGATTTGATAGTCAGTTGCACGGGGCCTTTCACGTTTCAACTCAGCGATATGCATCCTAAATCAGAACACAATATAAGGAAAGCAATAAAATAAATATAGAAACAAAATACACATCAACTATGAAACTTACTGTATCAATGGAAAAACTAATGGAGTGTTGAACAACACATATCAATGAGCTTGAACCCACTCATCATTCTGCATATCAAATGTTATTCCTTCTCTAATTGGACCCTCGTCATTCTGGGAGGGTTTATCTATATTTGTTTCAACCTCATCAATATATGAAGCACAAAAATTATTACACTCATCCATTAAATATCCCTTGGCAATTGAGGCTTCCGGACAAGCTTTTTTGCACACATATCGTTTCAATGTATTTAAGTATCGCTCTATTAGATACATCCACCTGAATTGTACAGGACCGCCAGTAGTGACTTCACCAGTTAACTGAACGGTCAGGTGAACCATGACATCAAAAAAAGATGGTGGAAATAGTTTTTCTTGGTGACATAGTGCAAGTACAATCTTATCCTGCAGCTTTTCCAAATCACTCATGCGATGATTCCTTGAATAGAGCTGTCTGAAAAAATTAGAAACTTCAATTAACAGCTCAACGACCTGGGTAGGTAAGAAATCACGAATTTCTATAGGAATTAACTATTGAAGTAGAATATGATTATCATGACTTTTCAACCCCTGTAATGTCATGATCATCATATTCACATGCTTGGAAATATTAGATCAATACCCATCTGGAACCTTAACAGTCTTCAAAATTGATAAAAATGTTTGTTTCTCTTTTTTACTCATTGTGTACTGTGCAGCAAGCATATATGCATGATTTACTTCACCCAGTTGTAAATGTAAAGGCTTTATCAATCCCATTTCTTGCAAATCACGTTGAGCATTATCACTATCCTTTGATTTATCCTTGACGCCTAAAATGGTGCACAATATATTATCACATACATTTTTTTCAATGTGCATCACATCCAAATTATGTCTTAAAATATTATATTTCCAATAAGGCAATTCAAAAAAAATACTCTGTTTCTTCCAATTATAACTGCGTTGTTTATTTGCAGCAGGAATAGAACGCAATGCAAGAACCAATAAATATTGAAAATAATACATTGTACGGATGTTTTCTTGATCAAGTTGTGCACAAATTTGAACCCCAGACAGTATTTGTGGTGATGGTTCATACTCTTTATTCCCATCAAACGATACACGGTCTTTTCTGAACCTATGAAATGGAGGAAGAAATCTGATGTGACCAAGATATGCCCACTTTCTACAGTTCTTAAGCCATATAGATTTCTTACTCTTATTACAACAAGGGAAAGAAAATTCTCCTTTTGTACTCCAACCTGATAAGTTAGCATACGCTGGGAAATCATTAATTGTCCATAACAAAGCGACCCAAATTCTAAACATTTCATTAGCTGCCGAGCCAAAAGTCATTACACCATCGGCCCAAAATTCTTGCAGCTCATCAATCAAAGGTTGCATGTAAACATCGATTTTATCGCCAGGTCCTCTCGGTCCATCAATTAGAATTGACACTAACAAAAAAGGTTACTTCATACATACCCATTGGGGAATGTTGTATGGAACCAAAACCACTGGCCACGTACTATGTGTCGCACTAACCATGGACCTAAATGTTTTAAAACCATCTGCTGCCAAACCCAGTCGAATATTACGATCATCTCAGGAAAAGTCTGGGTGTCTTTGATCAAACTCTTTCCATGCCAAAGAATCTGCCGGGTGAGTTAATTTATCAACCTCTTTCTTTCTCTCTGAATGCCAAGCCATCAATTTATCAATTTTAGTTGACATACAGAATCTATTCAGTCTCAGTTTTAGTGGGAAATAATGCATCTGTTTAGCGGAAACTTGTTTCCCTTGATTCAAGACTCTCCCAGGAAGAATCTGACTACCTTGATTAATCTCATTGGTCTTCCACCTGGATGTATAGCAAATAGTACAATTATTTAATTATGCATTCTCTTTTCTGAACAACATACAATTATTGCGACATGCATCAATTGTATCATATGTAAAACCAAGATCACCGGTCAACTTCCGAGCTTGATAGAATGACTCTGGATTCTTCGCTCCAGTAGGGAGTACTTTCTTCAACAATACGAACAACATATCGAATGAGGTGTCTGACCACTGGTTCAAAGCCTTCAGGTGTAACAATTCAACGATGAATGACAGTTTACTAAATTTAGTGCATCCATGATATAATTCACTACGTGCATCGTCACGAATTTCAAAGAATTTCAATGCTTCTCCATCTGCAGAAGAATAGGGATTACTTGATCCAACGTCTTCATTTACGACATTACTGTCTTCAGGTTGAAACTGGCGCATCATATCATTGAGCATTATGTTCATCGGATCAACTGTTCTCGAATCAACATTCATATGAATACTTTCCGAGTGATGACATGAAACAGAATCTTCTCCATGACGTGTCCATGTCTTATAGTTTTTCAAAAACCCATTCAAAAACAAATGTTCTCTAACACTATCTTGTTTGAAGAGATATCTATTTGCACAATTTGTGCATGGAAAACTAATCATATCACTTGGAAATCTGTTAGTGAAATCCATAAATTGCTTAATCCCCTCAAAATATTCAGCCGAAAACCTATCTTGCATATCAATCCATCTCTTATCCATATCTGTATTTATAATAGAAATAAAAAGTGAAATATCTTATTTAAATTCTAAATAAAAACATATCATTAAATTTAAAAACCAATGTATTTGAAGCTAAATTTGAAGGATAAAAAATATTACCTACAGAGGACTCGACCGCGGGTAACGAGGTGCGACTCGATTGCGGATTCATGATGGCGCAGCGACTTGACAACAGGGGTTCAACGGCCGGAATCGAAAGTGGAGGAACCGTAGGACGAAGCGTGGGAGGGTTCTACACGGTGGGGCACGATGAACTGTAAGGGTCCGACAGAGGCAGGACGTGAGGACTCGCCCGAGGGATGCAGCGGGGTCGAGAGGGGACGAAGGGGGCAGGACTGTCCGAAGGTGCAGCGCAGGCTATCGGGGTCACGGGTGGCGCAGCGCAGGGTTGGGGCAAGACTATCCGAAGGTGCAGCGCAGGCTGTCAGGGTCACGGGTGGCGCAGCGCGGGGTTGCGGGTGGTGCAACGCAAGGTTGCGGGTGGCGTAGGGGGCCACCGGGGTTGCGGGTGGCGCAGCTCGGGGTCAGGGTCGTCGGGGGTCACTGGGGGTTGGGGTCGCCGGGGGTTAGGTCACCGGGGTATCCAAGGGTCGTAGGGGCTCGCCGTTATTTGGGGTCGCAGGGGTCACCGGGGGTCGGGGTGGCCGGGGGTGGGGTCTCCAGGGGCGGGGTCGCGGGGGGCAGGGTCTCTGGGGTCGGGGATGGTCGCCGGGGTCAGGGTCGCGGGGTCAAGGTTGCGGGGTCGGGGAGGGCCGGGGTGCGGGGTCGGGGAGTGTAATTGGGGGGGGGGGGGTCGAGAAATGGGGTAAAATTAGGTATTATGTGCAGTGGCCACCATTTTTCGGTCGTTGTTGATAGCATTAGCGGCCGCCAAATGGAGGCCGCTATTGGTCTCCCACCTCCAAAAGTAAAAATTCTATTAGTGCTCATACTTCTTGAGGGTTTGCCGCTGAAAAGAATAGAGAGTCTTCTACCACTGGCTATCTTCCTCATCTCGGTCAATCTTCAACTGATCGACCGCCTGAATCTGCTAGGCCTTGGCCGTCTGAGCCACCCAGGGACGATGTCCAGGTGCCATAGTTGTACGGTAAACAAAGACCGCCTAAGCCCAAGTAGTAAGGAAATTTCTCAAGGTTTTAATTTATCATTTTTATTTCAATTTCTTTCCCAGAACACCCAAATCAAGTAAAACACAATCATAATGATGCATGTACCTTCCCTAGGGTCTCTACCCTGCAATCAATGTAGTATCACTTGGTCGTTCGATAGGCTCAGAGTCCTTGCATCAGATCACGGGGGGCCCTAAAATCCCATGTCCTAGCCGGTCTTCCCTGGACTATGTCACACACCAATATTAACTAACATTGTTTCCCTAACATCCCATTAAATCCTCACTATGCCTAACTCCAAACTCCATCCTATCTCTCAACCATCACCTCTGATACCATTCTTTCATGACCCCCTCCCACCAAAGATTCCCCTCCTGAGCTGGCAATGGTGAAAGGGAGATAATGACCCCCGAGTCCCGCCTCCAGTAGGCCCCAGGTTGGAGAATAGCACCAAGGGTATGCGTTTTCACAAATATTGGAGGTATTACCCTTTTATTATTTTAAGATCGGGAAATAGGACAAGTCAACCACCAAAAAGGAAAAGAACAAGTGTATAGAAATAAACCCAAACCAAGCCCACATGCATGTTTAAATAATTTTATAACAAGGTGAAAGTACAAGAAAGCTCAAAGTCCAATACCAAAAGAAACAAGTGTACAAAAACAACAACAACAACTCCAAATTTCCGACTAGTAGGGTCCCGCATGGCCCTGGTAGTCCTCCTAGAAACCTGAAAGTAAACGTAGGGTGAGCATACAAGTATACTCAGTAGGGAAACCTAAAGCTCTCGTGCACAAGTGGGGAGACATCCTAATGTCCCGTGAGAACAACAGAAGAAACCTAGCAAGAAATTCTATCCACCCAACCTCACCAGCCACACTCACCAAAAAAAAATCACAATAGGTAGTAGTATATAAGAACAATAGTATTGGGTACCCCGCACCATTTCCCTTTAGTTAGCTTCTCTTCCTAACGGCGAATGTCCTAATGCTTCCACACTCTCCCCGCCCACACACACCTGGGCCTTGCAACCACATATCCCGCCCGCACACACCTAGGCCTCACAACCATGTATCCCGCCCACACACACCTGGGCCTCACAACCACGTATCCTACCCACACACACCTGGGCCTCATTCCGAAGATTCTTGGGAAACAGTAAAACCTGCCCGAAGAGTCTTGGGCTAGAACCACCCTAATCAAAACCTACCCGAAGATTCTTAGGTGTAAGGTCACCTAAAGCCATCACAGCCTAGGGAAGAAGGAGCAGGAAGGAGCTAGTAACTAAGGGGAAAACACCCTCTCCCATGAAATGGAAGTGTTCAGCACTAAGTTCTCAACATGGGTGGGGTGCGATAAAACAATGAAGATACAGATATATGTATGTATACCAAACACACAACCTAACCTATGGCTTCTAAATAGAGAAACTGAGCATGTGCCTCGACACTTCTACTACGAAGCATGCATACAACAAACAACCCCAAACCCATTTAGGTTTTCACGTTTTAGTAGAATTAGTTTATTAGTTCCTTAACTACTGGACAACTATCCACAACCACCCACATCGATCCTTTGTAAAGCATATCCCTGCCATCCACAAATCAAATTAGGAAAACACAAGCAGCACAACAAATCCCTTATTATCAACCAACCAACCCATTGATTATTAATCTCGTTCCATTACCATGACCCACCATTCATTAACTCTTCCACTTTTTATTTATTATTCACAACCCACAGTCCATTCACATTTATACCCATCCCTGCAGCCCCGCTGCCAACCACCATAACCACAAACACACTGAAACCCATACATCATCATCCCTTGATACCATTTATCATAGCCTCGCTACCCATCACTAACATAGAATTCACACCAACCCACAACCAAGTCAACCGCAGCCCCGCTGCTCACCCAATCCACAACAACCCACAAAACACCCCCATCGCATGTCACGTATCCGAGCCAACACCCACATGTTCATTATTCCATTTTGTTCAACCTGGGTGATCACACAAGGGTTCCAGATTTTAAAACAGCCAACTTTACATGATTAACCAAATTCCACATTCAACAATGTTCCATTCACAAAAACGGTCTAGAAGATAGGGCAACATTTAATTGTGCAAACAAAGGCCCCCAACAACCGTGATTTTCAGTAGGCATAAGCCTATTCAATTCACAATATAATATCATGGGATATAAAGATAAACATAACAACTTCCCCATCCCCGTTCTTTAACCAGTTATTATCTTCTCTTATTGGTTCAACCGTTTCTCATGAAAAAAAGAGGATACCTACCCCATATGATGCACAATTTAGAGAGACGAAGGTAAGATCCATACCTCAACAGGTTCTAATCACAACGCTCCCCCGGATCAAATTTAGAAGACATCTGTCGGCATCTGTCACTTCTGTAGGGTCCCAGCAAAACCTCCTCGGGTGGAAGTCGGAAAGGAAAGGCCGAAGGAAATACAAAGGATCCATGCTCAGATGTTCCGCCTCATCATTACAATCTCATGGCCACTGACAGATCGTAAATCGGAGCTCCGACGAAGAAGTTATGGAAGAAAAGGAGCCTTAGAGTCTCTTGGGAGAGCTCTGCTCAGAGGAATATGGAGGAGAGGGGTGAGTTGAAAAGGAGGAGGGGAACCCTCCTTTTATAGGCGAGAAAATAAAAAGTACACGGTGTGTACTTTATGGTACACGGTGTGTACTCGGCCGTTTCACACGGTCAGCACGCGGCTTCCAACACAACCTTCAACGCGGAACACGACCATTGACTGGTCAACACACGGCTTGAAGGTAACACATATACGGGGAGGGACTACACGGCCTGTAGTATTGGATACATGGCATGTACCCATTTATTTCACACAGCTCCAACACGGCACACGGTCGTTGACTGGTCAACACACGGTAACGCGTACGCGGGGAGAGACAACACGGCGTGTAGTATTGGATACACGACATGTACCCATTTATTTCACATGGCAAGGACACGACCTTCAAAACGGGGTATACCCGGCAAGGGGGTACCTGGCGTGTACACAAACTACACGGCGTGTAGTTCCAAAATTCTGGAAAGTGTGGGAAAAGTCCATTTTACCCTCTAAAACACTTTGCGGCCCTCTTTTTGACAATGGAATGGGCCGGAGAGGTCCGGGCCATTACAATTACCCAAAGTCATCATTCCAAAAAATAATGAAACCTATGAAAAAGCATTAACAAAATATAGGTTCAAAAAAATATACAAATATTAATCCCATTACTTTGTTTAAATCCATCACCAAATTTCATCTAATTTTAATAAGCATAATGATGTGTTGTGAATCACAATAGACATGGGGGTTCATTTTTATTTAAGAGGTAAAATATGAAACTGATAGGTGGAATCACATTTTAATCTTATAATGAGTATTATTTTTTTATGGAAATTTAGATTTCACTCAATGAAGTCAACCCTTGTAGTGAGACTTTATTGGTGACTCTCGGGATTAAATACATTTGAAAACCAAGTAAAGCACATATATTTAGGGGTCATATTGAGTTAACTCAATAAAATAAAAATAAAATTAACATAAATAGAAATAAAATTCCCAATTATTTTCCATAAAACTATAGATTCATGATCACCAAGTATAAAAATTCACATATTAGGCCAATCCATTGATCGTTACGATTTTTATAATACCCATGTTTAAATTAAAACTATCACTAAAACTATGGTATTTCTTAAGGGAACCAAAAAAATTACAACTAATACCCTAGAATCCAAAGGATGTGTGTAGTTATTTTTTTATTAAATGGATGAAAATTTAAATTTTGAAAAATCACATTAGACAACCATACTTTCTAAAATTTATACTGATGAACTTAAATATTCATTAAAATCATAATCAAGGCATTAAATATTATTTTATATTCATTTTCAAAGTTTTTATTATATATTATCATGTTCAAGGTTAAATAAATTTATTTCCCATTTATGTACAATTTTTTTAATTCGGTCATGGATGTACATAAAACAAATTTTCTTTGATTTTCATAAAATTTATTTATTTTTTATTTCTTTTCACCCCCAACATATAATGCCATTGTTCCAAGTGTTAAAAGAAATGAAAATTTAGAAGGGGAGAATTTGAGGATAGGAGTTCCAAATTTTAAATTTAAAATAAAAATATGGAATAATGTGACTAGGTATCTCGAATATGAAGTCTATGTTTATAGTAATTTATCCTTAATCCTCTATGTCACTTAAAGATGACTCATCAATGAAAGGGTATTGTGTTTTTAATGTTAAAAGAAGTGTGATTTTTCTGAAAATACATCAACCTTAGAATCCCATGAATCTTACACACCAACACAATTAGAATCATAATGGAAAACCATTTTGGTTCAAAAAAATAAAATGGAAAAAAAATAAAATACATAGATATTTATTTTAGAACACTAAACACTAAGTCAAGGTATATGTAGATTCAGGGATTCCCCATAAAAATAACTTTATTTAATGGATTTAGCTCAACTTTGACCCAAAATCTATAAATTATTATCTTGGTCATAGGTTGTATCAGTTAAATCCTCAATTGTATCACATTTATTGAATGATTCAATGAATGGTTTTAACCTATGACCATTGGCATTGAATATATATCTACTAGTGGGATATTGAATCTCTACTTCCCAATGGGGGTACACATGATGCACTGTGTAAGGCCCTATCTATCTCAACCTTAAATTTCTTGGGTGTAAGTGAAGTTTGGAACCATATAGAAGAATATATTTTCCCAGTTCAAAGTGTTTGAATTTAGGATTCCTATATTGGTATGCTTGGTATCTATCTTTATTAATCCTAGAATTTTCATAAGCCTCCATCCTAAGTTCCTCGAGTTTTTTAAGGTCTATTTCCTCTTTGTTTCAGCCAAAGAAATGTCAAAATTCATTTTTTTTGATTACCTAAAAGTCCTAATGTTAAACTTCAATAGGTAAAGGAATTTTTTTATAAACCAACCTATATAGTGACACGAAAACGATGGTTTTGAATGCAATACGATATACCCAAAGGGAATCTAAGAGTTACTTGGACTAATCATTCCTAGATAGATTGATGGTTTTTTCAAGAATTTGATTAATTTCCCTATTCTTCAACTCATCCTAACAATTGCACTTATTTTGGTAGGTAGTTGAAACTTTGTGACAAATCCCATACTTAGACATTAGTGTTGATAAGGGATGGTTGCAAAAATGGTTTCTATGATCATTGATGATCGACCTAGGAATTCTAAATCTTGAAAATATGTCTTCTTTTAGGAATTGTATCACTATTTGATGGCCATTGGTCTTGGTTATAATGGACTTAACCCATTTTGAGACATAATCAATAGGTAATTGGATATAGATATATTCCCGAGAGTTTTTGAAGGGTCCTAAAAAATCAATTCCCCAATAATCAAAGATTTCGACAACCAAAATGGGAGTAAGAGAATTTGATTTAGTTTGGCTATGGATCCTAATTGTTGGAATCAAGAATAGATTTAGTATAATGTGAATTAATATTTAATGAGTTTATTCTATAATAAAACACTTTAAAGGACCTTTTCAGTGGTTTTCTTAGTTTAAAACTTCCCTCCACATGTCACTACATGAAAAAATTTAAGAATGGACTCTTTCTCAAACTCTAGAACACATCTCCTAGTGACATGATCAAGATAAAGGTATGGATCATAAAAAAAATAGTGTTTGATATTTTAAATTAATTTCCTCCTAGATTGAGTCCCTAAATTTTTTGGAATAATGTCCATAAAAAGTAGTTTTCTATGTCAACATACCATAGAAAATCACTCACAAAATAGAGGTGCTCATTGGGAATTGAATCTCACACACAAAGGTGGTGTTAGTTGTCATTGATATTTATCCTAGAGAGGTTCTGAACTAAAATATTTTTAACACACACTTTATCCTTAATGGTTTTATCAAACTATTGAAGAAGAAGTTCCAACCCAATCAATCTATCCTTGTCGTATTGTTTTTTGGAAAAGGTATTTTAGATTTGAATGATCTATGAAGACAATAATGGGGGATCATAATAGATAGGACCAAAATTTTTATAAGTTAATGAAAATGGTAATAAACTCTTTATTGATGGTGGTGTATCTTAATTGTACATAATTTAATGATTTTCATGTATAAGCAATGATGAATATATTTTTATCATACCTTTATCCTAAGATAGATCCTACAATAAAGTCACACGCATCAGACAAGTTTTCAGAAGGAATATTCTAATTGGGATCCTATATGATGGATGGAGATATAATATATGAATTGAGTGTGGATCATGATTCATCAAATCTCGATATCTAGAAAATGGAGTGTCTTTCACAATAAGGGAACAAATGGGTTGGGAAATTGAGAGAATGTTCTTAATAAACCTTATATAGAAACTAACATATTCTAATAAGGTCCTCACTTATTTGATAGATTTTAGAGGGGGAAGATTATGACTGATTTATAATTTGGATTTATCAACATCAATCCCTCTACTAGAGACCAGGTGGCCTAGAAAAAGTCATTTCTTTACCAAAAAATGTAATTTTTTTCTAGTTTAGTTTGAGATTATTATCCTCACATCTAGAAAATTTATAAAATTTATAATGAATCCCTTAAATGTTTCCCTAATTATGGATAAGTCATCCATAAATACCTCTAAATAATCCCCCACCATTTGAGAGAATATTCTCATCATGCAATACTAGAAGGTACAGAGGGACTTATATAACCCAAAGGGAATGAACTTGAATGTGAAAGTTCTCAATAGATAGGTGAGGGTTGTTTTTGATATTTCTTATAAGGATAACTAAATTTGATTATTCCCTAAGAATATATCTATGTAATGGAACTCATTACCTTCTACTCACTTAAGTATATGATAATGAAGGGAAATGGAAAGTGGTATTTTTTGGTGCAAGATTTTAACTTACTATAGTCATTTGACACAATCTGTCCACTACTAACCCTTATGGGTAGAATATCACTATCCTAATCAGTAATCAAGATAATTACATCCTTCTTAGGAACCACTCTGTTTAGGATTACCCAGTTACTCTCAAAAATAGTGTATATGATATGAACTTTCAATTAAATTAGAAATTATTCCCTTTCCATATACATGATATTGGGATTAATTATTCATTTTTGTTTTTGACTTCATTTCGAATGAGATTCAAGACTATTCATATGGGTTCCAATGAGTGGTTTAATCCCAGATAGATCAAATAGGGTTCATTCAATTATTTTCTTAGTAATTAAAAATACTTCCAAAATCATTATCTATTGGTTGGATTCTATAGAAGAATATTGCAAAATAGAAAATTTTTTATTGTCCCCTAGGAATTCATAATTATATGAGGTCTATAGAACCTTGAAATTTAGCTTGAGTTGGTTGAAATTTTTGAAAATAAGGCTTTGAATATGAATCAAAAGTAGTTTCTTCTTAAAAATTTCTCATCAAAAATTGTTTCCTTTTGAATATAAGCTTTTTCCACCAAATTGGATAGATTAGTGTTAGGAATGGGTATTCACTCGATGCTTGTTATTTATTTAAGGGTTTCATTGGTTTTGGATCTTGAAAAATCGTCAAATTAGTTATCTGATATAGATTCAGTCCAAGGAGATAAATTTCCCTCATATTAAAAAATAAAATCAATATCTTCAAGACTTAAAGTTAATTCAACAAATACTTGATGTTTCTCTAGTTCACTATCAAAAAGTTTTATCAAATTAACCTCATGAATCTATTCATCATCCAAAATTTGTGATTTTTCATTATAAATGTTCAAATTGAGGCTTGTGTTTCCAAAGGTTATGTTTATGTTCCCATTCCTTACTCAGATGACCGATTTGATTGTTGTTAGGAAGGTATAACCAATGATTATTGGATTTTATTTCTTAATTGATACATTTGGATGATTATTAAGGAAAATAGATTCAAAAGGGTAGATTAAGTTCTCTAATTTCACTAGAACAACCCTTAATATCCCCTTAGGAACCTAAATACTTTGATTGTCGTGTTTAATAGTGAAAATGTGTGTTTGAGTTACTCAATCTATAACCAACAATAAAATATATATTTACTTAGTTTCACACTATCATTGATATCAAAAAGGGATTGGAAAACTTTTTTCTCTCTTAATTCAACATTTATGTATAGACAACCCTAGTCATTCGTCTAGGGATAAATGTTTACCTGAATGGTGGTACTCACATTAGTATCCAAAATGACTTGGTTTTTATGTGAAATTGTTCTTTTAAAATTACACAAGTGTTTAAGGTACTTGGAGTTGATAGGTATGGTTTGAATTGAATCCAAAAGGGGTATGTTTAAATTAACCTGACAAAATATTTCCCTCAATTTTTCATTAATTTTATATTTATATTTTCCTCTCATGCATTGAGAGAATGGAGGTTGATGTATTGTTTGTTTTAGTGGGGGTTCCTTCACATGATCATTAGTTTTTAATGGTTTAATGGTTTTTTCTTCATCATTATCATCGGTTTTTTAGGAATCAGGTGGTTTTTGGATGGTTGGTTCTGGTTTATCATTGGATTTACCACTTCTTAATATGTTTGCTACTTTGAGTTTTTCAAGAGATGATTGTGTTCAACTAGATTCTCCACTCAATTTTAGGGTAATAACATCTTGCGTATGCATGGGTGACTTTCTAGTATTTATTTTTTTTTAATTAATGTTTAAATGATGATAATTCTAAGTTCATTTTTCCATTTTTTTTATAAAAAAATTCAATTATTGGGAGAGGGATATATTCGGAAGGGAATTGTGTAGATTTTTTTATCCTAGGAGGATAATTTGGCTATTGTATGAGTTATTAGTTGGGTTTCTAGATAGGTTGTTCTAATTATACTGGTGGATGTTGGTATTAAACTAGTTGGTATTGAACTAGTTATGTATTTTTAAATTTTGTTGAGCATAGGGTTTGATACATTTCTTTTCTGTTGGTTTTTAATTGTCTTTCCAATGGAATCTGGTATGGTCATTGTACCTTGGATTGAAAGTGTTTTGGTACTATGTCTTTTTAATGTTTAAATAATTCACCTCTAATGGTGGTCCCCCTAAAATCACATCCTTTATGGAGGGTATGGTTAGTAATTTTTCAGTCTTGAGTTCATGTTTATCATGAATTGTGTAAATTGTTTCAATAGTTTGAATTTCATGGACCATCCTAAGATCGATCTCCTCAACCTTCATTTTGAGTGTAAAAAGTTTTTCCCTAATAATTTATTCTTCTATAAGATTTTTCATTCCACTATTTTTGTATGGCTTCTCATAGTAAGGTTATGCTCCCCATGTTTTGTTTTATTCAACAAGATTTTCTAGATACTCGTAAGCATCATTTGTATCTTTGTTTTTAAAATATTCATTACACATCATATCAACAAATTATTTATTTCCCAGATGAAACCCTTAATATAAAATTATTACTAGTTATAGAATTAGGAAACTAAGGTTTTTTACCATTGATGGTGTCTTTGAACCTTTCCCTTGCTTCGTAGAAATTTTTCACTTCTTTTTCATCAATTTTGTTTTCTCTATTTTAGTGTTGTTTTGTGGTGAGGAAAGTATTTATCATAAAATTCACTTTTCAGTTGGTCCTAGTAGTGTATTGATGTTGGTAAAATATTTTTTTAACCAATTATTTTCTTAATCTTATATGTAAAAAGGGAAAATTATCATTTTATCTTATTCAATTTGATTTGGTGGGAACATGGTTTTAACAATATCATTGAATTCTTTTACATGAAGGTAAGGAATCTCAAACTCCATTGCATGAATGGTTGGAAGGGGATTCAGGACATGGGGTTTGAAGATATAGTTGGAATATACTATAGAAACATGCCTAATGCATGAGGTTCATTGGTCTAGATAGGTTTAAGGTAGTTGTTCAAGGTCTGGTCTAAAAAATCCCTATGTTTAGGGATTACTCTTTTTGGTTTCTATTCGAGTTCCCACCCAGGTTTATGATTTCGTTTTGTGGAATATTCTCTATTGTATTGAACTCAATTATAGAATCAAAAATATTATTAAGTATATTATATAAATAAAGTATACCCTTATATTCCCTAGACTCCTCTTCCCTAAAGTAATCTACTCTAATAAGTCTATTTTTGTTTTTATGAGTGTAGGTGTACATGTTCCGAAAAAGAAAAAAAAGGAAGGGTGAATATCAGAGAAATTGGGATGTGAATAGAAGAAAGGGGATAGAATATAAGGTGAATTCCTAAAATTACTTAATAGGTTCCCAGAAAAAGGAAACAAAATTTTCTCTTTCCCAAATTTACCATATAGGTATAAGTGGTGGTTGTAGTGCAAGTAGGGGTAGAAACAACAGAGACCTAAGAAATAACCTTGAGACACTAAACATTATTAAGGATTTTAGCTGTAAATTAGAAAACTATTTAGATTTAATTTATTTTAAAAATAAATTATTTGATTTAAATAAATCAAATTCAATACACAAATATTTAGATTGAAAAAATCAAGAAATATTAGTCTATCCTAGGTTGTCTCTTGGAATAGATTTGATTTATCAGTTTTCTTAAAAAATCATCTCATTAATTCAAGAAGCTTCTAATCAATGAGATATGTTCCCTCACATCATTAAATAATTTAATTACTCTAAAATTTCAAGTCTAATCACTAATTCACATAGTGGATAACTTTTATGATCACTCTAAGGATTTGGTCTTACTGGAACTTAAAATGTGTATTCATTAAAATTTGTGAGCACAAATAAGAAAATAAATAATTAAATGGAGATTCAAAATTAATGAACTAATTATATTTTTAAATAAAATCAAATAAAATCAAATATAGTCCCATAAAACTACCTATGATCAACCCATAACTGTTTTATCCTTCCATTAATGCAAATATCTCAATGGAATATGCGAGTCGACTTATAAAAGCGGGATTGAAGATGTGAAAATAATGAAATAGAAAACACTCCACCATTATGAAAATAATTTCTCAATTTATTGTGTAAATAAATTCACTCCTTGATGAAAAGTATCAAAATTTTAAGAAAAATGGAAAAAAAAAAGTTAATAGGAATAACTTTTATTAAGAATCTAGTGTGATTAAAACAACTTACTTGAGAAAAATGAATTTTTGATTACAAATAGCATTACAATTTTAAGAACAAAACATGAACTCCACAATTCCATGACCACCACCACCTTAAATTGGAATTTTATAGCCTTGGGATGATCCCCCATAATTAAATCTCATCAAAATAAATTTTGATAGTCAAATATGGGTTGGAAGAAAATGGAAAGTGGACTTTTTACCTTTTACCATAAAAATTGGACCAGATTAAACCCTCCAATTGAAGTAAAAATTTTAATTTGAAGGAGGAATATTTTGGAAAGGTCGTATAAAATAAAAAATTAAACATATTTCTTATAATAGATATAAATATTTTAACCTAATTATATTCGGCTTTTGGATTTTATAATCAAAATGGTTGGATGAATTTTTAAGCCTTGAAATCTAACCCACAATTTCAACTTCAATTTAGGTCACCTATATCCCATTGAAACCATATGAATTAGAATTAGACATAGTTTAATGAAATTTTCCCCTTAATATCCTATATTTATAGTTTTATGTTTAGATTCATTGGGCTTTAATTGAGGTATACACATCTGTTTTTGGTTCTTGAGGCTCAATCTTCTTGGTCCAAAAATTTATGCATCTATAAAAAAATTCCATCTCCCCTTATGATTCAGTCATTGACCCTATAAGACTAAATTTTCCACAAAAACGTGATCAATAATATCATAAAATATAAATTTAAAATAATTAAAATAATTTGTTCCACAAACTGATGATTAATTGGTCCCAAATTGATACACCTTAAACATGAATTACACCTATGATGAGAAATCAAGTTCAAATTCTAAAATGAACTGATAACAATGTTTAGGAAAAATTAATCACATGAATATTAAAATATAAACAATTAATATTATTCTCTTATATTTATAATGAACTCGCTGTATTTATGGATCTGTAAAAAATCAACATTATATGAGAAAAACTCATAAACAGGCACATAACACTCAATTCCAACAAAACAAGAAACTGAAACAAACTTACATATCTTAAGTTGTGAGGAACGGGAGGTTGTTTCTAGATTAGGAGTAGAGGAATATTTTGAACTTTTGACATTATATTTAGAAAATATATCAATGATAAATCATCGTTTTTAATGTACCACATCAATTCCTTAAATAATGATCCTTCTAATTTGGTTCTCAAGTATCCAAATCCTTTCAAGTTTAAGACTTAAATTAGATTCAAAAGATAAGAATTAAAATTATCATGAACTATTTGATTGATCAAGTCACAAAAAGGATAATTTTTATCCCTCCTAGACACATATCTAAAGTGCTCCTTAGAAACTTCAATTAATTTTCAACTTAAAACAAGTGGTGATTATTTGAAAACATGAAATTATTCCAGATTCTCATTGGCTTGAAGGGTTAGTTTAGCTTTTCTAAACATAAATGATAACCCCAATGGTAGATAAGAAAGGACTCTCTATAATTATTAAAAAAAAATTCACACTCCTTTTTAAGGATAAGAAAATTAGTGGGAAGAGTGAGTTTTTTCTATATTAACTAATTGATCATCTACACTTCCATAAGGATATTATGGTGACCTATCAACCAACTATAGAGAAAAAAATTTAGGTTCAATTCCCTAAGACCAAGATTTTGAAATAAAGAGTAATGAATGAGGTTTATGATTTCTATTAATTCAAAAAGACACTTTATTCCTACATTTTCTCGTATTCTAAATGAAATGAAAACCCTTATAGGGTTTTTAAATTTTGAAGGTAACTATTTTTGGAAAATTACACTATAATCCTCAGTGATATTAATTTTAGTAAAATATCCCCAATACCTCTTGTTAGATAATAATCCTTTAAGAAAATATACATATTTTGGAATATTTTTCATGGGCTCCAAATAAAGAATGTTATTACTGAAGGTATTAAATATTTTAAGTAATTTCAAATAATCAGGTTTATCACTCTTTCTAACTATTTGGATAAAAGGGATGAGGCATGCATAATTATTTAAAACCAGTGGATTATTATCCTTATTCTCATCCATTTCCTTCTTATTACCCTCTTTGATTGTTTACCACTTCATTTTTATTTTTTATTTGATCTTTTTAGTTGAAGAATCACTGTTTTTTTCATGTTGGACCTTGTTTCCCAAATTTCCATATTTGGAGTTTCCCAGAATTTCATTTTAAAATTTTGATTGTTCATAATATTTGAATTCCTTTGGTAGTTCCTTAACGTTTTATTGAGTTTAAATACCTAATATAATGGTTAAAAACATGAAATTATCTCTTGAATTATGTATTATTGTTCTAGGAAGCTTTCTATTATCTTTACCACCTAGATCTCTGGAAATTTGGACCATTTGGAGTCTCATACTATGGATCTTAGAATATTTATTTCTCTTAAATGAACTTATTTAACCTAAAAATGATAAAATATTACCTTAATATCCACTTAATTGTTTTTATATTCATCCCCATATTGATTTGAATAATATGTTTTGGGCTGGGATTGTTAATTTGGGGAAGTTGACAGTTTTATTACACATGTTTCTTTCCATAGTAGGCTTGGGTGGTTTTTATATACAAGATTATATTGATTATATAAACGATCATTTACACTCTAATTTTTATCTCTATAATACATTAACTTGGAACTATCCTTAGGATATACAAGGAGTTCAATATTGGAGATGCATTTCTGATAATTACCATGCATCCATTAGTGACATCACTATTCCCTACGAACTCTATAATCAACAAAAAAACATGGTTTTTGTTTTAGATCTATGAATGGCTCACTTTCTTGTTCACTTATGATGATATTCTTTAGAATGTTTTTGAAAAGAAATTGTTAGTTCGTCAGTGGTTAAATTAGATAAATCTTTACCACAAGATTGGTTAATGATATTTGAATTATATGGTGTAAGAGAATTATAAAAGGTATTCATCAGCAGATGACAAACCAATTTTTTATTAGGACACTTTCTATGTAATGATATATAAATATCCAAAGACTCATGAAGAATCACTCCCTCATTCGAAATAAAACCAATTATTTTATGTCTCACCTCAATTGTGGTATTTCTATGATAGAACTTAAATACAAAATGATTGAATAAGTCATCCCAATTATAAAAAAATTTCTTATCTTGGTTCTAGAACCATAAACTAGAATATAATGTCCCAAAATATATGTCACTAATTGGTGCCCTGATCCGGTGGTTCACCTGGAATCAATCGCATCTCCCCTTATGCGAGAATATGTCTACTAGTATCAAGGGCCTAGGGTGTTTCTGAGTGGTGATTATGCCCTCATATCAGATTATAACACAACAGAATAAACATATCAGTCAATATAAGAAGTAGTAAATCAATAACCAAGATGTAATATAAACATAGAAGATATAAATATATAAAAAATTCTATAAGTAATCTCATATGAAAAATAATATGTCATGTCATGTCTCTACAAATATATAAGTATACAATCATTTGTACAATACATCTATCAAAATAACAAAAATAAAAAAAAATATCCCAACTAGTATCATGATCATATCTTTGTCTTGTGCTCTCCATCTCCTAATCATATCACAAATCAAGTATCTTACTATGGGTGCTTTGACCTACATCCAAATATTCTGTCCAGGTAACCCACAATGGCCCAAACATGGTGAGATATAAAACTCATTAGGCCACCACGAATGATGTATATAAAAAATCCAAGTTGTTAAATACAATATAAAATATTGTTCAATGTATATCATAGGTATAAAAATATAAAATTAAGTGCGCATGGAAAATTTAATACAGGTAAAGTGAAATTTTATATCCAAACAAGGATCCCTAAAAACAGCAGTTAGTCTCCCATATCTAGGGAAGTAGTAAAATATAAATTAACATGTAACATTTTATTTTATAACCACTTTAATATGATACTCATGCCAAGGCTATCTGTAAGCATGTCAAAAGATCCATTATTACCTCACCATAAAACCAATTGTACAATCACAATAATGACTATCTCATATAAACTAGTATATAACATTCATCATGGACTTTCTGTATAATCAAGTCATCGACAATGGTCTTTATGTGTAATCAAAGTGTTAGACCATGAAGGGTTTCATCCAACGTATAGAAGACTAAGGAATCCTTATCGAGTCCCACGAGCTTCTTGATGGAAGCTCCGGAAAGAACTGGGGGGAGTCTAAGGAGCATGTTAATAATACATATCTAATGCGAGTCCAAGGGGTAGAAAGACCCAAGGAATCCAATGGAATCAAGACCCAAGGATAAAATAGGTCCAAGGCATCCACTACCATAAACAAGATCCATGAGAGAAACATCCATGGAATATAATGGAATTTGGATCCAAGGTTTACTAACCAAGGAATACACTTCAATTCCAATTCAACATATCATTCATCATTTCATAATCAATTCAATTCATCATAATCCATGAGTTTATATAACTCATACAACAATTTCATTTAAACAATTAAATCAAAAGAAATAACATGAAATGTGGAAACATCCATCACCTATTCAATTGAATTATCATCAATTTATAAAGGTCTTACTCTAAATAGGAAATCTCACACACACCCCACATGTTGTATAACAAATGGAAGAAACAAAGGTACACCCCATGGGTGGCCTAGGTTGGGGGGAAACCTCCAAAAAACTCAAAGGAACTATTTTTAATCCATAAGAGTTTCTAATTCGTTAAATTCAATCATTTAATTAATTATATGGGCACCCTCAGAAATTTCAGCATGTGACACAATAAAAATTATGATTATAAAACACCAAAATATGAGGTAAAGGTATAGACCATCTACCGTAGGTCTGTAGTATAGAACTCATCTAGTATCAGCTTTTGATTTTATCCATATCAGAAGAAAAATGAAGAATGGATGAATAAACTAGAAATAGGGCATATTATCTTGCTTCTAAATAACACAATAGATACAAAGTAAAATGAATAACAGTAAAAGATGATCTAAGAACTTACTAGCATGAATCCAATGAGACTGATTGTGTTTGATTCTAAGTTCAGATGGAGAAACGGAATCCAATCCTACACATTGGATTCAAATAGGATCTCCCAAGCCTGATTTGCTATCCAAAGGAGGAAAATAGAATAGATTTAGGATTTAAAACTCATTAATGGAGAAATGTTAATTTCCCCAAGAAATATTGGGCTGCATAGTATGTCCACATGGTCAACCAAACTATTCTCCGATTGTTCACCCACCATTGTATTAAGGGGAACCTCACATGGTATCGTGCACATGGTTTTCCAAACTATGTAAAAATTGTGTCTTATCCACTTTCAAAAACTAAAGTGTATCTTTAATGGGTGTGTGCCCATATCTTCATTGTTTCCAAAAACTTTACACCTCCTAAAAGAGGCATGGACCACCCTACATAGTTAGAAGTAACTGTCCAGCCTATCCCGCACGGTCTCTACTAACCATGAATTCTACATTATTTTTTCCAAAAAAACGTGGATTTGGGCTCCAAACAAGACCTGAACACCCCTAATACACCTATGATCTCAAAGGGTAGTCATATTATTCCATAAAAATCATTTAAACCAAAAAACAAAAAGAACTGTACATCAAAGGAAAACCTGGGATCTTATAATCTTCCCCCCTTAAAGAAATTATTCGATGAATTTCCCTCTTAAAGGTTGTCAAGAATCACCTAAGAGTAAATCCATCCATTGATCATGTACACCATCCTCCTACTCCCAAGTCTCATATTATAAATGGTCATGCATCCATAGCACCCATACTAGAGGAACTGACCAACATTGGATAACCTTTGTTCTCCTATCAACGATACAAATATGATGCTCCTCAAAGGATGCATCAATCTATAGCTCCACCTCATCTGGATGTAGAGTGTGATGTGGTATTGAGTGAAAATGACATAGCTGAGATACATGGAAGATGTCATGCATGTATTAGTCCCATTCAAAGTATCTGCAACCAATAGGCTACCAGCCTAACTCTCTTCAGAATCTCGAATTAATTAACATATTACGGTGAAATATTACCTTCTCTACAAATCCATTTCTCTCCCATCTTGTTGAGATACATAAAAAGACATGATCCCCAACCTCAAACTCTATAGATCATCGACGGTGATCAGCATGATATTTTTGTCAATATTGTGCAGTATTTATCCATTTTTTAAACAGTTGGACCAACCCTAAACTCTCCTACATGAGACATGGTCCTAGTAAAGATTCCTCACCACCCTCTAACCATCATAAGATAGATTGGGATTTCCTACCGTAAAAATCAAGATATGGTTCCATATTTATAGTATTTTAATATCTATTGTTGTATGAAAACTCAACTAGGGGAATATGCCTCTCCCAAGAGCCCATAAAATCCAAGACACAGGCCCTCAGCATATCCCCAACTACTAGAATCACACATTCTGACAATCCATCAATCTAAGGGTGGTATGTCATGATCAAAATCACATATTTACCCAATACCTATATAAAATCTTCGATATAATTTGAAGTAAATCAGGAGTTCCTATCAAAAATGATAGTACTTGGACCCCATGAGGTACTACTATCTCACAGATATACAACCTCTCGAGCTCATCTACACTAAAGGTCTTCCTGATCAGTAAGAAATGAGTAACCTTTGTGATCCTATTAAAAACAATCCACATGAAATCACTACCTTAAGGTGACCACAAAAAACCGGTCAAGAAATTCATCATGATATTATCCCATTTCCACTCAGTAATAAGTAACTATTGTAAAATTTTGACTAGTCACTGATATTCCTACTTCACCTACGGATAGTTGGAATACCTCATGGAAAAAACTAGCTACCTCACATTTCATCTCTGGGCACCAATACTAGGGATGAAATTATCAATATATCTTGGTAATGTTGGGATACACTGACAAAAATAAGACATGAAACTCTCATATCATCTCCTCGTGTTTATCTAATGGAACCCATACAAATCCATGTATACATAGGATCTCATCCGCACCCATAGTCCAACCAGTAGGTGGGTCCTCACCTTCCACACTCTCCCATAGGAATAGGCCCTCATAATTTGATAGCTACATCATCCTCACTCTATCCAAAAGAGTATAGCTCATATCTAAAGAAGAGAGAAAATTATTCACTTGCATATCCTGAACCTCCAAGTGCATCTATAAAAACAAATTCATAATATTTCACTCACTAAGGTCATTGTGAATTTCCTATATTTGTGTCCCCCTAATAAGTGCATTAGTAACCAGCATTTCCCTTTCCAGACGTATAGCCTAGCTTAGATATAAGAGACTATAGGTAATCAATCCACCTTATCTACCTCATATTCAGATCACACTATGTATAAATATACTTGAGGATATTGTGGTCCATATGCACCACAAAACACTCTCCCAGTAAATAGTGTCCCCAATGATGCAAAGCATGAAGAACTAAAGCTAACTCAAGATCATGCATCAGGTAGTTCCTCTCATGTGGCCTCAATTAATGAGACCTGTATGCCACAACTCTATCTCCATTAATAATAAATGATCCTAGTCTGATACCTGATGTATCGTAATACATAGAGTAAATCCATCCCATCTCTAGCTGAATCAGGATGAGCACTAAAATCAGTCTCTCTTTTAACTTGAGAAAGGTTGTTTCACATGCATCTTCCTATAAAAACTTCAAACCCTTATTAATCAATCACATTTGTGGTGATATTAATAATTATAAGTTATATATGAAACACATTTCATATCCATCTAGACCCAAGAATATTTGTATGTCAAATATTTCCTTTGGCTACTCCCAAGAATCTATAAGTCTCACCTTCTCTAGGTCAACTAATACTCCTGTATCTGAGATAATTTTACCCAGGATGTGAATTTTATCAATTCAAAAGTGGAACTTTTTTAGCTTATCCTATAACTAATTCTTTCTTAGTGTATCCAAAATGATCTCAATATGTTTGGAATAGTCATTTTGACTGTGAGAATAAACTAATATATCATTCATGAAAACCACCATAAATGAATCCTGATAATGATAGAAAACTCGATTCATCAGCACCATCAAAACTATTGGCGCATTCATGAGATTGAATGGATTGCTCAGATACTCATATAGACCACACCAGCTATGAAAATTTTTATGTGATATGTCTACAAGTCTAACATGCACCTAATAATATCCAAATCTAAAATCAATTTTTGAGAACATCCAATCTCCTTAGAGATAGTCAAAAAGGTCATATATCCATGTAAATGGATAATAGTTCTTAACCGTCAACTATTTCAACTTATGTTAATAAATATATAGCCTTAGGGTACCATCATCATTTTTTCAAAATGGACTGGTGAACCCCACAAATAATTATTGGGTTGAATAAACCCCTTTTCTTTCAAGCCCTCTAGCTACCTATTGAGCTTCTAAAAATTTTTAGAATCCATTATTTTAGGAAGAATGGATATTAGTGTAGCTCTTGGCACTATATCTATAGATAAATCAGCCTCTCTCTATTAGGAGGTCAACTAGAAAAGTCATTTGGGAAAACATCTCTAAAATGATCAACCACTATAGGAAATTCTGTCGGTCGTTATCCCTAATCATCAATATATAAACTATAAATATAGTCTAACATCCCACCCATCCCATGATGTTGTAATCCAACTCAAATCACCTAGACATTTCATTCAACCTTGTTACTAAAAACACCTCCCTTTAGTGATGTGAAGGTCACCATTTGGTAATAAAAATAAACATGGTCTTGATAAGAAACTATCCAGTCTATCCCAACTATGGAATAAAACCTATTCATCTCAAGGAAAAATAGATATCATACAAAGTGACACCCACCAATATCAAGAGGGTACTCCCAGCGCTAGTTCACACCCTCCATTATAATCACCAACAAAATGAAAAGCATCATAACACAATAAAAAAACTAAAAAAACACAATGATCTCCACAATAAGAGAAGATATGAAACTATGAGATGCACCTATATAAAAAATGTAATATAATATAATTGAGGATACTAAGATCATACCTCTCACTGTAGATGTCCCAATACTCTTACCCTCAGGTGTAGGTCATACAGAATATATTTGACTTGAATCATGGCACTATAAAATAACCTCACTACCTATAGTAGGCCCACTCTAATTTCTAGGTACAATTGGTGCATGGCCACCTCGGCCACAACCACCACCTCATCCTGAATGATTGGTACTGCTATAGCTCCTATCCTGACATGGATATTTTAAATTCTCTCCTGAACATGGAGTCAAAGATGACCCCCCCCCATTAACTAATGGAGGTAAGGTCATGAAAAAACGTTTTAATTGGACCATCCTACCACAATATCAGCACTTTACTGGGTCTCTATCACATATATTCCTTGTATTCTTCCATATTCCACAATTATGACAAAAAAATAGAGCTATTGGAACTAATGTTATGGCTAGTACTTATCTCATGAGAAGACTCAAAATGTCACTTCCTTCAACTAGAATATTAACCCCTAGTTCGAGAGGTTGAAATTCCTACTCCATACCCCAAAATTCACTCAGTTTTTTCTCTATAATCAGAACCTAATTCAATATTTCAGTAATATTTGTCAACCAAAACATATTGACCTATGATCAAATGGAATTTCTAATACCTTCATCAAAAAATACCGCCCTCGATATCTCATCACCAATATATATCAGCACAAAATACTAGAGCTCTATAAAGTGCCTCAAATACTCAATAACATTCATCATGATCTACTAAATACTCATAAACTCAATGGACCACTCTTGTATTAGAGTCTCGTGACAAATTATTCATAAAATATGGTTTTGAAATCACCTCAAACCATGTCTTGCAACCTATCAGCCTGGTTCAAAACATCCCACCAATTATTAGATTATCCCTATAGAATATATGTAGTGATCTTCAATCTCCTCTCATGAGTTGTCTCTAGATGCTCAAAGGTCAAAAAAATAGTCTCTAGACATAGCTCAGTATCCTTTGGACCATCATCCCCCAAAAACATTAGAGGATATTGATGTTGGAACACCAATGTTAGCTCTTCCATAGTTGAGTCAAGTTTTAGTGATCCCTAAAAAGTATTTATATATCATAAAAATCCCTCATGGAACTATTAATTGGTACATATATCTGGTAAAATCATTGGTGTCTCAGCTAGAACTACTTGAGGATCTATTGGTAGTCCACCAACCACCATCTCTAGAGTAGGGTCGTCACCACCCTCCTAGAATATGATTGGAGTTCATCATGGTTGAATGTATCTGCAATTCCAAATAGAGGCCTCAAAAAATATTGATAACCAAATTATCACAACTAAAATTATAGGATGGGTAAAATCCTTCCTATAATTAGGTAACACCCCTCTTCTTGCTCCTAAATCCCAGACGGGGTAAAAAGAAACAGTCACAATCATCCTAGATACATTGCCTACTTCCTACTCAAAATCTAGGTCTATGTCAAGTTATCTGTTTCACAAATTAAATTCTTATTTTAATTCACATTTATATCACAATTATATTTAAATTTTTGAACCAACTTGGTCACCAATTCTAATCCATAAGGTCCCATAAACCTTATGAACCAAAATATGGAATCCATTTAATCCACACCATAACACTTTCCAATCCATGTGACCAATCATCCATGAATCAATATTTCATAGTTTACATTATACGGTTTATGTTATAGCCTAATCAGGAAAACATTATTTAGGTTATGAAAGGATCTATAAGAACCAACTAAGTTTCTCAATTCCCTACACAATTAAACTATCAAATAGCAGGTATATCATGAAAGGCCCAAATTAAATGTCATGTAGTCAAGTGATGCATCCTATATGGAATGGAATAATATATGGAATTTGAATCCTAAGATGTTCCAAAAATGATGCATGATATGAATAACCACATCTCATTTGGAAAAAATTAAATTTGAATCACAATCATATCAATAATAACAACACAATTCAAATGCATCACCGAACAGTTGAATCAGATCAACTACAATAAGAAAACATATAGAAAACAACATTTTTGTTTTAGGAAATTTCGATTTTTTTCTATATGTGGGTCAGCTTCTCTCGGGAGCAGATGATTAATAAATTCCAATTCCTTCCTAATATCATGTCTATTGTCTCAAAATAGTAATCCAACAAATATAAGATTATGATACCACCTTGTAACGACCCAAATCGGATGCCCCTAAATGATTCTCCAAGATGGTCAGTCACTTATCCTCAAGAAGATCTCCCATAATTCTAGAAGATTATGACTAGAGAGGAGGGCCTAGGGTGTGTTTGTGGGGAGACTATTCTCTCATATCAGAGTGTAACACAGTAGAATAAACATATCAATCAATAACGAAAGTATCATATCAATAAACAAGACAAAAGATAAACATACAATATAAGAATATATAAAAAAATTTCATATTTAATCTCATATACAAAATTATAGGTCATTTTATGTATCTAAATAGCTATAAAGCAAGTATACAAGAATTCATATAATACTAGTATAAAAATACCAAAAATTTAAAAAATAACTATCCTGAATAACATCACGATCCTAGCTTGTCATATTCTATATTTATCTTAAGCATAGAAAAAATCAATCATCATACTATCGGAACTTTCCTTGGTCCCTACCATCATTAATATAGTCTATCTGGGTACCCAAAATTGGCTAAAACAAGGTTTGATATAACACATAGTAGTCCACCACCAATGGTCTCTATAACAAATCCAGGTTGTAAAATACAAGCTAAAGTAGTGTGTAATGTATATCACGGGTATAAAAATATAAAATTAAGTGCCCATGGAAAATGTAATATAGGTAAAGTGAAACTTTCTAGCCTAAAAAATTCTTCCTACAAACAATATTCAGTCTCCCATATAAAAATTAGTATTAAAATATAAACAAACAGGTAACCTCATCCAATCTAACCATTGTAAGTTGATTCCCATACTAGGGATATTTGTAAGCATATAAAAAGATCCACCATGACCTCACCATACATACAAGTGCGAAATCACAACCACATCCATGTTGTATAAACCAGCATAGAACATTCATCATGAACTTTCCTTATAAACAAGCCATCCAAAACGTTTGTTCTGTGTAATCAAATTTTCAGACCATGAAGGGTCAGATCCAATGTATATAAGACCAAGGAATACCTATAGATTTCCAAGATCATCTCAATGGAAACTCAGAAATGACTTAGGTAGAGTCGAAGGAGAATGTCAACAGCACGTGTCCAATGAAAGTATAAGAAATTTGGATCCAAGGGGTAGAAATACCTATGGAATCCTATAGAATCAAGACCCAAGGAGAAAGCAGGACCAATGTTTCCAATACCATAAACAAGATCAATATGAGAAATTTTCAAGGCATCTAATGGAATAAAGATCCAAGGTATACCAACCAAGGAATCCACTACCAATTTAAGTCATCATATCATTCATCATATCATAATCAATTCAATTAATCACATTAAATGATATCATCCAACTCATATAAAAATTCCATATAAATAATTCCATCAAAATCAATAAAATTCCAAGAGAAAATATCCATCTCCTATTCAATTAAATTCTCATCAATTTATAAATGGATTCCCCTATCTAAAAAATCTAAAAAACACCCCATGGGTGGTATAACAATGGGAAAAAAATAAGCACCCCATGGGTGGCCTATATTTGTGTAATAACCACCAAAAAAACTCAAATAAACTAGTGTGAATCCATAATAAGTTCTAATTGATTCAATTCAAGAATTTAATTAATTTTAGGGGCACCACTAGAATGAATGGTGTGTAGTATAATGGAAACTATTCTTATAAAACCCTAAAAACCGAGGGAAAGTTATAGACTACCTATCGTAGTTCCGTAATAGAGAAATTTTCCAGTATCATCTTCTGGTTCGATTCGGATCAAAAGAAAAATGAAGATGAATAAAGAACCTCAAAATTGTACATATTATCACACACCAAAATAACTTTTTCAATACAAATTCAAATGGGGAATGAAAAAAGATGATTTAAGAACTTGTCTGCATGAGTCCATCGAGACCAAAAGTGTCCAATTTTGAGTTCGAACGGAGAAACGGAAGCCAATCCTACATTTTGGATTCAATGAGGTGCTCCTAAGTTTGATATGATGTCCAACAGTGGAATAGGATAGTATATTTAGGTTTTAAAACTCATTAAGGGTGAAATGGTAATTTCACCAAGAAATATTGTGTGGCATGGTTGGCTAAACTATGTGACATATTTTCATTCATCACTATCTTAAGGGGAACCTTGCACAATTTCATGCATATGATTTTCCAAACCGTGTGAAAACTATGTCTCATCCACTGTCAAAAAATATAGTGTCCCTCACAAGGGTCTGTGACCCTATCCGCACAATTTCGATAAATTGTTTCCCTTCTGATAGAGTTTTGGACCACCCCACGTGGTTATATGTAATCATATAGTCTGTCTCACATGGTTTCTACTAACTATGAATCTTGCCTTGATTTTTCCAAAAATAGGGGCTCTAAACAAGCCTCGGATACCCCAATACACCCATGATATCAAAGGGTAGTAATATTGGGCCATAAACAAGAATTTAAAATGAAAAAAAAAGATCCATACCTTGAAGGAAAACCTAGGATCTTACATAGCCCTCCCCTTAATACAAAAGGTAAATACTATCAACCTCAACTACACTTCACTCAAAACTCATATAGGCAATTGTTGAAAAAAACTATAAAAACTATAATAAACTCTAAAGAATCCTCTACAATCAAACCATTGAATATTGGAAGAAAAGATATTTGAGACTGCGTAATCTCATAGTTCCTAGAACTATGATACTACCTTATGTAAGACAGATTACTTAAAACTGTTATAATTTGAAAATCCATAAGTGTAGGTCTCTCAAGGGCAGTAACTAAGGGTTGGTTAAATTTTTCATCTTTATTTTGATTTAACTTTTCAGGTATTTTATTTATCAAATTTTCCATTTCATTTTTTCTTTCTTTAAGGTAGAGTAGTGCTTATTGATTTCAAATATTGGAGTTTCAAGTTCTAACTTATAATCTCTTATTTTCATTCCATTTTAGATGAAAATGATAATAAATAACAACACACGATATATTTTTCATAGAATTATTTTTTAACATATTTTTTTATAAAAAAAATATAATTTTTTTTGTTTTTTATTTAAGTTTCTTAAATTCTTATTGTTTTTTATTTTGGAAATATTTTTATTCCTCAGAAATGATGCCAAAATTTGAAGGTGGGTGTCATTGAATCTAGTCAAATTAATTATTTATAAAACCTGCTAGAACTAGTAATGTTGGAGTTGGAGTATCGATTCCATAGAGAAGTCTATTGATAAGTGTGTGACTAAAACACTATTAAAAAAAGAAAATAAAAAAGGTAAATAGTGAAATTGTGAATTGAAGTGTGTGAGGATGAAGTTGTGGTATGGAGGTGGTGCAAGATGAACAACAATATAGAGGAAGAAACTAAAAGTTAAAAATAGGGAGATCAGACTGATACGAAATGATATAAAATATTTTTTGAACTTACTAAAATTATTTATAATTTTTAGTAGTTCTTTTAGAAAAGGTGATGATCCAATGATCTCTCACTTCAGTGTTTAACACAACTCTTTGAACCTTCCTTGTAAATGATATCTTGATCATCACTTGAGAATTGAAATAATGTTTATTGGATAAATGACTATTGACCTTTTCCATTTTTAGTACATTGGTTAAATTTTAATGGAAATGTGATCACTACTATCACTTATTGGACCTTTTAATATTGTAGAAATTAAACTCATTAAGAACAAAAATTATACTTATGATTTTAAGTCTCAATCATACATTTTTTGGAATTAAAATAACAATATATTAAAATTTAAAAAACATACCAATCAAATTCCCCTTATTAATCATGTACACATGTTTGTGAAAACTAGAAATAAATTTTTCAATGAAATCATCTTAAAACAATATAAAAAGGAAGAAGATAAAGATGTAAGAATATTCTCTTCAAGTTTTTCTTCTTCCTCCATCTTGATGTCTGTTGAATTTGTCTCTAAGTCCACAGTTTTGATATTAGATTCTTTTCTTTGGGTGATCCTCATGAATGATGGATGATTCAATTCAGTGTGCAATGATTTATTTTTATATTATTCTTTTCCAACTACTAATTTAAGCACCAATATAACTTTTTTAGATTCTTAAAATTACACGTGGAAAACTTGACTAATAAATTTCACTAGTATATGACACAATAAAATCATTCCAAACTGAATGTGATAACCCCACATGCAACTTGATTTTACATAATACAGTGAATTCTAGAAACTTCAACTTGTCCCAAATTCATATTTTATTTTTATTTTTTTACCTTTACATTGCTTCGTGATTGGTGGAAGTTCCCTTTAGTGGGATGTCTCGAGTTGGCATTACCCTTACATGGCATTTCCATGACCCTTGAACATGTTTTTATGACCCTTATGAAAGTATTCTAACCCTTATGTAAGTATTATAACCCTATACAAGTCCATCACCACCATTATTCAGTCTTTCCACTACCATTGCATAGGTCTAAACTACCTTTATTATAACAGAAACCACACTTAAATGATCTTTTCCATTACCATTATGTGACTTTGTCCATCACCCACATGCGATCCTCTTACTACCTTTATGTGCATTGGACTTTGATATTCTTCATTGGATGTGCCTCATGTAGATTTTATCTTCATGGTAAATATTTGACTCAACTAATTCTCAAACATGGGTTGAATTCCCTCAATAATGGTTAAATTGAGTCTTCATCTCCCTGATTTAGTTTGATCTCGTGAAATGGTAGCACCAACTTCAACATGTTAGGAAAGATGTAGAGTAACTAACGTGAAAACAAAATTAAAGTGAATGTATGGTGAAAATATATTTCCTTCCCTTCAAAAACCCTATAAAAACTAAAGTTTATGTGAAATGACAAAAGGTATGTGTACATACAAGTAAATGTTTACACCATAAATTTTATATTGGAAAACCCAAAAAGGTAAATACCATAGGACCTTGTTCTGAAAGAAGGATCCACTAATAATCAAGAGTACAAGATAGAAACTCCCAAATATGAGTGGGATCTCAAAAATAATACTCAAATAAAATTGTGAATCAAAGAAAAAAGGAATATGTAATCTGAAGGCATATGGAAACAAAGAACACATCCTAATAAAGAAACCCAAATATTTTTTTCCAACAAAAATTTTGTTCATTTTCTGAATAAAATGTGTAGGTGAAAAGAACCAAGATCAGATCAAATACCACCATAGATGAAATATGATGAAACTCAGATAGTTCTGAATATTTTAGATTTAAAAATCAGTAGTTGAAACCATAACTGTATCGTGTATAAGTTTTTTAGGAGATTCACATGCATACACTTTTTGGAAGAGTGACTACCATGTTTCTTTTATAGATAGACTGTCACACACATCAAATATATCATCTCAATGATATCATAAAACTCTTAATAGATATCTAATTTTTATTTTTTTTATATATCAGGGATAGATGTGGAGTCACCCCAAAAAACTCCCACTCCAAATCAATTTGAGATCACCTCCAACCCTGAAATCATTCAACATGTCTAAAATTTACCTTTGAGTAAACTCTTGGTCAACATGTCTGATGCAGTGTCATCATTTTGGATCTTCTCGAACTCCAACTATCTCGAATCAAGGACTTTGTGGATCCAATGATACTGAACATCAATATGTTTTGATGTACCATGAAAAGTGGAATTATTTCCTAAAAAATAGCGATATGAATATAAAAAAAATAAAACATACCTATACTAATTAGAATTGAGTTCTTGAATAAAATTTTTCATCCACAACTATTCTGTGCACACCTATGTGGATGCAATAAACTCTGACTCTGTGATATATAAAGCAACACATATCTATAATCTAAACTAAAAATATATATCTCATCCTACAAAAGTGATCAAATATCCTAAAGTAGACTTCATCAAATCAGTATCTCCTTATATATCTGAATCTTTAAAGACATAAAGCATAGGTTTCCCATTACCAAAACAAAATCTCATATCAGAAGTACCAAAAAGATAATGAGATATATACTTCACTGATCTACATTCCTCTCTACCTAGATTATATAGAAAATGA
This sequence comes from Viscum album, assembly GCA_963277665.1. NCBI lineage: Eukaryota > Viridiplantae > Streptophyta > Magnoliopsida > Santalales > Viscaceae > Viscum > Viscum album. Next base: position 2,121,857,391 of record OY728141.1, on the reverse strand, counting down.
CTAACCATGCTAACTACGTGATCTATATCTGGTCTAGTACATACCATTGCATATATAAAATATCCAATGGAAGATGAATAAGGTATGTGTTGCATCTCCTCTCTCTCTTAATCAGTAGAGGGTGACTGACTAGTACTGATCTTAAAATGTAAAAAAAATAGGATTACTAACCACTTTCTTTCTATCCATATAAAGTGTCTTCATAACCTTCTCGATATATCTATCTTGGGATATCTATAGTTTCTTGGCCTTTCTGTCATGGGAGATCGACATGCCAAGAATTTTTCATGTTGGCTCCATGTATTTCATCACAATAGACTAACAAAATCCTTATTCAATCTATAAATTCTAGAAGAATCATGGCCAAAAATGAGCATCTAATCAATATAAAGTAAAAGTATAAAATCTTTGAAAAAAAACATAATGGTCAGAAGATGTATTCCTGAAACCCTGATGAAAAATGACAGATTCCTACTTTTGATACCACTGTCTCAGATCTTGCTTCATACCATACAAACTCTTCTTTAAATTTTAGACATGATTGTATTTACCTATTTCAAAAATAACCCTCTGGATACTCCATATAAATATCCTCCCCTAAATCTCCATGGAGGAAATATGTCTTCACATCCATCTGCTCAATATGAAAATGAAAAATAATAGCCAAACTAAGAACAACCTGAATGGAATACATTTTGACAAAAGGTGATGAAATCTAAACAAAATCAATAACTTTATTCTGAAGGAATCCTTTAAAAACTAACCATAACTTATATCATGGAATAAAACTAGATTCATCATTTTTAATCTGATAAATACACTGATTTTGCAAAGCTCTCTTACCAATAGGTAATTTCACCAGCTCAAAAGTATGGTTGTCATATAATGATTTCATATCATCATCCATTATTGCAACCCATATGTCCTTCTATTCACTTTACATTGCCTCATAAAAATATTTGGGTTCTTCCCCTTCATCAAGTATCAGATACTCATTAGTTGAATACCAAGTAGAAATGGTACGATGTCGAGATGACCACCAGAGTGGGGCTTCAGGTTCATTAATAACCCCTAGAACCCAGTCATCAGAAAAAAATACATATAAAACATCAAATCCATCCTTTTAACCTTGAACATCATTATACACATCAACACAATCATTATAATGAACAATATAAGGTGTTAATTAGAGATTGTATCAATAAAAACAAAGCTATTAGAAGCCAGAAAAGTATATTTTTATCCTTATCAATATATTCAATAGTCTGATCCTCCTAAAACACTATTTCATATCTTATAAAAAGGTTCTTCAAAGTAATATCATAGAAGCTATAACCAAACTCATCATGCTCGTAGCCAATAAAAATACATCATCATGACTTTCCATCCAGTTTGGATCTCCCATGTCTGGGAACATGAACAAAATCATTGCAACCAAAAACACATAAGTGATCGTACCTGATCACTTTTCCATACCAAAAATTATCAAGAATTTTTATCTACAAAGCTACCATAAGTGATAAATTTATAATACAAGTAGCAGTAAGTAAATTCTCACCCCGAAAATTTCTAAGAAACATTGCTTTTGAAAGAAAACAGTAAACTCTTTCCAATAAAATCATGTTCATCTGCACAGCCACACCGTTGAGTTGAGGTCTCTTGGGATGTGTCTTCTGATTTCAAATACCTTCCTACCTTCAATACTAATAAAATAGACCACAATACTCTCCTCCATTTTCATTAAAAAAACATTTCAATTTCATACCAAATTCCATTTCAATGGAAACATGAAATTGATTAAAATCATTGGGAACCTAACTTTTGAAATTCAAAACATAAACCCAAATATTACATGAGTATTCATCAATAAATGACACAAAATAAATACCTCCACTAAAATTATTATATTTAAAAGGACCATAAACATCATAATGTACTACTTTAAGTACCTATGACTTCCTGTGTAAACAATGATAGTTAAAACTCACCCTGATCTATTACCTACCATAAATTGATCACATGTGTCCAATTTAAAACTCTTTAAATATTGAAGAAGATTTATATTAGTGAAAATAAAAATCCTTTTCTCACTAATATGGCTGATCCTCTTATTCCATAACTTGGATGAAACACAACACTAAACAAGGCACATTGTATCACAAGGAATAGAAGCTCTAGTCCAGTACAAACCTGACTGCTTATTCCCTTTATCCATAATCAAAAAACCCTTGGAAATATTCCATTTTCTATCACTATACATTCTGATAAAACTTTCACCATCAAGAATTCTATTGGAAATAAGATTTAGACGAACCTCAGGTGCATCTCAAACATTCATAAAAATCATCTTACTTACTATACTAGTCTCTAAAAAAACAATCCTAATACCTAAAATATCATAATAACCATCATTACCCATATTCAAAATCCCAAAATTACCTAGTTTTTAAGATATAAATAGATCCTTTCTCTATGCCATGAGAAATCAGGCACCACTATCAACAACCCAACAAGAATCATCAGAAGTAGTATTAATGCAGTCATAAAAAATAACAAGAAAAACCCTATAGTGGAAGAAACATGATCATCTACATCACCATTTTTATTTTACTGATTTTACTTCATTATATTTTCTCTTTTAAGCTGATAGAAAAAAAATTACAATTCCTTTCTTACCACAATGATGACATTCAAAATATCTCTGCTTCGACCTATATTGTCTTTTGTCATTGCTCTTACCTCAATTACTCTATCCCTAATTCTTTTCCTGGATTATCCCACTATTATCTATGACTAAAATATATAAATAATATTTCTCTTAAGTACATCTCATGAATTCTTAATTCAAAATGGCATACTTAATAAAATTGAATGTCATAGCACCATCAAGAGAAGAATTGGTTATAGTAACACGTAAATTCTTCCAAGAATCGGGTAAAGTGTTATGAAATAAAAGAACTAAAACTTCAACATTAAAATTAATACCCATAATATTAAACTAATAAAAACATCCCTAATATTCACTCAAATTTTCATAAATAGACTTACTTTCTATTTACCTAAAATTAATCATTTTTTTAGAAGAAACAAATTATTTTTTCTTGTCTTAGAAACATAGGTAGTCTCAAGATTCTCCCATAAATTTTTGGTGTGAGAGATGTTGATAATATGGTTCATCACATTTTCTTTCACCCATTGGAGAATGAAACCACAAACCATCTCATGATTAAAATATCATTATTTACCTGACATTATTTTGGGCTTCTGAGTACTAAACACTAGAAGATGCATTCATTTGAAAAAAATATAATTATTAATTTTTAGTCTCCACATATGGTAGGTTGTACCATTCAAAAAAATCATCCAACTATAATTATATTTTATAATATATATGAAATAAAAACCAAAACCTCTGATACCAGATGCTGGGAAAGATGAAAAGTGATGAACGCACAAACAATAGAAAATCGATCACACAGTGGAAATAAATTTATTTACCTTCAAAAAAGACTAAAAAAATTAAAGTGGATACACAATGACCAAAGATATGTGTGTGGAAAAATAATTTTTAAAACAAAAAATTTTAATGTGGAACACCCAAAAAGGTAAAAACCATAGGACCTTGTCCAAAAAGAGGTATCCAATTATAACCAAGAGTACATGAAAAAGACTCCAAAATATGAGTGAGATATCAAATATAATACTCAGATAAAACAGTGAATCAAAGATAGAAGGCATATGTAATTTGAAGAAAATGTGAAACAAAGAACACATCTTCATAAAGAAACCCAAATAGATCTGACAGAGAAAGAAGGTGTTCATTGTCTGTAAAAAAAGGTGTAGATGAAAAGGACTAAGATCAGATCAAAGACTACCATAGATGAAAGACGATCAAACCCAGAGAGTTCAGAAGGTTACATATCTAAAAACCACTACTACAAATCATAACTGTATCATGGAAATGTTTATGAGGAGAGCCACACACACACACTTTTTACTAGAGGGAATACTGCATGCCTTTTATATATATACTTTTATATAAATCAAATATATATCCTCAAATATATTATAAACCTCCTAATAGATATCTATTTTTTTTCCTTTTCATTTTATATCTTGGGGCTAGATGAGGTAGTTCCCCAGCACAACACTCGGTAAACCTCTTCCATACAAACCGTATTCTTTGAAGTCTTCGATTAATTTTTCTTTTCCATCTTGATCCATAATTAATGACATATTTTCCTTGTAATTTCACAGTCATGATAATTGTCTCACTGAGAGGGGGATGGGTTGAACCATTTATCTCTTTTTCTTTTTATGTTTCCTTTCTTATGAAACATACTTAATCTTGAGTTAAAGACTACTTTACCTATGGAAATTATTCAAACACAAATCCGTAGGAACACAATAATCTACAAGGTTCACTATTCAACAATAATAGCTAAGTCCTTAGTATGGATTGGAAATGATCCAATACCACACAATACAATAGAAAACAATCTGTTGTGTGGAATACAATGAGTGTGATATAGCCTTACACTTGTGTAGCACTATGTAAACAATACAACAGTGCATGTGATTCTTTTATGACAAGTGATGTAATAAAAAGTTTTTGTAATGAAACATTTCATGATGATTATTGACTAACATTCACAGATATAATCTTATAAAACAATTCTTTACTTTCTTACCCAAAATCTGGTAAGAACTTTTCTAGACATTGTAATAAAACTCAGTCTGGTTTCCCAGTCTAATTTTATCAATCGGATAATATAACTCTGTCATAATATGATTGAGGAAATTCTGAACCACTTATGTTCTGATTCTGGAAATCCCAGATTGATTTCTAGATGAATATGATTCCCAACATAATATGATTCCTAGTTGAATATTATGATCATATAAATATGATTCCTAAATTAATACAATCTTATCTCTCTTAATTTCTTCTTATGCTTGAAAAACATCTTCAAAAAAGATCGATTCAAAAACTACTTTTACCTAAAAATTCATAGATTATCTCTCTACAGTGATGAAAAATACTTCAGTTATATGAAAGTACAAAGTTCTCTCCCTTTTATAGGTGACCCAAATATGGTTTATTCTAGATTCTCAAAACTTTTCTCGCTTAACCAAATTCACCCTAAACATGAATACCCCTTGAATTCAAGGTATATTAATGACTTTACCAATGCTTCTAAAAACTTCTCTAACCTTATCGAATCTTCTATCAACTTCATATCACCTATAATGTTCTCCAAAAACCTCCGTTTGATTCCGATTTTTCCAATATTTTTTCTCCATTATGATGTTGTGTACCAATTGCATGTATGAATAAATAGACATATTTAATCCCCTTATAAATCCTCATTCTGATTTAGATTCTCTATTCTAATTTTCATTACAATATGTCTCATTATGATGAAGACAAATTTAAAACAATATATTCTTCATCTTATTTTCTCCTGACCCACTTTAATGATAAACAAAGTAATTCATCCTATTTTAAATGGTTGACTAAATTTTTTATAAAACTCATAATTTCTTTTCATATTGGTAAAAACGAATTTAATTGTTTTCTTTATCATTGGTCCCAACATCTCCAAATAAAAAAAAATCTTTCTTAGATTATTGTGATGGTATATCATGTTTTTTGGACTGGTATCAGTAGCTTCAACTTTAGCAACATCTTTATCTTCTGAATATGATGCCAATGATTCTTCAGCACAAAAAAATTTTGTATCCGATGAATATGATTACATACTAAATCAGATTGACCATTATCAGTGGATTATTTCTTTTTTGAATATGATTCTCTTCAAATTATTTCATCAAGGATTTAAATATTTTGGATTTTGGTCTGATTGAAAGCTAACACATTCATCGCTATCATCCTCCTCAACCTTTAAACAAATCTTCATATGGTAAAATCATTATGATGATCTTGAGACCAAAAATATTCAGTTTCACTAAATTTCACCTTATTTAATAATTTATAAAGTATCATGACTTCCTTCATGACTTCGAATATGTTGAGGATCAACTTTAAATTCAACTAACTTTTAATGGAAATCATTGAATCTTCCCATCATTTCCAACATATTATTACTTTCATTAGAAAGTATTACAACTTCATATTATTTTAGATACTTTCTTTCTTTCCAACCAGCCTCAATATGATTTTCCTAAATATGATTTTCATGAATAGGATTAGAAACCCCTCTTTTCATTCAATCGGATTCTCAATATGATCTTCAGGACTTCTTCTCCCCCTTTCTTTCATCAATATTTCATCACAAGTTTCACAACTAACTTATGAATTATGGGAAATACAAGATAGTAAATCATCGTTATATTTATATGTTATCCATTGATGAATTTGGTTATGATTAGAACCTCATTAAGATATGAACCTTCATATGATCAGAACCTCATTACAATCAGAACCCCATTATGATCATAACCTCATTATAATTAAATTTATTAATAATTGTGAGTATTGTTTCTTGAATATATTTTTTGAGTCTTTTCTTCTAAATATAATTGTCAGTCTAATTTTCACCCCAAAAAAGTGACGTGATTTATTTATTATTTGGAAATAAAACAATCACCAGCAAACGTTTTCCTCATTATGTTGGTGAATCTAATTTCTAGAATCTTATGATTTTTTTATCAACACCTCGATTTTATGGATCGTATAGACTCATCCAGATGTTCTGGATCTGATTCTCATGCAGGTAGTCTCGATCTGATTAAAAACATTCCTCAATCCTGATTTCCATTTATAATTTTTTCAACATAATTTTTTTCTTCAACATAATAATATATTGAAAACAAATACAGAAAACACAACTTGGGCCTAAAACTCTACCTGTTTTTGTTTGTTGTCAATACCCACTTCAACCACTTCAAAATAATAAGTCATATTGTTTTAGTTTCTAACATTTTCTTCTCTCAATTCTTTTCTTTATCCCTCTATGTTTTTATCTCCCCCTTTCTCTTATATCTACCCCTTATTGACAATCATATTCAAATGGTCCATCATGAAAAGTTTCTACCTTACTAAAAAAATCTCATTTTCAGGGGTTGGAACATTTCATCATTATGTCTTGAAACTTTTATTCAATATAGTTATCACATGAGTTTCTTAAAAAATAAGCTTTAAATAAACAAATCTAAGTCTACGTGGGTGAACCCAACGTAGAAAAAAAGAGTGTATAATCAAGGTGACCAGTTTTTTCTATAATACAACATTCATGTAATACCATTTTCATGTTTCTTTCAACATTCCCATGATTTGGGAAATCCTTGAAATAAATTTTTTAAGATAAAAGTAACATGAACCCATATCAACAAACATATCATAAAGTTCAGGTGTATAAAATCACAACTTTTCAAAACCTAATATTTTTCATAACCTCATTAATTTCCTTTTCAAGAATAGTAAGAGACTCACCAACTCCAACTTATTTATTTGAATCCTTCAATTCCATTCTTATTAGTACAAATATAAAAAAAATTGGAATAAGGAGTGTAACATCCCAGGTAAATAATGAATAAAACATTTTCATATTTATTAATATTTACGAATTAAATATTAATTTTACTTTAAAAGGGTTTCTATGTTCGATAGCGTACCCGGTACGCAACAAAGAGTTTCATTGAAATCTTTCGTTGCACACTAGTAATAAAATAATATTATTTTAAATGGTAGTTAACACATAGCCGTTATATTGGAAGGAATGGATAGAAATAACTAAAATATGATTATATATGTTTTTTAAATGTTTTTACTTTTATCTAATAAAAGATAAAGGCTTAAAATATGGAAAGAATTCAATTTTAGGCGTATATGCCCTAGTTTTCACTAAAGGTTCACTTATCGCCTTTTGATGGCGAACCGTCATTAAATATAGTTTTGTTCACTGTTATAAATTCTATTATACCAAATAAAACACTTCTTTATAATCGGGAAATCAAAATTTACTTTGTGTAAATTTTTGGTATTTTTCCGATAAAGTTCATTTTTTTTGAATAGTGTAAAATGTTGTATTTTAATTCAAAACCTCTTTTTAATCTAATTTATTTATATGATTAGATTATATTTTGAATTGGTTTTAAAGTGAAATTAGAATATATTTTTACCATTAAATCCAATAGTGGTCGTTGGAATTAATTTCACTTTGAAATAGGACTTAAACTAGTGTCAATCTTTTGATACTTATTGTTTCATAAAAACACGCTATTTGCTCTGACAGCGGGAATTAATTATTAAATTAATTAATTTAACTTATATGTTTTGAATTTTGTAAAATGGAATTCATTTTTGAATTCGGATTATCAAATATAGCTTAGGGTGAATTTTTGGTATTTTTCTAAAAAACATCAATTTTTGATGAATAGTGAAACCACTATGTGGTACTTAAAAAACTGATTTTTCGTTTAAATGAAATTTTACCACCTATGTGTTTTTAATTTCAAAAATCTGACATAAAAGGTTGTCATTAAGAAGTAAAATGTGGTTCAATGGGATTAAAATAATTTTTTGGTGAATAGTAACTTATTAAGTTTTTAATCGCGATTAGAGGTAATTAGTGTAATTTAAGGTAAAAATAATGTTGTAATAATATGAAATGATCTTGAAACATGTCCTAAACTCATTTTATGTGTCATGGACGACCAATAAAATCCATGGGTCAACTTGGGGACCCCATGAAGCCACTTTGGTCGGAAAATGACATTAATAACTTTTTATTTAAAGTTAAAATAAAAATGTCACAAACATGAGTTGTTTTACTAAAACAATTTTTACATGGGGTCATACAAATCAGATTTTTTACTATAAATATTCATTGGAAAGGTAAAAATATTTCCTACATAATAGTATTTTTTATAATTTTTATACATTAAATAAATTAAATTATTTATGACACCATGATGATGCAGCGATTACCTCATTATTTAACGATTTAAATAAAATGGAAAGATAATGTAAAATATAAGACCTACACATGTAAAAAACCTATTTTATGGGTGGATTTAGAACCCTTATCACCTTATCCTCTAAAAACATCAATGTGAGACCATTAAAATCCGAAACTCATTTTAGAATAAAGTAAAATTTCTTTACTTTCCAAGAGTGCCCCTCCTCTCCTCTTATAAAAGGCCTCCACCTATACCACCTTACCCAAACTTCCAAAGACTTTGGATCGGAAAAACCCTGCCCATTTTGTCTCTCCACATCCCTCTCTTACTCATTGATGCCTCACTTTGGTCATAAGTCTTCCCAAGGAAGCCTTTGAGCTCAAATCTAAGAGAGTTACCCGATTTTAAGGTGATGTCTTCACTTGTGTTCTTTTGTTTTATTTTGCTTCTCCAACCCCCTAAACTCTTTTTATTCATTTCTATTGTAACAAATCCGGTATCTTCAATATACTAGGATGTTGTTATAAGAAGATTTAGAGCTACACTTACACACATCTACATATAATGGTTAAAGAACATACTGTTTCTGTGGTTGGCGAATTTCTGCCTCACGAAACGATGATAGTTCAATCTTCTTTTAAACACCTTTAATGGTGGCCATTAAGATGTCACTCTATTTATATATGATATATATTATGTTTATGTTTTCCTTATTCTTCTTAATTATTCATTTGTGGTATACCTTTATGGTTTCCATTGTGGGTAAACACGATAATTTCATTTTAGGAAGTGCGGACTACCGCCCCCTCAAAGTGATGTGATTCGTTAATGCCATATGTGGGACGTATAAAGGATGGATTTAAAGTTATCATATATGATGTTATACTGGAATTATAATATACCTCTACATAATTATTATTTCTTTCCATTAATGTATGAGATAGAAATGAAAGTAGCATTCATGCGTACGTACGGCTTACCGTCTCCATGAACGGTGTATTTCATTTCTTATCCCCAAATCTAATGTACTATTATAAGTACATGTATATAATGGATATATATGATGAATGATACATCTAAATGATTAATATAATTCTGGAATTAAAATATACATACCTCTCATTTAGTTTTAATTCCATTAATATGACATAGAAATAAAAGTAGCGTGCATGCGTACGTACGGCTTACCGTCTCCATGAACGGTGCATTTCATTTCTTACCTCTAAATGATTATGTGATATTATAAATACATGTATATGCTAGATATATATGATATATATGATATCCAAATCAGGAATGTCATTATGGATATAAATAACCTTTGACCTCATGAACAACATGTAATTGTAAGAAGTCCACTTTCGACTTAAGAACCAAATATCGACAAAACAAACATTATTAACTTAAATGATTACATAATGTTTATAACATGGAAATAAGTGATATAAAAGGAATAATGAACTTGAAAAAGGTTCTTAAGAAAATATAAATTAACTCAAGTTTATTATTCAGGACGTTAAAGAACGATCGAGTCAAGTCGGACCCGAGGTAAGGAACTTCGTCTCAATCTCCTTTCATTGAGGCATATTTCGTTTTATACACAACTTTCTTTTATATGGTGTATAAAACCCTTTGACTATTACTTTTATAAAAAAGGAGTCTTTTTCTATGAAGCGTTTTACAAAACGAAAAAAAGGAATGTTTCTTTTATCGTACGCGGTGACAACGACCTTTTTCCGCCGCCGCGAGTATTATTTGGTCTTTAGCTTCCTCAACAAGCCGTAATGTTTTTTTAAATGAAATAAATACCATATGCTCTTTTATGTATTTTTGGTATTGAAAATGGTTTTTTTTATAATGGATTTGTTATGTAAATATATTTATGTGATATATTGTGATCAGAATGTGGAAATGTTTTCTTTCCATTATGTTTATTTTATGTCTTATGATTTTATAATGGTGCTTGGACATTTGATGGGTGGTTACATGATAAACCATATGACGGGTGGTGCCGTGAATACCAGGATGGGTGGTTACGTTATAACCTCCAATGCATTGGGTATGGAAGTTGGCCGTATGGCTATTCCATTAAGTATGTATGGAAGTTTCCCGTATGGCTATTCCATTAAGTGATATGTGTGGAAGTCGACCGTATGGTTATTCCACTTAAGTATGTTTATGTCCCAAGTTACCTTTATATGTTATGTGTTCTTTATATGGGTTTTATGGTAATCCTTTGGTTACAAAAGGGTAAGTAATGATATTTTATTCATTGAAGAGTTTTTACTACTTCATTAAGGTGAAGGTATTACTTTGATAAAGTATACATGGTTTACTTGATGTTTGAAAAACTAAAAGTTTTCATTCTTTGTGTATCCCTTACTGAGCTTTTTATGCTCACCCCAAGTTTTTTTTTTGAAATGTTTTTCACAGGACATAATGTGGAATAGGGTCAAGGATGGGATCAAGGGAAAGTCATGCTATATAAAACATGGAACTATACATGTTTCTTTTTAAGAGTTTTTTTTTATTCTATGGAAACTTAGTAGAAGTGTCTACTTTGTAACCTTTTGAGATGTAACAGTTATGTCCTAATTCTATAAAACTCTAAACCTGAAAAGATCCTCAATGTTAATTATTCATTTAATTCAATATTAAGACATGTTTAAGGTCGGGGCCTTATAAGGAGGAACCTCAGTTGTTTCTTGAAATCAACAATCCATCTCAGAGACCTCTCTCATCCTAGAATTTTTGTTATTTTTATTGGATTTTTTCATGGATGTGATTTCATTCTTCTTTTCATCCTTATCAGGTTTTTGAATAACTTTATTGTTATCTGTAGAATCTACTAATGAGGATATCATATTTTCTTCATCTTTAGTAACATCTTTGTTAAAATCTGTTTGTAAATTTTTTTCCATGTATGTATTTTGTTCTGGAAAGATAGTTAAAATTTTTTTGATATCATTCCCTTCTTGATCATATACACAATCTTTTGATACATTTTTGTCAAATTTTCTTATATCTTTAGAATTTTATTTCTTCTCATTTTCTTTAACTAATTTTTATGCTTCCTCTAACTTCTTATCCAAGTCAATGTGTTATGACCAGATAGCTAAGAACTCTTTATTTTTTGACTCAGGAGACCTTTTTTTCTTAACTTCCAAAACATCCAACTTCTGATATTTGTTTAGAAACTTTTTTTGTGTTTGTAACAAAACAATACATACTTTAGCAAGATGTTCAAGATTCTCACATAGTTCACAAATAGTTTTTAGAGGTTAGAACCAATTTTCAATTTTCACACCAACCTTCTCAGGTTTCTTCTGAACATCCTTCTTAGACTTCTTCCCTTGTGGGGATTTACTCCCCCTAAAACATTACCTTCTATATCTTGTGTAATTATTGTAATATTGTTGTTTGAACTGGCCCATGTTATCTCTATACCCAAATCCACCAAAATTCCATAAGTATACATAGAAAAAGTACTTTCTTCCTTAAATTCCATACTGATAAAAGTTTTGAATATGTTTCTAAGAAACCTTCCTAATAGAAAATTCATGGTCACCAACTTTTCTATTTTCAATATAATCATTATTCTTTAGCTTGGTTTTCTTTTTAGCCTTATCAGGACCAGAAGTGATAAAAACTTTTCCAAATTTATAATGTTTATAAACATTTTCAGACTCAATATTTTTAGAAACATATAAATTCTCCAATTTTTTAATATTGGAAACATACAAAAAAATCACATATTTATTATTTTTAGAAATAATTCTATCTTTATTCTCAACATTTGAAGGAAAAATTTGTTGATCCTTCTTAGTTTTCTCCTGATTAGAACTTTTACCAACTTAAGAGATAGATTTTTTGAAACTTGTACCTTTCTATGCAGCTTTAGAAATTTGTTGTGGGATAAGATCCAACTCTTATTCTTTTTTCCTTTAGCTTCACTTTCATATGTTCATTATGATTATTTTCTTCTTCAAGATATTTCTTCAAATCATAGATCTCTTCCATCATCTTGGATTTCTCATCATGAATAATTTTTTCATTTTTTTTAAATAGTTTTCACTATTTAACTTTCTGATCTTATTTTCAAGTCTCCCAATATTCCTCAGGTAGTATTTCAATTATTCTTTAAGATGATATTCTAATTGAGTTTCTTCTTATTCAGAGTTATTTTTGTCATATTATACACTGTCAATAGTAGAAATAAATGTATTTTATCCAAATTTTTGAGTGGATTTTTCAAATTTAGTTTCACTATCTTCCTTTTCAGAATATCTGATTTCACTATTAGTAAGACTTTCCTCATCAACTATTGAAATTAAAATGTTTTCTTCAGAACTATTTGAAACATATTCACTATCAATATCCTTAAATAAAAAGATTCTCCTTTTGGGTTTGGAGAACTTCTTATCTTTCTTCTTGGAATGTTATTTTTCTTTATCATACTTTTTCTTCTAATATCTTCCTAGCCTTCTTTCTTATTTATCACTTTCTTATTCATCACTTTATTCTTCATAACCTCATTAAGGAAAATTGGAAACAAAGTTCCCAATGGATCGACAACCAACTAATTTTATTTAAAGTTTCACTTTATACCTTCATGTACATATTTTCACATTTTTAGAAAACAAGAATAAAATTTCATCAATATTTTTACATACCTTATTTTCGGAGTTAGAATCTGCAACATCATCTTCCTCGGGAACTATCTTAACTTTTTCTTTCTTGGAATATTTTAAAGACATTTCTCTATCACCTTTTATTTTTTCCTTGATAACTTTTTCCCTTATCATTTCATATGTGATGAGAGTACGATGAAAATCATCCAGAGAAAATGTATTTTGATCTCGATCTTCCAATGAAGAAACTTTGACATCAAACTTATTGAGAAGAATTATTAATATCATTTTAATAATAGTATAAAATCCTAACTTTTCACCGAGACATCTGAGAGTGCTAAAAATATCGTTAACCCTGGTAAAGAAGTAACCAACAGATTCATATTCACCCATATTCAGATCTTCATACTTCAATATTTATATTTGTAACTCTTCCTTTTTCACTTTTGTATTACCTTCATAAATGTTTTTCGTATTATCCCATATATCTTTGGCAGTGGAAACTCCGTTTACTCTTAGAAACTCACTTTCATAAAGTGATGAGAGTAAATCATTCTTATCTCTTCCATCATTATCAAGGTTTTCTTTATTGCCATTTGTGAGAGGATCATCTTCAATTTTGAGGAGGGAAACCATTTGTAATAGCTTTTGAAATATTATAACCAATATACCTAAGATATGGAATCATTCTTCCTTTTTAGATGTGATAAATCCTATCATTTAATATCAGAATCTCATTACTATTCACACAACTCAGATTACCCATCACAACTTCTTTTTCAAAACTTCATCAAAGAATAAACAAAGGGAACCTTTGGCTTTGATACCAATTATAATTTCTCATTCAGGATAATTGTATCACTTAAAGGAGGGGATGAATCAGTGATATATTTTTCTTTTATGTTTCATTTCTTATGAAACAACCTTCACCTCCTATTAAATATTATTTTACCTATAGAAAATAATTCAAAAAAACATCCATAGGGACACAATAATTTACAAGGTTCAGTATTAAACAAGAATAGATAAGTCCTTGGTATGGTTTGAAAATGATCTAATACCAAAAAATCCACTAGAAAAAAATCCTTTTATGGAATGCGATGAGTAGGATATACCCTTACACTTGTATATATCCATGTAAACAATCCAGCAGTATGTGTGCTTTTAATAAAAATGATGTAATACAATTTTTTTGTAACAAAACATGTTACAGTACTTCTTGGACAACTTTCATAGATATGATATTTAAAAAAATATTCACTTTCTTACCCAAAATCTAGTAATAACGTTTCTAGACATTGTAATAAAACTCAATCCAATTTTCCAGTCTAATTCCCAAGTCATATTTATTCAATATGATAATATAACTCTATCAGAGTATGATTGAGAAAATTATGAACCTATTCTATTATGAGTTTGGAAATCCTAGTATGATTCCCAGATGAATAAAATTCCCAAATAAATATGATTCTCAACTTAATACTATGATTATCTGCTACGATTCGCATATTAATACGATCTTGTCTCTTCTATTTTCTTCTTCTATCCAGAAAAACTTCTTCAAAAATTCTCAATTCGGAAACTTATTCTCCCTAAAAATTCATATCTTCTCTCTCTTCAGTGATTAATAGTACTTCAATTAGATAAAAGTACAAAGTACTCTCCATATCTTGAAAATTTTCTTCAACATAGGTATCACATGAGTTTCGTAATAATGAAACATTAACTAAAAAACTCTAAGTCTATGTCGAAAAACCTGATATAGAAAACCAGAGTGTATAATCAAAGTGATCAATGTTTTCCATAATATAACTTTCATGTAATATCATATTCATGTTTATTTTAACATTCTAATGATTAGGGAAATCCTTAAAATAATTTTTTTAAGATTAAATTAACCTGAACTCATCTCAACAATCATATCAAGAAGTTCATTTGTATAAAAACACAACTTTTTAAAACCTCATATTTTTCATAACCTTGTTACTTTATTTTGAAATAATATTAAGACACTCATCGATTATAGTTTCCTTATTTTGACTCCTTAAATTCCCAACATGTTTGTAAAAATATAAAAAATCTGAATAAAGAGGAACTTCACTTGTTTCTGATAAGAAACAATCAAACTAAGATTCCTCTCTCAGTCTGGAATTATTCTTCTTTTTATTATATTTTTCATTGGATGTGATTTATTCATTTTTTTGATCATTATCAGGTTTTTTAACAACTTTATTTTTATCTATAGAATCTTATGATAAGGATATCAACTATTCTATATTTTTAGTAACATCTTTATTACAATCAGTTAAAAACATTTTTTCCATGTTTATCTTTTCTTCTGGAAAGATATTTAAAAAATGTTTGATATCATGACCTTCTTACTCATATCAAAAATATTTTGATACCTTTTTGTCAACTTTTCTTATATATTTATAATTTTGTTTCTTCCCCTCTTCTTTCACTGATTTTTGTGCTTCCTTGAACATCCTAGCCAAGTAAATATTTTCGGGCTAGATAACTAAGAACTCTTTCTTTTCAGAATCAACAGATCTATTTTTATTAACTTCAAAAACATCTATCTATTGAGAATAGTTCAGAAACTTTTGTTATGGTGGTAAAAAAGCATGACATCCTTTAGCAAGATGTCTAGTTTTCTCACATTTTTCACAAATATTTTCTAGAGTTTGGAACCTATTTTCAGTTTTCAAACCAACCTTCTCAGGTTTCTTCTAAAAATCATTCTCAGACATTTCCCCTTGATGGGATTGACTCCCCTTCAAAATTTTCCTTCTATAGACTTTGTAATAGTTATCATATAGTTGGTTGAACCAAAAAATGTTAGTTTTATGCCCAAATCCACCAAAATTCTAGAAGTATCCATAGAAAGAGTATTTTTATTCTATAACATTCATAATGAAATGAGTTATGTATATGTTTCTTAGCAACTTTCCTTATAAAACATTCTGGATCACCAACTTTTCTATTTTCAATTGAAACATTTTTCTTCAGCTTGGATTTCTTTTCAGACTTATCAAAATTAGAATTAAAAGAAACTTTATCATATTTAGAATGTTCAGAAACATTTTTTGGACTCAAGATTTTTAGAAACTTATGAATTCACCACTTTGATAATCTTATCCACGTACATAACCTTCCCAAATTTCTTCTTTTTAGAAATAATTTTGGCTTTCTTCTCAACCTTTGAAGGTAACATTTTTTATCCTTATCAGGTTCCTCCTCATGATAACTTCTTCCAACTTCATAGATATATTTTTTGAAACTTGTACCTTTTTGTTCAACTTTAAAATGTTTTTTTTAAGTTATAACTCTCATTCGTTTGCCTTCAACTTTACTTCTAGATGTTCATTGTGATTCTTTTCTTCCTCAATATATTTATTCGAATCATCAATATCTTCCATCATATTGAATTTCTCATCATGAATAGATTCCTAATTGTTTTTTTAAGAGTTTTCACCTTTCAAATTTCTGATCTCCTTTTCAAGTCTCCCAATCTTCCTTAGGGATTCACTCAATTCTTATTTAAGATAAAAATCTAATTTAGTTTCTTCTTCTTCAGTGTTGTTAATTTCAAATTATTAATTCCCAACTATTGCATCAAAGTTATTTTCTCTAGTACTTTAAGTGGATTTTTATATTCAAATTTACTGTCTTCCTTTTCAGAATAACTATTTTCACTATTATCAATACTTTCCACACCAACTATTTAAATAAACAAGTTTTCTTCATCACTATTTGAAAATTCTTCGCTATCATCATCCTTAGATTAAAATATTCTCCTTTTGGGTTTAGATAACTTCTTATCTTTCTTATTGGAATATAATTTTCCCTTATCACCTATTTTCTTCCATGATCTTCTTGAACTTCTTTATTCTTTATCACTTTCTTCTTCATCACTTTCTTTTTCATCACCTCTTTGAGTAAAAGTGGGAAAAAATTACCCAGTGGCTCCATAACCAAAACATTTTAATGTAATTTTCCTTATATACCTTCTTGTACCTATTTTCAAATTTTTAGAAAACAAGGATAAAATTTCATTAATAATTTTTCATACCTCATTTTCAGAGTCAGAATCAGCAACATCGTCTTCCTCAGGAACCTTCTTAACCTTTTTTTCTTAGAATGATTGAAAGACATTAAACTATCAACTTTTTTTCCTTCATAACTTTTCCCTTATCATATTATATGTGATAATATTACTATAAAATCATCCAGATATAATGTATTGGGATCTCTATCTTCCAATAAAGAAAATTTTTCATTAGACTTGTCGAGAAGAATTTCCAAGATATTTTCAACAATTTTAGAATATTACATCATTTCACTAATACCTTTGATAGTGCTAAAAATTTCATTCACCCTGGTAAAGAAGTCACTAACTAATACATAATCACCCATCTTTAGATCTTCATACTTCACCATACATATTTATAACTTTTCCTTTTTCACTTTTTTATTTCTTTCATAAATGTTGTTCAGCTTATCCCAGATACCTTTAGTAGTGTCAAATCTTTTTACTCTCAGAAATTCATTTTCAAAAAGTGATGGGAGTATAGAATTCTTAGCTCTTCCATCATCCTCAAGGTTTTCTTTATCGTCATTTGTGAGAGGTTAATTCTATATATGAAGAGGGAAACTATATGTATCGGAATTTTAAAAATCATACCCAAGAGACATAATATATGGAACTATTATTCCTGTTTAGATATGATAATTCCTATCATTTAACATTGTAATCCCATTACTATTCACACAACCAACATAATCCATCACAACCTCTTCTTAAAAACTATAAAAAGAGATAAACAAATGGAACATTTGGCTCTAGTGCCAATTATAATTTCCCAGTCAAGATAATTGTATCACTGAGAGGTGGAGGGGGTGAATCTATTATATATTTTACTTTTAGGTTTCATTTATTATGAAACATCCTTTTCCTTCTATTAAATATTTATTTCCTTATTTAAAATAATTTAAACACACATCCACAAGAACTCAAAAATTTACAAGGTTCAGTATTCCAAAAGAATAGATGCATCCTTGGTATGGTTTGGAAACGATTCAATACTACACAATCCACTAGAAAACAATCCTTTATATAGAATACAACGAGTAAGATATACCCATACACTCATGTATCACTATGTAAACAATCCAATAGTACATGTGATTATTATAACACAAATGATGTAATACAAAGTTTTTGTAACAAAACATGTTACAATGCTTCTTGACCAACTTTCAAATATATGATATTTTAGAAAATTTATCCACTTTATTACCCAAAAGTTCATAAGATTTTTTATAGAATTTGTAATAATACTCAGTCTAATTTTCCAATTTGATTCCCAAGTCTGATTTTCTCAATATGATAATATAAATCTTTTAGAAATTGATCGAGATAATTCTAAACCACTTCTAATCTGAGTTTGGAAATCCAGGTATGATTCCTAGATGAATACAATTCCCATATGAATATGATTCCCAAATGAATACGATGATCTAATGAATATGACTCTTAGATGAATACAATATTTTCTGTTCTCCTTTATTCATCTATTCAGCAAAACTTCTTCAACAAACCTCAATTTAGAAACTTCTTCTCCCTAAAAATGTGGATCTTCTCTCTCTTTAGTCATAAATAGTTCTTTAGCCAGATGAAAGTACAAATCACTCTCCCTTTTATAGGTGGCCAAAATATGGTATAGGGATTCTTCTAAAAAAATTCTTTCTTAACCAAATTTACCCAAAACATACATATCCCTTAAATTCCAAGCACATTTTTGACTTCATCAATGCTTCTCAACTCTTCTCAAACCTTCTCAATTCTTCTATAAACTTATTTTAACCTCTGAATTTCATCACAAACATCAGTCGAATTCAGATTTTCCCAATGCGTATTCTTCATTAAGATGTTATGTACAAATTTCATGTATAAATAAATAGACCGCATTAATATCCTTAGTAAACCTCAGTTTGATTCTGATTCACTATTTTGATTATCATTGTGATTAGCCTCAATACGATAAAGACAAATGTAAAGAAATAGATTCTTATTCTTATTTTCTCTTGACCCACTTGAATAATAAATAATGAAATTCAACCTATTGTGAATAATGGAATACATTTTTGATAAGATATGACTTTATTTTCATATTGTCCATAAGAACTTAAACATATTTTATTTATCATTGGTCCCAACAAATCCCAATGAAAAAAAATATCATTGATGGATATGATGGTATATTGAGTTTGTTGGTCCGGTATCAGCAGCTTCAACTTCCACAACTTCTTTATCTTTTGAATATAATACCAATAATTCTTTTGCACAAACTATTACATCTCTTATGAATATGATGACATACTGAATTAGATGGATCGATATCAGTGGATTCTTTATTTTTAGAAAACGATTCTCATAAAATTATTTCATCAAGGATTTAAATCTTTTAGCTTTTAGTCTGACTGAAAACCATCACCTTCATCATGATCATCCTCCTCAGCCTTTAAAAAAATCTACATCTGATAAAATCATTACGATGATCTTGTGACTCAAAATATTTGGCTTCAACAACTTTCATCTTCTTCAATCTTCCATCAAGTATCATGACTTCCTTCATGACATTGAAAATGTTGAAGATCAACTTTATCATCATCTGGATTTTAATGGAAAGTAATGAAACTTCCCATCCCTTATAACATCTTTTAACTTTCATTAGAAAGTACAACAACTATCTATTATTCCAGCTACTTTATTTCATTCCAATCAGCCTCAATATGATTTTCCTGAATACAATCGGCTTCCCTTCATTTATTTCAATCAGATTTTCAATACAATTGTCAGGAATTTTTATCCCCCTTTCCTTCATCAATCTTGCATCAGAAATTTCACAACTTACTTATGATTTTGGGGAAATACAAAATAGAAAAAAATTCATCATATTTCTATCAGATCCATGATGAATCTGATTATGACCAAAACCTCATTATGATCTGAACCTCAGTATGATCATTACCTCATTATGGCCAGAACCTCATTACAATGAACCTTCTTAAGAAGTGTGAGTATGATTTCTTGAATATGTTTTCTTAGTATAATCTTCTAAAGAAGATGTTTATTATGATTTTCAACAAAAACAAAGTGAGGTTATTCTTTTATTCTATGGCGGAAAAACTGATCACCAACAAACATATTCCTGATTATAATGGTGAATCTAATTTCCGTTAGCTTCTTATTTTTTATCAACATCACTATCTGATTGATTGTATTGACTAATCCAGATGTTCTAAATTTGATTCTCATGTAGATATTCTAGATCCAATTATAAACTTTATTCAATCAGGATTTCCATCCATAATCTTCTCAACATATTTTCTTTATTCCACATAATAAACATACTAATCTATTGAAAACAAATACAACAAAAACACAACTTGGGCAAAACAATATCCCCATTTTTTTGTTCTCAATACCTACTTCAACACCTTGAAATCAGTAAGTGGTATTGTTTTATTTTCTCTCTTTTTCTTTTAAAAATTATTTTCTTGCTCCCCCAATTTATTTTCTCTCCCCCTTTCTCTTATGTCTCCTTATTATTTGTAATCAAATTCCTAGGGGCCATCAGGAAAAGTTTCTACATTATAGAAAAAAGATCTCATTTCCAGGGGTTGTAATGTTTCATCTTTGAGTCTTGAAACTTTTCATCAATATAGCTATCACATGAGTTTCTTAACAAATAAACTTTAACTAAACAACTCGAAGTCTACTTGGGAGAACCCGATGTAGAAAACAAGAGTGTATAATTAATGTGTTCAATGTTTTCCATAACACAATATTCATGTAATAAAATTTTCATGTTTCTTTCAAAATTATCATGATTGGGGAAATCCTTGAAATAATTTTTTTAAGATAAAATTAACTTGAACCCATCTCAAAAAACATATCCTAAAGTTCAGGTGTATAAAAATAAAACTTTTCAAAACCTCATATTTTTCATAACCTCGTTACTTTCTTCTGCAATAATAGAAAGGGACACATTAATTCCATCTTTCTTATTTTGACTCCTTCAAATCCATGCATGTTGGTATAAATATAAAAAAATCTGGGAATAAGGAAAAACATCTGTTGTTTCTTAGAAGAAACAATTGGATTGATATTCCTCTATCATTCTAAAATTTTTATTATTTTTATTACATTTTTCATTGGATGTGATTTATTCCTTTTCATTATCCTCATGAGTTTTTGTAATAACTTTATTCTTATCTATATAATATTTTGAAGAGGATGTCAACTTTTCTTCATCTTTAGTAACATATTTGTTAAAATCATTTTTCAATATTTTTCTCATGCCTGTCTTTTTTCTGGAAATATTTTTAATCAACTTTTGATATCATTCACTTCTTGATCATATCCACAATCTTTTAATACCTTTTTGTCAACTTTGATTATTTAATTTGAGTTTTTTTTATTCTTATATTCTTTCACTGATTGTTTTTCTTCTTCTAGATTCCTAGACAAGTCAATGTGTTCTCGACAGATAACTAGGCACTCTTTCTTCTCACACTCAGCCAATATATTTTTTATAACTTCCAAAACATCCATCTTATAAGAGTTTTTCTGAAAATTTTATTGTACCAGTAATAAAAAAATACATCCTTTAGAAAGATGTTTAGGATTTTAACATCTTTCAAAAACTCTTTCCAAAGTTTGGAACCTATTTTTAATTTTCACACCAACATTCTTTGGTTTCTTCTAAAAATCCTTCTCAGACTTCTTCCCTTTTAGGGATTGACTCCCCCTTAAACTTTGTCTTCTATAGCTTGTGGAATAGTTTTAATTTTATCAGTTGAACCAAAAAATTCTAGTTGTATGCCTAAATCCACCACAATTTCAACAGTATCCATATAAATAGTATTTTCATCTTTAAATTTCATAATGATGGGAGTTGTGAATATGTTTCTTAGTAACCTTCCAAACAGAACTTTCCTGATCACACACTTTTTTGTTTTTAATCAAAACCTTACTCTTTAGCTTGGTTTTCTTTTCATCCTTATCATATCCATAAGTAATAGAAACTTTTTCATATTTAGAATGTTTAAAAAACATTTTCAGACCTAGGATTTTTAGAAGCTTCTAAATTCTCCAATTTTTTAATCTTGTCCATGTACATAACCTTCCCAGATTCATTCTTTTCAAAAAAAAATCCAGCTTTCTTCTCAATATTTTAAGGTAAAATTTGTTGATCCTTATTAGGTTTCTCCTTATGATGACTTTTACCAACTCTAGAGATATATTTTTTGAAATTGGTGCCTTTCTGTTCATATTTATAAAGTTTTTGTTGGATAAGTTACAACTCTTCTAATTTTTTCCTTTAGATTCACTTCCATATGTTCATTATGATTCTTTTATTCTTCAAGAAATTTATTCAAATAATAAATCTCTTCCATCAACTTAAATTTCTTATCAGGAATAAATTCTAGATATTTTTTTTCAATAGTTTTCGCTTTTCAAATTTATAATATCCTTTTCAAGTCTCCCAATCTTCCTCATACATTATTTAAATTATTCTTTAAGATGATATTCTAATTGAGTTTCTTCTTCTTTAAAGCTATTAATTTTGTATTATTTATTTTCAAATTTTTAAGTGAATCTATTTTTTGGAACATATTGAGTGTAGTTTTCAAATTCATCTTCACTATATTCCTTTTTAGAATAACTGCTTTCATTATTAGCAAGAATTTCTTCATAAAATATTTCAATAAACATTTTTTCTTTAGAAATATTTGAAACTTCTTAACTATCATCATCCATATATAAAAATATTCTTCTTTTGGGTATGGAGAACTTCTTATCTTTCTTCTTGAAATGCAATTTTTCATTATCATCATGTTTCCTCCAAGATCTTTCTAGCATTATTTCTTCTTCATCACTTTCTTCTTCATTCCCTCTTTAAGGAAAATTGTAAACAAAGTACCCAATGTATCCACAACCCAAAAAAAATTAAGGGAAGTTTCCATTTATACCTTTTTGTACCTCTTTTCACTTTTTTATAAAAAAAGGATAAAATTTCATTAAGATTTTTACATACCTTATTTTTTGAGTCATAATTAGTAACATCATCTTCCTCGGGAACCTTCTTAGAATTTTTTTCATGGAAGCTTTGAAGGAAATTTCTTGTTCAGATTTTGTTTTCCCTTCATAACTTTTTACTTTCTCATCTCATATGTGATGAGAGTACAATTTAAATCATCCATAGATAATGTATCAGGACCTCTATCTTCCAATGATGAAAATTTTAGATCTAACATGTTGGGAAGAATTATCAAGATATTTTCTACAATAGTAGAATATTCTAAATTTTTACTAAGACCTCTTATAGTGATAACAATGTCATTATCCCTAGTAAATAATTCACCAACGGATTCATACTCACCCATATTCAGATCTTCATACTTTAATATTCATATTTTTTAATTTTCCTTTCTCAATTTTTTATTACCTTTATAAATGTTTTCCATCTTATCATAAATACCTTTTTTAGTTGAAACTCCTTTTAATCTTAGAAACACACTTTATAAAAGTGATGATAGTAAATAATTTTTATCTCTTCCATCATTCTCAAGGTTTTCTTTATCATCATATGTGATAGTATCATTCTCAATACAAGTAGAGAAACCATCTATGATAGCTTTTAAAACAACATAACCAATAGAAATAATATATGGAAACATTCTTCCTTTCCAAATATGACAATTCTTGTTGTTTAATATCAGAATCCTTTTACTATTCACATAGCTCAGATTACCCATCACAACTTATTATTCAAAACTTAATCAAAGAATAAACTAAGGGAATATTCAACTTTGATACCAATTGTAATTTCCTAGTAAGTATAACTATGTCACTGAGAGGTATAGTGGGTGAATCAGTGATATATTTTTCTCTAATGTTTCAATTATTATGAAAAAAACTTCAACTCATATTAAAGATTAATTTCCCTACTTAAAATAATTCAGACACATATCCATAGGAACACAAAAAATTATAATGTTTAGTATTCAAAAAGAATAGAAATTACCTTGGTCGGGTTTTTAAATGATCCAATACCACATAATCTATTAGAAAACAATCCTTTATGTGGAATACAATGAGTAAGATATAACCTCACACTTGTGTAGTGATATGTAAACAATCCAATAGTATATGTGCTTATTCTAACACAAATAATGTAATACAAAGTTTATATAAAAAACATGTTACAGTGATTCTTGACCAACTTTCATAGATATGGTCTTTTAAAACAGTTTTTCACTTTCTTACCCAAAAGATTGTATGAAATTTTATGGACTTTGTAATAAAACTTAGTCTAATTTCCCAGTCTGATTTCCAAGACTGATTTTCTCAATATGATAATATAAATATGTTAGAATATGATTGAGAAAAATCTTAACCACTTTTATTCTGATTCTGGAAATCCCATTATGATTCCCAAATGAATACGATTAACAGCTAAATATAATTTCTAGCTGAATACGATGGTCAGTTGAATATTATTCCCAGCTGAATACAATCTTGTATATTATCATTTATTATTATATTTGGAAAAACTTATTCAAAAAATATCAATTCAGAAACTTGTTCTCCCTAAAAATTCAGACCTTCTCTCTCTTCAGTGTTGAAAAATACTTCAGTCATATGGAAGTGGAAAGTAATCTCTCTTTTATAGGTTCTCTGTATATAGTTTAGGTGGGATTCTACAAACATTTCCTAATTTACTAAATTTACCCAAAACTAGAATTCCACTTGAATTTCATGTACATTTATGGATTCTTGAGTGTTTCTTATACATTCTAGAACCCTCTTGAATCTTCTATCAACTTCATCTCACTTCTAATTTTCTTCAAAAACATCATTCCAATTCTGATTTTCCCAATACTTTTTCTTCATTATGATTCTATTTACAAATTTCATATATGATGAAATAGGCAGTTTTAATATTATTAGAAAACCTTATTCCCACTATGATTCTCCATTCTGATTTTCACTGTGATCTAACTCATTAGGATAAAGAAAAATATAAAAAAATAAATTATTCTTCTTATTTTCTCTGGACCCACTTAATGATAAACAATGTAATTAAATATATTTTCAATAGTTGACTAAATTTTTAATAAAGCTCTGACTTTCTTTTCATATTGTCCATAATGAAATCAAATTATTTTCTTTATAATTGGTCCCAACTACTCCGAACAAAAATAAATTTACTTTTTATGATTATGATAGTATACCAAGTCTGTTGCACCATCTTAGTAGCTTCAACTTTAAAAACTTATTTCTCTTCTAAATATGATACCAATGATTCTTATGCACAAAAAATTATGTATCTAATGAATATGATGACATACAAAATTGGATGGACTTATATCATTGTATTCCTTATTTTTGAAATACGATGATCGTCTAATTCTTTCTTCAAGGATTTAAATGATTTGTATTTTGGTCTAACTAAAAACCATCACCTTCATCATGATCATCCTCCTAAACCTTTAAACCAATCTACATTAAGTAAAATTATTATGATGATCTTGAGACTGGAAATCAATGGTTTCACCAACTTTTATCTTCTTCAATCTTTCAAAAAGTAGCATGACTTCCTTCATGACATTAAATACGTTGAGGATCATCTTTAGCATCATCTGGATTTTATTGGAAAGAATTAGAACTTCTCATCCATTCCAAAATCTTCTTACTTTCATTAGAAAGTATCACAACTTCATATTCTTCCATCTACTTTATTTCTTTCCAACCAACCTTAATATGATTTTCCTAAATATTATTAGAAGCCCCTATTTTATTTTAATAATATTATCAATAAGATTGTCAGTACTTATTCTACCCCTTTATTTCATCAAGCATGAGCAGCATTTTTCACAAATTACTTATGATTTCTGGGAAATACAAAAAAAACAAAACATAATCATATTTCTATCAGATCCCTAATGAATCTGATTATGATCAGAACCTCATTAAAATCTTAACCTTAGTACGATCAAAACATCACTACGATCAGAACATCATTATAATCATAACCTCATTACAATGATATTTCTTAATAATTGTGAGTATAATTTCCTAAATACATTTTTTGAGTCTGATATTTTAAATAATATTATATGTCTAATCTTTACCAAAAACAAAGTGAGTTGATTCCTTTCTTCCTTGGTAGAAAAATCAATCACCAACAGAATTCTTCTTGATTACGATGGTGAATCTGATTTTCAGAAGCTTATCATTTTTTTATCAATATCCCAATCTGATGGATCATATTAACTCATCTAGAAGTTCTGGATCAGATTCTCAAGCTGATAGTCCGGATCTGATTGATAACTTTCTTTAATGTGGATTTTTATCCATCATATTCTCAATATACTTCCTTTCTTAAACATAATAAACATACTGATCTATTGACAAAAAATACAACCAAAACACAACTTGTTCCTAACACTCCTTAAAAATCCACCATCTTCATCAGATGGAAATCAACTAAAAATTTGTAATTAGCCACCATTTAGTTTTCAACTAGCATCACCTTCGGCTCTGATAACACCCCTAGTTCACTAAAATCTTCTCCAAATTCTATTCAGTTCTGGTCGGATTAGGTTCTTTGGTTACCTCTTGTCTCAATACTCCTTAAAGATCATCTTGATTGAACATCTCTTTCCATGGTTTAGTCCATTTTCAGATCTTCGATGTAAATTATTTATCCGCATTCAGAATCCTTGAACAGAAAATATCAATTCTTATAGTTCCGCCACATATATGCTACCTTAAATTGAGGTGAGTTAGGATTTTAATTTTAGGATGGAACAATATCACAATAGTTCTTCTGGCTGTAGTGGTGCAAGACTAGTGGAATAAAATTATTTGTGATAGAAAATAGGGAAAATGTTTTTAGATCTTAATAGTAGTAGAAATTTATTCTAACTATATCATCCCTTTAGCGGTACAGATTTTAACTATAGTGGTACATTTTGGTGGATGATAGTGGATTGAAAGGTTGCTAGTAGCATGATAGCTATAGTAGGGCCAACTACATCAAGTGGTGGTAGTAGAAATAAAATTCAATCAAAATAAAAATTTAATATTAACATTTAAAATAAAAAAACATTTAAAATAAAATATTTTTGAGTAATGAATTAAATTAAAAATGAATTTATACATTTTAAATCAAAGAAAATTAAAATTTAAATACAAATGATTTTAAATAATTGATTAGTTAATTAATTAAAAAACAAATAAATAAGGTATTAAATTAGAAATATTAAAAAAATATTCATTAACACAAGAATTCATATTCAAATATAAAATATAAAATAAAATAAAATAATGATTCAAATCATGAACATAAATTAAATTAAATAATAATGAAGATATATTATTTAAATCTTCAAAAATTTACTGAATTTATTATAAAAATTTAGCTATAAAAACATCAAATATACAACAAGAATTATGTGAAAAAATATGTCAACTAAAAGCCACATCAACCAGCTATGTGTGAATCATGAATGATTTACAAATTCACTGACTAGATGCACCACATATCATCTTCATAATCTAGACTAGAAAATTTAATAAGACCTTCATTATTACGCACTCCCAAGGATCCTTAAGAACTCATTGTAACATCCTTAAGAAAACATCATGGAATCCTTACACAGCTTCTCCTTGAGAACTTCAAAAGATAATAAAGGCAGTTGTGGTGCACCATTTCAACTCAAACGCCTTTTCATACATGCTTACTCATTTATCGCAATGTGAACATCTCTAGCATAGTGTGATTGCAATGTCGAGCTCAAAATTCCTGTATAATATTCATGGTGGTATTATCCTTTATGGAGGCAATGGTAAAGACTCCATTTGGTGATTTCATTGTATTTCTTCATGCATGAAAAACTTCATAGAGGTGACAATGATCTTCTGGGGATATCTCCCTCAATAATACAGATTGTACGATATTCAGTGCTGACCTTTATCAGTGCTAAATGAAAAGTACTTATAAAGGGGTAAATTTTGTTGGTGATAGAAATAAATAGTGAAAAATGTGACTTTTATCATTGATAATAAAGGCATACCCTTTTTCAACAATTTTTTCTTACACTAATAATATTATCCCCTTTATCAATATCTTTTTTTAGCACTGATGAAGGTCACGGTGAATAATTTAATTTATATATTCATATTTATATATTTTTAGATAAGATTTATATTATAATAAGTATATATATATATATATGTAAATATAATATATAAATAAGATTTATATAAATTTTAATAAAAAATGAATCTTACTTTCATTATTTTATATATAAAAAATCATCAAATTAATATTAGTTAATAAAAATGTTTAATAGTATATTTATATACATTAATTAATAAATTTGTATATAATTAATACAAATATGTTCTATTAATATTTTACTTAAATAATTATATAATATATAAGTGATATATTTATTAAAGTATGTGTTTGTATGAGTGTGTGTATTTATGTGTTATCTATGCATGCATGTGTTGTGTTTTGTGTGTGTGTGTTTGTGTGTGTGTGTTTTGTGTGTGTGTGTGTTTATGTATATGTGTATTGTATGTATGTTTGCATATGTATATGTGTATAGATGTGTCGGTAAATGTATGTTTGTATATATATATATATATATATATATATATATCTGTGTGTGTGTGTTTGTATGTGTAGGTGTATGTGTATGTATATATGCATATATATATGTGTGTGTGTGTGTGTGTGTGTGTGTGTGTGGGTGTGTGTGTATTTATGTGTATGTTTATGTATGTATATTTGTATGTGTATGTGTATGTGTATGTGTATTTGTATGTGTATATGTATGTGTATGTTTATGTTTATGTGTATATGTATGTACATGTGTGTGTGTGTGTGCAAATTTTTGTGTACATATGTATTTCTATGTGTGTGTGTCTATGAATGTGTGTGTTTGTGTATGCATATTTGTATTTGTATGTGTATGTGCATATATATCTGTTTGTGTGTGTGTGTGTGTGTGCATTATGTTTATGTGTATGTATGTGTGTAACATCTCATGCTTTGGACCAAGGTAGTATTCCAAAGGAATACAGTTTTACCATTTAGTGGATGGAAATTCTATAATATAAGCTTCGGGACATTAATTAACATGTCGGAACACTTAGATTTGTTGTTTTTAGATATGGTTTAAGGCCTAACAGGTTTCTTGGGTGTTCTATTGAGTTTTGGGAGTGGAAGACCCTGAGAACTCAAATCTAGAAGAAGTTGGTAGAGGTGTGCGGCTTGTATGAAACCATGAGACCCTCTAGGAGAAATCATGTGGCCTATAAAATGAGCCTAAGGGTGTCTCACAGTTTTTTCTAACCATGCACACCAGGCTACATGGTTGTGTGTTGTGTGAAGACCCCTCAACAGAGGTTAATGACACGGTTTGCACATTTTTTCTTAAACTATGTGCATGAACCGTGTGAGCCCCATGCATAGGAAGTCTCTCATGCATGTTTGGAATGTGGTTTGGAAAACCGTGTATCCAAACCATTCACCTCATTAAAGGAAAAAAATTATGGTTTTTTTCCCTGCCTCTATATTTCCTTTTTCTTCCCTTATTTCTCATCCAACATGTACACAACAACCCTCTTGCGGAGCTCCTCCTCTCCTCCTCTAGGTATCTATGGATCATATCTATTTAGGCTCTATTTTGAGCTTAATTCCTCAAATTGGAAGCCTCTTAGTAAGTGATTCACTCCTCTTTCTTCCATTCTCTGGTTATCTAAGAATATTCAGTACTATATTTATACGAGCTGATTCTCCCTATCTTTAAGGTGTTTGTCCGTTTCTTTAATTTATCTCAAACTGAACCAAATCAAGACTTGGTATTGGATGATTGGACCATCATAAGCATGAGTTGGGTGTTCTATAGATTTTTTCCTAAAGTCTAGCTCGTATATAAATTATGTCCTTGTGTCGCATGCCGGATTCTCCATGCATTTCTCTTAAAATGCGAATTAAATTATGTATGACCAAATTCCTTAAGTTATATTTCCAGTATGCTCTAGTTTAAATAGTTGTAGGTTATTCACTTCAACTCGAACCACCACTTTGTGGTGATTTGTTTGTACTCCTTGACCTCTATGCCTCATTATTCAATTAACCACCTTTTTTGGGTGTTGTTTCAAATTCTTATGATTATAATGTATTAAATATTAATAGATCACTCCTCATGGTGTGTTAAGTTTCCCTCATGTAAGGTATGACTAATTGAGTTTAATAAATTAGAATTATAACCTTTCCCAATTTTTATAATAAAACCTACTTTGAGGTGCACTATTTTCTCAAATCAAAAAGGGGATACTAAATATGAGATGAGAAAGATGATGAATATCATGCTTAAGTACATGGAATTTTCTATTATAATTGAAATCAATAATGTACATGGATCTCTTTGTATACTTGATTTGTGCTTAAATATTTATAAATTTGGCCTCTTCTATAAATTAACTTAAATGATTAAATGGGTTGTTTATTGTAACACCCCGAGCTTCCACGATACGCTTCTCATTCAGTAATACAATAGCTTGCATTGTACGCACCTTCGAGTTCTAAAACACCGCGACTAATCAAAGTAGCCGTTATGAATAGTAATACCTTCTTTTTGAAATATTATAAATTTTATATGTCAAAATGGACTTCATTTTTGTATTCGTAATATCGAAATTAGCCTATGTTGAATTTTTGGTATTTTTCTGAGAACTTCTAAAATTTTATAAATAGTGAAAAATACTTAAAACAACTTTTTTAATCAAAATAATTTATAGTGATAAATTATAATATTTGATGGTTTTAAAGTATAATTAGAATATATTTTTACCATTTTATCCAATGGTGGTCATTAGAATTAATTTAACATTGAAATTGGACATAAACAATTGCCAATCTTTTGATATAAATTGTTTCTTAAAAACACGCTATTTGTTGTGACAGCGGGAATTAATTATAAAATTAATTAATGCAACTAATATGTTTGGAATTTTGTAAAATAGACATCATTTTTCAATTCGGAATATCAATTATAGCTTAGGGTGAAATTTTGGCCTTATTCTGAAAAACTTCAATTTTTGATGAATAGTGAAACCACTAAGTGGTTGTTAAATAACTGATTTTTCGTTTAAATGAAATATTAACACTTCTGTGATTTGATTTTCAAAAATCCGACATACATGGTTGTCATTAAGAAGTAAAATGTGGTTCAATGGGATAAAAATAATTTTTTGGTGAATAGTAACTTATTAAGTTCTTAATCGCGATTAGTGGTAATTAGGGTAGTTTAAGGTATAAATAATACTTTAATAATATTAAATGACCTAGACACATGTCCCAACCTCATTGGTTGTGTCATGGCCGACCAAGACAAGCCATGGCCTAACTTGGGGACCCCATGGATCCACTTTTGTTGGGAAATAACATAAATTACTTTTTATTTAATGTTAAAGTGAAAATGACACTAACATAAAGTGTTTTACTAAAACAATTTTTAAGTAGGGTTACACAAGTCCAAATTTTGATTATAAATAGTCATAGGAAAGATAAAAAGATTTCCTATATCATAGTATTTTTTTTATAATTTTTAGACATTAAATAAATTTAATTATTTATGACATAATAATGATGCAGCGATGACATCATTATTTGACGATTTAAATAAAATGGAAAGATAATATAAAATCTATGAACTACACATGGCCAAAACCAATTGGATGAGTGGATTTCGATGCCTTATCACCTTATCCACGAATTCTATCAATGTGGGACCTTTTAAAACCGAAACACATTTTCAAATAATGTAATGTTCCTTTACTTTCCAAAAGTGCCCCTCCTCTCCTCTTATAAAAGGCCCCCACCTCTACCTCATTTCACACACTCTTCAAGCCATTGGCTCGGCCAACCCCTGCCCATTTGCTCTCTCCACATCCCTCTCCTCATCCTAGAGGATTCCCTTTGGGCAGAATCCTTTCAAAGGAAGCCTTTAGGCTCAACTCAAAAGGAGTTACACTTTTTAAGGTAATTCATTCTCTCATGTTCTTTTGTTTTATTTTGCTTCTCCAACCCCCTAAACTCTTTTTATTTACTTCTTTTGTAACAACACCAGTATCTTAAATATACTAGGATGTTGTTATAAGATTTATTTGAGCTACACTTCCACACAACTACATCAAATGGTTAAAGAACATAAGGTTTCCGTGGATGGCGAAATTCTGCCTCCCGAAACGATGATTGTTCAACACTCATTTAACACCTTCAAAGGTGGCCATTATGATGTCACTATTTTTATATATGATATATAATATGTTTATGTTTTCCTTAAGCTTCTGTTTTTTTTCATTTTGGGCATACCTTTATGGTTTCCATTATGGGTAAAACACGATATCTTCATTTTAGGAAGCGCGGACTACCGCCCCCTGAAAGTGATTTGATTCGTTAATACCATATGTGGGATGTGTGAAGGATAAAGTTAATGATATTATATATGTTATTATACTGGAATTATAATATACTCTCATATCATTATGATTCCATTCCAGAAAATATGAAATAGAAATGGAAGTAGCGTTCATGCGTACGTACGGCTTACCGTCTCCATGAACGGTGCATTTCATTTCTTACCTCTAAATGTGATGTAATATTATAAATGAATGTATGTACTGGATATATATGACATATATGATATCTACATCATGAATACCATTCTGGATATAATGAACCTTTGACCAAATTAACAACATGTAAGTGTAAGAAGCCTATTTTTGACTTAAGAACCAAATACCGACAAAATGAACATTATTAACTTAAATAATTACATAATGTTCATATCATTGTAATAAGTGATATAATAAGGATAATGAAGTTGAAAATGGTTCTTAATAAGGTATATATTAACTCTAGTTTATTATTCAGGAGGTTAAAGAACGGTTGAGTCAAGTCAGACACGAGGTAAGGGATCTTCTTAACCCAACTTCCATTCTTTGGGTTAATCTCCTACTTTCAAATTATGTCATGATATTATTATGTCCTATTTTGTATTTTTATGTTATTTATGTGTACCTATAGTGAATACACATAATATATCTATTTTATTTTAAAAATGATCTTTGTATGGGACTTCGTCTCAATCTCCTTTCGTTGAGGCATATTTTATTTTATACACAACTTTCTTTTATACGGTGTATAAACCCCTTTGACTTTTACATTTATTCAAAAGGAATCTTTTTACACGAAGCGTTTTACTAAACGACAAAAAGGGAATGTTTTTCTTTCCGTACTTATGCGGCGACAACGACTTCTCCGCCGCCGTGACCATTATTTGAGTTTCGGCTTCCTCTACAAGCCATCACTTTTTTTAATGAAAAATAAATACAAAGTTTTAACTTACTTTTATTTTGGTATTGAAAATGGTTTTGAAAGCGTTTTTATTATATCAATGTGTTGTATTGATATCTTGTGATTGGAATGTGGAAATGTTATGTTTCCTTTATGCATGTTTTATGTGATATGATTATGTTATGGTTTATGATATGTTTAAACCTATTCATATGAGGAATGTATTGGACTTAATAAGTGACGGGTGGGGCCCGCTATAGCTCCTCGATGCATCGGTAGGTCTCATGAGACAACTAGACGTGGAATTGGCCGAGGCCCTTTCCCAATTTGATTTATGGTTTTGGCCGAGGCCTTAATCATTTTAGATGTCTTGGCCGAGGCCTTGACAAAGTGTTTCAGAATGTCCGGCATTATACATTCCCTCATTATGAAAGTGGTTATTGATATTACATGTGATTATTCGACCAGTAGAATATCCATGTGAAGAAGTAAATGGCATTATCTCATTTTACTTTTGCCATATTATGTTGAAGTTCATGTTTAAGAGGCTTTTGTTTTAGTTATACATTGCCTTAAATGTTAATGTTTATTTATGAAAGCTTCCGCATTATTGTTATCCTTACTGAGCATTTGAGCTCACCCCTTTCAATGTTTAAAAAATTTTCCAGGTTGTGAAAAAGTATTTTATGACTGACTTGCAAGAATAATCAGTGAAGATATGAGTGTGGACTATGAAGACCATGTTTTTTTTGTAGTTTGTTTAATTTTGATGTAATGAAAGACTTATGAATGTATCTAGTGTTTCCAAGGCTACTAAACTAATCGGTCTTTCGAGACGTGATCTTTTGGGATCATGCCAATGTTACGAAGTAATGCACCGGCTCTGGGTAGCTGGGCTCGGGGCGTTACAGTTGGTATCAGAGGCAGTTTAGTACTAACCTTGGAAGCTAGATGTAGATAAACTCTGATTAGAACGCATAGCCCAAAGATAGGCTTCGAGGATTAGTATAGAAGAACTTCCTAGAATTTTGGGTATTATAGAGATGATATGAGTTTTCCGAGCAATACATCCCTGTCTGGATACGAGCAGGTAGAGGCGGCTCTGGCACAGATGTACCTAGGGGTAAAACCCGAAAACACCGCTTTGAGCTAGACTCGAACGGGAACTGGTGCACGACAACGGGCCTTGCTGCACTCTTGGTTACGACACTCCCGGGGGATACGCTTAGGATAATTCTCATTTTCTTTACAAACCACTATGAACGGTTATGAGTATATACTTCCTCAAATAAAACCTTTTTATGATTATGGATTATATCCATAAATAGTTCAATTTATGTTAAGTATTTTACAAGTATGGAATTATGTATTTTGATTCATAAACTAATCTAGTTTATGCCATTGTTTAGAAATGGCGCCTAGTAGAAGGAATGGAAACTGTATCAATGCACGAACTCCGTGTAGGGATTTCCCTCCTGCTCAAGATAATTATTGTGGACCTGAAGATACAACTGGTGCTGATCAACTTATTACCATACTGGGACAACTCACGCAGGTTATGAATAACAACCTTACTCGTATGGAGCACCCTGATCCGCAACGTGGAGGATCAATGCTAGACCGTTTCATGAGGCAACAACCGCCAACCTTCAATGGGAGTACAAATCCTACAGTAGCTGAGCAATGGATAAATTCCTTAGAGAAAATATTCCATGCCTTGGGGAGTAGTGAAAGGGAGAAGGTTGTCATGGCAGTTTACCGCCTCACTGGAGATGCCGATCAATGGTGGTCACTAATTCAAAACACAAAGGAAGATGATGAATTAACAAACATGGAATGGCAGGAGTTCAAAGAACTGTTCTTAGAAAAATACTTACCTCGAGACCATCGAGCGGATATGGAAAGGCAATTTTTGAGTCTGAG
This sequence comes from Viscum album, assembly GCA_963277665.1. Taxonomy (NCBI): domain Eukaryota; kingdom Viridiplantae; phylum Streptophyta; class Magnoliopsida; order Santalales; family Viscaceae; genus Viscum; species Viscum album. The sequence goes on along the minus strand of OY728141.1, from coordinate 2,121,821,459 downwards.
ACAAAAGGAGGATGAGAATGTCGCAAAGTATGAGGCTAACTTTACAAGGTTAGCGAGGCATGCTGCAGATTATATACGTAACCCAAGAAGTAAGATTGATCGTTTCTTTGATGGGTTAAAACCATTTCTCCGTCGAGCTCTAGTGTCACAATCTTTCTCAACATACGAAGATATAGTCTCATGTGCTATCAAGACAGAAAAGGAATTCTCTAAGTCTTATGACAACAAAGTAAAGCAAGAGAAGAAGAGAACGGTGGAACAAGAGACAGATAAAGGGAAAAAGGGAAAGAAGGATTTTCCATTATGTGATAATTGTGGGAAGAATCACCCTGGTACTTGCCTAAAAGGAATGGGAGTCTGTTATAAATGTGGAGAAAAAGGTCACCAGGCACGTGATTGCAAGGGAAAGAAAGAGGCTGTCAAAGTTGAATGCTACAATTGTAGAGAAATGGGTCATTATGCAAATGAATGTCCTAAGCGTCAAGGAAACTTACCTCAGAAAAGGACAAGGGATCAAGGACAATCTTATGCTATTACTACAGTTGAAGCAGAATAACTAATGTATTGGTGCTTTTGGACTCAAGGATTATATTCTGGTTATAAGAATAATGTAATATATATATATGGATTGTACTGCATTACTTTTTGATTTCAGTAAGGTTTTAATATGATTAAGGTAATCATATTTTTGGTATGTGACAATAAGAGAAACATTTCTTTGTTTGGGGAATCTGATAAATTGATTTTGGAATTAAGAGACCTTTTAGAGAAAGTCTGGACAGAGGTATTTTGGATAACTATAAAGGTTGGAGTGGATTAAGTTGATTTTTGGATAGTATGGTTTAAGGTTAAAAAATTTATGAAGATTATTTTTGGAGTATTATAATACTATAGTTTTAGGAAAAGGACAACCTGCAGGGTGGGGCATAAACCGTCGCGTCAGACAAAGCTGTAGGAATCGAACCCACAATCAAAGTGCGACAGGCCTTTATTTCCTACCACTAGCCTACAGGAAGTCCCTGGTTATTACAAAATAATTTTACTAATCTAAATGGTATGTGTTAACCTTTGGTACCTTATACAATTAGGATAAATAGAATATTTTTGAGTTCTGTTACCATTTGGAGTAAAAGATGGGTTTGTGGTAAAAATTCATTAATGAATGAAAGTATACATAACAAGTATGTATATTCCCTTACGTTCTTAGTAAATCTCCTAAATAAAATCCTCAACATTATAAAAGGTAACTTAAAACAAAAATGTTGTCGGTTAACTTTTCCAACTAGGGATTCAATGACCGTTTAACCAATCACAAGTTTGTGATTTTCTTGTGGTTAAACTTTCTCCTAATCCTGTTTTCTATAACTCCCCATCAGACCTTGATGGTTTGTTTCTCCTCCATATCCATATTTTCATAGAATCCTATAATGGGCTATATCGGGTGACCTTTGTACTTATCCTGCTTTCTTTTAATGTTATATATTTATTAACCTTATTTTCGATGTGGGTTTTCCTCAAAGGTATTTTCTCTTTTCAACCTTGTATTTTCCAAGAAAAATTTCAAATTGCGAGGACGCAATTTATTGAAGGAGGGGAGAATGTAACACCCCGAGCTTCCACGATACGCTTCTCATTCAGTAATACAATAGCTTGCATTGTACGCAACTTCGAGTTCTAAAACACCGCGACTAATCAAAGTAGCCGTTATGAATAGTAATACCTTCTTTTTGAAATATTATAAATTTTATATGTCAAAATGGACTTCATTTTTGTATTCGTAATATCGAAATTAGCCTATGTTGAATTTTTGGTATTTTTCTGAGAACTTCTAAAATTTTATAAATAGTGAAAAATACTTAAAACAACTTTTTTAATCAAAATAATTTATAGTGATAAATTATAATATTTGATGGTTTTAAAGTATAATTAGAATATATTTTTACCATTTTATCCAATGGTGGTCATTAGAATTAATTTAACATTGAAATTGGACATAAACAATTGTCAATCTTTTGATATAAATTGTTTCTTAAAAACACGCTATTTGTTGTGACAGCGGGAATTAATTATAAAATTAATTAATGCAACTAATATGTTTGGAATTTTGTAAAATAGACATCATTTTTCAATTCGGAATATCAATTATAGCTTAGGGTGAAATTTTGGCCTTATTCTGAAAAACTTCAATTTTTGATGAATAGTGAAACCACTAAGTGGTTGTTAAATAACTGATTTTTCGTTTAAATGAAATATTACCACTTCTGTGATTTGATTTTCAAAAATCCGACATACATGGTTGTCATTAAGAAGTAAAATGTGGTTCAATGGGATAAAAATAATTTTTTGGTGAATAGTAACTTATTAAGTTCTTAATCGCGATTAGTGGTAATTAGGGTAGTTTAAGGTATAAATAATACTTTAATAATATTAAATGACCTAGACACATGTCCCAACCTCATTGGTTGTGTCATGGCCGACCAAGACAAGCCATGGCCTAACTTGGGGACCCCATGGATCCACTTTTGTTGGGAAATAACATAAATTACTTTTTATTTAATGTTAAAGTGAAAATGACACTAACATAAAGTGTTTTACTAAAACAATTTTTAAGTAGGGTTACACAAGTCCAAATTTTGATTATAAATAGTCATAGGAAAGATAAAAAGATTTCCTATATCATAGTATTTTTTTTATAATTTTTAGACATTAAATAAATTTAATTATTTATGACATAATAATGATGCAGCGATGACATCATTATTTGACGATTTAAATAAAATGGAAAGATAATATAAAATCTATGAACTACACATGGACAAAACCAATTGGATGAGTGGATTTCGATGCCTTATCACCTTATCCACGAATTCTATCAATGTGGGACCTTTTAAAACCGAAACACATTTTCAAATAATGTAATGTTCCTTTACTTTCCAAAAGTGCCCCTCCTCTCCTCTTATAAAAGGCCCCCACCTCTACCTCATTTCACACACTCTTCAAGCCATTGGCTCGGCCAACCCCTGCCCATTTGCTCTCTCCACATCCCTCTCCTCATCCTAGAGGATTCCCTTTGGGCAGAATCCTTTCAAAGGAAGCCTTTAGGCTCAACTCAAAAGGAGTTACACTTTTTAAGGTAATTCATTCTCTCATGTTCTTTTGTTTTATTTTGCTTCTCCAACCCCCTAAACTCTTTTTATTTACTTCTTTTGTAACAACACCAGTATCTTAAATATACTAGGATGTTGTTATAAGATTTATTTGAGCTACACTTCCACACAACTACATCAAATGGTTAAAGAACATAAGGTTTCCGTGGATGGCGAAATTCTGCCTCCCGAAACGATGATTGTTCAACACTCATTTAACACCTTCAAAGGTGGCCATTATGATGTCACTATTTTTATATATGATATATAATATGTTTATGTTTTCCTTAAGCTTCTGTTTTTTTTCATTTTGGGCATACCTTTATGGTTTCCATTATGGGTAAAACACGATATCTTCATTTTAGGAAGCGCGGACTACCGCCCCCTGAAAGTGATTTGATTCGTTAATACCATATGTGGGATGTGTGAAGGATAAAGTTAATGATATTATATATGTTATTATACTGGAATTATAATATACTCTCATATCATTATGATTCCATTCCAGAAAATATGAAATAGAAATGGAAGTAGCGTTCATGCGTACGTACGGCTTACCGTCTCCATGAACGGTGCATTTCATTTCTTACCTCTAAATGTGATGTAATATTATAAATGAATGTATGTACTGGATATATATGACATATATGATATCTACATCATGAATACCATTCTGGATATAATGAACCTTTGACCAAATTAACAACATGTAAGTGTAAGAAGCCTATTTTTGACTTAAGAACCAAATACCGACAAAATGAACATTATTAACTTAAATAATTACATAATGTTCATATCATTGTAATAAGTGATATAATAAGGATAATGAAGTTGAAAATGGTTCTTAATAAGGTATATATTAACTCTAGTTTATTATTCAGGAGGTTAAAGAACGGTTGAGTCAAGTCAGACACGAGGTAAGGGATCTTCTTAACCCAACTTCCATTCTTTGGGTTAATCTCCTACTTTCAAATTATGTCATGATATTATTATGTCCTATTTTGTATTTTTATGTTATTTATGTGTACCTATAGTGAATACACATAATATATCTATTTTATTTTAAAAATGATCTTTGTATGGGACTTCGTCTCAATCTCCTTTCGTTGAGGCATATTTTATTTTATACACAACTTTCTTTTATACGGTGTATAAACCCCTTTGACTTTTACATTTATTCAAAAGGAATCTTTTTACACGAAGCGTTTTACTAAACGACAAAAAGGGAATGTTTTTCTTTCCGTACTTATGCGGCGACAACGACTTCTCCGCCGCCGTGACCATTATTTGAGTTTCGGCTTCCTCTACAAGCCATCACTTTTTTTAATGAAAAATAAATACAAAGTTTTAACTTACTTTTATTTTGGTATTGAAAATGGTTTTGAAAGCGTTTTTATTATATCAATGTGTTGTATTGATATCTTGTGATTGGAATGTGGAAATGTTATGTTTCCTTTATGCATGTTTTATGTGATATGATTATGTTATGGTTTATGATATGTTTAAACCTATTCATATGAGGAATGTATTGGACTTAATAAGTGACGGGTGGGGCCCGCTATAGCTCCTCGATGCATCGGTAGGTCTCATGAGACAACTAGACGTGGAATTGGCCGAGGCCCTTTCCCAATTTGATTTATGGTTTTGGCCGAGGCCTTAATCATTTTAGATGTCTTGGCCGAGGCCTTGACAAAGTGTTTCAGAATGTCCGGCATTATACATTCCCTCATTATGAAAGTGGTTATTGATATTACATGTGATTATTCGACCAGTAGAATATCCATGTGAAGAAGTAAATGGCATTATCTCATTTTACTTTTGCCATATTATGTTGAAGTTCATGTTTAAGAGGCTTTTGTTTTAGTTATACATTGCCTTAAATGTTAATGTTTATTTATGAAAGCTTCCGCATTATTGTTATCCTTACTGAGCATTTGAGCTCACCCCTTTCAATGTTTAAAAAATTTTCCAGGTTGTGAAAAAGTATTTTATGACTGACTTGCAAGAATAATCAGTGAAGATATGAGTGTGGACTATGAAGACCATGTTTTTTTTGTAGTTTGTTTAATTTTGATGTAATGAAAGACTTATGAATGTATCTAGTGTTTCCAAGGCTACTAAACTAATCGGTCTTTCGAGACGTGATCTTTTGGGATCATGCCAATGTTACGAAGTAATGCACCGGCTCTGGGTAGCTGGGCTCGGGGCGTTACATTTATGCTTTGAGCGACACCTAGGTTTCTTTTTACAGAATGCCTTGGATGGGATCCTAGGCTATTAGAGATTATATGTATGCCTCAAGTGATACTTTTTTTCATCTTTATACAATTTTAGGGATAAGATCAATGGGATATTCCTTTTTCACCTTGATCGATACTCAGATTCATGTGTAAGAATTCAATAGAAGGGCTCATAGGCTGATTGAGATTATTATTCCCATGAGTGATGCTTGGTCACCAAGTAGTTTATCTTGGATAGGATCAGTGGTAAATGTTTTTATACCATTCCATGATCAAGACTCGGTCCCCTAGGTGGTGTTCCATGGATAGACTTAGTGGGTTATTCCTTTATACTATACCAAGAGTGATACTTGGGATTCAACTTTTCGGATCTCCATAGAAAGAATCTTACTGTGATGGGTAATTATAGCACTCCTGGTGTGATACTTAGGATTCCTATTTATGGATCACCTTGGACAGTCTCAGTATGCCTTTTAATTATGAACCTTAATTCTTATTGTTTAAATATGTAAGGGATGCGAGTTTATCTAATGTAAGGATACATCTGCCGAGATAAATAATAATCTTGGGTTGGGTCCATGTTTGTATTCATCCCTTATGATGGCCTAGTTATGTCCCCATTTGCATATACTAAGAAAATATATATATACACACACTTCATATCTATATAGGTTGATGGTGGTTCAAGATAATCTGACTTAACCTGAATTAGGTATGGTCATCTAGGTGTCCCTGAGCAACCTGAGCCGACTTGTTTACTTTTAGTTATTTATTACTTTACATATCATACCTACACACTTCTATCTTTTATATTCATAGACTGGAAATATTTCGAAACCATTGGTGGTGTCCTATTGAGTATATCTCACACCCTATTTGGGCCTCCATTACATTGGGTTACCTGAACAAACCTCATGGTTATAGGTTTAGGTTTATGGATCCTGCTTGTGTAGTTCATTTGTACATGGGAGATTAGGAGAATAAGACTGAGTCATAGCTTGGGATGCTCATAGAGTTAGCCCTTAGGGACTTTTGTTCATTTTCTTTATGCTTGTACTGTACTATATAGTATCACATGTTGTATGTTTACTGATTTAGTTTATATATCCTCATCAGAACATTCATGGATATTTGTACATTTGGCATTGGATGTTTTATCAATTAATATATTTATCTTCTGTTTCTATATCTTTTACTTATACTGCTTCTGCTATCTGTTGATTTATTTATTATTATACTGATATGCTATTATGATCATGAGGGTATAGTATCCTCACATCTCCATCATTATACCCTCCCCACTAGTCAACAACCTCCAATATATGGGGAGGCGTTCTTGAGGCCATGTGACTGACTAGTTCGGGGCACCGTTCAATGGTTCCCGGGTCGAGATGTTACAAAGTGGTATCAGATCTCTTGTTTACTTTTGAATTACTATTTTGGGCTGGTAGAAATGAGGCTAAAAATGTGTTGATGCTTGGTAAATATTAGTGTCTGGGAGTGATCAACCCTTTAATGGAGAAAATTACTAGTGTCCGGGGATGGGATTGTTGTTTGTGATGTTCTTTGTTACCATTGATCATGATTTCATGTTGAGTTAATGGTGGATTTTCTATTGTTGTCGATTTATGAGATATAAAATATTTTCCCCTTTTCCTGGTATGACAATTAGTATTAGATGCATCATTATAGACACATAGAGATTCACATTCCATGAATATTCCATTCCATGTAGTTGCATTGATAGATTCTCCTTGTGTGATTTATTTCACATGCTTGTTTTTATAACATGATGTGTAGTTTCTTAGCATATTTTCTTGTACATCATGTTTTGGTGATTGTTGTGTTGTGTTTATCATGATTATCATTATAACATGTTAGGTGATTATTTTACATGATTTTATTATATACCATGCTTATGTGGTCTATTTCTTATGTAGTGGCTTATCATGATGAGGTAATTTTTCCATGTCACCTATATTTACTACTTGGGATAGTGTAAATAATTATAATTGTGATATGAAATTGGTTATTAAAGTATCAACATCAACAAAAATGGGTTTTCCGCATGTATATTGATGGTGGCACCTTAACTAACCAATCATGGCATGTTTGAGTCATGGACCATTGGTTGCATGGGATGAAACATAATGTTTGTGATTAAATAGGATCCAATTTGAGATTTATAAAGTGTATGGAAACTTCATAAATTTTTAAATGGTAACCCATATAATCGAAACATTATATATATGATCTTGATACACCTTAATACCATTTTATAAAAATAAAATCTATTAAATTTTGAGTTAAAAATAATTGGTTTTTAGGGACCTTTTTCATGGCTCAACCCAAGTAGGTTAGTCTTGACTTATTATAATTATGAGATAGACCTAACCCAACCCAAGTAGGTTGTTATGGAGCTAAATTATTATTATATGAACCCATTAAGGGTGCTTTAGAATTTTAATAATTTAAAATGTTTGGGGTTGCATTTATATAATCCCAGAATGGTCTAATAGGACCCTCATAGGTCGCATTTTTTTATCTTTTATGATTTAGAACTTAACCCCTTGGGGTATGTTTATGTTTTATAATTATGGTTATTAAAGTGTTTGCATACGCCTATATGGGTTCACATTTAGATTTATGGTGGCATCTTACTTTATCATTCTCTTCTTTAATTTATGACATACATGTTATATGCTTTTTAGTTGTACTAATATGAGGTTTTAGTTAATTAAAATGTCAATTATAACCTAAAGGGTGTTTTCCTCTATAGATTAGAATGTATATTTTGTTTAAATAGTTCCAATTGTGAGAATATTATTGATAAATAAAATAGATAAAAATAATTAATGTGATAAATTTCTTAATTATGATAGGATTTTAGTTAAGTAAACAACGCTTGAAATCAAGTTTGATATAACTTGCTTGTGTTCCTTGTGATGTTAGTCAAATAAAGTAACAAACATGTTTTCCTTATGATTGGTACTTGATAATTTTAAACTGAGTTTTAAAATATTTAAATAACTTGACTTGAATTGATGTAATGGGTTAAATGGAACCATAAGGTGTTCATAGATTAACCCTCGCATAAGGGTAGTTTTAATGTTACCTTGATAGCTTCCTTGAAATGGGAAGATGATTCTTCTCGTAGGTCTCTTATTTTATAACTTGAACCTATATAATATGTGGTTTTCCCTAGTGATCTTTTTCAGGCATATCCCTTTATAGGATCAATGCTTAATGTTCAGTAATAGGATATCCCAAGGTAGGTGGTTCCCTTAGAACATTGAAAACCTTCCTATATGTCATTAAAGAGTTTAAGGCATGTGGTTGCATTCAGGATCTATTTGACCTATGTAGGAATCTTCATTTCTAAAACGTCACCTTGGTTGGATGTGTGTTTTTTTGGTATTTTGAACCTTGTTATGTTGTAAACATCATGTAGTGCTCAGTTTTAGTATATTAGACATGCTTAGGGCATGGTCAACTAATTAGTAGGTCACGTGACCCTTCTTATTTTTCAATGGTGGATGACTCAAAAGGCCTTTAACCAGATTAATAGTCATAATAAATAATATTAATTCAATCTAAATTATTTATATGAGAAATTAGGTACTGAAATACATAGGTCTGATAAGACTTTGGATGGTATTACGGATGTATCATTCTATTGATGAAATATTGGGGTAGTATGTTGTTGATACATGTGGTACCTATTGAATGGATGAATAGTACAATCAACCATATGAGTTCGGTGATAATCATTTAAATCTTGAGATGTTACTCTTGATCATATGTCATATTCAAGGTAGAGTGTCCTGAGCGTTAAAGGAAATTTGACCCCCCCTGATGCCTAGGGTGAAATTCCAAAAAGAACCAAGCATTTTGACATGTTGGTCAGTTTTTTTTGTCTTTATGCTTGATTCCAATTATATGTGTGAGTGTCGATCAGAAGATAATCATGCATACACCTAATGTCTAGTTTTCTTCTCTTTTTGAATTGGATTTTGGGGAATGTGTATTGGCCACATCTGGAACCCATGGTTAGTGGTTGATAGAGCATGTGTCATGGGATGGGTTCCCTTTTTAGTATGTGATTATTAAGAAACTCCTAAGGTGGGGAGCATCATTTCAATCATTTTTTACATATCCTTTCAAGTAGAGGGAGAAAAATAGTGGAGGACTATTTTTGAAATGTTCAATGTTGCTTTGAATTCCCAAGGGGATGATGAATTTTGGAAGCATGACCATTCTTGTGAGGTAGCATGCTAATGAAATGGTTAGCTATATACGCAACCTTTGAAAACACTATTAGTTAGGTATGGACTTTGGTGGTTGGGGTTGAATGAGAACCAGATGCCTCAGGTGGTATGAGAATCATGGTTGGTTAAGCACAATGCATCGACAGGATCAGCTGATCTCTTCTAAAAGAAATTGATCATTAGTGGTTTGACTGATTATTTCATATAGTTATCTATGGTTGTTTCAAAACCACAAAAATAAATTCATTGAAAATATTTTCTTGGTTCTTATTTGGTAGTTTTTGATATCGTATTAGGGTACTCTTGTCTTGGTGATGATCATGTCCCTACCTTGACATCGTCTAAGATACACTGAGAGAGAATCGGTTATACATCGAGATAATTAAAATGCAATTCTGTTTTGATAAATATGAATTGTGGGAGTTGCGCTCAGGAATCATGGTTTGTTATAGTGGAATGGTTTGTTCTTCTTTCTACTTAGGTTACTAAGTAGGAATTCCGTGGATGGACTCACGGACAACAGCTGGTTCTTTGACTTGACTGTTTTTAGACTAAGTTAGTGTTCTGATACGTGGACATCTTAGCTATGTACTGACATCTTATTTATAAATTTTGAAGTATATAATACCTTGGATAAGCTCCTTGGACTCCATTTCATAATTTCAAGGTTACCTCGTACTTCAGTTGGGCTCATATGGGTTGTTTTAAGAGTGATGATCCATGTGTGTTGGATCATTTGTATGCCCATGTTTGTGTTGCGGCACGACAATATAAATGGAAATTTTGACCTAAAAAATCACCGGAATCTAGTTACAGGATTCAGTGGATGTTTTCAAAGTAAGATTGATGTTCCTTGGGAGTAGGCATCGTATTTTTGGTTGTAATATACTAGTCATCTAAGCTGGTCATTTTCTGGAATAGTTGACCAGAAGTAGATCAACTTACTTCCTCTTGTTTCATTAAATTCAGTCAATAAGGAACTGCTTCATGGCACGTCATTGGGGTGATGTGAGTGTAGTGTGAGTTGGTCGAGGTTTTCCAGGAAAAATCAGCTCGACCTGGTTAAATGGGTTCGATTGGGAGTCGACTGTTCTTCTAAGCTAAGGATCATGCCAAGAGTGTCGTTAGAACTCCAGGGGAATATTAAAATAAAAAATTATGATAGTGTAGATATTGTGTATCATAGTTAGATATTAAATAATATAACCTATTGTGGGGAGATTCATTTTTTGTTCGGTTAAATTGATGATGATGTGATCGTGTATCGAGCTATATGGTCTTAGTTAGGAGTCACCTCGATGTTTCAGTTTGAAATACAAGAGTTGCCTTTAGATTTAATGGATTATGTTCTATACGTTTAAAGTGATACATGGACGTGAATTGGGAAATTGGAAATGAAATGAAGTCATTTGTATAAAACATCACAACCAGATTAGGTTGAGTGTTTTTTTCATGGCTTCTTGGGGACAACAAGATCTAAGGTGGAGATATTGTAATATCCTATGTTTTAGACCAAGGTAGAATTCCAAAGGAATAAAATTTTATAATTTGGTGTATGAGTCGTTTTCTAGGCTAAGCTTCAGGAAGTAAATACAAGTGTTGGAACTCATATTTTTTTAGATTTGGTTTAAGGATCGATAGGTGTCTTGGGTGTTCTATTGAGTTTCGGGAGTTGTGGACCACAAAAAATCAAATTCAAAAAAAGATGGCAGATGCACATGGTTTTTCTGAAACTTTTCATCCCTCTAGGAGAAATTGTGTGGCATGTCCAGTGAGCCTGAGGGTGTCACATAGTTTTTTGCACCAAGTCACATGACCATGAATTATGTGAAAACCCCTTAAGAGAGGTGAAAGACATGGTTTTCACATGGTTTCTGTACATGAACTTTAACAACCCGGGTACTTATAAATTAATTTTTTCCCATTTTGGAATTAAATAGTGAAATTCATTATAAATTTATAATGAAATAAGTGGTATTTATAAGAATTAAGGAATTTATACTAATAGAATAGTAACTTGACCGTTATGAATAGTAATCCTTCCAATAGAATAGTAAACTCACCTAATAAATTATAAATAAAATTTGGCCATCTAATAAGTATAAATATGATATATTTATATCATTTAACAAGTAAATAATTTTTTTGAAAATTATAAATTAAGTGACTGTATTTTTTTTAGTCATAAATATTTAATTATAAATTTATGATTAATTTAATAATTTAAATGAAAATATATTTCCATAAAATTTAATCTTAAATTATTGTTTTATTATCTTATGGATAATAGATAATTTTATGAGGCTTAAATTAATTTTTGGAAGTGTTATAAAATCACTTACAGTTTTAAAACTGGTATTTTTCAAATAAATTATGATTTTAAATAAAAAATAAATTTATCATATTTAGAAAAATATTTTAAAAAAATGGAGTTAATTTTTTAATTCCACACATCAAAAAATGGTTGAGGTGAATTTTTTGTTATTTTTCTAAAATGCTTGAATTTTTGTGAATAGTGAAATATAGTAATTTATGATATATATATATATATACATTATGATTTTAATACACTATTTATAACATCATAAATGGTGTATGAACCATAATATAGAAATTAACTTGATTATTTTAATATATTTAGTGACAATTCTCAAACCATTCATAGTCCTGATACAAAATAATAAACTAATGAATAAAATAATCAAAAAAACCCTCCTCTCCTCCACTGTAAATACCACCCCTCACCCCCTCTTCTCATCACACCTCTCAAGATTTTAGAATTTTCCAAATTCTGAAAAATTCTCTTCCCAAGAATCTTCACCACATCCAATACCTTTTTTCCTCACTAAAATGCCAAAACCAAGGTCCTTAAGAAGGATCTCAAGGAGAAGAGATAAAGAGGTAAAAATCCTCTTTCATTTTCTTTTATTTTATTTTCAATTCATTTCCTTTTAATATACTTATTCACATCCCCTTATCCAAGAGGAATTAAAAATCCAATGACTTATATATATTATAATTTTATCATGTTTATGGAAAAATTCAACATTATACTTCTTCTCCTTTCCATTTTATTCTAGAAATAAAAGCATCATTTGTGATGTGTCGAATTACCAACATAATGGATGATGTTTTTTCAATTTCCATTTCCCATTAAAGTATGGTTTTAAACCCATTAATGTTGTTAAATAATATTTTATTATACATATTATATTCTGTATTTTGTTTGGTAACCAGTTTATATGCATAATATTAATTAAGAAAACAAATGTAGTTTGTGATGATCAAAATTCACCAAAATAAACTAATGATCATCACAAATGATTTATCTAATGATTCATCCTCATACCATATAACCAAAATAATATATAATACCATTTAATATTTTTTATGTTCATTAATATCATTTAATTTAAATTCTGGTGTTTTTATTCCATTCGACAAGAAAATCAATAATAAACCAACCATGGAAACCATGAAAAAAATGCACCCGAAACAATGAATATAACAAAATATTATTAATAAATGTTTGAAATATGTTATGAAAATATCATATAAGTAATTTTAAATATTAATATGGTTTTTTAATATATTAATACCACACTCTAAACCATTATACATGATGTTTGATCACATTACAAGTAAGACGAACCTGAGGTAAGGGAATTCTTAACCCAATTTCAATTCTTTGGGTTAACCTTATACTTCATTGATTTTGTCGTACTAAAATTATTTTTGAAATAAATTTTTATTATATTATGTTTTATTATGTGTATTTATAGTGAGTATAGATATTCCTTTAATTTTATTAATTTTATTAATTTTTACTTCAATGATATGATATATGTAAGGGACTCTTCTTTAAAAATCCTCTTTTAAATTTATATTTTTACAAAATTCAAAAGGGATATTTTATCCAAGTGTTAATGTTTTATGATTATTTTATGTTTTTTGGGAATTTTTTATGATTAATTATGGGACCTATTTCTCCCTTAAATGCATTGGGTTTGTTTAAGTTATAGTTCGGTCATATGGTTACTCCAAGTTTAATTATGATGGTTACATTATAAGGTAGTCATGAGGGTTACATTGTAAGGTAGTTGTGACGTTTAACATCATAAGGTAGTCGTGAGGGTTACAATATTATATAATTAATTCCTTAAGTTAAATTTATGGTATTTTATATGTTTTCTATGTTTTATGGAAATCTCATTTTTTGACAAAGTGTATATATAATACTTATTGGGTGAGAAGTATGTCTTTGTGAGAATGATTTCATATATTTATAAGTATTCATGCACTAATAGTTTTTCTCCTTATTTTTATATTCCTTACTGAGTTTTTTTTCTCGTCCCAAGTTTTAAAATATTTTTTATAGGGTTTAATTATGGTTAAAAGAAAATTATGAGAAAATTTGAATTTTGTGAAGACTTTTCATAAATAGATTTCATGTTTTTTACTAAAAACATTTAGATTTTGAAAAAATGGATATTGTTTTAGTAGTATCCAAATTGTATACTTATGGGTTTATATGTATGAATTATGCCCTAATTTTCTAAAAATCTAAATATAAAATAACTTTAGGAATGTAAATAAGTGAATTATGAAGGAATTTAATATATTATGTGATTTTTTAGGCCAACTCCTTATAGTTGGTATCAGAGCCTGGTTTAGATAAATTTAGGGGTTAGGATGATGTTCATAGAATACTATAAATAATATTTCCCTTATTTTTATGTTTAAATGATATAGAATTTTAATATTACCATGTTTCTTCATCTAAGATATGTCTTTTCAGAATGGTTTTCTGTAGAAGAAATAGGGAAGCTGAAGTAGGAAGAAACCAAGAGGATGATATCTTGCCACATATGCAACATGGAATGCTGGGAATTAGAACCAAATAGTTTGTAATAGTAATGGATTATTTGACACAAGTTATAAATGGGGGTTTAATCCATGCAAGAGAACAACCAAAGATACCAAAAAGAAACATGATAATAGTGGAACATTTTTTGAGGCATCACCCTCCTACTTTCAGTGGATCTTCTAACCCAATGGTGGATGAAGGATGGATTAAATCCCTTGAAAAGATATTCTATGTTATGGAGTGTTCTGATAATCAAAATGTTAGTCTTTTAATTTTTCATTTTTAAGGTGAAGCAGACTAGTGGTGGTCAATGGTCAAGAATATTATGGTTAGTGATGAGATTTATGCCTTTGAATGGGATGAACTAAAAAATATTTTCCTTGGAAAATATTTCCATAATGTGGTTTGACTTAGGATGGAAAAGTAATTACTTTAATTAAAACAAAAGAAGGAAGATTTAGTGGCTGTTTATGAAGAAAACTTCACCCGAATAGGAAGGTATGCTCTGTGTATTTTTGAGGATATTGATAGTAAAATCAACCATTTTTACAAATGATTGAAGCTAATATATCGAATGGAATTGGATTCCCATGAATTAAAAAGTAATGAGAAACTTGTTTGATGTGATGAGGGAGTATAAATGGATTTTTTTATGATCATGTGTACTTTGAAAACAAGAAGAAGAATAGGTCCATATGTCAAGCGATGGATAAGAATCAATCAAATAAATCTGATGGTAAGAAAGTCCAGTTTACATTTTTTGAAAAGTGTGGTAAAAATAACCCTAGGGAATACCTTAACAAAAATTGGGAAGTGTTTTTGATGTGGTAAGTTCGGACATATGGCCCGATATTGTAGATAAATTAACTATAGGTTAATTATAATAAGAAAGCTATAAAGGGTTTTAAATTTGGTGAGATGGGTAATTATGAAAATACCTCCCCAAAGAAGCATCTGAATGATAGAAAGCTTATAGATTATAAGAAGAAAGGTGGAGTGATATCCTTTGTGAAAAATCTAGTAGATGTCAGGCCATCAATGAAGTGGTATCAGGTACTTTGTTTGTTTACAAAGATTTTTCTATTTTATTGTTTGATATAGGTTCTACCCATTCCTTTATTTCTAAGAAATTTTCTGGTAAATTGGAAATTTCACCTCAAGAAATGGAACTAAAAAATATGGTTAAAACATCTTGGGTAAATATTAGAGAAAAAATAATTATAATAATATTCAGGTTGTTATTTGTGGAAACACATTACTTGTAAACCTTGTTATTTTACCCTTAGTGGATTTTGATGTCATTATGGGTACGGATTGACTTTCTGTTTATCATTCTAATTTTGATTATAGAGCTAAATAAGTTGTTTTTCATAGAGAGTTTCAGTATATATACAATAATGAACCCATAAAATTGATAACATATCAGGAAGCTGAGAAACTGTTAAAAGATGGAAATGAAAGTTATCTTAATCATATTGTTGAAAACAAAGGAACTATTTATATTAATGATATGCCATTGGTAAATGAATACCTGGAAGTTTTTCTTGATGAATTTCTCAGTGTTATACCTGATCAAGAAGTTGAATTTACTATTAACTTGGTTCTTGATGCTAATCCAGTTTCAAAAACCCCTTATCAAATGTATCAAGTGGAACTTCTTGAATTAAAAAATCTATTGTGGGAGTTTCTTGATAAAGGATTCATTCACCCTAGCAGTACACCATAGGGTTCTCCTATTTTTTTGTTAAAAAGAAAGATGGATTGATGAGACTTTGAATTGATTATAGAGATTTGAATAACATTACTGTTAAAAATAATTATCCATTACCTCATATCATTGACTTGTTTGATCAGCTCTAGGTAGTTTATTATTTTTCCAAGGTTGAATTAATATCCTAGTACCATTTGCTGAAGGTGAAGGAGGATGAAATCCCAAAAACAGATTTTCATACTAGATATGGGCATTATGATTTTGTTGTTATTCCCTTTGGTTTAAAAAATTCCCCTATTTTATTCATTGATCTTATGAATTGAATTTTCCATGAATATTTGGATAAGTTTGTTGTTGTTTTCATTGATGATATTTAGGTATTTTTAAAAATTTATGAGGATCATGAAAAATATTTAATAATTGTCTTAAAACTCTCAATGAAAAGAAGTTATACCAAAAAATTTTGAAAGTGTGATTTTTGGTTGCAACAGATTTATTTTATTGGGAACATTGTAAATAATGGTGGAATAATAGTTGATCCTACCACTATAAAAGTGGTTGATGAATGTCCAAGACCTAAAAATGGTACATAGATTCATCATTTTCTTTTATTAAAACATTATTATTGACAGTTTATTAAAAACAATGAATGGTTATCTATCCTACTATGTTTACATGAAAATGGGTTAAATTTTTTTGGAAAAAATAATGTGATGTCTATTTTTAGAAACTGAATAAGAGATTGGTTAATGCTCCATTTTTATCCTTTTCTTAAAAAACTGGTGAATTTTTCATCTACAATGATGCTTCATTGAAGGGATTGGTTGTGTTCTAATGGAGAATGATCAGGTACTTGGTTATACCTCAAGACAACTGAAACCTCATAAGTTAAATTATCCCACCCATGATTTGGAATTAGAAGATATGGTTTTAACTTTGAAAATTTGGATTCATCATTTATATAGAGACAAATATGAAATAGATATTGACCATAAAATTATGAAGTATAGATTCACTCAGAATTAATTAAACATGAGGCAGAGAATATGTCTTGAACTAAAAAAGGATTATGATTTGACAATTAATTACCATCCTGGAAAAGAAAATAAAGCGGATGATTTCTTGATCCAAACACATCATGCATCATTAAATAGGTTAAGTTTGGAACAAGGCCACATGATTAATGATTTGATGAAATTTTTCTTGGAAGTTGTTGGTGTAGGAAATTCCTCTATTTTTTTAAAGTTTCAGTATAGTCATATCTTTTAGACAAAATCTATCAAGCGTAGAAGGAAGATGAAGAATTGTATAAAAATTTATAATTAGTGTAAAAGGGTAATTTTCCAAAATTTAATATTGATAAATATTGTGTTTTGAGATTTGTTAAGAGATTATTTCTTCCTTGTGATGCACAGTTGATGAAAGAGTTGTTAAGTTAGTCTCATAGTTCTTCGTTTTTAGTTCATCCTAGCATCACAAAGATGTATAGAGACCATCGTGAGTAATACTAGTGGGATGGAATGAAAAGATACATTTCATATTTTACCATGAAATGTTTGACTTGTCAGCAGCTTAAATAAGAATGAAAGATATCGAAAGGCATGCTTCAGGCTTTTCTAGTGCTACAGTGGAAATGGGAAAATATATCCATGGACTTTGTGGTTTTACTACCAAAAACATCTCAAGGTAACAATGAGATTTGGTTTATTTTTGATCTATAGACTAAATATACACATTTATTTCTAATTAAATATACAATTTCTTTAGATCAAATTTATCGATTGTACCTCAAAGAGTTTATCAGGTTACATGGAGTTACTCTTTCCACTGTATCTGATCGTGATCTCAGGTTCACTTTTAAATTTTGGAACGTCCTTCAGAAGTCATTGGGCATATAATTAAATTTTAGCATTGATTTTCATCCTAAATATGATGGAAATACTGAGAGAAAAATTCAAACATTGGATGATATGATTCAAGATTTTTCAATGGACTACCAGTGAAGTTAGAATCAACATATTTCTTTAGTTTATCTTTATTATAATAACTGATTTCATTCTATCATACATATGGAACGTTTTGAGGCAGTATATGGGAAGTATTATAGAACTCCAACATTTTGGGTTGAATTTAGGGAAAGGAAGTTAATGGTACTATAATTAGTAGAGTATGTGGCTGAGAAAGTGAATATAATCCAGCAACACATGAGGAAAACTCAGATAAGGCGCAAAAAATTATCCATATAATAGGAGGAAATAATTTTTTTGAGGTAGGTGATCATGTTTTCTATAAAATATCTCATTAGAAGTGTTATTCTATTTGTTAAGAATGAAAATCTAAATCTATGGTTCATAGGACCTTATTAAATCATGGATAAAGTTAGATCATTCTCCTACTAAGTAGCTTTTCCTCTGAGTTTTTCTTAGGTACACAATATTTTCATGTTTCGATATTGAGAAAGTATGTTCCAAATCCATTTCATGTTTTAAGACCAAAAGTAGTTCTGTTATAAGAGGACCTTTATTATAAAGAAAATCATATCCATATTCTTGATTGTAGATAGAAAGTATTGTGGGATAAGGTAATTAATCGGGTTAGGTTTTGTGGAAAAACCACATTGTTGAAGAGGAAACATGGTAATCTGAAAATGATATGAGGGAAAAGTATCCTCACTTTTTTAATAAATAAAAATTATGAGGACACAATTTTCAGAATTTGGGAAGAATATAGCAACCCAATTTATTATAAAATAATTTATTTTCATTTTGGAATTAAATAGTTAAATTAATTATAAATTTATAATGAAATATGTGGAATTTATAAGAATTAATGAATTTATACTAATGGTGTAGTAACTAGACCATTATAAATAGTAATCTGACAAATAGAATAATAACATCACCTAATAAAGTATAAATAAAATTTAACCATCTTATAATTAAAAATATGATAAATTTATATCATTGAACAAGTAAATAATTTATTTGAAAATTATAAATTAATTTTTGGTATTTTTGTAAGTCATAAATATTTAATTAAAATATTATGATTAATTTAATAATATAAATGAAAATATATTTTCATAAAATGATATCATAAATTATTATTTTATTGTCTTATGGATATATAATAATTTTATGAGACTTTAATTAATTTTTCAAAGTGTTATAAAATCAGTTATAGTTTTAAAACTGAAATTTTTCGAATAAATTATGATTTTAATTAAAAATTGAATTTATCATATTTAGAAAATTATTTTTGAAAAAATGATTTCATTTTTTAATTCTAAACATCAATAAATGGTTGGGGTAAATTCTAGGGATATTGATGAAATACTGGAATTTTTGGTGAATAGTGAAATATGTTAATATGCATTATATATACATTATAAGTTAAATACACTATTTATAACATCATTAATGATGTAAGCACCATAATATATAAAATCCCTTTATTATTTCAATATATTTACTGATGATTCTAAAACTATTCATAGTCTTGATCCAAAATAATAAAATAATCAAAAAACCCTCCTCTCCTCCACTATAAATACCACCCCTCACCCCCTCTTCTCCTCGCACCTCTCAAGATTTGATAATTGTAAATATTATATGAAATACCCTTCCAAATACTCTTCCCCATATACAATACCTACTTGTATCTCCAAAATTCCAAAACCAAGGGCTTTAAGATCAATCTCAAGGAGAAGAGATCAAGAGGTAAAAATCTTCTTTCATTTTATTTAATTTTCTTTTCAATTTATTTTTTCTTATAATATCTTCACCTAACATTATCCAAGAGGCATTAAAACTCCCTTATATTATATATACTATAATTTTATTGAATTTATTGAAAAATTCATCATCATACTTCTTCTCTACTCCCTTTTATTCTAAAAATAAAAACATCATCTATGATGTGCCGAATTACCAACATCGTGGATGATGTGTTTTGAATTTACATTACCCCATTAAAGGATAATAATAAAACAATTAATATGGTTAAATCATATTTTAGTGTACATATTATGTTCTATATTATGTTCTGGAACCAGTGTATATGAATAATATTAATTAACAAAACAAATGTGGTTCATAATAATCAAAATTCACCAAAATAAACTAATGATCTTAACTTATGATTTGTATAATGATTAATCCTCATACCATATAATAAAAATTATATATAATAAAATTTAATATTAATAAATTTCATTAATATTTTTTAATTTGAATTCTGGATTTTTTCTTCCGTTTGAAAATAAAATCCATAATAAACCAACCATGGAAACCATGAAATAAACGCACCCAAAACAATGAAAATAACAAAATATTATTAATAAATGGGTTGAAATATTTTATTGTAATATCATATAAGTAATTATAAATGTGAATATGGTTCATTAATATATTAATGACACTCTTTAATCCATTATACATAAGTTTTGAACACGTTACAAGTAAGATGAACCTAAGGTAAGGGAATTCTTAACACAATTTCTATTCTTTGGGTTAACCTTCTACTTCATTGACTTTGTCATGTTAAAATTATTTTTGAAAAAAAAATTATTATATTATGTTTTATTATATTAATTTCAGTGGTTATACATATTCCTTTCGTTTTATTAATTCTCACTTCAATAATATGGTATATGTAAGGGACTCTTCTTTAAAAAAAACCTCTTTTAAATTTCTATTTTTAAAAAAATCAAAAGGAATGTTTTATGAAAGTGTTAATGTTTTATGATTATGTTATGGTACTTGGGAATTTTTTATGATGAAGGGTGGGTCCTATATCTCCCTCCAATCCATTGGGTATTTTTAAGTTGGGGGGTCGGTTGTAAGGTTACTCCAAGTGTAATTGTGATGGTTACACCATAAGGTAGTTGTGAGGGTTACATTGTAAGGTAGCCATGAGGGTTACACATCATAATTTATCCATTAGGGTTACAATATTAAGTAAGTAATTCCCCAAGTTACCTTTATGTTATTTTTTATGTTTTTTATGTTTTTTGAAAATATCATGTTTTTATAAAGTAACTATGGGATATTTATTGGGTGAGAAGTATGCCTTTGAGAGAATGATTTCAGATATTTATAAGTATTCATGCACTAATGGTTTCTATCCTTATTTTTATATCTCTTATTGAGATTTTTTTGCTCAGTTGATGTTTTAAAATTTTTTCATAGTGTTTAAGGAAGGTAATAGAAAAGGAGAATCCAAGATGAATGTTGTGAAGTCTTTTCATGAATAGATTTCATGTTTTTTACTAAAAACTTTTGTATTGTGAAAATTTTGATATTGTTTTAGTAGTATCCACTTTGTATTCTTATGGGTTTATATGTTTGAATTATGTCCTAACTTTTTAAATCTCTAAACCAAAAAGATATTTGTTAAAGAAAATAAGTGAATTATAAAAAGAGTTTACTAGATTATGTAATGTTTATGGCAGGGTTCCTATATGAACCATGCGATCCCCATGTATAATAAGTATCCCATGAAAATTTGGTGCACGGTTTTTTCAACCATGTAGAAAAATTGTGCACATCATTAAAGTGGTGAATTTTCTATTTTTTCCATACCTTCTTATTTCCTTCCTCTTCCCATATTTATCCTCCTACTCACACACAGTAGCCCTCTTGTGGATCTCCTCTATTAATACTCTAGTAATCCATAGATATCCTTCATTTGGGATCTATTTTTAGCATCATTCATTACATTGGAAGCATCTCAGTATGTACTTCCCTCCTCTTGTTCCCCTTCTCTAGTTATCTCACCATATTAGACCTTATCTCTGTGCAATCTGATTTACCCTATTTTTATGAAATTTTTCTATTTATTAAATTTCTCTCAAAATATACCAAATAATTTATTAGTATTGGATGATTGGGCCACCCTAAGAACAATATAGGTGGTTTATAGCTTTTACCCTATATTATAACTTTTTTATAAATTAAAACCATGTGTCACGCACCAAATTCTCCATGTGTTGCTCTTAAAATGTGAAATTAATTATGTATAAGACCAAATTTCTTAATTTATAATGTCATTATACTCATGTTTAAACCAATTTAGGTTTTTCACCATAACCTGAAACACCCCTTTGGGATGAGTTGTTTATATGCCTCGACCTCTATGCCTCTTTATGCATTTAACCACCCTTTTTGGGTGTTGTTTGAAGTTCTTATAATTATAATGTCTTGAATATTAATAGATAATCCCTTGTGGTGTTTTTGTTTCCCTTATTTAAGCAGTGACTACTTGAGTTTAATAAATTGGAATGAAAATGTTTCTCAGTTTTTATAATAAAACCTCCTTTTAGGTGTACTGTTTTCTCAAATAAAAAGGAGGATACTAAATATGCGATGAGAAAGACAATGAATATCATTCTTAAGTACATGTCCTTTACTATTATAATTTAAATTAATAATTGGAATGGACCTATTTTTATAATTGAGTTGTTATAGAATGTTTATAAATATGGAATCTTCTGTAAATGAACTTAAATGGTTAAATGGATTGTGTACCTTGGGAGACACTTGGTTTTCCTTTTATGGAACGCCTTTGATGGGATCATAGGATCTTAGAGATTATATTTTCACCTCAGAAAATACATGGGTACCTCTTTATGTAATTCTAGGCACGGTCTTAGTGGGATATTCCTTGTACACATTGAGCAATACTCAGATTCCCATGTAGGAATTCCTTCTATGATCTCATAGGTTGATTGAGATTATTATTCCCATGAGCGATACCTAGTCCCCTAGTAGTTTAACTTGTATAGGATTTGTGAGAAATTTTGTTATATCATGCCATGAGCGAGACTTTATCCCCTAGGTGGTGCACCATAGATGGACTCAATGGTTTATTCATTTATATCATACCAAGAGAGATACTTGGGTTCCCTCTTTACTGATCAATATGGACAAACTCTTACAATGATGGGTAATTATAGAAATCCTAGTATGATACTTGGGATTCCAAGTTATGGATCACCTTGGATGGGCCCATGATGCATTTTTATTATGAGCCTTAATTCCACTTTTATAAAGATTTAAGGAATTCTAGTTTATTAGGTTTAAGGATGTGTCTGCCAAGATAAAGAACATGCATGGGTTTGGTCTATGTTTGTATTTGGCCCTTATGATGGCACAATGATGTCCCCATGTTCATATACTAGGAATATATATATATATATATATACTTTATATATGTATATTTTGACTACATTTTGAGACAATCTGTCTTAGGTCAAAGCAGGTATGGTCAGCCAGGTGTCCCTAAGAAACCTGAGCTGATTTGTTTAATTTTGGATATTTATTACTTTAACTATCATACCTGTATAGTTCTGTATTTTATATTCACTAACTTTATAGCTTTTAAACCCATTGGTGGTGTCCTACTGAGTATATCTCACACCCTGTCTGGGTCGTCATTGCACTGGGGTACCCAAACATACATCATAGTTGTAGGTTCAAGTTTATGGTTTCTGCTTGTGTTGTTAATTTGTACATGGTATCCTAGGAGAATAAGACTAATTCAGAGCTCATGATTCTCATAGACTTATAACTTGGGGGATTTTGTTCATTTTCTTTATTCTTTTACTGTAATTTATTTTATGGTTTGTCATATGTTTACTTCTTTAGTTTATATATCCTCGTCTAGACATGCATGCATAGTTATATATTTGGCATTGAACATTTTATCAGTTATTATATTTATATTCTGTTGTTTTTCTTTTACTCATACCACTTCTACTATCTTTTTATTTATTTATTATTATATCATTGTGTTACTATGATCATCATTGTATAGTCTCCCCATCGTACCATCATTAGAACCTTATTGCTAGTCTGCAGCCTCTGGCGTACAAGGAGGTGAAATTGAGGTCATGTGGTCAACCGGATTGGGGCACCATTCAGTGTCTCCTAGTTTAGGATATTACAATGTGTATGTACATTTGTATGTGTATGTTTATGTGTATATGTATGTGTGTATTTGTGTGTATGTTTATATAGTATGTGTATGTATGTATGCATATGTATGAATGTGCATGTATGTTCATGCATGTGTATGTAACTGTATTTGTGTATGTGTGCATATTTTTATGTGTGTACATTAATATTCATATGTATGTGTATGTGTATATGAATATGTGTATGTGTATATGCATATGTGTATGTGTATGTGTATGTATACATATATATATATGTACATGTACATGTACATATGCATGTTTATGCGTATGTATGTGTGTATGTGTATGTGTATGTGTATGTGTATGTGTATGTGTATGTGTATGTGTATGTGTATGTGTATGTGTATGTGTATGTGTATGTGTATGTGTATGTGTATGTGTATGTGTATGTGTATGTGTATGTGTATGTGTATGTGTATGTGTATGTGTATGTGTATGTGTATGTGTATGTGTATGTGTATGTGTCTATGTGTGTGTGTGCATATCCATATGTCTCTATGTATGTGTATGTGTGTTTATTGATTTCATATTATTTATTGGTTTCTAATATCTCCCCATTTTTAGTATTTTCTATAATTTATTCAGTTTTAATATTTATTCATTTTTAATATACTTTAATTTAATATTTTTTGTAATATATTCTATTTTGATATTTATTTATATATTTAATTAAATAATAACATTTCAATCATTATTAAAAATTCTAAATGCTAATAATTAATTATATTTCCTATATAAAATCAATATAGTGCATACATCAATAATTTGAAATAATATTATTATTTATTTATTCATTCCTTTTCGTTTTTTATGTATTTTCAAATCATGTAATTACTGTTATGAATTAAATTTTTAATATGTTTTTATAATTAATTTAATTTAATTCATTTATTTTTAGTACTATTTTATTAAATATCTTTTTTTCATTTTTTTATTTTTATTAATTTTTGATATTTTTGGAATTTAATCAATTTTTAAAATTTATACATATTTATTTACTAAGATTCGATATTTTCAATATGTTTTTAATTTATATGATTAATATTTATTCATTTTTCTTTATTAAGTTTTAATATTTTAATATTTTTAAACCTATATAATTGATTTTTATAAGGTCATCTCCAACCCACGCCATTTGGTGTGAAATTGAACCCCAACATGCATCATCTATAAGACTGTTTTGATGTTTATATAGTTAATTATGTTATTATATTAAATTCATTTTTTAATATATTAGAATTAAATATTATTTAATTAATTTTTCTTGTTTTTTAATAAATAAATAAAATCATGTAATTATATTTATTTAAATTTATTTATTTTGAATATATGTCTATGTATTTAATTTAATTTTATTTAATTTAGTTATTAATATTTTCTTATAGTCAATATATTTTATTTTTAATAATTTTTTTATATAATTAATATTATCTATTTATTCTTTTTATTCTTTTTTATGTGTCTATAATCATTTAATTAATATAATGAATTATCTTTTAAAATATTATTTCAATTTATTCAATTTTATTAATTCATTTTTCATATTATTTAATTAAATATTACTTAATCATTTGCAATATTTATTAATTTTTTATATTTTTGGAATTTATTTATACCTAATTATTTACTAAGTTTTAATATTCTTAATATTTTTTAATTTAATGATTAATATGTACTCAATTCCATTTATTAAGTTGTAATGTTTTTAAAATGTCTGAAAATAATAATATTTATTTATTTAAATACATTTTTTAATATTTTCTTCTATTTTGTACATGTTTACAATTAATCTTACAAATTATACATAATTATTCACTAAATTTTATTATTCTTAATATGTTTTAAATTTATAAGATTAATGGTCATTCAATTTTATTTATTAAGTTGCAATATTTTTGAAGTTCTTGAAATCTATATAATTAATATATTTAAATGCATTTTTAATATTTTCTTAATTTTTTATACGTGTTTAAAATTCATGTTATCAATCTTATGATTTCCTATTTTTTGTATGTGTTTACTATGTTTTAAGTTTTTCAATATGTATTCATCTTCATTTTAATATATATTCATTTTTAAATTTTTAATTATTTATATAATTAATAAAAGTTGTCAATTATTTTAATATTTTTAATGATTGTAGGGTACTGAAAAAATCGCAAAGGATAATGAGAATCCCCTTTAATACAAGGGAGATTCTACCCAATTTCCCCCCAAAAGAATTGGGGAAAGGTGGGGAGAATACTCAAAGGATGTCACAAGCCGAACTGGTCCACGGAATGGTCCCATGATAACGCTACGCGGCCGGTTCCGTGAAGCACCCCCTCCGCGGACCGCTGTAGTTCACGGAATGGAGGCGGGGATCCTCTGCGGGCGGGAAGTAGGACAGGTGCCAAGCCGGTCCACCATCACGAACCGCCCCAGCAGCGGACCGCGTTGACCGGCCCAGACCGCATCCACTGTCGTTCACGGAATGGAGGTGGAACCCTGCGCGGCCGTGAGGCACTCCCCGAGCTAGTTTGGTTCGTGGGGGGGATGCGTTCAATGCCCCCCACGAGTTGTGGATTGACCAAGTCATCCGTAAATCGGGTTTTCAATCATGGGCCTCCGAAAAAGGTGTTGCATGACCACAGATACATCTCTTTCCCCACTCTATAAAAGGAGATGGAAGGGGAAGAGGATTTTGGGGATTTTAGGGAGATCGATCAGATTTGGGTGCAAGGATTTCGAAGGAAGGAGCTTCAGATTTCGCAAACAGCAAATTTCCATTTCGCGAACCAGAGAAAGTATGAAGCTGGAAACGAATTAATAAGGAACCGGAAAATGCATAACAACTTGGTGAATCGAGAACTTAAAATAACAAAAAGAAGAAGAAGACCGTGAACCATGCCCCCTCTGCAGACGCACTCCCCACGGACCAGGGAGTTTATGCCCCTTTTCCGATCTGTCGCACCGCGTAGCACCCACCTATGTGGGCGAAGCCCCGACCGACGAACCCCCGACCAGCGCCGCCCTTGGCCGCCGCTGCTCGCATGGACCCCTCCGCGTACCAACCCGGTACACGGACCGAACCTGAAGCCGCGAACCACCCTGGTTCATGGGATTCCCACCAGTCCGCGGACCACCCTGGTTCACGGACGGCCTCTCCATCCACGTAGCACCTCCCTACGCGAAGGGCTCCACCACCCATACACCTGTGTGGCCCGCCAAATCCTTCAGAGTTCCCATTCCCCGAGCTGATCCTCTACACCCCCCTAATCGTCCCATTCATCGGCCCCGAGCTGAGGCCTCCACTAGAGCCACCGGACCCGTGTGATGTAACCTTAAGGCGCATCAGCGCGCCGTTTTGAGTTCAAATACCCACGGTAATCAGGGGAAAAGGGGTTTCCCCGACCCTTAGGCGGATTCTCGAAGCATTCCTAGGTTCACATTCCCACGGTAATGCGGGGTCTAATCTCGGGATCCCCCTTTCTACCCCTCCACTTGTTTGGACTAATGCACTTTCCCCCTCCCTAGGGAGTGGTGGGATACCCATTAGAAGGAATCCCCCATTCACTTTCGTACTTCCCCGATGTCATGAACCGAAGGGGGCGGCGGACACAGGGGTTCGCTTTCCCTCTCCCGCTGCACTTTGTCAACCTAGGCATCCCCCTCGGAGTAGGCCCTGACTTTATGGGCCGCCTCTATGCATAATCCCCACTCCACTTCCCAAAGACGCACCTTTCACGACGTGATCGTCTGGTCCCTGCTGCCTCTTGTTTCTCACACCGATCATGACTCATGTGGGCTTAGAGTAAGAATCGACCATGACATCCTCTTATGGGCCTCCTCAGAGTGTAAGCCCCAATCCATTACCCTGGGCTGCCTAAGACCATAATACTCATGCCCATTCGAACTACGTTGACTTTGATCCCTATCTCCTAGGTAGGGTACGTAGGAATCCTCCATCAGGTTCAAGCCTAATCACTATCGGACCCCCGGGTCCATATTCACGTCAGCTCTCCGACCCTCTGATTCGAACTACGTGTACTTTGATCCCTGTCTCCTAGTAAGGGTATGTAGAAAGCCTCCCTGATGTTCAAGCCCAACAATCGGTCGATCCTACTATCTTCACGTTGGTTCACCACACCAACCCTAGTGTCGTCTCAATGATTCTAGACTCCTCGGGGTCATTAATCCAATGAGGGATGGTAAACCTTGGGCATAAATTATTCCAACCCCTGCATCCAGCTGACCATTTCCAACCAGGAGTAATCAGTGGATACTATGCTTGGGTATAAACCAAATATTCACGAAGATATGAATACGTCTTAAATCTATAAGTGAATCCCGGAACATGCAATAATTCCCCCCAAAAGGGTGTGATGAGCCTGACTTCCCATCCTCTCGACCAATGTGAGTTCTTAAGCGTCGCTGGTCAAACCACCCAGCGAAAGGCTGCCTTTGGAAAGCAGGTCCACATATTACTAGATATGGAACCGTTGGGTGTTTCGAGGCAGAAGACGGTGCACCCGATATGATTGATTAAGCATAATCCAACCTTCTCTAATCAATCATTGGGTAGTGCACGTTTCTTCCCCACGACCCCATTGTGCGCCGTGAGACAAAAAAATGGTGAACCCGATGTGAATATTTAACCAAGCATGACAGATTCAACCTAATCCCACCATGTTCCCCTTTTATACTCTCAAGGAGGTCCAAAAAAGGTCATTAATTACGCATGGGGTCATGAGATACTGCTTTGACACGTTTGTTGTTTGTATTTGTTAAAATGTGTTACAGGTACCACACAGTACTTCCTTCGATCCAATGGCGTCACGAAGGAACTCACAGGTGTGTGCTTCCAACTACGTAGTGACCGGACCTCCTCACCAATGGAGTACCCCATCACCGACTCAATGTCTTCAACGCTGGGTCTCAGATGTGTTCATCCGAGAGTACCATGTGAATGGTACTCTCCTGACGGTGGAGGCAGCCATGCATGCCCTCCAATCCGCCAGGACTCGTCGGTCGCCTGCCCAACAGCGGCCACAAAGGCAGATTCAGACGGCCCCTGTTGCCATCTCGAACCATTTCAGGAGTCTATCCCCAGAACGAGACAACACGTACCCCCCTTATCATAGGGAGGTGGATGAGGTCGACGTGAAGGACTTCATCCCCGCTGAACTGGGGTTCTGCTCTAAGGACCCCGCCAGAAGACATCATCGCGGTCAATTCGTGACTCAACATCCTCACACTAATGAGGATGTATCCCCGAGGATCCAGGCCCATGCTCCTCGAGCTCCGGACCCTCGGACCACCTGATGAGGGCGGAAAACATACAACCAGGGACCGACCATCACCCTTGTCCCTAAGGAGGAGCTCCACTGCCCAGTCATGGAGATGTATTGCGAGTAGGCACATACACCTACCTGCTCCTCCAAAGCCTTCCATCCAGACATGGCGACATCATACGAGCAGGCGCACATCCCCGCCGAGCTCTATCAAGCCTGTCGCTCCCACAGGACGGTAGCTACCCAGTAGGCACCTCTCCCTGCCCAGGGTCGTGAAGCCCACCAACCCGACGTGGTGGTGACCCAGCGCCTGCAGGGCCAGCTCCTAGAAGATGCTCTTGATGCCTACCATCTCGGCATGGTGGAGATCAACAAATCCCGCCATCCATATGTGGCGGAAACTCATAGGCGGGCACGTCTCCCTACCAACAAACGCCACCGACTTGATACGGTGGGAAACCAACATATGCAGGGCCAACTCCCTACGGATGCAAGTAAATTCTGCCATCCTGATGTGGTGGTAAACGGAGAGATAAACCAGCATATCTCGGCCCAGGGGCAGATTCGTTCACATACCCCGACACAGGATAATTTTCAGTACCCACTGACCACCGGAGGACCGGAGCAGGATATTCCTACTCTGATACTGGAATGGGTCTTCTTATCCATTCCAGCCAAAGATGTCTCTCTTCATATCCTAGCAATGATGGAGGAGTAGGTATCGATCCCAGATCATATCTTGCAGACTTGACAGAGTGTAATTGCATCAGTGACAACAGCAAGGACTCAGGCCCTTGAGACCATCTCCCCAATTGAGGTGACTCATATAAGAGATGAGATAGACACCTCGAAGCAGATCTGCATCCCTGCTTCTGCCTAGGAGGGTCGCCGGCTATTATCTGAGACACAAGGGAAACTGGATCGAGCAGCTTCACTCGTTCCAACTGGGAAACACCCGTCCATCATGGTGAATGCTCCAGAGTAGGAATATATCCCTGCTAAAAGTCGAGATGTTCATCAGTGTATCCCAGCAGCATCATGAGACCCAATTAAAAAAGGACCCAAAGGTGAAGGTTGTTTTCAACAGCAGACAGTCCCCGTTGCCCACAAGAAATCACCCCAAATGCACCGAAGGAAGATAGAAAATAAAGAGTGGGTTTATGAATCCACTCTAATAGAAGCTAGGGTTCCTAATGCCTCTAAGTGCATATCAAAGGCTCAGAACCCTTCCCACCCATTACCATATTATGGGAGTGGCAGTAGTAGTTGCGATGGTCCTCCCCACAATGTTGCTACCAGCAGCTCTGAAGGTCCTCCCTAGAGAACCTTTGGGGGCCTCCCCCACAGGCATATAAGGATAGATCACGAGAGATCCTCTTTTGATGTGAGCCACGGAAAGCCTCCACGTGACCAGAAGATCGAGCAGAAAGAAGGCCCTACACTTGTTTCGGTCCACCCTGAAGTTCCTCCCCAGGGTATGCGCTACAAACACTCTCCATGCAGTGGGACCAAAGATTATGATAGTAGTCCTTGCTATCATAGTCGCAACTACGGAGGCCCTCCCCGCAGTGATGTCTCATCGCGACAAGAAGACCCTCCCCATGTTGTGGCATGTCCTGAAAGTCCTCCCCAGGGATTACGTTGCAATGACATTCCACGCAGTCGGGCATCAGATCACGGTGGTAGTCATCACCACCCTGATAATGTAGGTCTTCCCCGTAGAGACGTCAAGAAATGAGAAGGCCCTCCCCTCGTTGCGGTACATTTTGAAGGCCCTCCCCAGGGTGTACCCTGCAGATATTCTCCCTACGGCAGCTGTAATGGTAGTCCTCTCCGTTGCATCAGCTGTGATGGTAGTCCTCACCACCATGGCCGCCATTGCAAAGGTCCTCCCCACAGTGTCCCCAAGAAAAAAGAAGTTACTCCCCTTGTCGCAGTGTGTCTTGAAGGTCCTCCCCAGGATGCACATCGAACGTCAGACCATGATGGTCATCCTCACCATGATGTCAGTTGTTGCGAAGGCCCTCCCCTTAACAATGTTATGCAGCAAGAAGTTCCTCTCCTTGCTTCAACACACCCTGGAGGTCCTTCCCAGGTTATGCACTGCAAAATCCCTCTATGCAGTGAGGCGTCAAGCAGTAATGGTAGTCCTCATCATTATGGATTCCATTGCGAAGGTCCTCCCTGTAATAACATATCATATCGACATAAAGGTCCTCCCTCTACCAAATCAAGCACAGAAAATCCCTCATATGTGGAGGCACTCAGAAGGTCAGGATCGAGCATGTCATATTCCTAGCTAGTCGCCAACGACACCCTTCTTTAACCTGGAGACGTTCCGGGGCCGCGTTCATCATCGGAACAACCTCAGAATCACCCACGTGATAATTCGATACCCACCGGTCCCACTGCCTCTGACCACACTAACAGTGAGTGTCTCAGTTGGGCCGACCAGGTAAAGGAATAACTAGCGGAGGAGTATGCCGACATGTTGCACCTGAGGAAACGACTGGCTAGGTATGATATACCAATTATGTTTTGGCCCACGACCACCTCTCAATTCGACATACCTAGAGAGTTGTCGGAAGAATGTGTGCATGGCATCCGCCACAATATATGGACAACCATCCGCCAACTAAAATAAAGATTCCTACCTTAAAATGGGTATGTAGAACATGTCAAGACAATAGGAGACCACCTACGTCACATCAACCTGGAAGCTCTTCCCTCGGTGCGGCAACAGCGACCCGAGAGGCGTAAAGGAAACATGGAGATAGCCTGCCTCTGTGCGCTGCACCAGCTGCGCCGCCTCATCGGTGACTCTCTGATGGGAGTCCATATCATGGGATGGGGGGAACATGGAGCTCTTCATTTCACTCTGCTCCCCTCCCAGAATAACTTATTCGGTATGGTGTCTTGCAACGTCATAACGTCAATACAGAAATTGAGTGGTCTCCATGTTCGCGAAAGCCAACACACCCAACAGAGTCAGGCCTTGAGTGAGTCCCAGAAGCGTCAGGCCCGACGGGAACAAGCCATTCAAGAACTCCTGAATTAGGACATGGAGAGAATACAATAGGCCTCTCACCTAAGAGAGGCCAATCAGTGGTTATTTCCTACCTCCCCAGAAGGGATTGATTCACAGAAGAACTCGACACCAAACCCAGTTCACCCCTGAATGGGGGAATGTGAGGTCAGGAAGGTTATGATAGCAGCTGCCACCACCTAAATCCAGGGCCAACCCTAGTCTGCAGGGTTTGGGGCATTTTTAACAAAAAATGCCCCCGTAAGATCAATAAAAACGGGAAGAGACTCAAAGTCCAAGGAACGGAGCCAACCCCAGCCCTCAGGGCTGGGGGAATTATTACCTCCTCAAAACAACCTCCCCCATGAGAATTAGTATTCTCTCGTCTGGGGAGGACAGTCAGAAAAGGAGGTCCCTTCCCTATCCCATCATTTGAATCATCATCCCCTCTGAAAGGGAGGCGTACTATAAGGTCAAATCAAAGAACTCTCTGCATCACCCTTTGTCAAGAAGCCCGAAAGAAATCTCGGGACAGAAGAGGGAAGAATAGTAAAAGACGGGGGAGATCCTCTTCCTATTTGGAAGATGACATCTTCTCTACCCTGTGATATGCATCCATCAATGCCATAGAGGTTAACCCCACAGGTAACACTAAGGATGATTTAAATCAGGATGGATCAGGAGACGATGGTTCCGTTCAAGATGTGACTCACAACGAACCACCAGGTGTGCACACCCGGAACCAGAGGGCCACTCTAAACATGGCCTCCCCTTCAGCTAACCTTCCTCTACTCACCCTGCGAGCTCCCAATAAGGATAAGAACAAAGGACCGGTTACCCTTAACTCACCTCCTTCTCTCGATAAAAACGAGCCACTTACGCTCGAAGAGAGATTCACTCGAAAGGAAGAGGAAATGAAAGAATTGAGGCGGCTTAACGTCAAGATACTCCAGAGGAACCATATTATTGAAAGAACGTCCAAAGAGGAGCCACATCATGCACTCCCAGTAAGTGCACCTCAAAGACCAAGGATTGCCTCGGAAAACGAAGCACGGTCAGGACTCCTGCCCAACGAGGTGTCTGGTCTGTCCAACTACCTAAATGTGGATCCAGATGAATATCAAGACTTCTCTCCACTCAGGAAGCAATCATAGAAAGTACGTTTGAACCCTCTGTAGGTGTCCCAAATGGCGTACGCACCCTTGGTGCTGGCCGAACTGGATCCTCGAACAATGCCTGGGGCTACACCTACCCAAGACCGGGCCCAACAGGATGTAAACCAGGGTCTCACCAACACCATCGAGGCACTAACAGCTCTATTGGAAGTAATGGATGGTCGACACACTCCGATACAGCAAGAGCAGATGCCCTACCCGGATTGGGTGAGCAACACGCCTCCTCCACCCAATTTTGGGAGCCCTGTATTCCCTATCTTTAATGGATCAGGCGATCCGGAACAACACTTGATGCACTATGCGTCTTATTGCGACCCTATGACTGGAACAACAAGAATCAGTGTAACTCAGATGCTTCGTACAGACCTTGCAAGGATCTTCCTTCGTCTGGTATATAAGTCTACCAGCCCAGTCAATAAAAAGCTGGGAAGACCTTTGACAACAGTTCTTGTTCCACTTCAGCTCAACGTTGCCTAAAACAACGTTCAGCGACCTCATGAACTAAAAGCAGAGGGAGAACGAGAGGGTCTCAAATTTCATCGCTAGATGGAAAGGTCTGACCTACTCTCTGAATAGGCCAATGCCTCGAGATGAGTTTCTCGCCATATGCATCTACAATATTCGAGATGAGTTGTGAACATCACTCAAACCAGTGGAGTACACCACTGGCTTCCATCATCTCTCGGTCATTTCCCTGATAATCGAGGACTCCCTGCAGCGGAACAATTAGAAGTCCCGAATAGCCTCACAGGCTCCTGCAAAGTGAACAGTTATAGCTGAAGTGTCCTCTGTCACACTCAAGCCAGCCCTTGTGCCTGCTCCACCGCTCAGGCCTCCACCAAATCGTCAAGGTCCCCCTATATATCAGTGGTCACCTCTGCATAGGTGGGACGATCAGAAAGGGTCGAAGAGGAACCCGTTTGAGGGGAAAATACATAAATTATACTCGTTTCGAGAGGACCAAGTCCACAGCTACTTCATCACCGCCATGAATTGAAACTTTCTCCGCCTCCCGGAGCCGAGGAAACCCGAAGAATTCACCCGCGATGATAGGCCAGACTACTGTCCCTACCATCGAATGTTGGGGAAAAATATTCGGGAATTCTTCATCTTCAAAGACCTCTTGAAACGGATGGTAGACTCTGGGCAGGTCGAGATGGGACCACCCCCAGTACATGTGACATATATTTCTACCACTGACTCCGACAAAGGGGAGGGTTGGCAGGAAGTCACCATCAAGAAGGGGCAGAAATTTGATAACTGGATGACTCTGAAGACTATCAATCGAGCCCAGGGCATACTTCGAGCTCAACTACAGCATCCGACGTTGCCGCCAATAGCCCCTGATGCCACACAGCCGACAACATCAGCCTCACAACCCTCTACGAGCCAGTCAGCCAGGCGTAATTGAAGAGGGAGGAGACAATTTTAAGAGGAGCAGTCTGCGATGAGGCCGAAGTTAGCCCCGACACTGTCAGATTTCATGCCCTCAAATTTGGCGCCACGGGCACCGACCCACCAAATGGCACCATTAGGGGAAACCGACCAGGTTGACCTGTCAGAGGATGAAGATCCAGTCTTTGGTTCCATCAACGCCATCCATCTTATGGAATCATTCCCTGACGAAGGGTATGGTTATGAACCCATGTTCCCAACACGAGGAGCTGGGACGAGGAATCGTAGAGGTAGGGGATACCAGGGGAGGCACAGTTGCGGACGAAACCAACCCTATGGTTGGACCTCGGCCCAAACTGTTAATATCATGGAAACCCATGGGAGAGCCCTTCAACGGACTCAACAGGATAAAGAATATCCCTCCATCTCCACAAGCAGCCACTCTTCCCCCGTTATTCTGTGGTACCCATCAGAGGAGGAACAAGCGTCTAGCTACCGAGTGTGCACAAATAGACCTGTCAGGCCGAGTCCCCAGAACCTAGGGACATCATCAGCATTTGACCCCATCGCCGGTCCCTCCTTGTCACATATTAAAACTCCCAAGATGCCCATTAAAACTCTCCCGCCAACGGAGAAGTGTCGGCTGCTAAAGCATAAATACGATATCCTTAAGAAGATGGCAATGGTACCAGCCAAACTGTCAATCCTAGATGCCCTGAGTTTGTCAACAGACCTCAGGGAGGTGCTTATAGAAGCCTTGCTCAGCCCCCAAGAGTTTCAATCTGAGGTGGTTGCCGTCGAGATTTGTCGAATGGAGACTGGCCTAGCTAAATGCAATGCAGTGATTTCTTTCACTGACCAGGACGAAGATGGCATCGTGAAATGACACATCAAACCACTATATGTGTCCGGAACACTAAATGATGTTGAGATCCATAAAGTCTTTATTGAAAATGGATCTGGAGTTAACCTCCTTCCCCTACGGACACTCTGAAAGCTAGGCTACAATGAGAATTACCTGGTACCCTTAGACACAACTCTGTTAAGTTACGACAAGAGTGAACAGAAGCCAATGGAACAAATCAAGCTAAAAACCCATTTTAGTGACCTTATGGCCTATTCAGAATTCATGGTGGTCCAACAGAACACAACATTCAATGCCATGTTTGGAAGGTCGTGGCTCCATAAGCACATGGCCATTCCTTCATCCTACTACCAGTGTATTAAGTACTACGTCAATGGGAAAAGTGGGACATTTCACACTGGCAAGGCCCCTTTTGAGCTCTCTGAGTCACACTACATTGATGTTGGGTTTTATGAGAAAAAGAAGAAGAAGCCTTTGGCTGATGGCATCAACTAGATCCCCGCTCCAAATGGTCTAGAAATGGTTCCTAACAACCCCCTCAGACATCTTGGTGGAGACTACATACTACCCATCAACCATGTTGAGAGTAGGGGTTCAAGTTCGGACACGCACTTAGCTGTCCTCATGACTTCATCCATAACGGCCGAGCGTGATAATGTGGGAACGTCTGAAAAACCTCAATTTGGGGGGCGAATACTTGAGCGAGGACGCCCACAATTCCTTTCCTCCAGACTCCCAGGATCCCGAGTTAAGAGATCTCCCCCCAACAGATCAAGAAGATGAGGATTTGGGAGAAGAAGAGGAGGAAGATCTTAGGGATGCACCTCCCGCATTTGAGAAAGGTATCTTCACCACTGTGGACGAGCTCAGAGAAATAAACCTGGGTACCGAGGAATACCCAAGGCCCACTTTTATTAATTCAGCCATGTCCCCCGAGGAGCACGAGGTATATACCTCTTTTTTAAGGCAACACCGGGATGTCTTTTCCTGGAATTACATGGAAATTCTAGGACTCGATCCTGAAGTGGAGACGCATCACCTGGGTCTTCCATAAGACCACCAGGGATATAAACAGGCCACTAGAAGGACACACCCCTCACATGCTGCCAAAATTGAAGTTGAAGTCAATAAGATCATTAAAGCAGGATTCATTTGGGAAGTCCAGTACCCCATCTGGTTGTCCAACATTGTCCCCATAAAGAAAAAGAACAGACAAATCTGCGTCTGTTTTGATTTCAAAAATCTAAATCAGAATTTCCTGAAAGATGAATTCCTGGTCCCGATCACTGAGTTATTAATCGACGCAACGGCCATGTATGAGGCTCTATCCTTCATGGACGGCTATTCTGGATATAATCAAATCAGGATGGCCCGAGAAGATGAATAATACACTTCCTTCAGATCCCTCAAGGAATATTCTGTTATAGGGTCAGGCCCTTTGGTATCAAGAATGTCGGTGCCACATATCAATGCGCCATGCATCGTATCTTTAAACCACTCCTCAAGAGATTCGTCGAATTTTATGTAATTGACTTGGTGGTAAAGTCAAGAGAGCACTCAGATCACCTGTTGTATCTTGAGAACATCTTCAACAAACTTCAACAGCATAGCCTGAAGATGAACCCCTTGAAATATGCCTTCGGGGTTACCTTAGGGAAATTCCTTGTCTTCTTCGTACGCCATCGTGACATTGAAGTCGACCCTGAAAAGACAAAGGCTATCCTTGAATTTCCACCTCCCAAAAATCTCACCGATTTGAGGGGATTCCAGGGACACCTGGCCTATATCATGCGGTTCATAGCCAACCTGGTAGGCAAATGTTTTCCCTTTACCAGGTTAATGAAGAAGGGAGTTACCTACCAATGGACAGATGATTTCCAGGAGGCATTTGATATCCTAAAGAGGTACCTCTTAAGCCCACTGGTTCTCATGCCCCCGGTTGAAGAAAGACCTCTCATCTTATACGTGATGGCCCTAGAGTGGTCACTGGGAGCCTTTCTCATCCAGAAGAATGACGTCGGCAGTTAAAAGAGTCTCTATTACCTCATCCAAACCATGATGGACGCTGAGAATCAATACTCAAACATCGAGAAGAGTTTTTTGGACTTGTTCTTCATAGTTCAAAAGTGGTAACATTATCTACAGCATCATGAAGTCCACTTGGTCTTGCGTAATAACCCTCTCAAGTACATCCTCAGCTGCCCGATGCTTACCGGGCGCCTGTCCCGATTGGAAATCATCCTGCAACAGTTTGACATTTGGTTTGTGCCTCAGAAGTCCATCAAAGGACAAACATTAGCAGATTTTCTGGCAAAGCACCCCTCGACAGGGACTACCACACCGGACAATGAGCTACTGGATGAAGACATCTTCACGGTTCAAGAGGAGTTCCCATCATGGGAAATGTACTTCGATGGAGCATCTTGAAGCCCAACCGGGAAAAGGATGGAAGATCCCAAATTTAAAAATATGGGCTTGGGGATAATACTCATGTCCCCAGAAAAGGCAGTCTTTCCATATTCCTTTCTCCTGTCAAAAGGATGTACGAACAATGAGGCGTAGTATCAAGCCCTCATTGCAGGACTGGAGCTCTCACTCTAGGAACAAGTACAACAACTTAAGATAAAAGGTGACTCGGAACTGGTCATCAAGTAAGTCAATAGCGCATACGCTATTAAAAAGGAGTATTTTATTCCCCTGTTTGACCACGTCTGAGGGTTAATGGTGGAATTCTCCACATAACCAACATTGACCTATATTCCCTGGTCTCAGAATGCCCAGGACAACACATAAGCTAATGCAGCCATAGCCCAAGCCAACCCAGACCAGGATGAAACAGTCATCAGCATTGCTCACTGTCGAATGGTCTTTCCGTTTGTCCAGACCAAGATGGAGAAAATCCACGAATTAAATTCTGTCCCTGAGCCATATGCTCCCTCCATCGGCTGGATGACCCCCATTGCAAACTACCTTCAACGGGGAGAACTTCCATCATACAGGGCTGAACGAGAGCAAATATGGAGAAGGGAAATCAACTTTGTCCTATATGGTGGCATGGGTCAGCAAGAGGTCCTCTACAAATGAGGCCTCGATGGAATCCTCCTTAGATTTATTGATGGAGAAGAAACAGATGCCATCATGATTGAAGTGCATGTCGGAGTATGTGGAGCACATCAATCGGGGTCCAAACTTTCCCATCAGGTTTGAAGACTTGGGTACTATTGGCCCATAGTGGTACGAGATTACGAGCACTTTACCGCAAAATTCCACTCATGCCAACTTCATACACAAACCCCTGGAGTTACTTCATCAGGCCAAGTATTCCTGTCCATTTTCCATCTGGGGAATAGATGTCGTGGGACTATATCCTCCCACCACAGCCAAACAACTGAATTATATTCTCACGGAAACCGACTTCTTTTCCAAATGAGCATAAGTTGTACCCCTTAAGGAAGTTGGGAAAGAAATGTTGTCAGCTTTGTGAAAACCAATATCATCACCAGATTTGGTGTCCCTCATACCATACTGATGGATAATGGCACCAACTTTTGCTTTGTTGAATTGGAGAAACTATACCAAGAATATGGTATCAAGGTTAACCACTCATCCTGCTACCACGCAGTGGCCAATGGACAGATAGAGGCTTTCAACAAGACCATGTCCAACATTCACCAGAAAATGGTGGACAAAGACAAGAATTCATGGCCAGATAAACTCCTTCATGAATTGTGGGCTTATCTAACCACAATTTGCACCGCTACTCGGGCCACTCCGTACTCATTAGTATACGGAACAGAAGCGGTCCTGCCCATTGAGCTCCAACTACCCTCGCTCCGTGTTTCCATTTGTGATCAATTATCCAACGATAAACAATTAGAAAAGTGGTTAGGTGAATTATAATAGCTAGATGAGAAGCGGTTGCACACTTTTCACCATCTGGAAGTATATCAGAACCAGATTTCACGAGCCTTCAATAAAAAGGTCTGTCTTCGGTCCTTCTAGGGGGATAATTAGTGTTGGTCCTACGGACCTCGATGATACCACGAAAGAAACCTCCAAAGCTGGAGCCCAAGTGGGAGGGACCATATGTTATACAAAATGTCTACTCCAACGGAGCATGTGCCCTGATCTCCATGGAAGGGAAATTCACCACCGCTCCCACAAATGTGAGATTCCTGAAGAAGTATTTTGCATAATAACTAAAAGCAATTATCGTCTAAGCTGCAGGATGTTAAACTGCCAAGCATCCAACAGTATGAACCCTATGACCCTAAACTAAGAGTATTTCGTCCTCACCGGCATAACTAAAAGCAGTTATTGTCCAAGCTACAAGACGTTAAACTACCAAGTGCCCAACGGTCCAAATTCTATGACCCTAAACTAAGAGTATTCCATCCTCAAGCACAACGTTAAACTGCACGGATTTCAAAGAACTACATATGTATTGATTCCTTCCCTCACGGGAGACGTAACGATGCCAGGGTTCCCCATCATGGCTCAGACACCCCTCAAATAAAAGTTAAAAAATGCCCCCTTCCCCCGTGTACGGACCATACATGCACGGGGTGTATTTAGCAGAGGACTATGTATGGCTTGATTCCTGACTTCGCAGGATACGTAGCGACGCCAGGGTTCCCCATACTAGACCATCCACCCCTCAAATAAAAGTTAAAAAATGCCCCCTTCCCCCATGTATGGACCAGACTTGCATGATGTGTATTTAGCGTGTCCGAGCTGTAGGATGTTAAACT
The DNA here is from genome assembly GCA_963277665.1 of Viscum album. Lineage (NCBI taxonomy): Eukaryota > Viridiplantae > Streptophyta > Magnoliopsida > Santalales > Viscaceae > Viscum > Viscum album. The sequence goes on along the minus strand of OY728141.1, from coordinate 2,121,780,765 downwards.
GCCAAGCACCCAATGGTCCAAACTCTATGACCCTAAACTAAGATTATTTTGTCCTCACCGCATGACGTTAAACTGCATGGATTCCAGAGAACTATGTACGGCTTGATTCCTGCCCTCACGGGATACGTAGCGACGCCAGGGTTCCCCATCCTGGCCCATCCACCCCTCATATAAGAAGTTTTAAAAATGACCATTTCCCCCAGGAATGGACTAGACCAGCATGGGGTGTACTTCTTTCAGATAACTACATGAGGCTTGATTCCTACCCTTGTAGGATACGTAGTGACACCTGGATTATGTATCCTGGCCCAACCATTCAAAAAATGCTCTCTCCCCCTGTGTACGGACCAGACCTTCACGGGGTGTATTCTTCATCCTCACTGCACGACGTTAAACTACATGGACTTCAGAAAACTACGTAAGGCTTGATTCCTTCCCTCGTAGGATACATAGCGATTCTAGGGTTCCCCATTCTGGTCCAGCCACCCCTGAATAAAGGATTAAAAATTCCCTCTCCCGTCGTGTACGGACTAGCCCTGCACGGGGTGTATCCCCCGTCCTTACCATACGACATTAAAATGCACGGATAAGGATAAAGATAAATGCCCTCTCCCCCCATGTATGGACCAACCCTACACGGGGTGTATTTTCTTTCAGAGAACTACATGAGGCTTGATTCCTACCCTCGCAGGATACATAGTAATTCCGGGGTCCCTCACCCTAGCTCAGCCGTCCCCAAATGAAAGTCAAAAATCCCCTTTCCCCCATGTATGGACCAGACCTGCACAAGGTGTATTCTTCATCCTTACTGCACGATGTTAAACTGAACGGATAAGAAGATTTAAAAATGCCCCTTCCCCTCGTGTTAGGACCAGACCTGCATGGGGTGTATTTAGGAAAGAACTATGTGTGGCTCAATTCCTGCCCTCACAGGATACGTAGCAATTCCAAGGTCTTATCTCTTAAGCCCAGCTGCTGAGAAAAGAAAACATAGGTATATATACAATGTTCTCACCGCATGATGTTAAACTGCATGGAACACATCCTCACTGCACGACGTTAAACTGCACAGACTACATCGCAAACCACCCTAAGATATACAGCAAAATGAGATGGAAATACTCCTTGCACATTTGGATGCATCCTCTCCATACATCAGACTCCACGGCCCGGATAAATATGGATCTTCATAACCACTCATGGCCATCGGAAGTGGAAAGTTATCGACCCGTGGACACCTTTGCATGACTATAAATACCATGCCCTCAACAGCTCTGCATATTGATAGCCCCTGGCCCTTCTACCAAAGTGAATATTTCCTCATGTGATACTCCTCCTAGCTCCGTATGCTTACCGGCCTCAGATCCCCCATATCATGTCTCCCGATCCAGAAATTTATGGCGCAGTGGTTTTCAAGTTCGTCCCCCCTTTCACATCCAAACATTGTCAGGGTATCCCTACCTGGTTAGCCTATGTATCCGCCCGTGGTTCACATGATGACTTGCATCAACGAACATCAATCTCAGGCTATGCTGCTTTGACTCAACGGACAATTGCAGTGAAGATGTTTCCTGTATGCTCAGACACTGTTATACTCGCTTGCCAAATTTTGTACTGTGAGCAATCTTGGATTTTCATAATCATTCATGGCCATCGTAAGTGGAAATTCATCGACCCGGGGACACCTTTTCATGACTATGCATACCATGCCCTTAGTGGCTCTGCATATTGATAGCCCCTGGCCCGTCTACCAAAGTCAATATTTCCTCAAGCGACACTCTTCCTAGCTCCATACGATTACCGGCCTCAGAGACCCCACACCACATCTCCTGATCTAGGAAACCTCAGACTTGTAGTTTACAACCTTCACCCCCCACCCTGTTCAGAGTATATCAGAGCATGGTAGCTCAATTATCCTTCGAGTGACTACAGCAATAGTCACCCAATGGTCCGAGCTCTATGACCGCTAAACTTGGAGTACTATGTCCTTACCACACGACATTAAACTACATGGAGTGAAGGTATACCCCCGTGCACAAGATAAATCAGCACAGAGAGATCTCAAATCTTTAACAGCAATCAGGGATGAATATGCCCGATATGTCCAGATATTTTCTTACCAAATGACAGACTTCATGGCCCAGACAATTGCGGATCCTCATAACCATTCACGGCTATCGGAAGTGGAAAGTTATCATCTCGTGGACACATTTTCATGACTATGCATACCATGCCCTCAGTAGCTTTGCATATTGATAGCCCCTAGCCCATCTACCAAAGGAAATATTTCCTCGAGCGGTCCTCTTCCTAGCTCCATACACCTACTGGCCTCAGAGCCCCATATCATCTCTCTAGATCCAAGAAGCCATGGAACCATGATTTACACCATCAATCCATTTCCACGTCTTGCGTATGTCGAGATGTTCAAGACCAGTTACATTCTAATCAAGAGTGGCCTTTGAAACTATGTCCTTACCTCATGACGTTAAACTGCACGGAATATCTTGGCCGCTTGGCATAAATCTGTAAAGATCAAGAATTAAAAATTCAGGGAAATGCCTCCAACTACAAGAATTTTCAATGGTTTAAAAATGCCCCCGTCCTCGTTGGATGATGTTAAAACTGCACAGCATCGGCAAAAATGCCCCCCCCCCCGTCCTCGCTGCATGACATAAAACTACACAGCATCTTTTAAAAATGCTCCCCATATTTACCTCATGACATTAAACTGCACGGTCAAACCTATCATGGTTTCAGTAAGGAATGGAGGCTTTTCTCTATCTCCCAGTGCACGGGTCAGGCCTGCGCAAATCACCATCTCACACCATCATGAGCAGGAATGACTTCACCCATTCTCAGGAAATTTAGCCTTGATGTTTCTCCCGTATCCAGGCACCCTCTCCTTATAAACCATACTCTGTAATCAGAAAAAGCCAAACTCTCATAAGCCACCCCTGGTGGTCCCGAATCTCAACTTCCCAGAAGTTTCCCGGCTATCGGGAGAGTGAAATCATTGACCTAAGGACACCTTTGCATGACTATGAATATCATGCCCTCAGAGGCTCTGTATATTAATAGCCCATGGCTCGTCCATCAAAGGCAAGATTTCTTTAGGCAATGCTTCTCTCCATACGCCTCTTGGCCTTTGAGCTCCCATATCCATCCTAAGATTCAGAAACCCTCTAAGATATAGTTTACCAGCCTCTTTCACGACCCTACCTAAATATAGTGGAACGTCTCTGATGAGATTACCGAGATCTAGGAGAAGTCATTCCATCCTAGATAATGTCCCTGCTACAAGACTTTAAACTGAGCCAAGATCCAACCATCCTTCACGCTAACTAAATGCGTAGAACAGGGACCCTGAGTCCACACTCCTGATTAATACAGATGTTCTCAAACCCTTTAAGACGTCACACACCCTTTTCCAAGCCACCCTTGGTGGTTTTCATAATTCTCTAAACCGCCCATGGTGGTTTCCGTAAGCCAGACTTCCATGAAGTCCTCATGCCATCAGAAATGGAGAGTCATTGACTTAAAGACACCTTTTCATGACTATGCATACCATTCCCTCAGTGGATCTGCATATTTATCGCCCCTGGCCCGTCTACTAAAGGCAAGATTTCCTTATGCGATGCTCTTCCTACCTCTGCACACCGATACGACTCCCATGCCTTGAGACATGCCCTGCATGTCATTCAAATCTGAACACGCTTTTCCCCCCACATGCATCTGAAGGATATCGAGACATCTTTTAATCAACCAAATCTCATTGGGGCCCTCTCCCCACCATATCTTTTCAAAGTTGTTCAACCTAAAACATCAGTACTGATAGTCTTGTCGGTGGGACTTTAAACCGCTCACCAAAAGATGTGCAAAGCCTGTTAGGCTGAAAACCCGAAAAGGGAGAGCTATGAAAAAGTCGGTCCATACCCGCTGGGTCCACACCAAATGGGCATAGGCAAGATTAGGGCATTAACAGAAAAGAAAAAAGGTTTGTGGTGTCTTTATACAAAACCCTAGCAATAGTCAAACTATGCTCATTGGATCCCATGGTGCAGGAAAAAGTCAGATCCTATTTCTATTTTTATCATTGTCATGAATTTTGATCAATTCTGATTTAGTGAATTATTATTTGAGCAATAACTGTTCCAGTAACAATCAAAATTTATAGCAAGGAATGCTCGACACATATTGCATTCGTTCAGACAAAAAGGGAGGGAATCCACAAACTAGGGCCTCTCCCTCACAACGACAAAAGGGGGTAATAAAAACAGGGTGTGCAAGAATGGCTCTGACCATCACAAAGGATCCAGGCTCGCTCTCTCCACTAGATCATCAACCATGCGGCGGTGGTTGTTGAGAGTCTTCTCCAGCACGACCTTCTCCCTGGCCTCAACCTCGGCCACTGAACAAATATGCTCCACTGTTGTTTGGAGATCGTTGATCCCTTTCCTGGTGGCTTCAAGGCGACCAGTCATTGTCGACAACTGATCCCTCAACACTGACGCTCGAGCTTCGCATTCACACAGCTCGGTAGATAGGGCGGTCGCCTGATCTCGAGAGCTCGTCTCCTGTGCTATCAGCTGATGGAGCTTTATCATGGTTTCCTCCAGGGTTCGGGTCCCGCAATGAGAGGAAGCGAGGTGAGAAAGTTTTCGTTCATTAGTGGCAACTTCCTCACGGGCCATGACAACATAGAAAGCGATAAAATGAAACTGCCGATAGTCAAAGACACCTGACCCCAAACCCAAGAAGAGTTTTTGTAGAGCTTCAGTTTTAGTTTCCATTTCAGCCAGAGGAGTTTTGGAGACAATTTCACAAATCTGGGGCCAAAGCCCACCTGCGCACCACTCGGTGGTCTTCCATGACATGAGGATCTTTGGTATCCTCACTAGACGGCATGGGAATGAAGTCTGGCATTGCGACTAGCACCGACATGTGCACTCTAGATGATGGTTCCAAAGATGGAGGGTTTGAAGCTTATAACCCTGGTTCGGGCTTGGGAATTAGGTTGCTAAGTCCGGTATCATCCGGAAAAACTTCATGAATTATCTCGCTAGGACCCTAATCTACAGGGTCATCCTCATCCACGTCCAATAAGGTTGGGTCCGTCTGAACTTCGTCCGCAGAGGGGCTGGGAGAGGAAAATCCCCTGAGTCATTTTGACCGGAGAGCCATCAGTCTGTCCTCCCTAAGAGCCAATGAGTAAGGTGCGGTAGGCACAGTAGCCGCAATGACTCCTGATTTGGGAACCTACTGGACAACCTTCCCTAGGATCCCATTGGGATAATGTTTTACCCACATTCTTGTGTACTCCAAGGATAGGCTGGAAGCCGCTCCCATGCCAGGAAAGGGAATGCTTGTGTCAGATCCCTCCCGCATCAGCATCAACCACCATTGACGGAGAGTGTCCAGGTGCAGTCCTCGAATCTGAAGAGTAGGAAAGGAAACATGGAGTTTCATACACCCAAACTGGTGGGAAAAATGATGTGGGGCCTATATAACTTGCACAGAGAAACCCCGTCAATTCGTGCAGAGAAAAACCCATCCCACAATGAAATCATGTAAGAAAGTTCTTCAAGGATCCCATTGTGGTTGTCAAACACGACGCCAGAAGGGATGGGGTAGGGAGTGAATGAAAATTGTGAGAAGTCACTCAGAAACTCAGTGACTTCGTCAGAACTGAGGGACTTCAGACGGACCCTAGATATACCGAGCAGGGTAGGCCGAAAGCTAGGAAGCGGGATGATTGTGTTATGAAAATACTCATAACAGCGGCAATGATTCTCTATCTAGCCGTATAAGAATTTAAATGGACCACTCAGATGGTAGGGTGACCTGCCCTCCTGCATGTGGCTCAATAGTTCATAAAGATGAGCTAAAGTGGGCACGACCAAATTCACCGGGCGGCCCTCTTCCAACTCAACTGCCATCACCAAGGTGCAAGCCCTGACGCTTGGGTTGACATCTCAAGAAGGGAATAGCCACTCGCTCAAAAACATAGCAAATAGACCTGCTAGCCTGATCATAGGCGTCATTCTAGGGCGCACCTCGTAACCCCATGAAAGGTAGTCTCCCGCTTCCAGAACCGCTCAGTAGGAACCTAGGATGGTTCGTGACTGTTGATAAGGATGAGTCATGGGGTGCTTGATCTTCGGAACAGGACCAGTGGTGTTCAGAAATAACTCTATCCAGGCGCTATAGGTAATAAGAGAGCGGGCACACAAAGCCTGACCTAATGATCGCTCCACCATAACTAGCAGATCCCTCACCAACGAAGGCACTTGTTCGACGTCGTCCCATGTGTCGGGAGTTGGAAGAAACTCTTCATACATCTCACCGATGATCAGAATCCCTCCCAATTGGTAGATGTCCCACAAAATAATGCCAACTTTACCATGGTCTAGGTGGAAAGTATTAGTGCTTGAACACCAGCGACTGAGCAGGTCAGGCAGGATCAGGGATGGTGGATAAACAGCGAACTGGGCAGCCCACATTGCGGAGTACATATTGACTGCTTCCAGTGACTCAAAAGATTCCTGGCAATGATGATGGACCCATAAGGCCCAAGCCCAATCATTTGAGTAAATCCCACCAGACTAAAGATCCCACCTAGGAATCCACCCCACGTCAGGATCCACTCGAGCAAGGTTGATGATAGAGGGGTAATTTTTGAAGACGGCTTCTTGAGAGAAGTCTTGAGTGTATTGATCACTTTGGGTACAGATAGAGCCTCTCAAAATGAAAACATATTTTGGGTCACAATCAAAGGTTATCTTCCCCAATGAGGTAAGTTTCACCAGAATTCACTTTGGTGATGCTTCCAAGTAAGGAGAAAGAAGACCTGAGAAAGTAGGGGGGATAGGGACATCATCTTGAAAACTGAAGCCGTAAAGCGGAAGTCGATTTGATGGTGGATAATCTAGGAGCTCCGGACAGAGAAAGTCCTTCAAGACACCATCGTCAGGAATGATGGAATGACTAGGGTCCTCTTTGATTCTCTCCACTCTACGAATCCTATTTAGACATCTCCATGAACCAATCATGAGAGGCTCGGCAGTAGGCCTGGGTGTAGGGTGAGGGGAAGCCATGTTTTCTCCTTGCATTATAAGGAACCTAGGAAAATGGTTAGTCCGGAATAATAAAATCTGGACAAAAATACTAAGCATATGGTAAAGGAGTCAAAAATCCTTCATGACGAGGTCCGCAATCAGGCCTCAAAATATGGTTTGTGATGACTGCATCCGGCGAACCAACCCTAAGCGGAAAAGGTCCACGGTACCCTGGCCCATGGAGGGTTGGCCAGAAAACCGCGAACCAGGTTTCTCCACAGAATCTTAATCCAGTATTTAAATAAATAGATTCGGAAGACTTAAGAAATTTTCAACGTTTGGGAGATTTCAGTCCGCGGACCATCGAAACTGCGGAGCGAGTTCCTACGCGGCCCTCCGTGACATACTTTGTAATTAATTAAAAGTGTTAGTTCACGGCTGGGAGATTGGTCCACAGATGAAGGCGACCTCAAACGAGGAATCGTTCACAGAAGTGGAAGCTGGTTCGGAGATGAAGCGTTTCGCGAAGGAATGAGCATTTAGAGACAAAAAACAAGAGAGATCCGGTTTCACGGAGAATTTGGTAAAAGAAAAGGGAAGGGCCCCTGTATTTATAGGCATGGTCCCTTACCGGGTCCACTCCTCTACCGCAAACCATCCAATTTTCAGGACCACTCTACATCAGAATGGCCTCCTCTTCGTTCCGATCGGACCCCATTCTGATGGGGGCATTTGTAAGGTCCTAAAACATTCGCAAACGAGAATGAGAATCCCCTTTAATACAAGGGAAATTCTACCCAATTTCCCCCCAAAATAATTGGGGAAAGGTGGGGAGAATACTCAAAGGATGGAACAAGCCGAACCGGTCTGCGGACCGGTCCCATGATAACGCTATGCGGCTGGTTCCGCGAAGCACCCCCTCCACAGACCACTGTCGTTCGCAGAATGGAGGCGGGGATCCTATACGGGCACGAAGTAGGACAGATGCCAAGCCTGTCCACCATCACGAATCGCCCCAGTAGTGGACTGCGTCAACTGGCCCAGACCGCATCCACTGTCATTCACGGAATGGAGGCGGAACCCTGCGTGGCCGCAAGGCACTCCCTGAGCTAGTTTGGTTCATGGGAGGGGAGATGTGTTTAATGCCCCCCGCGAGTTTCGGATTGACCAAGTCATCCGTAAACCGGGTGTTCGGTCACGGGCCTCTGCAAAAGGTGTCTCATGACCACAGATACATCTCTTTCCCCTATCTATAAAAGTAGATGGAAGGGGAAGAGTATTTAGAGGATTTTGGAGAGATCGATCAGATTTGGGTGAAAGGATTTCAAAAGAAAGAGTTTAGGATTTCGCAAATAGCGAAGTTCTAGTTCGCAAACCATAGAAGGTATGAAGCTGGAAACGAATTAATAAGGAACCGGAAAATGCATAACAACTTGGTGAATTGAAAAATTAAATTAACAGAAAAAAGAAGATCGTGAACCATGCCCCCTCCGCGGATGCACTCCCCATGGACCAGGGAGTTTATGCCCCTTTTCTGATCTGTCGCACTGCGTAGCACCCTCCTACGTGGGAGAAGCCCTGAATGACGAACCCTCGACCGACGCCGCCCTCGGCCGCCACTGCTTGCATGGACCCCTCCGCGTACCAACATGGTATGCGGGCCGAACCCGAAGCTGTGAACCACCCTGGTTCGCAAAATTACCACTATTCTACGGGCCACCCTGGTTCGCGGACGACCTCTCCACCTGCGTATCACCTCCCTACAAGAAGGGTGCCACCACCCATACACCTGTGTGGCATGCCAAATCCTTCGGAGTTCCCATTCCACAAGCCAAATAAAATCCTTTCATTCCGGTCTAATCCTCTGCACCCCCCTCATCGGCCCATTCATCATCCCCGAGCTGAGGCTTCCACCAGAGCCACCGGACCCATGTGATGTAACCTTTAGGCACATCAGCGTGCCATTTTGAGTTAACATACCCACGATAAGTAGGGGCGAAGGGGTTTCCCTGACCTTTGGGAGGATTCCCGAAGCATTCCTGGGTTCACATTCCCACAGTAACGCGGGCTCTAAGCCTGGGAGCCCCCTTTATGCCCCTCCACTTGTTAGGACTGGGGCACTTTCCCCCTCCCTGGGGAGTGGCAGGATACCCATTAGAAGGAAGCCCCCATGCACTTCCGTACTTCCCCGATGTCATGAACCAATGGGGGAGGCAGACACAGGGGTGCCCTTTCCCTCTCCTGCTGCACTTTTTCACCCTGGGAATCCACCTCGGAGTAGGCCCTGACTTTATGGACCGCCTCTATGCGCAATCCCCACTCCACTTCCCACAGACGCACCTTTCACGACGTGATCTTCTGGTCCCTACTGCCTCTTGTTTCTCACACCAAGCATGACTCATGTGGGATTAGAGTAAGCATCGACCATGACATCCTCTTATGGGACTCCTCAGAGTGTAAGCCTCAATCCATTACCCTGGGCTACCTCAGAGTGTAAGCCCCATTCCCATTCGAACTACGTGGACTTTGATCCCTGTCTTCTAGGCAGGGTACATAGGAAGCCTCCATGAGGTTCAAGCCCGATCACCATCGGACCCCCGGGTCCACATTCACATCGGCTCTCTGACCCTCTGATTTGAACTATGTGGACTTTGATCCCTGTCTCTTAGTAAGGGTACGTAGGAAGCCTCCCTGAGGTTCAAGCCTAGCAACTGGTCAATCTGACTATCTTCACGTCGGTTCACCGCACCAACCCTAGTGTTGTCTCAATGAGTCCAGACTCCTCGGGGTCATTAATCCAACAAGGGATGGTAAACCTCGGGCATAAATGATTCTGAACCCCTCCGTCCAGCTGACCATTGCCAACTAGGAGTAATCCATGGATACTATGCTTGGGTATAAACCAAAGATTCACGAACATATGAATACATCTTAAATATGTAATAGAGTCCCAGAACATGCAATAATTCCCCCCAAAAGGGTGTGAGGAGCCCGACTTCCCATCATCTCGACCAATGTGAGTTCTTAAGTGTTTCTGGTCAAACCACCTAGAAAATGCATTCCTTTGGAAAGCAGGTCCATGTAATACTGGATATGGAACCGTTGGGCATTTCGAGGCGGAAAATGGTGCACCCGATATGAGTGATTAAGCAGAACCCAACCTTCTCTAATTAACCGTTGAGTAGCGCACGTTTCTTCCCCACGACCCCATCATGTGCTGCGAGACAATGATTATTCATTTTTTATTATTAAATTTCACTAATTTTTTACATTCATGCATTTAAGATTTTATATTCATTAATAATGTTAATTGTTTTTTTATAATAAATTCATTTTTAATATATACTCATTTAATATTTTTGTATTTTATTTTAAACATTTTTTATCAGTACTTTCAAAAAAACACAGATAAAAATATATTTTATTAGCACTAAAATACAAGGCACTAAAAAATAAATATTCATCTGTGCTGAGATTATAGTGCTAATAAAGATAGGTTTTACACGTTCTTATTAATTTAGTGCAGATAAAACTCATATTTATCAGCACTTTTTGGAAAGCACTGATAAAAAAATTAATAGTCTTCTAAATTCAACTCTAATAAAACTCACTTCTTCATGTCGTTCAACCTCTGTAGAAAAAATTGACCTTTTCCACCAGTCCCCCTCAAATTTCTTGTAATAATTTACCCTCTCAAAACCTAATGTGTGTAAGTTATTCTCAGGCAACTGCTTGTACTTGTTTTTTATTACACTGGGTGAGCCAAATTATTCTTATGCGGGCATTTTGGGATTAATAAATTCCTTACATCATGATTCATATGTGGTTTATGAAGGTAATTTATTATGAAACCATTTTGTAAAATGATTTACTCTTACATGATTACTATTGAATGTTCTCATACGCGATCCAAGCTGAATCACTTGTGTTGCATAATAAGTCCCAATCAATACCAACTTAATTTTCTAAACTGTATCAATAATTCCAATTAAAATATATTTAATTATAATTAAAATTTTCAATTTCGTTATAATTTATAGACATGTAAAATTCAAAATTTTGATTCTTTATTTAATTATTAAAATCAATAAATCATTTTGATACTTTTTTTCAACTAATTAAACTTCAAAAAACATTCTTGAATTAGCATTAAAATTTAAACATATCATTTCAACATTAGAAATAATTTCTTTTTCCTGTGAAATAAATATATCCAAACATTGTCGATTTTCATCAAGCCTAACAATTATAAAATTATTGTCACTTAAATTTCATTCCCTTGTAGGATGGGCCTGTAAATTTTCACTCATAGTAGTTTCTTCCCTCTACTGACCCCATTGAGGATTCCTCCCACTTTTATTCCAACTTTGGTTCCAATTAGTAAGTGGGAATTTCTTTTTAGTGCACTCTTGATCTTGGACCCACTTTCATTCATGCTAATCACCATTGGATTTATTTAAGCTATCATTTTCATCTTTTTTTTTCATTCAACTTTATCGGTTCATCCCATTGAGACAAGCCCAAAATTGTATTCATCAAACCCCAATTAAATTCAAGATTTTCTTCAAATGTTGGGTTCTCAAGACCAGATGATTAGGCCCTATCAAAGCTTTCATAATCTAAAAAAAGATCATCTTTGGATCCTAAGAATCCTTTCATTGAAAAACCATATATCCCACCATGTACTAAGTAAATAAATGAATAAACCTCAACTCCTACCTCTTGTTATACTCTAATCTAAAAAATTTACAGAAACCATCCATTATAACTGTGTTTTTTAATAGATGAAAATTTAAATAAATTCATTGTAACTTTATATATATCACACATTCCCTTCCTTAAATGATTTACACCACAACAAAACAACCTCAATACGCATCATTAGACTCTTATTATCATATAATAATGGGTTTATGTAGCTTAAATTGTTCTTTATGAATGACCATTTAGGGTTACAAAATCATACATTCTATGTATTTATTTATTCTGTTAAATATTAATATTACTGAATAAAACAAGATGGATATGAATAAAAAATGTATGGATTCAAATCCTATGACAAAATAGTATGAGGATGGGGTGAAAGAGTTTATAAAATTTTCAAAACATCATGCATGTGACCCTTCTCAAATCCATTGTATGTGTTTACACTATTATTATTCAAGACTAATTAATCTAGAGGAGTTGGAAGAACACTTTATCTTTCATAGAATAGATTAAATTTATAAATGTTCGACTAAACATGATGAAAATCAATTGTAGATAGTGATTGGGATAATAAAATATTTTATGGATCATCTGATATGATTAAAAGTGTAGAAAATGACAAAGATTGTATCACGAATATGATTACAGGTTTGAATGATGATGAAGACTTTATTGAGAAAATGACAATGATGGTTGAAGATAAATTTCAGGGTATACCAAAACTATTTTAGAAGTTAATGATTTTGAAAATATATCATTTTTTATTGGTTTTACTAAATATATAGAATTTTTGGTCATACTGATGTTATGTAATGTCAAATCTAGAAATGGATGGAGGGGAAAAAAATTTATTGTACTATGTTCTCTATTGAATGGTATTCTCCCAGAATACAATGAGATTCCTCACAAAACATATGACATTAAACTAAATATACTTTCAATGGGTATGATCTCTAAAAGAATAAATGAATTTCCAAATTACTTTAAACTGTTTCTCAAGGACCATGAATCAATTAAAAATTCCCATGTGTGGTGCTTCTCAATATAATAAATTTTAATCAAGTATTTTGATAGATATATGGAAATTTCCAATAATTCTAAGGTTTAAGAACCTATATGGAAGTGATGATACTTCAAGAAAATTGATTTTGCACAAAAATATAATAAATAAAGATGGTAGATTTCATCACCCATCAGACTCTCCCTAGTAGAAGAAAATTTATCATGAGTATCCTAAATCTGGAAATGAATTGAGAAACATTCATCTTGTGTTATCTATAGATGGATTGAATCCTTTTGGTTTTTAAAGAAGAACTCATAGTATATGTCTGGTTATGTTGGTAAATAATAATTTTTCACTATGGTTATTCATAAAGTGAAAATATATTATGTTTTCTCTTCTTATATTAGCACTAAAACAATCAGGTAATTATATTGAAGTTAATTTAGCTTCATTGATTTAAGATTTGAAATTATTGTGGGATTAATGTGGTATATTATATGATGCTTATGTAAATGAATATTTCACATTAATAGCTATTTTTTATAATAAATTATTTTAATTATTATGGAAATTATTTAGTATATAGCATTAAAGGTATCCAACAGTGTCCCAATTGTGAACAAGGTACACACATAGTTAGGTTGAAACATTCATTAATGATTATGTTTCTAGGAAATCATAGATTTATTCCCTGAAAACATAAATACCAATATTGGATGACATCATTCAATGAGATCTCATAATAATGAACAACACCATATTCACTAATTGTTGATCAAATATTTGAGAAAATAAAATATATAGACACCACTTTTGGTAAACCTTATTTGGAAAACCTTATGAAAAATGGTTGGAAAACATGGTCATTTTTTTAATTGCCACAATAGAATTGTTTGTACATCTTACATTATCTTCATGTCTTGCATGTGGAAAAATGTATGTGATAGTTTCATTAGAACATTACTAAATGAACCCAGTTAAAAAGGATGAAATTAAGGGTCGGTTGGACATTATTGGCCTGGGGATATTGGAAGAGTAGGTGATACTAAAGGGTGTAAGATGGATTTTTATTCTTCCAGTTGCATACACTATTTACATACAAGAGATATATCAATTTGGTAACATCCTATATGATGTAAAGGTTCTAGAGGGGTATTCATTAAATATCAAGAATATCATGTCGATGACTGATTTAAAGTTAAAGGGAACGAAATCACATGACTATATTTTTTGATATAAGATCTAATGGTTGTAGATTTATGTTTCATTTTTCCTAATTAGGTTCATCATACATTAACCAAGATCTATTTATTTTTCAAAGCTATATGTAGTAAACTTCTAAGCCTAGTGAAAGTTTCAACAATGGACAAGGAAACTATTGTTATATTATGTGAATTGGAGATGTTTTTACCACCTTAATTCCGTAATATGATGGTTCACTTAATGGTTCACCTAGTTAGATATATTCAACTATATGAACATATATAGTATAGATGGATATACACCATTGAATGGTATATTAATATTTTGAAAGGGTATATCAAAAATCAAAACATTAAAAAGGTTATATTGCAAAGTGATATATTGTTGACAAAGTCATTGAATTCTATACCAACTTCTTATCTGATGTGGAAATCATTGGTCTACAAAAATCTTGTCACACTAGCCTTCTTGTGGGTGAAATAATTTCTAGGATATATGTTTTCACAATTATTATTGTAGAGTGGGAGTAGGCTCACCTTTATATTTTTTATAATATTTTAATGGTTGTGTCATTTGTTGAAACCCAAAAACCAATTCATATGCATTTTAATCCATCAAGGGATGAAAGTTTGATATCAAATACACTTAAACAAAAGTTTATAAGATGGGTTTGAGACCATATTTTTAAGGAGTCATCTAGAAATATGAATTCAATTTTAGAATGAATTTGATGGATAGCCAGAGAGCCATGTGTGCATATATTATCTTATAATGTTTATGTAATTAATGGTTCTATGTTTTATATAAAGGAACATTATGAATTTAGTACCATAAAAAATAGTGGAGTTACACTTGTGGATGAAGAGATGAATGTATCTAGTACAAATGATAGAAATCCAATATATGTGAATATTTCATACTTTGGTATCATTGAAAAATTATGGGATTTGGATTATAAAATATTCCAAGTTCCAAATTTTTAATTCAAGTTGGTTGATAATAGGAGTCTAGTTAAAATCTGTGAATTGGGATTCATGAAAGTGGATTTCAATAAAGAAGGGTATAAAGATGAACTATTTATTATGAAATCATAGGCATTATAGGTATTTTTTATTTCAGGTTCAACATTCCAAAAGTGGTCAATTGTTCTATTATTGACTAAAACCATTGAAGGTTTGGGTTTCAATTCAACTAAGGATGGATCTTTTATTGGGACATCACAATCAATTTACAGTGGTCCCAATATAGATGAGGAATTTTATATAATAGGATAGCACAATGATAGGACTTGGATACTTGATATAGGGGTAAAATCCCTTCAACCATTAAATAAAAAAAGAGAGTTTCATAGTGAAGTTATATTTTTTTGAAATTTACATTATATTGACTCATATTATTATATGTTCACTATTATATTTACAAAATCAAAATTAAATTCTCATACATTTCTATAGATAATAAATTATGAACATGTTGATGCTTCCAATTTTGAGAAAAAAATAGGTTTCTTAAAATGATGATACTCCCAATGTAGATGAACAATAAGTTTTTTCACATGATGATGCTACCAATCCTGAAGAACAACAAGTTTTTCAACATGATGATTATCCCAATGTAGGGGAATAAAAAGTTTCTGCACATTCCAATGCATTCAATCCTGAGGAACAACATATTGATGATATTGAAGTTGAGTAAATGGTAGAAGGTGACCAACCTATATCCCAAAAAATAGGGGTGTTGTAGAGAAATGGTGTTAACAAAAATTATTAAGGCGATAAATAGAGGAATCAAATTTGAGGTTGGATGGAATGTACACGACCATCCTATTAACTCCAAAAAGTCTATTTTCATTAATTACATTAGGATCACCACTCAAATGAAAAGGTTGGTTTATGTGGATATGTGGCATAATTTTGTTCTCGCACTAAGGCACTAATATTGGAATATATTAGGGTAACATTATGATATATTTTATTTATTTTACTAAAAATAATAATAAAATGTTTATTTACTCTTCATTATCCATTATAAAGTGAATTTATAATACATTAATTATAAATTAAATTTGTATTAATTCTCACTGGAAATGAACGTAGAAGCTTCTAGAAAATTATTATGAAGCATCATATCTTTGATGATAAAAGGAAATTAAACCTATACCCACCATAGATGTATGCCCACATGATAAACTATGAAATGTGGAATTCTTTTATTGGTCACCATAACGAACTATATTTTAAGGTATATTTTGATTGGTAATATATTACTTGAAAATACATGTATTAATCACTTTGATTAAGAATTTTTAATTTATGAAAAAACAAATGATTCCTGAAAATAAGAAGTGTGTAGAAAAACCAACATAACCTGACCATAAAGTAAGGATGGGTATTCTTAACTTGAAAAAAATGGTATGTATTTTAAATCTATAGTAATACATTCATGTTGCATGAAACAATATCATAATTATGTTCCTTTGTTTATATATAGATTAATGAATCAAAATCCAAATTTTCTTCCATCACACATCATGTACTATGGAAGGAGGATCATGTAAATAATTACAGGATAAAAATAGAAGTAAACACGCACGAAATATGGGGATCATGTGTAATTATGGAATATTAAAAAATTCCTTCTTTAGATCGGTATTATAGAATAATGATTACTTATTTTTTTCTGTATTTTTTATTAGTTTTAGACACAATAATCATAATTAGTTGTACCTGATGAACAAATACTATCAATTGACTTGAAGATGGAAGAATAGTATGGAAACATCTGAGGTGTGAGTTTTGGGGTGTCACCCTGAACATATTTTGAGAAAAGAAACACATTGGGGGATAAAGATAAGAAAATTGATGATATTAACACATGAATAGATTCTCTAGAATAAAAATTTAATTGGTAGTCTACGTTGATAGATAATGTTATGGGAATACATCAAAGAGAAGAAATAACACAACAACACCCACTACACGAAGACCCCCCCCCCCACACACACACACACTACCCCCACCAACTTTGAGGTGATCCATTCCCCTAAAAGGTGTTCCCTACCATAGATAATCAATTTTGTCATAATTTTTTATATTAAATGTGAATCAGGAAGACACTAACACCTTTATTGTACATATATTCTACATGGTGAAAATTATTGTGATTTATATCTATCAACACCCACCCATTGCCTTATTCTGAGGGGTACAATGTACAACATCCAAGGAGATATTCTTCATAATAAAAAATTCCAAAAGTTCATGTGAGAGTGTGAGTTCATATAGATCATGAGCTATGTGTTGAGCTACATGTTCCCCTTGATGGTATAGATGTTAATACAGTCGAGATTTCTATTGGAACATTTTTATCATGGTTGTTTGATCTTGTAAAAATACATGTAGATAAAAAGGTGTTACTTTTCAATTTAATTTTATGAAAAACATTTAACAATTAATGAAAAAATGATTTAACCAATAAATGTGATTATAGATAAAGAAAGGGAAGGGGTGAAGTAGAAGGTGAAATCAAAAAATTATAAAGGAAGAACGAATCAATCGAAAATTCCTTCAGAAATCACCTTTAACCTACGAGTTCAATCTCCGCATTTACTAACATTATAGGTTTATGTAGATACAACATTCAAAAATGATGATATAAACATCATTTATTTTACATAAAAATGTATGAAAATCCATTATAGAATTTCTTGGTCTTGATAATGTAGATGAAATCCTTAAGCATGGATGTCTAGAAGCTTTAGTTTTAAATGTATACAAGAGGTATGTTTATATAATTGTTTTTGTCCAATATCTGATCTATTATGTTCATTATAGTTAAATACTATTCATATTTTTTTGTAGGCATATATATTAGTACTATTTTAAGGGAAACCCCTATGAACAAAATTTGGACTCATTAGTCCTCACATCACTTCTACACAAAAAAAATCTCATTATAAGAAAATGAATATTAAGTAATGGTTGAAAAACTGGCCATAATGTATTAAAAAAACATATAGACGAAAAACTCTTCTTAATAATCATGGTGTAGGGGTAAAACTATACAATTTAATAATATCAAATATATTTTCATTACTTTATTTATTTATTCATTTTTGGTTTTTTAGGAATCATTGGTTGCTTATTGCAATCAATTTGGATACTCCAATGAATAATTTCGTAGATTCAATGCATGGAAACCCAACAAATCGACCACACATAATGATGAATATAAGTTTTTAATACAATACATATAACATTTTACAAATAAAATTAAATTTATTCATTTTTTACTATGTTTTAATGAAAAAAATTTATGATACAACAGTGTTTAAATATCATCAAAATCATGGCATGAGGACAATCTATGAGCACAAAAATCCTATAAACCTTTAAAAGTGGATAATTATTAGCGTATAGATAATAATATTTCACTATCAAAATATATATAAATAAATTACTTATTTTTCTCAATGTTTATATAATGTACAAAACAAAATAATGACAGATATTGTGGTTATTATATTGGAAAATTTATGAAATATATTGTATTCTATCAAAAAAATAGCATCCCAAAAAAGGTATTTTAAATGATAATTAAAATTTAATTTAAAATATTTATTAATACTTTATTTATTTATATTTTTCTAGTACTACCCATAATTTTGATAGTCCTCATATTCAAAGGAGGAAAATATTTTTTTTATAAATTAATTAACAGAATGCATGGTGTCATAATGTATACATACATCATGAAAAGGTGACTTACTACTACTTATTTAGTTGATTTTCTCATCATTTTATCTATTATTTTTTAGTTAATCTCCTTATAATTTTTATCTAATACTTATTTAGTTAATTTTCATAAATATAATGAAGAAATGACTTTTTCAATAAAAAAAATTTCTTTAACCATTACGCACTCTATTAAGAGCACAGAATTATTAGAGAAAAAAATATTAAAAAATGATTCAACAAGGATGATGTACTCATGTACTATTTTTCTCTTCCTAGAGTAATCTGTCCTTTATATGATTTTTTTTATGTTCTTTAGTGTGTGTTTTTAGTTTACAGATGACAAAAAGTGTGTGTTTTCTATTTAAATTGACATTTTATTAAAGAAGATGTGTCACTTTCTCAAAACCAAGAAAAACTAGTTGTATAATTTTGATAGTTTAGTAAAATGAACCATAAGTCATTTTTTATGTTTAGGTTTTAATCAATACTCAATCTGATACATGGTGTGACTGGTATGACTTGAAATGTGTGTTTTCAATTTAAAATTAAAAATTTATTTAAAAATGTGTGTCACTCACTAAAAACTAAGTAAAGATAATAACATTTCCTTGATACATTAGGATAATAATCCATAACTCATTTTTGATTCATTGGAATCAGTCGTGCATAAATCTAACACACGATGTGACCGGTATGACTCAAAGTGTGTGATTTGATTTTAAAAATAACATTTTAGTTAAAAATGTTTCACTCACTAAAAACCTAGAAAACACACTTGGATTCTCTTTATACTTTAAGAAAATGATCTTTAAGTAATTTTTGATGTGTATAAATTAGCCACACATCAATATGATGAATAGGGTGAGTGATATGACTTGAAATATGTTTTTTTATTTAAAATTGACATTTTAATTCAAAACACATGTCACAAACTCAAAACAAAAAAAAACACATTTATATTGTTTTGATACTTTAGTACAATGATCCATAAGTCATTTTTGACATGTAGAAATTATCATCACCTTAATATAATGAATGGTGTTCCCGGTATGACTCAAAATGAATGTTTTTAGTCTAAAAATGACATTTCAGTTTAAAACACATGTCACATACTCAAAATTAAGAAAATTCATTTATATTTTTTTTGATATTTTAGGGAAAAAATCCATACGTCATTTATGATGTGTAGGAATCATTCACACATCAATCGGATACACAGTGTGACTGTTATGACTTAAAATGTGTGGTTCTAGTTTAAAATTGGCATTTTTGTTTAAAACACATGTTACATACTCAAAACCATGAAAACCCATCCAAATTGTTTTGATACAGTATTAAAATGATCCAAAAGTAATTTTTTATGTGTAGGAATCATATTAACCTCAATCCAATACATGGTGTTACCGGTATGACTCAAAGTACATATTTTCAGTTTAAAAATGACATTTTAGTTATAAATACGTGTCACTCACTCAAAACCTAGAAAACATGATCATATTGTCTTGATAATTGAGTAAAATGATCCTTAAATCTTTTTTGAAATGTATCAATCACCCACACATCAATCTAACACATGGTGTGGATGGTATGACTTGAAGTGTGTGTTTTTATTTAAAATTGTCATTTTATTTCAAAACACATGTCACATACTCAAAACAGAGAAAACACATTCATATTATTTTGATACTATTGAAAAATAGTTTATATGTCATATTTAGCATGTAAGAATCATTTGAATTTAAATCTAATACATGGTGTTCCTGATATAACTCAAAGAGCATGTTTCTAATTTAAAAATGACATTGTAGTTCAAAACACACACATCATACTCAAAACTAATCAAATGAATTAAAATTGATTTTATACTTTAGGATAATGATACATATATAATTTTTTATGTGTAAGAATAAGTTTCAGATAAATATGATATATGGTGTGATTGATATAACTTGAAATATTTGTTTTCAGTTTAAAATTGAAATTTTAGTTAAAAACATTTTTCACTCACTGAAAACTGAGAAAAAATGCTTGGATTGTCTTTATACTATAGGAAAATGATCCATAAGTCATTTGTGACATGTAGTAATTAAACTACTGTAATCTTAACATATACCCACAGTTTAGAACTGTGTGTATACCCCATCAAACCATGGGTATAGTCTATACCCATAGTTCTATGAACTATGGGTGCTTAAGCCATTAGTATAGGCTATGTGGATTTTTTAATACCCATAGTTCACTTGAATCCATGGTCATATCCTATACCCACAGTTTTATGAACCATTTTTATAGGTGGTTGTCTAGAAATCATGTATACTAATGGTTTTTCAAATCATGGGTATAGAGATATACCCCCATTGGACAAAAGGAGAACCATCCATTACCTCTCCCAGAACCTTCAAATAAATTACAATCCATGGTACCCATTTAATAAAGTACACTTATTATATATTTAACATTCAACCATCAAGTTATAAATA
The DNA here is from genome assembly GCA_963277665.1 of Viscum album. Taxonomy (NCBI): domain Eukaryota; kingdom Viridiplantae; phylum Streptophyta; class Magnoliopsida; order Santalales; family Viscaceae; genus Viscum; species Viscum album. The sequence continues at coordinate 2,121,759,581 of OY728141.1, read as the reverse complement.
GTTTTCAAACCATTTACAATATTGTTACATGCATATAAAATTCACACCATCAATTTGTTTTAGTCATCCATACATTTCTCTACCTAAACTCAATAATGTATGGGATCAATACCTCCATCATCACCACTAGTTCCATCATAATCATCACCATCCTTAGCACCGGAGCACCAACATAATCATCATCATCATTATCATCATCATCATCACCACCACCACCACTACCACCACCCCTGGTACCATCAGCTCAATCTATATTAGGACCCTCATTGACATCACTTTGGGTATCATATAAATATTAAATTGATTCCATATATGAATCAAAAGTAGTATCATCCTTTTATAGAATTGATGGACTTATAACTAGCACATCTTTCAGGAAGTGTTTAGTGACTAGTTCACTTATTTCATGATACTATATAGCTATATGTTGGTGTCAATTTCTTGTTCATGAGCATTTTGTATCTTGGTGGTCAAAGATATTTGAGAGGTGCCCGATGAGGTCCAATACCTAGCAGTGATGATTTTTTTACTCGGTAAACATAAGACTCTCCCTTGGTGCTCCTCGCCTAATATCTCTCTCAAATGATCATTTGGCCTGAAGATATTGTTGGCGCCAAAATATTGCGCGAAAGGAAGGGACGAAAAAGAAGGTTGGCACGCTGCCTCGCAAAGCATCGACGCGAAGCACCGACGCAAAGCACCCCGAGCATCGCGGTCTCGAGAAGCTCCAGAGGCGGTAACTCTCCACGAATGCATTTGACATTCGCGAGCCCTCCGCGAAGCTCCAGAGGCGGTAACTCTTCGCGGACGATGTTGACGTTTGCGAGCGCGCCACGAAGCACCTGAGGCGGCTCGCGAGTTCTGCTTCGCGGCGCCCCTTCCCTATAAATACTGGACTCCCCCTGAGTCCCGAGGATGGACAATCCGACCTTTCGGCTTCTCTTCTACCAAATCGCGAAGCACTCTTTGCCCCGGGAATCATGAGCTCCGCGAGGTACTTCTACTTCGCGAGACACCTTTTCTTTGTCTCGTTTTGAGACCCTCTTCCGAGAGGGATGCCCTTCGCGAAGCTCAAGGGCATTCGCGAAGGAAGGGGATTCCCAAGGGAACCCGGGCAGCCGCAGAGCGGTTATGCTTCGCGAAACACCCAAGTTGTACTAGTGATCCCTATGCTAAGGCAGGATCGCTACGCATCGCGAAGCATACTGCTTCGCAGCACCCTGCTTCGCGAGGCACCCCTTCTTCGCGAGGCAGTGCTCCGCGAATACTGTTCCACTTCGTGAAGCACCCTCCACTCACACCTATGCCCCATGCTAAGGCCAAGGCACTCCACTTCGCGAAGCACACTCCTTTTCTTGGAAATTCCTCTTCCCGTGCGACCCTCCAGGTTTGCACGATGTGATTTCAAAGTCCCATGGACAATACCACCTGTAGTGTTGCTTCGCCTAATGCTTCTTCGCATAGGCATGCTAACGGCTATTGATTCTTCGTATAGCCACGCTAACGTGGACCCCTTGATGGTTCGCTCCACAACCCCCCTTGACTATGGCCTTACTGGTACCTTCCCTTCCCCAAGGACCAGAGGTTACCGGTTATGTAAGTCCTAGGGGTGCGGAGTGAACCCACCTCGTCTGAGATGCAGGACGTTAAACTGCCAAGCATCACGTCCTCAACACATGACGTTAAACTGTGACCCGGCCTCATGCCTCTCACAAAGGGTCCCCCCAGCTCGAACATTTTTTATGCCACTCGTCCCCACGGGAGCGGACTCTCCCTCACATGGAATGAGATCCTCCTTGTCGGAGCGGCGTTTGTCCGTGGGGGAAGGGCTGCCTCAGAGCGTAAGCCCCTAGCCTTTCCAACGGATGGTTTCACCCCTGCATCTCTGTACTTCCCCACTACCAAGGTCAGTGGAGGGCGTAATAGGGAACGAGGCACCTCCCATCATTGGTCCCGAGTCCCTCTTTCGCTGCGCGTTGTCGCACTCTGGGCCTCCATCCTGGAGTAAGTCCCAGCACCATGGGCCGCCTAACGCATAAGCCCCTCTTTGCTTCTCATGGATGCATCCTTCGCGACGTGATCGTCAGGTCCTTGCAACCTCTTGTTTCTCACACCGAGCATGACTCACGTGGGCTTAGAGTGAGCACCGACCCTGACCCCCACCCATAGAGAACAACGAGGACTTTGATCCATGTCAAGGCATGGTACGTAGGAAGCCTCCATGAGGTTCAAGCCACATTACTCGGTCGTTCATTCACGTTGAGTTTCACCCTCGTCCCGTATGACGTTAAACTGCATGCCCTCGTCCAGCATGACATTAAACTGCATACCCTCGTCCATCATGACATTAAACTGTATGCCCCTTGTCCCGCATGACATTAAACTACACACCCATTTGAACTACGATGTCTTTGATCCATGTCAAGGCGTGGTACGTAGGAAGCCTTCCTGAGGTTCAAGCCCACCCATCATCCAATTCACGTAGAGTTCTACCTTCGTCCAGCATGACTTTAAACTGCATTCCAGTCCGACGGCAAGCCGATGTGACTAACCCGAACTACGAGGACTTTGATCCATGTCAAGGTGTGGTACGTAAGAAGCCTCTACGAGGTTCAAACCCACCATCCGGTCGTTCCGACCTCATTCACGTCGGTTCACCCCCGTCCCGCATGACTTTAAACTGTATTCCACAACCCGAACTACGAGGACTTTGATCCGTGTCGAGGCATGGTACATAGGAAGCCTCCCTGAGGTTCAGGCCCAACAATCATTGGCCCAGACCATCTCCTTGTCAGTGTGCCAACCCTCCCCCCCCCACACCCATTTTCACCCGAACTACGAGGACTTTGATCCATGTCAAGGCATGGTATGTAGGAATCCTCCCAGAGGTTCAAGCCCATCTCCCATCGGACCAAGGTCCCTCATTTACGTCGGTTCACCGACACCCACCTCTCGTCATTTATTCACGTCAGGGTTCACTACCGTCCCACATGACGTTAAACTGTATTCCATCAATCCTTTGAACTATGAGGACTTTGATCCATGTCAAGGCATGGTACGTAGGAAACCTTCTAAAGGTTCAAGCCCACCACTAGTGGACCCACGGGTCTACTTTCACGTCGGTTCACCGATGAAACCCTTTGAACTACGAGGTCTTTGATCCATGTCAAGGCATGGTATGTAGGAAGCCTCCCTGAGGTTCAAGCCCACCACCCATCGGACCAAGGTCCACCTTCACGTTGGTTCGCTGACGACATCCATCGGGCCAAGGTCCACCTTCACGTCAGTTCACCGGCACCATCCCAAACTACGCAGACTTTGATTCCCTGCCACGAGGATGCGTAGGAAGCCTCTTCAAGGCTCAAGCCCAACTTCACTGTCGCCCTTGCGATGGTACCATTTCATTCCCCCTCCACTCCATTCATCCATCTATCACCCATCCTGATTCTCTCCCGGACCGTCATATCTCGGTGAGACCATGTCGATATGCTCCTCTTCACAACCGCCCATGGGCTGGTCCCGGTATCGGCACCCCTTCAAAGGAAACCCCTCAATCCGATCTATTCTAGCTATTGCTCCGATCGGGCTGATCCGTCTCCGCTGGACGTTAAACTCGCGGTGTACCCTGTGTTAAACACGGGAAACTGAGGAAAACCTCAGATATGTGTCTATGGAATATAATTCCCCGCGCTTGATGTGGGATGCCTCGGGCTTCCACGCCCTCGAGAAGCCCTATGACCAGGGATAATAGACAGACATGCTAGGTTCCCCAGCATCCAGACACGCTATTGATGCCTCAACGTGACTACTCCCCCGACTGAAGGTTTCTGCCCTGACCGGACCCTTTGGAATGTCCCGACAGAAGCAGTTTAATTAACCGGCGTCCATGGAAACATGGCACTGGGAAGAGTTTCACGAACTACGTATTAAATCTATGAGGGAGACCCGGACTAGGTGACGAGTTCTGAGGAGGAATCCACAGAAGGAAGAACTGACATCCCATCATCCCGTTTCGATCAAGGAGCAGACATCCCTGAATAAGGAGCGAATGCCACCCGCCTTTGGAAAGCGGGAATGCGGGGAAACAAGCACAGCGCGTCCTCCTCCGCGGACGGACGGATGCGCGTGCCCCGGCGAAAGCGTCGGAAACAGAAATGGTGAACCCGATGTGAAATTCTTCTCCTCAATATGGAGATTAGTAGCATTAGAGACACCAGTAGATTGACGTGTCACCGGATCCAGATATCTGGCACCTGGTCCCGCCAATCAAATAGCAGGCCTGTCGTGAAACTCACCGGAAGTCGGGGTAGTAGAACGTGGGGCACTCCGTTCTGCAGCGCGTTGGCGTGGATCCTTCTTACAGATGTGGAGAATGGAAGGACGTTGGGGCACTGGTTTTCAATCCTTTTTCTCTCAGTGATGATGTGTTGATCCCTTCATTTATCAGGAACCAGGTTGTTGTTACAGAGATGCGATCACCGCCCGCTAGCCTACGCAGGGGCAGGGGCAACACCACCACAGCCACCCCACATGGCGCCGCTACCGCCACGGCGACCGCCACATCGCGGAATACAGGGATCCCACATCCCCTTTCCCCATCAGAGGTCATCCAGCGAAGGGTGGTCAACAACCCCAAGCATAGGTACGAGGAGGAAGGGGTCATCCCAACTCGGGATATGGACCGCCTGGACCTGGAGGCATCCAGGCCCCGCCGTCAACGCCGCCCTAACAGGCCACGCAAGGAGCCCCTTCTCCCCACCCCAACATTCAACCATTTCGGGAGCCTGTCCCTGGAATGCCTTGACGACTCCTCGCCTTACGCTGATGAGGCGGGCGCTGTCCGGCTCAGCCCGCTCAGGGTCCCGACCCAAGGGCTCCAGGCAAGAGCTCCTGCCCGGCCGCATTAGCGCCGTCGTTCGACTCCGCAGGAAGAGCAGGCAGGCCATGCCCCTGCACCACCTGCACCCACTCGTCTGACCTGACGTCAGCGCCGGGCCCGAACTGAGGACGCTCGCCCAGGTGCATCGACGTCAACAGCTACAGTGGCCCGCGCCACCGCCGACGTGGATCATGAAGTCCCTGCATACACTGATCAGGGGCACTCCTACAACCAACCAGGATCGAGACCCCAACTGCCCCACGGGCAGGCTGGGTTGACTCTCTGGGTTGCAGGCCCGAGTGGTGATCGCTGTGAACTAACCCGCGGTGATGTCAACCCATACGGAGGCCCTCCCCGTACCACTACTCCACAGAGCGTGGGCCTTCCCCGCTCCGAATCTCGTCATGGAGGTATGCCTCGCGCTACCCCCATCTCGAAGGAAGACCTACCTCGTGGCAGTGACGCTCGGTGTGGAAACCTTTCGCGTGCCCACTATACAGGGTATGGAGTCCATCCTCCTGCCCTTGACCGCTGATCTGAAGGCACTGCCCATCCAGTCCTTCTCCAACGTGGGGGCCCTCCCAACGTCCTCTCTGCAACCGGCGAAGGTCCTCCTCGCCCCAGCAACTCGAGGAGTGAAGGTCAGCCTCGCTCCACCCGCATCGACCATGGAGGTCCTCCCCATGCTCCTGCCGATTCCAACAGAGGCTCCGCCCACATGGGTGCTATCCATGGAGGTTCTCCTGATGTACCCTTTTACATTTTCCCTGGTGCCCCTCGCACCTCGGCTATCTCGAGTGGGGGTCCTCTCCGCCACTGTGCCAGTGCCGCCCCGAGACTACATGATAGGGATCAACCCTGTCCCGAAGAGCCACCCCGGGGCAGGAGAGCGGGTCGTCGCCACCACAAGAAGAGTCCTGGGAAGGCCCGGGTGGAGATCAAACCTGCCCGCTTCTCTGACTCTGAAGCGGAATGCGACACAGTGATGGAACCTTCTCCCCACTCCTCCATATCAAGGACTAGGGTAGGAACCAGACGTGTTACCCTCATTCTCCTGGAATATGAGGTCCACCAGATTCCCATCTCTCTCCACAGGTACATCCAGGAGGAAGAAATCTTGGGAATTCCGCAGGTCTCGACCACGCAATCACTGCCATTGTCACCAGAAGCGCCCTCTACCTCTACCAGATATAACAGAGAGCTATTTTGGGGGCCAACGGCGGTAGAGCGATAACATGAACTGTCACCGGTAGCCGCGATTCCTGTGCCGGAAGCTATGGCTATCAGCCCATCGTATCGTGACATCGTGGCCAGGTCACCTAACTCTTCGGAGGATGGCCCGGAATTCGGCGGCCAGTCAGCTCGTTCGCCGTATTCTCCGCCGCCGAGTTTACTATCCCAGAGGTCCGCCTCGGTACCGCTACTGGTCCCTGAGCCGCCCCTGGTTGATGAGTGGGGCAATACAGGGCCCGACCCCAAGTCCGAACCCAGGAGCTTCTGGAGTATTCTTACAGCGGATTACTTCCCGGAGAAGTTCTGGCCGATGAAGGCGGTGAATTTTCGCACACCAGAGTCCCTTACCCCTGAAGAAGTGGGGTGCTTTTGTCGAACCCTATGGGCAACACACTTCCGCCTTCGTTACGAATGGGTGGTGTACCCCAGAAGTCTAGAGCACTTCGAAGAAATCGGTGAGAAATGCCGCCTGATCGATTCGGCCGCACTCCTTCTGGCCCAGCACCCCGAGTTGCCAGGCCATCAGAGCGCCCTTCAATGGAAATGTGTTCAGAGTTTTAAAGTAATCCACAGAATCTTCAGGGAAGCCACCCCCATGTGAAAGTCTGTGGTTGGGGACACTATGCTGCTCTCCTCTTCGACCCTATCCGACGGCAGCCCGATTCGCTATGTGACATCGAGGACATGCCCTCGAGAGGGGTTGCGGTCCACATGGCTGATGTAGTGGAAAAGGAAGACGATCTTGAATTACTTGATGGATACTTACCCCCCGAGGGCGTACCGCCACTGCTGGACCCATCAGGGAGGGTTACCCGTCAGCAGAGGAACCTGCTAGGCCTCCTTGTACCCACCGAGTTGCTGGTACTCGGTCGAAATACCGGCAAGGGTAAGGAGAACGTCGGAACTGTCAAGAGCTCCGACCCATCTACCTCTGTGCAGAAAACGGACGAAGATCTCGAGAAGGCCATGTTACTCCAGCAGCTTGCTGAGCAGAAGAGGCTGGTTGACGAACTCTTGGCTGAGCGCGCCGCAGAGCGGAGACCTGACTATGGTAATCCCAGGCCGGGGCAGCAGGGGCAGGAATAATTTCCCCCCGATGAGATGCCTCCGGGCAACCCTGATCATGCTACGGCCGCAGACAGGGCAGAAGCCGGAACTTACGGCAAGAGGGCGCGATACGACTCGCCAAACCCCCCCGAGCGACGGGGCAATTTGAAGAACCCAGTTCGGGTTCCCCCAGTCGCCCCACAGGTCGTTCCGCCAGTTGATCCATGAGCTGCCGAAGCCATCTACCGTGTTGAAGAACCTGGAAATGCACTTGTGGTTAGGGATCCCCGTCAGGATAGGGACCCCCACCCGGATGATCTTATTGCGGCACTCACAGCCCGCCTCGAAGCGTTGGAAATTCGGCAGGTGGCGGTCCCACCGGATGGCAAGCCTTATCCCGCATGGGTGGATGATATGCCCGCACCTCTGGGTTTTGGGAACCCCACTTCCTCTCCCTTCAACGGGACAGGGGACCCGCCACAGCACTTGGCACATTTTTCTTCCAGGTGTGGCCCCATGCTGGGGACCCCGGCTCAGCAAGAAGCTGCCAAACTCTGGTGTTTCGTACAGACATTGGAAGGTCCAGCATTCATCTGGTACAGCCAGCTCCCTATCGGATTGGTGACCGGTTGGGAGGACCTCCTTCGGCAGTTCCTATACCAGTTTAGCTCCACCACACGAAAGACCATCATTGCAGACCTCTTCAAGTGCAACTAAAGGCCTGATGAGCGAGTTGCAGATTTCATCGCCCGGTGGAAGGGACTTATGTATTCCCTCGATATGCCACTGACTCAGGAGAAATTACTGAAGATGTGTGTGGGGAACGTCAAAACAGAGCTGGTACCCTCCCTGATTACCCATAACTACCTTGGAGGGTTCAGATATTTCTCAGATAAGGCTCGGCGTCTTGAGGAAGCTCTGCAACAGGCTAGTCAGGCACGTTCGTTTCCCCCTATGATCCCAGCCAGGAGGACCGCCAGGGCTGAACCCACTGCGGTGACCCAAATAGAAGCCCCTAGGCAGCTGGAATTACTGCTAGTGGCACCATCCCAGCAACCCCGCAGAGGTCCTCCACCTCAAGCACAGGCTCATGCCCAGCAGCAACCGCCTCAGAATCGACAGGTTCCCCCGCGCAATGCACCACTGCCACCCAGGCGAGACAATCAGGTGTCGCCTCCTCGGCAGGCCCCTCCAGCCCCTCGTCAAGGTCAGGCCCCTAGGGCCCCCTATCCAGAAAGAAGGCACCAGACTTATTCATTCAACGAAAATTAGGTCCCTGGCTACTTCCGAAGTGCTTTAGAGCAAGGGATTGTGCACCTGCCCAAGTGCAGAAGGCCGGCAGAGGCGAATCTCACCGATCACCCCAACTACTGCCCTTATAATCAGATTCTGGGGCACACCCTCAAGAAATGCTATGTGTTTAAAGAATGTCTTCAAGACCAGGTCAACAACAACATAGTCAAGTTGGGCCCGGCACCAACACAAGTGGCGGGTGTTTTTGCAGGATCAGAGATCGGCAGTGACAGTGAAGGCAAGTGGCAGCATGTTCCCAGCTGCGGATCCCAGAAATATGATGACTGGATGGCTCGAAAAACCATTGTTCATGCCCACAGTATCATCCGGGTGCGCCTGAAGCAGCCGGAACCTTCAGAAGAAGTAGCTGGTACCTCCGCATCGTCTTTACAGTCGACCTCTTCCCAAAAGGGAAAGCAGCGGCGACGCAAGAAGAAGCAACGCGCACTGCCGTTGCCGTCATAATCCCACACTCTCAGCAACTTTATGCCCCCTAAAATGGGGATTCCTCCCAGAATCCACCCAGTACTAGATGACTCCTCGAGCGACAGCCAGGGGTACGCTTCGGTTAACACCGTGGAGCTGGTAAATCCCTATATGACCCCCGACGAGGGGGAACGCCAGGCGGACCTCCCCAACGTTTCCAGCCGACGTCAACGTCAGCGGAATCGCAACCGCGCCGGTCATAGAGGTATGCCAGAGGGAAATTTCAGCCAATCCGTGCATGCTACTAAGACCAGACAGCTGGCTCAGCGCAGAGCTCAGCACACGCAACCCCATCTAACGCTCTCGGCTCTGCCTCCACCACCGTTTGTGCTACTAGATCAGGGAGAGATGCCTCGTTCGTATCACAGTCAGTCTTTCCCGGCTACAGGCCAGCCTCCACTGTCCAATACTAGTCCAGCGACTACTCTCCAGGCTTCAACTAGCAGGCAGCATGATGTACCCAGTACTAGCCAATCACCGGTTCAACCGGCAGGACCCGCTATGCCTCCAAATACCGAACGACCTCCTGTAAGAAGAGGTTCACGTTTGGCATGAAAGTATGATGTCCTGAAGCACCTGGACAACATTCCGGAAAGGCTTTCTATCCTTGAGGCCCTTATCCTTTCATCCAAAATGCGCGAGGAACTTTCCGAGGCCCTAAGGAGCCCCCTCCAGTTTGAGACGGAGGTAGCAGCTGCAGAAGCCTTCCATACCGAGACGATTGAAAACGCCCAATGTCAGGAGGTTATCTCGTTCTCTGGTGAAGATGAGGACCCTCCTATACAGGGGCACATTCACCCGTTGTACATCACTGGCCACTTCAATGGTGTGGAAGTCCGTCATTTCCTCGTTGACATGGGTTCCGGAATCAATCTAATTCCGACTCGGACGTTAAGAAAGTTGGGTCTATCTGAAGGTGATTTAACTCCCTCTGACCTCAGAATCCAGGGGTACGACAGGACCGACCAAACCCCAGTCGGCAAGATCTGCCTCAAGACTCAGTTCGGTGGCTTAATTTCCAGCACCGGGTTCATGGTCATCTCTTAGGACACCGCCTACAATGCGTTTATGGGTAGTCCATGGCTCCATCTGCATGCAGCGGTCCCTTCGTCGTATCACCAGTGCCTCAAATACTCACTCAACGATCGAGTAGGCGTGCTCCAAGGAGATGCGTCTCCTTTCGCTTCTTGTGAGGTCCGCTATCTGGATGTGGGTTATTAAAAAAGTAAGGATAAGCAAATCCTAGTAAGTGAGGATGAACCCGCCCCGGTCACAAGTGATCCCTGGGCAAGCATGGATGACGCCTACGTCCTCCCGATCCACCAATTGGAGGCCACGACCCCCGACATGTGGCAATGTTTTGTTGTTTCGGGTACACAAGGAAGGCATGTTCCCGTGTCCAAGCGACGGCGGAAAATCACCTCGTACTCCTACATCAACCAGGCTCAGTTGATCCCGGAACCTCCTACCCCGGTACGGTACCGGAACGTCAGGCTTATGACAACGGCGGTACGCCATACGTGTCTCTTCTGCCGGGATGGAATCCACCGACTCAGGCCGACACGTTACCACTGCTTTGATATCATCAAACGTGGACCCTTAGGCCGAAGGCCAGATGGGATTGGGTCGACTGCCTTCATTGATATGGTCTCAATGGCAAGTGAGTCTCCTGATATGATGACCACTGCTGCCCGATCCGGCACCAGTTGACCCCTAGGTTTTGATAGCCCAGAAGTATCTCCCGTCATGGGAAATCCCCCCACGGGTGGGGAGGAAGACCTGGAGGATGCTCCCCCCGCCTTTGAGGAAGGCGTCTCTACCATGGTTGATGAACTGGTACAGGTGAACCTTGGTAGCGAGGCAGATCTGAAACCCACATTGATCAGTGCAGCCATGTCCCCCGAGGAGCGGCAGCAGTACGTGGAGTTCCTCAAACAACACCGTGACTTGTTTGCCTAGAGTTACAATGAGATGCCAGGACTAGATCCCTAGGTATCCGTTCACCGTCTGGGCCTCCCGGCAAAACATTGTGGGTTTAAGCAGCCTCCCAGGAAAATGCACCCTTCTCATGGTGCTATGGTTGAGGCCGAAGTTGACAAGCTTATCAAAGCCAACATCATTAAGGAAGTCCAGTACCCCAAGTGGCTTGCCAACATTGTGCCAGTCAGGAAGAAGAATGGGCAGATCAGAGTTTTCATCGACTTCCGTGATCTTAATCGCCACTGCCCAAAGGATGACTTCCCACTCCCGGTGATGGAGTTATTGATTGACGCCACGACCGGGTTCCAAGCTCTCTTTCATGGATGGGTATTCTGGGTAAAACCAGATCCGGATGGCCCCTGAAGACGAGGATTCCACTTCCTTCAGGGCTCCCCAAGGTACCTTTTGCTACCAGGTTATGCTATTCGGCTTGAAAAATGAAGGTGCCACTTATCAGAGGGCCATGCACCGCATATTCAAGCCGATTCTCGGGACATTGGTGGAATGCTATGTAGATGATCTCGTAGTCAAATCATGTCAGCGCCAGGACCATCTCAAAGACCTTGAGAAGTTGTTCGGTTTCCTCTATTCCCGTCACCTGAAGATAAACCCGTTGAAGTGTGCCTTCGGGGTCACCTCTGGAAAGTTTCTGGGCTTTGTTGTCAGATACCGAGGTATCAAGATTGACCCGGAGAAGATCAAGTCCATCAGCCAAATGCCTCCCCCGAGCAACATTCGGGAACTTCGAGGCCTCCAAGGCCACTTAGCCTATATACGCCGATTCATCGCGAATCTGGCCGGAAAGTGTAAGCCCTTTTCCCGGCTCATGAAGAAGGGCACCGCCTACGAATGGGATGAGGAGTGTCGGACCGCCTTTGAGGAAATCAAGCAGTATATGCTCCAACCTCCGGTCTTGTTGTCACCTGTCTCCAAAAAGCCGCTGGTCCTTTGCGTGACCGCCCTGGAAAGATCCCTCAGTGCGCTGCTCGCCCAGAAGAATAACGAGGGTACTGAGAACAGTCTCTATTATCTCATCCACATGCTTCTCGATACGGAGGTCAGATACTCCCCTATCGAAAAGAGATGTCTTGCACTCGTCTTCACCGTGCAGAAGTTGCGACATTACCTACAACACCATGAAGTGCAATTGGTCTCCCGGGTAGACCCACTGAAGTACATCCTAAACCACCCCATGCTAACTGGCCGACTAGCATGGTGGGCAGTGATTCTCCAGCAGTTTGATATCAGGTTCGTACCTCAGAAGGCCATTAAGGGATAGGCGTTGGCATACTTTTTAGTTTCCCATCCAACCTGTGCGGATCAATCCCTGGACCTGGATTTTCCTAATGAGACGATCCTCTCAGTCGATCATGCCTTCCCGTGTTGGCAAATGCATTTCGACGACGCCTCCCGGAGCCCCACCGATAGGCGGCTCAACGATCCTAAGCTCAACAGAGTGGGCCTGGGTATTGTCTTCATTACCCCGGCGCAAGCCGTCCTTCCATACTCGTTCCTGTTGTCAGAAGGTTGTACGAACAACAAGGCAGAGTACCAGGCTCTCATCACCGGCCTCTATTTGGCCCTTGAGATCCATGTGCCCCATCTACATGTGAAGGGAGATTCCGAGCTGGTAATCAAACAGGTTAATGGCGACTACGTCGTCAGGAAGCCGGATCTTGCACCGTTGCTGGAGTACACCCTCCGCCTAATGGCCTAGTTCTCTTCTCAACCAGAGGTTACCCATGTCCCACGGTCACAGAACGGTCAAGCAGACCCCTTGGATGGCTTAGCCGCATCGCTCGCAGAACCTGAGCAAGATGATTTGATCATACATGTGGCACACCGGATAGTAATTTCCCCCGTCACCCAAGAGGACAATGATGGCCTGCGGGTAGGTCATCTCACCGCCGGACCCTCCACTTCAGGGGTCCCGGGTTCGTTAGGCACAGTGGTTGAAGCCACTCCCGACAGGAGGGAACCTTTTGTCGAGTACCTCCAAAATGGTTGCCTCCTGGACGATCGGGCTGAGCGCGAGTGAATCCGACGCCGCGCGCTGCAATTTACCCTCCAGAGCGGCCCCAGTCTTGAACAGATCCTTTATAAGCGGAGTTTCGATGGCATCCTCCTCTGTTGCATCCAAGGAGTAGAGATACCTCAAGTTATGCAAGAGGTTCACGCTGGTTCCTGTGGCGCCCATCAAGATGGGCCGAAGCTGTCCCATCAAATCCGGAGGTTGGGGTACTTCTGGCCCTCTATGATCCACGGTTGTATTGGGTATGCCAAGAGATGTCACGCGTGCCAAGTTCACGCCAACTTCCTGCATCGGCTGCCAGAGACCCTCCACCCCACCAAGTACTCTTGGTCATTTGTAGTATGGGGACTTGATGTAGTGGGACCATATCCACCGGAAAAAGCCCGCCAGTGTAGGTTCATCCTGACTGCTACAGATTTCTTCTCCAAGTGGGCAGAGGCAGTTTCACTCAAAGAGGTAAAGGCCCGTTCCATCGTTGACTTTGTGAGCTCCAATATTATCCACCGGTTTGGGGTCCCTCACGCCATCCTCACCGATAACGGCACCAACTTCCGAGTGGATGAACTAAAGAAATTGTACACCAAGTACAAATCCGTTCGAACTATACCTCCCGCTACCACGCGCAGGCAAATGGATAGATCGAGTCGTTCAACAAAACTCTCTCTAACATTCTACAGAAGATGGTTGGTCAGAACAAGAAAAGTTGTCTGGACAAGCTCCCTAACGCCCTCTAGGCTTATCGGATGACGACTCACAACTCTACCCAGGTGACTCCATATTCCCTGGTGTATGGAGCTGAGGCCGTCCTACCCATTGAGATCTAGCTGCCATCGTTACGTACTACAGTCTATGATCACCAAACATCAGATGAGGTATCCAAAATCCGTCTATCTGAATTAGAAGCACTGGACGAGAACCGGCTTCGTGCCCTGCACAATCTGGAAAGGCATAAGGATAAGATAGCGAGGGCCTTCAACAAGAAGGTTCTTTTCTGTTCCTTCCTACAAGGTGACCTAGTACTGGCCCTTCGAGCGCCAATGATTCCCGGTAGGAAACCACCCAAATTAGAACCCAAATGGGAAGGGCCTTATATAATCCATAAGGTTTACCCCAATGGAGAATACTCCTTGGTGACCACGAATGGAGAGCGCATAACCCCTCCCACCAATGCCAAGTTCCTTAAGCGATACTTTTCCTAGGGAAACAGGGTCCTGCATGACCTTAAACTATGAGAGGGTCCCGTATGACCTTAAATTGCACGTTAGGGTCCTGCACGACCTTAAATTGCATCTTCGTCCGTCATGACGTTAAACTGTACATTATCGTCCAGCAAGACTTTAAACTGCACCTTGGTCCCGCACGACCTTAAACTGTATGGTTATGGTCCTGCATGACCTTAAACTTCACGTTATGGTCCAACATGACCTTAAACTGTAGGGTCCTGCACGACCTTAAACTGCATCTTCGTCCTGCAAGACGATAAACTGTGAAATGGTCCCGCATGACCTTAAACTGCACGTTATGGTCCAACACGACCTTAAACTGTAAGGTCATGCACGACCTTAAACTGCATATTCGTCCTTCAAGATGATAAACTGCAAAATGGTCCAAGCTCTATAACTTTAAACTAAGATCTCCCCCCCCCCGTCCTTACTGCAAGACGTTAAACTGCAAGCTAGTCAGGCCTTCCTGACCGAGGCTCAGCCTCAGGCCCCTTGGCCTCCTCGGGCCCCCCGTCCCCCGTCCTTACTGTAAGACGTTAAACTGCAGGCCAGTCAGGCCTTCCTGACCGAGGCTCAGCCTCAGGCCCCTTGGCCTCCTCGGGCCCACGACCCCGTCTTCACCGTGGGACATTAAACCGCAAGCTGGTCAGGTCTCCTTGACCATGGTCCGGCCTCAAGACCCTCGGTTGTCCACGACTTACCCTCTTGCGGGATTGTACGGTATGGTGTGGGACTACGTCCTCATTCACGTCGGATTACTTGTCGTACCTTACATATCCCCAAATGAGATGCATCCTCATCCCACATGACGTTAAACTGCATCTCAAGAAATACGTGTGGCTTGATTCTCATCCTCATTAGATACGTAGGAATGCTCGGATGCCTCGTCTTGAGCCCAGCCCCAAGCTTTTCTCTTCCACTATTCCCCCCTGGGAATAGTTTCCTCGGAGGCTCCTTGTGTAGCGAGGGGTAGGCTTTCTTAGCCCCGCTCATACAACCCCGCTCACACAAGGATTGTAAGGGTTGCACCATGTTCCCACTCCCGTTCTTCTATCCCCCCACGTCCTCACTGCATGACGCTAAACTGCATGGCCTTCAAGAACTACGTATGGCTTGATTCCCATCCTAATGGGATACGTAGGAACGCCCGGGCATTTCGCCCGTTGGCCCAGCCCAAAATCCAAAATCTTCCCCTCAGGTCAAGGCATATGGCAGGGTGCACACTTTTTCCCCAACTCACATCGAGAATGCCTCGACCCGGCTGCACATCCCCCCTGGAGATGTTTTCCTCTTTCGTGGATGGATACAGCTATGCTTCACTCACTCCTTGAATCGGATTCCATCATTTTTTCACACCCAGAGGGACCCCCAAGAACGGCCTGGATACTACGCCCAAGGGATCTCCTACCGATACGGGCCAACGCCCTCGAGGGTTTTTCAAGCAACAAGCCGATACAAGTCCCGCGTTGCGAATTTGGTCAGTGGTCGACGCTCATTTGTTGCTCCCATATCAGGTTACCATAGGAA
This sequence comes from Viscum album, assembly GCA_963277665.1. Taxonomy (NCBI): domain Eukaryota; kingdom Viridiplantae; phylum Streptophyta; class Magnoliopsida; order Santalales; family Viscaceae; genus Viscum; species Viscum album. The sequence continues at coordinate 2,121,743,881 of OY728141.1, read as the reverse complement.
CATTCTGTTTCGAACATGGTCAACAGTGTCCTGGATCTTCGGGTCCACCCCAAGATGTCCCAGACATCGAGTGTAGTGATTCATTCTACCCCATCCCGAAGTAACAAGCTCCTCCTCGGGTGGCGCTAGAAATCGGGCCCACATCCCCGATTCCCCATAGGGGTGTATGGTGTGGTGTAGGACTACGTCCTCATTCACATCGGGATCATGTACCATGCCGTACGCCTTCCCTTACGAGACCCAACCTCAGGCCCCTTGGCCTTCTCGGGTCCCCGAACCCCGTCCTCATGTAAGACGTTAAACTACAGACCCGTGAGGCCTTCCTGACTGATGCCTGACCTTAGGCCCCTTGGCCTTCTCGGGCCCCTCCGCCCAACCTCTTACCCAGGGTGTACGGTGTGGTGTGGGACTATGTCCTCATTCACGTAGGGATCATGTACCCTGTCGTACGCCTTCCCTTACGAGGCCCAGCCACAAGACCCTTGGCCTCCTCGGGTCCCCGACCCTCGTCCTCACTGCAAGACGTTAAACTGAAAGCAGGTCGGGCCTTCCTGACAAATGCCTAACCATCAGGCCCCTTGGCCTTTTCGGGCCTCGGCCCAGGTCCTCTCTTATAGGAGTGTATGGTGTGGCGTGAGGTTACTTTCTCATTCACGTCGGTCTCGTAATGACCACGCCACGTACCTCTCCCTCCTGAGCTGTTTCGTCGATCCCTTTTTGGAAGTTCACCAATGTGCCTAAGAGTACTCTGGTTTATTACCTGGAATTCCAAGCTTTACTCGGACACGTCCGCACCCACTTCCCAGGCTTTGTGTATCCCTGCATCAGGGCTTCCATCATCTTTCACACCTGGAGGGACCCCCAAGAACGGCCTGGATACTACACCCAAGGGCTCTCCTACCATTACGGGCCAACGCCCCTGAGGGTTTCAGACAACAAATCGATAAAATCCTGAGTTGCGAATATGGTCAGCGGTCGATGCTCGTTTGTTGTTCCCACCTCAGGATAACGTGATATGGACACTGCATTTCCACCATGGTTAATAGTGTTCCTCTATCACCACGCCAACCCATTAGGCCCAAAAATGTTGGGTGCACAATTCACACCCTTCATCACTTCATCGTGTCCAAGTAGAGTCTCGGAACTCTTGGTACTTTTCCTCCATGCACGTCTGCGCGTTGGGGAAACAAGCCGCGTCAAAGGTGTCCTTCGGGGCTCTCTGCCGACTTCCCTCTGATGGACGCCCCAAGTATGCGATAAGGATCCCCCCCTTGTTTCCCACACCGAGTTTAACTCACGTGGGCTTAGGGATTGGGTTGACGTCTGTGCTAACTTGGGAGGTTGTTACTATTCATGGTTCGAGTTCTATGACCATAAACTAAGATCCTCTCAAAACTACGTTCAGCTTGATTGCCATCCTAATGGGATGCGTAGGAATGCCCAGACCTCCTGTCTTTGAGTCCAGCTTGAGTTCAGCTAATTCGCCTCTCTGGTCCTACCATCGGGACCCCGACTACAGGACCGCGTGGCATAGTGAGGGATTATGTCCTCATTCACGTCGGGTTTGCAATAGCTACACCACGCACACCCCCTTTCTGAGAGTTAGCCCTCCTATTCCTTGTCCTGCATGACATTAAAAGGCACCCTTCAGAACTACGTGTGGCTTGATTCCCATCCTCATGGGATACATAGGACCACCTGAATGTCTAGGCTTCGGGTCCAGCCCCACCTCTTAGAGATCTCCTGATCTCCCAGTCTCCTAGGCCACTTGGCCTATCCCTCTCCAGGAGGGGGATATGTAGGTATGATACAAGGTTTTGGGAACCATGCCCCCCTTCTCCCAAAAACCCGCCATCTCTTGGTTACCCTCAAGTTGAGTCTCTTGACCCCTTGCAGTGGTTTACCCATGTGTTAAGAGTACTCTGGTCTAGGACCAAGAGTGTCAGATTCAACTCGATCAAGTTCCTTCCACTTGTCAAGCTTCGTGTTCCCCTCCATTCGGGCTTCCATTACCTTTCACACCTGGAGGGACCCCCAAGAACGGCCTGGATACTACGCCCAAGGGCTCTCCTACCATTACGGGCCAACGCCCCTGAGGGTTTCGGACAACAAATCGATAAAATCCCGCGTTGCGAATATGGTCAGTGGTCGATGCTCATTTTTTTGTCCCCATTTCAGGCTAATGCGACAGGATGCTATGTTGCAAACATGTTCAGTAGTAATCCGATGTCATCACGCCAGCCCCTTCAGTCCTCGAATGTTGGTTGCATGATTCACATCATTTTCCACCCCATCATGTCCAGGTGGAATCTCGACACTTTTCGCGCTATCCCTCAGTGCACCTTTGCATGTCAGGGGGACAAAGCTGCAATATGGCGTCCTTCGGGGCTCCCATGGTCCGAGCTCTAAGACCATAAACTAAGATCCATCCGGGACAATGTTCAACTTGATTCCCATCCTCATGGGATACGTAGGACCGCCCGGACGCCCTGTCTTCGGGTACATCCCATTTAGGGAGCCATTCTCTCCCCCCTGTTTCACCTCTTACCTATATACAGGCCCCTCGCCCTATGGTCTCCCTCTCCGAGTGGTGTAAAATGTGATGTGGGATCACGTCTCCATCAATTGTGTTTTATAACACTCCACACATTCCCCGCCTAGTATCGTCTCTGCTACGTCTGCGCTACATGACGATAAAATGCATGCTTGGTCCTATCATACGACCCTAAACTGTGATATTATCGTCCTGGCCGCATGACGAAAAACGACACTGCATTGTGGTGACCTCGTTGTAGAGGACATCACGTTGGGTATTGGTCACGTGCCATGCCATTTGTCAATGCCTATCACGGCTTGATTCTTGTGGCGACACCAGGGCCTGCTACCCTAGGCATGTCGCTTCACAAAAAAAAACCATTCACCTTAAAGAACAAACAAGATTTATCAAATTTTCCTTCTTTTAGTGCAAGGGCCATGGTCGCAATCCCCTTTTCCCAGGCACTGGTATCTTACCATGTCACCCTTAAGAACTATGTGTGGATTGATTCTCATCCTCACGAGATACGTAGGAGCGCCCGAGCACTTCCCTGTGGGCCCAGCCTAACTTTCGCTTTTGGTCCCTTGACCTAAAGCCTCTCCCAAGGGGGTCGGGCGGCGTGATATGGGATTACGTCCTCATTCACGCCAGGTTGTTCACCGCACTATACACACCCCCTATTCCCATTCACTCTAGGTGTTTGAGTTACTCCACCATGTGCCTCTTATGTCTCCTATCATCCATGGTCCGAATTCTACGACCCTAAACTAAGATCTACCTATGGGAAAGGAATTTGCTCCCTCTATCTAATACTTCTCGTTGTCGTATTTAGATGTGTTTTGACAAAGAGCCCGAAGTGTGGGATTTTCATAGGGACATCCCCTTCATCCCATGACCAAGCTTCGTGGGCTCGCTATTTGGATCCTCATCTTCTTCCACATCCAAAAAGACCCTCGGATGACATGGATACTAGGCTTAAGGGCTCTCCATGAATGCTAGACCTAAGGTCCCTCTAATAGTTTTGGGCCAACGTCCCTACGGATATCTGACAACATTTGTGACATGGTCCTGTGTTTTGAACATGGTCAACGGTCAACCCTCATTTGTTTGTCCCCATTCTAGGCTAACGCGATATGGATGCTGGTTTTCCACCACGGTCAACAGTTATCCTCCATCGACACGCCGCCATCATCGTGATCTGAATCTCGAGCTCCATGATTCACACATTTCCACTTCCTCATGTTCAAGTGGAATTCCATCATACTCGGCTCTTTCTCTTCGCGCATGTAGGTGCGCTAAATGATCGTGTTAGTGTCACTGGGCCGGTATTCACCGAGCGTCCCTTTGCCCTAACCTGCCCCTTTTTGTCGGTAAATTCCCACCACTACTTCTTTTTTCCCACACCGAGCATGACTCACGTGGGCTTAGTGGTTTTGGCGGGATGTATACCAACACGGCCAGGCTTCTCATCATCCCGCACGACGTTAAACTGCGCTTTCAGAACTACGTATGGCTTGATTCCCATCCTCATGGGGTACGTAGGAATGCCCGACCACTCTGCTTCGGGACCAGCCTAATCCTCACTCTTGGTCCCTCTACCTGAAGAGTTTCCTCCGGGGGTACGTGGTGTGATTTGGACTCCAAGTCCCCATTCACGTCTGTTTCATATCTACCGCACCGCACGCTCCCTGGGATCTTCCCTTTTATTCCACATCCTATCGTATGACGTTAAACTACAGGAGTCCATGTGTCCTCAACGCATGACACTAAACTACGGTTCTACCCTGAACAAGTTCAGGATGCCCCATTTTAATCATGGGATGCACCAGAGCCTCTACTAGAGAGGATTTCACCTATCAGTGTTGGTCTATGAATGCACTGTACTTCCAGAACTATGTACGGCTTGATTCCCATCCTCATGGGATACGTAGAGACACCCAGGAATTTCACCTAGGGTCTAGCCTCAGGAATCGCAAGATCCTGTTCCTCCCCATTTCCGGCCCTCTGGCCTGACCCCTCAGGGGGAACTATGTAGCTGTAATTTTTCCCTGAACAAGTTCAGGATGCCCCAATATCTCATTGGGAAGTGACAGACCCCCTCGCCAGAGAGGCCCTGTCTGAAAGAAGGAATGATCCATGATCAAACCAATGCGCCCATATGGTGTACTCCCACCACGGTGGTGTAACTACCTAAGTGTTGGATTCTGTTCGGACAAACCATCACTCCATATTCCACGCTTTGCGTGCCCCTTATTCGGACCCTCGTCCCCTTTCATGTCTCACGGGACCCCCTAACGGCCCGGTCTCATGCCGCATCGGCTCACCTACCGTCCTGGGACAACGTTCCGAAAGACTGGTCATGTTTGGAAGGACCCCCTAATAGTATGGATGTTTGACCTATGGTCCGCCAACTATCCTGGGTCAATGTCCCGAAAGATTGACCGATAATATTTTTGACATGGTCCCGTGTTTCGAACATGGTCAACGGTTGACCTTCATTTTTTCCCCATTACAGGCTAACGCAGTAAGGATACCGCTTCTCCACCATGGTTAGCGGTTGTCCTTTATTGTCACGCCATCCCCACAGTGCTCCGAATATTGGGTATCATGATTCAAACTTCACATTTTCATCTGTTTGGACCAATTTCAGTGCCCCTGGTGTTGTACCGTTCGTGCATAAGAGCACGCTGAAGAAACGGAAATTCGGCTGTCCTGGAAACTTCCTTCTCCGGTCAAACCTCTCCCATCTTTCGGAAATCCGGACTGGTAATCCGAATCCTGGATGCCCGGAGTATGGTCTCCACTCCTATGTTAGCTGGGACGAGAAGGAAACTATCTCCTGTTTCTCACATCAGGCTCGACCCACGTGGGCTTGGGGAATTGTCGCCGAACGTCCCGAAAACATTGTAGGGATATAACAAGGCGATTCAAACAGTGGAAATCATGCACGCTACAACATTCAAAGAAAAGAAAGAAAAAATTGAGGAACGAAAGTACCAATAAAAGGTTTTTTGGTTTGTTACAATACCCGGGGGTCGACTCCCCCCATGGACGGGTTGACCCCGTCAAAACAGCGTTGTAGCTCTGCCACCCGTTGGATTGTGGCGTCCAAGGCTTGTTGTCACTGACTTAGCTCCCGCTCCTCCTCGGCAATGACGGGGCGCAGTTCGTCAGCCTTGGCTTTGGCCCTCTCTACGCCAGCTTGAACGATAGCCATCTTTCCAGAGGCCTGCCTCATATGCTCTTCTGCCTCTGCTAGCTGGGCCTTCAACAGTGAGACCAGCTCAGATTGTGCATTAAGAGAGGCTGAAAGCTCATCTTCCTGGGTCTGCATCTGTTGGACCTCGCCTTCAGTCTCCTAGAGCTTCTTGATGTAGGTCGCCTTCCTCTGCTGCCAGCCCACGTTGAGCCCACGATCATGCTCCCAGATCTTCTCATCTATAAGATCTCGGATGAGTACGTGAGGACGTTGGGCATCTACTCCCCCAGTGCACAGTTCGCGCAACCATGAGCGGAGTCTGTCCATTTCGGCCAACCATTGCACTTGGGGGGTTTCCTTGATGAAGCGTGTGATTAGCTTCCATGACCGGCAGCGGACTATGCTGTTGTCTTCCTCGTCAGAGGCCGTTTCGTCCCAGTCTACGCGATTGGCAGGCTTGTACGCGGGATACGCCTGCAAGAAATCCTCGGCAGGATCTACATCTGGTGTTGAATCCAGTATGGCACCTGGCGCCGAAGCAGGCATGACAGGACTGGGACCGACCGGTTGATCCTCTTCATCGGAGTCCACCTCGATGACCTCAGGCACGACCCTGCTGGTGGTCCCACCAGTGATGATGTGTGTCGCAGCTTGAGGAGATGGGGGGACTATCGCCACCATCACCGGCATGCCCCAAGGAGGTACACCACCAGACATCCCGACCAGTCTTGCCGCAGCAGCCCACGCCAGTCGGAGAACTGTATGACAGGGAGAAACTCATCATACATGGCCCCCAAGATCGGAACCCCAGAAATCTAGTGGACATCCCACAGGCTGATGCCCACCTCCCCGTGGTGCAGGTGAAAGCTCGGCCCCAAACTCCTCGCATGATGCGCCTACCCAGTAGGCCCAGGCCCAGTCATCAGTAAAGTTGCCGCCCTGGCGCAGGTCCCATTCATCGGACCATCCCTTCTTTGAATCCTACAAATCCGCCTTCAGCATGGTGCGGTAGAGAGGAGGGGACGTCTCCGGTTGCAGTGGATTCCCATCAATACCGTTCAAATGGTTGTATAGACAGTCAGTGGTGACGGGTGTGATGTCCTCCTACGCATGACCATTGGCCGCCCTGAACCATTGGTGCTGGCATGGTGTGCTCCTGAACCAGCAAGCCGGTTCGTCCCTACTCGCCTCAGGGATGAAGACGTCATCCCTCAACCCAAAGCCATACAATGGCAGTTTCTTGCACTACGGATAATCCTTCTGACCCTCCGATAACAGATCTGTCAAAGAAGCATGGTCTGAATGGCTTCGGACCATCTCCCCAAGGCCTAGACAGTTGGCCATCTCATCCCGACGAGCGGCATCTGCAAGCACCCCCAATACAGCCTCTTGATGGGCCATTTCGATTCCGGCCCACACAAAAGAATTTTTCAGAATGGATCACGAAGCTGGATCGCGAAGCCGGATCACGAAGGTCGGTCGCGAGACCAAGCCCGGAAGTCTGTCCTAGGCCGACAAGCAGAAGTTCGCTTGGTGCGGACGCGGAGTCGGAGACCCGCGGTTCGCCGCGAAGCTCGATTCGTGAAGGGCTGTCGCAGAGTACGCAGAGCTTCACGAAGTCAAGAGCACAAAAAGACAAGGAAGTCATGTGAAGCCAAAAGAGGTCAACCCCCCTATTTATAGGCGGCGACCCCGGAGCATCGCGGCGCGCCTCACCCACTCGGAGCATCGCGGCGCGTCCGGATTCGTGGCCCCGGTCAGCACTGCGGGCCCCCTTCGCGAAGCTGCATCTCGAACCACCAACAATTTTGGATATTTTCCTTCAGACTTCAACCCTTCACCCTCCGCGGCTCCAAGTCTTAGGGGGGGCATTTGTTGGCGCCAAAATATTGCGTGAAAGGAAGGGACGAAAAAGAAGGATGACACGCTTCCTCGCGAAGCACCGATGCAAAGCACCGATGCGAAGCACCCCGAGAATCGCGGTCTCATGAATATCCAGAGGCAGTAACTCTCCGCGAACACATTTGACGTTCGCGAGCCCGCTTCGAAGCTCCAGAGGTGGTAACTCTCCGCGAACGATGTTGACGTTCGCGAGCGTGCCGCGAAGCACCTGAGGCGGCGCGCGAGTTCTGCTTCACGGCACCCCTTCCCTATAAATACTGGACTCCCCCTGAGTCCTGAGGATAGACAATCTGACCTTTCGGATTCTCCTCTCCTGAATCATGAAGCACTCTTTGCCCCGGGAATCATGAGCTCCACGAGGTACTTCTACTTCGCGAGACGCCTTTGCTTTGTCTCATTTTGAGCTCCTCTTCCAAGAGGGATGCCCTTCACGAAGCTCAAGGGCATTCACGAAGGAAGGGGATTCCCAAGGGAACCCGGGCAGCCGCGGAACGTTTATGCTTTACGAAACACCCAAGCTATACTAGTGATCCCTATGCTAAGGCAGGATCGCTACGCATCGCAAAGCATACTACTTTGCAGCACCCTGCTTCGCGAGGCACCCCTTCTTCGCAAGGCAGTGCTCCGCGAATACTGTTCCACTTCGCGAAGCACCCTCCACTCACACTTATTCCCCATGCTAAGGCCAAGGCACTCCACTTCGCGAAGCACACTCCTTTTCTTGGCAATTCCTCTTCCCGTGCGACCCTCCAGGTTTGCACGATGTGATTTCAAAGTCCCATGGACAATACCACCCGTAGCGTTGCTTCGCCTAATGCTTCTTCGCATAGGCACGCTAACGGCTATTGCTTCTTCGCATAGCCATGCTAACGTGGACCCCTTGATGGTTCTCTCCACAACCCCCCTTGACTATGGCCGTACTGGTACCTTCCCTTCCCCAAGGACCAGAGGGTACCAGTTATGTAAGTCCTAGGGGTGCGGAGTGAACCCACCTCGTCCGAACTGCAGGACGTTAAACTGCCAAGCATCACGTCCTCAATACATGATGTTAAACTGTGACCCGGCCTCGTGCCTCTCACGAAGAGTCCCCCCAGCTCGAACATTTTTTACGCCACTCGTCCCCACGGGAGTGGACTCCCCCTCACATGGAATGAGATCCTCCTTGTCGGAGCAGCGTTTGTCCGTGGGGGAAGGGCTGCCTCAGAGCGTAAGCCCCTAGCCTTTCCAACGGATGGTTGCACCCCTGCATCTCCGTACTTCCCCACTACCAAGGTCAGTGGAGGGCATAATAGGGAATGATGCACCTCCCATCATTGGTTCCGAGTCCCTCTTTCGCTGCGCTTTGTTGCACTCTGGGTCTCCATCCTGGAGTAAGTCCCAGCACCATGGGCCACCTAACGCGTAATCCCCTCTTCGCTTCTCACGGACGCATCCTTCGCGACGTGATCGTCAGATCCTTGAAACATCTTGTTTCTCACACCGAGCATGACTCACGTGGGCTTAGAGTGAGCACCGACCCTGACCCCCACCCATAGAGAACTACGAGGACTTTGATCCATGTCAAGGCACGGTACGTAGGAATCCTCCATGAGGTTCAAGCCACATTACTCGGTCGTTCATTCACGTCGAGTTTCGCCCTCATCCCGTATGATGTTAAACTGCACGCCCTCGTCCAGCATGACGTTAAACTGCATACCCTCGTCCGGCATGACGTTAAACTGTTTGCCCCTTGTCCCGCATGACATTAAACTGCACACCCATTTGAACTACGAGGTCTTTGATCCATGTCAAGGCATGGTACGTAGGAAGCCTTCCTGAGGTTCAAGCCCACCCATCATCCAATTCACGTCAAGTCCTACCTTCATCCAGCATGACTTTAAACTGCATTCCAGTCTGATGGAAAGCCGTTGTGACTAACCCGAACTACAAGGACTTTGATCCATGTCAAGGCGTGGTACGTAGGAAGCCTCTACGAGGTTCAAACCCACCATCCGGTCGTTCCGACCTCATTCACGTCGGTTCACCCCCATCCCGCATGACGTTAAACTCTATTTCACAACCCGAACTACGAGGACTTTGATCTGTGTCAAGGGATGGTATGTAGGAAGCCTCCCTAAGGTTCAGGCCCAACAATCATTGGCCCAGACCGTCTCCTTGTCGGTGTGCCAACCCCCCCCCCCCCCCATTTTCACCTGAACTACGAGGACTTTGATCCATGTCAAGGCATGGTACATAGGAATCCTCCCAGAGGTTCAAGACCATATCCCATCGGACCAAGGTCCCTCATTTACGTCGGTTCACCGACACCCACCACCCGTCGTTTATTCACTTCAGGGTTCACTACCGTCCCGTATGACGTTAAACTGTATTCCATTAATCCTTTGAACTACGAGGACTTTGATCCATGTCAAGGCATGGTACGTAGGAAACCTTCCCAAGGTTCAAGCCCACCACTAGTGGACCCACGGGTCTACTTTCACGTCGGTTCACCGATGAAACCCTTTGAACTACGAGGTCTTTGATCCATGTCAAGGCATGGTACGTAGGAAGCCTCCCCGAGGTTCAAGCCCACCACCCATCGGACCAAGGTCCACCTTCACGTTGGTTCGCTGACGACATCCATCGGGCCAAGGTCCACCTTCACATCAGTTCACCGGCACTATCCCAAACTACACGGACATTGATTCCCTGCCACGAGGATATGTAAGAAGCCTCTTCAAGGCTCAAGCCCAACTTCACTGTCGCCCTTGCGATGGTCCCATTTCATTCCCCCTCCACTCCATTCATCCATCTATCACCCATCCTGATTCTCGCCCGGACCGTCATATCTCGGTGATACCATGTCGATATGCTCCTCTTCACAGCCTCCTATGGGCTGGTCCCGGTATCGGCACCCCTTCAAAGGAAACCCCTCAATCCGATCTATTCTAGCTATTGCTCCGATTGGGCTGATCCGTCTCCACTGGACGTTAAACTTGTGGCGTACCCTGTGTTAAACACGGGAAGCTGAGGAAAACCTCAGATATGTGTCTATGGCATATAATTCCCCGCGCTCGATGTGGGATGCCTCGGGCTTCCACGCCCTCGAGAAGCCCTATGACCAGGGATAATAGACAGACATGCCAGGTTCCCCAGCATCCAGACACGCTACTGATGCCTCAACGTGACTACTCCCCCGACTGAAGGTTGTTGCCCTGACCGGAACCTTTGGAATGTCCCGACATAAGCAGTGTAATTAACCGGTGTCCATGGAAACATGGCACTGGGAAGAGTTTCACGAACTACGTATTAAATCTACGAGGGAGACCCGGACTAGGTGACGAGTTCTGAGGAGGAATCCACAGAAGGAAGAACTGACATCCCATCATCCTGTTTCGATCAAGGAGCAGACGTCCCTGAATAAGGAGTGAATGCCGCCCGCCTTTGGAAAGCAGAAACGCGGGGCAACAAGCGCAGCGCATCCTCCTCCACGGACGGACGGATGTGCGCGCCCCGGCGAAAGCGTCGGAAACAGATATCATTCTCTTTCTCATCGAGGTCCTCCAGAGCACACTGATGAAGATATAAAAAAATATAATTAATTATGAATTACATATCAAAATTTTACATATTAATAAAAAAACTTATAGTTATTTATTGTTTCTATGCATTTACATAACTTCCATAATTTTTCTTCATACTCAAGAAAATAATTTTGTTTGAGGCACACAACCTTCGATGCCCAATGTCGCCTGCTTCAAATTACATTTATTTTTATAATTCTACATTATTATATAATATGAAATTGATTAATATAGAATGAATTAAAATTATATCTATTGAAGGAAAACATAAAATGAATAAGCATCTAAATATACATTTAATTCTAAATTTAATACTTTTGGCATAACGAAAACAGTACATACTAATTAGCTTTCTAAACATGGGAATGATATATATTCCTTTTGTATGTTCATTTTGGTCCAATTTTATTTATTTTGTGTTATTGGGTTATTTTTCCACTTGGTAATTTTGATAATTTTTTCATTAGGTTCATTTTTTGGTTATGTTGTTTGTTAATTTGGTTATTTCGACATTTGGTCATTTTTCATTTGGCTAATTGGTCATTTGGAAATTTGGACATTTGGTCATTTGGCCAATTGTAAAATTGTCCTTTTTTTGATTTGTTAATTTTTTTCAATTGGTCAATTGGCTATTTGGTCATCTCATTGTTCAGGCAATTGGTAATTTTGATCTTTTGGTCATTAGGTTGTTTGTTCAGTTCTTAATCTTGATCATTTGGTCATTAGGTTCATTTTTTGGTTAGGTTGTTTCATAATTTGTTCATTTGTCCATTTGTATCCTTAGTTATTTGGTCACTTGATAATTTTGATCATTTGGTCATTATGTTCATTTTTTGGTTAGGTTATTTAGTAATTTGGCCAATTTTCTAATTAGATAATTATCCTTCTGGTCATTTGGTCATTTGACTATTTATCCATTTATTCATTTGTACATTTTTTCATTTGGACATTTTCCTATTCATTCACATGGTAGTATTGATCATTTGGTCATTAGGTTTATTTTTTTGTTAGTTTTTTTTGCCATTTATACATTTTTTCATTAAGCCATTCGGTCATCAGCCATTTGGTTATTCAGTCACTTTGTAATTTTGATCATTTGGTCATTGGGTTTATTTTTTGGTAATTTTTTGTGGTAATTTTTCCATTTTTTCATTTGACCATTTCTATATTTGGCCATTAGGATATTAGGTCATTTGGCCACTAGGCCATTATCCCATTAGGCCATTAGGCAATTTGGCTATTTTTCCATTTTTTCTATAAATCCATTTTTTTCATTAGTCTATTATTCCATTAGTCCATTAGTCCATTAGGACATTTTTCTATTATGTCATTTAGTTATTTGGCCATTTTTTCATTCATCCATTTTTCTATTGGTACATTTGTCCATTTTTTGTCCATTTGTCCATTTGTTGGCCATTTGGCCATTTGTTGGCCATTTTTTCATTTAGAGATTAGGCCATTTAGCCATTTGACCAATTGTACATTTTAACATTTTTCCATTTGTCCATTTAACCATTATATCATTTGACCATTTGTACATTTGTCCATTTGAAAGGGGAATTTCTAGCCTTATATTAAAGTGATTAATGATGGGAAAAATTAAATTTCAGTATAAAAATATAACTATGTAACAATATAAATATAGATATTATTTCTATTCATATTAAATTACCTGGAACTTATCATGCTTTTGAAGTATAGTTCACCCCAAAGAGTGAAAATATGTTATTGAATCTTTATTCTTTTTTTCTAACACATTATAAAAAATAAATACAATTAAAAAGAATAAAATTTTATATGAAAACCATTAAATATTTGAAATAAATTAAACTCATCACTCTTCTAATATGTGACCATTTCTTGATATTGTGTTTTTGGATAGTCAGGGAATATTGTTACACCCTCTAAATCAGAATTGACTCTACTCTTCCAATGGACACATAAATCCTACTTATATGATTGTTGGAACTCCCCATGAACCATCAACCTTGAGACATTAGAAGCTTCCCCATCAGGAAATTTAAACCAATGTCATAGTGAACATGTTAATTCATATAAATACAACAGTATTATATATATAAATTTAACAACACTATTGAGGTATCAAGTAAGGTGTTTCCATGTTGGTAAAAAAATTACATACATATTATTAGGTGATAGATGAGTTATCAGATTTTATAAGGTTTTTTATTCATCCTTATATTATTCAATAATGAAAGTGAGATTATATAGTAATGATCAATGTAAAAAATCATTTGCATTTGTGTGGATGGTCATGATTTCATCTAATTGATCTTTATACTAATGATTTAGTCTGTTTTTTAGGTCATTTGGGAGATGTAATCCATTTAATGTATCATATGATTTCATATAGTTCAGATTTTGTTTTGGAATGGAGTGATATATTTGTTTATTTTTTTTTTGAGATATGTGTTTCACTACTCAGTGGTGGTGGAGCTGTTCGAGGTTTGGGGAGACTCAACTATTTTTGTGTGTGACATTCTATTATATATTAGGTGGATGATAAGATATAAAAACATATTATATTCTCATAGATGTTTATCAAGATTGGGTGTTGAATTATATAGTACATTGCCTATAGGGTTTTGACAAATTCTGATTCTCTTCATGTTGATAAAAAATTGATTCACACATCATGTGACATGTTATATATGTTTTTTAATACATATTTATATGATTTATGTTGTTATTAAACATTAAAAAAAATTATTTGTGTTACGAAATGTTGTATATGTATATCTACATGTATGTATACATTTATAATACATTTTCATACATACACATATATATATATATATATATTATGATATTATATGAATAATAAGCATTATTATATATGTATATAAATACATATATGTGCATGGGAATATATATATATATATATATATATTGGTATGTTATATATATGTGTGTGTGTATTGTTATGTGTGTGTGTGTGTGTCTGTGGCATTAAAAAAATGCTATTAAATGATTTTAATAATAATAATAATAATAATAATAAGTGTAAAGTGTGTAGTGTAATAATGATAAAAGTGAGGATTTGAATTATGATGACAGACATAATGTGTATGATGTTTTTATGGGAAAATAGGGGTTTTAAATGGGTTTGATAATCATTCAATAGTAATTTCAAAGTTTTGAAATTTATTTTTAAAGTTTATAAAATGATTTAATTTGGGAATATTTATTTAATTCCAAGCAATTCAATATTATTGAATTTAAATATGTTTTTTAAAATTTTAATTAGGTGTGATATGTTAAACATTATACAACATATTATTCACTTGTGTAAATATGTATATTTAAATGCGTTGTATTGTAATTAAATGTTTCAAAATATTTGTGTTATGAATACTATATATACACACTACTTTTTTTATATTAACAAACCTACATGTGAGTTTGGAAGATATATATTACAAAAATCTATATATGTGTGTGTGTCTATATATATATATATATAATTTTTGTATATATATATATATATAGTTTGGTGCATTTTGAATATATATATATATATGTGATGAGGCATTCAAAAAAAAGAGAAATCATTTTGAAAAAAAAATGTATGAGTTTAAAGGATTAAATGCCAAAATGTGTTGGGTTGTGAAATTAATGAGAGATTTGAGGGAAAAAGTGATGGGAGAGATGGTGTATATTTTGGATTCAAACAATAATGATGATGAAAAAAACAAGAACGTGTGAGATATAGATAAATAAGAGAGAGATAGATTGATAGAGAGTTTAAAGGGGGGTGGGCACACCATGGGGGTGTGACACCCAGTAAAAAAATAGAGAACACCAAAATTGATTTAAAATAATAATAATAATAACAACAACAACAATAACAACAACAAAAAACAATAATAATAATAACAATAATTGGGGGGAATTTAAACATAAAAATAAAATAATAAATTATGTAATACATTTTTAATAAAATAATAGAATTAAATTAGGGAATTAAATGTGACAGTTAAATGAAAAATTCATTTTAATAATTGAAATTAGGGTAAATAAAATACCCAAATTTCTCAACTTCTCTTGGTCATATCTCCATCAATACTAATCGGATTGACACGTCATCGGTTTCATTGGATTCATTATGATGAGTAGAAGGTAAGAGTTTAGTTTTTTTACAGGAATCGAGTTATAATTTACAAATTTAATTAAATTCAATTTTATTTACATTTAAATTGTTGAAGATGGAGAATCGAACGATTATGGATTTTCTTTGAGCCTTGCGAACTTTGTTCCTCGTCTTTTTTGGGTCTGAAAATTGAGGTAGGAATTCTTACATTTCACCTTTTTTGTATCATGTGGGATGAGTTACTCTTGTTATCTCTTCAGAAGATAGTTACCTCTGGCTTAACAAAGATAATTAACTGGTTTGAATGAAATGGAAATGGGCAGGGGAATGCTTCGTATGTGTTTATATCTTTTGATTGTGATATTGATATTATCTATATTTTTTGTATCACCAAATACCATGGATTCTGATATCCCCTATTTTTCATAGTTTTCTTATATATTGTAATGCCCAAGTTGCAGATGAGCCTCAGCCCAGTTGGTGAGTACTCCTTAAGTGCATCCAAGAGACCCAGGATCAAATCTAGGCGGAGGCTAATTTCCGAGGGTACTATAGCAGTACTGTAGAAAGTAATATAGTGGTACTATAGTGGGAAATGTGCAAAACTGTAGCAGGTACTATAGTGGGTATTGTAGCAGGCACTGTTTGGCACTGTAGTAGCCGGGAATATTCCCCCTTTTGGACCTTCAGGCCACCGATTTGGTCCCTGAGTCCTTTAAGGCCTTTGGGCCAACTAGGCCTTTGGGTTAGTAAGGCCTTCCGACCACCTCAAGGCCTTCAGGCCACCTTAAGTGCAGATGCAAACTATAAAACCTATAATAAACAAGCTTCAGAAGGAGGAGCAAGGAGCTTTCACCATAGCAGAAGCTAAACGGATTACAAGAATGAGAGGGTATGGAACCTGACATCGAGACAAGCTTGTGCATGCATGGGAAAACATATCCGAATAGCCATGCGAAGGTGGAGAGATGATTTCACGATGAAGATGCTTGGGAGGAGCAGTTCCAAGTAGTTAGTCTGATTTGTTTGTAATTTTTGAAGCCTACGGAAAATGAGTTCCTCTAAGGATTACGGGCCATGTAATACTTATGCCTACGGGCCTTATAAGGGTTCCACCTCACCCCTTGAAAGGTGGATTATCAAAATCAATAAAAAAAATTATGGCCTTCAGGACATTGGAGGATGTGATATTTTCTAGGGGTTTCTTAAATTATTTTATGTTGGGTAAAGTTAGTGTGGTGACATACCACACTATCCTTTTGAGTAGATGAATACACAACATCCTTTTCAAGTTTTATATTCATAGGTTCATATGTGAATGGCCACACATTATGGGGTGGCCTAAGTTAGACATAGAAATGTATTAATGGTTCCTAGGAATGGTCTGTAGCATGGGAGTGCTAACATGGGAGATAATTTTAGTAAAAAAATGTTTTACATGAATGAAATACTTGAATGTTTGATGATTTTCAGTGATAAAATGGGAGAATAAAATGAATTTATGAATCTAGTTTCTTATCCTCTAAGCATGTTATGATTTTTAGTGACAAAAATATTTAATGGTAGAGAGGATATAGTGTCATAGGTTTCTTTTTGAGAATTACTTTTCCTACATTCATGATATGGATCGTGTTTCAATTTTATTGAATTTTTTGGCGAATATATTTTTTAAATTGAGTTTTGGAATGGATTAATTTATAAAAACCATATGTTTGGAGAGAAAATATTGAAATTTCAGTTTTACATGAACAAGGTCCCTTGGTGGAAAATGAAAATATCTTGCAAATGGTGCCTCAAATGAAAATTATATCAACATAGTATTGATTAGCTTATGACATTTCATTTAGTTGTGACATTAGTATTATATGGGATCATGGCCTAACGTGGACCTTTTGTCTATAAATATATAATTTTCCTCTATAATCCTCATTTTTACATAATTCAAAGAGACCATCCAGATGAAAATAACGATTATTTCTCTAAGAAAAAAGTAGAATGGTTGAGGTAGGATTGTTGAGATTATCTATTATTTAGTTTATTGATTTAATTTATACATTTAAAGTTATAATATATAGTTATAATAATCACTAATAGGATGGAGAAGCATGGGACCACCCAATATGGACTGATAGGATTCTATCAAGAGGATCGACATTGATTACATGGGGTAGGAAATTGGTCACATAGAGTGGCTCAACCTGATAAGACATGTGACTTAACTTTTATAACTATGAACCTGGGTACCCCTATCCCCTTCCATGTGTAAATTTCATATTTATCTATATTAAAATTTGCAAAATTATAATTTTTTGTACTAATATATTTTTTTGGAAAAATAAGTAGGATATTTTTCTCATTTTTTCCAAGTACATTGCAATAATGATGTTTTCAAGCCCATTTCAGAATGTTAAATAAGTTTTTAAACATTTGAAATATTTTGAAATTGGGATTGATGATGTGTTGTCCCTAGAAAATTATGAGAGATTTATTTTTTATATTTTATAAATAAGAGTACAATGGTTCCTTTTTTGGATAATTTAAAGCTACTAAGGAATCATTTTATCCAAAATAATATTTAAAACATTGAAATTGGTAAACATAGTTTGGTGATAGTTTTAGAAATGATAGGATTTTAGGAGCTCAAAATGAGACCCAAGATATTGTTTTAGGTTGTAATTACCCTTTGATATAGATAGTTCAACATAATGAGAAGGTTTGATAATATTATTTACATAGTTTAATGACAATGAATATTTTGTTAGTTCATCGGTTTATAAACCTTGAATGAGTGGTACAACCTAAGAAATAAGTGTTGCAGACATCTGATGTAGAAATTTTGATTTAATTCAATAGTTGAAATTTTAATATTCATATTTCTCTCTCATTATTTCTTACATATGAGTATTTTTTATAGGTATTCATTCAAGGATGGATGGGGGTTATCTAAAAATGCACTACACAACCATGATAGGATAATAGACTTTTGAATTATTCTAGTTTGATAAGTTTTTTATCAACTTGATTGACTATAAAACACTTACTAAGATATTTCCTATCTTCCAAGATGTCAATGATGATGGTATGTTGATCTTTCAATTACTTCAATGATCTAGAGATCTGATATTTGTGGGAATGATTCCATATGATATGACCATATTAATAATGTTTGATCCTAGATCATAGACTCCTTTCTCACCCACTACTCCATATTTGAGGTAGACCAACATAGAGGTGTTTCTCCAGAATGAGATCAATAATTTTATTTTTACATTCATTGAGTGAATGTGGTGAATGTGGCATGTGCAGTGATAAATATGATTTTTTATGATTTTTTTACATCATGGTGATATTTATATTCTTATGGGAGTTTTTGAGGGATACCATTATGGAAACATTATATTACATGACTATTATTCACACATGTGGTCGGTGAGTTCCAATATATTTTGATGGATGTGTGTTGTGGTTTATCTCTAAATGGCTAAGGAATTGTGATCGTAACCCATTCTCGGGTAACCATATATCGGTTAGAGTTTTTAGCTGAGTGATTTGGATCCAAGTGTATCCAAACATGACTTAGTACATGGGGTCCCACATATTGGGTGTAATACTGAGGCGTTGGTTACATATATTATGTATTGAAACTTTGGTATTGATTATTACGGTGAACTTGGAAATAGGATTATCTAATTAAATAGAATTATAGTTAATGGTTTACCATTATTTAGGATGAGATGGACTTGTAGATGATATATTGGGTGACATTAAGGATGATGTAGTTTTATCATTTTGGTTTGACCAAGATTACCCTAGGTTGTATTAATCCATGAATCTGTGACTATGGATTGTGATTTCATATGCATTGATTATCATGCCTATATAAGCTCGGTTTGGTGTTTCTCAATACTTGGGATGTCCTGTTAGGTTATTTTATTCACCCCTACATGAGCACTTGTGTGGTGGAATACCAGTAAGTGTGGTGTTTACTATTCATTAAGGTGTTTACATTGAGTTTGTATTTATGTAGAAATTTATGAAATTTCAGGAGTATTTCACTATATAGATTATTATATATCATTGATCATGTATTTCTATTTTTTTATGAATAGTATATCATTTATGTATGGTTTTATGACTTTTTCTTACTTATGGATTTGAATTTCATGTATTATGACACGTATCTTTATCTTCTTGGTTTGGTTATTTTTCTTACTTCTCTGACATTTTTATTTACCTATTTGGTGTAGAAAAGAAAAGGGAAAAATAGGGATATCTATTGCATATTCTATTTTCAAGTGAAGTTTTAATCATTTTTCATTGGAGGATGAAAATCTGAATACCTCTAATTTTTTGTATCCTTCCTCATGGTGTTGGTCATTGATGTGTAGATTATTAAAGGTGGGATTGTGAATTTTACTTATTTGAATTGTAATCTAACCTAGTGGGCCTCCATAATGATTGAGACATGACATTTTATATAATCACTCAATGACTTTGAATTGATTCATGAACCAATCTATATATAATATATAGTACCAACATCAATAAAATAATTCTACAAACTAGTGACATTAACCCCCTTTGGCTTCCCATTCTCCCAAATTTTCAAGTTTCAAGCTTCAAAATATCATGAATTATAAAAGAATTATAAAATTATATATTTTAAATAAACAATCACTAAATCAAACCCCACTTAAAATTCCCCACATTTATAAGTCAAAAACATAATAATACAAACAAAATAATTTCAAAACAAATTATTAAACATCATTTAACCCCAAATTCATTTGAAAACCTCATTTTTTAACCCTTACAAGTTCAAATTAATTCTCATGGAATCATTTCACATAAAACCATTTTTCATAGTAGAACCATTTCATCTATTTTTGTAACCTAATCTTGGTTGAGCCCAAGTCATTCCATAATTTTTTTTAAATCTCAAAACCCCATACTGGGTTTTGTTCATACTCATATGTGAATCCAAATAAATCATAAAAGTTTTATTATTTGACACATATTATTCCAAATCCATCTCAAAAAACATTTTTGTTTAAAATAAAACACAACTCTTCAAATTTTATAAAAAAACTAACAATATAAAAAAAACTCCCATGGACTTCCCCCAAATTAACAACTTTAAAGTCCTTTCCTAAATAGCAACAAGTAAAATTTAATGTTAAAATTGTTTAAATAAATCCCTCAATAAAATACATAGATTATTTTCCAAAAAAAATTACATTTTTCATAAACCCATCACATTTAAAAATTTGTTTTCCAAAACACATGCATGTAAAAAATATATAAGTTTGCCACTTAAAAACAATAAATTTGACCCAAGCATGATTTACCCCTAGAATACATTTAAGAGCCTCACCATTGATTTTATTTTTAAACACATTTTACTTAAATCATTAATTCCAAGATAATTAATGCTTCAATGAAATAAAACATATCACATATTTTTTATCACTTACAAATCTATTTTACTCAAAATCACAATCTTCTAAATAATTTTAGATCATTACAGAAGTTAAAAACCCATTTTTATAAGGAATAAATATTCATGATATGTCAAATTATAACTTCCATGATACTAAATGATTCTTGAAATGTGAATATTGTCTTATTCCTTCATGTCTAAGACACCTCATCGGGGGAAAAACAAAATAAGATAACCCACTTTGAGTCAATCGAGCCCTTCCTTTAACAAAACTTCTATGGTAACTTCAGTTTCACTATTAATATATCGATTATAAATATTTATAGGTGGATCTTCATATAATTTTGGTTTTTTTCCCATAAAAATCCAATTAATTATTTTCCCCCTAAAATTGTAGTATATTGGTGACCACGGGGTTGTCTCACAAGGAGGTTGCAGACTAAGCTGTCAAATTGTCACTTTGTTAATTCATTTTTTGTTAATTTTAAAACAAAAATTAGGGATTTTGAATGACTTAAACTATGTAAAATTATATAAAAATATATTGAAAAAATAAATCTATATTTTATATTAGAAATCCAAACCAAACTATAATGAAAAGGATAATCTAAAGAAGGTAGTGGTGGACAAACTTCGATCATCAGACACTCCCTTTATCATTATCAACAATTGATTTCCAATTAAATTGTCCAATTTATACCTCATGACCTCAATTTATACACCTATATTGACCATTAACCATAAAAAGATCTCAATTATGGGTTTTATCCCCTCATGAATGTGATTCAATTACCCAAAGACCTTTGAGAAATCAAACCTAATTGAACTTGTTGTTCTCAATGTGGAGACCTCACCCAAAGATGTTTAAAAACATGAAAATAATTTTAAAATAATAAGATTATAAAAAATATATAACAAAATATAATAAATTTAAGTACATAAATAAATAAACCCCCTTCATTCAATAAAACAAATTTCAAGACAATTCAAAACAAAAATATTTTACAATGAGGAACACAAATTCAAAAGGGATGAATCCTCAAATCACCATGTCCCACCACCACATGGAGTTTATCCCATAATGGATTGATCACTTAATGTAATACTCCCATCCTATAAAATATATTCTCCAAAATATACCACTCCATCAATCCAACCATCCTTGAAATGAAATTGATGTTGAAAATATAAAGGAAAAGGGGGTGGCCAGGGTGTTGTCCAGATTATGTCACTTTGAAAGTTTACATGAATTGATAACTATTACCTTCAGAATATATATTATGTGTATTAATAAATGTTATTATAAATAAATTCATATTTTTCCTTACAAAATCTCATAATATTTTAAAACTTGGAGAAAAAATTGTAATTTAATTACTGAGGTGAACTATTTCTCTCTAAAGTTACTTTTCAACTTCCACTAATTTCACGTGCACAAAGACCATCATAAAAACATAATTTATGCTTGTTATTTATCCTTGAGATTTTTATTAGAGTTATATATAATTTTTGGGTGTAATAATCTAATTTTTATACCTTTGGGCCAATTTATACCTCATATATTGAAGGATATTCAATTTTGTCTGAAATCTAATTTTCCAATTTGAATGATTTTTTGGGCCTCCAGATGGACAATTCAGAAATTGCTCTTGTTGGAAGATATTGATACCATGAGAAAAGGTTTCATAGTAAAATATTTTCACAATTTTATCAATATATAAAATGATATTCACAAAACAACAAGCTGGTGAAAACTGTTAAAATTCTAGAATTAGGTCATTTCACAATTTAACTCAAAACACCTAAAAAATACATAAATGATAGAATTTATTATATTATGACACATTTTCAGGTATTAAATTATTTAAATTAAAATAAAATATATTGAAAAGTTCATCTCTATAAATTCCCTCACACTTAGCACTTGGAATCCTTGACAAGTAAGAAATCAAAATAAATTGCCAATGAAAATTCAAAACATGTCAATAAAAATATCAAACTCAAAATCAAGGAACCAAACTCATCATGCCTTTTCAACAACTTCAATTACAAATTATTCATTGTTTTTCATTAATTCATTTCCCATTTCATTCATTCCTCCATGTATAGGTATGCCTACCTTGCTTTTTTTTCTTTCTCTCAACACATGATTTTAATTTTGAGAAAATATTTTCTAATCCAAATAAATGAATGGTTCACGATAGTCTTGAAACTATTCTAAATCCACTCCCAATTGAGTCAAATAATTATATACATCATGAGGAATTATAGAGTGTTGTTATTAGGTTTTAAGGTTGGTGGGTTTTTAAATTTGAATAATTCTGAGGCCGAAAGAGATGGTTTGGATCTTTATTGGATCACAATTACATGATTTTAATTTCTACTCAATCATAGTTTTCTCATATTTCATTTTAGAATAAAATAATCTATAAAAAATCAAAATTTCTTTCATTAATATCCCACAACATCAAATATTCAACATCAATGTAACACCAATTTCTTCCCAAAACATCATTTCTTTTAATCTCAAGAAAGGTGTAGATTTATTTCTTTGGGAGATCCAGAAAGGCACAACTCCCTTTCCCTTGAAAGCTCTATATGGGAACAGTATTCAGTTAAGTACTTTAATAAATAAGAAAATCTATAAAAAAATATTAATTTACACTCAAATTATCACCAAATGATGTGGCACACCACATGTCATCTCCCACACACTTAATCTTTAGTATGTTGGGGCCCACACGAGCCCCACCCCCTTTATTTCATTTTACCTCCCACGTGCATTTAATTTGGTAACTCACCCGCACCCCCCCTCTTTAATTCCAAGTCAACTCTCCTGTTTAATTGAATTATTAAACGCCTCATTAATTGGTCAATGCTTGATAATTAAATCGTGATCTGATTTTGAATTTCAAAAACAGTTGGCATGAGAAATAAAATAAGGCAAGGCATTATTTTATTATGTTGTTTTGTTGTGCGAGAAGTATTTGAAGAGGAGAGCTCAAGTCTTGGAATCCTCATCTTCCTCATTGAAGAACGCGAAGAATGCACCGTCGTCGACGAAGAACGCCAGCCTCCGACAAAGGACGATGAAGGACGTCAAATCCTCGGAGATCGACGACGTGACACCGTGTACCGCGATGCTAATGATTCTCTTCTCTGAGACATCGATGACGCTTTAGTAACCTTCTTCCACGAAGATTATTTCCCACGACGAACCTTCGTTCGATGATGCCTTGAGGTAGGGGGTTTGGTTTAATTTAATTTATGTGGATTATATCCTCGGCCTTTAATTAAATTGTTGAAAGTTGTTTGAACCACTAACGCGGTGGGTGCGGACCAACGAACAAGTCTGAACCCACCGATTCTTTGTTCTTGATGCGTGGAACGTTGGGAGACGATGAAACGGGACCGTTGAGTGATTGGAGGCTGTCGTAGTAATCTACGGGTCCCGAGACAACCTCAGGCGCAGACGGGACCAAGAACGGACCACCGGAGCGGCTCCGGTGGCCCGCAGACTACATCGGCGGCGTCTGTCGTCGGCGCGGCAGCACCGGCGGCCAGAGGCGGCAGCGTCTCGGCGCACCGCCAGGAGGGACCGCCCCGGCTGAAGCCGCAGCGGCAGACGACCGGTCCCGCATCCGCGGGGGACCCGGGGGAGACGCGGCCCCCATGCAGGGTCGCGGCTTCAAACAAGGGGGCATCTGCCCCCTTGCGCGTCCGCTCGGCCGGCGCCGAGCCGACCTCGCTCGGCCAGCGTCGTGCTGCCCCGGGCCGGACCGGCCGCACCGGGCCGGGCCGCACCGCGCCCACCTGGCCGGGCCGCGCCAGCTGGTTCGGGCCACGCTCACCGGGCCGGGCCGCGCCCTAATGGGCCGGACCCAGACCCGGTTCGAGTCGAACCAGTTCAGGCCGACCCAGGGGGGTCTTGGGCCGGGTCGGTCCGGGCCCAAAACCCCCTATTTCCGGACAGTTCCGTTCAAACACCCTTATCTTGGGCTGCGGACTTCCGATCGATGCACCGTCAGTTGCGATGTGATCCTTATATCGAGACGATTGTTTAGGTATATTACACTCAAGGTTTCAGAGAACTTTGGGTATGGCTGAGTTGGTTCGAACACAAAACCAATCGGGCCCTCGGAGCGGAAACGCTTATAACTTGAGCTCCGGACGTCCGATTGACGTGTTGTCAACTTTGTTGGATTCATCTTAGTGAAACGGACCTTTTGGATTAATCCGATCAAGGATTGGATGAATTTGAAGTGTGGTAGGGTTGGTTTTGACTTAAAAACCAACCGGGCCCCTGGAATGAAAAGGCCAATAACTCTCAGACCGGGCGTCTGATTGACGCGCTGTCTGTCACGTTGAGTTCCTCTTGTCGAGACAGAACTTTGAGATACATCAACTCTGGAATACGTGTCAGTTGATATATCGACCCCTTGGCTCGTGGAGCGGACCCTCCCGAAAATGAGCATGCAGTGTGCGGGAACCCTAGAGCTGGCTGCGACAGCGATGAAGACTGCACTGAAATCCTACGTGGGTTCGACAGTGATGAAGACCATACTGAAATCCTCTATGGGTTTGATGGAAATGAATACTACACTGAAATCCTATGTGGGTTCGGCAGCGATGAAGACCGTACTGAAATCCTTCGTGGGTTCGACGGTGATGAAGACTGAACTGAAATCCTATGTGGGTTCGGCAGCGATGAAGACTGTACTGAAATCCTCTGTGGGTTTGATGGCAATGAATACTGCACTGAAATCCTATGTGGGTTCGGCAGCGATGAAGACCGTACTGAAATCCTATGTGGGTTCGACGGCAATGAATACTGCACTGAAATCCTATATGGGTTCGGCAGCTTGGCTGGTTTGGTATCCTACGTGGGTCCCAGCTTAGATGAATTAGTGGCTACATCTGATCATCTCTATCACCTTACGAAGAAGTATACCTATGTGAGCTGAGTCTTGACTTCAATCAACATCTTCGATATGATTGACTTTCTTTCCTTTGTGGATTGGGTTGTGTTATCCTATGTGGATTGGGTTGTACTCCAATGTGGACGTGTTCGAACTTGGGCTCGGATGATGGAGCTGAACGGGATTTGATGACTCAGGTATATGTATGGGCATATACCTAAGTAGTGTTGGTTGTTACTTCTTGATTGTATCTTTCCTTTGTGGATTATCCTTTGTGGATTCTGGGAGACCTTCGGGGGTCTCAGAGTCCCTATTGAGTAGCGTATACTCACCCCTACACGGGCTATGCCCGCACTACATTGTGTTAGATGCAGACGACAGACAGCACTGATCGTGGTTGAGGCTTGTGGAGTAAGTCGGTACCTGGAGGTGGACCACTGGGCGGGACGTACACGGAGCAGATGCCCGGACCCAAGGAGTTGAGGAGGCTATCTGTACCCACCCTTCAGGTGGGAATTCCAGTGGACGGCTCGACATTGCTTCTTTACTTTTAGTTGATGTACTTTCTTTCCAGTTGTACTTTACTTTCAGTTTGGGTTTGTATTTTGGCCCACTTACTTTTCCGCACTACTTTTGTATCCAGTTTTACTTAGTGTTTACGTCTTCCTACTTACTCTATGGTGTTTGTTTACTTTATAAAGGCAATGCCTTTCCCTTTCGTCAGGATTTACGCCTTGGTGCTAGTCGTCAGCCCCTGGCCTATGGGAGGAGGGCTTGGGGTAGTCACGGCACGGGTCCTGAGGACGGGTCGTGAGAAATTGGTATAAGAGGAGTTTGGTTCTACCGCAGAACTCGGGACTCTGATCTTTCTTCTATGTGAAGCAATTGTTTTAAGGGTATTGAGTATGGTTATCAGTCCAGGGAGTCCAGTGTTGGTGCGGAGGCCGACGTATTCGTACAATAGGACCCTGACTTCTGATTTCTGACTCAATGCACGAAAACATTGATTGCATGTGTGTTTCAAAAGTTTTATTTGTGATTACTTTGTGTCTGCTTACCAGTTATACTGTTTGATTGTGGCGCACCTGTTTCTTTTCAGGATGGCCCCATGATGGCAGCCAGCTATGGTTCCGAGCGTTGTGTGAGACGACATCCCACTGAGCGACGAGGCCTCGGTGTAGGGCCCTTTGACAGCGGAGGCACTGGCGGTACCTCTACCCGCCGAGCCACCGATGCTACCAGCCCCAGCTGCTGATAGTGCACGTCACCTTAGTGCACTGCACAAGTTTCAGCATCAGAGACTGCCCAGGTTCCGCGGGGAGACGGACCCTCAGGCAGCCGAGGATTGGCTGGAGGCGGTTGTTCGAGTTATCAGGTTAGTGGGGACACCAGCTGACCTCATGGTGATCCTCGCAGCGAGCCTCCTGCACGCAGCAGCAGGTAGATGGTGGAGCTTGATGCTCCAGGTGCACGATGAGGCATCACTCCTCTAGACGGAATTTGAGAGCCTCTTCCGCTCGGAGTTCATCCCAGCCACCCTCTGTGCGGTGTGCATCTAAGAGCTTCTACGGCTGCGGCAGGTCAACATGACGGTCGCCCAGTACTCGGTGAGATTTACCGATCTCTCGCGCAATTTGATGGACATGGTATGGGACCCATTCTTCTGGGCCCGAACCTTTGAGTAAGGACTGAGGCATGAGATCAGGGCATCGATGATCTCCCTCATCATTCCGACACAGGCAGGAGTACTGGAGAGAGCTCTTCTCATAGAGAGCTTTCTTGTCGAGCCTACGCCAGTAGAGAGACCTTCCGCAGGGCGGCACGTAGCAGATTCTTCTTTAGCTGGCAGTCGACGGATGTCACATGGGTCCAGGAAGACCGGACCATCAGGCAGACAACCTCAGGACACTACCTCAGAGGTGCAGGGCACAGGGCGCAGAGCCAGCCTTCCGAGGAGAAGACAGTGCTATGCATGCAGTGGGCAGGGCCACATGGCTCATGACTGCCCGACCCACCGTGTAGAGGAGCAGCAGATGGTTGAGGGGAAACCCAAGCAGAGGCAGAGGGTCGACCGTGGCGGTCCGCTGAGAGAAGGCGGATGAGGAAGTGGAGCTGTCCGAGCATCAGGTGGTGGGTGAAGCTTTGAGGCTTTACCACCACCACCACTAGGAGGTTCACCCTGACCACAGGGAGCTGGCGGGAAGAGACAGGCTCAGCTTCAGGCAGTAGAGGCCTATGACCACGGCGCACCAGAGATGATTCGAGGTATTATCTGTGTCTACTCCACCCTTTCTGCAGTTCTTATAGAAACAGGAGTGAGTCATTATTTTATTTCTGATTCCCTTGTTCAGAGCTCAAAGATTTCGACAGGGCCGTTGGCTAGATCCTTAGGCCTAGGGACTCCTACGGGAGCAGACTCGACGATTATGAACTGGTGCCGGCAGTGTGATCTTACTATCGGAGGCGAGAGCTTCGGCTGGGATCTTCTTGTAGCGGTGTCGAGGCCTTACGACATCATCTTGGGCATGGATTGGTTATCTACAGTCCATGCTTAGATTGACTGTATTAGGCGCAAGGTGCGGTGTGTACGCACCGATAGGAGCAGGTTTACCTTCACCGCAGAGAAGGGAGCCTTTGCAGTGTAGGATGGACTCACGCAGAGGAGAGGACAGCCCATCACTCATCAGTTGGCTAGCCTCATCCTAGGAGAAATTAACATGCAGAGTCCTAGTTTTCTTGTAGTGGTGGATCAGTATGCGAACATTTTCCCTGACGACGTTCCAGGACTACCTCCTCGCAGAGATGTAGACTTTTATATTGACCTGTACCCCGAGACAGTCCTGATATCCACTCCAGCATATTGGATGGCTCCCGCTGAGCTTTGAGAGCTACGGGTACAGTTGGAGGACTTGCAGGGCAAGGGATTCATCTGACCCAGTGTTTCACCCTGGGCTTCCCCGATATTGTTCGCCAAGAAGGCGGACAGGAGCTTGTGACTTTCTGTCGACTATCGTTGCCTGAACCAGGTGACCGTGAGGAACAAGTATCCGCTACCGAGGATTGACGACCTCTTTGATCAGCTCAAGGGAGCACGGTGGTTCTCAAATATAGACCTTAGATCAGGCTATCATCAGCTCAGAGTTCGAGATGAGGACGTGCAGAAGACGGCCTTCAGATGTCGGTATGGCCACTATGAGTTCTTGGTTATGCCTTTCGGCATAACCAACAGTCCAACAGTGTTCATGGGTCTCATGAACAAGATCTTTCAGCCATACCTCGATCGATTTATCGTGGTCTTCATCGACGACATATTGATATACTCAACCGCTGAGGAGGAGCATGCCTACCACTTGCGGGTTGTACTAGACACACTCCGAGAGAACCATCTTTATGGAAAGCTCTCGAAATGTCAGTTCTGGTTACGTGAGGTCCACTTCTTGGGACACGTCATCTCTGAGGCGGGAGTTGCGGTGGATCCTGCGAAGATCGAGGCAGTGCTAGCTTGGGAGCCACCCAGGAGCGTGGCGGAGGTGCGGAGTTTATTGGGGATAGCTGGGTACTACTGGAGATTTGTGCCAGACTTTTTCAGAGTTGTGGTACCACTCTCAGCTTTGACGAAGAAGGGGAAACCGTTCGTGTGGTCAGACAGATGTCAGCAGAGATTCTAGGATCTGAGACAGAGATTGACCAGCGTGCCTATCTTGAGACTACCGGAGGAGGGAGTAGGGTACGTAGTCTACTGTGATGCATCAGGGACCAGACTCGGATGTGTACTGATGCAATAGCTGGCCATGATCTCCTATGGATCACATTAGTTGAGGCAGCATGAGCAGAACTATGCTACCCATGACCTGGAGTTAGCAGCAGTGGTCTTCGCTCTGAAGATGTGGTGACACTATCTGATGGGTGAGCGCTTTACAGTCTACTCTGACCACCAGAGTCTCAGGTACATCTTCTCGCAGAAAGACCTGAATCTGAGATAGCGGTGATGACTCGAGTTCCTCCAGGACTATGACTTTGATATAGTCTATACTCCTGGAAAGGGGAACGTAGTAGCTGATGCTCTCAGCAGGAGGATGGGCATTCAGCTACTCGGGGAGGCTACGGAGCAGCTAGCCACTTTGCAGATATCCTTCATGGATAGAGATGGAGAATCCTTTCTTCATTCACTCACAGTCACTCCTCCACTACTGTAGCGGGTCAGAGAGGAACAGCGTGGGGACGTTAACTGTGAGATGCGGCGTGGTCAGATATCCTCAGGACAGGCATCTGATGGTTTCTCTGTAGGAGGAGAGCACATCGTCCTCTTCAGAGGATGTACCATGGTACCAGCTGCTTTACAGGAGGAGGTGCCGAGGGAGTTTCATACTTCCCCTTTAGCGGTACCTCTAGGAGTGGCGAATATGTACTAGGATCTCAGACGATAGCACTGGTGTCCGGGTATGAAGAAGGTTGTAGCTGAGTTCATTTCTCGATGCCTCACCTGTCAGTAGGTGAAGGCGGAGCACCAGGTACCAGAAGGCTTGGTGCAGCCCTTGGAGGTCCCGGAGTGGAAGTGGGACGGGATATCTATGGATTTTGTGACTGGACTTCCACATACTTCCAGAGGTCATGACTCTATTTGGGTGATTGTCGACTGACTCACCAAGTCGGCCCACTTCTTACCCATCAGAGAACAGGGCTCAGTAGAGATATTGGGGCGCCTTTACGTTCAGGAGATCGTATGACTTCATGGTGTGCCATCATCTATCATCTCCGATCGAGATTCTCACTTTACTTTCCGGCTTTGGAAGGGGTTGCAGGAGGCATTCGGAACACAGCTACGTTTGAGCACCGCATTTCACCCTCAGACGGATGGTCAAATGGAGAGGACCATTCAGACTCTCGGGGACATGCTCCGTGCATGTGTCCTCGACTTTGGTCGCAGTTGGGAGGATCACCTGCCCTTGGTGTAGTTTGCGTACAACAACAGCTACCACTCCACCATCAGGATGGCACTATACGAGGCATTGTACGGCCGACCTTGCAGATCACCTCTGTGCTGGACAGACCTTGGGGAGTCAGCACTTGTTGGACCGGAGATGGTCCAGGCCACGACAGAGAAGGTCCAGGTCATCCAGGAGTAGATGAGGATAGCTCAGAGCCTGCAGAAGTCTTATGCTGACAAGAGGCGGAGGCCACTGGAGTTCGAGGATGGCGGCCACGTCTTCTTGCGGGTCTCACCTCGACGTGGATTACGGAGATTTGGACAAGGCGACAAGTTATCTCCATGCTTCATCAGACCATTCTAGGTCCCCAGTAGGATAGGTGAGGTGGCTTATCGCCCGGCTCTACCACCTCAGTTGCACCAGGTGCACTATGTCTTCCACATTTCTCAACTGAGGAGATACGTGCATGACCCAACACATATCATTGACCATGGGGAGCTGGACAATGACGATGGGGAGACATTTGCGGAGGTCCGGGTGGAGATTGAGGATCGACAAGAGCGGGTCCTACGTGGATAGTCGATACCTCTAGTGCGCATCAGATGATAGCACAGGAACCTCCAGGAGAGAACTTGGGAGCGGGAGGCTCAAATACGTGCACAGTACCCACATTTGTTCCCTTAGTTTATGATGTATCTTTACGAGGACGTAAAGCCCTGAGGTGGGAGTAATGTAAAGACCCATAAAATTCAAGGGAAATTTTTTCTTAATTTTCTTTGGGATTTTACAAGAACGCAGTTTCTGACGGAACCTGATTCCGAGGCCCGGTGTGCCCGAAATCATTTTTCCAAAGTTTAGCTCGGGTACGTTCAGTGAACAAACGAGCGGGTTTTCCTAACTTTTGGACCGGTGCTCGGAATCAAATTCCAAGGGCACCGATGGAATCGCAGCGCCGGTATTTGCTTAAGAACACCTTTTTTGGAGTTGCGTTTTCTCGGGTGAGGTTATTAATTATTTGAGTTAACTAAATAATAAAATAAATTTTTGTGCAATGGATTTTATTTTTATTCTAATTAGTGTTAACCTAGGCATGGTTGTTGGAGTGGGACCCACTGATATCCTAAATCCTAGGTAGGATATTAGTGAGGTGGGTCCCACACGATCCCCACCCCTTTATTTCCTTTTACGTCCCACGTGCATTTAATTTGGTAACTCACCCACACCCCCATCTTTAATGCCAAGTCAACTCTCGCGTTTAATTGGATTATTAAACGCCTCATTAATTGGTCAACGCTCGATAATTAAATCGTGATCTGATTTTGAATTTCAAAAACAGTTGGCATGAGAAATAAAATAAGGCAAGTCCTTATTTTATTATGTTGTTTCATTGTGCGAGAAGGATTTGAAGAGGATAGATCAAGTCTAGGAATCCTCATCTTCCTCCTTGAAGAACGCGAAGAACGCACTGTCACCGATGAAGAACGCCAGCCTCTGACGAAGGACATTGAATCCTTGGAGATCGATGACACGATGCCGTGTACCGCGACGCCAACGATTCTCTTCTCTGAGATGTCGACGACGCTTTTAGAACCTTCTTCCGCGATGATTATTTCCCGCGATGAACCTTCGTTCGACGACGCCTTGAGGTAGGGTGTTTGGTTTAATTTAATTTATGTGGATTATATCCTCGGCCTTTGATTAAATTGTTGAAAGTCATTTGAACCACTAACGCGGTGGGTGCGGACCAACGAACAATTCTGAACCCACCGATTCTATGTTCTCGATCCGCGAAATGTTGGGCGATGATGAAACGGAACCATTGAGAGATTGGAGGTCGTCGCAGTAATCTACGGGTCCCGAGACGACCCCAGGCGCAGATAGAAGCAAGAACGGACCACCGGAGCGGCTCCGGTGGCCCGCGGACTACACCGGCGGCATGGGTCGCCGGCGCGGCGGCGTCCTGGAGCGCCCCCAGGAGGGACCTCCGCGGCGGTAGGAGACTGGTCCCACAGTCGCGCAGGACCCGGGGGAGACGCGACGCCCAACGCCGCGTCCATTATCAGAAGGGAGCGGCCCCCACGCGGGGCCGGGACATCAATCAAGGGGGCAGCCGCCCCCTTGCACGTCTGCTCGGCCAGCGCCGAGTCGACCCCACTCGGGATGCTCCCTAATGGGCCAGACCCAGACCTGGTTCGGGTCGACCCAGCTCGGCCCGACCCAGGGGGGTCTTGGGTCGGGTCGATCCGAGCCCAAAACCCCCTATTTCCGGACAGTTACATTCAAACGCCCGTATCTTGGGCTACAAACCTATGATCGAAGCACCGTCAGTTGCGATGCGATCCTTGGATTGAGACGGTCGTTTTGGTATATTACACTAAAGGTTTTGAAGAAATTTGGGTATGGACGGGTTGGTTCGAACACGAAACCAATCGGGCCCTCGGAGCAGAAACGCTTATAACTTGAGCTCCGGACGTCCGATTGACGTGCCGTCGACTTTGTTGGATTCCTCTTAGTGAAACGGACCTTTTGGATTATTAATATTGAGGTTTGGATGCAGTTGGAGTGTATTTGGGTTGTTTTTGACTTAAAAACCAACCGGGCCCCTGGAACGAAAATGCCAATAACTCTCAGACTGGGCGTCCGATTGACGCGTCGTCTGTCACGTTGAGTTCCTCTTGTTGAGACGGAACTTTGAGATACATCAACTCCGGACTACATGTCAGTTGATGTATCGACCCCTTGGCTCATGGAACGGACCCTTCCGGAAATGAGCATGCTGTGTGCGGGAACCCTTGAGCTGGCTGCGACTGCGATGAAGACTGCACTGAAATCCTACGTGGGTTCGGCAGTGATGAAGACCGTACTGAAATCCTCTGTGGGTTCGACAGCAATGAAGACTGCACTGAAATCTTATGGGTGTTCAGCAGCGATGAAGACCGTACTGAAATCCTCTGTGGGTTCGACAGTGATGAAGACTGCACTGAAATCCTATGTGGGTTCGGCAGCGATGAAGACCGTACTGAAATCCTCTGTGGGTTCGACGGCGATGAAGACTGCACTGAAATCCCGAGGACGGGTCCGGATAGATCATACCTGATCAGATGGTGGGTGTAGTTTCTTCCACATTAACCACCAAAAATAAATTTCCTCAATCTTATTCATCTCCCATATATTGTATAAGTTCCAAAAATTAGATATCTTCAGGTTCCCCTCCATGAAATTGTGATTCCAATAATGCAGTGAAAGAGGGAACAAAATATAAAACAACTTCCCAAAACCTTATCCTAAAATATCCACTGGTTGATGAAATGTAATTCTAGAATTTTTTTTGTCTTTAATTTCATCTTCAAAAATTAATTCTTCTTTGAAAACAATAATTTTACCATCATCCTCACCAAAATCAATGTACTCTTCAACTGGATACACCATTCTTTCTTCTATTTCATCTATGACATCCTATTAATTAGAAATATTATTCCAATAAAAATTAATAGGAAATTAATCTACACAAGGATAAATAGTTAACAATTTATTATCAAAATAATTAGGTATTAATGGATAAAAATCTGAGACATATCCTTGTGGATTTTCAAGTTATATCACTTTTTAGGAGTTGAAAATAGTTGTATTGAAAGTGTGCAACATGATCCTCCATATTCTCTCCAAAATGAATGGTTCAAGTTTATCCTCCTCTTTATCCAAATATTCAAACAAATGTTCTGAATTTTCAATTTCTAAGGGTGGGTCTTCACAAGAAATTTCATTTTAAACCATTTCAGCATAATAATTTTCCAAATAATTTTTATTTCCAAAATACACATCAATTGGTGAATCAGTAAAAATTTCTTCCTTAAAATTTTAAAAGATAGATTTCAAATTAGTTTTCATCTCATTCACAAATTTTTCTTTAACTTCAAAAGTTTGTGGAATAATATTTTCCCTTTATTGAGCATCTTTTTAAACTTTTAGTTCTTTCAATTATTTAAAGGAATTAGAGATAATTTTTTTTTTGAATTATTAAATCATAATATAATTTTATTTAAGAACCAAATTCTCTTGTTGGATCATAAAATCATTTACATTTAATTGAGATTTTAAAAATTATGCATTAATTGTCTCCTCATATTATTGAGAATCAAGAGAAGCATTGGAGTAGTCATTTTGAAAATCCTTTTTTAAGACTCTAAATTAGTTGTTAAAATACTATAAAATAAAAAAAATAAAAAATCTTAGGTAACCTCCCCTTAAATTTCACCTAATTGACACTGGGGTTTTTCACAAAACTTCTATCAATAATTTTCTACTTAAAAATGTAGTACAATGGTGACTATGGAGTTGTCTCGCAAGAAGGTTTCAAACTAAGCTATCAAACTGTCACTTTGTTAATTTGTTTTTTGTTAATGTTAAAAATAAAATTTGGGATTTGAAATGATTAAAACTATATAAAATAATATTACAATAATAAATCTACCTTAGATATTTTTAATCAAAAGCAAACCAGATTGAAAATGGAAAATCTAAAGAAGGAAGTGGTGGACAAACTTTGATCGTTGGAAACTCCCTTTATCATTATCAAAAATTTATTTCCAATTTAATTATCCAATGTATACCTAAATACCTCAATTTATTCACCTATATTTATGAGAAACCATATAGAGACATAAATTATGGGTGTTTATATTCTTATCAAAGTGATTTGATTACCCAAAGACCTTCGAGCAATCAAACCTAATTGAACTTGTTGTGATCAATGGGGAGACCTCACCCTAAAATGTTTAAACAACAAGACAATAATTTTATAGTTATAATATTATAAGTAATCTAGAAAAAATTAAAAGAAATTTAAATCAATAAATAAATAAATCTCCTTCATTCAAGAAAATAAATTCTATGATAACTCAAAAGAAAAGAGTTTATGATGAAGAACACAAACTCAAAAGGGATGAATCCTCAGATCTCCACTATTAACCACCACTTGGAGTTTATCCCATCATGTCTTGATAACTTCATTGAATAATCCTTTTATCAAACATATCTTCTCCATCATATCCCACTCCCTTAATCAAACCATCCCTGAAATGAAAGTGATGTCGAAAATATAAAGGAAAAGGGGGTGGTTAGGGTGTTGTTTAAAATGTATCTCTCCAAACGATTTCTTTAATTGGGACCTCATCCTGGTAGAATATGGATTAGGTGTATTCATAAATTTTTTTATAACACGATTCCTATCTCTTCCTAAAAAATATCATAATATTTAGACATGTGTAGAAACTTTATTATTTAATTAATGAGGTTAACTGTTTATGTCTGAAGTGACTCTTCAACTTCAACTACTTTCATGCACATAAAGACCATCATAAGGATTTAATTTAATCCAATTATTTAACATGGATATGATTATTCGAGTAATATCTCTTTTATAGGTGGAATCATATCATTTTGACACCTTTGGTCTGATTTATTCCTCATTTATTTAAGGATGCTCATTTATGTCTAAAAACTGATTTTACAATTTGAATGATGTTTTTGGGACTCCATATGGATGATTAAAAACTTGGTCGAGTTGGAACATATGAATACCATGAGTAAAGGGTCCCTAAAAAATATTTATAAAATTGGATTAGTATAGAAAAATATATACATAAAATGAGAAATTGGTTAAAAACTATTAAAATTCATGAATTGATGAATTTTCACAATTTAGCTCAAAACATGTCAAAATTTCAAAAATGATACAATTTACCATATAATGGAACATTGGTAGGGTTTAAATAATTAAAACTAAAATAAAATATATTTAAAATTTCATATCTATCGATTCCCCCCATAATTAGAACTTGGACTCCTGAACAAGTGAGAACTCAAAATAAATTGCTAATGAAAATTCAAAACATGTCAATGAAAATATCAAACTCAAAATCAAGGAATCAAACTCATCATGCCCTTTCAAAAGATTAAATTCAGAATTATTCATTTTTTTTATTCATTCAATTTCCATTTAATTCGTTCCTCCATGAAAAATTTTGTCTACCTCAATTTTTTCTTTCTTTAAACACAAGATTTTGATTTTGAGAAAATATTTTCTCATCCAAATAAATGCAAGGGTCACAATAGGCTTGAAAATTTTCTAAATATATACCCAATTGAGTCAAATAATTATATCCATCATGATTAATTATAAAGTTTTTTTCTAAGGCTTTAAGGTTTTTGGGTTTTCAAATGTGAAACTTTCTAAGGCAGAAAGAGATGGATTTTCTCTTTTTTGAAGAAGAATTGCATGATTTTAGTTTATACTAAATAATGGTCTTATCATATTTCTTCATGGCATAAAATCATCTCTAAAACAAATTCAAATTTTCTTTAATGAATATCCCACAACATAAAATATTCAGCATCATTTTCACACAAATTTATTCCCAAAACATCTATTTTTTTAAGCTCCAAATAGGCATAACTTTACTTCTTTTGGAGCTCTAGAAAGGCACAAATCCCTTTTCCTTGAAAGATCTAGACAGGAAAATATTTCAATAAGTACTTTAATCATCAATAAAATCTCTTCAATCTATTAATTTCCACCCAAATTATCACTAGATGATGTGTTACACCACAAGTTAGCTCCACCACACTTAATCTTTACTAAAATCATGCAATGTACTTCAAGAGTGGGTTGGATAAAGAAAATGGCATGTATTGTGGCTATCTAATAGGTAGTACATGGATACTAAGGGCTCACAAGGATCATATGTATAAGTTAGGACAGAATAAAATGGATTATCATGAAAATGGGGATTTTAATTACAAATGAATTGCCTCAATCATTTTGATAAAAACTTCTTTAAATCTCATAGTTTTTGATAAAAAAAAGGAAATTTATAGTTTAAAAAATAATTATTTAGTTCACTCAAGAAGGGGGTGAATGTGAAGAATATTAAAAATTGGTTCAAAATCATCATGGGAAATTTATTTTTAGTATTGGGTAGCATTCATGGCATGAAATTTAGAATTAAATTGTCTTTTCAGAAATTTCCACAACTTAAATCCAAAACAAAGAACATTTTAGCAATAATTTAGGTTCAGTTCCATGAAACAAGTTAGTTCCTTCCATTGGAAAAAAAAATTAATTCACAAAGAATATTACTTTGAAGATCACAAGTTTTTTTTAACACAAATTTTGAAATAAAATACACAAAAATTGAAAAGAAAGCATACAAAATTTTAATCTAACAAGGATGATTCTCCCCTCACATTTATTTTGTACAATGTCCTCAGTGTGCATAGTAGTTAAAAATTTTAAGTTAACATCAAGAAGATAATATATTACAAAAAAAATTGGATAAGAAAGACACAGCCTATTTTTTACTAAGTAGTAGCAGCCTTGATATGGCCTCCTAAAATAAACTACTTGGAGACCTACATGCTAAAAAAACAATGCATTAAAATTTAATTGAAAGTAAGGAAATTAAAACAAAAATAAAGAGAAGATAAAAGAGACTCAGTATGAACCCCCAAGTGGGTGTTAGGATTTCACTACCCCTAGTTTTGCAGTTCCAGATGATCATCCCCAATCTGATCATGGGTGCATTTTCTTCCTCATGAACCACCGAAAATAAATTTCTATAATCTTATCAGATCCCAAATATTGTAAAAGTTCCCAAAATAAAATATCTCCAGGTTCCCCTCCATGAAAGTTTGATTCCAATGATGTAGTATAAGAGGGAAAAAAATGTAAAATCAACTTCCCAACACCTTATCCTCACCAAAAACATTCACTGGTTGATGAAATGTAATTCTAGGAAGTGGTTCATCTTTAATTTCATATTAAAAAATTATTTTTTATTTGAAAACAATATTGGCACCACCATCCTCATCTAAACCAATGTACTCTTCAACTAGACACACCATTCTTTATTATATTTCAGCCTTGACACCCTCTTCATTAGAAATATTATTCCACTCAAAAGTAATAGAAACTAAATATACAAAGGGATAAATATTTAACAATTTATCGTCAAAATAATCTGGAAATAATGGATAAAAAATTGAGACATATCCCTATGGATTTTTAGGTTCCAACTCTTTCTGGGAGTCGAAAACAATTGTTTTGAAAGTGGGAAGCAGCTCATGTTCATCCATATGTTCTTCAAAAATGAATGGCTCAAGTTTATCCTCCTATTTATAAAAATATTCATACAAAGGTTCTGAATTTTTTTATTTCAAAATGTGGTTCTTCATAAGAAATATCATTTTTAACCATTTTGGAAAA
Source organism: Viscum album (assembly GCA_963277665.1). Classification (NCBI taxonomy): domain Eukaryota; kingdom Viridiplantae; phylum Streptophyta; class Magnoliopsida; order Santalales; family Viscaceae; genus Viscum; species Viscum album. The sequence continues at coordinate 2,121,705,020 of OY728141.1, read as the reverse complement.
ATAATTTTTCATAGACTTTTCATTTCCAAAATACAAATAAATCGGTGAATTAGTGATAATTTCCTCCTTAAAATTTCAAAAAAAGATATTTTAAATTGTTTTTCAACTCATCCAATAAAATTTCTTTAACATCAAATGTGTGTGGGACAAGATTTTTCCTTTCTTGAGCATCTTTTTGAGCTTTCAGTTCTTTCAATTCTTTAAAATCATTAGAGATATTTTCCATTTTTTTCTTAATTATTAATTAATAATAGAATTTTGATGAAGAAACAAATTATATTATTGGATCATAAAATAATTATCATTTAATTGGGATTTTAATAATTCTTCATTACTTGTCTCCTTATATTTTTGATAATCAGGCCAAGCATAGGAGTATTCGATATGAAAATCCATTTTTTGGTTTTTCTTAAGACTCTAAATTAGTTATTAAAATCATATAAATTAAAAAAAATAAAAAAAAATCCTAGGAAAACTCCACATAAATAGTTACAAATTTACACTGGGGTTTCTTCACAAAACTACAATTAATAATTTTCCCCTTAAAAATGCAATACAGTGGTAGTCATGGGGTTGTCTCACGTGGAGGTTGCAGACTAAGTTGTCAAACTGTCACATTATTAAATTTTTTTTAATGTTAAAACTATAATTGGTGATTTTAAATGAGTTAAAATATTTTAAATTATATAAAATCATATTTCAACAATAAACCTATGTCATAAAATAGAAATTAGAAGCAAACAGGACTGAAAAGTACAATCTAAAGAAGACAGTGGTGGAAAAACTTTGATCGTCAAACACTCCATTTATCACTATCAACAATTTATTTCTAATTAAATTATCCAATGTATACATAAAAAACTCAAGGTATACACCCATATTGACCAAAAAACATAATGATATCTCAATTATGAGTGTTTATCCACTTATGAAAGTGATTCAATTACCCAAATATATTCGAGCAATCAAACCTAATTGAACTTGTTGTGCTCAATAGGGAGACCTCTCCCAAAGATGTTTATACAACAAATAAATAATTTTATATTAATAATATGATAAAAAATAAAGAAATATAGAATAAATTCAAATCTAAAAATAAATCAACATCCTTAATTCAAGAAAACAAATTCCAGGATAGTTAAAAAGAAAATAGTTTACAATGAACAACACAAACTCAAAAGGGATGAATCCTCAGATCTATGATGTCCACCACAACTTGTATTTTATCCCATCATGTCTTTATAACTTCATAGAATACTAATATCATATAGAATATATTTTCTAGAATATCCCACCCCCACAATCCAACCATCCTTGAAATGAATGTGAAATTGAAAATATAAAAGAAAAGGAGGTGGCCATGGTGTTATCTATAATGTGTATATATGAGCATTTTATTTAATTAGAACATCTTAAAATATTAATATAGATTAGGTGACTTCATAAATTTTGTTATCATGTGAGTCCACTTTATCCCTGAAAATATCATAATATTTGAACATTTGGAGAAAAAATTATTATTTAATTGGTGAGGTGAATTGTTTCTATCAAAGTTGACTCTTCAAATTCCTCTACATTCACATGCATAAAGACCATAATAACGATTTTATTTAATAATTGAATTTATCATGTATATTAATACTAGAATAATCTCTCTTTTCCAGGTGGAATAATCTCATTTGGACACATTTGGTGTAAGTTATTCCTTATTTATTGAAGGATATTCAATTCTGTATGAAAACTGATTTTTACAATTTGAATGATTTTTCGGGCCTCCAAATGGATGATTAAGAACTTGGTACTGTTGGAACATATTAATACCATGAGAAAAGGTTTCCTAAAAAAGATATTTTTACAATTGGATCAGTTTAGAAAAATACATTCACAAAACAAAAAGCTGGTAAAAACTGTTAAAATTTCAGAATTAGGGAATTTTTACAATTTAGTTTAAAACACTTCAAAATTCCAAAAATGATACAATTTATAATATAATAACTCATTTTTGGGGTTTAAATTATTTAAATGAAAAAATAAATATGGATAATGTCATCTCTATCACCATCATACCTAATCTGGTGTCATATTCTCTAAGATAACATCTGTACCATCTTCTCAGCCCCTCCTTTGGGGATATGTCCACCTTTCACCCTGGTGGGGTCCTTGTCGCCTCCTCCAAGTGTTGTTCCTCCTTCAACACCCCCATATATAGTATCCCATGGCACCAAAAATTATTCCATCTAAAAAATTAGTTCTCCACAAAACAGGTGGCCTACAGGCTTAGCAAACATAATTTATATACAGGCTGAGCTTATAAAATTTGGTCTGTATAGAAAACAAACCAATGAGGGTAAAGCTAAAATATTCCTGGTCCTATAAGAGACTAGCCTTTTAAAACCCATCTCATCCATTTTTTAAAAGGGGTTGATTCACCCTAGGGGTTTTAATGCTTTTACAAACTATGTAGTCAAATTAAAGTGTTATAAAAATAAAATATCCAATCTTAATAAAATTTAGAGAATAATTCATGTCATTTTTTAAATAATGATTACATAGTTGATGAGGAAAACCATTTTTATTTAAATAAAATAATTATAATATATTAATTTTTCATAATAATCAACTCACCCAATAATAATGAACTCACACCGATTCACCCAACACTAACCTTTTTTCCGATAATCAATTCAAAGTACTTGATTCAAACATGCCTTTTCCAACCAAGGGAAACCATAAAAAGGGATAGTAAAATAGCCCAACTTGTACTTGATTCATAACTTGATGATAAAAATCATAAATATACCTTCTTATTTCTAATAAGTTGGTCCATCAAGCTCATATTGATTCCCTCACCCCAAACCAATAAAAGACCAATACCAATCATTTTCCCATGTCTCAGCCAACCTCTATCAAATAACTCACAATAACCCATGCCATTGAATCACATTGATTAATTTTAAACGGTCTAAAATAATTATTTAAATCTTTAATGTATCCAATCAAACATTTTTTTATTCATAAATCAAATGAATTGTCTTTTTTATAAATGTAGGACACTCAAAACCCTTTTTTTAATGCTGTTTAGATTAGTAATATGGGTGTGGGGAATCATTGGGAAATCATAAGGGTGTTGTGATTAGGTTTTTATAACACAATATAGTAGTGCAGTAGTTTCAGTGGAGGCCTGATTGTTGGCTAGGTTCTAATTCCAGGGGGTTCCCAAAGAAGAAGATAAAAGTTTTGATAAAATAAATATTCATTAAAGGAAAATATATGTATACACATCACATAAAATAAAAGGTGTATTGCATGAAATAGGGTGGTTTTAAAACCACCAATAACAAATTTTAAAGAAATGGAACTAATTTGGAAAGTGTATAGTGGATTAGAGCCCAACCACTGACTGAGTAAAGAAAAATCAAAGAGGTCAGGGTCAAACCTAGTCCAATCAAGGTGGGACATTGAAATCTTTTGACACACCCACCCAGTGCATGGAACATATGACCCACACATGTTTCCACATGTTGCAGTATTTTTAGTCATTGGTAGATCCAATTTTCTTTATTTTTTATCCCAATTTTAAATTTAGGTATTGTTTTCATATTGAAATTCCTTGTTAATTATTATTCCATTTAATTTTGTTACTCATGCATGCAAAAATATTTGTTTTATTTTACTTTTCTTAGATTATTTTTTTTAGGTTTTGAATTGTAGAATTGGCTTCTTCTGTATTGGTTTACTAATTCTTACATGGGCCTCATTCTTGTGCTTGTATGTGTGGCATGTGTCTCTTTAGAATTTCCATCATTGAAATATTTTTCATCTTGTTTTTTGTCCACTAATATATGCTTCCACCTGATACATCTCTACCATCCATTTGTCTCAAGCACTCGAGTGCACCATTTGGCATTCAATTTAGGATAGACATGTGGTCTTCATTGGTTCACTAGTTATTTTCAAGGGACAAATAGTGTCTATGGAAATTTATCACCTCATGCACTGAAACTATTTAGTTCATTCAATCAGTATGTATTCTCTTTTTTTCTCCAGTTTATTCAATGAAAAACCCTAGCATCGGTGATTATTCCCTCCTCAGTGGTGAAACTATGTTCCCACCATCCTCCAAGCATGCACTATAGGTGTATCTCTGCTAGTATAGCTTCGATGAAAGTGTCATTAGACCTATAAGACATGTGGTCGAGTACACAAGTAAAGATCGATCTAGACTAGGTGAGAAACATTATTGGTGCAATAATAATATTTTTATTGGATTATAATGAGCAACTTCAAGAGGATAAGATTTTGAAACTCGTGTGTTCAGCGTTGTAAGTGTTTTGACCCTGGTTCTCATCTTTATAACTATAAGTCTTCTAAAGATTTCTTTGTTGTATTTATTATTTTTTTGTTTTTATGTTATAATATTGTACTTTTTTGACACTACAAGAAAAACTACATTTTTTGTGGTTCTTTAGTGGTAGTTTTCAAAACTGCTGCAAAATATTACATGAAAAAATATTTTTCAGTGGTTTTCAAAACTTACGATAAATGTATTTTTTATTTTATTGTTTTATTTAATTTTAGTATTGTTTTTTCAAAAATTGCCTCTGATTCATATTTTAATTTTTTTTAACATTTTTTAATTTATTTTTAGAGGCAGTTTTAAAAAACCTCCATGAAATAGTGGTGGGTTTTTAAAAACTACCGCTAAATTGATAGAAAGAAATTAAATATTGCATAATTAATTATGATTTATTATTAATAATTATAATTTATTATTTATAATCATTTATTGGTTATTATTTAAAATTTTATTTATTAGAATGTGATAATGTTTAATTATTTATAATTATTAGTTAGTAATTATTTAAAACATATATTAATTTGTGGATAAGTTGAAAATCTGGTTTCAGTATCAAATGAAGAAAAGTTTTGATCTGGGTATACATTTTAACCTTACAACTAGAAAAATTGAGTCTTATGAAATGAGATACAATGAAATTAGATAATAATTTAGTAAACAATAGTAGAATAAAAAATATTTTAGTTTTAAGAGAAGTTGAAAATCAAACTTGAACTTTAAACGACCATAACTTTTGATTTGGGTATTCATTTTGGCTCTACCACATATCAAATTGAACCTTAAAAAAAACTATACTCCGTATTAAACTAGGGAAACCCAACAAACTTTTTTATTGAGGTAAAAATGGCTCATAAGGCCTCTAAAACTGGTTTTTTGGTTTAGATACCATGATTTTTTAACATTCAAAGATATTTCAGCTTCGTTTAATAGTATCATCATATTATATTTGGACCATATATGATTTTATTTCATGAATTTACATTCTTATTGATTTGATGGCATTACAATTTTTGTGATTTTCCCTATTTTTGATAATTTATTATATATATATATATATATGTGTGTGTATGTATTTCTATATATTTATGTATATTTATCTATAATATATATATATATATCAATATTTATTTAAAATTATATATAATTGGATATATGCATGGATATTTATTTTTATTTATGAATATTTATCTATATTTACTTACATTTGTAAATATTTATACGTATTTATGTTTATATATTTTTATATCTTATATGGGTATATATATAAATATTTATATTTATTTGTGTTTATATATATATTCATATTAATATAAAATTATATACATGTATGCATTGATACATATTAATGTAACATAAATGTCTATTTATATATATTTATGTAAATTTCATTATATGTATATATATTTATATCCATATATTATTTATTATTTATTATTTATTATTTTTTTATTTGTTATTTATTATGTATTATATATTACATATTTTAAATAATAATAATTTGCTATTAATTATTGATTATTTTTTAATATTTATTATATATTTTCACATAATATTTATAATTTATTATTAATTATTTATTTATTATTTATTTATTATTTATTTATTACTTATTAATTATTTATTAATGATTATTTATTATTTATTCATTTCTATTTATTAAATATTACCTATTTATTTATTTTTTATTTATTAAATATTAATTTTTTATTTATTATTAATTTTTTTACATTATTTTTAATATTCATTTAATAATTATTATAAATTATTTTTAAATTCTCATAAATTTATTATTATTTTATTATTTATCATTCATTTATAATTGAGGTATTATTTATTTATTATTTATTATTATTATTATTATTATTTATTATTCACTTTTTTTATTAATTTATTTTAAATTTATCATTATTTTATTATTATTTTATTATTTATTATTTATATATTACTTATATATTATCTATTATTTATCAATTTATTATTTATTAATTTATTAATTATTTACCATATATTAATCTTTTTTTTACTTTATTAGTTATTCATTGATTATTCATTACTTGTTTATTATCAATTATTTATTTATTAATAATTTATATGTAATTAATTGATTAATTATTACTTATTAATTATTAATGGTCTTTTGTTATTTATTATTTATTAACGTATAATTTATTTATTTATTAATATTTTTTTTATTAATCATTTGTTTGTTAATTATTAGTTATTAATTATTAATTATTAATTATTAATTATTTAGTTCATATAAATTTGTAAAATGTTATTTTTTGGTTTTTTATTAATTATTATTATTCTTTTATGTTATTATTTTTTTATCTATAAATATATATATATATATATATTAAATTCTGTTTACTTGCCACATGAAAAGATTGTTGGAGTGGTAAAGTTGTTGCAAAATAACCGAGAGTTAAGGGGTTCAACTCTCACCCAACACATTTATATTCTAAATTTCAGTATGGAAGATGAATGCATGCATGAAATGTGCATATGAAATCCATAAATAATAAAAAATAATTAAATACATAACTAAAATAAATTAAATAAATAAAATAATTAAAAAGGTAAAAAATTAGAATTTTTAAAAAAAATGTTGCGAAAAAATTTAGCTATGATATAAATCATTTCTAAATTATTCTCCCAATTTTTAAAAGACCACCGTTAAATCATTCTGTAGTAGTTTTGTAAAATTGCTGCTAAATGATTGTTGATACACGATTTAGTAGTGGTTTTTCAAAACTGTTGCAAAACAATTTAGCGGCAGTTTAAACCGCCCCTAGATGTAAAAATAACCACCATGAAAAACTTATTTTGGCATAGTGTGATATTTAATAAAACATGTGAGTCAATTGGTGTTCTTTCCATGTACATAGGTCCAAAACGGGCCAAATCATATAAATCCTTATGTTCTTTTATTGATTTCTTTCTTTATTGCATCTTTTATGTTTCAATTCTATTGAAATCATCTTCTATAAACGAAATCCCCAATTTGGCCCTTCTCGGTTTCATGTGTTCTACTACTGTCAGTGCACCTTTACCCCTCCCAAATTGGTATTAGAGCCTTATTGGTCCTATTTTATTGTTGAATCTGTTTCTTACTTTTAGTTCTAGTTTCTATTTTATTTTATTCATTTGAACCTCATCTCAATTCGCCTCTTTTATCTTTTTTTTGTTATTAAAGCTACTGTAACCACTATAATTCCATCAAATTCTGAATCTAGTTGGATAATCATGTTTACCCATTGATATTGGATGATTTTTGTGGGTGTAAACTGAACATTATATATAAGAACTTGGTATCTAATCATTTGGGTAACACATATCAACAACAAGGTTTGAAATCAAGAAATTTGATGGTGGTAGTGAATTTAATTTATGGAGAATTAAGATGAGAGTCTTGATAGTTCAGAAAGGAATAATTGATTCCATATGTGGTCCTAAAAACCCTATTATAACCATATCTAAAACTGGATAGAATTCTACTAAATATCAAGATGTATCCCCTGATTTTTTTTAGTTAAGGAACACAGTTCTCTCCTTGTTTCTTTATATAATAAAGTTATTAGGGAAGTTTTCAATGAAACTATTACTACTGGTATATGTATTAAAGTAGAAAAATTATACATGATATATTCTTTAGTTTGTAGTCTTTACAAGAAATATTGAATGTTCACATTTAGAATGAAACCCGGTAGTTCAATTAAATCCCATTTAGATGAATTTAAAAAAGACATGTTAGATTTAACCTATATAAATATAAATATTGATGATGAAGATCAATCAATGATCATTTTAATTCCTTTATATAATTCCTAAAACACTTTAGTTTAAACAATAATGTATGTTTGTGACTCCATAACTCTTGAAGAGGTTAATTCTACCCTTCTCTCTAAATAATTGCATTCAAAATGAAAAATAAAAGGTGGGGCGGAGAGCTTGTTTACCAAATGTGGACCACAATTTAGGAGTAAAAAGAAATATTTTGGTAAGGATAAATTCAAGGATAATAATAAAACCAATCATGGTTATAATTATAGGGAGTGAAAAAAAATTTATTCATTGTGGAAAATCTAGGCTCACTAAACCTGAGTATAGAAAGCTTAAACAAGAACTTGATACTAAACATCCCACTTATCGATGCCTTCTAGTTGACTCTAGATATGACACAGCTTAGGTGTTGAATATGTCCAACCATTACATATACCATGATTGGGTCCTTGACTCAGGTCGCTCATTCTTCATGTGTCTTTTTAGAGAGACATTCCTAAAATTGGTAGAAAGAATAGAAGGAGATTTCCTATTAGGGAATAATAAGAGGTGTAAAGTAAAGGAAAGATGTTCTGTTTATTATAACTTGATGAACACTCTGTCGTCAACTTTCTTGATGTTATGTGGGTTTACCAACTCCATAGAAATCTGATTTCTTTAGTTATTCTAAAAAAAATGGGCTCACTTTTATGTCCAAATTAGGCAGTCTAAAGGCTCTAGAACAATCATAAAGGGTTATCACATCAATGAGATATATGTTTGGAATGGAAAAACCAATTCAAGGTAGTTTACTAGTGTTTATATCACTAATACTGATAATACTCTGTTATGGAAAAGGATATTAGGGCATGTAGTCTCCAAAGGACTATAAAACCTCAATAAATATGGTTTTTTATGGACATCACAACCAGAAACCATACAATTTGTAAATATTGTGTGATGGGTAAGGCTAAAAGATTTACCTTTAATGGGTCTAACTTACCTACCCATTAGAATATATATATTTTTACATATGGGGAACATCTAGAACCACCTCCCATGTTGGATGTTCTTATTTTTTTCACCTTCATAGATGACTATATAAGAAAGATGTAGGTTTACATACTAAAATATAAATATGGTGTTTTTCAAACCTTTAAAACATGGAAAATACTAGTTTAAAATTAGGTTGGGAAAAACATTAAAACAATGAGAAAAGATAATGTATTAGAATACCTATCCACTAAATTTATTTTATTCTGTGAATATGAGGGTATTTAAAGACACTATACTATTATAGAAACCACCCTAATATAATAGTTTTTCTTAAATATTGAATATAATCATTTTAGAGAGATTTTGAATCATCTTTGTGTTCTTCTGTATCCCTAAATCCTTTTGTGTAAAGGATTCCACTATGATAGTTTACCTAATTAATAGGTATCCTTCCTCTTACAACCAATTTAAAACCCTATAAGAACTTTGGAATGGTAAAAAACCTTCTTATATTCACTTAAGAGTCTTCAGAAGCACTAATTATACCCATGTAAAAAATAATAAGCTCAAACCTAAAACTCTTATATATATATTTTTGGAATGTATCGAGGATTTAAAAGGTTATAAACATTTGGTAGATAAAACTGGTTACTAAAAACTCATTATTAGTAGGGATGTGGTGTTCCATGAGTCAAGTTCTCCAAAATCCAAGTTTATCACACCTAACATCAGTGATCTAGCCATAGATCAGGCTGAAGAAACCTAGCCTCTAGTCTAGTTTGAGGATTATGTCCAACCTCCTCTACTTGATCCTCAGTCTATAACCCAAGAAGATTCTAGCTTCAATTCTAATTCAAAATCAGAAGTTAAACCTCCTAACAATCATGTAGACTATCATCTAACTTGAAATAGGTTTAAGAGGGTCCTTATACCTCCTTCTGGGTTTATCCAATATGATGTGGCTTCTTATTCATTTCATGTCACCTAAGACCTTGTTGATGATAATCCTAAAACCTATAATTAATCCCTTAAAGACAAATACTCTAAATAGTGGATCTTTCCGTGGATGAAGAAATTTATTCTTTAAAAAAAATTACACCTAGTGTATTATAAATAAACCAACCAATTTTAATGTAATTGGAAGTAAGTTGATTTATAAATTTAGTAAGATAAAAATATTGGAAATAAAATAAAATTAAAATAAATATTAGTTGATAAGGGATTCCTTCAAAGTGAAGGAATAGACTACTCTGAATTTTTTTCCCCAGTTGTTAAGAACTCTTCAATAAGGTTTATTCTTTATTTTGTTTCTTATAGTGAACTTCACATTAAATAACTTCATGTAAAAACTACATTCCTTTAATGTTTTTTTTAATAAGAAACTTTACATGAATTATCTTGATGGTTACCCAATAGAATTCAAATCTGACAAAGTTTTCTTTTTAAATAAATCATTATATGGTTTAAAACAACCCTTAAGAAAATGGTATTAAAAATTGATTACTTTATTCTTAATAACCATTTTATCAAGAGCCAGTATGATTCTTGTGCCTATTTTAATTCAATTAAAATAACATGATTTATTTATTATTGTATATTGATGATATTCTCATAATTTATAATGATATAAATCTCATTACTTCTATAAAATCTTAATTAAAGGCATGTTTAAAATGAAGGACTTAGTTGTAGCAAAGAAAATTATAGGTGTTGAAATAATTAGGGATATGCCTAATAAATTACTATATTTTTTACAAAAATTTTATGTTTTAATGATTCTCAATATATTCCTGCTTGAATATCCCAAACCTATTAGTGTACCTTTTTATATCATTTAAAATTTTAATTAACTCAAGAACCTACTTCTTTGGATTATATTCAGTTTATTTCTAAAATCCCCTATGCTAATATAATTAGAAACAACATGTATATCATTATATTCACTAGTTTGAGCATTTATTTTACAATATACACCCTTAGAAAATTCATATACACTCCAAATAATCCACATTGGCATGCCCTAAAATGGATACTTTAGAATTTTTATTTTAGTTATAATATTTATTTATGTTATGGTAAAAATGTGGATACTACTTAATTAATAGTTGGATATATAGATTCTAACTATACAAGAAATATTAATACTAGAAAATCACAGATTGGTTATGTTTTCACTTCTTTTGGAGGCCCAATTTCATGGAAATGTAGCATGCATTCCATGTTTCCCTTTCCACCACAGAATCAAAATATACAGCCTTAACCAAGGGTATTAAGAAGGCATTATTTCTTAAAGGATTTTTTATTAAACTTTATATTTTTAATTCATCTATTAATGTTTATAGTGATAGTAAATCCACATTATATTTATCAAATAATTTAGTATTCCATGGTAAATCTAAACACATAGACATTAGGCTACATTTAATTAGAGATGTTATAGAATCTGGAATCGTGTAAGTCAACAAGATACATGCTGATGATAACCTGTTTGATAGTTTGACTAAAGTCATGTTATTATCTAAATTCAAATATTTCTTATCTAGGATGAATTTTTTCCAATTTTTTAATATTAGGTGAAAGAACATTTCTAATTTCAATTCAAAATGGTGAAGATTTGTAAATTTAGGTATTTTTTCATATTGAAATGCCTTTTAATTATTTTTTCACTTAATATTTCTATACTCATGCAAGAAAAAATATTTGTTTTATTTTATTTTTCTCAAATTAATTATGCTGGGTTTTGAATTGTCACTTGGGATTCTTCTGTATTAGTCTATTTATTCGAGTTTGGGCTTGTTTCTTGGTTCTGTATGTGTAACCCATGTTTCTTTAGCATTAACACCATAGAAATATTTTCTAGCTTGTTTACTATCTATTTATCATTGTTTTATCCTATTGTTTCTATATTTTCCATTTGTCTCAGGTGCTCGGGTGTACCATTTTTCATTCTATTCAGGATAGATGGGTGGTATTCATTGATTAGTTGATGATTTTCATGGAAAAAATGGTGTCAGGGGGATTTGATCACCCCATGAATCAAAAATATTCAGTTCTCTGAGGTATTCAGTATTAACTTGGGTTTTATCTAGTTTCACTAGTGGTAGACCCTAGCATCATAGATTTGTCCCTCCTCGGTGCTAAAACACCATGTATATTGTCCTCCAAGCTTACACTGTTGGTGTACCACTTTTAGTGGAGCTCTGAATATGTCATCTTTCATCCTAGAAGACATGTGGATGAGTACCCAAGTGAAGATCAATCCATACTATGTGATCACCTCCAATGGCCCGAAGGCCTTCATTTTTTATTGATTTTGATAATCCACCTTTCAAGGGATGAGGTGGAACCCTTACAAGGCCCGTAGGTGAAAGTATTACATGGACCGTAGGCCTTAGAGGAATTCATTGCATGTAGGCTTCAAACATTACATACAACCCAAACTAACTACTTGGAACTGCTCCTCCCCAGCATCTTCATCGTGAAATCAGCTCTCTACCTTCGCATGGCTTTTCGGCTAGGAATTCCCATGCATTCACAGGCTTGTCCTGATGGCAGGTGCCATACCCTATCATTCTTGCAATCTGTTGAGCTTCTTCTATGGTGAAATCTCATTGCTCATCCTCCATGTAGAGCTTGTTCCTTGTAGGTTCTCTGGTTTTCATATGCACTTAATGTGGCCCGAAGGCCTTGAGGTGGCCCAAAGGTCTTACTGACCCAAAGGCCTGGGTGGCCCGAAGGCCTTACAGGAATCAGGGACCAAATCGGTGACCCGAAGGCCCAAACGGGGGCATATTCCCAGATACTACAGTGCCAAATAGTGTTTGCTACAGTTCCCGCTATAGTACTGCTATAGTAACCCAGAAATTCTGCCTCCTCTTGGATTTGATCCCTGGTCGCTTGGATTCACTTACAGAGTCCTTACCAACAGGTCTAAGAATCATGTGCTATGTGATCACCATTACCAGTACAAGAAAAAGATTTTCAATGGATTATGATGATAAAATTGAATAGTACAAGACTCCTAGACTCATGCATTCAATGTTTTGACCCTACTTTCCATCTTTATAGATATAATTTCTTCAAATATTTCTTTGTTTTTTCAATTTCATTTAGCCTTTATTTTTTAATATTTTTCTTATTTTTATCTTTTATAAAATGTGTGAGTTTAATGGTGTTATTTTCATGCCCGTAGGTCTAAACTGGGCTGAATCATGTAAATTGTTGTGTTCTTTTACTGTTTTCCTTCTTAATTTCATCTTGTATATTTTTATTCTATTGAATTAATATTCTATAAGAAAAATCCCATTAAATATTTCTCAGGTTCGTGTGTTCCACCACTTTCAGTGCACCTTTACCCCTCACACAAATATTGAGAAAATTATGAATTTTTCACTCGGTATCTGTTTTTGGTATATTAATAGTTCTGTTTACTTTTTTTCACATTGATCAAGGAAGTGAGGTTTTTAATGCAATTAGAGATTCTTTAAAGTTAATTTTTTATATTTTAAATATTTAGACACATAATTTTATGATGATTCATCTCGGTAAAATCATGAGAATACTATTGTGTTCATTTTCTCTTATTGAATAAAAATATGTGCTTTTAGTTAATTTGAATAATCAAAGGTATATTTTTTCAAAAACAAATATTTTTAACATAGATATGTGAAAACAGAGTTTAGTGATGATTATAGTGATGATGACTCATGAGAAGATCCTAGTGGGACCCAATACCATGGGTAAGAGTATAATTATCCTAAGAGATTGAAAATTCAGTATGACGTGAAGTTTTGAAAAAATTATTTTTAGAAATTGATGGTGATGAAACTTCAGTGGGTTTTTAAAAATATAAACCTTCTATGAGTATTATGAAAATTGATGTTACTATACTTGTATCTTTCTCATTCCTTTTTATGGTAGGGTAATTCACATAGATTATAGTTCCATTAAAGGAGGGGTATTATCTAATAGTATATTTTTTATTATGATAGGATAATCAGTTTGTGAATGACACTTCTTTAATGTGTCATTAATTAGCTTGATAAATCATATAGGATTGAATTAGAGTGTAGTATCTTCTAAGATTTTCATAGTGAGGGAAAGTTTCTTTATTTTATTATTTTGATGATATAGATAGATGATGTTAATGGGGATCAATTTGTGTAGGATACCCCTATTGGTGATGCTAAATCAAAGTGCTTGGTCTTCTTTCTTACCCATAGCTTAGAGTTTAAGGTAGACTATCCATATAGGTGTTTCTCTGTTATGAGACAACTAATTCCTTTTTTGGGTATTGTATTTAACACTAGAAATATTTGATATATAGTTTCATATATGATTATGTAATGGTATTTGTGACATAGGGGCACAACTCCTCCTTTTTTAGATATTACTGGAATAATACCCATGTGATTACATTGGATTTGTTGACTAACATTTATACATGTGGTCATATGATTTATAATATCCATTAAAGGATACATTTTTAGGGATATGTCTAGATGGATAGGGTGTGTAGAGCTATTACCCATATCTTGGTAACTAAGGGTCAGGTGGAGGTTGGATAGTATCAAATGCATGGTTTGGAAAACTGTGTGACTGCCCATATTTCTTAAAAAGTGGGTTTTTACCATCCCCCCCCCCATCAATATTTAAACCCTCACCCCATTTCCTTCTTATAAATCATGTGATTTAGACTAGGAATGCCCCCTTACTTCCACCTTCTTTAACCCCCCTTTATTTGGGGTGATTTCTGAGTTAATCCCCTGGAAATTCAAGGTGGCACCCTCTTATTCTCCTTCATTATTTCCTATCCTTAGTATCCCTTTGATTTTTGGGTGATTTTGGATTAGGGTTCTTGAGATGATTCCACTAGATCATAGTGTAATCAACCCAATATGATGGGTATTTTTATTGTCATGGATAAAGGATGTCTCGTAAGGATTATCTCATTTCGTTACTCACTATTTTGGATAAGTTACATCGCCCCATAGAATTTTTTAAATTTTTTGTAAAATTGAGATAAACTGATCATTGGTTTGGGTAATATAATTGGGTATTTTTTTTGTCTTAAGTTTGGGTGAATATCAGGAGTGGACCACACCCAGTTTCTCAAGGTTTCAGTTAGCAAATTCTATTGGGTGACATTTTTGGAAATTATGCCTAATTGAATTTGTAAAATTAATTAAATATTGATAAGATTAATTGATTCAGGATATGTGTCTTCAGATAAGTTTCTTTGGAGGTGATTCAAGGATTGGAAGATCTTGGGTGGTGGCTGATCTTGGCTTTATTTAAGAAATGATTTTGAATGGGGAAGTTGGTCCCTGAACATTACCTTTTGTTTCATACTTGTTGTCATGTGCATGTGGTATATGGTCTCACCATTTTGGGAAAACAACATTTTATTTAAATAAATTATTTAAATGGAATAAAATTCCTATTAATAAAATGTAAGTATCAAGGGCCATGATGGAACCTTGAACACTAGTTGGTTCCTCAGTCATTGATGTCTAAGTATATGATTATAAATACGAGTAATGTGATTCTTATACACTATAATGGAATAAATGAAATGAAATGAATGATATATAGTGAACCTGGTGATAGGTACCCTTAGTGACCTCTTAGTATAGGAGTGTGATGGGTTGAGAATGGTTGGTAAGTAGTTCATAAAGATAAGTTAGATATTTTATAGCCATGTGCTAGTTGATTAGAGAGTAAGGTGTGTGTTCCTCTCCCACTAGTGTGTGACCACCTAGGTGAAGGGTTTTGTTGGATTCTAATAATAATTATTATATCAAGAAGAATTGATTAAACCCCTTTTTTGATGGTATCCATTAAAAATAATTTTAAATGTGTGATGAAAAAATAAATGAATAACACTATAAATATAGAATACCATACTCTACAGAATCCACTATGACATCTTCATCTCCATATGTGTTTGATTAAAATAATATAAGTGGAAAACACATACCATCTCTATGATGTATCCATAGGTTGAAAAAATTATCTAATGTTTAAATGGGATTCACCTTTTCTCCATGGTATCTTAACAACTCATATGAAAAGAAGAAAGATAAAAGGTATATTTTGGGTTCTTGGGAGGTTTATCCAAGTAACGAGTATATGTGATACCCCCACTACCATCAAATGGAAGCAATATATAAATCCACAAGGATAACCCTTAGGCTATATAATTTACTCATGTGTTATAAACACATGAGTAAATGATGCTTTGGATAGTTCATGTATCATATACATAAATAAAACTCCAAAAAATTTCATCTCATAAAACTACATAATAAATGATATATAATATTGGAGAATAATAAATGATAATAGTTTATCATTTTTTCTATAATCATAAAATTCATGAGCATGAAAATCACAATTTTCAAGCAATATGATATTGCTTATACATATCATATATATATATATATAAGTCTTTATGACATATTACCACCAATATCCCACTTATAATGAATCCTAAAAGACTTTGTGCCATTTCACCTTATTTTTTATCATATATAATAACTTTTGAAACCATATCCAAAACTTCTTTTGGATATCTTACAAAAAAATTATAAATCTATCATTAACTTCACCTTATATCACATCATATAAAATACCTTGTAAACAAACCTTCAAAACACTTTTATATCAATTCTAAATAACTTTTTAGGGTATCTCTATAAGTAAAAATCATTCTCCATTTAGTTAACCACAAATTGTGACCCCATGAACCTTTATGGCATTGACAACAAATTTAAATATTTGGATCCATATATATAAGCAAGTAAAGGATTATAGAAAAGTTTCAATGCTACTCAAGCTATAAATGGATATGGTGTGATCTCCATAAAGCACATGTATCTATATACCTATGTCCACCAATCATATGAAATCATACATTATCATTTTGTTTCCTTTTTCCAAGGCATCGAGTGACCATGGGATATAGATCTTGTTAATCCCATATAGCTAGATCATCTATTCTCGATTCTAAGAGTATAGAATGGTCTTATTGATGAATACATCACATGTCATTCATCTTTATGGATAATAACATTACATGTAACTTATCCAAATAAATATATAATATCTAGGTGAAGTTGTACACTCTCACTGTCTATCTCAATTGAGGGCCATGATTTCATTCCCATCATATGAGAGGATAAATTCTATCTTGGTTAAGTTCCAACCAATGAAATGATCAGCAACATACCCCACCACCCTCATATTAGCTAAGAAAATATGTAGACTTGTATAAGTAGGTTATCCTAGTATGAAGGTTCTCATTATAGATATATTTTTGGCCTCAGGTATTAGGGGCCCAAGTATGATCCATACACCCCTAGTATACCAAAGACATCTATATAACACACTATGTGGTATAGTTTAGTAGGTCATCCAGTGCACACAAATAATATCATATTATTTTTTTTGTGCCTTATGATACTGTTATATATCTCTATACAATAATAATACTCATGATAACCTTAAAATTTCATCAAAACCTATAATACTCCATGATGAACATCAGTTAGGGATAAAATAAAAGTTATCCTTTGAGAGGTAAATTATCATTACACTTCACAAAAATGTATATCTATAGATACATTTATGTAGAAAATGTGAAATAATGATAAAATTGAGGTTTACTTTAATATTATACATCTTAATATTCTTAATATATTTAAGAATATTTAATAAAACCAACATAAGCACTGGTTTATCATATCATATATGATAAACTACCAAATCATCCTTATGTTTTCTATACTTTATGGATTTTATTAACACACTACACCATATGTAATCCATGTCACATATCTATGTGACAATATGATAAAACTCTCCCACTTAACTCTTTAGTGAGAAACATCTATGAAGTAAGTCGGTTTAAATAATGGTGAGATTTAGGAATCATATTCCTAACTATTCAACTTCTTGAACATATTCAAACATCTTAACTTCACAACATCAAATGTTATGATTTCAAATTTTTTTGTTTACTTATAATTCTTTCTAAGTTAATCATAATCATACTTGGAACCCTATTCCATAAAAAATTTCCTTGAAATAATTTGAGTAATTACATTATTGTTAATTTTTCCTTATAAACCATTTTATAATATTAAGTAAAATTTACTTTAAAATTAGAGAGGCATAATATTTTATTTGTTAACCTTGAATTTATCTAAGTAAAAATATACTCCCAAAATCCTCTTAAAAATTATATTCTTTTCAGAATATATTTCTAAGATACACAAACCCTTTTTTGTTAGGAAATAACATTTATTTTATTTTAGTAGGAATAATAACCAAATAATCTATTATTTCCTTACCATATATATTATTTTATATGTTTGGGATATTTTTATTTAAAAATAATACTTTATTAAAATATACCACTGATGGGTGGTGGGAATACATTCCCTTATATTTTAATATACATTGGGATAAGCATTTTATCCTAGATAAAAACTTTTATCAAAATCTTCTTCTCAAAAAATGTTATAGAAATTTATGAATCATAAACCATGTGTATACATTTACTCATCTCATACTTGTTCACAAGAAATATATAATAGAACAAATTATATTATCACATAAGGTAAATGACATGAAGATACACATATTTTACTTATATTCATTTGAGCTTGATAAAATCCTTTACATTCAAATATAACAAATCTTTTCTTCATGAATGTAAACAATAATCTCAAAAAAAATATTCATTTGATTTTGAATTCATTTATATTTAAAACAATTGTAAAATATACATTTAGTTTCATATACCCTTTAAAACTGAATAATTTATTTCTATAACATTTATACCTAACATAGACATTCCATGGAGTTTCACAAACTTTTTATGGTATTCTAAATAATCCCATCATATTGAATTATTATTCCTCCTTAAAAAACCTAGGTTTCAATAAACTTGATTAAGTTATTGAAGAAACAATGTTATACTTTTCAACTAACTTTTCTTATTTTGGTTTGAACTTTTACCCACTTATACTATCCCTGAAATACCAGAATCCAGATGTCATATGTCTAGTTCATCCATTCTCAAAACATTGAGAATATCAAGTAAACTTTTATCAAATTTAATCATATTATCATAACATTTACATAGATTAAGATAGGATAAATTACCTAAAAATAACAATCCAAATTTTATTGAAACCTTGAATAAATCTCTATATGCTTCCATAAGAATATATATTCACTTGTTGGAATATTTCAACACTTGGTTACTAAGGAAGGAATTGTTCTGACATGTAGAATTTTCTTTAAGAACATTTCTTAAATCACTAATCCAACTTAATAAATTTTCTTAAGTTACCAGTATTAGGAGATACTTAAACTAATATTCACCTAATCAAGGATTAATTACAAAGTTTATCTTGATGATAATGATGATATTATATAAAATAGAATCTTTTATCAAATGAGTATCGTGTATTATTAACCATTTAATAAAGAATTTTTTAAATGGGTTCCCACTAAAATAATGATCCATTTAAAAATACATCATATCCATTAGTGATACAAGATACATATTTCACCAAGAAATGAGTCATATAGGGCATTAATCTCACCACTTAATTATTTATGTAGGGTATCATCCTAATCATGTCATATATGATTCTTGGATAGATTAGTGGACAACCCTTTTTTCAATCCATATTATGGATAAACTAAACTCTATTAATATGGTATCATAATCATTAGAGATTCATAGCTACTATAACCCAAAGAAAATGGAAATAATAGGATAAAAAAGGAAAATCCAGGAGAACCTAGATATGGAATGAAACTACTCAAGGATAATCCAGTGTCACTCATACTTTCTTTCCATATATAGGATAATATAGGGTCACTCTACTATGAAATGAAACTACCTAGTTGGATGATCAGAATCTTGACAAGTTTTTCTTTGGAAGGAATCTCACACTTAGTGTTTAAAGGGGATTTTAATCTCACCATCTTATATCACGTTATTCCCTTTATATATGTATACTTATAGTAATTTTATTTTGTAATCCTATTCACTCCACCTAATCAAAATGTTTAAACAATATTTATGTGTAACTATTTATACAACTCACACGTTTACATTACTCACCCAAAAATAGAAGTCAGACATATTCATACATATCCAAATGAATATTATGTTTAAGTTATATGAACACTTCATATAAATTCATGGAGTTATTTGAGATTGAAAATACTAACATGAGTATTCCTTGAGTGAAAAATAACAAACCCCATTCATCATCCTAGAGAAGGCATAAGCCTCTAGGTAGGTAAGTTGTTTGACCCCAAGTCCCTATACATAAGGATACTTTACTGAATAGAGAATCCAATTCATTATAACTCTAAAACCTAATATGCACATACTATATTCAATAATTAAATTTAAGCGAATAACTTCAATTATAAATTGATACTAAGGTTGATGAAAAACTAAATTCATTATAGAGTCCATCCTAGCATGTAATGAAAGGATCTATCCTAGAAGTAGTTTAACAAATAATAAAAGTATACACAATATTCACATTTCTTATACAATTTAATAAACATGAATATATATCAGGGAATAACCATTAAATAAATGAGAAATTAAAATATTTAAACACAGGATAAATATTTATGAACAATTCATAAATAAAATATAATTATAAAAATTTAATAATTTTATATTTATATTTTAGACATTCCATAAACTTGAATATAAACCCTTTATATTCATTAAAATATGAACTCTTTCATATTTATCATTATATGTAATTTTTATTTCAAATATATGATATCATATATATTATAAATAATTTACAATTCAATTTCTATTATGTAAACATTTTACATAATATAAATATAATATACAAAATTATTATTTAAACCTTGATCATATCAATCATCAAACCATTTTTGATGTGTCATAAATAATATCCAAATAAGGCCCGGTTTTTACTTTGAACAATTCAAAATAATTATTTATGAAAAATTAATAATTTAAATATAAAAATATTATATTTTAGCCTTATTTAATAATTTATAACATTTTATAAATTCTTTATTGTAATTTATAAATAAATAATTTTATTTTTAATCATAAGAATTTATATATAATTTAAGTTATTTTAAATAATAAAATTTAAAATTTGGGAAAAAATGTTTTATAAACCATTATTTAATTAATTATAAACCATTTATAATTAATTAATTTATAAACATTTTATACATTGAAATATCCCAAAATACGTTTTATGATTATTTATAAACATTTTATAAACCATCTAAATCATTTTCTATGTTAAAAACATTTTTATTTTATTTTTTTAAAAAATTATGTTTACCCTTATGTAGGAACCCATTCTTGCATAAGGGTATCTCCCTTTACTCTTATGTAGACAGTCTACATAAGGTTATAAAGGCCCCAACCCTTACACAGATGCTCTATGTAAGGGTAATCCATTTCTAGAGACCTTTCATAAGAGTATACACCCTCTACCCTTATGCAGACACTTTGTGCAAGGGTAATACCCTTACATGAACTCTTCACATAAGGGTAATTCATGATATAACTTTATAATACTTTCATAAAAACTATGTTACCCTTACATACCATCATTTCATGTAAGGTTAAATAATATCATACCCTCATGTTACACCTTTAGGTAAGATCCCATGTATAGGTAACACATTGGATACCTTTATGAAACTAGTGTTCACATAAGGGTAAAATGCAATATACCTTTACATAGCCTTCAAGAACCACTATGTAAGGGTACTACTTTCACATAGCCAACTCACGTGAGGGTATGGTCTTTACATATCCCCTTACACATAAGGGTAAATTTAGGTGACCCTTATGTAGACTGATCTATGTAAGGGTAAGGTGTAGTGACCCTTACCTTGACCACTTTGTATAAGGGTAAAACCTTGGTTACCCTTATGAATCACAGCAATGTAAGGGTAAGATCCTAGTTTTATTTATGTATTCTATCTACATAAGGGTAAAACCTTTTAAAAATTGAATTCTAGAATATAAAATAGATCTCTGTTTTCATTTTTCTTCTTTATTCCATGTATGAGTTCACAAATTTAAAATCATAGTTTCTCTAATACCACTAGAGGGTTCTGTTAGAGTGTAATAACAATTATCAGATCAAGTGGAAGTAATTAAAACCCATGTATGAGAAACTCCTTGCAAGATAATATGAAATATTTGATAAAAATATAAATGAAGAACACTATAAATCTGGCATACCATACTCCATAGAAGCCACTATAACATATTTATCTCCCTATGTGTTTGATGAAGATCACATAAGTGGAAAAAGAATCCTACCTCTATGATTTATCCTCAATTTGTGAAAAATCATCTGACATTTGGATGAGATTCACCTTTTCTCCATAGTATTCTAGTACCTCATATGTAAAGGATAAAGATCAAAGAGAGCTTTCAGGATCTAGGGATCCAAGAAACAAGTATATGTGATCCCCTCATTACCATAAAATGGATTCAATATATAAATCCACAAGGATAACCTTCAGGATATAGCATTTACTCGGGCATTGTAAACATTAAAGTAAGTGATTCATCAACCACTTCATGTATCATATACATAAATAAAATTCCAAAACATTTCATCTCATAAAATGGTGTAATAAATTGTAACTAATATGGGAGAATAATAAATGATAATACTTTATCATTTTTTTCATAATCGTAAATTCATGATAATGAAAATCATAATTTTCACGAAATCTGATTTTTCCTATATATATATATATATATTGTATATACATATAAGGATTTAGGGCATATTCCCATCACTGAGTTATTATTACCTTAGTAAGTTTTATATATATAGTATGGGTATTATAATACCAACCTAGGATGGCATGGGAAGTGAGATGGGTATTACACCATCCCTCTAGAGTAACACTGGTTTGGCTTCTTCTATAAATTTGGTGAGGCCATGACATGATTATGGTAATGTTGAGAGATGTTATACCCTTATAGGTATGTTCTTGGACTGAGAGATGAGAACAATATATAAAAACCCATGTGGGGTTTCTAAACTGTGACATGGCCTATGGGACCTAAGTGGATGCCCCAACATTTTTTCTATAGAGAGGGGTAGTGTATAGGAGTTAGCATTGTCAATTATGGGTAGCTCCTTAGAACTTGGAAATTAATGATTATGGTATTTATTGTGAACTTGATAGGACAACCTAAGATATGTGTGATGTGATCAGCATATTTTTTTCCCATATGAATACAATTATATGAGATACTACTGGGTGGATTCCATCCCCCAAAATTTGTGTATAAGATGCATAGGATGGTTCCCTAGGATTTGGAATTATGCCTGATTATAGTATATGAGATTCCTAATATGACAAATATATGGTGATTACACCGGAGGATTTGATATGATATTCCTAGAGTATTCTTAGGATCTGGATATTGAGCATGGTATTATGATATTCCTATTATGTGCCTAAGATCTAGCAGTTATGCCAAATATTTTATGATATTCTAGAAGTTATGCTTGATATTTTATGAGATGACTAGGATAACCTAGAATCTAATATTTATTTCTAATTATATACGATATTCCTAGTGTATTTTTAGGATTTTTATATTATACCTAATTATATAAGATATTATTAGGATTTAATGATGATGTTTGATGATATATAGATATGAAAGAGTATTCTATGGATCTAGTGATCTCACTTGATATTATTTGACATGGATGGTTGGGATTATTTACCCCCCCCCCCTAATAATATTAAATTTAATGAAATATATGTTTGGTGGGACACACTACCCCCTAATGATAAGCATATATATGAGGTGATCTAAATGTGATTCACTACCCATTGAGTGATCATATATACTTACTATAGTATAATGGGTAGGAATTTAACTATCCCTTGGAATGTTATACCATGTTGATAGAGACATCTGACACTGGTTGAAGTAGGTGTATTCAATCTTTAAGTGTCACCTTAAAATTCAAGGATTGATGAATATTTTTTTATTATGAATATGCACTGTGTTTATTTTTCTGAGCATACCACATGTGCATAAAATGATTTTCTGGTTATGTTAGGGACCACATTGGTGGTTCCCTATTGATTAGTACTCAAAACCTACTTAGGAGGCCATGGAACTTTGGGTAACCAAGAAGAGTTCATTTTTCACAGGTTAAGGTAGGCAGTAATACAAGTGTTTCATGATCAAATGGTATAGCTTGGATGGAGTTAGAGACTGGGATGTGATGAGGAATGAATATGGTAGTAGGGTATCCTTTTATTTTTATTTACTTTATTTATTATATATATGTGGTCAGACCTGGGGGTCTAGTCATGATGTATGACTATATTCTTCCACATTTTATTTATTATAGTATGGATGTTTATTTATTATGCATAATCTGATTATTTGTGATATATATTGTCTAGTTATTTTTACTATTATTAATATGATAAGGGTATAGTCTCCCTATGGTGACACCTTAAACCATATTCGTTTTTCAGCAACCTATAATATACAGGGAAGTGCACTTGAGGTCATGTAGAAACTCTAATCACAACATTAGTTAGTAGACTCTGTTCAGGGGATGTTAGAAAGTGGTATCTGATCATATTTTCTATTTCTGAGATATAATATATGAGTTCAACCTATGAGAGGGGTTATCCCATACTTATGAGTTCCTTATAGTTGGGAAGAATGGATGGAGGCTTCAAGATATACAACCATTTCATGGTAGGTGATACCATATATGTGGTATAGTCATGTGATGTTCCTTAGGTTTCTAGAAGTTAAATCACTTTGATTTATAGTTTTGTTGATATCAAGGCTGAATTTTGAGGGTAGGATCAGTAGGATGCCTAGTCCTGGTGATTTTGGGTATAGTTCCTAATGGGATGGTGGATTGTGGTACTATATGTTAAAATATAAGATTATTATAAAGTGAGTGGATTATTCTAGTTTTGGGAATAGTTCCTAGTTGGTGTTTAATTTTTTGGTTGGCCTTATCATGAGTGAGATGCCTCATGCTTGTTGGAAATAAGTAACTAAAGTGCTTCTAGATAGATGAGATTAACATGTCATGATACATGGTCAATGATTTAATCACAAGATTTGAGGATTTATGAGATATGTCTTGAGGTGAATAGAGTTGAATGATATATTATGGTATCACTGGGTTTTACACCTACTTGAGTATGCCTTATTTTGGTAATGGTGGTTGTTGAGCACAATTACAAACAAAGACTTGTGCAATGGAATGAGGTGTGCGTGAATGGTATTATACGTTGGTTTCACTTGAAATGGATCATGGAGTTGGTTTTCTTGATATGAATAATGTGGTAATATTTTTCTAAGAGTTTTGATGAGATTCTCAGGTGTCCCTATATGATGATGATGTCCTCATGGATAGAAAGTGTTAGGTGTTGACAGGTTGGTGAGAATGGCTCGGGAAGAGTGATATGCATGTGATACTGGGACCCATTAAGGTTACACTTGAAAAATGAAGTAAGGGACTCCATGTGGTGTGGATAACACCATTTTCTATTAGAGAGTGTGACCCTCATTGTGAATGGAAAATTCAGTGGATGTTGAGGATTAAATTCTTTAGTAATCTAGGAATGGGTAATGATTAATATTTTTATTTGGCACTTGGGTATGAGTGAGAAAAACATGTCTAGTAAATATGTGTGGTAATAGATAGAATGTGGGTCACTGAGATAGGTTTTTTTTATTTAGTGGAGTGATGTTTATAACACTCTTATAATAGAGAGATTCTTATCAATCATGGTTGTGCGACCCCATGTGTTGTTAGGGTTTTTGGTGTGATGAGAATGGTTATTGGATGGTTGATGTGGCACTAGGATATTGGCAATGTGGTAAATCCATTTTTGTCTAGTTCCTTGGTAAATAAAATATTTTTGTTTTGGGCATGATTTTGGATGAATTATATGTTTTTTTACCAATATCAGGATGGATTTTCTTGTGATCTAAGCGTGATTTAGATTGGAGGTTCACTGGTACTCATGAGTAGAATATGATGGAAGATTTAGTTAATCAAGGAACCTAATTTAGATTTACACAAAATATTGGGTTCATAATTTAGTCTTTTGTGTTTATATGATCTTATAACGGCTTATAGGATTTAGTTATCATGGTTAAGTGATGTGATAGAGTGTAAGTGGGGGTGACCAAGTGTTTTTTTGGAAAGGTCAACTAGAGGAGTACCATATAGTATTTTTTTTTGTAAAATTGTATATAATAGGATGTAAATCACATCAATAATGTATTTGGGCCACTAATAATATGTTTTTAGTAGGTGATTATAATATTAGGTATCAACATGGCTTATGATTTACCTTAAAATCATAGCCTTATGGTGGGGAGTACTATGGGATTGTGAATGAACCAATCAATTATACTGGGATATCTTGAGGTATATTGGTGTGGTTGAGTGATTTATTGATGTTATTGATGATTATAAGAAGGTGGATAAAGTTATGATGAATAGTGTGCATTGTGTTGGAGTTGTTAAGTGAAAGATCATTTAGTATTTAGTGATAGATCATGATGAGTTAGTCATGAAATAACAACCTAAGTAACCTAGGATTAATGGTTGAATAACCATCAAGGATTCATGGGGATAATAAGTGTTATGGAAGGGGTTTGTAAAGTCTTGGGTCTCTATTGTTTGTGAAATTCATAGGAAATTTAATTTTTTTTCTCTAAAGTAGGGGACATTATGAGAATTGGGATTTAGATTGGAAATCTGAGAGTTGGCGCATCTTGAAGAGATTTTTTTGGATATAGATCAAGGCCCATGAGATGTTATAGGTGCTTTGGTGAATTTTAAAAGATTCAAGATTAGTTTTTGAAATATTATAAAGGGTTTTACCCTATAACATAATTATCGAATGGTTAGGAGACACGATCCAAGTAAATCATTCAGGTTGGTTTCTCTTGGGGTGTTGGAACACATTTTTCACACGGTTTCAAGAAAATCATGAAAAACTTCCAATTTTAGTTTCAAATGGATATGAATGGTTGGTTCATGGTTTGAGAAACTATGTATCCAAACCATGTGATGGAGTGTAGGTTAGGAAGTTATAACCACACAATTGGTGAACAATTTATAAAACCATGAAGTAACCATTCAACTACCCAAATTTCATAAAAATGGTATTTTTCCATTTTCCCTTTCAGTTTTTGAACCATTACCCTCTTTATTTCTTCCCTCTTACATGTGATGGACTAGGAAGGGACCCTCCCTTACTATTTCTTCAATCCCCCTCAATTTGGGGTGATTTCTTGGGTGATTCCATAGTGATTCAAGGTGATATCCTCTATTTACCCTCCATTATTTATTATCCTTGGTAGCCCTTATAATTTGATCTATTTGTATTAGGATTCTTGAGATAATCACACTAGATCATGGTGGAATCATCCTGATATGATGGTTCTTTTTATTATCATGGATAAAGGACATCTCATAAGGATGATCACATGTTATTTCTCACCGTTTTAGTTTATGTCTATGTAATTTTTAGGATTTTTAGAGAAATTAGGTTAAATTGGTCATTGATTTGGGTAATTTGATTAGGTATTTTATCTGTCTTGGTTTTGGGTGTGTGTTAGGAGTAGACTATACCCCATTTCATGAGTTTTCTATGATCATATATTGTCATGTGATATTTTAAGCAATTATACCTATTTGAATTAAATTGTAAAATTAATTATAAATTGTTATAATTAATTTATTCAAGTATTTTGGCTTGAGATATGGTGATCAGGAGGTGATGAGAGGCTTGGATGAGCTTGGGTGATGTCCATGATTCTCTTGATTTAATAAATGACTTTGAATGAGGTAATTGGTCCCCAAACATTACCATGTGGTTTGTTCTTGTTAGAATGTGCATGTGGTATGTGGTCTCACCACTGTGGGTGAACGAAATTTTATTTAAATTAATTTATTCATTGTAATAAAATGATTATGAATAAGTGTTAAGGTCCATAATGTCCTATTGAACACTATTTGATTCCTAAGACACTGATGGTCAATACTGCGATTATAAATCTAAACCATGTGTTGTTTAGGCCCTAAAAGGGTATAGATGTAATGTAATTAATGATACATACAGAACCCTGTTATAAGTTCCATTAGCTACCTCCGATTATAGGTGTGTGATGTTTTTAGAATGGTTAGTGAAGTAGACCATACAGATAAGTGGGATATTTTATCGCCTTGGGCTAGTGGATTAGAGATTGGGGTGAGTGTTCCTCTCCCACTAGTTTGTGAGTACCTGAGTGGTTATTCCCTAGGTAGGTTTTATATATATAGGTTGGGTGTTATAGTATTGACCTAGGATGGCATGGTAAGTGATATGGGCATTAAGTTATCTCTCTAGGATGTTTTTGGTGTTGATTCTTCAGTAAGGTCGGTGAGGTCATGACATGATTATGGTAATATAGATTAATAATAAACCCTCTGAGTGAAGGGCTTGGATTGAGAGATGCAAACAAAATAAATGAATCCATATAGTGTCTAGATTGTAACATGGACTAGAGGAACTCGGTGGGTTCCCTAGCCTTATATTGACCATGGGGATGGGTAGTGCATAGAAGATATCATCTTCGATTCTAGGTAGTGCCTTAAAATTTAGGAATTGATAGTGATAGTCTAGAGATTAGGATGGGCCCATAAAGGGCGCTGCTCTTGGTCTCACTCCCATTCCCTCCCCTAGGGTTTCCGCCGTCTCTCCACGGTGATGATGATCTTCCTTTCCTCAGTCTCTTTCCCCTCCTCTATTTCTTTTTTCTCGCTATTGTGCAACACTGGATCTCTCGGATGGTTCTTCAATCAGTGGTTTTTCATGAGGTGGGAGGATGATTTGGTTTCTGAGAAAGAGGACACCGATCCGATGCTGAGAGGAGGGATGGTGGCTCTTTCAATCAAGCTCAGGTTTCGTGTTCTTCTTCATGGTTTCTCAGGTTTGAAAGATGTGTTTTTTAAGGAAATGGTGTTCCTTTTGCAGTTTGTTCTGATTCATGGTGAATCTTTGTTTGGTTTCTTGGTTCTGCTCATGATTTTCTTGGGAATGTTTATGGTGATTCCTAATAGTCTTGAGGATATGAACTCCAAATCTTCTTGTGTTTTAGTGGATTGTGATTTGAAAAGGCATGGTGTTGCCACCTATCATCCTTTATGTTTTTTTCCTACGATTTAGGATGTTTTTGGTGATGTTGTGGATGTGATGACGTCGTTCTGGATGCCGTCGTTGGTGATCTGGTTCCTCTTTGGTGGGGAGGGCATGATGACAACGCCTCTGGATGGTGTTCTCAATGGTTTTGAGGTTACGACTGCGGTGGAAAGGGTTGGTGGGATCTCATCAACGATACATATGGTTGATGATGTGGAAAATTCAGGGACACATCTCGAGTTGGATCATTGATCGTGACTCATCGTTCATTGTGTGGTGATGGGTTTGTTGGTATTTTGAATTTTGAATTGTGCTGATGTTGTGGATTGGTCTCTGGTATGCGGGTTCCATGACCATCGTTGATGATGTTGTGAATTGGTCTCTGGTATGCGGGTTCCATGACCGCCGTTGATGATGTCGGGTCTATGTTTGTATGGTTACCGTTAACCCATAAACTGACTTTTTAGAAAATTAAAAAAAGAATTTCGGCCGACAGTTATAGTCTAGTTTGTGAACTTGAGAATCTAACCTATGATATGTGTGATGGGATCAATGTATGACTATCCCTTACAATGATAGTTATGTTAGATACTACTTGGTGGATGAAGTCCCCTGATATTTTTATATAATATTCCTAGGATAGTTCCCTTATATATAGAGTTATGCCTCTTGATATTATATGAGGTTACTGGGATACCTAGAATCTAGTTATTACACTTGAGGATATGATATGAGATTCCTAGAGTGTTCCTAGGATCTGGTTATTGATCCTGGTACTATGATATGCATAATATATTCCTATAATTTAGAATTTATCCCTAGTATTTTAAGAGATACCTAGGATTCTAAGGATATGGTATTTATGAATCATATTTTATGATATGGCTAGGATTCCTAGGATATTGTAGTTATGACTGATGATATATGATATGTCTAGGGTGTTCTTGGGATCTAGTTTTTATACCTGATGATTTAAAACATTCCTAGGGTGTTCTTAGGATCTAGTGATGATGCTTGATAATATATATATTCCTATGAGGATTCATATGATCCATTGATCTAAATTGATACTATATGATATGGAAAAGTGGTAAGCTCTTACCCCTAATAATATTAAATATAATGAATGATATGGTTGGTTAAGATGCACTTCCCCTCGATGACATATATATATACAAGATGATCCAGATGTGACACACTGGCCACCAAGTTATAATATATAATTATGATGGTATTATGACTGGTAATTTACCCAACCCCTGACATAGTATACCACATGATCAGATACACTCAAAACTAGTAGAAGAAGGTATAATAAATTATAGGTGTCTCCTTAGAGCCTAAGGATTGATGGTGGTTATTTTATTATACTTATGCACTGTGTTTTTTGAGCATATCACATGTGAATACACTAATTTTCTAGTTATATTAGGGATACCATTGGTGGTTCCCTAATAAGTTGTACTCACATCTTACTTAGGTTTCCATGGAACATGAGTACCCAAGGTGATTCAATGTTCATAGGTTTAGGTAGGTAATAGGGCTAATGTTTCATGATTGAGCAGGATATCTTAGATAGAGTTGGAGACTATGATATTATGCAGCTCAAGGATGATAGTAGAGCCTTATTTTATTTTTATTTTTTTTTTATTCTTTATATATGGTTTACCCATTGGGTGACTGGTCATGGTGTATAATTGTATGCTTCCACATTTCATTTACTATAAAATGGGTGTTTATTTATTCTATGTAGTATTATTTGTTATGATGGATGTTGTATGGTTATTTCTGTTATTGTTACTCTAATATAAGGTTGTCGTCTCTTCATCGTAACACCTTAGACCCTCACTGCTAATTGGGAGCCTCAAGCAAACTGGGAGGTGTGTCTGTGGTCACATAGTGATTTTGGTTGGGACACAAGTTAGTGGTCTATAGATAAGGGATTTAATAATGTTATTGTCTTTTGGTTATGGTTTTACCTATATTACCTTATATGGTATTGAGTTTCAGGATTGTAACTATGTATTATGATTTCATATACTTTGATTATTATTATTTTTTCTTGGGAGTCCAATTACATTAAACACACACACACAGGTCGAAAAGACAGGCCATAGTCCCCCCCAAGGCATAGCCCACCCATCAAGCCTTATTTATTATGTATGCTTGAGATCAAATTTGGCATTACTTGTCACTTGGATTTTTCTACTGGGTTGTTGTAATCACCCATGCATAGTCACTTGTATGGTGACATGCTCAGGGTAATAAATATGTTTTCATTTTTTCAGGAGTAAATAATGGTTATAGATCTAGTTTCATCAGTCTATAATAATTTACCATGTGTGGTGGATCAATATAGGTGTAGTGTCCCATGTTTTTCACCATGAAGAAATTTCTAAAGGAATTTGTGATCGTATTTTAATGAGCAGATTGTTTGGAATTTATGGAATCAAAGTGAGGTTTTGAGGGGTTGAACATCCATAAATAGTGTTTTCATAAGTGTTCTGTGATTTTATGTAATTCCAATGGGTTTAGGCGAACACTATAGGAAGAATGGATGGTCAGGCTACTGAAAACATATACAACTGAAAATTCACGCTGTGTATTCAATACATAAAGTGAACTCGATCCATGGGTTGCAACCATGAATACAAGATGTGAAATCTCGGTTGGGTGGATTAACTTGAGGAATTATTGATGTGTATCTAATACTCATCGTGAAATTTTTTTGTATTGTGTACTAGATACATGACGTGAAACATACTGGCCTTTTCTAAGGAAAATGGGTTTTAGTCCCTTTTTATATTCATGCATAGAGGGTTCCATGAGGTCTTGCAGTGGTTCCTCCTCCCTTATCCTAGGGTTCCTAGGATATCTTCCATCCAATGTTCTATTCGAGTTTTGTATGTTGAATTGGAAGCATATCGGTATGTGTTTCATTCCTCTTACTTATTTCCTATGTTTATCTCAGAATCTTTAGTGATATCTTCATGCAAGATGATTCACCCTATTTTCAAGGCATTTTTCAAATCTTATAATTTCTCTTGAACAATCTCAAATCAAATATTACTATTGTTGTATTGGACCTTCCTTAGCTTGAGGTAGGTAGTTTAAAGATTTTCCCTTAATGTCTCTCCATTTTATAAATTACACTATTGTTCGTCATGCTATATTTTATGTGTGTTGTCCATAAAATGTGGAATTAAATATGTAAAACCTAATGCCTTAAATAACTTAGCCATTTTTTTATCAAATTTACCTTTTTTAGGTTTCTCTCCTTAACCTAGACCACCCCTTTGGGTGCGTTTCTTAGTTTTCCTTGACCCTTATGCTCACTTACTTAATTAAACCACCCTCTTAGGGTGTTTTTTTAGATTTCTATGATTTTAATATTTACCTATAATTCTATCAACTTTAAGATGTGTAGGGTTTTAACCCTCATGTTAATAATGTTTTATCTAAAATATTAAATGAGTTTTTTGGGTTTCTTTGTTAAATTAATATTGTTAATCATTGTATTTCGTTCCCTTTTGTAATAAATCCACCCATGTGGTTCACTACCTTGGTTAATAAAAGTGGAATCTAAATCAAAATATATGGAATAATAAATGAGAATGGACCTATTTAAGTATACTTGACTTGTTATGAGGATTAATTATAAACATATCCTTCTATATTATTTAACTTTAATTAATTAAATGAATTATTTACCTTGATAGATACTTGGGTTTCATCTTTCTGAAACACCATGGATAGGATCATAGGTTACCTTTATTATATTACACCTTGATCGATACTTGGGTTTCCTTTACGGAACACATTAGATGCACTTATAGTCTATATTAAATTCCAAATGCTTTGAGCGATACTTGGGTTTCCTTATTATAGAACGCTATAGATGAGATCATAGGATAGTGGGATGTTATGAACAATAATTAGATTCCCATATAGGAATTCCTTGGATGGTCTCATATGATGATTGATATTATTATTCCCATGTGTGATACTTGGTACCCTAGTGGTTTACCTTAGACAATCTCAGTGGTAAATGTTGTTATACCATGCCATGAGTGATACTTGGTCCCCTAGGTGGTTTACTAGAGATAGACTCGATAGTTTATTCCTTTATACCATACCTAGAGTGATACTTGAGATTCCTATTTTTGGATCACCTTGAAAAGACTCTTATAGTGATGGTAAATTATAGTGCTCCTGGAGTGATACTTGAGATTCTTCTTTACGGATCACCTTGGATAGAACCATGATGCCTTTAATTAAGATCCTTAATGCCTATTATTTAATGATCTAAGGAATTATAGTTTATCAGTTTTAAATTCACATCTTCCAAGCCAAATAATATACTTGGGTCTGGTCCATGTTTGTATTTGGTCCTTATAATGGCCATGTTATGTCCCCGTGTGCATACAAATGGAAAATTATATATATATATATATATATATATATATATATTTATTTATTTATTTATTTATTTTTTTATTTATATTCCTATAAATTATATCTATACAGGTTGAACTTGGATAGAGATATTATGACTTATTCTGAAGCAAGTATGGTTGGTCATGTATCCCTAAGGAACCTGAGCTGACTTGTTTACTTTTATTTGTTTACCGCTTTACCTATCTTACTTGCACACTATTATATTTTATATTCACAAATTTTATTAGGATTTATACATTGGTGGTGGTGTACTATTATGTATACCTCACACCCTATTCAGGATGTCATTTCACTAGGGTGTCCAAACATACCTCATGGTTTTAGGACCAGGTTCTTTGGATTATTCTTGTGTTGTTGTGCTTGTATCAAGGAGATAAGAGAACATGATTGATCCAGAACTCAGGATGCTCATGGAGAGAACCCTTTGGAATTTTATTAATTTTTTATACTTGTACTATATTTTATTTCCTACTATATGTTTACTTCTTTAGTTATGTGTTTCATCTGGACATGAATGAATGATTTTAATTTTTTTGGAATTGGACACTTTATTAGTTTATTACTATTATCTTCCCTACTTTGTCCTTTATTTATACTTATTACACTATTAATCAATTTATTCATATTATACCATTGTGAAACTGTAATCATGAGTTTATAGTCTCCCCACCATACCATCATTAGCCCCTCATTTCTATTTGGCAGCCTCTGTTGTTCGGGGAGGCGCTCGTGAGGCCATGTGACAACTCAGGGCACTATTTCAGTGACTCTCTAGTCGGGACATTACAATGTGCTATCAGAGCTATTTATTTTCATTTATATTACTATTTTGGGTTGGTATATTGGAGACTAGGAATGTTTTGGGGCTTGGTAAATATCCATGTCTAGGAGTGATCACCCCATACATAGGTAAAAGACCAAGTGGATAATAATGGGATTGTTTTTTGGGTTGTTCATTATTACAGTTGATTATGATTTCACACTAAGTGACTGGAGAACTTTTTCTGATATATGATTTATCATATTATGTTATTTTACCCTTTTCCTAATATATCAAGGATGAGACATTACATGCATCATTATAGGATTATATAGATTCACATTCCATGCATATTCCATGCCATGTAGTTTCATTGATAGATGTGCCTTGTGAGATTTATTCAGCATATTTGTTTGTATAACATGATGCATAGATTGTTAGTAAGTTTTCATGTACATCATGATTCAATTATTATAGTTCTATGTTTATCATGTTTACTTATATACCATTATTTTGTGGTTTCATTCTTATGTGGTGTCTAACCATGATTATTTCCATGTTTTCCGATATTTATCGCATTTATAGCATACCTAGTTATAAATTTGATATAAAATTGGTTATTAAAGTGTGTGAATAAAAATAAATGGAATTTTACCATACATATTGATGATAAAACCTTAATTAAACAATAATGATATGTTTGAGACATGAAACATTGGTTTTATGGGATGAAACATGCGGGTTGTGGTTAAATTGGAAACAATTTTCAATCTATAAAGAGTATGGGCACTTTATAAAGTGGAAAATGGTAACCCATGTAATCAAACCATCATATAAGAGTTTGATATAACTTGATAATATTATATAAATTTATAATCTATTAAATTTTTATTTTAAATGAAATGGTTTCCTTATAAAGGCTTGTACCTCTATTACTTGGTCATGATGATCCGTATGACTAAATTTTTTAATGCACAACTGGACTCAGGTAGGTTAGTCGAGGCATGTTTCTTATGAGATAGACTTGACTCAACCCAAGTAGGTGAGTCATAGTGATTTATGCTTATGATATAAACCCACTAAGGGTGTTTTATAATATAATTGGTTTAAATGTTACAAGTTGTATTTAAATAAACCAAGGAAAATTTAATAGGACACTTATAGGTCACCTTTAATTTATTTTTTATGAGTCAGTACTTAACCCCATGGGGGTGAGTTTAAGTTATATAGGGATAGTTATTTAAAGTGTTTGTATCCACTTATATGGGTTCACATCTAGACGTATGGTGGAATATTACTTGACTAGTACCCTCTTTAATTTATAACATACCAACTATCTACTTTTGAGATGTACTTATATGAGTCTTGGGTTAATTAAAATGCCAACAACCTAAAGGGTGTTTTCCTCTATAGATTAGAATTGTAATTTTCTATAACTAATCCCAATTGTGAGAACCTTATTGGAAAATAAAATGGATAAAAAAAATTGTGTGATAAATTTCCTATCGGTGATAGGATTTCATTTAAACAAATAACACCAGAAAGGAAGTTTTATAAAACTTGGATGTGTGCCTTGTGGCATTAGAAAAATAAACTTACTAAGTATTGTTTTTCTTATAACTAGTATTTTTCATTTTATTAAATCCTTGAAATGTTAAATAACTAAATTCAAATTAATGTAATGACTTAAATGAAATTGGTAGAGGTTTTATAGCTTGAAAACCTAAGTGAGAGTTAGCTTTACCTTTTTCTTATTGAGTGCTTGGGATGGAAACATGGATGTTTCACATAGGTCCTAGTTGAATTTTATTAGGTTTAATTGAACCTAAAGGATAGGTGGTAGGTCCTAGTGAATCTTCTGGGAGAGAACTAGGTATAAGTTCAACACTTTCTATTTGAGTAAGGGGCTAGCCTGAGGCAGGTAGCACCCTCATAAATTTAAAGATTTGCTGAATAATGTGATGATTTTTCAGTTGTTAGGTGTCGTTCATGTGATGGTTGTCCCAAGTAAGACTCTTGGTTCTTAAAATGATGCCTGGTTTGGATGGGTATTTATGTTATGAAGTGGTCTATTTTCAGGGACATGGGCATTAGGTAATGTTATTTTTCAATGGGTTAGAATTTCCTTGGGAATGGTCAGCCTCTTAGTAGTTCATGTGTCCTTTCTTATCTTTTAGTGATGGACGACTTGGGAGATCATTAGATATATTTATAGTCATATAGAATATTATGAATCTATGATAGTTTTTATTATGGAATATTGGATATTTGGATTCATATGGATAGTAATCTTATGGATAGAATCAAGGATGTTTCATTTTACTAGTGAAATCTCAGGGGTAGTGTGCGTTGATACATGTGGTTCATGCCAAGTATTTAAAGAGGTAAATCAAACTGTATGAGTTTGATTGTAATATTTTATTACTTGAAATATTTCAATACATTCACAAGTCACTTCCAAGGTAGATAGATCTAGATTTATAGATGTTAAGTTATCCTAGTGTTGGCAGGTGGAGTTGTAAAAAGGATTGAGTTTTGTGGCACTATCGGTTGTTTTGGTTTGGATTCTTTCATGATGTTATGGTACATGTATATGTAACTTTTTAGGAGAGTTTTGTGTACAAATAAATTATAATATAATCTATAATTCCTTATAATGGATAGTTTTCCTCTCTTTTAGTTTAATGTTTTCTAAATCAGGTTATCCACATCTAGTAACTAAATTCTGTGGTCGATGGAGTGTGTGTCATGGGATGAGTCCCCTACTTCAGTAAATCAAACGAGTAGGGAACTCATAAGAATGAATCAATTGGGTTAATCTTGTCCTTATAAATAGAGTGAGGGAAATGTTTAAAGGACCATTTTGGAAATGGATATTTTTCTTTGGAATTCCCATAGGGCTGGTAAGTTTTGAAATGTGTTGGTGCATGCACAGCACCATGATGATGATATGGTTGACTATGTAGACAGCCATTTAAAACACTGTTATATAGGTTTAACCTCACTGGATATTCTTGAGTGGGCATAGGATTCCTTATTTGGTAAAGGAATCATGGTTAGTTAATGATGAAACATCGACAATTATAGTCGAACTATTTTAAATAAAGTTAACTAGAAGTGGTTTGATTGTTCCTCCTTATGTGTAGTTGAATACTAATTATTGGAAACCATGACATGCACTTCATCTTGGATATGAAATAATTTTATAGGGTATTCCTGGTAATTTTTCATACCTATTAGTGTACTCTAGGTTTATAGGTGATCATTTACCCTATATAACATCATCTAGGGTTCACTAAGAGATCATTTTTTATAAACTAAGATAAAGGTTTAAAATTATATTCTCTTTCAATAAATATACAATATTGGAGTTTCGCACCAAAGGCATGGTTGTTTTTAAATTCATGTTTATTCTTGTGTGATACTTGTGTTATAGAGTAGGAATACCTTGGACGGACTCACAAACACCATCTATTTCCCTTTAAATTGTCCACTAGGTAGATTCCACTTTTGGATTAGTCAGTTTTCTTGAGATATGGATGTTTTGGAATTGTACTCACATCTCACTTGTAAAAAAATAGTATGGACTACCTTTTATGAACTCCTTAAACTTCATTTGATGGTTCTAAGGTTACCCCAATCATTAGTTGTACTCAAATAAGATGCTTTATGGGTAACAATCCAACTATGTTGGATCGAGTATACACCTCTATTCATGTTGTGGAACAACAATATAAAAAAATTAGGGAAGATACATCACCTAAATCTAGTTATGGGCTTTGGTGAGTCTGATCAAAAAAAATATCGAGTGCCTTGGATAAAGGAATCGGGTCTGAGTTTTGATACATCAAATGCTAAAGCTGAGCATTTTCAATATATTTTTTCGGAAGGGGCATGCCGTGTTTTCCTTGTTTTGTTGGATGTGGTTAGTGAGGAACCAATTTGGTAATTTCTTTAGGATGAGGTGAGTGTGGTGTAAGTAGTTTGAGGATTTTCATGAAAATATAGATCGATTGTGATAAATGATGTCAAAAGGGAATCAACCATTTGATTAGTATAGAATCGTGTCAAGAGCATCATTAGAATGCTAAAATTCTTGTTTGTTGGGAAATTTAGATGGTGGGAGTACCATGACTCATAATTGGACTTAAAATGTCAGAACTTGTGGTGGAAATCACCATGGATTAGTGGATTAAATAGATGATGACATGATCATATCTCATGTTAAACTATCTTGGGTAAGTTCCATCTTGATGTTCAGTTTTGAATCCGAGCATTGGCTTTAGTTTTGATGTCTTATGTACTATATGCTTAATGATGATTCTGGAAGGTTCATTACCTGTTTAAAACATAATTCATCTATTTGAATAAAAAATTCACAAACCAGTTAGGTTAAATTATGATTTTTGTTTTCCCAAGTCTTATCGAGGATGATAGTTTCTATTGTGGGGATATTTTAGTGTCCCACATTTTGGACTGGGCTGAAATTGCTAAATGAATTTGAGATATTATTTTGATGGGAGGATTTTTTTTTTTTGAATTAATGGAATCATATTGAGGTTATTAGAGTTTAAAATACATAAATACTGTTTTTGGACATGGTTTTTGATTCAATGTAAGTCCCAGGGTTTCAGACAAACATTAGAAGAAGAACAGATGATCAGGATGCTAAAAATTGTTGCAACCAGAAATTCATGTTGTGTATTCAATACATGATGTGAACCCAATTCATAGGTTGTGTCCAGTGAATACAATACATGAAATCCAAGGGGGTCTAACTGTGAGGAATTCATGATGTGTATCTAATACACGTCATGAATTTTCTTCATATCATTTACTAAATACACAACATGAAACGTACGATCCTTTTTTTAAAAAGTTGGTAGGGGATCATCCCCTGATTATTCTTCATACAGAGAGGGTTCTAGGAAGTCTCATAATAGATCCTCCACTCTTCTCCTAGGGTTACTAGGAACTCCTCCATCTGGTGTCTGATTAGAGTTTTGTCTATTGAATTGTAAGTGTATCAGTAAGTTCTTCAATCCTACTACTTATTTCATTTGTTTATCTCACCATATTCAGTGTTATTTTTATGTGAGATGATTTTACCTATTTTAAGGATTTTGTAAAATTCTCTAATTTCTATAGAATTGACTCAAATTGGTCTATCACTTTTCATTAAAAGTATCTCTATTTTATAAATAATTTTGTTGTTCTACACTCTGGATTCTCCATACATTTCCCATAAAATTTGAAATTAAATATGCATAACCTAATTCCCTAAATTTCATAACCATTTTGTATCAAATTTTATTTATTTTAGGTTTCTCACCTCAACATGGACCACCCCTTTGGGTGAATTTATTAGTTTCCCTTGACCCCTAGGCTCACTTACTTAATTAAACTACCCTATTGGGGTGTTTTTTTAAATGCCTATGAGTTTAATGTTTTCTTATAATTATATCACCTTTAGGATGTGTGGGGTTTTATCCCTCATGTGAATGATTTTTTATCGACAATAGTAAATTGGATTTTTCAAATTTCTTAGTTAAATTAATAATTTTAAGCATTGTATTCCACAACCATTTGTAATAAATATTCCCATGAGGTGCACTACCTTGGTTAATAAAAGGGGCATCTAATTGGAAATATCTGGAATAGTAAATGGGAGTGGACCTCTTTAAGTATACTTGACTTGTGATAAGGCATACTTATAACCATGGCCTTCTCTATTGTTTTACTTTAATTAATTAATTAATTATATACCTTGAGAGATACATAGGTTTCATCTTTAATAAATTCCATGAATGGGATCATAGGTTATCTATATTATATTATGCCTTGATTGGTATGTGGGTTTCCATTACGGAACACCTTGGATGGGCTCACAGGCTGGATGACTTTCCACACACTTTGAGTGATACTTGGGTTTCCTGATTACAAAACACTATGGATGGGATCATAGTTAAGTTGTATGTTATTAGTGATACTTGGATTCCCATGTAGGAATTCCTTGGTAAGGCTCATTGGATGATTGAGATTATTATTCCCATGAGTGATACTTAGTCCCCTAGTGGTTTATCTTAGACAAGATTGGTGGGAAATGTTGATATGCCATGCCATGAGTGATACTTGGTCTCATAGTCAATGTATCTGGGACAAACTCAGTGGGTTATTCCTTTATACCATACCAATATTGATACTTGGGATTTCTCTTTATGGATCACCTTGGATGGACTCTTATGGTGATGGGAAATTATAGTGCTCCTAGTGCGATACTTGGGATTCCTATTTACGGATCGCCTGGGGTTTGTCTAAGATCATTTGATTAGGAACATTAATTACACTTTTTAAAATATAAAATTAATTATAGTTTATTATTTTTAAATACATATCCTCTAAGACTAAGAACATGCTTAGGTTCAGTCCATGTTTGTATTTGACCCTTATAATGGCCTTGTTATGTACCCATGTTAATAAACTTGTAAAATTATATATATGTGTGGGTGTGTGTGTGTGTCTATTAATATATATTATATATTTAGGGGTTTATTGTGGTTCAAGATATTTTGGATTAAGTTGAAGCATGTATAGTCATCCAGGGTCCCTAGGGAACATGATCCAACTTGTTTACTTTTATTTGATTACTACTTTACCTATTATACCTAAGAAATATTGTATTTTATATTCAAAGATTGTATTATCTATTAGATATCATTGGTGTTTGACTATTTAGTATATCTCATACCCTATTTGAGACTCCATTTAACTAGGGTAACCTAATAGACCTCATGGTTGCAGGACTAGGTTCATTTGATTATGCATGTGTTGTTATACTTATACCAAGGAGATAGGATCACATAACTGAGCTAGATGGAGATCGCCCTTTGGAATTTTGTTCATTTTTATATACCTAAACTGTATTGCATTACCTATTTTATGTTTACTACTTTAGCTATTTAGTTCATCTGGACACACATGCATTATTGTATTTTTTGCATTGTACATTGTATCATTTTACTACTATTATATTCCAGTGGTTTTCCTTTATTTATACTACTTAAGGTGTTGATTTATTTATTCATTATTATACCATTTTACTACTCTGATTATTAGGTTATATTCTCCCCATCGTATCATCATTAGAACCTCACTGCTAGTTGGAAGTTTCTGGTGTTTGGGGAGGTGTTCCTAAGGCCATGTGACCAACTATCTTGGGGCACTATTTCAATAGCTCCCAAGTTGTAATGTTGCAATAGGTATCTTTGTTGAGGAGCATACATTGGGTTTTTCATTTTGGTACATGTATTATCATTTGATTAATTATATTTTTTTCATCATGTATATGAAATTTATTATGTATTAAATCTACTTAACATATATTGTGACCTTTATACATTCATTCATGTATTCCCAGTATATAGTATGGATATTAACTGCATATATTGTACATGTTTTCAATTGTT
This sequence comes from Viscum album, assembly GCA_963277665.1. Lineage (NCBI taxonomy): Eukaryota > Viridiplantae > Streptophyta > Magnoliopsida > Santalales > Viscaceae > Viscum > Viscum album. Next base: position 2,121,662,956 of record OY728141.1, on the reverse strand, counting down.
TACTATAAAATCATGTGTGAAAGTCTCCCATTTTTTCGTACACCCTTTTAGTGTTAGTCACTGACCGCCTATCTTATTATAGGTGGACTTAAGGAGATCACTGATCAAAATCATTATCCACCTAGATGGGGCTTCAAAATAGTTGGGGTATGAAAAGAGTAAAAAAATCAATCCTTTTTTAATTTAAATACAATAAAATTAAAATCTAGTAAAAAAATAAAAACTATTCAAGTAATCATGGTTATTACATAATAATGAGAAATGATTGGATCTATATACCTTTATCCACTTACTTAAAAATGATTCTCATGAGTCTTATCAATAAAAATATACATTAATACCTATTAAAATAAAAACTTTAAAATTCATAAATTAAATGATCCATTTGAGAGGTGAAAATTATTCCTTAAACATGAAATTGATGGGTTTTAATGGCATCAAATATGTCAAATTATTATAAAAAAATAAAAATATCATTAATGATAAAATAAGTGATTAAAAACATATAAAGAATATACCTTCTATAAATTAAACATTAAAGTCATATAATTGATGATGATCACTTAAAAACAACCAAGGGATTCTTGCATCCAAATTTAATACACAAAATATGGAATCTAAAAAATAATTTTGGAAGGATCTAATTTACTTTAAAGATATGTTGGTATCTATTCATAGTAATAAAAATAAAAAGATGATAGACTTTTGGATATGTTTATCTCAATCAACTAATTTATAATAAAGATACAAATCTCTTTATAGAAAACTTTTAAATTTATAAAGGATCCTCTTATATTTATTTTGTTTAATAAACACGAGGTCAATGATAAGTTATGTAATTATATATTCTATAACATTTTTCTACATTAACTATGTAATAATTTAAATAATTATAAAATAAATCCATTTGTTTTAATTAATTAAATTTATTATCAAATGACGTATAAGATGAAGGAAATGAAAATTTTATTTTGGGAAATGTGAAACAACACACCTGTGATATCTTCATATCATAGATATATTTCTTCATGTGATATATATCAAATATAGTGTAATAATCCATGTCATAGCCCATGATATAGGCTTTAGATCATATTAACTTTCAATATCTCACTTTCAATAGATCATCATGGAATTTATTTCTATTTTTTAATAATATGTGAATTAATATTCAAACTCTTTTGGATAAATGATCATAAAATTACATATTTTGTACAAACCATTTGTACCAAAATAAATCCAAATTCTATAGAAATAAGTGAAAAAAATTGGGCCTTTGTAGCATTGAAAATTATTATAAATTGAAAATTTATAATCATAATGAAAGAGTGGAATCTATAAAATAATTATTTATAGTCAAAGTATAAATTTAAATTGTGTGATATCTATCAAACATATATATCTCAGTACAAACATTTATGTCAAATGTATATTATTACATCATATGAATGCTCACATAATATATTCATCCAAGACACTAATTATATCCACAATACTTGGAACATACCAATCTTATATAGGATAAATCATATTATCTCTAGTTTTTATAAATATATTGTCCAATATATATGAATGTATCACATGTCATTCATTAAAGTAAATGAACACATTGCATGTTACTCAACTTAGTGAAACTATTCATTTCTTAAATTTAATTAAATTGAGGGCTCATATTCTATACCCATTATATAGAGGTGGATCTTATACTAGTTAAGAAAAACCCACTACATGATCATAAACAAAATCAACCACCCCATATTAATTCAACCTCAAGGATGGTGTAGAAATTTTATGAAAGTATGAAAGCTAACATATAGGGTAATTTTATATCCTCTACTAATAGGGATTAATATAAAGTAAACACCTCTAATTATATCAAAAACATTTTGTATAAAATTTTATGTGAGACAATGTAATGGACCATTATATAAAACTAGTGATGCTTGTGTCAGATGAGTAAACTTTATATATAAATACAAACACATTATCATGATAATCATAACATTTTTTCACAACCCATTTCTTTATTGGACAAACATCATTTTGAAAAAACTCATAGATTTTTTATAAGGACTTATTTATCTGAAACTTGAATTAATGATAACATGAAAATTGTATTTATTAGTAAAAACATTATATATTTATATAATCCTAAGGTTTACATCACATAAAATAACTTTTGGAATAATAAAAAATAAAATCTATTAGATTCAATTCTCAATATATCAAATACCTAATGACAATACATACTCATCATGTGTTTTCTATGATAATGGTTTTGTCATTATATCAGCTACATTATTCTCTATATCTACTCCAAAATTTTTTTACATCACCTATATCAAGTATATTTCTAATTATATGGTACTTAAGAAGAATTTACTTGATCATTTGGTGTTATAGGGGTTCCATGGACTGAATGATGGCCATGTTGTTGTCATAATGGATTGCTTCCATCTCTAAAATGTCAGGTACCACCCTAAGTTTAGTAATGAGATTCTTAATCCAAATAGATTCCTTTGTGGTATCTAATGTAGTATTGTAATAATTTTTTTATTGTAGAATCATCCATTTTAGTATCTTTAGAACTCTTCCATCTAATATCTCCACTATTATTGAAAAAATCCATATTGAGATCTAAAATCATCCTTATCAGTTTAGAAGAAAGAATCAATGTAACCTTATACAAATAGATCTTAAAAAATTATAAATACCAAGAATGAATACTTATTCATTCTATATTACTTAAGTATATTATTAAAAACAATCCAATGACTTTCACTGGGATTTGATTGGTGTCGACTAGGTATGATCAAACCATAATAGTCATTAGGTCGAGTACAAAACATGGAATTCATGATTGATCATAAAGATGGAAAATAAGGAATATAATTAATGTATTTACTTTATATTTTAGTGGTAGGAAATTGATCCATTATAATACTCACATCATGTAACATTGGAATAAACCCCCTCCTGAAGTTCCCCAAGATAAACCTTTTTAGCACCTTACAAATATATGTATTTTGACACAAACTAAGAAACCTCTTATATATATATATATCAATGAATCTTCATAACAAGTATATATGTTTTATAACTAATTTATTTCATCAAAAATAATTTTACCAAACAATAATTTATAGATTTTAAATAGGGATATCATTTTCAATGAGAACTTTTTCATTTATATATAACATTAGAAATACGATAATTCTCCCATTATTTTTCTAATATACACAAAACTGATCTCCATTTTTGGTAAAACCAAATTAATTATATTTAAAAAAACACTTATACCTTTTTAGTATTATCCCTTAATGTGGATAAACAAAGTTCCAAGCATGATTCATGCATACGGAGTTGATTTTAGATTCTATGGCATTTAACCATTTTTTAGAATTAGAATTCTCAATGGATTATTGATAGGAAGTAGGTTCATTCATTATATGAACCCAAATTCATCATAATTTTTCACAATATGTAAATATATATAAAGATAATGATTAATCTTACTAAAGATACATTGTTTTTTAGTATATTTGAGTCGGTTTAGTTTCTACAACTTCTTAAGGTATTATCTCATATTCCATATTTAAACTATTCATGTTTTTTCATGAACTTCACTAGGTTCATATTTTATCCCAGTAGTTTATTAATAAATATATTTTTTATCAAGAAACACTATAAAATGGTCCAAAAACATTTTTTATTTTAATGGATTATAAAATTAATAACTTGTCATTTCTTCAGGATATCCCAAAAATTAACACTTTTTCATATTTGTGACTAAGTTTATCTAAAACATTAGGCTCTATATAATAATAATAATATTATTATTATTATTATTATTATTAAAACTAAACATAGGATGATTATATTGATTAATAATAAACACTACTATATAAATTTTCATGTTTGATGATTTTTTATCTTATATGATAATAATAAACCATCATATATATAGATATCAAATATATAATATGATGATTTTAAATCCATCATATATAGTGTTCCTATTTATGGAATGTAATAGGATATATATATATATATATATATTATGGTTATTTAACATATAATTCATAGATATTGAGTAGTAAGGATGATATATATGATAGTTATATTAAATAATCATCAAATTTGTCCATAAATTAGGAAAATATATATGATGGTTATAATAAATAATTATCATATGTATTATCCTTAATATCTAAATATAATAGTTATATATATATCCATAAAACATTTTTAATTTTGTTTTTTAATATAGTTTTTGTATTATAGTGACCTTAGTAGAGGTAACAATAATGAAATAGTAGTAACAAAAAAATATAGCTACAATAACAAAAAAAATGGTAGTAGTAGTAGTAGGAAATATACATCTATAAGGATATAAATCAGATAAATATCACACTAAATACATATTTCAAATGGTAAAAAAGGTAATGATGGATGTTATTGAAATAACATGATAATAAAATAACCTATAAATAAAATTTTAGTAAGTGTTATGAGAAATAAGTGTAATAATAAAATGTACTATTTAGTTGGAGGCACATAATCTATAGATATATTGATACCACTATTATATGACTTTATTGATTTAATTTTATCCAAATTCATCCAATTAAATTCTTGATAAAACTATTATTAATATCAATTTCTAGATTAAAAGAGGGATGATTTAATTTAAATATGATGTGTAACTTAGTTTTTATATATATAAATATATACATATACCTTTTTCAGGAATTTTATTTCTCCATGAGTGATGATGTCTTTAACATATTTCATCACACAATATTCACAGTAAAGTCTCCATGGTTTCTAATGTGAATTATTTAAAAATAACAAAAAAATCAATAGTTCTTAATAATATATTAAATATTTATTAATGATTGCTTGAATAATGTTCCAAGTATAGGCCTTGTCGTATTATTTGAAGTATGGTATGGGAAGATTCATTAGTGTATGATACAACTCCATGGATCTAGAAATAAAGACAAGAATATCAATGTAAAAACCTATAAGGAGAAAGACGATATATAAAATTAAATATACTTATGTATTAACTAATTCCTATAAGTATTGGGGGTTTTAAAGTTCCCTTCCAACTAAAAATAAGTAGGATATGATATTTTTACATTCATATATTAAGATTAAAGTGAACAATATCTAATGTTACCTATAAAATAATAATGAAGATGTTAAAAATTCATTATAATAATATAAAAAAACTTATCCTTTCACATATGGTAGTAGGAAAAAGATTTCATATTTAACACTCTATATGAATTTATCTTATAAAACTTGTGATTGTTTCTTTAGATTATCATGGGAAATATTATATAATACACCAATTTCATATATAGTGATAACTATAAACATATATTCTAGGTTATATGGGACAAAATAATTACCATAGAAGTATATAAATTTTTAAAAATTCAATATCAGATAGAAATTATTATAAATAATAAAAAAGAACAAAAATAAAGATGTAATACCTCATATATAAATTGAAAATGGTACCCATTTTAGATTTAATTACTTCATCCAATACTTTAAGAAAAATCATGTCTATACTCTCAATCACACACATGTTAGTGTCTAACATCACCATTGGTGTGTTTTAGGTATCCATAAACATCCCTATATAAGCCTCAAGTGAAAAAAAGATTCCTAATTATTAAGGCACATGTCTTTATTTAACTATATAATTTTCCTTCATGGATCTACTAATATTTTATTCCTTGACTGAATACTTGGGTTGTGTTAGTATATCATTTCAAATTAGAATCCAAGTTATATTATAAAAATAATAATTATGAATCAACGATATGTGGGTGGTAGTTTCAATGAAAATTTGATCAAAAATTCATTAAAAAATATTTCTACGATATATTCTATAATCATAGAATCATTGGTGTAGTTAGAAATATCACAATTATAGTCTTGAAGAAATTAAATATTGCATGGTAGATGAAAATTTGATAATGATGCATTATTTATATTGTAACCCCAAATATTATACACCAAAACAAAGGCAATTAGGGTTACTTTTTAACAAATAAAATTTATTTTCACTTAAAAAATAGAATATAACTCAATATTAAAAGGATTTAATTTTGAAGTACAATCAAATAAATAATAAATTTTAAAGATTTTTATAGGGATATGGTTATGGTAAGGCTGAGTCGTAATGAAATTATACTTATTTTTAGAGATAATTTCATCTGGTGGATATCCTCTTCCCTAGTTTACTATATATTTATTAATGATCTCTCACTGTTATTTTACTTCCTCCATAAACTCACCAACTTTATTTGAGGAAGTGGTATCTTTTGATATTTTTTCAAGAAAAATAATGGCACCAAAGTTGATGTTTTTAACACACCCATGATGATCAAAATTGACCAATTTTGAAATCAATATATTTTTATCCTCAAAGATATTTCCTTTTGAAACTTCCTATGATATTTTGGCCTATAGAATTGAGTCAAAATATTAATTCATTTATTTGATTGAAGACAAAAAAAATCACGATTAAAAAAATAAAAAATCACATATTAATTACACATAGATATGTGATCTAATTAATGTGATCATTAATAATTTGAATAAAACTCTTATTAAATAAATTCATTTTCTTCGATAGTTTACGTTTCTCTCAACACCGAACTTTAACGAATGAATTATTATAACCCTGTCATTAAAATGGAAAGAATCAATAGTATTAAACACATTATGAAATTTATATATTATATATTCAATCAAATGAATTTAAATCCATCCAAAATATTTTATAGGCATAACATAAGAATGAATCTAATTTTACACATTAAAAGGCTATATTTTTCTAAAGGCAGTTTTACCACCTTTTAATGGCGTACTTGTTTTAAAACTGAATTTTGACAAATTTATAAATTCTATTTCAAAAATTAAACTTATTTTTTAAAATAGTAATATAAAAATTTAATTTGTTTTAATTTTTTGTATCATTTTGAAATGTTTTATTTTTTGATGAATAGTAAAAAGAATACTGCATTTTAATTGAAAAATAACTTTTCATCTAAAAAAATTATAATGTGAAATTATATTTCAAATTGGTTTTAATATAATATTAGATCAATAATACATATATTAATTAAATTAATTTTATCAGAATATTTTTTATATTGACTGTGGATATAAAATCATTTCAAACTTTTCACGTTTTCACTTTAAAAACTCATTTTCCCACCCTGTCAATAGAATTGATTTTAAATTAATTTTAGATAATTAAGTATTTTAAATTTTGAAAAAATGAATCCATATTTGGAATAATAAGTTCAAAATTTATTAAATTGGTCCTGTTTATTTTTGGACAATATGAATAGTAAATTTAGTAATTTTAATTACCACATTTAAGGGTAAATTGGGTAACTAATAGTAAAAATAATATTATAAATATTATAAAATTAGTCTAAAACTTGTCCTAATTTTATTTTATGATTTATTTTAGACCAAAATAATAGTTGGGACGATTTTATGGCCCCTTGGAGCCACTTGGATGACTTTAATCCTTTTATAGTATTTTATTTTAAAAAGAGTCAAATATGTCATGCTCATGTTTTTAATAAGTATTACATTTTTATTATGTGGTTATTCAGAACATATATTCAACTATAAATAATCATTTTAAATATAAAATATATATTTTCATCCTTATAATTTATTTTTAATTTTAGTAAATAAATAATTACCTTAAAGGCTTACATAATTATGATGCAGTAATTATTTAATTAATGGGAATATCAAATAAATGATTATAAAATATTAAAATAAATATAATTTGAGATAATTAATATCATAAATAGATTTTATATATACCATTTCCATGTTAGTGACATTTTATAAGTTTTTTTTGAATATATATTGTTTTATTTATTTTTTTAAGTTAAAGTAATGAATAGTGTCAAAATTGTCATTAATGTTATATTAAAATAAACAATATTTTATTAAAACATATAAAATTTATAAAAATATAAAATTCATCCAGATGATTTAGGTAAGGTTTAAAATTTTATCCATTATTTATTTATGGTTATTTTTTCATTTTATAGTAACAATATTGACTCTCAAAGATGAAATACCCATGTTGTAATGATAAGAGTTAAAGAGAATAAATATGGGTTAAAGCCAAAAAAAATAAGGGTGATAATGTGACCAAAACTTGTCTAAAAATAATTACTTGAGAGTATTTATACCCATACTCATATTAACTTCTAAATAACTCACTTTTTATCCATTTTTAATTGAAAATTAATTTATATGAATTTAATATTTTGATATTTTCAAAAAGTTCCCCTCACCAAAATTATAAAAGGGAACCTCCTCCGTCACTTTTTCACACTACTTTGAGCCTTATATATCGACCAAAACCAACCCATTTATCCACCCAACATCCTTATCCAATTTTTTGAGATCATGTTATTCCCAAAATACCAAACCTATATCCCTTAAGAAGATATCTAAAGGAAGTTCACCGAAGAAGAGGTAATCGTTTTTACTAACTCATCCAAGTTCATTTCTTATTATACTTCATCTTCATGTGTTGTTTCATTGATAAAGTAATAATTACAGAATAATATATATTCTGAGATTTCATTTTGATTATGTTATAACAATATCCCACCTTTTATCTATCTTACAAAAAATTGAAACATCGCGCGTGTGTACATACAACTTACCATCTCCACACTATGGTGTAATCTGTTTTTAATCACCACTTAACATGGATGGGTATAATGATGGAAATAATATATATATATATGATAATTATTACATTATAATAATTATATAGAAATTAATATACCATTTACTTCCTTACCCTTTCACTAATAAGGGAATGATACCATCGCTCGTGAGTACGTATGACCTACCATCTCCACAACGCGATACAATTATTTTTACATGTTCACCATTCAAGATTGATTATAAAAATTTATATAATGAATAAATATTATATATATGACCTTAATATAATTCTTAATATGAAAAAACTATATCCTTTGTACAATAATTGGTACTTACATGATGAAACCCAAATAGAAAAATGAAGCAGTTAACACTTGAAACAAGGGTAATAACGAAATATTATTAACAAAATGGTGATAAGATGATATAATAGGATAATATATGATATCATAAATATTAATATGGTTCTGTTATAGATTAATAAAATTATTTAAACCATTATAAAGTAGTTTCAGAGTCATACAAATGAAATCGGGCCTAAGGTAAGGGTTATTGCACAATCTCATTATTATCCAGGTTGTTTATGTTTAAGTCTCCACTGGGGAATATTTTTCTTCCATGTCCATGTTTTTAAAAAATATATATATTTTTAATATTATTATATGAATGTTTAAATTCTTTTTACCCATGTTTTAATTTTTTTAAATGGTTTGAAATGAATATTTTTGTCATTTTCCAAATGAGGTACTTTATGATTTTTTGAAAAATAAATACAGACGGATTTTTTTTAACTTATTTAGAACGATAGTATTTTTCCACCATAATGAAACCTTAATGTTTTGAAGCTTTCTTTACAATTTTAAAAGTTTATTTTCAAAGAAAATTTTTTCTTTTATAAATGCATGGATTTCTAAATATTTGATTTCAAAGTAAAAAAAAGGGGTATTTCTCCCAAGAATTTTCAATGCTTTTATTTGAGTATTTTCATCTATGTAAACACACTTTATTGAATATAATGTTTCATTAAGATTGATATATTATGATATCATATACCATATTTTATTAAATGGTATATAATCAGTTTGACTGTGGATGTGCTATTTTGATATAATTCATCATATTACTCAGAATGGTTTGTGATTATGTTTAGTGATTGGGGAAAGTTATTTACATTTCATATGTATATGTTGTTTATGTTTCACCTCATCTATATGAGGAATTAATTGGACTTATTAAGTGATGGGAGGAGACCTCTATTTCCCATCGATGCATCGGTAGGTCACATGAGACAAACCAAATTAGGATTTGGCTGAGGCCTTACCCATTTATTTTTAGATGTCTTGGTCAGGGCCTCAATGGTATGTTTTAAATTTCCAGTTTCCATGGATAAGTTTTCTAGATCATGGGATTTTTTATATGGAATTGTTTGATTGTCTTTTGTTCTGTAAATATTATGCTCAATTTTTTTATTAAATGGCATGTGTTTCAGTTAATTACCTTTCCATAATTGTTATTTATGATAGATTCTACTGTATACATAACCTTACTGAGCATATGAGCTCACCCCTTTATTATATTTTATTTTTCCCCAGTATATCGGGAAGTTTTTTGTTATTTATTTTTCAGGGATGATCTAGGATAATAATGGTGTTCTCAAAGGGATTAATAAGTTTTATTTTTTAAGTTATAATATAATATTCAAGTATGTATCTATTTTTCCAAAACTAATAAACTATTTGGTTATTTGGGATACAATATCTTGTACTTATTACCAATGTAATAAAGTAACCACCAACTTTGGGCTACTGGGGTTGGGGTATTTAAAATTGGTATCAGCGGAAGTTTAGTAGAAACTTTGGAAACTAGATTTAGAAAACTTTACATTATAAAAATTTAACCCTATATCGGACTTTGAGAATATTCCAAAATTTACCAATCTTATTATTTTGAGATTATTTATACATAAATTTTTAATTTATGTTAAGTGTGGTACTAGTTTGAAATTATTCATTATAATTCATAACCTTATCTAGTGTATGATATTGTTTAGAAATGGTTACTAGCAGAAGGAATGGAAACCATGTCAATAAATGTAATACATGTATAGATTTCCCTCCTATGCAAGATAATGATGTTGGAGATGGAGCTACAACTGTTGTTGAACAACTTATAACTATACTTGTACAACTAACTCAAGTTATGAGAAATAACCTTACCTGTATGGAGAAACCTGATCCAAAACATGGAGGAACAATGTTAGAGTGATTCATGAGGAAAAACCATCCATAATTCAATGGGACTAAAAATCCATTTATAGCTAAGCAGTGGATAATTTCCTTAGAGAATATATTTATCACTTTGTAAAGTAATAAAAGGGAGAAGGTTATCATGGAATTTTATCGTCTCTTGTGAGATGCATATCAATGGAGGTCATTGATTAAAACATGAAGGAGGAGAATGAAATAGAAAACATATAATGGAAGGATTTTAAGGAAATTTTCTTTGAAAAATATTTTCCTCATAAATGGAGGGCAGATATGGAGAGGAAAATTATTAGTCTGGGGAAAAATAAAGATGATAATATTTATAAGTATGAAGCTAAATTTAAAAGTTTAGAAAGGAATGTTGTGGATTATGTAGTAAATCCAAAGAGAAAGATCAATCGATTATTTTATGGTTTAAAATCATTCCCCTAAAGGGAACTATTCTCCCAAACTTTCTCATCATACAAAGATATAGTCTCATGTGTTATCACAATAGATAAATAATTATCTAATTCTTATGAATTTAAGATAAATAAAGAGAAGAATAGGGTGGTATAGAAAAGAATGGATAAAGGGAAGAAAAAATGTAATTTTACAACATGAAATACTTATGGAAGGAACCATTTTGGTACCTTATTAAAAGGAAAATGATTTTACCTCAAGTTTGGTGACAAATGCCATCATGATCTTGATTTCAAGGGAAATAAAGAAGATTCCAATGTTCAATACTATAGTTTTAAGTATATGTAACACTATGAAAATGATTGTATTAAGCATCAAGAAAACTTACCTTAGAAAAGGAAAAGGGAGAAAGACTAAGCTTATGTCATCATAATAGCTGAGGTTAAAGTTTGAAATGATGTGGTGGAAGGTAATTTAATCAGCACCTCAAATTTATCTAATGCTTTATTTGATTTTGGATTATCTCATTATTTTATATCTTCCTAGTTTTCCAAGAAAAGTATACATTTCCATTTTTATTTAATAAAGTAGTTTTCAATCAAAACTCTTAAGGGAAGTATCATTACAACAAATAAGTATTATTAATTTTCCTTTATAACACATAAATGTGATTTATTTAATGAAATTTCATAATACCTATGGTTTACTTTGATATAATCCTCAGTTTGGATTGGATTTCAAAATATGATGCAAAAATTTATTTCAAGAATAAGGAAATTTTTATTTGTGATGGACATGTAGAATTCCTTATCTTTAGAGAAGAAACCTAATCAACTGATTTTTATCTGGATCCACCCATGGTAGCTCTACTGAATGAAATTATTGGGGACTAAGAGAAAAAATATATAATAATGAAGAAGGTGATCTTAAAATTGAGGATGTAACTATTATAAAGAAATACATTAATGTATTTATGAAGGAATTATCTAGACACCCCTAGATCATAAAGTTGAGTTTTCTATTGATTTAATCCCTGATTCATGGCCAATATCAAAGACTCCCTATAGAATCTCCATAGTGGAATTAGTGTAGATAAAGAAACAAATAGAGGAGTTGGGTAAAAATGGATTTATTCACTCTAGTGTTTCTCTATGGGGAGACCTTATTCTCTTTGTTAAGAAGAAATATGGATCCTGAGAGGCCCTGTTTGGGATATTCCTAACACTTAGAGGGGTGAATCAGTGTTGGGGACTTTTTAAACCAATTTCAACTTTTTATCCTTGTACCACTTGACCTGTTAGGTTTTTTATTCTCTTTCCCTGTCGTATGAAATAATATAAAAGCAATAAAAATATTCACATGATATTTTTACAAGGTTCACTACTCAATAAGAGCAGATACGTCCTTTCCATGCATGGGAATGACTAGTGTTTGGATTCTCCACTATAATGTGATATGAATTTATAGTGGTTGACTAGGAAAAAAATCCACTAGTTAGTGAGAGTCCCTACACTTTGGAGGGGGTGGGAAACAATCCTCTTACCTGGACTGGTGAAAACCTAGTACAACTTTCAACTCCTTGTTGGTTCTTTATATTTCCTCCCAATATGGTCTTCTCCATATTGAATAGGGTTTGCAATACCAATAGAGTATTTCCCTTGTTGAGACCTATTGGATGTCACACTGTTACTTGATCTTATACTCTTCACTTGTTACTTTCTTAGCAGCATGCAACTAACCCTATTTTTCTTTCCCAATAGCTAAACTAAAATTTGCACAGTCTTCTTCTCCTTCTCCTTTAGTGTAAAACCAACTGCATTGAAACTTATTATTCTTCTTCCTAGGATCAAAAAATCCCTTTGTGATTGTCAAAACAATGAGGAACAACTCAACTTATAATCATCACAATTAATATGACCTGGATAATTGAATATAAATTCTCCACACTTCTTCTTATCTGATACAAAATATCAACAGTGAATGAAGTATCAGTTCTCTTCCACATACTATTTCGGCTTCCGTGAACTGTCCCTGATTATGTAGATTGTTTCCACTTACAAGAATCATCTTACACAATATACTAAGAGTGATTCATGAACAAATTCTTCCTACATGGACTATCTCTACTCAGTGTACCGATCCTGCTCCACATACTGTGTGTGCTCTGCATACTGCCACTGCTCTGAGTACCATGCATTCTCCGCATACCATTCTTTCTCTGCATATCGCGTCTGTTCTATGTAATGAACCAGCTCCACGTACGGAGACTGTTTCACGTACCACCTTTTCATACTTCTTCCATGTATTTCCTCACCATACCATTTATTCTTACATCTTCTACTTATGTGGAATTCCTTCTTATGTGAACTATTCCTTCATATTCTATAAACTTTTTCTTACTTCCATGGAATTTTTCAAATTCCATGAATCATTTCACCTCCCACGTGCTACTTCTTCCTACACAAAATCTCTTCTGCAGACTACTCCTTCTAATTCTGCAAACTGTTTTTTATTCTTCTTACCACTTCATCCTATGAAAAATCTCTTTCGCGGACTAATACTTCAAATTTCATGAACCATTTCATCTTCCACATACCAATTCATCCTACACGAAATCTCTTCCATAGACAACTTTCAGACTTATCCAAGTTCTTCCACATTGATGATCTTTTCTTATTGAATTCGCCCTATTTTAATGATGGGATTAGCACTCCTTATTTGGTAAAATAACTCCACAAATTTTACTAATCTAATTTACCCAAATTTTTAATGTGGTATAATATTCACCGCATACTGAACTTCATCCATGTACTATAAGCCTCCACCACGTACTGTGACCCTTTTGTTTACTGTGAACCTTCATTACGTATCTTTTGTCTTCCAAGTACCATTAACATTCCGTGTATCGTAATCCTTCATGTCTGCATACTACATCTCTTCCACCAGCAACGATCCATCTGGTGTACCACAACTCCTTTTGCCATGAACCATTTTCGGTATTGTTGCCCATTTTGCAAACTGTTCTATGTACCTTTCCCGTTACATGGCACGCGGATACAAACCGAACCTAAACACTGTATTTGGTCCATGTTCTGAGGTTCGTGGTTTGCTTCCTTTGTATATTTTCTTCACCGATCCACAAAATGTTCACTCCTATGAGAATATCCTTCCATTTCTAAAAACAAATTCCTACTTTTGAGGCCCAAAAAATTAGCATACATTGAGAAACAGAACCTCCTTAAATATCTACTTCGGAAAGAACACCCATGCCTTTTCACTATCATATGCCTTATTTGACAAAAATTTTCTTTCATAAAAAACCTAATCTATCATGATATATAGTCTTTGATCGATTAGTTTCACCATTGTCAGATTTGAAAAGGAAAGTATTGCAACTTCCCTATCTTTCAGCAATATCATTCTTTCCAATAAAAATAGAATATTATCGGCATCATCTTTTCAACCTCTTTCCTTCATAATTCTTGCATCACAAGATCTTTAAACTTATGATATTTGTGAAATACAAATCAAAAAAGAATCATATAATTTTATTGCAATGTGAAATGCATTTCTATATCAAAATACAAGACCTTTCACACTCTCTCTTATTCTTAAACAAACATTTTCTAATTCATGCAAATCAAAAGATTATTTTCTTCAAGTGAGCTCTTGCATGGTTCTCATACAATCGTGAAGCATTACATGACCTTCTTCAAATCCTCATTCTTATTCAATCATCCCCATATGGATGATACTTCACCTTTCTTCTTGTTGTAAATAATGTGTCACTTAAGACACAAGTTATTTGAACTTTTGATTAGTGAAACAATCATCTTAATTTGACATCATGGAGAATTACCTAAGAGAGGAATCCAATGCTATGAATCCATAACAATTCTCCAAGCATCATCACTTCAACCAACCTCTATTAACAACCCTGGAATCCAATGCTATGAATCCATAACAATTCTCCAGGCATCATCACTTCAACCAACCTCTATTAACTTTGGATCTCCTTCTTCATTTTGACCATCATTGAAAATTGTTGACAATAAATAAAACCTTATACACAAAGTGATCCCAACAATATCCCCCTTTTTATTTTTTGTAAATACTTTAAAGTTCTCTCCAAATGAATGTGTCAATGTCGAAATGTGAATCTTCTTTCTCCCCTTCACTTTTCATTCTATCACTTTTGAGCTTTCAATTCACTTTCTCTCCCCCTTATTGACAAGAAAGACAAATTTCATGGGAAAAGGGTATCAGTCCATACTTAAGCAATTTTTCATCCATCATTTCACTCTAAGTCTACTTGATCCATGCCCAGTGTAGAAAACAAGAGGATTTGATTTAGACAAAAAGGTTGTCCATTACCCACTGATCATGATACCTCATGAGATGACAACTCATGTACTTATCTTCAAGGGTATTTAACTTTTATTACATGCTAAAGATATTGAATGTGATATGAAATAATCAACCTAAAACTCCTCTACTCATGTGCAATGGGAAAGATAAGTGACCTTGGGGCACTACCATTATTCTTATGTCACTGATTAATTTAGTTACTCCCCCTTTGTAAAATGGACTTTATTTTGAGTAACCAAGGATGAGAGATTAAGAAATGACATACCTTTTCCAATGATTTTATATTCAAAAAATCTTCAGAGTAATTGAATTTGATACCAACTGAAGTTGATACTAATTGAAATAATAACTCTTGCAGCTTCTTCATTTGTCTCCCCCTCAAGGAAAACACTCTTCATCATCTTCTAAGGATGGAAACTTTTTCATCTTTTATATCATGGGTTTAAAACACTCACTAACTCTCAGGTTCTCCCCCTAAGAGCTTTCTTCACCTTCAATTATTTGTATTAGAAACACAAATACAATACACAAAAGGTTTAAGGGAATAAGGTGTAGAATCCTTTCTTCATAAATGTGAACATCTAGGTTGAGATGGTTTTCTCAACCAAGATGCTCTATTTGTTCCACTCTTCACACCTTCACATTTTATATTTAGTTCTGGTTGTGTTTGTGTGGATTTCAATACTTATTCCATATCTTTATGTGTGAATCTTCTTTCTTAAAGGGCTTTCAAAGCACTAGAATCTCCTAGTGCAACTTTCATCTTCTTAATAAATTATTCTTGAACTGGAATAAATGCAATGCAATTTCTAACAGTGTGACCATCCTTGTTGCACCTCACACACAACTTCTTTGTCTTCATGTGAAATCTTTTCATTTCCCTTTCCACTAGCCTTAGCTTGTTCATCTTCAATTTTCTTCATTATTTCCAAATATTATAGCCAAATAACCAATATGACACTAGGGGTTGAGGAATAAAGTTTGGACTTTTGCATGGCTTCTTCTGAGTGTCATAATTCTTGGTAGTTCTTTTGGATGAACCACCCTTCAACTTCTTGGATTTATAATACAAGTACTTATCAACTTTCCTTCTAGGAATCTTCTTGGGAGAATTTATTATTGCAATATTCTTCTAATTTATTCCCAAGGTAGCTTCTTCATTTTTAGCCAGCTTTTTTGATCTTCTTTTCTTATCAACTTTGGATACATGTTGAGATGAACATGTACCAACATTATGACCAAATCCATTGTATACATCATAGATGTTATCTGGCATTCCAAATCTGTTTGAAGTATACAAATTCTTTTGGATCTATATACGTTGCTTCTTTCTCCCTGGCTTGCTCCCCCTTGAGATGGGATTCCCTTGTACTTTTGTATTTTTAGGATTGTACCGACAATTTTATGCACAATTCCCAAAACTATTGTAGCGCCAACATTCACCCACAAATATTGACTTCTTGATATATTCTTTATAAGGTTGTTGTGCCTTATTCTTGATTTTTTATGCTTTATCTGGTGAAAAATATTTCAACTTATACTTTATATCCACCCTCGTCGTGGTGATAGGTATCTCCTGAATTTTCTTCATCTATACTTGTTTAGATTTTTTCTTCCACCCTGAACTTTTTTATAGAAACATACTTAGAAACATTAGTACAAGATGGTATGGATGGTACCTTATACTTCTCAACTTCTTATTATATATCAATGAGTGAATTCATGATCTTCTTATCACATATTGGAGTTATTTCACCCTTAGAATACTCCAATGGAAATTGAATACCAGTAGCAACTATCTCCTTATTTTGTGAGGGCTTAATATGATTCTTCTCAATATTGGAAAACTAAGCTTCCAATTTTATACCTTCCATATTGAGGATGATCTTCTAGTATTCAATCATTATCATGTTCCCTTCACAAGTCTTCTTTAATATTTCAACTTCCACTTCATGTATCATAACTTTTTATTATAAAAAGGAGTCAAGTTCCTTGATCTTATTGGAATTTTCTTCCAAATATAAACCCTTGACTTAAATTCTCTTCTTCATCTCATCTTCAAGTGCATGTATCTTCTCTTCTAGAGTCTTTTTGACTCCCTCCATTTCTTCAACTTCTTTCATCCACTTTGAGGAACTCATTTCAAATTTCCTCTTTGTTGCTTTAGGGGATCCAACTTGTCTATAGATATTTAAACATTCACAATTTTTTTCTTATAATCCCTTCTCCAAAACATCATTTTCTTATTTCATTTGGGTGATATATTCCTTCATACATTGAAATACCCCACAAACAGAGGATGTACTTTCTTCTATAATTCTATGTAGAATCATTCTTAATGTATCAGCTGATAATTCTTGAGAGGTTGTAGATTGATCATCACAACTTGTGCTAGCATTTTCATCATGAGAATAACTTTCAAATGTACTAACACATACCTCCTGATCACTTGTGTTAGGAAGGTTTTACATCTTGGTGGGAACTTGAGCCACTTGTTCATTACTTTCCAAGCCTAATGTGTATTCACTATCAGCAAGGTATGGAGAACTATATAATTACTCTTCTTTAGATAAGGGGTAATTCTTCTTCAACTTTATCTTCTATTTATTTTTCCTATTCATCATGGTCTTTGTAGATATATCCTTCTGCTCAGAGGTAACCAAATATTCACCAAAAATATGCTTCATAAGTCTTCAAAAGAGAATATCTTCACTGTAGAGAATTCAATAGAGGTGAACCTTTCCCTCTCATACCAATTGAGAGTAATTTCTTTGGATATTCCTAACACTGAGAGGGGGTGAATCGGTGTTGGGGACTTTTTAAACAAATTTCAACTTTTTATCCTTGTACCTCTTGAACTATTAGGATCTTTATTATCTTTCCATGTCACATGAAATAATATAAAATCAGTAAAAATATGCAAATGATATTTTTACAGGGTTCACCGCTCAATAATAGTAGTTATTTCCTATCTATTCATGGGAATGACCAGTGCATGGATTCTCTACTATAATGCGATATGTCATTATAGTGGTTAACTTGGAAAACAATCTACTAGTCAGTTTGAGTCCCTACACTTTGTAAGGGGTGGGAAACAATCCTCTTCCCTAGACTGGTGATGACTTAGTCTAACATGTAGCTCCTTTCTATATCTTTATACTGCCTCCCAAGACAATATTCTCCCTGTTAAATAGGGTTTGAAACACTAATAGAGTCTTTCACCTGTTGAGACCTGTTGGATGTCACACTACTACTTGATCTTATACTCTTAACTTTTTAATTGTTTAGAATAATAAAAGTAACCCTCTTATTCTTTCCCACTAGCTAACTTGAATGATGCATAGTCTTCTTATCCTTCTTCTTCTTCAGTGAAAAACCAATTGCACTAAAACATCTTCTTAATTCTATAATTACAAACTCCCTTTGTGATTGTCAAAAAAATGAGAACTCGATAATATTAGAATCATCATAATTAATATGACCTGAATAATTGAATATAAGTTTTACACACTCCTTCTTATATGATACAAAATATTAGAAGTGAATGAAGTATCAGTTCCCTTCCGCATACTATTTCTTATTCTTTGAACTATCCCTGATTCTGTGGACTATTTCTGCTTCCGTGAACCGTCTTACACTGGGTACTATGAGTGCTTCGTAAATAACTTATTCCTCCACAGACTATCTCTACTCCATGTACTTCACCTTCTTCGCATACTACACCTACTCTGCGTACAGTGGATGCTCCACGTACTACCCCTACTCCGCGTATCAAGGTTGCTCTGTGTACTGCACCTACTCCGCATACTGAGCCTACTTCGCATACCACATACCACTTCATCCTATGTAAAATCACTTCTGCGGACTGCTCCTTCCAATTCTTAGAACTGTTTCATCTTCTACGTACCGCTTTTTCCTATGTGGAATATCTTCTGTGGACTACTCCTTCCAATTTCATGAAGCATTTTTTGTTCTACGTACCACTTCATCCTACGTAAAATCTCTTCCGCAAACCACTTTCAGACTTAGTTGAGTTCTTCCTCAATGATGATATTTTCTTATTGAATTCTCTGTATTTTAATGATGGGATTAGAACTCATTATATTGGAAAATAACTCCAAAAATTTCACTAATCCGATTTACCCAAATTTTCAATGTGGGACAGTCTTCACTGCATAATGAAATCCATCTGCGTACTGTAAGCCTCCATCCTGTACTACAACCCTCCTATGAACTGTGAACCTTCACCATGTACCATGTGTCTACCACGTATTTTTGACCTTCTGCATACCATATGCCTTTCTGTCCACATACTGCATATCTTCTATCAACAAAGAGTCGTCCCATGTACTGTAACTCCTTTCATTGTGAACCATTTTTGGTACTGCGACCCATTTCACGAACCATCCCGCGTACCTTTCCTGTTACATGGTACGTGGCCGCGAAACGTTCCTAGATATAGTATGTGGTCTATGTTCTAAGTTACATGGTTTTCTTCCTTTACTGTTTTCCTTCACCATTCCGCAAACAGTTCACTTCTACAAGAAAATCCTTCCATTTCAAAAAACAAATTCTTGATTTTGAGGCCCAAAAATTTGGAAATCACTGAAAAAAGGCACCACCATAAATATCTACTTCATCAAGAACAACCATTCTTCTTCACTGTCATCTAACTTATTCAAAAAACATCTACTTTCAGCACTAACCTTATCTTTCATGATATATACTCTTTGATTGATCTGTTTCAGCATAGTTGGATTTGAAAATGAAAATATTTCAATTTCCCTATCTTTCAGCAACATCATTTTTTCCAATCAAAACTAAATATTATTGGCATCACCTTTTCTCCCCCTTTCCTTTATAAGTCTTACATCACAGGTTCTCCAAACTTACGATATTTTTGAAATAAAAATAAGAAAAGCATTTTCTGGTTTTAACGTAATGTGAAATGCATGGTCATCGCATAATTCCAAGCCCTTTTATACTCTCTCTTCTTCTTCAACCAACATTTTATACTTTATGCAAATCATGTGATTTTTTTTCTTCAAGTAAGATCTTTCATGGTTCTCATGCAATTGTGAAGCATTTTATGACCTTATTCAAATCCTCATTCTTCTTCAATCATCCTTAGATATATGATACTTCACCTTTCATATTATTGTAAACAATGTGTCATCTTAGACACAAGTTCATTGAACTTAGGATCAATGTAACAATCGTCTGAATTTGACATCATAGAGAATTTCCCAAGCGTGGCATCCAATGCTATGAATCCATAACAATTCTCCATGCATCATCACTTCAACCAACCTATATTAAAAAGTGTGTCATCCAATTTTATTAATCCATAACAATTATCCAATCATCATCACTTCAACCAACCTCTATTAAATTCGAATCTCCTTCTTCATTTTGACCAGCATTGACAACTGTTGAAAATAAATACAACATCATACAAAAAGTGGTCCCAAAAATCTCCCCATTTGTATTTTTTGGAAATACTTCAAAGTTCTCTCCAAATTAATGTTTTAATTTCAAAATGTGAATCTTCTTTCTCCCCATCACTTTTCATTCTCTCACTTTTTATCTTTAATTTCACTTTCTCTCCCCCTTATTGATAAGAAATACAATGTTCATGGCGAAATGGTATCAATCCATACATAAGTAATGTTCCATCCATCATTTCACTCTAATTATACCTGATCCATGCTCGGTGTAGAAAATAAGATGATTTGATTTAGACAAAAAAATTCCATTACCCAATGATCATGATACCTCATGAGATGAGAACCTATGTACTTGTCTTCAAGGGTCTTTTAATTTCATTACAGGATGAAGATATTGAATGTGATATGAAATAATCAACCTAAAACTCATTCACTCACTTCAACAAATGTATCAAAAACATTCAAGTGCAATGGGTAGGATAAGTGACCTTGGGGAACTACCATTCTTCTTATGTCACTGATTAATTCAGTTACTCCCCCCCCCCTTTGTAAAATGGTCTTTATTTTGAGTAACCAATGATGAGAGATTAAGAAATGAAATACCTTTTCCAATGACAGGATATTTAAAAAATCTTTAGAGTAATTGAATTTGATACCAACTGAAGTTGATAATAATTGAAATAATAATTATGGAAGCTTCTTCATTTGTCTCCCCCTCAAGGAAAACATTCATCATCGTCTTCCAAGGATGGTAACTTCTTCAACTTTTCTATCATGTGTTGACATCACTCATTACTTCTCAGGTTATCTCCCTGAGAGATTTCTTCACCTTCAATTCCCTATATTAGAAACAAAAACACAATACAAAAAAGTTTTAAAGGAATAAGGTAGACCCTCCTTTATTCATTAATGTGAACTACTGGGTTGATATGGTTTTCTAAACAAAGATGCTCCATTTGTTCCACTCGTCACACTTGCACATTTTATCTTCATTTATGGTTGTTCTTGTGTGGATTTCAATAATTCTTCCATCACTTTGTGTGTGAATCTTATTTATTCAAATGCTTTCAAAGCACTAGAATCTCATGGAGAAACTTTCATTTTTTCAAGAAATTCTTCTTGAGATGGAATAAATTCAATGAAATTTATAACACTATGATCATCCTTGTTTCACCTCACACAGAGAACTTCATTATCTTCATGTGAAACCTTTTAATTTACATTTTTACTATCCTTAGCTTGTTAATCTTATATTTTACTCATTCTTTCCTAATATTCTAGTTAGATAACCAATATGTCACTAGGGATTGAGGAATCATGTTTGGACTTTCCACATGGATTTTTCTGAGTGTCATCCTTCTTGGTAGTTATTTTGGATGCACCACCCTTAAACTTCTTAGATTTATAATCCAAGGACTTCTCACCTTTACTTTTTAGAATATTATTGGGAGAATTTATTTTTTCAACATTCTTCTGATTTCATTCCAAGGTAGCTTCTTCATTCATAGACAGATTTTGTGATATTCTTTTCTTATCAACTTTGGATACATGTTGAGATGAATACATACCAACTTTATAACCATATCCATTGTATACATCATAGATGTTATCTAACATTTAAAATCTATTCATAGTATACGGATGCTTCTGGATCTATGGATGCTGCTTCTTTCCCTCTGGCTTGCTCCTCCTTGATAAGGGATTCCTTTATACCTTTTTATTTTGAGGATTGTACCAAAAATTTGATGCACAGTTCCCAAACCTGTTGGGACACTAAAATTGACCCACAAATCTTGAATACTTGATATCTTCTTTATAAGGTTACTAGTACTTCTTCTTGATTTGTTGTGATTTATCTGGTTAAACATCTTCCAACTTTTTCTTCCTATCCACCCTAGCCATGGTGATAGGTATCTCCTAACTTTCCACCATCCATAATTGTTTAGTGCTTTTCTTCTACCCTGCACTTTTTGTAGAAACATACTTAGAAACATTAGTACAAGATTGTATGGATGGTACCTTAAACTTCTCAGCTTCTTGTGATAGATCAATGATTTAATTCATGATATTCTTATCACATGTTGGAGTTCTTTCACCCTTAGAATCCTCCAATGAACATTGAATACTAGTAGAAACTTTCACCTTCTTTTATGAGGGATCAATATGTTTCTTCTCAATATTGGCACACTAAGCTTCCAATTTTATACATTACATATTGAGGATGATATTTTGTTCTTCAATCATGATTATCTTTTCTTCACAAGTCTTCTTTAATATTTCAACTTCCACTTCATGCATCAGAACTTTTTTTTGTAACATGGAGTCAAGTTCATTAGTCTTTTTGAAATTTTCTTCCAAATATAAACCCTTGACTTCAATGCACTTATTCATCTCAATTTCAAGTGCATGGATCTTTTCTTCTAGAGTCTTGTTGAATCTCTCCATTTCTTCAACTTCTTTGAGCCACTTTGAGAAACTTATTTCAAATTCCCTCTTTTCTTCTTCAACGTATCCAACTTGTTTGGAGATATTTAAATATTCACAAATTTTTTATTGTAATAACTTCTTCAAAACAATATTTTCTTCTTCCAGTTGGGTGATATATTCTTTTATACAATGAAATTATCCACAAACATGGGATGCGCTTTCATCTGGAATGTTATGCATAATCATTCTTAATCTTTCAACTGATAATTCTTGAGAGGTTTCATATTGAACATCACCACTTGTGTTAGAATTTTCATCATGAGAATAATTTTAAAATGTAATAACACATACCTCCTGATCACTTGAGGTAAGAAGGTTTTCCATCTTCTTAGTGGGAACATGATCCACCTACTCATTACTTTCCAAGCCTAATGTGTCTTAACTGTCAACAAGGTATAGAGAATTAGATACTTCATATTCTTTAGATAAGGGGGTCTTCTTCTTCAAATTTTTATTCTCTTTCTTTTTCTTATTCATCATGGTCTTAGTATATATATACTTATGCTCATAGGTAACTGAATCTTTACCAAGAATGCACTTCATAAGTCTTCAAAAGAGAATATCTTCACTCTAGAGAATCCAACAAAGGTGAACCTTTCCCTCTAATACCAGTTGATAGGACCTATTTAAGATATTCCTAACACTAAGAGGGGGTGAAATCACTATTGGGGACTTTTTAAACCAATTTAAAAAATTTATCCCTATACCTCTTGACCTATTACGATCTTCATTATCTTTCCTTATCACATGAAATAATATGAAAGTAGTAAAAATATGCACATGATATTTTTACATGGTTCACCACTCAATAATAACATCTACGTCCTTGTCATGCATGGGAATGACTAGTGCATAGATTCTCCACTATAATGTGATATGATATTATAGTGGTTGACTAGGAAAACAATCAGCTAGTCAGTGTGAGTCCCTACACTTTGGAGGGGGTAAGAAACAATCCTCTTTCTGGATTGGTGATAATTTATTCCAACTTGAAGCTCCTTGTTGGTTCTTTATACTACCTCCCAAGATAGTATTCACCCTATTGAATAGGGTTTTCAACACCAATAGAGTCTTTAAAATGTTGAGACCTATTGGATGTCACACTAATTCTTGATCTTACACTCTTCACTTATTACTTGCTTAGATGCATGCAAGTAACCCTCTTCTTCTTTCCCAGCAGATAACCTAAAATTTGTGAAGTCTTCTTCTCCTTCTTGTTCAATGCGAAACAAACTACACTGAAACTTCTTCTTTTTATTTCTAGAATCACAAACTCCCTTTGTGATTTTCAAAACAATGAGGACCAGCTCAGCTTAGTATCATCGCAATTAATATGACCTGAATAATTGAATATAAATTGGCCACACTCCTTCTTCTATGATAAAAAATATCAACAATGAATGAAGTACCTGTTCTCTTCTGGGTATTGTTTCTGCTTCCACGAATTGTCCCTAATTCCACGGACTATTTCCGCTTCCCCAACCTGTATTACACCACATACTACGAGTGCTTCGCGAACAAATTCTTCCTCTACAGACTGTCTCTTCTCCGTGTACCAAACCTTCTTCATGTACTCCACCTACTCTCCATACCATGTGTGCTCTGCATACTACCCCCACTCCACATACTGTGCCTTTTCAACGTACCGCACCTGCTCTATGTACCACTCCTACTCTGCATATCATGAATGCTCTGTTTACTATGCCTACTCCGCGTACTAAGCCTTCTTCATGTACCACCTCTATGTACTACTTCAACATATCACCTCAGCATACCGTGTCTACTTACAGCTTCTACTTATATGGAATTCCTTCTTCTTTGAACTATTCATTCCTATTCCACAAACTATTTCTTCCTTCCATGGAATTCTTTTTCAAATTCCATGAATCATTTCATCTCCTTCTTACCACTTCTTCCTATATAAAATCTCTTATACAGACTGCTCCTTCCAATTCCATGAACCATTTCATCTTCCACATACCACTTTGTCCTACACAAAATCTCTTCTATAGATTGCTCCTTCCAATTCCTCGAACCATTTTGTCTTCCATGTACCACTTCATCCTACGTGAAATCTCTTATTTAGACCACTTTTGAGCATATCTCAGTTCTTACTCAACAATGATATTTTCTTATAGAATTCACTCTATTTTAATAATGGGATTATCACTCCTTATATAGTAAAATAACTCTATAAATTTTGATAATACAATTTACCCAAATTTTCAATGTGGAACAATCTTCACCACATACTGAACTCCATCCGGATACTGTAATCCTCCACCCTATACTACGACCCTCCAGTAAACTGCGAACCTTCATTGTGTATCGTGTGTCTATTGCGTACTATTGACCTTATTCATACCGTAAGCCTTCCTGTCCACATACTACATATCTTATGACAACGATGATCCATCTCGCGTACCGTAACTCCTTCTGCCACAAACCATTTTTGGAATCAAGACATGTTCCACAAACCATCCTACATACCTTTCTTACTAAATGGTACGTATCCATGAATCGTTCCCAAACATGGTATGCGGTTCATATTCTGAGGTACATGGTTTGCTTCCTTTCCCAAGTTCTTTCACCGTTCTACAAACAATTCACTCCTATGAGAAAATCCTTTCATTTCCAAAAACAAATTCCTGATTTTGAGGCCCAAAAATTTGGCAAACATGGAGAAACGGTTCCACCTTAAATATTTTCTTCAGAAATAACACCCATGATTCTTCACTGTCATCTTCCTTATTTGAAAAAAATTTACTTTCATCACAAACCTTATATGTCATGATATATAGTCTTTGATCGATAAATTTCAGCATCATCATATTTGCAAAGGAAAGTTTTGCAACTTCCCTATCTTTTAGAAACATCATTATTTCTAATCAAAAATGAATATTATTGGCATCACCTTTTCTCCCCCCTTTACTTCATAATGATTTCATCACAAGTTATCCAAACTTACGATATTTGTGAAATAAAAATCAGAAAATCATCATATGATTTTAATGCAATGTGAAATGCATGGCCATCTCAGAATACCAAACCCTTTCACACTCTCTCTTCTTCTTCAACCAACATTGTGTACTTCATGCAAATCATATGATTCTTTTCTTCAAGTAAGATCTTGAATGGTTTGCATGAAATTGTGAAGCATTATGTGACCTTATTCAAATCCTCATTCTTCTTCAATCATCCTCAGATGGATGATACTTCACCTTTATTATTATTGTAAACAATGTGTCACATTAGACACAAATTCATTAAACATAGGATCAGTGAAACAATCATCCGAATTTTACATCATGGATAATTTCCAAAGCATGGAATCCAATGCTATGAATCCATAAAAATTCTCCAGGCATCATCACTTTAACCAACATCTATTAACTTTAGAGCTCCTTCTTCATTTTGACCATCATTGACAAATGTTAAAAAAATACAACTTTATACACAAAGTGGTCCCAACAGATTTTGTATTGATTATATGGATATTGATTCTATGGAAATAAAGTACAAGTATAATTTTCCTTATATTGATGATTTATTTTATCAATTTCACATAGAAAAAAAAAATTCAAAGATTGTCCTTCCTTCTAGATATCATCAATTGTGAGTAAATAAGGAAGACATTCTGAAGACAGCTTTTCAGACAATGTATGGAAATTATGATTTTACAATAATTCCATTTGTATTGACTAATTAACCATTGGTTTTTATAGATCTAATGAATAGAGTATTCAAGTAATATATTGATTATTTTTTATGGTATTCATTGATGATTTTATTGTGTATTATAAAATCTATGAAGACCATGAGAATCACTTGTGGATCATTCTTAAGAATCTTATAAGTAAAGAGTTATATGGTAAATTTAGAAAGTTTGAATTATGGATTTAGGGAATTTCTTTTCTTGGCAATATTGTCTATAAAAATGGAATATTTGTTGATCTTTCAAAGACAAAGACAATCCAATGATGGTCTATACCAATGAGCATAATTTATGTATGTAGTTTCATTAGTTTAGTAGGTTACTATCTGCGTTTCATTCAGAATTTTTCCCGATCGGATAACCTGTTAACCAATATCACATGTAAAGGGGTTAAGTTCATATAGACAAAAGAATTTGAATAATGTTTTTAGGGATTTAAGAGAAGATTGTTCAATGCTATGATCTTAAATTTACCATTGGGAAATGGTGTATTTTTTATTTATAGATATGAATCAAGGAAAGGACTCAATTGTGTTCTTATGCGGAATAATAGAGTTATTTTATATACATCAAGACAGTTAAAAATCATGAATATAACTATCCAACTCATGGTCTTGAGTTATAAGTTACAATCTTTTCTATGAATATATGAAGGCACTATCTCTATGGGGTAATATGTGATATATATAAAAATAAAAAGAGTTTTAAATATATATTATCACATAAATAACTCAACATGAGTCAAAGGATATTGATCAAACTACCCAAAGATTATGATTATTCAATAAACTACCACCTAGGGAAGGAAAATAAGGTAGCAAATTCATTAAGCGGGAAGGATCATAGAATTATAAACAAAATGAGGATTGATAAGGATACTATGTTTATGGATCTATTAAACATGGATATGAGAATTATTAAGTAAGGGGAAACATAATTCCTCAATAAAATGGTTTCCAACCCATCTTTATTAGAAAAGATAAAAATTTATCTGTTTTATGATGAGAATTTTTAAAATAAAAATAAACCTGTGAATGATGGAAAATTGAAAGAATTTGTATATGAAGTTGGTATTTTGAAACTTGTAAAGAGTTTTTGTTTTCCCTCTATACCTAAGCTAAAAATGGAATTATTTTATGATTCTCATAGCTCAAATTTCTCTATACACCCTAGTAGAACCATGATGTATAGAGATTTGAAGGAATATTTTTTTTGGGAAAATGTGAAGGAAGAAATTGTTGATTGTGTGTCAATATATTTGGTTTTTCAATAAGTGATGGCTGAAATAAAACATCCTAGAGGAGTCATGAAACCTCTACCTATACCTACATGGAAATAGGATGACATTACTATATAATTTTCCATTGGATTTCCAAAGACCCCTAGAAAAAATGTTGCAATATGGGTTATTGTTGATTGTCTTACCAAATCAGTACATTTTCTTGATATAATAAAAGATTTACCGTTGGATCTTCGTTCACGACTCTATATTAATTAAATTTTAAGACTTCATGGTGCACCTATTTAATTGTGTTTGATCGTGATCCGTGATTTACATAAAAATTCTATAAATGTCTTCAGAAGTCCCTTAATACCAAACTTAATTTCAGAACTTCTTATAACCCACAAATTGATGGAAAATCATAAAGTACTATAAAAACTTTAGAATACTTTTTTAGGTTATGATCACTTGACTTTCAAGGTATATGGGATCAATATTTACCTTTTTTAGAATTTTCCTATAACAATAGCTTCAATTAAAGTATTAAAATGGCATCGTGTAAAGTGTTATATGGAAAGATATATCATAAAATAACTTATTTGGGTAAAGTTGGTGAAATTAAACTTGTAGGACTAGAACTTGTTGATGAAACAAAAAAATTTAAAGACTATTCAAACCCACATCAAAGCAGCTCAAAGTAGGAAAAAGATCTATGATGAGGATGTTATGAAGAAGAACCACCCTCATCTGTTTAGAAGTTAATATTCTTAAAAATTTTGAGGATGAAATTTTTTGGAGGGAATAATATAAAACCCCAATATTTTATGATATGTCTCTTTTTAAATAAATCCAATTTCTTCAATAGTTTACATTACTCGCAACACCCATCTTTAACGAATGAATTACTATATCCTAACTGTTAAAATAGAGGTAATGAATAGCTTTAACCACATTATGAAATTTATATATTATATATTCAATCAAAAAAATTTACATTGATACAAAATATTTTATAGGCATAATATAATAATGAATCCAATTTTACGTATTAAAAGGTTATATTTCTCTAAAGGCAGTTTTACCGCGTTTTAATGGCGTACTTATTTTAAAACTAAATTTTGAAACTTTTATAAATTATATTTGAAAAAATAAAATTATTTTTTAAAATAATAATATCAAATTTTAATTTGGTTAAATTTTTTTAATTTTTCTTTTATGTTTCATTTTTTTATAAATAGTAAAAAACTGTATTTTAATTGAAAACTGACTTTTCATCTAAAAAATTATAATTTTAAATTGTATTTTAATCAGTTTTTGATATAAATTTATATCAATAATAAATATATTAATTCGATTAATTCTATTGGAATTTTTTTAATATTTAATGTGAGTATAAAAATATTTCAAACTTTTGTACATTTTCACTTTAAAAACATGTTTTCTCACCACATCTACTGGATTAATTTTAAATTAATTTTATAAAGTTCCATATTTTGAATTTTAAAAAATAGAGTCCATATTTTGAATCATAAGGTAAAAATTTAGTAAATAGGTCCCTTTTATTTTTATACAATAGAATAGTAAACTTAGTGATTTTAATTACCATGGTAAAGGGTAAATCAGGTAATTAAGAGTAAAAATAATATTATAAGTATTAGAAAATTACCCTAACACTTGTCATAATTTTATTTCATAAGTGAGCTTTGACCAAAATCATCCTTATTCCTATTTTATTTCCTCTTAGATCCACTTGGATGACTTTAAGACTTTTATTGTATTTTATTTTAAGAAAAGTTAAATATGTCATACTCATGTGTTTTAATTAGTATTAAAATTTTAATATATGGTTATTCATAACATATATTTGACTATAAATATTTATTTTAAATATAAAATTCTTATATTCATCATGATAATTTATTTTTAATTTTTAAGAAATAAATAATTACATTAAAGTCTTAAACAACGATGATGCGGTAATTAATTATTATTAGGAATATCAAATAAATGATTATAAAAATATTAAAATAAATATAATTTGAGATGATTAATATCATCCAAGAATTTTATAGATAAATTTTACATTTTAGTGATATGTTAAAATTTGGGTTCGAATATATCTTTTTTTATTGATTTTTGTAAAAGTTAAAGTAATGAATAGTGTCACAATTTTCATTAATGTTATATTAAAATAAATAATATTTTATTAAAAGATATAAAATTTATAAAAATATAAAATTAATAAAAATTATTTAAATAAGTTTGAAAATTTTATCCATGGTTCATTTATGGTTAGTTTTTTATTTTATAGTAACAATATTGACACTCAAAGAGTAAAAATCTATATTGCCATGGTAAGAGTTAAAGGAATTAAATAAGGGTTAAAGCCAAAAGATAAGGGTAAGAATGTGACATAAACTTGTCTAAAAATTATTTTTTTAGAGTATTTAGACCAATATTCATCTTATCTTCAAAATAACTCACTTTTTATCTATATGTAATTGAAAATAAATTTAAATTAATTTAATATTTTGATAGTTTCCAAAAGTGATTCTCACCTCAATTATAAAATAGCACCTCTTATCTCACTTATTCACACCACTTTTAGCTTTCTATATCAACATAAACCTGACCATTTATCCTTCCAACATCCTTATCCAAGATTTTTATATCATTTTCTTCCAAAAGGACCAACCCTAGATCCTTTAAGAAGAGATCTAAAGGATGTCCGCTGAAGAATAGGTAATCATTTTTACCAACTCATCCAAGTTCATTTATTCTTATAATTTCTATTCATATGGTGTTTCCATGATAAATTAATAACTATAGTATCATATATATTCTGATTTTTTATTCTTATTATGGTAAAACTATATTCCACCTTTTATCCATCCTATAAAAAATGAAAACATTGCGTGTGCGTACATACTGTTTATCGTCTTCATGTTGTGGTGTAATATTTTTTTCATAACAAATTTACTTGGATGGGTATAATGATATAAATAATAGATATATATTATAATTATTAAATGATATTTATTCTAAAAAAATTAATACACCATCTACTTCCTTTCCCTTTCACCAATAAGGGAATGATATCATCGATCGTGTGTACGTACGGTCTACCGTCTCCATGACATGATGTGATTTATTTTCCATGTTCACTATTAAATAATGATTATAAAATTTTATATAATGAATAAATATTATATCTATGACCTTAATATCATTATAGATATTCTAGAACTATATCTTATTCACAATAATTGTGACTTACATGATGAAATGTTCATAGGAAAATTAAGAAGTTAACACTCGAAATAAGTGTAATGATGATATATTATTAAAAAAGGGTGACAAGATGATATAAGAGGATCATATATGATATAATAAATATGAATATGATTCTTATATAAATTAATAACATTTTTTAAACCATTATATTTTAGGTTCAGATATGTGCAAAGAAAATCAGACCTAAGGTAAGGGTTATTTCACAATCTCATTATTATTAGGGATTGTTTATATTTAAGTCTCCATTAGGGAATATTTTTATTCAATGTCCATGTTTTCTGAAAATTATTTCAATTTTTTTTACTATTATCCTAAAAAAATCAAGTCTTTTTACCTATGTTCTACTTTTTATAAAATGTTTTGAAAGGAATCATATTTTCATTTTATAAATGAGGTACTTTATGATTTTTTTGAAAAAAAAATGCAAAAAGAGTGTTTTTTAACTTATGTGGAATGATCATATTTTTCCTCCATCATAGAAACTTAATATTTTTTAGATTAATTTACAAGTTCAAAAGGTTCTTTTCAAGGAAATATTTTATTTTATAAATGTGTGAATTTTTAAATAAATTATTTCAAAGTAAAAAAATGGAATTTCTCTCAAGAATTTTCATTGATTTTATTAGAGTATCTTAATTTATGTCAACACACTTTGTTTAATATTATGCTTTATTTGGATTGATATATTATTATATCATCTACCATATTTTATTAAATGTGTTATGATTAGTTTGACTATGGATGTTCTATTTTAATACCATTCACTATATTAGTTGGAATGGTTTGCGATTATGTTTAGTGATTTAGGAAATTCATTTACATTTTTCATGTATATGATGTTTATGTTTCACCCCATTTTTATGAGGAATTAATTGGACTTATTAATTAATGGTAGGGGTCTTCTATATCCCTCGATGTATTTTTAGGTCACATGATACAACCCATATTGGTATTTGGATGAGGCCTTACCCATTTATGTTCACATATCTTGGATGAGGCCTTAATAGTATGTTTCAGATGTCCAACATTATAAATTCCATCATTAATAGATTATTTATTGATTTATATGTGATTATTCAGTTAGTATAATTTCTAATGATAATTTTTCTATCTCAAGGGGTTGTTTATATTGGAATTACTTGATCATCTTTTATTATGGTCATATTATGCTCAAGTTATTGATTAAATTTCAGGTGTTTTAGTTACTTTCCTTATTATAATTTTTATTTATGAGAGATTATGTTTTATACATACCCTTACTTAGCATCTGAGAACACCCGTTTCTTATGTTTTATTTTTTCCCAGGATACCAAGAAGTGTTTTATGATTGATTGTACAGGGATGATCTAGGAGAATAATGGTGTTCTAAAAAGGATTACTATGAAGTATTTTTTAAGTTGTAACATAATATTCAAGTATGTTTATAGTTTTCCAAAACTACTAAACTATTTGGTCCTTTGGGATATGATCACTTGTACTTAGTACCAATGTAAAAAAAGTAACCACCAACTCTAGGTTGTTGTGGTTGGGTTCTTTACAATTTGACCCACTATGGTGGTCTAAACCATGATGAATAATCTATAGAGAGGTATGATACCATAGTCTATGTATTATTGATCAATCTAATTTTTATAATAACAAATAAATATTTTTAATATCATAGTATATTTCATATTAAATAATGAATAGAAATTTTTATAAATAGACCAAAAATTAATCAAGATTTGCATATCCTAAATGAATTTTTTATAGGGGTATAGATTTTCGTGACTAATTAATGATTTTATTGGATTGATATATAAAAAACAACATAAGTCAAAAAAATATGTATTTAAACATTGCATAAATACTTAATAAAATAATAAATATTGTTAAATTAAATTTTTTTAAACTTCTCAGGGGTCGATTGGACTAATCAATCTA
The DNA here is from genome assembly GCA_963277665.1 of Viscum album. Classification (NCBI taxonomy): domain Eukaryota; kingdom Viridiplantae; phylum Streptophyta; class Magnoliopsida; order Santalales; family Viscaceae; genus Viscum; species Viscum album. The sequence goes on along the minus strand of OY728141.1, from coordinate 2,121,629,095 downwards.
AGAACATCAAAACTAATATTTTTTCTCAACCTCTTAATGTATATTATCATCAAAAAATACCTCAATGAGAATAATAAATGTTATAAAACTAAATTGAACACTTTTTATGACTACCATCAACCTCAGTAGTGGTCTAAAAATAATATATTAAAATTATTTATCATCATCGGTCCAAATCTTCCAACAACCACTTGATGGAACTTTCATGGAAAGTGATCCAAAAATATTCCCATAAAACTAAGAATGTTAATCATTAATAATATGTGTATGTTTTCACTGGAGGTACATTCAGTATCCTTATGGTGTATTCTTTATAATAATGGATTAAGCGGTGGATTTGGTGATGGAGGTTGTCATGGTTGTGGTCTGGTTTATTCCTCCAATCACATGAACATGTGGAAGTTGGAAATGATGAAATCACTTTTAGAAAATATAGAGGAAGGCGGTTGTGTTATAATTAATGAAACTACAATATACTTAAGGATTTCATCCACCCCACACTGTGTTTCTAGCTTGAGATATGGAATTCTTTGAGGATTTCATAAATCACTAGAAGGAAGAAACCAAGATAGAAAGTTGGATTGGTTAATTATGATGAGCAGAAATGTTTTTATAGGCTTTCATATTGAGTTATTAATTCCTTTAAATAGTAATTTCATGCCATTTTATATCATTTTTCACCCAGACCCAAAATTCCACCATTAAATGAATTAGAATCCCAAGAAATCACTTAAGATTGAAGTGGTATACCAGTTCAAGTGAATATCTGTAACCTCTAGAATGAAGGTCCACACTGGTTGGGTGCAAAAATACCTTGAAAAGACACATTTATGGAGTGTATCTTATATTTAAAATTTTTTATTTTTTTATTTTTTTATATATAATATAAATATACAAAACTAAAATAATTTTAGAAATAATTTTCAAGAAATTATTTATTTTACAAAATATTCCACCCAAGGCCTTTATCTATAATGGAATATATTCACCTCCCATTTACCCAACTTTTAATGTGGGGTCCTATAATATTAGAAAACATTAAATATAACATCCCACCTACTTTTTTTTAATATCATAAACAATTCCTAAATATAAATATAACAACCCCCTACTTTTGTTTAATATCATAAAAAATACTTAAATCTCTAAATTTCTAAGTAAATTGGTATACATAATAAGATTATATTTCAATTTAAACTCATACTTAGTGTAAACATCTCAAAGTGATGTCATATTTGAAATTGACTAAGAATTAAACTATAAATATTTATAACACCTTCAGAGACATCATATGTATAAAAATTTCACATTCATTATACGATCACAAATTCATAGGACTACTATAAATGTGTGATTTGATCCTTTCATGAACTCTCTTGGGATTTAAACTCATAAACTCCTATAATAAGTGATACCACTTCTAAGTTTAAATAGATGAAACATTACAATGGGATCTTATTATTATCACTACACAATTCTAAGAGTCTTAATATTTTATTAAGAGCTATCGCTCAATATTGAATCTTAACGAGTGATATTGGCATAAAATAAATTGAGGAAAACTATCAATATCAATAATAATTATAGTAATATATTTTTACCCATTAAACACTTTAATTATGATCCACCTAATAAAATTTTTTAGGTACCATTACCAAGTGATATTCAATGGGTTATAGCCCCATTTCTCTATTAGTCACATGTAAAATTTATATCTATAGAGATTTTATAAAGGGATCAGTTATGTTATTACACTATTTCATATAAAAAATTATAATGGTACAATTTTACAGTTATTTCCTCACATATTTTTTCCTTAAGCTGATGTGTTTATACATCCCATTATATATGAAACTATATGATACTTATAGTTATACTTCACTATCACAATGAATGGAAATAAGATTCATTGAATTAAGACATAAATAAATATCTAATAACAGATCCTTAATCCACTTTTCCACTTTCCCACATAGTTATAAGAAAATAAATTCTAATTCTATGATTGAATGTGAAATTAATTTTTATTTTTTTCTCACCCAAGAAACAACACATCCTCCAATAGTGAACAACCACATGGAAGTGTATAGGATATCCCATACCATTTTAATCCAACATGTATTGGTTTATCCTTCTAAGATAGTTGGGTAACCATTATAGAACAAACATAGATATTTGGTATTATTTAAGCATACAATGAACCTTTCCATAAACTTTAAATGGTGCATACTTAGATTGATAGTATATCTAATTAGTTTAGATACTACTTAAGCAATATTAGGTTTATTTCAATGAATTACATACATAAGTGATCTAATTACAGTAACATATTCAAGTTATTATACCAATATTCCTGTATAAGAAATTTTCTTGACAATAAATAAAAATGAAGTATTCATATCTTTGAAACCAAGATGATTGACTTTATTCAAAAATTTATCAACATAATGAGATATATTCAAGGAATATTATTCATTTTGTTTCTTAAATTTGATTCTCAGAATAGTTTCAACTACTCTAAGGTCCTTCATCTTAAATATTGAAGAAATATATCTTTTGGTATCACATATACCAATCATGTTGGTTCCAAAAATTAAAAAAAAAATCTAAATAGAGGCATACAATAAGTCCATAGTATTTTGTAAACATATAATGGATACAATTATCATTTTTATTGTGTCTAAACACATTAGAAAAAATGACATAATAAAATTTTACAATACACTACTTTAGATCTTTCTTAATACTATAGAGATATTTAACTAATTTAAAATTCTTATTCTCATTTACTTGTAACACTAATCACTATGATTTTTCTATGTAAATCTCTTCATCTAAACCACAATTTAGAAAGACTGTTTTAACATCCATTTGATGATCACATAGATAATGGATAGAAACTAAGGAAAAAAACCTTATTGAATTGATATGAGACATATAAGTGTAAGTTTAAAAATAATCAATTCCTTCCTTTTGTTTTAATCCTTTAGAAACAATTCTTCAATTAAAATATTAAATGTTTCCACTGGAATCAAATTTTATTATAAACACACATTTTTTCACCTAATAGGATTTAAACCTTCTAGAAAGTTAGTGATGATACAAGTATGGTTTCCTATAATTGAATTCATATCATCATTTATTTCCCCTTTCTAGAAGGCTTCATCTCTAAAATCCATATCTTTCTAATATGATTTTGGATCATCATCTAAGGTAAAAACCATTTGGATTTTTTTAGAATATTTTTATTTTAATAACTTTTAACAAGGAAAAATAAAAAATTATAATATTTAAAATCCATATAAATATACTTATCTTTTATAATTTTTTACTCCTTCTAGACTCAACCTGGGATCCATTATTACTCTCTATTTCTGGGTTCTAATCTGATTGAGAACCAAAACTAGAAATATTTATAACTTCCTATTCTATGTTATCTTTATTAAATTTATATTCAAATAATTATATATATCAAGATTCAATAATAAAATTAGTTTTAAAATATAAAACTGTATGATTTGATATTATTAACATATCTAACAAAGGTACATTTAACAACCCTAGATTCCAACTTTGACTTTTTAGAATTTATAACACTATAATAATAAAACAATGTAATATACCAACCTTCACTCATTTTCTTTGGTATAGTTATAGGTTACATTAACCTTTAGTTATATCCTCAATACACTTAAGGTTGGAAATAAATACCAAGGGATTTGTAGAAAGTTAGAGGTGATTTTCCCTAAATAACTATCCATCCAATGGACTGAAGGACTTCATTTTTTTATTGATTTTTGATAATCCACCAAGTCATAAAATGGTGGATAACCCCACATTCCATTACACCATTTTCATTGATCACCAAGTATATTTCAAAAATCCCTCATATAGTGAAATATGAATAGATTCCACCATGTATTCCAAGTTCTCATATCAAATTATTCCACAAAAAATATTTCCTCACTTTCTTTCAAACATTTTATCAAAACCCTTATGAGAATTATTCCAAAACTAAAGAATTAGGTAATAAAACCAAGATATTTTTTCAATAAAAGTAGAGATAAATTAATTTATACACAAAGCCTTCATGTTTTAGATTGAGTAGAATGGAAGAGAATCCATTTACCTCACAACAGTTGAATAAAATGGAAAATGGAAAATGAAACCTCTAGATATGGACTTTAATATTATTACCTTTATTATATATAATAATAACTCATAAATAACACATAAAGGATCATATATCTACCCATAACATAATATATCTAACATTTATGATGATAGAAGATGAATATATCTAAGAAGAAAGATAGGAAACAAGGACTTGCCAATGATTCTGGAGATCCAATATAATTTGATCCATTAAAATCACCTTTCAGTACAAAGGGAATAACCAAGGGATCCTAGAGGATGAGAGGTGTTTGAGGAACTAAGATAGGAGAAGAAAAATGAGGGTTTTGGGGCCTTAATATGAATTAAATATTAATTTTTAGAGAATTAATTGAACATCGTACAGTTATGTTGTACGTTTTTTCAAACCATGTTCCAACCATGTGAATTATCCTATACATCACCTAGGTAACTTCATGTTTGTGTCACATGATTTGGTAAACCATGCACTAACTATGTAGTATTACTGTCTCAAGGGTATCCTTTTACATTGTTTGATCGCATGATTTTAAAAACTGAGTGTCAACCGTGCTTTTTCCCATTATCTTTATTCACAAAATTTATTCTAGTATACATACAGTTTGGAAAAATTATGTGCTAATAGTGTGTCAAACTAGTGAATCCCATCATCACCTTACACATTTTTCTGAATATTTTTAATGGTTCCCCCTAACCGTGCTCAAATCATACACCCTAAAACACTCTAAAACAATCAAAAAAATCCCAAAAATAAACCCAAGTATTACATAATCTCAAAATACAAAATAAAATTCCAATGTACCTAAAACTAATCATGTTAAATTCTCTCCAACATTTTTTTCATCCCCATAATGTGGGAGACTAGTGATAATTTGGAAGAGATCAGGACACTGCTCAACTATTTTCTTCTCACATTCCCATATATCTTCCTAAATCTGACCATGCTTCCATAAAACTCATATAAAAACAATTATTTACCATGAAAAAGTTTTTATCATCTATCCAAAATCCTTATTGACATATGAATAAATGTAGCATCTAGTTTAAGATTAATATGGTCCTGTTAAATCACTTGGTTAGAATCAGAATCATACTTCTTTAATTGAGATACAAAAAACACATTGTGCATAGAACTGAATCTTAGAGGTAAATCAAACTAATAATCTACATCACAAATTTGTTCAAGTAGAACAAAAGGTTCAATGTACCACAAAGAAAACTTTTATTTCTTACCAAAATAATTATTCCCTAGCCTTTGATAGATTCTTAAGAAAACACGATCATCCGCATTAAATGATAACAGTTAATGGCGATGATCTATAGATGATTTATGATGAATCTCAACTATCACCATCTACATTTTCATCATATGTAACTTCTCTATCATCTCATGTACAAGGATGGGTCTGATAAGTAAATTATCACCTATTTCCACCCAAAAAAGTAGAGAATGACAAGGAAAACTATACAAATATTTGAAAGGATCCATATGTATTAAGTTATGAAAACTTTTATTATTTGAGAACTCCACTAATGATATATGATCCTCCCATGAGCCTGAAAAATCCATAACACAATCTCTTGGAATATATTACAATGTTTGGATCATCTATTTGGACTGACTATCCATTTGAGGATGATAAGTCATGCTTATGGTTAACTGGGTTCCAAGGGATTGGTGCAAGGACTTCCAAAAATGAGATGTAAACTTGGGGTCCCAGTCAAAGACAATTGAAACTAATATTTTTTAAAACATTAAAACTTATTGGATATATAACTTTGAAAATTATTCCACTATATTGTAATCATTAATAAGGATTAAGTGAGATGACTTTGTGAGTCAATCCACAATCACCCATATGGAATCATGTTTCTGAACTATTCTTGGTAAACCTATGACAAAATCTATATATATATTCTCCCATATACACATAGGTGTAGGTAAATATTACAACATACTAGTTGGTCTTTGGTTATCCTCCTTTAACTACTGATAGTTGCGGCATCATAAGAAAAAATATTCCACTTTCATCTTTATGTCATCCCACCAAAACTATTACCTTAGTGCCTTATACATCTTCTAAATGTTGGGATGAATGACCCATATTAAATGGTGGTAGGAAGAAAGAATTTATTCATGATAAGTTGGAGGAACCAAAATCCAATGTCTACATCTAAACAAATATCTTACATCTAGAATACATCCCTTAATGGTCTCCTCACCATTGAGTTTTAAACTCATGGTTAGATATATAGTATTAGATTTATGAGCATCCTTAACATAATCAACCAAACCAGGAAAAGAATAAATATAAAATAAAACTACAACGTCACCTTTCTTAGCATAATCCAGTTGTATATTATATATGAACAACATTATTTAACATTGATTTGAAGAATATTTATCCAATTGATTATATGAATTCTTTCTCAATGCCTCTAGTACTATATTTTCTTTACCCAGTGTATACATAAAGTCAAATTCAAACATCTGAAAGTATTTCATCCACCTTTATTGCCTTAGATCCAAATATATTAGTGATAAAATGTGTTTCGATATCTTATGATCTATGAACACTATAAATTTCTCACCAAAAATTTAATTTCTCCAAGTTTTCAAGGCATGGAATACAACAGTTAACGTCAAATCATGTGTTGGGTAATTATTCTCATGAAATCATAATTGTCGTGATCCATAATCTATAACAAGATCTTCCAACATGAGAACACATCCCAACCTAGATATTGATGCATCATAATTGACCACATATCCTTGTCCGAAATTTGGAAATATAAGGATAGGTGCTGATGTAATCCAACCCATAAGCTCTTGAAAAGATTTCTAGCACTTTTCATTCCATTATAAAGGAACACCCTCCTTTTTCAATGATTCCATCGGTGAGTCAAGACCTGAGAAATCATAAAAAAGGTATCAGTAATATCCTACTAAACTGAGGAAGTGTTTATCTCAAAAACATTCTTCAGTGGTTTCCAAGAGATAACAACTTCTACCTTTTCAGGATCTACTGAGTCTCCTCTTTCTAAAATTACATGGACCAAAAAAATTACCTCTTGTATCCAAAAATCACACTTTGAAACATTCACATAAAGGAGATTTTCTAGAAAGATACCCAACATTATAGCCAAGTGTTGTTAATGATCATACATAGTCCTAGAATACACTAGAATATCATTGATTAAAACCACTATAAAGGAGTCAGTATACCTCTAAAAGATTTGATTCATCAACTTCATAAACATTGTTGGTGAATTTTTTAATACTAAAGGGAATAACCATATATTAGTAATGATCATAACATCTATTTAAGTATTTATTTAGGATTTCCTATTTCTGAACTCGATAATGGTGATACCATGATCATAAATAAATCTTATATAACCATACAATACCCCTAAATTGATCCAACAGATCATCAATTCTAGTAATAGGATACCAATTCTTTTATCATAACTTGGTTTAGCTTATGATAATATATTAAAATCTGAAGACTTCCATCTGACTTATTTATATAAAGAATAAGTGTTTCTCATGGATATATACTTATTTGAATGAACCATTTGTTTTTAAAATATTCTATATTTAATTTCAATTCCCTTGATTCTATTGGTTCCATATTATGATATATATAGGTGAAATAAAATTAGTCCCTAGTATTAGATCAATCATAAATTCCAATTTTCTTTCAGGTGGAACCCTAGAGAAATTATCAGGGAATAAATTTGGAAATTGGTAAATAATGATTAGAAAATATCAATGTGTGATTTCATCAATAGATTCTAAATAAACTACTACTAAATGGTAATATATGGTCTTGATAACTGGTACCAAAGGTCGTTCTCTACATGTGTTCATATCCCAATCTCCTTTAAAGATATTCTTAATTCCATTGGAATATGTGAAACTAACCATCCAAGCATACCAATCGATGTGGTCCTTGAAAGATATAAACCAATATATTCCAAAAATAAGGTCATAGATTTCCATTTAAAGAATAGATAAATCTCAAACTAATTCAGTCCCATTGATAGTTATAAAATATGCCACACACTTAAAGTCTCAACACTCTCATTGGCTGAGAGCTGTTTAAAGTTTCAAGATAGAAGGCACCATTTACACATGTAATCCAATATGATAAATAGAATGAGAAGAAATAAAATAGTGGGACACACCCATATCAAATAAGGATTTCATGATAGTATAATTCAATAAAATAGTACCTTGCACTATCAATGGACCAGATTGATCTTCTATGATCATCTGTTCAAAACCATAGAATTGTTTACTCATTTACTCATGTTCCTTTCTTTATAATTTTTTTTTATTGACTGGGTAGTTGGGGTGTACCTAGAAGAACCTTGAATCACTCAATTATAAGGATTAGAACATTTTTTACATGATCATCCAGTTGAATTTCTACGACAATAATGCTAAAGATGCCTTGTCTTATTATAGTTGTAACAAGCTCTATGTGGTGTCATAAAATATTTCTTTATATGAGGAGTAGAACCAAATTATAAAAATCCAAGAATGACATATGATCATGGTGGTAAGTTAACTAATCCATTGGTCTGAGTCTAAGGTGTTCCACCTCTTTGAAAATAGGTGTCCCCCTTCCACTTGTTCTCAATGTTAGAGTTCCCACATGCTCCCATAGAGACAAATATACCTCCTCCAGTTGGATTTCTAGTGGTATATATTTCTAACGCTATATATATATTCATAATATTTGTATAATAAATAATAAATAGGATATATTTCATAGAATGAGTATCCAATCACAATCTAGAATCAACAGCTTGAAAATCCGGAACAATGCTCTGAACAAGTTGTCGCTTCACCTATGACTCAGGTGAAACCATATTTTTCATAATTTATTCTTGTGGGTTTATAAAATGTATAAACGATGATATTATCTATAAATATAACAAAACAAAATTTAATACTTACTCACTAGAAACTAAAGGCTTATAAAATTCCAAATTATCATAAGTAACAAACATCATAACCAATTTCCAAGGATTATCAAAATCAACAATCATTATAAATATTTTTCAAGAAATCAACAAATACATTATGAATAATGTAGTTCTTGTGGGAAGTCTCAATATTAATGCATGAGATGCAATAATAATTGGCTAAACCCATGATGATGAGATGAAACCACACCTAGAAGTGTCTTAGAACACTTTTGTAGATGGACCACCCAAGTAACTTTAATTTCATCAAAAAGAGGTTAGATGCATATTTTTATATTATAAATTTAAAGTTATAATATTTATATTTCATTGATACTATACCAAGATGAAGATAGATAGACCGACCAAGATTGGTACCATTTTCATTATCCCTCCCATCACTCATTGTCTTGGGAAGAGGTAGAGGTGCCACTAACCTTAGGTGGAATACCCAAGGAACCAAAGGATAAAACTAAATTCCAAGGGCTTGGTATAAATTTAAGTGATTATTTTACTTGAAGAACTAAAATAACTAACAATAAAAAATAAAAACAAAAGACCAATTGTATGATGCATGAGTAATAATAATACAACTCAAAGGAAACCAAATAAATAAAAACATCAAATTTGCAGGGAAAATTAATACAAAATGACACCAAGAAACCAAACTACATCCAACATATTAAAACAAATGTGTAATTAATTCCAATATTATAAGATATATCTACAAGATCCTAACACTAATTGATAAGGGAGTATTATGATACACCACTAGAGAAATGTGACACATTTCCCTTACTTGTATCTTAGTGAATAATATATGAAAATGCACCAATGTTCCCAAGAATGGGGTGAGCATAAACTCATTTGGTAATCCAAAAATCCTCCCCAAAACATTCCACTAGGACTAGAACAAGTCATCACATTTTATAAAATATAATTTTATAAACAAAGTGATAAAATAAGTAAATAGAGGGTTTGAGCCTCAAAACAGTTTGTCACAAGAAATACATTTTAAGTAGAATAATTGAAATAAATAAATTATTTATTTATTTTCATCCAATTAGAATAACCATCCGTGTATCTCACATAAACACACACATGAATGTTGAATGACAGTTCCATACTCATGAGTGATCTCTCATCCTCCACCAAGTCATCATAATGTGGTTAAACCCATGTACCATTAAACCTTTGGCAACGAGCACCATGTCTATTTCAATAAGGCCCCAAATAATTCAATATAAACACATTCAACCATATATTACAAGTCCTCATATAAAATTATTCCACATAAAACATTTCTTTTTAAAACCAATTTCTTTCAAACATTTTATCAAACACCTTATAAGAATCTTTCCAAAACCAAATATTTTGGTACTAAAATGAAGAGAGTTTACCAAAAAATCAAATAAAAAAGAATTTAAACACCAAGAATTCAACTTCTAAAATGATTATAACAGAAGATAATCCACCTGCCTCACAATGGCTAAATAAAATAGAAAAAATCACAAGAAACTTTTATATTCATCCTTGAATATTATTTCCAACATTATATTTAACAATATTTCATAAATAAAACATCAAGTATCATAGATATATACATAAAATATATATATAATATTCTAGGTGAGAGAAGATGAAAATATCTAAGAAGAAATAAAGGAAATGGGGACTTAACATTGATTCTAAACATCCAACACACTTTGATTCTTCTAAATAACCTTCTAGACTAAAGGGAATCGCCAAGGGATCCTAAGAGAGGATAGGAGTTCAAGAGACTAAGAGAGTAGAAGAAAAATGATGGTTTCATGGACTTAATATGATTTAAATATTAATATTTATAGCATTAACTACACATTTCACAATTAGGAAACACAGTTTGTCAAACTATGCACCAAGTGTGTGCATGCTACTAGAAATAACCCAGGTTGTCACATGATTATGACGCAAAGTTTGAAAAACCATGAACTAACCAAGTGGTTCTATTGTATCAAGGATATCCCATCACATGATTTATACACATGATTTAAAAAACCATGTTTCAAATGTGATTTTACCATTATCTCCATTCACCCAGTTTATCTTGGCATGTGAATGGTTTGGAAAAATTGTGTGCTAATCATGCACCTACCCAATGGCCCCCAACATCACCCTAAATGGTTTTATAGAGACAGTGCATGGTTTCCCCTAACCATTCTCAAATTTTGAACCCTTTAAAACACTTTCAAAACACTTCAAAACAATCCAGAAAATCCAAAACCTCTACCCAAGTATTATATAAGCTCAAAATACATAATAAAATGGTAAAGCATCAGAAACTGATGTGTTAAAAACACCCCCACACTTTAAAATATGAAATTTTAGGCTTATTTCCCCTATATAAGGTGAAAATTTATATTCTCATGAAGTAATTATATTTTTAATGTAACAAGTAGTACATAATGTGACAAATCAGTTATTTTTAATAATATATCAATTTTATATTAATATTCGTGTTATGAATTTTTTTTTATTTAAGAAATATTTATTTCAATATGTATTTTCCATGTATTAAAAGGTATTATGTGATCAAAGATATTCTCATTATACATGTAAAATTATCATTTTTACTTTGTATTATTCAAAATGTTTTACTTATAAGATAAATATACTTCCATAACCTAATTTTTTATTTTAATATATTTAAATGATTCTATAATTACTGGATATGTTATAAATGGTTATTTATGATAATTAAATGAATTCATATTGATATTTAAAAATATTATAAATAATTGTATCAAGGTATGAAATAAGAAAATTGTTTTTCATTTGAAAAAGAAATTATTTTTATTCTAAATAAATTGTTTTTTTATGAACTATATAGTTTTATTTAAAAGTTAAATTCCTAAATTTTAAAATTTTAATTTTATAAAATGGAATTAATTTTTAATCTTATAATGTTAAAATTATCTTAGGATAAATTTTTGGAATTTTTCTAAGCAGGTTGATTTTTTAGTGAATAGTAGAAAAACATTTTTTACGAATACTATATCCTTTTTAAAATCATCGTGATATAAAAATGACATAAAAAATTTCAAACTTATATAAAATCTCTTAAATGGTTATATTCTAAAAATATAATATAATTATTATTAAATTAATATATATTAGTTTTTATTTCAAGATAATTATGAAAACATTTATTGGTGTAGACGCATTGCTTGCACAACATTGGAAAAGTCAAAATTGTCGTCTTTAAGATAATATATAGGTAGGGGTAAGTATTTTATTTACCTTGATAGATAGAAATTATGAATAATAAATGATATTGACATGTATTTATTGATTTTAAAATTATATAACAATTTAATTATCCAAATTCGTATCCAACATTTGTGCAAGGTAAGTAAAATGAAAATTCTTCACTAAAAAATGTTATCATGATATAAATGGGGATAAATAGTATTATGAACATATTTAGATGAAAATAATTATGAATAAAAAATTATAATGAGGATATTAATTAATTTTTAAATTTAAATAAAATAATAATTATCCAAAACACTTACACAACACCCATGCAACACTTGTGCAAGTATGAGAAAAGTCAAAAAAAATAGTTTTAAGATATTTAAAATGATAAGGTTGGGATGAATTATTTAATTTCATAATTTTGATAGATAATAATGATAATTGATAAATTATTAAAAAAATTAAATCTTAATTCCATAGTTATCTAGTGATTTTTTAAAGTTAAATTATGAAAATAAGACTAAAATGAATTTAAAGGAAATTTAATGTTAAAAATAATTAATAAATTAATAAAAAATAATAAAATTTTATATTAATTCAGATATTTTTAGGAAATTGTCAATTATATCATCCATTATCCATTTATTACCTACTTAATATTTTAAAATTGCATTCCAAACCATTAAAGACTGAATATTTACAAAAGCGCCACCAAACTTTTCCTATAAAAGGGGACTCATTATAACTTTTTCAAAACATATCTCAAGTATGGTTTTCTCTTTATATTTTATCTAGATACTTCTTCTAACATCACTTTCCATGTTTATAAGGCTCTGGTATTTCAAAAATTCCTTTCTCTGAATGTTTTAGACTCAATCTGAAGGAGATGGTTCAAGGACCAAGGTAAGGGTTTCCAAGCATCTTTCTCCTTTCTTGTTTATGCTTATTTATCTTAAAACTCTTTTAAACCTTATCTTATTCTTCTATCATGATTATATTTCTATTTTATTGGAATATATTATATTAATTATAGGATATCATCTATTATCTCTCACTGAACTCTTTTTTATAAGTTGTTACTACGGAAAAGTATGGGTTTTTCAAAAAATGATCTCTTTAATTTAAATTATCCACTTAATCTTTTCAATAACATGAGTAATATTTAAAAGTAACCCCAAAATATTTTTTAAATTATAATTTATTGTTTATTTAAAACTCAAATATTTATTCATTTTTCTATTCTTTAAAACTTTTTTGAAACCCATCATTCACCGAGGTTGTTTTACGCTACCTTAATGAATGGTGATGTTTTGATAAAATTATTTCTTTCCTGGGAATTCATAAAAATTATTTTCATGGTTGAATATAAAACTAATATTCAATTATTATTATTATTATTCTATAACGTTAAAATATGTAAAAATCTAGGTAATTTTAGAATAAATCATTTAATTATCTTATAAATATTAATTATTTTGATATTATAGAGTTATATTCATTATAATAATATTAAGTAATTTTTCAATCAAAAAGAAAAAATCTTTATTTCTAACCAAAATGGTTTTTCATGAATTATATGGTTTTATTTAAAATATTCATTTTAAAATTATATAATTTTAATTTAAAAAAATTAACTTTACTTTTGAATTTATAAGGTCAAAATTATATTTTCATTAAATTAGATAATTTTCTAAAAAGATTTATTTTTTAGTGAATAGTGAAAATAATGATTTTTATTGAAAACTATATTTTATTTTAAAGTATTTATAAATAAAAATTATATTTTGTATTAGTTTTAAATTTTAATTTGTTAATTTTAAATAAAAATTATAAAATTATTTATTTTTAAATTAATTTTATACTTGAATTTAGTATAAAAACATTTTTTAATTAAAAGGAAATTTTTTTGAAAAACCATTTTTCATTGCATTTTATGTGTTAAATTTTAAATTTAATTCATCCACTTATATGTTTCTAACCCTAAAAATGGATTCCATATTTGGAATCAGGATTTCTAAATTTTGTAAATATGTTCCTTTTATGTTTAGTAAATATGAATAGTAAACTTGGAAATTTCCTTGCCTCAGTAAAGGATAAATCGACTAATTAAAGTTAAAAATAAAATTATATGGACTATAAAATTATCCTAACACATACTTAAATATTTTTGGATGATTCATTTATAGTCATCCAAGTTTTTAATATATGGAATTTTTTTATTTGGATTTGATTATAACCTATATAATATTTTATTTAAATAAAAGTAAAAAATGTCCCACTCTTTTTTTAATAACTATAATATTTTTAACATAGGGATAGCCAAATGATATGTTTATTCATAAATATTTTTTTGAAATATAATTTATGTATCTTCGTTATGGTAATTTTTTTTATTTTTAGTGAATAAATAATTACCTCAAATGTTTACACACGTTTTTCCCACAGGGTGTTAGCTGAGTGGTACCCACTAGTTGAACCCCTCACACTCCATAGGAACTGGCCCAGGCTCCAGTCCCACCAGACTTGGACACAATACATATTATGCATAGGGTGATTCAAATTCATTTACCTAACTGGGGAATGTGTGATGCGCTCTAAGCTTGGCGGGGCCCCTAGTGAGAGGTGAGAATTACCCTTACACATGTTTTGATATAATAATATGAGGAATGATGGCTCCCAAGTCTCTGGGTTTCCTCCCCTCATACTATGGTTTCCTATCACCACCTCTCCCTCCCTCTTGTCGCCCTCTCACGGTGAGATATCTCTCTAGAGTTCCTCTTCTTCTCTCTTTTCCCCTTACTCGGTGGCTTTTGGGGAGTCCCTTTCTCACCCATCTCTCTCTCTCTCTATCATAGTTGGTCCACTCCTGGCCCCGTTCTTCATTTTCACACCAGTGAAGGTGATATGGTTTCTTCCCCAGACACCTCAACCTCGCTCTAACCTCACATTACACCACTTCACTCCAAGTTAGATCTAGAGCGACAGATACTCAGAGGTTTTGGCATTAATGGTTTGGCAGTTTTGGGTCTTCTCAACATCTTATTTCCTTTTATTTTAGGGTTTCATCCACCTGCTTTCCCCTATGTTTCATCCCCAATTTATTTTCTTCTTTGATGGAAGTTTCCTTAATGGTGGTTTCTATGTTCGGTGGCAATTATTTTTCTGATGGTCAGTGTCTATAGTGGGGTGTGTCACTTGTAGATGAAGGTTTCCAGTGAGTCTCTCCATTATTATGACTAGTCTTTGCCTGCTTGTTTCTATTCTCTTGCTCCATAACTCCACCTCTATATCCAAGCAAAATCTACATGGTGATATTCATGGTTCCTTGGGTCGTGATTTTGAGTGGTTATTGGGGTTATAGTGGTTTATTTGGCATTTTTTCTCCAGTGTATGGTCTTCTCCAGTGCTCTTGGTGATGATTTCATAGTGATGTTGAAGTAAGTTTCAATATAATGGTGTGATGATGTGTTGATAGTATTGTGTGTGTGTGTGTGTCTCGAGGTGACGGTGATAGAGGCGTGATGATAGTCTATCTTCTTTTTTATTTTCAAATTCAGAAATGGTTTTTTTAGTGGTGACATTGTGGAGTCAAGGTTGATGATGGACTTCCTTGGCCGGCTCATGGGATTTGTGGTATTTCCTGTAATGTTGGTTTCTTTTGTATTTTGAAACAGAATTCTTATAAAGGTCTTGGTACGGTGAATGGTTATTTTTTTATTTTCAAATTTGAACAATGTAATGTGTGTTTTGTGAGGGTGTCTCTTGATTTTAGAGGAATGGTTCTATAGGTTCCCACTTTCCCTCAAAGTTTATTTTCGATAAAATAAAAAAAATGGATTGTGGTGGGTGGTCTAAAATTAATATTATTTTTTTATGAAAATAATATTTTAATAAATGATATAAAATTACTAAAAATAATATCTCCATACAAGTGATTATTATATGATTTAAAATATCATCCATGGTCCATTTATGAGTCATTTTCCCATTTATAGTAACTATATTGACTCTCAAAGAGTAAAAAACCTTGTCGTCACGATAAGTGTGAAAAGGGTTAATGAGTTGTTAAAAACAAAAATATAAGGGTAAAAATGTGGTCTAAACTTATCCAAAAAAAATATTATATGAGTTTATTTAGACTAATAATCATATTATATTCTAATATTATCAATTTCATCCATTAATATATCAAAAATAATTTATATTAAAATAATATTTTAATAAATTCCAAGAGTGCCCCTCCCCTCTCTTATAAAAGGGCACCAATTATTCTCATTTATTATCACTTAAAAACCCATTTAGTTAAAAAAATATCTTCCCAAATATATTTATAACATCCCTAACCATGTTCTTTTTTGGGTATAATATCAATGTTAGAGGTCTTAAAGTGTTAAGCAAAGGCTATTTTCCAAAGAAGAGGTATAGTTTTAACCACATATTTTAGTTTTATTTCTTCTTCCACATCCTTAAAATATTATTCAACCATGATAAAATAATGGAAAAGGTATCCTATATATACTTATATTTTATTATTTTTATTTCATAACCTATATCCATCTTCTCTTTCATCAAATTGAAAACGAAACTATCGTTCGTGTGTATCGCGGACTACCACTTTGAGAACCATTGTAATTAATTTTTCATCACCATATCGCATGATTGGACTATAATGATATAATTAATATTTATATATGATATTCATGACATATTTATCATTCTAAAAATATAATATATAATTTACCTTCTTACCTTTCCATTCACTGAAAAATGATAACGTTGTTCATGCTTATGTGTAGACTACCACCTCCATAAAGTGATGTGATTCTTTTTTCATCACATGGATAAGATATATATATATATATATATATATATATATAAAGAATAAATATTATATTTATGATTTTATTATCATTCTATAAATTTAAAATAACAATTACCTTCTTTCTATAATAATCGTTAAAAATGGAAACATTACTCATGCGTATGTAGAACCTACAGTATCTATAATTGAAATGTGGTTCATTTTTTATAACCATATTTAATGGTTGGATTTAAAATTATAATTGATATATAAAAATTATAATTATTTCATGATTATTATTATGGATATAATTGAATAATTACCACTTTGTCCATAGTCAACCTACCAAAGTCATTTTGGACTTATGAACTAAATATCATCAAAGCATCTGACATAAAATTAAATAATTATGTAATTATTATAAAATATTAATAATTGAGATAAAATTAATAATAAACATTAAAATGTTTTTTAAGAAAGAAGATAATTAAAGTAATTTTATTATTCAGGAATATAAAGAATGTATGTGATGAGTCAGACTCAAGTTAAGAGGATTTATTATAAAAATCATATTTTAATGTTTCACTTAAAACTCTTTTTCTTCCATGTCCTTATTTTCAAAATTATTTTATGGGTGTATTTATATATAATAAAATTAATTATAATTTAAATTTTATGTATCTTTCAAAGTTTTTTTAAAATGAATATTTTTACCAAACTTTTTGACTTTATTTACAAAAGACTAAAGGAATGTTTTATTTTAATGTATGTGGTGAAAATGCCTTTTTCCACTACCATAACCATTATTTGATATTTATATTATTTTATAATATTTCATTTTTTTATTAAAATGCAACCCATCCTTCCCTTTTTTCTATGAATTATAGTTTTGAAAATTGGTTTTAAAGGGATATATCAATATCTGAAAATGTTTTCTTATGAGTGCAATTACTATTTTTATGATGAAATATTATATGTATTCGATTATAGTTATTGGAAATTATTTACAAGGATGGGTGGTTCCATTATAAACCAAGAATAATTTATCCCATTATAGATCTCTAATTCATTGGGTAAAGGGACAGAGTTAACTGATTCGGTTTCTCCTAAGAGATGTTAAGAATATATTATGATGGTTATTCCAATTGTAACCTTGAGGTTATTTTATGTGTAACCTCGATGGTAATTATATATTTAACCATTAAGGTTATACCATTTTTAATATTAATATTAAAATAATTATCCAAGTTACCTACAAGATTTATCTATTCTTTCTATGGGATTATGACAACCCTGATCTTTTATTACACAATTAAACATAATTTAGTACATGAACTTAACTTGATAAAACATAGAACATCGAGATATATAGTGTCTTTGGGGATTAGGATCATTAAATAACAATTTAAAACATGAAACATGCAACATATTTATTGAAAACTTTCTTTATATGACCACTACATTCCCTCGTACATAGCATTGCATGGGATAACCTGAGGACATGCATAAGAAAAGGGTGAGCTACAAAGCCCGGTAAAGGGATAAACATGGAATAACATGATGAATACAATACATGTTAGAAAATAGTAATATAAATAGATCTCAATAGAATTATAAACATAAAGGCATGATAAAGCATGATAATCATAATATGGAAATGTGGTAACAACTCTTAACATGGAATTAGCATGAGCCAAGGCTCATTGCACATAGAGCATGAGTAAACCCTCATTGCACATGAAGCATGAGTAAACCCTCATTGCACTTGAATTATCATGAGTCAACACCCATTGCACATAACATATCATGATACTATACTTTATCCAATTCATTGGAGCGCTGTCAGGGTGCACCCATCTTAAACATTTCATTTCACGCATAAGTGTGCCACATGGATCATATAACATGGAACCAATCAACATCATAAGTTATTCCACGATTAAGTAATTTGGAATAAATACATGAAAGTAATATTCAATATTTATATGTTAATAAAGTTGAATACCCTTGATAGAGACATGGGTATGGTATTCACTACACAATGATCTTGGCTTGCAAAAATGCAGTGCAATTTCGGCAACATAATGGCGTGACATCAGGATTCATGAAAATGTTTGATGAGATAGAAAAGGGTGTCTCATAATATTTAAATGAAATGTAAAGTATGGGGTCATATAGATACATGTCCCAACAAATTTAATGGAATTTAGATGAATAATACAAAAGAATTACTTGGACGTAAAAGAGGAGAGAGAAATCCCTCACGGAATTTCGGCATGGTAACGGGTTTACATAGGAGGCATTAATGAGAGATAAATGGGTCTCCCATAATCCAAAAAAAAATATAGGGAAGTATGGGGGAGTAGAGAAATCATACCCCAACATTTGTAATTTAAAACAAAAGGTCATAACAACTTAAAGAAAATTGGAAAAAAATGAGAAAGGAAGAAATAACCCTTACTTGGAAGTGTGCTTCCAAAGGCTTGAGAGAGGCTTTAGAGAGGCTTCTTTAGATCTTGTGGAACCTTGGGATGATTATAAAGAGAGGAGGTCATAGGTTGGACGAACTCAAAAGTCTTTGAGTGAGGATTAAGTGGGATCTTGGGTGGATTTATATAGGAAAGGTGAGGGAATTCTTTATTATTAAGGTTTGGGACACCTCACATTAAACTAATCCAAACCACAAAACAGACCATGGTTTTTTCCCATGGTTTTTGAAAAAGGGAAGTGGAAAAAATATTTTATAAGGACAAAGTCAGAAATTCTTAAAATAATTGGGTTGCTTATGTGGAGGTGAGTCACACTCTCAAGGAAAACAATTTAAAAAGACAAGATGTTTAATAAGTCTTGAAGGGTCCATTAATGCATTTTAAAATAAGTCAAACAAACCCAAAATCACATTATTTAATTGTTAAAACATATATTGGCCAAACATAAATCTTATAGTATTTTATTACATCACTATTGGGTCATTATGATGTCATAAAACACATTATATATTTAAAGGGTATTTAATTTTTACCCAAAAATTTGATTGTCTCCGAAAATTATGAAAAATTCACCATTGGATAATTTCGAAATCCTGATTCTAGAAATAATATTTATTTTATCTAAATAATTTTCTAAATATGTTAATTTTCACTTTTAATATAAAATTCGACATTTATCGAAAATTCACGGGTTTTAACAAAAATCGATTTTGAATCATAATAAAAATTACAATTGCATTCATAAAATTATATGATCATTTATATTTAATAAAAATTAATTTAATAATAATAATATTTAAAATATTATTTAATAAAAAAATCCATTAATTCATCAAAATATATTTCTTAGTATAATATTAACTAAAAACACTATTTGTGCTTTAAAAACTATTTACAAGGTAATAATAATGAAATGAAAGTATATTTATTATATACAAAAATAAAGTACATAAACATAGTACTAGTATATTGTTACATAACCCCTCAAAACACTTGCATAAGACCGAAGTGTGAGGTGTGTGATTTTGACAGATTCTTGGGGTGACTCATATCACATCGCTCGGGTGGTAATCTCTATTAGCTTCCACTTCTCCTGTAGGAGGTTCCGGTCAAGCTTAACATGTTCAAGATCAGCTTGAGCTTCGTCAAGATTAAATTCCAATGATGCCACCTCCTTTTAGAGCTCCAACAAATGGGCTTCATACAGGGAAATTCTACTAGATGAGGCCATCGCTTCCTTTGTCTGAGTAAATTGGATTTGTTAAAGCCCATATTTTTACTAATCATGTGATCACTGTTCAACAACTACAATAGCAACAGTCACAATTATAAATGGTATTTTAAAATCCAAAAACATAAAACAAAATAAGTGCATATATTGTATAACCATTTCAAATATTAAGACATTTAATTAGATCAAGAGGGATTTTCATTAACAAAGGTTTGGGTCGTTACAATCTTCCTCCCTTAAGAAATTTTTCCCTCAAAATTTTATTTTACATTCTAGGCCACAAACAGATGTGGGTACTTTTCCTTAATTGCTTCCTCCAGTTCCCATGTTGCCTCTTCATACTTATGGTTTCACCATATTACCTTGACCATATTAGTAGTCTTGTTGTGTAGTACTTTGTCTCTACGATTCAAGATCTTCACTGGCTACTCCTCATAGGAAAGATCATCCTCCAACTGTACCACCTCTGAAGAGAGTACATGTGAGGGGTCTGGTATGTACTTCCTTATGAGGGATACATGAAAGACATTATGTACTTTGGCCATGGTAGGTGGAAGTTCTAGTCGATAGGCCACAACCCCGACATGATCAAGAATCTCAAAGGGGCTGATGTACCTTGGACTTAACTTCCCTTTCTTTCCAAACCTCATGACCTTATTCCACGGAGATATTCGTAGAAAAACCATGTCTCTAACTTTAAACTCAAGGTCTTGTCGACGATTATCTGCATAACTCTTTTGTCGACTCTAGGCTGCCTTGATTTGCTGCTGAATGGTTTTCACCTTCTCCGCCATTTCTTCGACCATTTCTGGTCCAAGCAGCTTACGCTCACTGACCTCATCCCAACATGTTGTTGTTCTTCACCTCTTCCCATACAGGGCTTCATAATGTGCCATTTAGATGCTCGAGTGGAAACTATTATTATAAGAGAACTCAACCAGAGGAATGTGTTGATCCCACCCTCCTTTTAAGTCCATTGATCATGCTCTCAACAAGTCCTCAAGTGTTTAGATAGTCCACTCGGATTGGCCATCATTTTGAGTATGATAAGTTGTATTGAAGTTCAGCTCAGTATCTAGAGCATGTTGAAGACTCTTCGAAAACTTGGAGGTGAATCTAGGATCACGGTCGGATACAATAGATAGTGGAACTCCATGCAGCCTTAACACTTCCTTGATGTAAATCCGCTCAATTTGATCTAATTAGAAGTCCTCTCAAACCACAATAAAGTGAGTTGTCTTTGTAAGATGATCCACAATGACCCATATTGCATTATTTCGTATGGATGTCCTTGGAAGTCCAGTGAAAAGGTCCATGGTAATGTTCTCCCACTTCCATGATGGTATGGGTAGTGGTTGCATCATCCCCTTAGACTTTTGTCTCTCAGACTTCACTTGTTGACATACCAGACACTTTGATGTATATTTGGCAATGTCCCTTTTCATATTGTCCCACAAAATGTTTTCTCATAGATCTCAATACATTTTTGTGCTCCCTGGGTGGATAGAGAAGGTCGAGCTATGTGCATAATTAAATAGATCCTTATTTATATCTAGGTCGAATGGTACACATATTCGCATCCCCAATCTTACAACTCTTTCCTCATCAAATTTGAAATTAGAGGATTTCCCATTTATAATAGCTTCCACCCTTTTCTGAATTTCCATGTCTTTTCTTTGAGCATACTTTATTCTCTCCAAGAGGGATGGTTGAGTAATCATTTGAGAAAGGATTGATGATGTTCCTCCTTTAAGGATTCCCATGTCCATCCTTTGAAAATCTAAGAAGATCGGATCCTTTTCTATTCTCATCATTGATAAAGATGCAGGATCCTTTCTACTTAGAGCATCTTCCACCTTGTTTGCATTACTGGGATGGTAGTGGATTGAGCAGTCATAATCCTTGATGAGCTCTATCCATCTTCTCTAGAACATATTAAGCTCTTTCTGTGTGAATATATATTTGAGACTCTTGTGGTCATTATATATCTCACATTTATCCCCATAGAGATAATGCCACTAGATTTTCAAGGCAAAGATCATAGCCGTCAACTCCATATCATGTGTTGGATAGTTTTTCTCATGGATTTTCAACTTCCTTAAGACATAGGGTATCACTTTATTATTTTTCATCAGCACACAGCCTAAGCCCATATTAGAAGTATCACTATACACCACAAAGAGTTCTCCACTTGTAGGGAGTTTGAGTATTGGCGCAATGATAAGACTCTTTTTCAACTCCTTGAAACAATCTTCACATTCCTGTGTTCAGAAAAACTTTACTCCCTTCCATGTCAGCATGGTTATTGGGTTTCACAATCGTGAAAAGTTCTTCACAAATCATCGATAATACCCATCTAGACCCAAAAAGTTGCGGATCTCTATTATAGAAGTTGGCCTTGTCCACTCTTCAATTGCCTTCATCTTGGTAGGGTCCACAGATATCCCTTTACTGGTGATAGCATTCCATAAGAATGATACTTCCTCCATCCAGAACTAACATTTACTATAATTTTCATACAACTTCTCCCTTCTCAAAGTCTTTAACATAGTTTTCAAATGCTCCTCATATTCCTCCTTGCTCTTGGAGTATATCATAATATCATCAATAAATACTACCACAAATTTGTTGAGGTAATCTCTAAAGACTCTATTCATTAAATCCATGAAAATCGTCAAAGCATTAGTGAGTCTGAAAAGAATCACTATGAACTCATAGTGTCTATACCTCATTTGAAAGGTAGTCTTGGGAATATCTTCCTTCCTCACCTTTAATTGGTGATATCCCGACTGAAGGTCTACCTTAGAGAAATAACTAGCCCCACAAAGCTGATCAAACAAGTCATTTATCTGTGGTAGGGGATAATTGTTCTTTATTGTGATTTTATTGAGATCATGATAATCAATGCAGATGTGCATTGATCCATCCTTATTCTTGACAAAGAGGACCGGCGCACCCCACGGTGAAGCACTCGGACATATAAAACCCTTCTCCATATTCTCCTAAAACTACTTCTTCAACTCTTCCAGCTCTACGGTGGCCATTCTATAAGTTGTCTTTGATATTGGTATAGATCTAGGGATAAGTTCAATTGAGAACTCAACCTCTCAGTCCAGAGGAATACCAGGCAACTCTTCTGGGAATACATCAGTGTAATCCCTCGCGATGGGCATGTCTTCAAGCATGATTCTCTCCTTTTTCTCAATCATTTGAGCTAGCTATGCTTTCTCATAAGGCAGAAATATCCACACTTGAAACGATGATTCGAAATAAGATTCATCTCCCTCCTTTCACTTTTAAAGAATTGGAGGATGCTTCAGGATGTGAAGAGTGATCTCCCTTTCCCGGCAGTTGATAGTGTCTTTGTATAAAGACAGCCAATCCATGCCCAAGATAGCATCAAACTCCACTAAAGGAAGTATGACAAGATTTACTGGGAGGTTTAGTCCACAAACGTTAACCGGGGAGGAGTTATAAACCATGGATGCAATGATTACCCCATTTTATGTTCTCACAGATAAATTTTCCTCCAAATTTTGAGGTGGTGTTTGAATTATTATACTAAAACTGAAAGATATGAAAGAATGCGTAGAACCAGAATCAAATAGTATGTTCGCTATTCTTGAATGAATAACTAGCGTACCTGTCACCACATCGTTTTTCGGCTACAGATCATCAGTAGTGATAGCATAAGCCCTTACTTATTGCCTCGGAGGTTGTTGTTGATTGCCTCTGACATACCTCATCTTAGGGAAATGGTTTGCATAATGCCCAAGCTCCTTACAGTTGTAACACTGCACTGTCAGCTGAGTGTTGATCTGAACCTTCCTTTCTTCTTCAACATTAGCAGGATTTTTCATATCCCTTCAGCAGCTCTTTTCCAGATGATCAAACTTTATGCATTTGAAGCAATTCTTGGTTCCCTTGAGACAGTTACTAGGATGTTTCTTCCCACAATTTTTGCAAGGGGAAAAGTCAGGCTTCTTTCAATCATGGGATTTGTTTGATGCACCACCCATGTTGTTCTCCGTTTTCCGCTTCTTGTCACTGGGCCAAAGAGACCACTGAGAGTCTCCAATCCTCATTTCAACCTTGAGGGCACAATGGAAAATATCCTCATAATTGTCGAAGTCTCGAATCACCAATGCTTTTTGTAGACATAGCTTTAGTCTATTAAATAAGCGATCCACCTTGCTTTCGGTGTTCATGAAAAAGCCAGAGGCGTACCTTGCAAGCCTTGTAAATTTTTCTTCATACGCCCCGATGGACTCATCTTCCTTCTGCTTGAGTCTGAGGAACTCTCTTTCCATCTTGAGATGGAGGTTTCGAGGAAAATATTTGTTGAAAAACATCCACTTGAATTCCTCCCAATTCATGGAATAAATTTCCTCTTGGGACTTTGTATTCTTGATCAGTGTCCACCACTGATCATCTTCCCCATCAAAATGATAGACTGTCAGTACAACTTTTTCCTCTTTCGAGCACTGGAGGACAGAGAATATCTTTTCAATAGAGTTAATCCATTGTTCCACAAGGAGGGGATCAGAAGATCCGCTAAACATGGGAGGCCTTTTCCACATGAAGGGTTCTATGGAAACTTCATCTTTCCATGGAGGAGGAGGGTGTTTCGCCTAATTCAAGTTATTATTCATAACTCAAGCCATCTGAGAAAGTACCATCATGAAGTTTTGAGCACACACTCCTGTCATATCAGGCATATCATTAGGGCAATCTTCACATTGCCTATCACATTGGTTGTTGGAATGTGTTCTTCTTTTTCCCGCTATTAACTAAGAAAAAGAATGTCTAATTAGAGGTCTTAAATACTTATCCATTGATCCTTAAAAGAAAACTTTGAACATAAAAGTATAAACTTATAAAGAAGAAGTATATCCTAACTTGTAATTTCTTAGGTTTAAATCTAGGTTATTCTCTGTAACATCCCAGGTAAATAAATAATAAAACATTTTCATATTTATTAATATTTACGAATTAAATATTAATTTTACTTTAAAGGGGTTTCTATGTTCGATAGCGTACCCGATACGCAACAAAGAGTTTCTTTGAAATCTTACGTTGCACACTAGTAATAAAATAATATTATTTTAAATGGTAGTTAACACGTAGTCGTTGTATTGGTGGGAATGAATAGAAATAACTAAAATGTGATTATATATGTTTTTTAAATGTTTTTACATTTATCCAATAAAGGATAAAGGCTTAAAATACGAAAAGAATTCAATTTTAAGCATAGATACTCTAATATTCACTAAAAGGTCAAACTATCGCCTTTTGATGGAGAACCCTCTTTAAATATAGTTTTGGTCACTATTATACATTCTATTAGACCAAATAAAATTCTTCTTTATAATCGGGACATCAAAATTTACTTTGTGTAAATTTTTGGTATTTTTTCGATAAAGTTCATTTTTTAATGAATAGTGAAAAATGTTGTATTTTAATTCAAAACCTCTTTTTAATATAATTTATTTATATGATTAGATTATCTTTTTAATTGGTTTTAAAGTTAAATTAGAATATATTTTTACTATTTAATCCAACAGTGGTCATTGTAATTAATTTCACTTTTGAAATTGGACTTAAACTAGTGTCAATCTTTTGATATATATTGTTTCATAAAAACATGCTATTTGTTCTGACAGCGGGAATTAATTATTAAATTAATTAATGTAACTTATATGTTTTGAATTTTGTAAAATAGACATCATTTTTGAATTCTTAATATCAAATATAGCTTAGGGTGAAGTTTTGATATTTTTCTGAAAAACTTCAATTTTTGATGAATAGTGAAACCACTAAGTGGTACTTAAAAAAACTGATTTTTCGTTTAAATGAAATTTTACCACCTCTATGTTTTTAATTTCAAAAATATGACATACATGGTTGTCATTAGGAAGTAAAATGTGGTTCAATGGGATTAAAATAATTTTTTGGGTGAATAGTAACTTTTAAGTTTTTAATCGCGATTAGAGGTAATTAGTATAATTTAACGTAAAAATAATGTTTTAATAATATGAAATGACCTTTACACATGTCCTACCCTTATTTAATGTGTCATGGACGACCAAGACAATCCATGGTTCAACTTGAGGACCTCATGGAGCCACTTTGGTAGGAAAATGTCATTAATAACTTTTTATTTAATGTTAAAATAAAAATGTCACAAACATGTGTTGTTTTACTAAAACAATTTTTAAATGGGGTTATACAAGTCATAATTTTGACTATAAATATTAATTAGAAAGATAAAAATATTTCCTACATCATGATATTTTTTTATAATTTTTAGACATTAAATAAATTAAATTATTTATGACACCATGATGATGTGGCGATTCTCATTATTTAACGATTTAAATAAAATGAAAAGATAATGTAAAATCTAAGACCTACACTTGTCAAAAACCTATTGGATGGATGGATTTCGAACTCTTATCACCTTATCCTAGAAATATATTATTTTGGGACCTTTAAAATCTGAAAAGCGTTTTATAATAAAGTAACCTTTTATAACTTTCCAAGAGTGCCCCTCCTCTCCTCTTATAAAAGGCCCCCACCTATACCACCTTACCCATACCTCTAAAGCCTTTGGATCAGCCAAACCCTACCCATTTTGTCTCTCCAAATCCCTATCTTACTCCTATAAGCCTCACTTTGGGCATAAGTCTTTCCAAGGAAGCCTTTGAGCTCAAATCAAAAAAGAGTTACCCGTTTTGAAGGTAGTGTCTTCTCTTGTGTTCTTATGTTTTATTTTGCTTCTCCAACCCCCTAAACTCTTTTTATTCATTTATTTTGTAACAACACCAGTATATTAAATATACTAGGATGTTTTTATGAGAAGTATTATAGCTACACCTACACACACCTTCGTCTAATGGTTAAAGAACATACTGTTTCTGTGGTTGGCAATTTTCTGCCTCACGAAACGATGATTGTTCAATATTCTTTTAACACCTTTCATGGTGGCCATTAAGATGTCACTCTTTTTATATATAATATATAATATGTTAGTGTTTTCCTTAAGCTTCTATATTTTTCATTTATGGCATACCTTTATGGATTCCATTATGGGTATACGCAATATCTTCATTTTAGGAAGTGCGGACTACCGCCCCCTCAAATTGATTTGATTCGTTAATGCCATATGTGGGACGTATAAAGGATGGAGTTAATGATATTATATATGAAATTATACTGTAATTATAATATACCTTTATATCATTATGATTTCACTCCATTAAGTAAGAAATAGAAATGAAAGTAGCGTTCATGCGTACGTACGGCTTACCGTCTCCATGAACGGTGCATTTCATTTCTTACCTCTAAATGTTATGTAATATTATAAATGCATGTATATACTGTATATATATGATATATATGATATCTACATCATGAGTATAACTCTGGATATAATGGATACATGAACAAATTTTAATTATAAAGAGTTTATTTCTGACTCAAGTACCAATGATCGTTAAAACGACCGTTATTAACTTAAATAATTACATAGTGTTCATGACATGGTAATAAGTGATATAAAAGGAATAATGAACTTGAAAAAGGTTCTTAAGAAAGTATAAATTAATTCAATTTTATAATTCAGGACATTAAAGAACGATTGAGTCAAGTCGGACCCGAGGTAAGGGACTTCGTCTCAATCTCTGTTCTTGAGGCATATTTTGTTTTATACACAACTTTCTTTTATATGGTGTATAAACCCCTTTGACGTTTACACTTATTCAAAAGGAATATTTTTTTTATATGAAGCGTTTTACTAAATGACAAAAGTAATGTTTCTTTGTCGAACGTATGCGGCGACAATGACTTCTCCGCCGTCGTGACCATTATTTGAGTTACGGCTTCCTCTACAAGCCCTAACCTAACTTTTTTTTAAAATGAAAAATAAATACCATGTTTTACTTTTCTTTTATTTTGGTATTGAAAATGGTTTTCATAATTTTTTTATTATATCAATGTACGGTATTGATATCTTGTGATTGAAAGGTGGAAATGTTATGTTTCCTTTAAGCATATTTTATGTGATAAGTTTATCTTATGGTTCTTGGGAATTGTTATGAAGATGGGTGGTTCCGTGATAAACTAAGGGCGGGTGAGCCTGATATAGCTCTCCAATGCATTGGGTAACGTGAAGGAGTTAAACGTTAAGATTTCTCTAAATAGATTTTAGGGAATATACTTTGATGGGTATTCTAAACATAACCATGAGGGTTACTCCCTACGTAAGAATGTTATGAATTCCTCAAGTTACCTTTATGTCTTATGATTTCTATGATTTATTCATGATTTGATGAGGCATGTTAAAGTGCTTATGTTTTATGAGTAAAGTATGATTTCATTGATTCTTATTTATACATGTACTCATGTTTTCTTTCCATATTTTTATATCCCTTACTGAGTTTTTTATGCTCATCCCAAGTTTTTGAAATGTTTTTCACAGGTCAAGGGAAAGGTACATGATATGATGATAGTGTCAAGGAAGTTTCAAGAAAGAATCCATGTTTTATTTTAAATATGTTTCCATTGATGGGAAAAATGTATACTATATTTTATGTAACCACTTTGTTTAAATGTGGAATGTAATGCATGATATATGTCCTAATTCTCTAAAACTCTAAACATGAAAAGATCCTCAATGTGAATTATTCATTTAATTCAATATTAAGTAAGGTATAAGGCCGGGGCCTTATATTCTCAATCTATTTCTTAACTTATATTCTTATGGGATTTTTTGTCCCTTAATAATGGTTTGTAAAAATCTCATGAATCTACTAAATAATATCCCCTGGGAGTGTCATAACCAAGAGTGCAGAAAAGCTCATTGTTGCTCACCAGTTCTCGTTCGATTTTAGCTCAAATCAGTGTTTTCGGGTTTTACCCCTAGGATACATCTGTGCCAGAGCCGCCTCTACCTGCTCGTATCCATACAGGGATGTATTTGCTTGATAAACCACTTAATCAATACTCACCAAAAATTAGGGATGTTTTTATTATATTTAGTCTTGTCTCTAAGGCTTTACAGGGGTTTTCTAATCCTAATCCCAAAAATAACTAAACCAATCCTCTGATACCAACTATGACAACCCTGATATTTTATTACACGATTAAACATAATTTATTACATGAACTTCACTTGATACAACATATAATATCGAGAGGTATAGTGTCTTTGGGGATTAGGATCATTACATAACAACTTAAAACATGAAACATGCAACATCTTTATTGAAAACTTTGTTTACATGACCACTACATTCCCTAGTACTTAGCATTGCATGGGATAACCTGAGGACATGCATAAGAAAAGGGTGATCTAAAAAGCCCAGTAAGGAAATAAACATGGAATAAAATGAGGAATACAATAAATTTTAGAAAATAGTAATATCAATAGATCTCAAGAGAAGTATAAACATAAAGTTGTGATAAAGCATGATAATCATAACATGGAAATGTGGAAACAACTCTTAACATGGAATTAGCATGAGCCAAGGCTCATTGCACATAGAGCATGATTAAACCCTCATTGCACATGAAGCATGAGTAAACCCTCTTTGCACTTTAATTAGAATGAGTCAACACCCATTGCACATAACGTATCATGATACTATATTTTACCCAATGCATTGGAGTGCTATCAGGGTGCACCCTTCTTAAACATTTCTTTTCATGCATAAGTGTGCCACATGGATCATATAACATGGAACAAATCAACATCATAAGTTATTCCACGATTAAGTAATGTGGAATAAATACATGAAATTACCATTCAATGTGTATATTTTAATAAAGGTTAATACCCTTGATAGAGACATGGGTATGGTATTCACTACACAATGATCTTGGCTTGGAAAAATGCGGTGCAATTTCGGCAGCATAACGGTGTGACATAAGGATTCATGAAAATGGTTGATGAGATAGAAAAGGGTGTCTCATCATATGTACATGAAATGGATAGTAAGGAGGTAATATAGATACATGTCCCAACAAATGTAATGGAATTTAGATTAATAATACAAAAATAATTACTTGGACGTAAAAAAGGAGATAGAAATCCCTCACAGAATTTCGGCATGGTAACGGGTGAACATGGGTGGCATTAATGAGGGATAAAGGGGTCTCCCATAATCTATAAAAATATAGGGCATAATGGGGGAGGTGATAAATCATACCCCAACATATTTAATTGAAAACAAAAGGGTATAACAACTTAAAGAAAATTTGAAAAAAATGAGAAAGGAATAAATAACCCTTACTTGTAAGTGTTCTTCTAAAGGCTTGAGAGAGGCTTGAGAGAGGCTTCTTGGGAGCTTGGGGAACCTTGGGATAATTCTAGAGAGAGGAGGGAAGAGGTTGTACGAACTCCAAAGTATTTGAGTGAGTAGTAAGTGGGATATTGGGTGGGTTTATATATGAAAGGTGAGGGAATTCTTTATTATTTAGGTTTGGGACACCTCACATTAAACTAATCCAAACCACAAAATATACCATGGTTTTTTCCCATGGTTTTTGACAAAGGGAAGTGTAAAAAAATATTTTATAATTCCAAAGTCATAAATTCTTAAAATAATTGTGTTGCTTATGTGGAGGTGAGTCACACTCCCAAGGAAAACAATTTAAAAAGACAAGATGTTTAATAAGTTTTGAAGGGTCCATTAATTCTTTGTAAAATAAGTCAAAAAAACCCAAAATTACATTATTTAATTGTTAAAACATATATTGGACGAAAATAAAGCTTTAAATATGGTGATGATATTATGAACTTTGATATTTTTGATTATTTTTTACACTCTTAAGGTGTTGATAATATGGATCATGTATTAATTCTCATGGTGGAAATTATTTTTTTTATAGTTTTTTAAAATAAATATTGTTTGTTTTAATTTATTTTATTTCTTATATATGTTTTATTTTTTTAATATAAATGTATTATATGAATCAATCCATTGAGCATAATCTCCATGATGAATATATTTCCCTCATTGAAAACACCATGACACACATGATTCTTAAATATGAGAAATACTTTATCAATCTTAAAATGGGAAGATCTCATTTAAGCAAATTAACCAGTAGTGTGAAATTAATCGAAGGCTCCAAAAAAGAAAAAATAAGTCTACCAGATTATGATAAACAATGATTTGTTCTCTTCCAAGTATTAATAAAAAATTTTAAGTTTTAGAGATATTTGGGACAATGAATAACACGTTGAGACTATGGATAAGGGAGGGTTGAATACCTATATATGAAAAGAATTAATAATGAGCACAAATTGATTCAAGAGAAACTATCTAAAATTACATTTGGATTCTACTATGTGATTATATATACTATCAAATTAAATATGGTAAACCAAAATTTTACTGACCATGATACATTTATTATATGGAATTACCATTTAAATGTATGCATACTCATACCTTGGTTTAGAAAAGGGTTCTTAAACCTAATGGTTTCTCATGTGCTACTTTTTCTTAAAGAAAATTGATTATAAGACTGTCACTATTGAAAATTAGGATTGAAACCCCCATGTTCTTAGAATTAATTCTTGGTGATATATGTGGTCCAATTCACCCACCATGTGGGCCATTTAGATATTTTATGATCATGACTGATGTGGAAACTAGATGGTATCATGTGTGTTTATTATCTTCTTATAACCTGGTGTTTGAAAAATTTATTTCCAAAATAATTATTTTAAGGGGACAATTCATATATTATTAAATCAAGCATATTAGTCTTTATAAATTTGGATAATATTCATCTTATGCATTTAATAATTATTTAATTTCGATTGGAATAAACATTGAAAATCATGTATCTCTTTTTCACACTCAAAATGATATAGCTAAATAATTTATAAAGTGGTTACAACTTATCACTAGACCACTCCTCATGAAAACTAAATTGCCCGGTTCAATATTGGGACAAACAATTTTTCATGAAATATCACCACTTCAAATAAGTCCATCAATCTATCATGATTATTACTCTTTTCATCTATCTTGTGGCTATGAACCAAGTATTTCAAATTTAAGGATATTTAGTTGTGTTATATATGTTTCTATAGCACCCCTTCAATGAATAAAGATGGGCCCCCATAAAATATGTATGATTTATGTTTTTTTAGTCCCCCTTGATCATTAAGTATCTTGGTATTATGATAGGATATGTATTCATATTAATATTTATAGATTTTCATTTTAGTTAAAATTTAGTTCCAACATTAAAAGGGGAAAATCCATTGACATAAAAAGAAATATCATGTAAAATAACTTCATCATTACATCTTGATAGTCATCAAAATATGAGTGAACTTGAAGTTCAAAAGATCATTAATTTTCAAAAATTATGAAATTAATTTCTCAATGCATTCAATGATTCAAAATAGGTTACAAAATCATATATACCCACATGAATTCACCAAAACAAATATCCCTAAAGTAAAATCTAATGATGTTATCAACCATTCTTCCAATCCATACCTAAAGCAAGAGAGACCACTTGGTTCAAAAGATAAAAAAATATCATCCAAGAAAAGGGAAACAACCCATGTTGGTCGAAGAAATAAATATACCCGAGGATAATGTAACTTCACTTTATCATAAAATTTCTCAAGATACCATTATAACAGAATTACATGATCATGATCAATAAGAAATTTCAATAAATGTTACTAATGTCGAAAGATTTTGGAAGTAATTAGATACCATTTTTAATGACACATTTTCATTTAATGTGGAACTTGAAATAATTAGTAAGGATCAAGAACCAAAAATGGTAAATGAAATATGTGATTGGATAGATTGGGATTAATGCAAAGATGTGATTCAATTTAAATTAGACTCACTTTCTAAATGTGATGTTTTGGGTTGATTTTCAAATCCTCTAAAGGTATTAAACCTTCTGGTTATAAATGGGTTTTTTTGAGAAAAATAAATAAAAATAATGAATTCATAAGATATAAAACATTACTAGTTGATCTCAGTATTGACTATAATAAAACATACTCTCAAGTAATGGATGTCGTAACTTTTTGGTATCTTGTGATGTTTGTCATACATGATTAACTAGGATTAAGCCCAGTATAAGTTGTGACTTCATATCTTTATGGTGATAATGATAATGATGTTTACATTAAAAATATTAGAAGGATTCAAAATATACCATCAAAATATCATAGATCTTGGTATCTTTATTCAGCTAAGTTGAATAAATTATTATATAGATTAAATCATTCACGGTGTATGTGGTATAACCAACTAAGTGAATATTTGGTGAAAGAAGGTTATAAAAATGATCAAATTTTTCCATGTGTCTTAATTAAGTTTTTTTTCATTTCAATATATTTTGATGATGTAAATATTATTGATACTAATGATTAATTTTCTAAGGTAGTGAAATATTTGAAGAAAGATTTGAAATGAAAGATTTTGGAAGGAATTTTTTTTTCTTTGGATTACAAATTTAACATCTCAAAGATATAATTTTTGTTAATTAATCATGATATACTGATAAAATCCTGAAAATGTTCAATATGGATAAATCACATTCATTAAGTACACTGATAGTTGTACGATCTCTTGATATAGATAAAGATAATTTTAAAGTATGAGAGGATAATGAAAAACTTTTTGGTCCAAAAGTACCATATCTAAGTGTTATTGGAGAACTAATGTACCTTAAAAACAATATAAGGTTAGATATATAATTTTAGTAAATTTAATAGCTAAGTATAGTTCTTATCCTACTCATCAACATTATAATGGAATCAAAGTGATATTAAGATACCATGAAGGATTTGTAGATAAAGGGTTCTTCTATTCTAAAATATCAGAATCAAATTTAGTTATTGATTTTGATAGTCGATACATGTATAATCCATATAAAGTGTGATACTAGACTATATATTTATTTATATATAGTAGAACTACCATTTATTTTTGTTTTATAAAGCAAACCATTTTTGTGACTTCCTCCAATCATGTCGAGTCAATTTTGATTCATGAATCAAGCCAAGAATGTGTTTGGATGAGATCGATTATTCATCATATCAGAAGTAATTTTAGATTATATATTAATAATAATATCCTCAATAGAGTTCTTCATTCCCATGTGGTCATGGAAACATTGTGGGAAGTTTGAGTTTTTTTAGTTAGTGGTGGATCCAAATTTTGAATTAGAGTTTAGAATGGAATTCCAAAAGGTGGGACCCCTTAAAGAAAGTATTTTGTACATGGAATGGAATTTTGGTGGTAGTCGATAGTAGCATAGAGTCTTCAAGAGGAAGTTAGATTAGACGGGTTGTGGTATGTAGCCACCATCTATCCAGTGGGAGTCTAAGTGTTGTTTTAGGAGGGTCGGGCTGGTAATTTTACTATCCATACCCTTAGTTTTTTAAAGAGGAAGGTGTGTGGGGGCATTCAACCAAGTTACCCCTCCCTTTTCTCTCCATGGATCCCCCTTTATGGGGTATAATTTTGGAGACTTCTGAATGAAGATCCTAGATATTTTTCTGTTTTTATTCCATTCTAAATCCTCTTATTAGCCTTTTACTTTCTTTATTTTGGTTTTAGTTAGGTATTTAAATCCAATTCCTAGCTTGGTGGAATCAACTGAATGTGATGGTACTTTCATAAATCCTAGGAAGATGACATCCTGAGACGAAATCCACTATCAATCGATTGTATTTTCATGAATAGTACATCATGTTTTTAAATTTATTATGCTTTTCAAATTAAATTTAATTTAATTAGTGTAGTTTTTGGAAATGTGTGTTAGGATTTTGGTCTAGCTTGGTGTTGGGAGTCCATTTCGGACCTCTAGTAAGTTGTTGGCATCGGTTCCTGTGCATCCAGATGACATGGTGAGGTTTTGGTTGGTTATTACAATTTGGTTTAAATTATTTTATTAATTTTAAATATTTAATATAATTTATTGATGATGTTTGTAATTATTAATGTGCGATGGGGTATTGGGTGATAATTAAATCTTGTAATGGACATCAACGGGCTGATTTGAGATTGGATGGGCATTAGAAAAGCTTCAAGACCCTTGGAAATAAATTATAAAACATTCAATTGAGGTAGGTGGTACTGGTACTCACCTTATGGTGCAATACTTGTTTATTTTTGATGCATTATGACATGTGGCCTTTCCATTGATGGAAAATTCCTAGTTATTTAAATTAATGTACTAAGATAAATAGACCATATAGAAATGTAATTAAATAAATTTTTTAATTAATTAAAGGAGATCCCTTGAATCTTATAAATAGATAAGGGATGTGAAGGTCCCTTTCATGTTGTATAGATACCTTGGTCTTAGTTGTTTGAGGTTGTGACCATTGATTATGCTATCCATGATAATAGAACCCCATGAGGTGCTCAATGGTTTTAAATTATAATGGGAATGGGTTGGGTGAGTGGAACGACCTAGTGAAACCTTGAGGATTTAGATGGGTCATGTGCCACCTCTAGAGTGTTATCATGTGAGTTGAACCCCTTGTATCCAACAAGTTCATACTACCCTATTGATGATGTCATGGGACGCAACGTCCTTATATTTCTGGGTGTTAACCTAAGACCTAGTTGATTCTTGGGACCCTCATGAGGGTTCCTATGCATTTTTTTGACCAAGGGAACCCTCAGGGGTGACATATTGATAGACTATCCTTGAGCGGGTGTGTCTAGGTTATAGTAGAGACAATTATGGGTGTCACCTTAAAACTTGTACAACAAATTTAATCCAAGGGGATGTGAGAAGTAGTGATGGGTTTAGGCCTTCGACCAAACCTTATACTCTACTTTATTTTTAATGGGTTGTGGTTTACGCCCTTTGGGTAGTCTTTAATTATGAAATGGAAAGCACTATTAGTGGTATGTCATTTATTATATATGGTAAATGAACAAGGGGAGGTGTATTTTATTTTTATATATATCTAAGAAAACTCTCAGAGGGTACGTCTGAGGATACTTTTGGGGTTTCCATAGATTTAGAGTCAGGTCTATAGTTGGGCGGCCAAGGATTTGGTGCCAGTGTATTTTGTTGGAGCTTTTATGGACTTGGATCCGGATGTTGGAGCTACCATGGATTTAGAACTTAGATTTTTGGACTATTGTGGGATGGGTACTAAAATCCTTAAGGATGTGGTTGGGGATACCATGGATTTAAAGCCCTAATGGTTTGACCATCATGGGATGGGTCCCCGGAGTCATGAGGATATAGTTGCGGATGGCATGAATTTGGAGCCCGGATGTTTAGACTAACATGGTATGGATCCTCGGAGTCATGAAGATGTAGTTGTGGCTTCCATGGATTTTTAGTCTATTTGTTTTTGGTTCGGCGCAATCATCGTGATGTGCTCAAAGACACATTGGCACTAGATGAAGTGGGTATGGTCAATCGGGACCACAGACCTAAGGATGGACAATGGTATGATACTTGGTATATGGGTTGGTACAGTCATTGTGACATGATCAGAGATAATATGGCATTGGATAAAGTTGTTTTTAAAGTTATTTGTTTTATTTATTTATTATTTACAATGGTTATTTATTTATTT
Source organism: Viscum album (assembly GCA_963277665.1). Lineage (NCBI taxonomy): Eukaryota > Viridiplantae > Streptophyta > Magnoliopsida > Santalales > Viscaceae > Viscum > Viscum album. The sequence goes on along the minus strand of OY728141.1, from coordinate 2,121,591,608 downwards.
TAGTTTATCATGTCACATTCCCCTATCACAACATATGTTGGTTAGTGTGGGACCACATTGGTGGTTCCCTACTGAGTTATATACTCACACCTTTCTCAGTCTGCCATTTCACATAGGTAGTTGAGCAGCTCTCATATGGTTCTTGCATGCATGGGTTGGGCTAAGGCTTGGGATAGGGTTTTTCATGAACAATCAAGAGGTATCGGATGATTTTAGGAGATTGGTATGAGTTATGGCTTGGATTTATAGTAGAACCCTATATTTTATTCTTTATTTTGTTCTTTATATGTGATCAGCCTAGTGGGCGATCGATCTGTAGGACTTTGTGTATGACAACATTTTATTTAGAACCACTTATTCGGTTTATTTATTCTTTTTCACTACTATATATTTAATATTATTCAGTGCTAGATTTTATTAGCATTAGTGAAAAGGCGTTGATAAATTTTTCCCTTATTAGCGCTAAAAAAATCACTGATAAAGGGTACCTTTTATCAGTGCTAAAAAATCCCCTGATAAAGGTTGTATTTATTAGTTCTAGTGAAAGCACTGATAAAACTATTACACAAGTCCCACATCAAACTTTTGGATAGTCGATCACTTCTTTTTATATCATTATCAAGATGTTGAGAACCATGGGTTAATAACCCATGCCCTGAAAACTTTATTAAGAAAAAGTAAAGTACAAGACAATAGGGTGAAACAAATAGCACAAACAAACATGCCATCAAAAACATAAAACAAATCCTACCATATAATTCAATAAGAAAAGGAAAGCTTAACTCCTATTACCAAAATTTCATGCATTACCATGACCTCAAGGATGACGTCCCCTCTTCTATTTGGGAGCAACCCAAGGGCCATCTTGATCATCCAAGATTTTGGTGGTCCCTTCCTTAGACCCACTTTCCTCTTGATCCAGTACTGCTTCTAGGTCAGAGGGTTGTGTATCCTTTCCTAAAGAATCCCTTTTTCCAAACTATGTCTTCCTAGAGGCCACAAGATGCTCCTAAGATGCATGCATATCAACCGCATCATGTGGAGCATGCAGCCTCACCTCAACTTCAGTGCCACTTTCCTCTTGATTACTCAAATGGCCAGCCCCACCTACATGAACCTACCTAGTTCCTTTTCCAGAGTTTTCAACTACATCATTGAGAAAACTCTCTTCAAAATGAAAACGGGGCACAATAGCATTCTCCCCCTGCACAAACACTGAGTCTTTGCCTGCAATGGCATTGCCTATGGAGACTCTTTTATTTCACACATCAGAAATCTCCAAGCCATCAAGATAAATTTGATCAAATTCCACATTATTAATCGAATCAAGCATCAAAAAGATGTTAAATTTTCTAAATGGGGTGCCACCAATGGTTAAAGTGTCCACTACTTTGCCAAGATCAGATATGTCATCCTTTTCTGTTTTATTATCCATGGATGAAATGTGTGGATCAATAACCATAGGGGAAGAGGTGTTCTGGCCAGATCTGGTTACTTCTTGAGGCTACATAACTACCTCTATGACTACACCAATAGGATCCGCTAGCTATCCAGCCAAATCACTTTTCATCCCCTGTAATGTGGTGGTACTAACCTCTTTACTCTGAAGAGGAGCGGTAATAGGGGAAGGAGATAAATAAATCCCCCTAAATGGGCCCATGACAACATGCACAGGCTCGTGTAGGCCTTGGACCACCCTATGCTTATTGTGGTCCACTCTCCATAGGCCCCCCTCAAGTTTTTGACCCACCATCTGCTCACTATGGTCCATTCTTAGTAGGCCTTCCCTATTGAGGGCTAGCTGAGTTAATTAATTTTTTTTTAATTAAATTCTTATTTCATATATAAAAATATATATTGATATATACAAAAATATTATATATTAATATATATATATATATATTAATTTTTTAAATTTTTTAATATTTTTTAAAATTTATTCATTTTTTATATTTATTTATATTTATTCATTTTTTATAATTAAATTCTTATTTCATCTATAAAAATATATATTGATATATTAAATATTAATATATAAAAATATATATTGATACATATAAAAATATATTAATATATATTAAATATTGATGTGTAGTAATATATATATTAATATATATATATATATATTAATATATATTAATATATATTTACATATATTAATAAATAGTATATTAGTTATTTAATTATTATATATATAGAATTTATTAAATTTAATATATATGTATAGTAATAAATAGTATAATAATTAATTAATTAAAAAATAATAAATTACAAAAAATATTATATATATAATTTAATAAGTAATACATTGTTTATAATTAATAAAAATGAATAAATTTATTGAATATTTAATATACTTATTAAATAATTAATATAATATTTATTATTTTATATATATATACTAAATTTATTCATTTTTATTAATAAACATTTCATTAATACATTTTTAATAAGATTTTTTAACATTTAATGTTTTTAATATAGTTTTAATTTACATAATTAATATATATTCATTTTTATTTAAACATATATTCATGCAGGTTCACAAGATGGTCCGTGCCAACCCCCAAATTTTTAATTATTAAATTTATTAAATTTAATATATATATATATAGTAATAAAGGGTATATTATATATATATATATATATATATATATAATTAGATAATTAATATACTGTTTATTCTATTTTTTAACAATTTTATTCATTTTTATTAATTATAAACATTATATTAATTTTTTAATTATATATATATATATAATTAAATTTCACTCATTTTTAACATGAATTTATTTAATATAATTTATTCATTGATAATGATAAGTGAGTGCTTAGTTTTTTTTATAATTTATAGTTTTAAAATATTTATTCATTTAAATTTTTTGTAATTTATTCATTTTTAATGTTTTTAAACATAACTATCATTAATATATTTTATATTTTTGAAATTTATTTATTTTTCATTTTTCATTTTTCAATATTTTTTTAATTTTATCCATTTTCTAATATTTATTTATACATGTTTTTTCATTAACATTTAATATTTGTAATATGGTTGTAATTTATATAATTAATATGTATTCATTTCCATTTTAACAAATATAAATATTCATTTTTAATTTTTTTTAAATTATCTATATAATTAATAATAGTTTTTCATTTTTTAAATTTATTCATTCTTATTGTTATTCGTTTCATTAATAGATGCTAAAAATTATATAATTTCGTTGCAGTTGGGGTCCTACCCTAGTGGTTAAGACAACCCCATAATCCTATATCCAACTAAGGATCAAACCCTAGACACCCCAAATTTAGAGGATTTATTGAAGGGGGTAAGCGGATCACGACAGGTGGCGGGTGGATGCGCTGCGATGATTTTGGCACTGGGTGCGATGGGTTGTAGTGAGCATTCACTATTGATGGGTGGAAGTAGGCCAAGAATGCGATGTGGTGGGGGTGGAGTAGCTGATGGTAGGGTCGGCTTTAGCCAGCGATGATAAGTTCTTGACGGGCGGCAGTGTTGGTGCGGGGATTGCACAACATAGGCAAAGATGTGACGGACATTCATGGAGACCATCACTGGAAAGTTCCTTATGGGTTCTAGTAGGGCGCAATGGTGCGTCTGACGACCTAGGCATGATTGGCGTGCACTAGTGCATGTAATTTCACCTAAGGATGGGCTGAGTGATGGAGAGGGCCAACATCTGGCGGCGCAAGATGACGATGGTAGGGCTTGGTGTAAGTTATTTGATGGCCTATGGGCATGGGCCTTCGGGTCATGTACCTTGGGGCTTTGTGTACCCCTGGGCCTTCATGGTCATGTAATGAGCTTCCTTTTCCCAGAAAAAATGAGGAATCCTGGTTTAATAAAAATAATGAGGAACTTTATTCCTACGTGTTAAAAAAAATATTATATAATGTCATTGTTCAATTAAACATATATAAAACTTGTATATATATACATTAAGTTCACACACACAAATATTTATGTAATTAATGAAATCTTATATAGAAACACACACACCTAATATTTATGTAATTTATTCAAATTTTAATATTCATTTTAAAATTTCATTTAGTAACGTAATATATTTAATATATTATGTTTTTAATTTGTAAATTTTATTTATTTATTTTCAATATTCTTTAATTTCATATTATTTATTCATTTTTATTATTTTTTATTTTTTATTATTTTTGGAATTTAATCATTTTTTAATATTTATTTATACATATTTATTTATTATGTTTTAATATTTTCAATCTGTATTCATCTCCATTTCAATATATTTCTATATTTTATTTTTTTTAATAATTTGTATAACTAATAAAACTTATCCATTTTTTAACATTTTTAAAGTTTACTCATTTTTAATTATTCAATTTCACTCATTTTTAACATTCATGCATTTAAGATTATATATTCATTAATAATGTTAAAAATATATTTTGTAAATAAATATTTATAAATAAATATATTTTTAAATATATATTTACTATATTTATAAAATTATATATTTATAATTATAAATATATATATATATTAAAGATATTTATATAATTATAAATAAATAATTATATATTTAAATAATTATAAAATTATAATAAATATATTTAAATAATGAATATTTTTACTATATATATATTTATATTTATATTTATTTATTAAATATATATAACAGTATAAATATATATAATTATATAAATATATATAATTATATAATTATATTTATAATTATATACAAATATTTATAAATATATTTACAAATATATTTATTTATAATTATATATATATATACATACTTATAATTACATATTTACAATTCTTTTAATATATTTATAATTTTATTTATTTATATTTATTTATTTATATTTATATAAAATTAAATTTTTTTATTATATTAATTATATTATTAAAATTAATTATATAGGTCTTTATTAGTGTTTTTTTAGTAGTGATAAAAGATATTTATATCAGTGCTAGAGTTTGGCACTTATAAAGATGTATTTTATCAGTGCTTATTATTTTAGCACTGATAAAACCCCTCTTTATATGCTCTTTTTTGGAAGCGCTGATAAAAATCTTCTTGGTCTTTTAAATAGAACCCTAATAGAACCAATTTACCCTTCACCCTTCAATTTCTCGTGAAAGTTCAGCTTTGTCACCGCTCCCCCTCAACCTTCTCTTCGACAAATCAACTCTCACAAATCTAAGTTATGATATTATTTCTCCTCCTCTATCGTTTATCAATGTCACTGATCACCACTCTCTCACATACCAAGTCAAAATCACGTTATTATTCCTTTATTTGTTGCTTTCTGCCACCTTGCCTCCCCTCCATCACTGCCTTCATCCCAGATTGACCATCCACTACTGTGAAGTAATCATCCGATGACCACCCTTTCCCTGTCTTCTACTCCCTCAGCTGAACGATGTAGCAAGACTTTCCCCTCTCCCTTCATGAAAACCTCGCCACCATCGTTGTCTCAATTTTTTTTTGAATTTCTTGTTTTGTAAGCTAGAATAGTGGGAGATTAGCTTCAATATTTTACCATTTCACATTAGGTTTTTGGCATCAGTATTTTACCATTTAACATATAATTTTCTACAAATTATTATTATACAATTTAAGTTTTTTTGTAAGAGTGATGTCCTATAATGATTATAATTGAAAAAGTATAAGTAAATTTATTTATAGATGTGATATGAAGTTTTTATCTATTACTCTTCTTACTGATTTGAGATAAATGTGTGATAAATAGAATTTCTATTGATTTAATTTCTATTTTATTAAAAATTATTTTAATCATTTAGATTTTAGAGAATCATGAATTAAATTTTCTAATTATAGTCCATTTATCATCACATAATGAAATTTATAATTTCCATTTCAGTTATGCATTTATTAGTTGGTTGTTCCAAAACATTAATGCGAATTAGTGTGATTTTAATTAAAGGAATGACTATGTTTTTTTTTCTTTTTTGGGGGAGTTTTGTTTTTATATTTATTATTTAAAGGTAGATTTTATACTTTTATAAAATTTTGAATTTTTTTATTTAGATTCAAAACTCAATATATTTTATTACTATTGATTTCTGAAAATATTTTAAAAGAAAGAATGGATTTGGGGGGTTTTAAAATTCCAAAATAGGTTGGTAATTAAATTTTATTGTTTTATGGTGGTTTCTATAAAATGGTTTTGTAGTTGATATAGTGAATTTGTTTTAAAAATGAATATGAATATTCAAGGATTTTATAAAATTGATTTCTAAAGGGATTAGTTGATTAAATTGGTAAATAGTCATTTTTATGAATATAAACATTGAATTAAATTTTTATAGAGTGAAAAATAATAATATGTTATTTTAAATGTAAACACATGCTTTTGATTAATCGTATATATGATTTGAGAGACCTATTAAATGGGTTTCTTCTAGGGGTTTATCATGTGTTTTATTTTAGGTATTTAGGATATGATCATGTTGATATATTAGGTTTGAGGTATAGAATCTAAGATATTATACTATAAGGTTTATATGATGTTCGGATAGAGTTAAAATGGTATGGGTTTTCCCATTATGTAAGGACATAAAAACATTTTTTTTATTCATTCTGTTTTCACCTTATATTATGGTAAATAGTTATATAATAGACCTGTTAATTCTTAGGGGGTTTCAAGGTGTTTTATAGTATTATATTTATTTTTGTATTATAATATGACTCATATGATTTAAGGTGTTGTTAGTTTTTCTTATTTAATATAGATGTTGAGAAAATTATTTCTCAGATTCATTTTCTTATCTAGTTACCTTAAATATGATGGGTATAAAAGGAAAATTTTAGTCCGGGTTTGAGTTGTATGGGTATGTATAAGTTTCATCTTCTTATTTATAATTTTATTTATTTTGATTAATCTATGTAGATAATATTATTATTATTTTTATATATTGTGTATTATTAGGAATGGTTTGAGTGTCACCCATAAAAAGTTCTAATTTAAAACACATTTATCTCGGACACATATAGGATTAAAAGATAGTGGAATAATTTTATGAAGTTTATTATAATATTCCTTAACCATATATATGGTATGGATTTTTTTAAGAATGATTATACTGTTTTGTATACACCTATGAAGGTTTTTACTACTAGATGTGGGCGATAGTTTATAGTGATTTGTGTCATTTTTAGAGGTGGAATCCGAATTTTTTGGATCTCAATAATGTGAAATCCATGATAACTAAATTTTTTTGAATGTTTATTAATGGAAATTATTTTTAGTGTTTTAAGTAAATTAAATAGAGGTATTTTTATATTTTGGGGTATGTGAAATATACCTAAGATTGATAACTCTACTATTTTTGAAATAGGGGTTCATCAGTGGGATATAAAACAAATATATTGTTTGGTATTCCTATAATACATGGCCTAGAATAATCAATAGAAAAAGTGAATAACATGGAATATAACTCCACTTTTTTCATCAATAATAGTTCCATCCATTTATTTCATAAAATTCCAAGATCCTTGACCCTATTTGAGAATATGGTGATTACGTAACCTTGTATGTTCTGAGGAAAGATATTTTTACACAAATTTATAAATTTAGGTCATAATTAAATGAAAATAAAGAATAAGAATTTCTAAGGAAAGTATTTCATCCAATAATAAATAATTTTTTTCAATTATATTTATTACCACTTTTTTCCACACAACATCAAATCGAGAACCTAGACCAACAACCACCTATTTACCCCGGGTTTTTTCTTTTCATGTCACCCATTTATAAAAAGATAACTTTTCGGGAATAATAACCGATAACATTAAAATATTGGGTTTTACTGATTATAATTATATATAACTTTATCCTTTGATTATGAATATCTTATGTGTATTTATTTATTTTTTGTATAAAAGGAATATTTTATGAATATAATAGGATGGATATGAATCGAAAATGGATGCACGCTAATCGTATGATAAAAGAGTATGGATATGGAGTTAAATAGTTCATCAAGTTTTCAATAGATCATGCATACGACCCTTACCAATCCTTTTTTCATGTTTAAGTTATTGTTATTCAAGAAAAATTAGTCCAAAATAGTTGTATGAACATTTTATTTATCACAAAATAGATCAGATCTATAAATGTTGGACTAAAAATGGGGAAAAACTGAATGTGGATGTTGATTGGGATGATATTTTAGTTTATAGATCATTTGATACGAATATCAATGTAAATGATGGTGGAGATCATATAGAAGAAATGATAATGGAAATTGAAGATGACCTTTGTGATTGTCTAAAATAGTTTGAGAATTAAATAGATATTATAAGAGACTATTGTATATTGTTTTTACTAAATACACAACATTTTTAGCTATATTGAAGTTATATAATTTGAAAGGTGGAAATGAATGGATAAAAACCATATTTATAGAACTACTTGGTATCATAAATGATATGCTAACAGAATAAAATGAACTTCCTTGTCAAACATATGATGCTAAACGAATATTATGTTCAATAGGAATGATCTCTAAAAATAAATGCTTGTCCAAATGATTGTATATTATTTCTCAAGGACCATGAATCAGTCATAAAATGTCATAAGTGTGGTGTGAATCGCTATAATAAAGATGAATTGAGTCCTTTGAAAGTTGTATAGTACTTTCCTATCATTCCATAGTTCATAATACTATGTCAATAAACCGTGAGAAAATTAACATGGCACATAGATACAAGAATTAAATATGGGAAATTATGTCATCTACTATACTCTTCTTAGTGGAATAAAATTGAATTTAAGTATCATGGATTTAGAATTGAGCCAAGAAACTTTCGTCTTACATTATCTACCTATGGAATAAATCCTTTTGGTGTATAGATTAGTACTCATAGTACATGGCTGGTTATGTTGGTAAATTATAAATTTCCAGTATGGTTATGCATGAATCATAAATATATTATGTTATACCTGATTATATCTAGACCAAAACAAACCAGTAATGATATTGATATCTATTTGGATCCATTGATTAAAGATCTGAAATTATTATGGGATACAAGTGTTACAGTGTATAATTCTCATAGAAGTGAAGAATTCACATTAAGGGCAATGTTGTATGGGAATATAAATGACTTTCCTGGTTATGGAAAATTTTCAAGCTATAACATTAAATGAATGTTGGGGTGTCCCACTTCTGAAGATTGCACATAGTTAATTTAGTTGAAATATTCCTTGAATATTGTGTTTTTAAGTCATCAGAAACTTTTACCTCAATGACATAGATATCGATCATGGATGACAGCATTCGATGGTAATATCGAACAAGGAACAAAACTATCTCCACTAACATGTGATTGAATATTTGATAAAGTAAAATATATTGAAACTATTTTTGGTAAACCATCTTAGAAAAACCTTATGAAATCAGGTTGTAAAAATTGATCAATTTTCTTTGAATTATCATATTGGAATTATTTTCACATTATACATTTTATTGATTTCATGCATCTAGAAAAAAAAATATTTTATAGTGTTATTGGCACGTTAATAAATGTTCCAAGAAAAAAATATGACATCAAGGATAGGTTATACATGATTGACCTAAGGATAAGGTAAGATTTAGCACTAGTGAAGGGTAAAAGGTGGAATTTTCTTCCTCCAATAGCTTACACTCTATCCAGACAACAAAAATCTCAATTTTTCATTTTTCTTAATAGTATAAATGTTTCATATAGATATTCATAAAATATCAAGAATTTTGTTTCAATGATTAATTTTAAGTTACAGGGACTAAAATCACATGATTATCATGTTTTGATATAATATTTGATGCATGTCTCTTTACGTTGCATTCTTAAAAAAATGTATGATATGCATTAACCAGAATCTGCTTATTTTTCAAATCCATGTGCAGTAAATTTTTAGACCTAGTGAAGTTTTCAATCATGACTAAGGAGGTTTCAGACATATTATGTGAATTAGATATGTTTTTTCTACCATCATTCTTTGATATAATGGTCCACCTAATGTTTTTCATGGTTAGAGAGGTTCAATTATGTGGACTTGTCCATTATATATGGATGTAACCCATTAAAATGTATATAAATATTTTGAAAGGTTATGTTAATAATCAAAGTTGTCCAAAAGTTTTTATTGAAGAACGATATATTTTTGAAGAAGTTGTTGAATTTTGTACCAATTACCAATCAGATATTGATAGCATCAGTCTCCCAAAGTCTCATCATAGTGGAAACCATATGGGAGAAAGTATTTACAAAAGAAATTTTTTTAAAATTTCCATCATAGAGTGGGAGAAATATTATATTTACATTTTACATAATAGTGAAGATGTTGATCCAAACGTTTAATCCCACTAGACAATTCTTAGACATTTGAATTCATCAAGGGCTGAAAGATGGATATAAAATGCACAGAATCAACAGTTTATAAGATAGTTCTAAGATCATATTTATAAGGATTTATCTGAAAATCCATATTCAATTGTTTAAGGACTTTTATGGTTAGCCCGAGGACTAAATGAAAATGTTATATCTTACATTGGTTTTTTAATTAATGTTCATACATTATATACAAAATAACATGATAACCACAGTATGATGAAAAATAATGGATTTATAATTGTGATGGAAGTGATGAATATATATGGTTCCAAGGTTAAACATAAAATTTATGTGAATCTTTCATATTTCAGCATCATCAAATAGATATACGAATTGGATTATAAAATATTTCAAGTGTTGATTTTCTATTGCAAATGAGTTGAAAATAAAAGTGCAGTTAAAGGTGATGAAATGGGATTCATGAAGGTTAATTTCACCATGGAATGGTATAAGGATGATCCATTCATAATGGAATCAAAATAAGTGTAGGTATTTTAAATCTCATATCCAGTAAACAAGAATTGGTTAATTATCCCGCTGGTGACTAAAACAATTATAGGGTCAAATGAAAATTCAATCTAGGATGTACCTTTAATTGGGAGATCACAATAATTTCATAGTGGTCCCAACATAGACAATGTATTATATATTAGTGGGGACCACAATGAGGGGATTTGGATTCAAGATAGGGAATCCAAATCCTTTCAACCTTTAAAGAAAAGAAAGATAATTCAATGAGTAGGTTAAAGTTTTTTTTATATACTATGATTTTCCTCATAATATTATGTGTTCTCTAATGTATCAACATAATCTAAATTAAATTTTTGAGTACCCATAATGATAATGACATGAACACATGATTATGTTACCAATATTAGAGAATAATGAATATTTTATGTTGAAATTGAAGAATTATTAAGGGATCAACATCATGTTGATGAAAAAAACAAGAACGGTGTAGAATCACGGTGTTGACTAAAATTATCAAGGCAATAAGCAATGGTATATAATTTTAGGTTGGTTGGAATCAACATGACCAACCTTTTGACCCCAACAAGTCAATATTCATTAGTTATGTTAGGGTCATAATGAGAATAAATGTGCCAATTGATATAGATTTGTGGTTCCATGTCCATCTTGTAATACAGGAAACCCTTTGGGAATATATTGAGGTAATTTTATGATATATTTTCTTTATTTTACCAAAAAATTATATAATGATATATTGATTTACTTTTCATTATCCCTTGCATATTTCATTTATTTTAAATTATTTTCATAATAAATATGTATTAATGGTCATAGGAAAATCTCATATAGGTTTCCGGACACTTCTTACCAAGCTTTATATTAGGGATACTAAGGGTAAAGTAAATCCCCACCCACAAGTTATATATGCACACATTATAAAGTAGGAAACATGGAATGGCTTCAACAGTTGTCATGATGATAAATCATTTCAGGTGAATTATATTCAATAATATATTATTTGACATTATTTACTTTATCCAATTTGATTCAAAATTATTAATTTATGAAATAGAAAAGGAGTTCCGAAAATAAACAATGTGCATCAAAACTAATGTACCCTTATTGCAAAGCAAGGATGGGGTATGCTTCACTAGATATGAAAATGGTGTTTATTTTAAATCTACAATAAAAAAATTTATGTGATATGAAATAACATTTGTTTCTTTGTTTATATATAGATTTATGAATCAAAATCCGAAGACACTTTCATCCCACAAGATGTGATATAGAAGGAGTTCCATGTAAATAAAGATGGTAAACTAGTTGATAAAAACATAAAAGAGGTATGAGAAGCATTTATAAGTATGAAATAATACTAATTCATTATTATTTATAACAATATTATATAAAAATATCTATTTATGTTAATATGTTTTTATAAGGTTTAGACACAAGAATTGGCAATAATCGTACCTAAAAAATAGCTTTCAGTAGCATTGAAATAGGTATAAAAATATGGTCGTGTTAGAGGTGTAGGTTTTGAAGTGTCACCTAGAATATATTTCAAGAATAAAAAACTGTAAAAATATGCATATCACATGATAAAAGGATTTCGTGTGCAAATAAATGCTTTATAACATATTATTGTCCGGACTAGTTTGGAAAACCAATATATGCAAAATGATCAAAGAGAACTGTAAGTGGAACAAAGATCAACACATGAAGATCTAAATGATCCCACTAGCTTTAAGGATAGTCATTACCCTCAACCACATACCTTACCTGAGGTAATTAATTTTTTCATTGCTCTTTATCCTAAATGTGAATCAAACAACTTTTGATATCTTTATATTACTAAAATTCTTCTGGGTAAAGTTGTATGTTATTTATATCTATTAATACCCACGCACCACCTTTTTGTGAGGGGTTTGGTGTATAATAACCTAGGATACATGATACACAAGAAATAACTCCCAAAATATCACATGAGACTGTAGATTGAAGTAACTCAAGATCTGAGCACTGAGTTTTCTATTCCACTTGATGATCTGTATATTACAATAGTCAATAATGAAATTGGAAATTTTGTAGCATTTTTGTCTAATCATATAATGATACATGAGGTATGTAGTCACAAACCAATCTGGGTTTTCATCTGAAACGAAACCTGACCCGATCTATGGCAAGACACGAAGTTTGTTCCCAATCCCCATGGGTTGGCACAATTTCCCAGTTATAAATATTAGAAAAATGGAATGATTTACCCGAACATACAAACATAAAACAATCAACGATACAAAATGAACCAAATCTGGATGTCACAACCAAACAAGACTTTAACCAAAAACCATATTTGAGTTACATGTTTAAACCAAAACCCAAAAAACTACCACAAAGTAAGGTGACCCAAAAAACCATCTCAAAAACCACCACATGGAAAGTGGACACCACCCTCAAGACATCTTCACAACACCACCCATGAACAGTCGCTAACAACCCGAACCGCCATCTCCATAAGATTTACCCTTACCTGTATCAAACTTAACCAAATATACTTCCACCCAAAGTTATAATTATGGTGTGAGTTAACACCCAGTAGTATGACACCCAAGAAAATATTCCATGCTATAAACATTAAATGAAAAATGAACTTTCAAGTTTAATAACAAAGAGGAAATTGTTGAACAATTTAAAGGAAGGAATCTTTAGTGAAAACAACTTTAAAGAAATGAAATTTTTAAATAAAAACACATTTTATTTTATAGTAACCCAAATATCACACCGTATTCCAATGGTGATCATAAAGTAATCAAGAGAACCAAAAATGGGAGAGGCCCTATAGGTATTAGCTAGAGATAGGACCCTAGAACCTCGCATATCGGTGAAAAGTGGTATGGGAACCACAAAAATCTGCATTCTTGTGCATGATCCACTAGTAGGGGACACCTCCATAACCTTAGTGGTCTCCAATCATCATCCAAATATTTATTTAGTGTTTTAGTCGTCAATCCGGCTAAGTGAAATTGGGCCGATTCCACTTCTGTATCACTAGCACACTAAACCTAGTGCGCCCACCATGTCACATAGGCTTCTCTTAGTGCTCATTCAAGTACAAAGTTTGTATCACATGCCAAAAACAAATAAACAGAAAAAACAAGGCACTACAAACACCAAATACAACCATTTGCACACCCAAACCCTCTTTTAAAATCATACGCACACCAAAACCCTTTCAAAACATAATTCACACCACTTGCAAGATCAAATAAAACATTTGCATAGTTAAATAAACCACTAAGAGAAATTATTAAATAGTTTCAAGAAGTATCACATGGATTAAAACACAAAAACCCACTCAAATATTCTTTTATAATCAAATGCACATCGACACCACATAAAAACACAAATCGCAGTCCCTGCACAATTTAATAAACTAACTGCACAGTTTAAAAAACACTAACAAATTAACTCAATATGGGTTTTCACTAAAAAAACACTACATATCATATAAAATTATATATAAATATATCATATGCATATTAAAATCCCTTAAAACAAATTTTTCACTAAAAAAATTAATTAAAGACCATGCTAAATTGATTAAACAATAAAAATAATTCATCAAATAATGATTATGCACGAAACCACCTGTCTTGATGTCGAAAACCCAAAATTTAGGTGCAAAACTTTAATCACATGCCAATATCACCACAATAAAACTTAATTAGACCCTAATTCAAGAATTAGAACCAAAAACATCAAAATAAAACCCTAAACAAAATGAAACCTGAAACCCCATGCAAAGCAGGAAGAAGATTACCGGAGTAGATCGTGAAAGGGGGAGGATTACAGAGGACTTGTTGGATGCTAAGGCGGGTCATCGTAGGTCACACCGATAGGGGGACGCACCGGAGAAGAAGCTTCACTAGAGGGCTTGTGCCAGAAGGGGGTCCGTCCAAAGAGAGGGGTGTCGTGATACTAGTCACTGGAGGGTGAGAAGGGCAAGGGAAGATGGGGCGGTGTCGGTGCTCCGGTGTGAGGTATGTCGAAGGGAGCGGGGAAGCAGCACCTCATAGGATTTGGCATATAGGGGTTTTCAGTGTGACACAAGGGGACAATGGGTTAGAGATAAAGGGAGAAAGAGGGAAGGAAGATAAAAAAACAAAAAGAAAATAAAGAGAAAAAAAAGAAGAAAGGGAAAAATAAAACCTAAAAAAATAAAATATAAATGTAATAATAATAATAATAAATGATAATAATAGTAATTATATTAATAATTTAATAATAATAATATTATTATTAAAAATAATTACTTAATTAAAATATTATCAATAATCATAATAATAATAATATTATTATTATTATTAATATTGTCATTATTATTATTAAAAAATTACTAATTCATTTTATTTTTCTTATTTTACTTTTATTTTATTTTATTGATCATCTTATTAATTAATTAATAATATTTTTTTGAACACCGGGCAGGCTGCACGGTGACCTGGGCAAAGCCGCATGGCTTTGACCGTGCTCTGCCCGTGCGTCGGATGTCATCAAGCCCAAAACATTCATTTATCAACAAAAAAACAAAATTTCAATCGGGCTCAGCCCACACCTCAACAAAAAATTTCAAATCTAGATAAAAAAAATAAATAAATAATTGTTTTGAGAGACAGCGTGTGACAATTCTCTCTACCAGGAAAATTATCCACCCTTAGAAAGTCAACTCGAAGCTTGATCGGAGAATAAAAATGGATACTCCTGCTCAACCCATGACTTCCTCTCCCAAGTATCATGCACATCATTCCCATGCTACCAAAGGATACGGACCAATAGAATAAACTTCCCATGAAGCACCTTCTCTTGTGAATCCATTATTCGCACTGGCCATTAAAACACTGATAAATCGGGCTCTATCTCCAACTCTTACCAATTCAACATATGAGACAGATCTAGATTATACTTCTTTAATTTGGAGACATAAAATATATTATAAATCAATGTCAACTGTGAAGGTAAATATAACATGTATGACACCTTGCCAATCAGCTCAATAATCTCAAAAGGCCTGACATACCACGACGACATTTTTCCCTTCTTTCCCAAACGGTGGTGGCCCAAATGGGGGGCCATCTTCAAGAACACTTGATCACCCCTGGAAAAATCAAGATCTTGGCGTCTTTTATCAACATAATATTTTTGATGACTCTGAGTTGTTAATAACTGCTACCTGATCAACTTAATCTTCTCAGATGTCTCTTCTACAAGGCTGGGTCCCAAAAGTGAGGTCTCGCCTACCTCAGCCCAACATAAAGGAGACCGGAATGGAAGACCATATATTGACACAAAAGGATCCATTAAAATAAATTATTGGTAATTGTTATTATAAGAGAACTAAAAAAATCCCAAATGGTTATCCCAAATGGTTATCCCAAGATCCTCTGAAATCCAAAACAAATGCACGAAGCATGTCCTCAAGAATCTGATTTTCCCACTATGTCTGACCATCCATTTGAGGATGGTATGCCATGATCATTTTAAACTACAACCCCAATTCCCTCTTAATTCCTTCCCAAAATTGAGAGGTAAAGTGGGGGTCTCTGTCAAAAATAATTGATGACGGAACACCATGAATTCTGACCACCTCCTGAATATACAATTGGCCCAGGTCATCCACTTTAGTTGTATTTATGATTAGAATGAAGTGGGATGATTTGGTCAAATGGTCAATCACCACCCAAATAGAGTTCCATCCTCGAGGTGTATGATTCAATCCAATAATGAAATCCATGAATACCTCATCCTACTTCTAGGTATTAATGGGTAACGGTTGAAGAAAACCAGAGGGCATTTGATGCTCTTCTTTTACCTGCTGACATGTATAGCACCTCGATACAAAATCAGCTATATCCCGCCTCAAGAATGGCCACCAAAGTTGCTGAAAAACATTATAATACATATTTTTAGCACTAGTATGGATTCCCCACTAAGACTTGGGTGGTATCCTTCATCACCACCTTCTATAGAGACAACTACACCACTGCACGGCCCTTAAATCACAAGATTCCCTTAGGAGATGAAGACCAATCATGAGATGTCTCCCCACCATGAAGGAACTACATGGACTACTAACCCATCTCATCACTGTGATGTTACTAGTGAATCAACTCTAAAAGAGAAGGGTTCAGTTGAACTCTCACCAAGAACACACCTCTGTTGTGCTCTTTGGTCTCCAAATGCATCTGGAAAAAGAGCCCCATCAAGGTCCATTCATCACAAGACTTCCTCAAAGCCTGCACTAACACTTTTCTGATCAAGGTGTCAACCACCACATTACCCTTACTCAGGGTATGGATAATATCAAAGTCAAACCCATACAAGTACTCAATCCAATGTCGCTTCCTCAAGTTTAAATCTTTTTGGGAGAATATGTTGGCTAAGCTCTTATGGTCAAAATAAACCACAAATTTCTCCCTAAAAAGGTAGTGATACCACATCTTCAAGGAATGCATCATAATTGATAACTCCAAGTTATGGGTTGGGTAATTATTCTCATGTGGTCAAAGTTAGTAATAACCATAAGCTACTACATGATCGTCCTGCATGAGCACACACCTAAGGCCCATACCTGAAGCATCATAATAAACTATATATCCCTTCCCAGACTCTGGAAAAAGAAACATAGGTTCAGTAGTCAACCACTTCTTCAAAGCCTTAAATGATTCCTAGCACTCTGGGCTCCATAAAAAATTCACCCCTTTCCAGGTGATTGCAGTCATAGAGAAAGAAAGTCACAAGAAATCCCGGACAAACCTCCTATAATAACCTACCAGGACAAGAAAAATTCTAATCTCAAACACATTCTTCAGCTATTCCCATGACATAATTGTACTGATCTTCTTGGGATCCACTAAAACCCCTTGCTCTGAAATCAAATATTCCAAAAACTTCACTTCCCTAATCCATAAGGTGCACTTTGAAATATTCTCATGAAGGTGATGATCCCACAGAGTTCCCAACATGATCCTCAAATGATGCTTATGCTCTTCCTCAAATCTTAAGTAAACTAGGATGTCATCCACAAATAACACAACAAAGGTGTTGAGATACCAGTGGAACACCCTATTCATGAGAACCATAAAAACCACTGGAGCATTTTCTAATCCTTAAGGTAGGACCAAATACTCGAGGTGGTCGCACCTACTTCAGAAATATATTTTAGGGATGTCTGCCTCTCTCACCCTAACTTGGTGGTAACCTGAATGCAAGTCTATTTTGGAGAACCACTTTACCCCCTTCAGTTGGTCAAACAAATCTCCAATACTGGGAAAAGGTTATTTATTTTTTATGGTTACCTTATTCAACTTCCAGTAATCAATACACAATAGGAGAGATCCTTTGGCCTTCTTTTCAAACAAGACTGGGGTGGCCCAAGTAGAGATTCTCGAGTGAATGAACCCTTTGGATTCCAAATCATCCAGTTGTATCTTTAATTCCCTCAACTTACTGGGGGCCATGTGATATAAGGGAATAGATCTAGGTTATGTTCCCAACACCAATTCAATAGAGAACTTCACATACCACTCTAGGGGTAATCCCCAAAAAACATCTGGAAATACCTCTGGGAACTCATCCACTACAAAAGGTAATCCACCTTGAGGAGCACCACCATCGTCCTGTAGTGAAAACGATGATAACTAATAGGAAAGACTTCCCAACTCTGGGATTGAAGGTCCCGCATGACCCGACCAAGGATCCCATTCCCAAAGAAATACATGAGGACTCCCATCAGGTGCCATGAAACTCACCTGATGCCTATAAAAATAAATATACACTTATAAGTGCACTAACTAATCTTTTTTTAGGATTACATTGAAAATTTCCATATCCAAGGCCAGGAAGTCTGAATCCATCTCAACCCCTGATACAAATAGCACACAAGTCAAGAACCTGAGACCTTTCTTCTTCTTCTTGCCCAACGGTGTTACCAACTCCATTGCAAAATACATCAGCTCGGTTGGTAAGTTCAGAAAACTCACAAGACTGGAAGAGTTAAAAGAAACAGTCTCAATAATATTAAATAAAAAATATTTTATAGAATATGAAATCAAGATGGTACCTAGAACTATCTAAGGTCCTTCATTCAATCCATCTGGTGCCTGATCCACAACATGCAGATGTTTGGTCCCTTCCTAGGAATGGATTCTCTCCTACGACACCAACCTGATCTGGACCCGCCCAGAAGATGATCTGGTCATGCCACCATGACCACCAAACCAAGATCTCGTCATCTTGGTCAGCTCCAACTGAACTAACACTCCCCTAGAATCCAAAGATCCTTCCCCACTCTGATAAGGGCATGTCGCCCTGCAAAACCGTTGCAAGTTCCCCATATCTCCACACTGATGGCAAGTCATGGGGGTGAGTTCATGCAGGTTTGATGTGTTCTACCTTCCCACATTGATGGCACACAACAGACCCTACACCACAATCCATAGATGGAGTCTTCCTAGAAGGATGGCCTGAGCTACCACCACCGGTCTTCCCCTGCTCACCATGATTCCTCTTCTTCTCAGATGAACTACCACTTCCAAATATTGAAATAGTCCCAAAGGAACCATACCTACCCTTGAAGTCAATCTCCACCATACAATCTCGATCAACTACCTCATCATAGTTCTTCATCTTGAATAGGTATACCTGAGAGTAAATCTCTTGTCTCAAACCCTTTTCAAACCTATAAGCCTTCATCTTTTCATTGGATACTATTTCAAGTGCATATCGGACTAGATCGGTAAAGTTATTGGCACACTCCATCACTTACTAGTCCTCCTGAAAAATATCTATGAACTTCTGAGATCTAGCATATTCCAAGACCATAGGGCAGTACTGGTCACTAAAGACCACCTTGAAGCCCTTCTAGGTCATCTGCTCGTGCTTCCTAGCTTGAATCACTAAGTCCCACCACCTTCGACTAGGACCCTATAGTAAAAATGAATCACAATTTATTATGACTTCCTTAGGAGTATCAAGAAACGAAAACTTGCACTTGATCTTATCAATCCACTCATCTTCTTCTTGAGGCTCCGTGGTACCTCGGAATGAAGGGGGTTTGTTCTTGAGAAACTCATGGGCTTTGTCCTTCCTAGTACCAGATCCATCCTCTCTAACTAGAGTATGAGTAGGAACAAGAGTTGCTCCATATCCTAGAGCCTGAACAACCTAGACCAGATCTTCCACCAACCTCTGATCAGGTGGTGAGGGAGAACTCTCTCCGGCTTCCTCCCGTTGGTGCAAAGGAACTCTTCTGGGAGGCATGTTGCTACAAAAAGCAACAATCACAAGAAAATAATTAGTACAACATGTCTCAAAATTTTAGTAAGAACAATAAAAATCAATAAACCAATGATTCCAAATCAACACAATGACCAAACCACTTCACCCCCACCTGATGTTTAGGTTCAGTCTACAACATGCACATCCCACCTAGAGGAGAAGTCGAAAAAGCATCCCAACATCCAATGGAAACTTGAGGTCTATCATGAGGTGTGTTGGAAAGGCACCCTACTTGAAACTAGAACTTCGAGCCTTGATAGTCCTAGATCCTATCTATCCAGACTTATCCCAAATAAAATGAATCAAAGGGATTAACTATCCTCTGATACCATTTTTTCATGAACCAAGCCAGGTCGTCATATGAACCGGTGCCCAACCCAGTCTGTGGCAAGACCCAAAGGGAATTCTCGATCCCCACGGGCTAGAACAAGTGACCGGTTATAAATATTTTCAAAATAGAATGATTTACCCAAACATACAAACATTAAACAATCAACGATACAAAATAAACCAAAGCTGGTAGTCACAACCAAACAAGACTTTAACCAAAAACCAGATTTGAGTTACATGTTTAAACCAAAATCCAAAAACTAAAAAAAAAAGTAAGGTGGCCCAAAAAATATCCCAAAAAACACCACAATGCAAGAGGACACTGTCCTCAATCCATATTCACAACACCGCCCATGAAAGATCGCTAACAACCTGAACTGCCATCTCCATGAGCTTTACCCTTACATGTATCAAACATTACCAAATCTACTTACACCCAAAGGTGTAAGTATGGTGTGAGCTAATTCCCAGTAGGATTCCAACCAATAAAAGATTAAATTCTATAAACATTAATGAAAAATGAACATGAAAGTTTAATAATAAAAAGGAAATTCTTGAACAATTTAAAGGAAGGTAGATTTAGTAAAAACAATTTTAAAGGAATGAAATTTTTAAATAAAAACATTTTTTCTTTTATAATAACCCAAATTTCACACTATATGCCAACGGTAAGCATAAAGTAATCAAGAGCACCAAAAATGGTACAGTTCCTATAGGTACTAGCTAGTGATGGGACCCTAGAACCTCGCATTTTGGTGAAAAGTGGTATAGAAACCACGGCAACTCACATTCTCGTGCATGATCCACTAGTAGGGGACACCCCCATAACCCTAGTGGTCTCTAATCATCATCCAAATATTTAGTTAGTGTTGTAGCTGTCAATCCAGCTAATTTAAACCAGGTTGATGCCACTTCCGTATCACTAGCACACTAGTCCTAGTCCACCAACCTAGTTACCTAGGCTTCCCTTAGTGCTCATTCAAGTCCCAAGTTTATATCACATACCAAAAACAAATAAACATACCAAATAAGGCATTTCACACACCAAATACCACCATTTTCATACCAAAACTCTCTTTTAAAATCATATTCAAACCAAAACCCTTTCAAAACATAATTCGCATCACTTGAAAAATCAAATAAACCATTTGCACAGTTAAATAAACCATTTTCACATTTAAATAAACCACTAAGAGAAATTATTAAATAGTTTCAAGAAGGATCACATGGATTAATACACAAAAACCCACTCAAATATTTTTTATGATCAAACGCACATCAATACCACATAAAACACAACTCACAACCCTTGCACAATTTAATAAATTAACTACACAATTTATAAAACACTAACAAATGACTTAATATGGGTTTTCACTAAAAATGCACTCCATATCATATAACATGATATAGAAATAGATCAAATTCATATTAAACGCCCTTAAAAACCAAGTTCACACCAAAAATAATAATCAAAGACCATGCTAAATTAATTAAACAAGCAAAATAATTCATCAAATAATGATTATTCATAGAACCACCAACCTTGATATAGAAAACCCCAAATTTCGGTGTGAAACTTCAATCACACACCAATCACACCACAAAAAAACTGAATTAGACCATAATTCAAGAATTCATACCAAAAAACATCAAAATAGAACCCTAAACAAAATGAAACCATAACCCAAAACCTCACGCAAAGTGGAAAGAATCTAACTAGAGAAGATCATGAAAGGGGGAGGCCGCCAGAGGGCTTGTCGCACGCTACAGGGGGGTCATCGGAGGTCATGCTAGTAGGGGGATGCACTGGAGTTCTTGTGCCGACAGTGGATATGGACAAAGAGAGGGGCACTGTAATGTTGGTCCCTAGAGGGTGAGAAGGGAAAGGGGATATGGGGTGGTGTCGGTTCTCCGGTGTGAGGTCCATCCAAGGGAGGGAGGAAGCAGCACCTCCTAGTCTTCGGCACAGAGGGGGTTTTAGTGCGACACAAGGGGGCGACGGGTTAGAGATAAAGGGAGGAAAAGGTAAGGAAAATAAAAAAAATGAGAAAAGAAAAGAAAAAGGGGAAAAATAAGAAAGGGAAAAATAAAACCTAAAAAAACTAAAATATAAATGTAATAATAATAATAATAATAATAATAATAAATTTTAATGATAGTAATGATATTAATAATTTAATAATAATATTAACAATAATAACTTAATTAAATATTATCAATAATCGTAATAATAATAATAATATTCTTAAATAATATTATCATTATTATTATTAAACAATTATTAATTCATTTTATTTTACTTATTTTACTTTTCTTTTATTGTATTACTCATCTTATTAATTTTTTTTTGAACACTGGGTAGGCCGTACAGTGACCCGGGCGAAGCCGCACGGCTTCAACCGTGCTCTACCCATGCATCGTATGTCGTTAAGCCCAAAAAATTCATTTATCATCAAAAATGAAAATTTTCAGTTGGTCTCGGCTCGTGCCTTGACAATACATTTCAAATCCAGATAAAAAATAAAAAATAAAATATTTTGATAGATAGGGTGTGACATATGTACTTAAAAAATTAAATGAAAAACCAATAAAAATTGATGAAAATTGTTCTGAAGTGAGGTATGATATTACAGATGGATAAAATGATGGGGAAACAAAAGGTCAGATCAAGACAATACATTGAATTGACCAAGAAAACAAAAGGACCTTCCAAGAGTACCTTCTCCCCACTAATTCCACTATATCATATATTAACATTACAACTTCATGCAGACACCACATTTAAATATGGAGATATATCCTACATTCAATATGAAGAAGAAATATTTGTAAACATCATTATAGATGTGGTAGGTCTCAAGAGTTTAAATGAGATTCTCAAGTTTTAATGGCTAGGAATCTCAGTTGTGAATACATTTATGAGGTACATTTTCATAATCCATCTATCCAAAAAATGATCTATTATGTTTATTAAAGTTAATAAATATTCATATTTTATATAAGTATTTATATTGCTAATATATAAATGGAAAACTCTACAAATCCCAACTTGGATTCATTAATCCATCTATCATTTCTACACAAGAAATTTATTTTGAAGTGAAAGAAATTGATAAGAAAAAAATATGAAATAAGCAAGGTATTTGAGAAGAAAATAATAGATGATAGAATCTTCTTTATGCCTACAATTCAGGGGTAAAACTCTTCAATCTGATCATATAAAATATATTTTTCTTTTTTTCATTATTTATTTGATTTTTTTTAGGAATAACTAAATTCTGAAAACAATAAATTTGGATACCCCAAATATTTACTTTTTGGATCCAATGCACAAATTTCCATCAAACCGACCACACATGATTTGTATTGTGAATTTTTAATGCACTATAATCAATATTTTATAGATAAACTTTGAATTATATGTTTCGATTTGTGTTTTGATGAGAATTTTGTTATAATAGGTTGATCTATAAATATAGGCTAAATCATGGTATGATATCGATCACTAAACATAAGAAGACTATGTATTTATTCAAATGGAAATAGATTAAGGTATATATATATATTTAACTGTCAAAACATATTTTAAAACAATTTACTTATTTTGGTCAATGTTTTTATAGTGTTCGAAGAAAGATAATGAAAATTATCATGGATATTATGTTTGAAAATTTATGAAAGACATCATATACCATCAAAATACTAGAATCCCAGAACATGTAATTGTATAAGGTAATTGAAATTTAATTAAAATTATTACTTAATCATTTTTCTGTCTATATTTTCTCATTATTATCAATATTTCCAAAAATCTACATGCACAAAAGAAGAAATAAATTTATTTAGAGATGAGTGAGCAAATTACATGGTGTTGGAATGTTTGCCGACATAAAATTTAGGCAATTGCCTATTATTTATTTGATCTATTATAGGATATGAACTTATAGATACACTTGAGATGTGAAATATTAATATTTGAATACTTATATATTATTTTTGATCTGATACTCAAGGAGAATTATAATGAAAGAGATTGATTTTTTTATAAAATAATGAGAAAATACATGGAATTATAATGTATAAATACATCCCACTGATTATTTAGTTAATTTTCTCATCATTTTATCAAAAAAATTGTTAATTTTCCTATCATTTTTATCTGATACTTATTTTTTAAAATTTACACATTAGATCTAAAAACAAGTCACATACTCAAAACCAATAAAACAAATTCATATTGTTTTGATACTTTAGGGAAGTGATCCATAATCCATTTTTAAAATGTAGTAATTTACTTCATATCAATCCAACACACAATGTGGTTGGTATGACTCTAAGTGTATGCTTTCAATAAAAAAGTTTCATTTTAGTTTTAAACATGCATCACATAGATAAAACCAATAAAACAATCTTGGATTGTTTTAAACCTTATGAAAATGATCCATAATTCATTTTTGATGTGTATGAATCTAACTTACATCAATCTGACACCCAATGTGTTCAATATGACTCTAAGTATGTGTTTTAAATAAAAAGGTTCCATTTTAGTTTAAAACGTGCATCACGTAACCAAAACTAAACAACTAGCTCAGATTGTTTTCAAACTTTAGGAAAATAATTCATAATTCATTTTTTACATATAGGAATTGACTGCATGACAATCTGACACATGATGTGGTTGGTATAACTTGATGTACATGTTTTAAATATAAAAGTGTCATTTTAGTTTAAAATGCATCTAACATCACCAAAACCAAGAAAACATGCTCGAATTGTTTTTAAACTTTTGTAAAATGACTAATAATTCATTTTTTATGTGTATAAATCAACCACATGTCAATATGAAACCTGATTTGTTTGGTATGACTCTATGTTCATGTTTTCAATATAAAAGTCCCATTGTAGTTTAAAACATGTGTCACGTCATCAAAATCGAGCACATGATCTCGGATTTTTTTCAAAATTTAGGAAAACAATATGTATTTCATTTATCACGTGTAGGAATTGATAACATGTAATTCTGACACATGATGTGATCATTATGACTCAAATCACATGTTTTCAATAGAAAAGTTTCATTTTAGTTTAAAACACATCATATAGGAAAAACTGAGAAAATGAGTTTGAATTTTTTCCAAACTTTAGAAAAAAATATCCATGATTCATTTTTGATGTGTAGGAATTGACCACAAATAAATCTGACACCTGATGTGGTTGATATGACTCAAAGTGTGTGTTTTTAATACAAAAGTGTCATTTTAGTTTAAAACACGCATCAGATGGCCAAAATTGAGTAAACAAGATTGGATTGTTTTAAAAATTTAGTAAAATGATCAATAATTTATTTATGATATGTTTGAATCGAATATATGTCAATCAGACACTTAATGTGGTCAATATGACTTTAAGTGCATGTTTTTAATACAAAAAAGTTCCATTTTAGTTTAAAATGTGTTTCACATCACCAAAACCAAGAAAATGATCTAATATTTTTTTTAAACTTTGGTAAAATGATCTATAATTAATTTTTAACATCTAGGAATTGATTGCACATCAATCTGACACAAGATATGGTCGATATGACTCGAAGTTCATGTTTTCAATACAAAAGTGCCATTTTAGTTTAAAACAAACAACAAATAGAAAAACTGAGAAAAAGATCTTGAATTGTTTTAAAACTTTAAGAAAACAGTCCATAATTATTTTTGATGTGTAATAATGGACCACATGTCAATCCAACACATGATGTGGTCGGTATGAATCGAAGTGCATATTTTCAATATAAAAGTGTCATTTTAGTTTAAAACGCATGTCACATCACCAAAAATGAATAAATAAGCTTTAATTGTTTTCAAAACATTATGATAATGATATATAATTCATTTTTTATGTGTATTAATTTACTTCATGTCAATATGACACTCGATGTGGTCAATATGACTTGAAGTGTGTGTTTTCAATATACATGCCATTTTAGTTTAAAACACATGTTTGTTGCTGCAAATCATTTTTTTTCTTCATTTTCTAAAGGACAGTTTGAGGGCTGTCGGTACCTAATACATGACTTCACCACATCCACACACCACGTCAAAAAATTTAGCTCCAATTCAAAATTCAAATTTTCAAAACCAAAATCAACGCAACAGGCCCTCGAGTCATGCACTTTCCAACATACCACACATCTATCAGCACACCTGCCACGCACTAACCATCAATCCACGCCTCAGTCCGTGATCCATCACCACGCACCACCATTCATAGTAGGAAGATATTGGAACCATCAGCCGTCATCATCGCCTAATCACTTTCCCTTGAGCCGCAATTCCCACCAACATCATAGAACCATCCCGCACAGCAAAAAAATCATACCAACCAGAAAAAAATCCATAACAATCCATAAAATTCATCAAACCCTCACATAGAAAAAGCAAGGAGTGAAGGAAAAAACATCAGGCATGCCTCCGTCGAAGCACCACCGCCAAATCAAACTCACCGGCACAGAAATCTCCATCCTCATTGAAGCACCGTCGCCAAATCATACTCACTGGTGCAGAAAACTCCATCCTAGAAGCCATCCAAAAAGCAATATTGACGAAACAAACATCAAAAGAACATCACCAGATCTCCGGTAGACAGCATCCCAGACTAAATACTAGGATAAAATCCCATCGCCACCTTCAGATCTTCACCCAAAGGCCAGATCTACCCGAATCTCGCACGGACTATGCTGAAAACGACAGAAACCCCATATCACAGCACCTGAAACCCGCACCCTGGACCAGCATCTTTCCACCTTAGGAAACCCTAGCCGGATCCAAATCTAGAGCGGAGAGATGGTCGTGCAGAGATGCAAATCGCCGAGGATGTTGATGAGCATGTGCAACGTTGATACTGGGAGAGATCACACCGCAAGCGCTCCGACGAGAGAGACAGGAGTAGATCATCCAACGGGAGAGAAGAAGGCGACGACGGGTGGAAAACCTAGACGCAGAGCCCCTTACGGGCTCATCAGTTTAAAACACATGTCACATCACCAAAAACAAGAAAATTAGATTTTATTATTTTTAAACTTTATTAAAATTATCCATAATTTATTTTTCACATATAGAAATTGATTGCACACCAATATGATGCACGATGTGGTTGGTATGACTCGAAGTACATGTTTTCAATATAAAAGTGTCATTTTAGTTTAAAACACATAACGTAGACAAAAACCAATAAAAAACTTTTATTGTTTTAAAAATTTAGTAAAATGATCCATAATTCATTTGTGACTTGTAAGAATTGACCACACATTAATCTGACACCTAATGTGGTTGATATGACTTGAAGTGTGTGTTTTCAATACAAAAGTGTCATTTTAGTTTAAATATGCATCAAATAGAAAAATATAAGAAAATGAGATTGTATTATTTTCAAATGTTAGTAAAATAATCAATAATTCATTTGTGACGAGTAGGAATTGACTGCATGTCAATCTGACACCCTATGTGATCAGTATGACTCAAAGTTCATGTTTTCAATATAAAAGTTTCATTTTAGTTTAAAACACATGTCACATTTCCAAAACTAAGAAAAGGAGATTTAATTCATTTAAAAAATTAGGAAAATGATCCATAATTCATTTTTCACATGTGAGAATTGATCACATGCCAATCTGACACATGATGTGGTCAGTATGACTCAAAGTATGTGTTTTAAATATAAAAGTGACATTTTTGTTAAAAAGGCATCACCTGTCCATAATTGATCAAATGATCTCATATTGTTTTCAAACATTAATTAAAAGATAAATAATTCTTTTGTGACATGTAGGAATATACCACATGTCAATCCAACACCTGATATGATCAGTATGACTTGAAGTACGTGTTTTCAACACAAAAGTGTCATTTTAGTTTAAAACACACATAAAATAGCCGAAACCGAGCAAACAAACTCATATTGTTTTCAAACTTTATAAAAATAGTAAATAATTCCTTTTTTATGTGTAGGAAGTGACCTCACATCAATATAATACTCGATGTGGTCGATATGACTCTAAGTGTGTGTGTTTAATATAAAAGTTCCATTTTAGTTTAAAACATGTGTCACATCACCAAAACTAAGAAAAAAGCTTGTATTATTTTAAAATTTTAGTAAAAATATCCATAATTAATTTTTAATGTGTAGGAATTTAATGCATTCCAATTCGAAACATGATGTGGTCGGTATGACTCGAAGTACCTATTTTAAATATAAAAGTGTCATTTTAGTTTAAAATGTATCACATAGCCAAAACCAATAAAAAAAGATCAGATTGTTTTCAAACTTTATTTAAAATTATCTGTAATTCATTTTTTATAATTATGAATCAACCACTCGTCAATCTGACACTGATGTGGTTGGTATGAATCAAAGTGCATTCTTTCAATAAAAAAGTTTCATTTTAGTTTAAAACACACATCAAATAGATAAAACCAAGAAAATGAGCTCATATTATTTTAAAATTTTAGGAAAATGATCGATAATTCATTTTTGATGTGTAGTAATTGACCACACATCAATCCAACACCTGATGTGGTCGGTATGACTCAAAGTGTGTTTTTCAATATAAAAGTGTCATTTTAGTTTAAAATGTGTGTCACATCTCCAAAACTAATAAAATGATTGTGTATTATTTTCAAACTTTATTAAAATTATACATAATTTATTTTTCACATATATAAATTGATTTCATGCTAATTCAATACACGATGTGGTTGGTATGACTCAAAGTATGTATTTTCAATATAAAAGTGTCATTTTAGTTTAAAAAAATCACATAGCCAAGATTGAGAAAACAATATTTAATTGTTTTCAAACTTTAAGAAAACACTCCATAATTCATTTGTGACCTATAGTAATTGATCACACATCAATATGACAAATTATGTGGTTAGTATGACTTGAAGTGCGTGTTTTCAATACAAGTGTCATTTTAGTTTAAAACATGCATCAAATAGCCAAATCAAGAAAACAAGATTATATTATTTTCAAAATTTAGTAAAATTATCAATAATTCGTTTTTGATGTTTAGGAATCAATTACACATCAATTTAGTACAATATGTGGTTGGTATGACTTGAAGTGTGTTTTTTCAATACAAAAGTGTCATTTTAGTTTAAAATGTGTGTCACGTCTCCAAAACTAAGAAAACACACTCATATTGTTTTCAATATTTATGAAAGTGATCCATAATTAATTTTTTATGTGTAGGAATTGACCACACATCAATCAAACACATGATGCGTTCAATTTGACTCGAAGTGATCATTTTCAATATAAAAGTGTCATTTTAGTTTAAAACACACATCAAATAGCCAAACTAAGAAAATGAGATCGGATTATTTTCAATCTTTATAAAAATGGCCCATAATTCATTAATGATGTATAATAATTGAACACACATCAATCTGACACATGATGTGATCGATATGACTCAAAGTGTATGTTTTCAATATAAAGGTGTCATTTTAGTTTAAAACACACATCACTGGATAAAACTGAGAAAACAAACACAAGTTGTTTAAAAACTTTATGAAAATGATCCATATTTTATTTATGACTTTTGGAAATTGATCTCATTTCAATCTGACACACAATGTGGTCGATACGACTCAAAGTGTGTTTTTTTAATATATATAAGTGTCATTTTAGTTTAAAATGTGCATCATAAAAGAAAAACTAATCCTAACAAGATCAAAATTGTTTTCATGTGATTTTATTAGTTATTACTTGATTAATTTCATTTTGATTTTCATTTAATACTTATTTAGTTAAATTTCATAGAGATAATTCTTAAATATAAACAAATAATGATGTGATAACTCAAGGCTTGTTCTTAAAAATCAAGTGCTCTTGAATTGGATCACATCCATAGTGAGTTTGTTATCACCATAGATGTGAGAAAATTCAAGAGCATCTGATTTTGAGAACAAAAAGAAATGGTTTGATGTGTAAGAATCAACTGCAACTCAATTTGATACATGTTGTGTCTAGTATGACTCAAATAATATGTTTTTATTTTAAAAGTAACACTTTTTGTTTAATTTATTTCTTTATAGTATTACTAACATAAGAATTGTTTTCTTATATAGGTGCATTATTTTTCTTAAGTTGGGCTAGTTTTTTTGGAAACTAATATCATGATCGGGGTTAGGGGGCCAAAGAAAAAGGAACATTGATTTTTTTTAATGTCTATAATAAATTGAACTTACTCGTGTAATTGTACAAACCAATTTTTGAAATGTCTATAATATGGTGATTTGTTCTTATATTTGTGTTGTAAATTTTATTTCAATTAATTTCTGTATTTTCTCTCTCTATTTTTTTCCTATTTTTTCTATTGTAGTGTGTTTTAATTTTAATAGCACACTAAAATAGTATTCCACTTTATCAGTGCTAAAAAAAGTACTAATAAATGGATTCTTTATCAATTCTATAAAAACCAATGATAAAGGGATGCTTTATTAGTGCTTGGAAAAGCATTGATAAAGGGATCCTTTATCAGTGATAAACTAGAATCGATAAAGGACCCCTTTATTAGTGTTATTTTTAGTACTCATAAAGGATCCCTTTATTATTGTTTTTCTAGTGCTGATAAAGGCCTATGGATTTTAAGGTTTCTCTAATTGTTAGTGCTTTTTTATGCTGAAAAAACCCTATTATAGAGATTTTAATGTCCTTATGTGTAGCAGTGTGTACTCTAATATATATGATGTTTGGTTGTTTAGTTATGATTACACACTTTGATATAGGGGTATAGCCTCTCCATGACACCTTCTTAGACCCCTACTATTATTCAAAAGAATCTACCATTCAGGGAGACGTTCCAGAGTTCATGTGGCAGTCTGATCCGATTACTATTTAAGGGGAGTTGGGTCAGGATGTTACAAAGTGGTATTAAAGGTGTTTTCTTTTTGTATTACTATTTTATGATTTGGAATACTGTATACATAGTAATGTGTCAGGGATTGTGATGAAACTTGGTATGGTTCATCACAAACACGTTTCTCAAGGGAATTCCATGTTTCTTGGGATGGGATTGATGTTCTTATATTGTGTTGTTATGTTTGTTTTTATTTTCACCTAGTGTGACACACATAAGGCTTGAGATTTATGGTTTATGAGTTATTGGATTTTTGGGCTGTTGGACTGTATAGGAAAAGGTGTCTTGTGTGTCATATTAGGTATATAGGATTCTCCTAACATGTATGGGATTTCGAGTGTGATTATATTTACTAACAACAAAGGTTGGGCTATTTAAATTATCAGTAACTACTGATACGGTGTTTTCCCATATAATTACTTGGTGGAATTCCACTCAATTGGTCTAACTTGTATACCTATATTTTATTCTGGTGGAAGGTCTTATAGATCTTATAATGATGATGATGGAGTTATCCCTCTAGTGGGACGTGTGCAGAGACTCTATGTAACATCCCACCCCTCCACATCAGCTTGAGAAGTTATGGGTGGATTTCATTGGAAAATCATATAAGTACTTGGTGAAAGGCCTTATGGATCCCTACTTGGGCACTTTGGGTAAAGGCAAGGTGTCCCAGTTCTTTAGTGATGCATCTTGACACCTTGGGTTAAGCATGTGGTTTTAGAGCTTAGAGCATGTTGGGAGTTGTTGTGTCAGTTTCTTTAGAGTCTTTGAGTTTTGTTGGTTTGGTTTCCACTTTGTACACTGATATTTTTATTGTTTTAGTTTTTTTTGAGTTTTATTAAATTGTACTCATGCTTTATTTAGCAGTTTTTGGCTATGGTTATCTTGGTTTGGTTGTTTTATTTTCAAAGGTAAAATCATCCACTAAATGATTATAAATCCCTTGAAATTTATTTCCAGCCTTTGGTGTCTTGGGGATGTCACCTAAGTCTAGTAACATTAACCCATCACTTCTCAATCCAATGAGGAGGGGCGGGATGTTACAAATGGTATCATTTTGTTCGGTCATGGAGTTAGAAAATAATTCTTGTTATTCCTCGAGTTAGGATGGTAGAAAGTAGTAGGATCATCATAAATTGAAATGTAGAGCATAAATAGGCATATCTAACCTATTTATGTTTAACTTAAATTTACTAGGGAGTTTGGGTACATGAGTGTTTTGAGACACTTCTAGGAGTTGTAACCTCACCGTCATGAGTTTAGCTAATGAGAGGGGCACGACATGCATTGATAGTAATGACTCCCCGCTAGGATTTCATAATTCATTTTGAGTAATGATTTATGACTTAGTGAAAAAGTTTTAATTTTTTAAAATAGTTGTAAATGGTTTTATTTTCAAAAGTATGGTGGAATTTTCAAAAATGGTTTGAAAGATAAAATTGTTGAATTTTGGAAATCCTTGTTTTGATATGTGTGATGTGGTAAATTTAAAATTGTTAAGAATTCAGTTTCTATAGAGTGATACTAAATAGAATTTTCTTTTAGTTATAGAAAATGGAACTGGTTAGGCATAGAAGAAACTAACCAGAAAAGGATGATGAGATGTGGTTGCACATGAGCCACAGGTGAACCAACAGTTGGTTCAAATTATTGTCCAGGATTTTCGGGTTATGGATAGAGGGAACATAAGGGATGAACCAAGGAAAGTGGATCATTCCATTTAGTTACAAAAGCATAACCCACCCCTCATTTGGGTTGATTCAGAGCCATAAAAATCGTAAGTTTGTATGAATAGGATGAATCAAATCTTTGATTTCCTAGGCACGCCAACTAAGATAAAAGTCAAGTTAGAAACATACATGTTGGAGGATATATCACACTAGTGGTGAGATTTAGTAGTTCATGCTAAATTGGACTTAGTAATTTCATGGGAGGATTTAAAATAATTTTTCAACAAATAATTCTATCCTCACATGTTCATAATTTCTAGAACAATGGATGTATTCAATTTAAAGAAGGATAATCTCTTAGTGGAATATTATGTGGATAAATTTATAAATTTTGTCCACTTTTCACCAAAGTTGCTGCAAGTGAGTCCTTGAAGGCACAAATTTTTGAATCAGGGTTAATTTTAGATATTATATCAAATATTTCCATGATTTTTATATTGGATTATATAGGTATGGCCAATAGATAAATGGTGGAAGAAATGGATATCTTAGGAACTGTGGGTAGAGGAATCATATTGATACCTATGGGAAATGGTGGGAGATATAATTCTAGGAATAATTAGAATAGGGAAAACTATTTCTAATATAGTGTTATAACTCAGAATTATGCGGCAGGATCATTGAATCTTCTTCCTAAACCAAAGATAAATATGGGATGTTTTCATTATGGTTCTTTTTATCACATGAAGCGAGATTGTACAACACCACCTAGACCATATCACAATTGCAAATATATGGTATATATTCAATGCTATTGTTGTAGTGCTCCAAGGTTTAGTGCCAGGGACACATCTCATGTCTCATAGACTTCATATGTTCGATGGGACAAGGGTGGAAAATAATTCTCATCGGTAGAACCGAGCAAGACATGATGATTCTAGGAATACCATGACTCTTCAACTAGTGCAATCTCAATATGGTAATAAATAGAAAATTGTGGAAAGTAAGAAAAAATATGGAGCTGAGAAAGTGATCATGGATGGTCAATATGGACCTTCAATGGTGAGAGGTATGATTCTTTATAATTTTACCCTTATGCAGGATTTGTTTGATACCGGTGCATCTCATTCATTTATTTTTTCTTGTGTTATTGATCTTCTGGGTTTTCATGTTAAGATGATGACTTCTGTTTTGAAACTTCAAATTGATCTTGCCCAAATAGAATGTCGAGCCCTTAAGTGAAAATCATGTTCTATAACTATTTTTGGGGATGAATTGATTTGGGAATTCTTTGTTCTTAAGATGGATGTCTATGACATAATCCTGGGTATGGATTGGTTTCCAATGTTCAAATCTCACATCGACTACTATACCCAAATGGTAATTTCTATAACTAAGGATGGAATCAAGCATCTCTTTAGAGGAGACTGGAATATAAAGGAAAGTGGAATAATATTGTTTCCATCAGCAATTGGAACGATCATACTAGTTGGAAGCATTGACCTTTCTATCGGTGGATGAGATCTAGAATAGCGGTTTTCCAATATTTTTTTATCAGTTTCCTGATGTTTTTCTTGATAATTTATCAATTTTTTCACCCACAAGAGAATTATATTTTATGATTGGTCTCTTACCAGGGACCATTCATATCTCACTTCCACCTTATCAAATATAACCATCAGAATTAATGGAATTAAAAGACCTGTTAGAATAGTTGGAAAGCAAAGGGTTCATTCAGACTAGTACATATCTATGAGTAGAACTATTTATTTTTGTGAAAAAAGTAGATGAAAATATTTGTATTTGTGTGTATTATCATAAGCTTAACCAAGTTATGATAAATAATCGGTATCCTCTTCCACACATTGATGAACAGTTTGATCAATTGAGGGGATCCCAATTGTTCTCTAAAATTTACTTAAGTTCAGGATATCAATAATTTAGGGTTCAGAAGGAGGATATTCTAAAGATGGATTTAAAGAGTAGATATGGGCATTATGAGTATGTGTTTATGCTTTTTGATCTTATTAATTCACCAGCGGTCTTTATGAAATTGATGAATTGGATATTTCATAAGTATCTTTATTCTTTTGTGGTGGTGTTTTTGGATGACATATTGGTGTATTCAATGACAATGTTTGAGCATGAGAAACACTTATAAATGGTGTTGGGTATCTTATAGGATCATCGTCTTTATAAAAACATTCAAAGTGTAGTTTTTGGATACAAGAGGTATAATTCCTTAGTCATGTTATCCTTAAAATGTGTTTTTGTGGATCTAGAAAAGATAGAGGTTGTGATCTCTTAGAAACTGTCAAATAATGTCTTTCAGATATCCAGTTTCCTTAGCTTGGTTGACTAGCTTCACCAATGAAATCTTTGAAAATGAAAATTGGTATGTTTCAATAGAACAAGGAGTGTTAGAATTATTTTCAAGAGATTAAATTTCACCTTACATTAGCACTGATTTTGATATTTTCATAATCACAACAAAGCTATATGGTGTACTATGATTCTTTGGGATCTAGGTTGGGATGCATTCTCATGAAGGGAGATCATTTTGTTTCTTATTTCTCACATTAGTTATAGTTTCATGATAAGAACTACCCAACACGTGATTTGGAATTAGATGTTATAGTTGATACTTTGAATACATGGCACCATTACCTCTTTAGTGATAAATTTATGGTGTTTATAGATCATAAGAGTTTGAAACACATTTTATCACAAAGATATTTGAATCTAAGACAAATAAGTTGGATGGATTATATTCAAATGTATGACTTTGACTTGATGTATACATTGGGTAAAAGAAATTTGGTGGTGGATTCATTATGAATAAATTTATATGGTCAATTGTTGAAATTGGTTTCAAATAAATGGTAGTTGATTTTGTTGATAGATAACATGCACTTGGATTGTGAAGACCAAGGTAGTGTTATAGTTTTATTTTTATTTTCTTTTGTTCTTGATTTGTTTGAGAAGGTTAAAGAGGCAAAGACATCTGATTCAGAATGTGTTTCTATGAGATCAAAACTCAATGGTGGGGAGACCATAAACTCAATGGTGGGGAGACCATTGAGGGATGGAATCTTAACAGTGGATTAGTGTTGTGTTTTTTAGATCTGATAGTCAAACCTATGGATTTTTAGGAACAAATTATTAATGCTTACCAAAATTCGAGATGGATTGTTTATCCTAGAATACAAAAGATGTATAAGGAACTAAAATAAAAATTTTGGTGGACTTTCATAAAAAGAAAAGTGGATGAGTTTTCTATGAGATTCCTCACCAATCAGAAGGTTAAGGTAGAGCGTCAATGTACAGTAGGTATGCTATAGTTTTTACTAATTCTTGTTCAGAAATGGAAGTAGATAGCTATAGATTTTGTAATAGTTCTACCAAGGATGGTTCAAAAACATGATTTCATATGGGTGATGTTGAATCTTCTCACAAATTTGGCATGTTTCATCACTATTCATGAATGTCATATGGTGGAGGAATTATCAAAAATATATATCTAAGAAGTGATAAAAATTCATGGTGTACCAGTTTCGATAGTATCAGACTGAGATCTGAGGTTTACATAACATTTTTATAAATTATTATAGTAATCCCTTAGGACTCAGTTGACTAAGAGTGTGGCATATCATCCTCAAAAGTATGGAATATTTAAAAGGATGATAAAAATGTTGGAAGATATGCTTCGGTCTTATTTAATAGATGTTAGTGGCTCATAGGAGGAGCACATACCGTTATTATAGTTCGCATATAACAAAAGTTAGTAGTCCTTGAAACATATATATACTTTTAAATCATTATATTGGAATCCTTTTCATTCTACACTTTATTGGATGGAAATAAGTGAGACTTAACTGGTTGGACCAAGCCTTGTGCAAGAGATAAGGAAGAAGATTTAGTTGATTAGGAAGAGAATGGAGATGACTCAGAGTCATCATAAATTTTATGTGGATCATCATTGATCATCGTTGTCATTTGTGGTGAGCGATCATGTGTTCTTGAGAATCTCTCCAAGGCTTGTACATCGTCACTTTGGGAAGTAAGGAAAGTTATAGCCTCTATACATATTCCCTTTTGATATTTTTGAATGATTTGGTGAGGTGGAATATCGATTAGATTTTCCACCAATGTTCATTTCAGTACATAATTTATTTGATGTATCTCAATTGAAGAAGTATCAACCTAATACTGACCATGTAATTCGATGGGATCACATTGACCTAGAGCCAGATGCTATGTTGGTTCATGATCCAGTACGGATTATGGATATGTAAGATAAAGTATTTCATAGGAAAATCATCAGTCAAGTGTGGGTTTTATGGAAACATGGTTGAATTCAGGAAGAAACATGGGAGAGTGAGAAGGAAATGGTGGATCAATGGCCCAAACTCTTTCAGTACAATGGTGGTTTTCAACATTTTAGTTACATAAATACCATTGGTGGGGAGAGTGTATCACCCTCAGTTCCAGTTATTTGACCCTTTATTCATATATATTAAGTTTATAAAATGTTCAGGTTGAATTTAGAAAGGTTTGTAGGTGTTTTGGAAAGTTTTTAGGGATTTTATAGAGGTGCATGGTTTGAACATGGTTATTATAAACTTTTAAGAACATCCTAGAAAATAGTGAAATTGAAACAGTGGGCATTGGATAGGTACCTGGTTTGGTTAAATTGTGCATTCACCCAGGATAAACCATGAAATGTTGGAAAGTGGTAATAACATGGTTTTTGCATGGTTTTTCTAACCATGTGAGCCAACCATGAAAGGGATGTTTGGAGGTAGTGGATTTTTCACGCTTATCACATGGTTTGTCTAACCATACCCCATAAAATTTTAGATCCAAAAATTGTTGATCTAACTCAGTTTTCCCCTTAATGACTCATTTTACCTTAATACAATCATAACCCAGATTAATATTCATCCCTAGGATATGGATACCATTCCTATTGATCTGGTAGAGATTATTTGGTGAATCTAAGTGCATTGGAGGCCCGGATTCATTGGTAAGTGGTCGTTCTTGGTTGTTTTCCTAAGTTTTTTTATTTTTCCCTATCTTGGATTCATAGATCTAATCTGTTAGGGATAGATTCATGTTGTGTGATGTTAATCATGATGATATATGGTTGTTTTTTTTAAGGTAACAAGATCTAAGGATTGTTTAAGGAGTTTCAAGCTGAGTTTTTAATGTTTTTTGACCCTCATTTTTGTCTAAGTTTGAGAGTTATGTGGATTCACTCTCAAATCCTCTTATTTAGAACTTGAAGGCTTGGTTTCAAATTGATTTAATATCTTGAATTTAATTGCAAAATTGATGTTTTATTCTTGGTGTAAAAACACTTT
Source organism: Viscum album (assembly GCA_963277665.1). NCBI lineage: Eukaryota > Viridiplantae > Streptophyta > Magnoliopsida > Santalales > Viscaceae > Viscum > Viscum album. Next base: position 2,121,553,108 of record OY728141.1, on the reverse strand, counting down.
AGTTATTGTTGTGTGAAATTATAAAATTGGATGGTTTTTTGGAAAGATTTTTGGTTCATGATTTTAAAATTATGATTTTGAAATGATAATTTTAACATTATGGTTTGGTTTTAAATGCATGGAAAAATGTTTGTATAATTTGTTTCAATAAAAGAAATGTTTTATTGAAATATTTTGGAATGGGTTTTGGAATATGTGGCTGGGTTTGTTCATGGGAATATGGTACGGATAAGTGCATGAAGTTTCCCCCATCAAAATGGGATGGATAAGGGAATGAATTTTCCCCCATCAAAATGGTTCACCAAATGACATCTTAGTGATAGGATGACTCACTAATCATGATTATAGATAGGTTCATGGTTTCATATATGTGTGTATGTGTGGATGTGTGGATGTGGGTGGAAATGGAATGGATGTTCCAAAATGGAAATTGATAAATGGTTTTAAAGGTTTGTTTGGTTACTTTCCATAGAAAATAATTTTTCTTGGAAATGGTTTTGGATTTGATATAAACTACTTTAAATTATTTTAAACTACTTTATATAAATTTGATAAATTTTATTATCCCAGTGGAGTGAGTTGGGAAGTAATTTTGATAAAACCTACTGAGTTTTATACTCACCCCCTTCTTAGAGCTTTGGTGCATTTGTAGATGTGATGTATCAAGACATAATTAAAGGTAAGGTATTTCAGTTATTTAGTGATAAGTCTTGATACCTTGGGCTAAGAATGTGGTTTTGGAGCTTGGAGATTGTTGGGAGTTATTGTGTTGGTGTCTTTGGAGTCTTTAAGTTTTGTTGGTTTGGTTTTCTCTTTGTACTCTAATTTTGTTATTAGGTTGGTTATTTTTTTTAGTTTCATTACATTGTACTCATGAATCATTTATTGGTTGTTTAGTTATGTTTTCTTGGTTTGGTTATTCTATTTTCAAAGGGAAAATCATCCCCTAAATTTTTATGAAGTCATTGGAATTTATTTTCAACCTTTTGTGTCTTGGGGATGTCACCTAAGGCCAATAATACTCGCCCAACACTTCTCAATCCAATGAGGGGCAGGATGCTACACCCTAGTAGGTATAGATAGGCACATGGTGCCTAAGTGTTAGACCCCTTGTGGGTTTTATCCATTCATCCTCGATTATTTAAAGTTTCAATAACAACTTATATGGTGTTTTCCTATATATCTTATAATGCCTCTATACTTAACTGAGCTATTGGTTGTGTTTTTACCTTGGTATGGATCTTCTAGGATGATGTCGTGAGGGATAGATTAAGATTTGATTCTCAAGGGGGTAGTCCATTGTAAGGATTCTCAATGAGAATCAGTTCCATGGTAGGATGTTGAGATGGTGTGTGATGTATTTATATTTTGATAACATTGAGAGGGTGTTTGGAATGTGATTCCATGAGACTTTTGAGACAGGAGTTTGTATGAAGTTCTGTGAGACATGACCTTAGTGAGAGGTTAGGCCTGTGGGCTAGGTGGTCAGATCTATTGACCATGACATGAGACCAGACTACTTAAGCTATATGGGAAACCTAGAGACCCTTATATTCATCTAGAAACCGTAGTGAGTCCAGGTTTGGTACTGTTTAAGGGTGAATCCTCTAAGGGGTTATCCTGGACATGTAGTTCCTTTAGAGGTGTTGATCATGGTTTCACACTCATGTTGGGATCAATGCATAGAGGTTTCATAAAATGTGCGATGTAGGCATAGTAATTCTTTATTTTCATAGAAGGAAGGAACTTCAAGTACTAGTTCTTTAGACATGGTGTTGGGTGTGGTGGGAGTGCAGGTATATGCTTTGAGTTTTTATTTGGTGTCAGATGTAAGCTAAGAATATGGTGGGACTTGGAATGGGAAGGATATCGGTCCCTTGTATGAGAGCAACCAGGATGCTCTTAGCTTGATTATTTGACAATGGTGTGGAGCATGGTTAACCCATTTTGATGGTGTACGAATCCTGGAAGCATGAGTTGGGTGATGGATTGAGTGGTACTACATTTTACACCCATTATATAGGACAATATAGGAATGGTATGTTCTGTTTTCATGTAGTGACCATTTTAATTGTAAATCAGTGAGTGGTTGGGTGTAATATGAGGACCAATGAAGTTAATGAAACACTTACAAGCCTCGTTTACTAAGTTTTAATGTAAATAGAGAGTTTTCCTATGGTGAGGGATGTTTTAGAAATGGATCTAGTGAGGTGACATGATCGATTAGGGTTTTAGTTAAAGGAAATTTTTTCCTAGGATGGAATGGGCATGGTTCTAGAGGAGCGGCATGCATGTGTCATTGGAATCTATAATGAATACGCACGAGGAGAGGATTATGTAAAGACACATATTTTTAATTGCTACATTATCCCTTGTAGGGTGTGACCCTTGTAATTTTTTAGGAGTAGAAAACAATTGATGTTGTGATGGTGCTTGGGTATGAGCAGGTTTGGTCATGTCCAATCATCACGTTTGGGGGTGGATAGGGCATGGGTCATGGAGTTGAAATTTGACCAAGTGAAGTGATGAAAAGGACACTCCTATGGTGGGGATTAGGATGTCAGCTGTGGGTATGAAACCATCATGTGAGAAGGGTCGTAGGAGTATTGGATCGTTCATTGGATGATTGTTTAGAAATTTTGATGCTAATGAATAAACAGACCAGAATGAATCTAGATCCCTTGGTTAATTCCAATACAAATTTAGGTTTAGTATTAAGTGGAGATATATCAGTGCTTGTGGTAGGGCATGAAGTTGGTTTTGGATGGTTCAGGATACAACCATGAAATTACACAAGAAATTGGGAATTGAATTTGGTGGACGTGTTTGGATGATCATGGGATGCATCCAGGGATAAAGGCATAATGATCGAGTGTTTTGGAAAGAATCAGTGGTGGAGGATGAAAGATTTTAAGAAGGGTCATCCATAGGAGGTCTGACCAATGTTTTTGGATGAGACAGTTTCATCAAGCCTGAAACCACATCAGGTATGTCATTTTGGATACGATAGGTGTGTTTTGAGAATTAAACCAAAATTTTCAAGGTAAATTAAGTGTTCTATTGGATTTATGTGGATGATGATTATGTGTTCATCTCAATTGGTTTTGGAAATGAGAATTGATAATGATAAGATAATAACCTTATCATGTATGATTGGGTTTTATTGGGTGGAAACCATGTCGGGCACGTCATTGGGATGTGAGTATGAATTTCTAATAGGAAATTCTAATAGAAGAAGCACTGTAGCATTAGAATTGAACATTATGAGTTAAGTATTATGGTGGAGAGCACCATAGTCCTAGTGATGAAATGGGATATGACATGATTGTGTTTTATGATGGATAGGTGTGGGAAATAACCATCCAAGTATTTCGATAATGGTCGTGGGCATTGGCTCGAGCCTTGGGAAGTTGAGCACCTTGAGTTGGAGGTTGTTCCTTGAATGATCTTTGAACGTTAAAAAGTGGAACACAAAAAATTTGATGATGAATTGACAAAATAGATAGGTTGAGTTATATGGTGGGTTCATCACCAAGACTTATCAGAGAAGAGAAGTGTTGTGGTGGGGAGTTTGTAGTGCCTTGTGTCCGTACAGGAGTGGAAATTTCAAGGGAAATTTGAGTTTTTCAATTAGTGGACGGGAAAAATTTTGAACCAATGTTCAGAATGGTATTTTGAAGGTTGGAACTGCCACAACCTGACCCGAACCATGGTTTGAGACACAACTACCACAAACCCACCTCCATAAGCTAGGGGATGGAAACCAGTGTTGAATGCATAACTAACATGTTGAGGCCTTTTCTTAAGTACCTATATTAAAACACAGATCCATCTTGATGCATAAGTGCAGATGAATAATAATAAAGAGATACAACAGCTAGAAATTAAACCAAGCATGAAAAACCTCTAGGGTGTATAAAAGTATGACAGTGAAAACTGAAAAGTGAAGGGGAAAATACATGCCCAACTAGAAAGATATCCCAACCTAAAAAATTGGAAAGTAAAATGATGAGATAGCCCAACTTCTAATCTCCATGATGGGACCACCATACACAGTCTAAAGTACTAGGCATCCCTAAGATTCTATGTAGTCACCACCAACTTTTCTGTCATCTACATAAGATACGACACACGTGGGAAAATCCCATGACGAGGTGAGTATATACATACCCAATAGAAAGCCCCAAAAGATGAAGGGGGGAAGTAAGAGATACTGTTGGAATAAAAAGATAGTAGATAGTAAATAGGATATAGCTCAACTAGAAGAAAGAGAAATGGTAACCTTGTCCAAACAAAATGGGCTCAACACGATGTGTAGATGGACTACAGGTTGAGTATTTTTTCACACATAGCAGAAGAGTAACCTTATCCAAACATAAGAAGATAAACACGGAAAGCACATGGTATACCGTTCACGTATTTTCAACCCATATAAGGAGAGTATTTGAATCCAACAACATGGATATATATATATATATATATATATATACTCAGAAAAAAGAATCCCAAATGAGAGAGAAAGGGGATATCCATCTCACATATAATCCCATAAAGAGAGTCTCCAATAGTTTCAGAAGTACAACAATGATTCCCAACATCTTGCGCGTAAGCCCAAAAAAATATCCAAGTCAATCCATGCCTCACCACTATGTCACATGGTCAAGGGTCCAAAATATCGAGATAGAGGACCCATGACTTGGTACAATAGGAGGGTTCCACTCTAATAGTTGATAGAGGAACCATGCTCTACCCAGCAGGATAGTTCCACTCCAATGGATAGATAGAGGACCCATACCCCGTTCCAATAAGAGGGTTCCACTCTAATAGATGATAGAGGACCCATGCCCTACTCAGCAAGAGGGTTCCAATCTGATGGATATATAGAGGACCCATACCTTATCCCAATAAGAGTGTTCCATTACAAAAGTCGATAAAGGACCCATGCCCTACCCAGCATGAGGGTTCCACTCTAATGGATAAATAGAGGACCCATGCCCAGCCCAGCTGGAGGGTTCCACTCTGCAAGGTAGATAGAGGACCCATGCCCTGTTCCAATAGGAGGATTCCAATATGATGGATATAGGACTCATTCCCTAACTTAGTAGGAGGGTTTCACTCTAGGATTATGTAGAGGACTCATATTTAGCCCAGGTGGAGGGTTTCATTTTAGTCATTAGGGACCCATTCCCAACCCAACTAGAGGGTTCCACTCAAGATGCCTCTAGTTATCCTGAATGATCATTTCCATCATCAAGCATCACCTAAATAAGTGTTGCACCTATAACATCTCAAATTATATATAAAAATCCACAATGGAGGGTTCCATTTCATTTTACATGGGAAAACACTCAGGATAGGCTACTTGTGGGCCAAAATCCAAGTTCAAACAAAAAAGATATGAGCGATTGAAGTTTCCTAAAAAGGGAAAAAGTGGTACATAGAATGTGAGGGGACCCACACAGTGTGTGGTCCCACTCCATCACCCGGTCATGTCCCTGAAGGTACACGGATACCAACCGTGTAGGTATACATAGCATGTAGGGGATCTACAAGGCGTTCCCAAGCCACTTGGGTTCCTACCAATGTGCTTGGACATGTCTGTTTACTCCATCCTATGTCCATTTACTTTGGTACATAGCATGAATATTCACACTGATTGTCTCCCATGTCTCTGGACATGCTCGTGCACCATGTCCAAGTCTGTGTACTTTGATGCATAGTTGTGTGTCTGACCGTGTCTTCTCAGATGGGGTCATGAATGTGTGATCTTCCATACGGCCTATCCACCCAGGGAAGCGATACATAACATGTAGGAGGGATACACACCATGCCATCCTTATAACTCTCCAAAACCCAAGATGCCAAAACATAGGGGCTACACGTCATGTGTTCATTTAACTACATGAAGTGTAGTTGAGATTTTCCCAAAATTTTAGATTCACGCTCAAGAATCTAGATCTAATACTTTTGAATTTCATTCACAATATATCTAAAAACATCCCTATTTTATCGATATATTCCTCACACATGGATTTTTTGTGATTCTGAGGGTCTGATCAGGCTCAATACCACTCAGAAATCTCGAACCAAGACTGTGAGGTCTAATTGGTGAAGAAACATAAACAAATTGTGGGAGGAAGGCACAAGAACAAATGTTTATCAATCGTTTCCAATCATTCTTGGACAAAAATCAATAATGGTGATATCCAGGTTATAAAATAAGAATAACCAGTTGAAACTGGTACATATGTTCATGGCAAGGATCCTCAATTGTTGCAAATCATAAAAGGGATGATGTTGCTCAATGTATTTAATCAAAAAGGGTGTAATCCATAGTTTGAAAAGTCCTACCCAGATATTAAATAACATATTCTCCAATTAATGGAAGAATTCATTGTGTTTGTTGCACTCTAAACCATATATTAATCATTATTGGATATTGATTTACTGATAGAAGGAGGAGGGATGGTTTGAAATCCTTCCAAGGTTTATACAACTCACCTTGGGAAAAAATTTATAGCAGCATACTTATAGATGTAATCTGTTCTGTTATTTTAACAAATTAATTAAATTAATAATTTAATTAATCCACTAAACATACTTTCAATGGACGGTTTATCTAAATTCCCCATAATGACTTATTTTAGGTCGCTCTTTAGGCAAACATCATGTTTCGAACTCAACTGTGATCTCAAATTTATTATTCAATATTTTGTTTAAGAGTTATCCTATTTTATTTAAGAAACTACATGAGCATAATATAAAATATATTTAATATTTTTATAAATTAATTTTGGGCACACCGGGCCTCAAAATCACATGTCATCTCAACTCCTGGCTCTAAAAATATATGTAAAAATATTTCAAAGTATTACAAGGAAAAAAACAGGTCTCTACATCATTCTATTCTTCAATAATTTCATCCACAAAAATAAAAACTAAACAACAAACTCAGGATATTGATCCTGCATTTGGATATCCTTCTCTTATGAGATCTCCTGCACATTCTTGTGTTTTCACAACATGCAAACCAAGGGGATGGTCTATCCACGCAAGGCCCTCTCCTATCGATCCTCGATCACCACCGGGTGCTCTACAAATGTGGATCCATTCTTGAGGTCCAGCTCACCTCAATCGATGAAATGTATGGGTTCATGCATGTATCTCCTCGGCTACGACACATGGAATTCATCGTTAAATCACTCCAATTTGGGGGGTAGGGTGATACAGTACGCAACCTCACCAACCCTTTGCATGATCTCGAATGGCCCGATAAACCTCAGGGATAGCCTGCCTCCCCGACCATACCTCTGCAATCCTCTTTGTGGGGAGACTCTCAGGAAAAGGTGGTCTCTTTGATCAAACTCCAAGGGCCTAAAAAGGAAATCTATGTAATATTTCTTCCTACTCTGGGTCGTCTTTATCTACTCATGGATGACCTGAACCTTCTCCATATTCACCTACACCAACTTTGGACTCACAAGATATGTCTCACTGGTCTTTTTCCAGCACAAGGGTGGACTATAGGGTCTCCTGTATAGGGACTCAAAGGTTTCCATACTGATATTATAGTGGTATATGTTTTTTTACGCAAACTCTACCAAGGATAGGTGATCCTACAAACTCCAGCCAAAGTCTAACACACAAGCCCTCAGTATATCCTCCAACACATGTATAGTGTGCTCGGTCTTCCAATTCATCTGGGGGTGAAGGGTTATACTCATCCTCATCTGCATCCCAAATTCCTCCTGCAAGACTCTCCACAATCATGACATAAGACACATGTCACAATCGGAGACAATATTTGAGGGCACCCCATAAAGGTGAAAAATCTCCCATATATACAATTTCCCCAAACTCTCCACTGAATTCTACTCCCTGATAGAAAGGAAGTGTGATAACTTCATGAGTTAGTCAATGATCACCTAGATGGCATCATTACCCTTCATTTTCCACAAAATACTTGTCACAAAGTCCATGGATATGTCGTCTCAGATCCACTCTGAGATCTCAAGGGGCTGCAACAAACTTGTCGAAACCTAGTGTTATGTCTTCACCTGCTAATAGGTGAGGCACCATGAGATGAACTTATCCATGATTCATCTCATGTCAGACCACAAAAACTACCACTGAAGGTATTTTTACATCTTCCCCACATCAGGATATATAGCTAGGGGAGAATTTTGGAACTCTTGTATCACCTCCTCTCGCATCGTGACTGGGACTACCGTCCATCCCTAGAAAAAGGTGATGTGATTACCTCCTTTGGAATATCCATATGGTGGATCTTTTATAGATTTATGGTCATGCAAGATCTCACAATTGATGTCTACCAACTAAGAATATCTCACACACTTGAGAATTGGAGGAGTCAACACTATCAACTGAATAAAATTTTCACCCTTATGCTCTACTAGGGTCATCTATAAGGAAGCAAACTGCTCAGAAGCCTCTTGCACCAAGCGAGCCTGGGACTTCCTGTAAAAGTAATCTACTGCTACATTTACATTCCCTAGAGTGTAGACTATCTTGAAGTTATAGTCCCATAGGAACTCTAACCAGCTTCATTATCTCAAGTTCAAGTCACTCTAAATGAATATATACCTGAGACTCTGATGGTATGAGTAAACCACAAAGTGCTCTACCAGAAAATAGTGCATCCACATCCTCAGGGAGAATACTACTGATATCGGTTCTAGGTCGTGAGTCACATATTTCTTCTCATAAGAACTCAACTACCTCAACTTGTATATGATAATTCCCAACCACTATATCAATACATGGCTAAGACCATCTTTTGAGACATCATAATACACTATGTAATCCACTCCCTCATCTGGAAGTTTCAACATAGGAGTACTTTCCATCCTCAGCCTCAACTCCTCAAAAGACCTATGGCACTACTCAGTATAAGAAAAAGGATTCCATCTTCCATGTCAGGGAAGTTAAAGAGGCTATAATCCTGGAGAATCCTACCATAGACCTCCTGTAGTACCCTACAAATTCGAGAAAAATTTCACCTTTGACACGCTCTTGGGTGGATCCCAAGCAAGAATTGCATTGATCTTCACTGGCTCCATGGCTAAACCATGCTCAGAAATGACATGCCCTAGGAAGTGAACCTTTTGTATCAAGAACTAGTACTTCAAGATTTTCCCATAAAGCTGGTAATCTCTAAGAAAATCTAGAACCATCCTCAAGTGATTTTCATGCTCCTCCTCTGATGCAGAGTAGATGAGTATGCTACCAATGAAGACAACCACAAACTGGTCCAAGTACAGGTGGAAAACATGATTCATCAAATCCATAAACATGATGGGGGAATTCATCACACCAAAGGGCATCATCAGGAACTCATAGTTCCTATAGTGACATCAGAATTCTAGCTTCGAAGTATCATCTTGCAAACCCTCAACTGGTGGTTGTCAGATCCTGGATTTTTTTAATATGTTTTCTAGAAAAAAATTAAAAAAATCGTAAGTTAAATTTTTCTAAAAAAAATATTCCTTAAAGGCAACATCAGCGATGCCACCTTTTCCCTAAAGAAAAAAAACTATTTTAATTATTCTTTTTTATATACTTACAGTTTTAATTTATTATTATTATTTTGTTATGTTTATATATATATATAACAAAATGTTTCAGCATAATTTATCTTATATTCAAGTATGTGACTTTTCTAACTTATAAAATATAAACTATAAGACCAATATAAATGAAAATTAAAACATGGATTAAACATATAAGAAATAGTTGAAAATAATAAAAAAATCGTAAAAAATATTGAGGAAAAATAATCTATAAGCTTTCTAATTCACCTACATTAAACTTAAAAATGTTTAATATTTGTGATTTGTTAGCCTATAAAATATTAACTATAAAACCAATATAAATCAAAATTAAAACATGGATTAAGATAATAAATAGTTTAAAATATAAATAATTTTTTAAAAAATGTTGATAAAAAATAATTTATAATCTTTCTAATCCACCTACTTGAAACTTAAAAATGTTTCAAATATGCGAATTTTTTAGCCTATAAAATATTAAATATACAACCAATATAAATGAAAATTAAAATATGGATTAAACATATAATAAATAATTGAAAATAAAAATAATTTCATAAAAAAATGTTGATGAAAAATAATTTATAATATTTCTCATCCACCAACTTGAAACTTAAAAATGTTTCATGTACGTGACTTTCCAAGCCTATAAAATATAAACTATAAGACCAATATAAATGAAAATTAAAAAATAGATTAAACATATAATAAATAGTTGAAAATAAAAAGAATTTCGTAAAAAATGTTGATGAAAAATAATTTATAAGCTTTCTAATCCACAAACGTGTAGCTTAAAAATGTTTCAAGTATGTGACTTTGCTAGCCTATAAAATATAAACTATAATACCACTATAAATTAAAATTAAAACATGGATTAAACATATAATAAATATTCAAAAATAAAAATAATTTCGAAAAAAATTTTGATGAAAAATAATTTATAATCTTTCTAATACACCTAATTTAAACTTAAAAATGTTTCAAGTACGTGACTTTTCTAGCCTATAAAATATTAACTATAAGACCAATATAAATGAAAATTAAAACATGTATTAAACATATAAGTAATAGTCAAAAATAAAAAAAAAATTGTAAAAAATGTTGGTGAAAAATAATTTATAAGCTTTCTAATCTACCTACTTGAAACTTAAAAATGTTTCAAGTACGTGACTTTTCTTTCCTATAAAATACTAACTATAAGACCAATATAAATGAAAATTAAAACATATATTAATCATATAATAAATATTTTAAAATAAAAATAATCTTATAAAAAATATTTATGAGAAATAATTTATAAGATTTCTAATCCACCAACTTGAAACTTAAAAATGTTTCAAATTCATGACTTTTCTAGCCTATAAAATATAAACTATAAGACCAATATAAATGAAAATTAAAATATTAATTAAACATATAACAAATAGTATAAAATAAAAATAATTTTGTAAAAAATGTTTATGAAAAATAATTTATAAGATTTCTAAACTACCAACTTGAAACTTAAAAATGTTTCAAGTACGTGACTTTGCTATCCTAATATATAAATTATAAGACCAATATAAATGAAAATTAAAATATGGATTAAATATATAATTAATAATCAAAAATAAAAATAATTTCATAAAAAATGTTGATGAAAAATAATTTATAAGCTTTCTAATCCACCTAATTGAAACTTAAAAATGTTTCAAGTATGTGACTTTGCTAGCCTATAAAATATTAACTCTAAGACTAATATAAATGAAAATTAAAACATGGATTAAACATATAATAAATGGTTGAAAATAAAAATAATTTTTCAAAAAATGTTGATGAAAATAATTTATAATCTTTCTAATCCACCTACTTGAAACTTAAAAATATTTCAAGTACGTGACTTTGATAGACTATAAAATATTAACTATAAGACCAATATAAATGAAAATTAAAATATGTATTAAAAATATAATAAATATTCTAAAATGAAAATAATTTCATAAAAAATGTTGATGAAAAATAATTTAAAACATTTCTAATCCACCAACTTGAAACTTAAAAATGTTTCAAGTATGTGACTTTACAAGCCTATAAAATATGAACTATAATACCAATATAAATGAAAATTAAAACATGGATTAAACATATAAAAAATAGTCTAAAATAAAAATAATTTTGTAAAAAATTTTGATGAAAAATAATTTATTTTCTTTCTAATCCACCAACTTGAAACTTAAAAATGTTTCAAGTATGTAATTTTGCTAGCCTATAAAATATAAACTATAAGACTAATATAAATGAAAAGAAAAACATGGATTAAACATATAAGAAATAGTCTAAAATAAAAAAGAATTTTTTAATAAATTTTGATGAAAAATAATTATAAGATTTCTAATCCACCTACTTAAAACTTAAAAATGTTTCAAATATGTGACTTTTCTAGCCTATAAAATATTAACTATAAGACCAATATAAATTAAAATTAAAACATGGATTAAAGATATAATAAATAGTATAAAATAAAAAAAAAATTGTAAAAAATGTTTATGAAAAATAATTTATAAGCTTTCTATTCCACCTACTTGAAACTTAAAAATGTTTCAATCACGTGACTTTAAAAACTGAGATAATATAAACTATAAGACCAATATAAATGAAAATTAAAACATGTATTAAACATATAAGAAATAGTTGAAGTTTTAATTTTTATTTATATGGGTCTTATAGTTTATATTTTATAGGCTTTTAAATTCAAGTAGGTGGCTTTGGATCCTCCTCAACATTCCTTCTTTTCGCTCTCACTTTCAAGTGACTTTTATTACATTCCTTTCATTAATTTATTTTATTTATGAAACTCTTTATTTTTAAAAACAAATAGATGTTGAGGCTATCTTTTAAATTTTATTTACATTGTTTTTATATTGTCTATTTTATAAGCTTTTAAATTTATCTACTTGAAATTTAATAATTATTCCTATATTTCAAATAGTCGACTTTGAAAGTTGTCAAATATAAACTCTGCCTAAAATATTAATGAAAACTGAAAAACTGGATAAAAATATATGTAGGGCTTATAGTAATAATAGTATATTCATTTCAATAGACATAAAACATATAAATAAACATGTACAATCAATGTCTGTGTCTATGGAAAGGAGATTTTGTCCCACATGTCGGTCTGTGAACAGGACGTCCGCTTCGAGTTCGCTGTACAGTCTGATGACCTAGAAAGGGTTGATCCTCAGGCACTGGAATGTAAACTATCACATCTTCCACCTGTGTTTCAATGAGAGTAGTTGTCAACTGCATGTCGTACTATGATCTTGATCCTTCTCCCACTAAGGTGGTAGAAGAACCTGCCATCATTATAGTGGGGAACCAAGCCTACGATGGAGCTATACCCCTAGGATGCGATGGATCTAGACCCCAAGGTTTTGATGGATCTGGTCTCTAAGGCTACTATGGATATGGACCCCAAGATGGAGAGAATTGCGGATATTCTTTCAAGAAAGATGGATCTCATGCCACCTGAGGCACATCCTGAATTGGCTGAGGCTGGACTACTAGAGGGAAGACCTCTGTTTGTGGAAAAGGTGAGGCCTCACATGTAGCATGACGTTGTCTACATCACCATTATCATGGACCCTCATCACCAACAACTACTTAAAGATGTTCCTCCGGGGCAGGAACCTCCCCTCTCTAGGTTGGATGCTCGAATATGATCTCATAAAACACATGATAAGATGACCTCAGATCCAATGCTTCAGCATGGATGGCTGCCCGGCTAAAGACCCCCTCCTCCTCTTTATCACTCATGCGAACAAGATGCTCTGAGTGACTGCCCTATAAATAAATTCAAAATGAATTATAAAATAGTTCAATAAAGAAACTAATGTAAATTCATTGACTTATAATCCTATGAATCTCTCTACCGTGTTGGGTAAGATACAGTATAGACTTCAGTCTATACCATGGATCATATTCAACCTTCTCTGAAAGAAAGAACTGATTTTTAGGTACACCCTGGATATGAAACTCTGCACATTTGTGCCAGTAGTCGAGAAATCAGGCATGTACTCAGTGCCAGCCCTCATCCTACCTCCCTATCAACTTCACCCTATGAAGTTGCTCTATCTGTCTCAGCGGCAATGGAATCGGATGAGCATAGTAAAACTGGCGCATGACTCTGCTATGATATTGTCACTCAATAATATGGAAGTGAATAAGGGGCACTACATACATAGCATCCTCAAGACCAATAGTGCATTGTGGTGGAAACTGGTCCATAATAGTCCAGTATGGAATCCATGAAATCTAAAATAACATGTGGACTTTTTCAAAAAAGATCCTTACTAAAAACCAAAATTGATGCTATTATTAAATTTGTCAGACAGTGATAGATTTTATATACATACATAGTCATGTAAGAGACAGTCCAACTGGGGCCAATATACACCCAAATGGTGTCTCAGAACTGTGTGGAAATTGTGTCACTAACACCACCTATAAAATAAAACATCGATAGTGACAAATAATGAAAAATTAAAGTCAATAACTTCTAGTAGCATCAGAAACCAATAGAACTGAGTGATCATACCAGCATCCATGCGGAGCGTCATGCAGCACCTCCATCTCGATCGATGGACCAGCAAGCTCAGGGCATAATGCAGGGATGTGCTCTCATGCCCACATCTTAATAAGGATGACTCATCTCCCAAGACCTGTGCGGTCCCTGTGGGATAGCCTTCATAATGATATGTACGTGTATGTCAAGTAGGCTGATCCCCAGCTGTATGTTCCAACCTGATCAAAGTCCTATAGTGGGGGTAGATACATCATGTGCACATGCATCTCCGAGTGATCAGTACACATGGTACCTCCAATGAGCTGTAATATATATGCACAATCATAATTCATGATAGTCTATTCATCATCATCATTGGGTAAATGTGGAATATGTACCTCCAACCAAGGCACAGATATTGATGCTCCATCTGTAGCCCTACGATCTGACAAAATATCGATGCCTAACAATCGATGATCAAGGTTGGGCCAAGATGTACGAGTGGGACTAATAACAGCTCTCCCCTAGATAGGAAGACCGAGAAGCACTACCACATCCTAGAGGGTGATGGTCATCTCTCCCTCAAGCAGGTGGAATGTGTGTGTCTCTGGTCTCCACCTCTCCACGAGGGCAGCAAGTAGGTGATGGTCAACAAATGTGAAATTTGATACGGAAATGCCATAGAATCCAGTACAGTGCAAGTATGGTCTAATGGCATGTTGAGGCTCCCTGTGATGAAAATGGTGTGCTCGACGCACCCTGATCGATCGATCCTCACCACCATCTAACACAACCTAAGAAATATGGGTATCCTACTGAGTGAGTAGTATGGTATCATCCATCTCTATGTAAACAAATGAAATGAGTCATAATTGTAAAATCTAAATATAAAGTTATGGTCAGCAGAATGTTATCAATTGTAGAGTGCAAGACATGCCATGTTTATTCACATTTTTTTATAAAGTTATTTTTACCAAAAGAAAGGGGCATGTCTTCATGTTTTTCAAATCATATTACTAATGTGTTGTTAATATATGATTTTACCTAGAGAAGGGTGTTTTGTAAGATATGGTTTTATATATTTATATATATATAAAAAATTCTATGTTATGTAGATGTTTAATAAAAAATGGTGTGCTTTGTAATTTACGTATGACTGTCCACATGATGGTATGTTTCATGATTATTTTGTCACATTCGTACAGCTGATTCTGTAACACTAATTTAACTTCAAGAAAGAATTTATAAGAAATGAACCACGATGTAGGAGGAACGGTGACAACGACAACGGTGATGACGTAAACTCATTCCATCACCACCATTGTTGTCACTATTCCTCCTGCGTCGTGGTTCATTTCCCAAAAATTCTTTCTTGAAGTTCAGTTAGTGTTACAGAATCTGCTATACTAACCTCTATTGTTGGTTGTGTACTATAACAAGCTCCTTTATCAGTTTTTATAACCTCCCCATATTAGTACACATAGGTAAAACCTGACTCTATACATCGAAAATGTTTTCTAATCATGATTCTGATAGTGTAACTAATATTGACAAAGATGGTTGATCATATAATCTTTATTATACTGAAATTTTATAACATCTTCTTGTACAGTAATATATTATAGTATTATTTCATTATATAAAAGTTTATTAGAATATTAGTCACATAATGTTTTTAAAATCGTGGTAAAGGGGAGATGTTTTTGGGTTTTTGGTTCATATTTTAGGTTTTAGGATTTAGAGATTAGGGTTTCAGATATTGAGTTTTGGGTCTAGGTTTTTGTATTTTTTGTAAGGTTTTAGGGTTTAGGTTTATGATTTAAGGGTTAGGTTTTAGGGTTTAAGATTTAGGGTTTAGAAATTTGAGATTACGGTATAGGGAAGATGTTTTTGGGATTAGTGTTCTACTTTTGGGTTTGGGGGTTTAGAAAACTAAGGTAAAAAAGAAGAGATAACAACATATAATTTACAATATGATAATCTCAAAATTAATATAATACATCATTGTGGATGAGAGTGTGAAGTCAACCCAACAATGTTAGGGAATCATTTATGGTTATGACTTTATTTATGACATATAGTGCATCTCAAACTCTTCCCTTATTCTTGAGGCCAGTCCATCTCATTCCACATCCTGATGGCCTTCGGTCTCCCATGGGGACGCAACCGATTGATGTCAGGTATCACTATTGGCTTGACTTCGAGCATTGGGAAATAACAAAACTCCTCAATAGGCATCCATGGTGTAGCATAACAGTTATAAATGGTGTCCATCTAGTACACTGGATCAACATATACTTCCCATGATATGTTCACAAAGGCATAAGTTATGATGGCGTGTGTGCATGGAAACCATAAGGTCTAAAATTTTCCACATTGACATTGTATTGTTTCTAGTAATACCACTATTTTTTCACCAATTCTATTTGTGATGGGGTCCGAATTCTCTTGAATTTCAAATTGAGTCTTCACATCGAAAAAGGAATACATGATAACCATAAGCTTCTTCAATATTCTTTTCAATCTATCATTGAAAGTGTCTTTCGTACCTTATCCCCTGTTGTATTCCGTCTAATGATAGTTTTTTTCTATTGAAAAAGTACTTCACGCAATGGTATAATGTATCCTAAACTAGGGAAGTTATAGGTAACTTGTGAATCCCTTTGAATACACCATTGATTCACTCCACAATGTTTGTGGTCATGTGTCTGTACCTCTTCCCCCCATCATATGCCAATGTCCATTTTTCTTTTGGAATTTTCATTATATAATCATAAAATTCTTGATTATCCTGGAGTATTTGTTCAAAAAATTATTCAAATTTTTGTTTATCCGACTCATATTCTACACAGAAGATATGATATTTCACATAAATTGATTTTATCTTTATGTTGAAATAGGTAAAAATAACAAAGACAATGCGTACTAAGCCTCATGATTGCCTTCTTAATCGGTTTGTTATGGATTTTTTTATACACATTGCTAGAAATGTGTCTAATGCAGAACCGATGATGTGCATTTGGGTATCTCCGTGTATCAAGATATGCATTGATTTCCTCATTAATAACCTGATGCCAATCAGATATCAAACAAACACCCTGAATGTTGGTGAAATGGTTGCTGGTACATGCCAAAAACCAACTCCATAATTCATAGTTTTCTTTCTCTACAATGGAAAAGGCAAGTGGAAGAGGTGAACAGTTTCCATCTTGGGTTGCCTCAATCAACAATACGCCCTTGTATATTCCATATAGAAATGTTCCATCAATCTGAATGAACTGTTTGCTAAAACAAAATGTGGAGATACATGGGAGGAATGCCCAGAACAACCGATGAAATTGAACACGAGATGGATCAAGTCAGTTATCATGAGACACATGTTTGTTTGTATCAATATGGAAGACAACTTGGTTATAATGCCTCAGTATGGATAGCAATTGCAGCAACACCCGATATGAGTCATCCCATTCACCATAGACCTTCACAATTGCCTTCTGTTTCACCATCCATGCATTATTATAGGAAATATTATAATTGAATGTCTATTTTATCCTCTCTTGCACAAGGGATATCTAAACATCTTGGCATGTATTAATCATCTCAACAAAAATGGATGACGCAAATTCTACATCCAATGAGGTATGATCTTGTGTCAAGCTTGGTTGAACGCAAGTATGAGATGCCTTAATCCTTGAGATTCTCCAACCTCCAAATGTGATGTCTGGAATCACCCTCAAGAGAAATCTACAATCATCCTCATACTTCTCACACCGTATGAGATATTTACTATGGACTGATTCTTGAACTATATATTTGCAATGCCTCTCAAGGTGAAATCTCTTTAGCGTGATTTTTAATGCATCTTTACTTGGAAAACTCCTTTCAACATATAAGGTTTTGTCCATATCACTAAACCTATCTGGTAAAACTCCAGGAAACTCAGTTTTCGGTGTGAGAACATTATTGTCGAATCCAGTCACATGTTTCATTACTTCTGACCAAGATGCAAAGAGTGGTGGATGATTTATTGTAGGTCGATGTTGTTGTTAAACTAATTCATTTCTCAAAACCTCCTCCCTAACTTCTTTGGTTCCTCCTCATCAACACTGTTTTCACCATCTGTTACATCATTATGAAACTCCTCATCGGAAGTTAGATTAACATGTATATCCAGGATATCATCTAGTTTTTCCTCTTCTACATCATTTGGAATAGGCTCAATTTCATGGGGGGACTATCTTCAACCACTCTTATAAGTCTATGTCTTCATACAACTGGATGTTGTTGTTGTACAGTAGAAACATCAATATATAACTCCATCATGGTACCATTTGACTGTTGATACAATAAATTTATTACTTGGACCCACTGCGCATCAGCAACCAATGTACAAGTTAGATTCCATAGTGTTGCCAGGAATTTCAAATGTATATAGATCATAGATTTGATCTCTTGATCGGGTCCCAGATTTAAGGAACCACGATTTCTATCTTGAAGGTCACTTAGGGTTACACAATCAGTTTTACTAACCACTGTTATTGTTTGTGTACTGTAAGAAGCCCCTTACTCAGTTTGAATAACCTTCCTATAGCAGTACACACAGGAAAACATGACTCTCTACATCAAAAATGTTTCTTTGATCAAAATTATGATAGTTTAACAAATATTAACAATAATGGTTGACCATATAATATTTATTAGAATTTAATTTTATGACACCTTTTTATACCCTAAAATATGCTAGTAATGTTTCATTATATAAAATTTTATTCGAATATAAGTCACAGAATGTTTTATAAACCGTGGTAAAAAGAAGAGGAAACATCAAATTAGTTTATTTATTATTGATAAAATGAAATTTTTGATCATATAAAGTGAAATAAATAAGAAAAAACACATTAAATAACACATTAATTCTTTATAACATACAATAAATTCATTGACATTTTCCAATAGAATTTGGTTTGGATTAGATGAGTCTCACTTCGTACATGAGTTAAAATCCAAATTATTTTTAATTGGAAGCTCAATAAAATCTTCAAAAGATATGCACTTCACTTTTAAACTTTCAAAATCTTTCAACCTTCTAATGACATATCTTAGATTTCATCATAGATGTCATTAGAAGGCCAAAAACTTTTGAAAGTTCAAAAGTGAAGTGCATATCCTTTGAATATGTTATTAAGCTTCCAATTAAAAATAAGCTAGATTTTACCTCATGTACGAAGTGAGACTTATCTCATCCAAACCACATTCTATTGAAAATTTTCAACGAATTTATTGTATGTTATAAAGCATTCATATGTTATTTAATGTGTTTGTTCTTCTTCATTTCACTTTATATGATCATAAGTATTGTTAGTTAATAATTATATGGATTCATTTTTTAATCCTATGTTATTCATTAATTAATATATAATTAATAATTTCTAATAATAAATATTATTTCTAAACTATATAATCTTGATGATACTAAAATTTTAAAACATTTTCTTATATATTAAACTATAATACTAATATTTCTTAGTATAGTTTTTACCAAGTTAATCATTCTTTAATCACTAGTTAATCATTACTAAGTTAATCATTAGTTAATAATTAGTTAATCATTCTTAAATCACTCTATAATAGAGAATAAAAAACACATAAAAAACACATGAATTTTTTACTACATACAAGAAATACCAACATTTTTCAACAAAACATGATTTGGATGATATGAGCCTAACTTCGGAAGTGAGGTAAAACCCAACTGATTTTTATTTGATATCTTAATAACATCTTATACAAGTATTTACTTAACTTATTAAGTACATATCTTTATATGGTTTCAATAAGCTACCACAAAATCATTAATCATATGATATTCATTAGTTAATTATAATTAACTAATCATATGTATTCATTTTTAATCCTAAGTTATCATTAATTATTCTATGATTAATCATTGCTAATAATATGTATTATTTCTAAACTATATATAACTAATTAAACTACTTAATAAATAACTGACTAAAAATAATTCAATTACTAATAATACTTTTCATTCTTTAATTCCTTTGTCCTTGTCCATTTCATTCTATATCATCATAATTATCATTTTATTATTGATAAATATATTGATTTTATTTTTCTTTTCTTATGTACTTTAGTTGTTTATAAAGAAAACATGAATCATCTAAAGCATATCCCCTGGGAGTGTCAAACTAGAAGTGCAGCAAGGCCCATTGTCATGCACCAGTTATCATTCGAGTCTAGCTCAAAGCGGTATTTTCGGGTTTTACTCCTAGGTACATATGTGTCAGATCTACATCCACTTGTTTGTATCCAGACAGGTATTTTATTGCTTAGATAACCACATAATCTTTATGCTACCAAAATTTCACAATACATAATCATAAGTTATTCAACACTTAATCTATACTTAATATATACTTAATCATTACTAATAATAATTATTATTCCAAACTATATATAACTAATTAAATAACTTAATAAATAAAATATTTAGAACTAACTAAACTACTTAAAAAATGAAATATTTAGAACTAAAAATAAATCAAATAAATAAATAAATAAATATTAAATTAAAAAAAATACCTCTAAATGATGCTTCGCAAAAAATTGGGCCTTCTTTTGGACCATCGAATCCACCACATGGAAACAGAATTTTTTTAGAGAGAGAAGCAGTGAGTTGAGGGGAGATGGGGAAAAATTGAAGTGAGGAGAAGGGGGGAATGCCCTTTTATAGGGATCTGAGGGAAAGGTGGCATCCCCCCCGCCGCCTTTTCCATGTCATCGATTCGGGCCAAAGGCAGCGTAAGGGATGGAAGGCAGCATCGGCGATGCTACCTTTGAAGTGTATTTTTTTTAAAAAAAAATTAACCTACGCCTTTTTAAAAAAATCAAAAAACATATAAAAAATCCATAGATCGAACTTCAAGAACCATCTTGTACCTTGAAACTAGTCAAAAGGGTCTTCAGTACTTGGAAATAGGTACTTGTTCCTTATCATGGCCTGGTTCAGGCGACGATAATCCATGCAATTCCAAAAAATCCCATCTACCTTTTTCATAAACAACATTGGAGTTTCCCAGGGGGACACACTGGTCATGATGAAACCCTTCACTCAAAGGTCCTCCAATTGCAATCATAGCTCCCAGAGCTTGATAGGGGCCATCTAATATGCCACAGAAGATATCAGAGTAGTCTTAGGATGCTAGTCGATACAAAACTCCATCTCTCACCTCAGAGGTAGTCCTAGAATGTTCTCAGGGAAGACGTCCATATAATCCCCCATGACTGAAGGAATCCATATGCCTGAAGATCCTATTGTAGCAAGGGTTATGCTCTCCAGAAGATGGGTGATGGGTTGCAGCCTCCTGCTCACAGAACCCACTCGTCCCTCCATGAGATTTATCTCGCCCACAAAGGAGAATCTCATCCCATCAGTGTATAGGCATCTGACTCATATATGGTGATATCCGATCTGGGTTCAGACCATGAACTACCAATCCATACCCAAGATGATGTCATAAGGTTCCATAGTGATGACCAAAAGGTCCCACATGAAACCGTCTCTATCAAGTGATAGCTCTCACTTCTAGTAGATAAAATATACAAAAAAAGTGTTCCTTATAGGAACCTCAAGATGAAGCTATTGGGCTAAAGCCTCTATTGGGAGCTCCAGCTCTCACACTAGGAGTATAGAGATGAATTATTGATTAGAAATTATGTTTACTAATACTGAAGAAAGAGTATTATAAACATAGATTGTACCTCTAATCATCTCGTGTTTTTCTAGGTCATAAGAATCCAAAGACTATAGTTATCTTTGGCCCTGACTTCCAACTCTCTAAGCCTGATGTGGGCCTCCTAGTGGTGGTGGTGGTGGTGGTGGTGGTGGTGGTGGTGGAAGGATCCCATAGTATCTTCTACCACCCATAGCTCCTCCTCCTACTCTTCCAACTCTGCCTCCTGAGGGACCACCCTTCCCTCTCTTGGGAGATCCATGATCATGGGGTTGCCTCTACTGTGGTGGTCTGACTACTATCATCCTATGCTCCTCAGCACGTCTGGTCAAGCAGTCACGCGCTATGTGACCCCACCCGTTATAATCATGAAACCTCCCCTCTCTTGGATTCCATGTTCCTCCATGTGGTCCCCATGCCGCATGACCACGTGTCTGAGTCTAATCACAATAAGATCTCATGCACTGAGATCCTGCCAATTGGCATATGCTAGTTGTTGTAGATAAATAAACTATGTGATGACCACTGCTAGCTCTAGCTACCTAGAATCTCTCTGAAAAGAATCTATGTATCACTAGTGTCTGCTCCAACACCCTGTCATAGGTGTGAATACACAAGGGTACCACGCTGGCTCAGATCTCTCGGAAGAGTCCCTGCTCAAACTTTCATGCTCATAAGTAGCTATCTTGGATCATGTCAAGGGAGTACCATGTGAGGTATGTGAAGCTCTCATTACACTCATCCATCATCATCCCTTCCTGTTGCATATCCATAATCTCCTGAATTTGAACTGAGTTCAAGGAGAAAGGTTAGTACTCCACATAGAACAACTATGAGAAATCGGGCCTTGAGAGTGTCAACTCATCGTGCATCTAGGTAACAAGGCTCCACCAGTGGCCATATGCTCCATGGAAAAGGAAATATTTTAGTGCAACCATGTGATCCATCAGGGTCTAGACGAGCCTAAAAACATGGACCGCCGACTCTATCCAATCCTCTACTTCCTGGGGATCTATCTTACCGTAGAACCCCAGTAGCCTTTGGCACCAGAACTCATAGAGTGCGCTAAGATTGTACGCATCCTCACCCTTCTCTGCTGGGATGACACCTGGAGAAAGAATCTCATGGGATAGATCCTGAATTGAGGCTCATCAAATCATCATCATGATCTGAAACACGAATCCTGTATGACTGGTGTCATAGAGGTATTCTAAAAGTTATCAAGATGTACCACATTCTGATGAGCATATATATATAAACAATGGGGAGATGACTCAAGAAGGGCAGTCAAAGACTCAATCCTATATGATGTATGTACCATTGATCCCTACAACCATTATCTCAGTATACCGAGTCAATAAGCAGGTATTCAAGGTCCCGGTGAATGGATATGATAGTTGACCATACCATTACCAGATTCTCTATCCTGAGAGCCACACAAGAGACACTTTGACATTGTTTCCCAAAATCCAACCCAGATCCTTAAAAGGGGACTACTCCAAACACCGTCCCAAAGATCTAACCACATCTGATATCAAACAATCACAACCCAACCCTAACCTGGGCTCAAGTCGCAATTACCCCCAACCCAAATCCATAGCCAGGGGCTGTCGACCAGCACTGAAGGCATAACCAACATGGGAAGTCATTTTTCTAAGTAGATATATGTACACACATAACCATCTCAATGAATAAGTGCAGAGGAATAATAATAAAAAGATGCAGTAGCTAGAAAGTAAACTAATCATACCGGTGCAGATTGAAAAGTAAAGGGGGAAAATACACGCCCAATGATAAAGATGTCCCAACCTGAAAAAACTAGAAATTAAAACACTGAGAGAGTCCAGATCTCCAAGTTGGAACCACTATATGTGGTCCAAAGTACTGAGTATCCCTAAGCTCCTCTGTAGTCACCACTAACATGCCTGTCATCTTCATAAGACATGACACATGCATGGAAATACCATGCAGGGGTGAGTATATATGTACCCAATAGGATTCCCCAAAAACTAAAGGGGGGTAAGAGATATAGCGGGAATTAAAAAACAGTAGATAGTAAACAGGATGCAGCTCAACCCAAAGCAAGAGAAAGAGTAACCTTGTCCAAATATAAGGGGCTCAACATAGTGTGTAGATGTACTACACATCGAGTCTTTTCCACCCATATTAGGAGAGTAGCCTCATCTAAACATAAGAAGCTAGACACAAAAAGTGTGTGGCATACCATGCGCGTCTTCATAACCCATGGAACGAGAGTAATTGAATCCAACAATATGAATGTAGATATATATATATATACTCAATAAAAAGAATCTCAAACAAGATATAAAGGGGATCTCCATCTCAGAACTCATCCCAGAAAAAGAGTCACCAATAGTTTCGAAATTCCAACAACGATGCCTAGCATCTCGTGGGTCTGCCCAGTAGAAAATATTCAAGTCAAGCAATGCCTCACCACTGTGTTACACAATCAATGTGCCATAATATCTAGGTAGAGGACCCATGCCCTGGTAAAGCAGAGGGTTCTACTATAATAGTCAATAAAGGATCCACGATCTGCCTAGTAATAGGGTTCCACTCTAATGGATAGATAGAGGACTCATACTATGTTTCAATAGTAGGGTTCCTATCTAATAGTCGATAGAGAACTTGTACCCTGACTAGCAGGAGCATTCAAATCTGATGGATAGATAGAGGACCCATACCATGTTCCAATAGTAGGGTTCCTCTCTAATAGTCGATAGATAACTTATGCCCTGACCAGTAGGAGGATTCCACTCTGATGGACGCTCGGGATGCCTCTGGTGATCCTGTATGATCACTGCCATCGTCGAGCATCTCCTAAATAAGAGTTATTCCTAGAACATCTTACATGTTATCTCAAAAGACACAATAGAGGGCATCATCCCATTTTATGTGGTAAAACACTCAGGATAGGCTACTCAGTGGGGAAATATGAGTTCAAATGAAGGAGATACGGAAGATTGAAGTTTCAAAAAAAATGAACCAAGGGGTACATGTTATGTGAGGGGAACCACATAGCATATGGTCCCACTCCATCACCTGGTCGTGTCCCAGAGGTACGTGGCTATCCAACTGTGTACAAATACACGGCGTGTAGGGGATCTACATGGCGTGCCTAATCCATTCGAGGTCTCGCTCATGTTCTTGGTCTTGTTCATGTACTTAGATACATGGAGTTCCTCTTCACATGGGGTGTCACACACGGTTTTTTTTTCTTTTCTGTCATTGTATTGATCCGGCCCATTAGAAATACCGATCCTTTTCATGGGTATTTGATGAGATAAATCTTGAGTTTTCAAGTTTCATATATTTCTAACCACCCTAATTTGGGATCCCCATTGTTTGTTTAGTAGTTTTTGAAGAAAGGGTGGTTACTTCATGATTTGGGCCAACCGTGAGCCCATTCCCAGTTTTAAAAACCGAATTTGTTTCTTTTATAACTCTTTTGTTTTTCATCCTTTTTCACACATTCAACTTCCCAATTGTCCTATACTGATATATTAAAACTTATTTATCCTTTTGGACCCATTATAAATTCATAGGCCGGGTGAATTTGGGTTACTCATTTAGGTATTGGGCCAGCCCATGGGCCCATTTTCTGTTTAAAAAAAATAATTTGTTTTGTTTATATCTTTTTCATTTTTTACTATTTTTCGGTGATTCCATCTCCCCCTCGAAGAAAATAACCCTATCCTAACCCTCATAATATATTTTACCACTTTGGAGATCATGTGGGTCTCGAATTAGGGAAAAAATCTCAGGAAACCTCAAATCGCCCAGAATTTCCAAGGTAACTTTTATCATTCATAAATCAATCAATTCGTACTCCTTTAGCCACCAATATTCTTCCCCTGGTTCGTCTAGACCTTAGGAGTCTCTGCAAGAATTTTCAAGCCATTCCCTTTTCTCTAGGGCTTCAGATCTAATGGAAGATGAAGAGTTTTCTAGGATGAAAGGTGAGATTCCTTCTCCTTTCTTCTTCCTCTTCCCCCTCCTTTCATTATTTCTGGGTTTTATATTGTACCCTAGTCTTGATAGACCTAGGGTTTTGTTATACCATGTTTTTTGATGGGGTTTCTGTTTTTTTAGGTCTGATCTTTATAGTTTTATGGTTTATAAACCCGCGGCGGGTGATTTCGGGTGTGCGTTTCAATTACGCCAAAGATTTGAGGTAGGATACCCCTTGCACATGACTTTATTATTTAAGTTTCATCATTTTATTATATTTAACACCAGATATATATGTTTATTATTGTTTTTCATCCTTTGGATAATTTTATTGGTGTTCAAAGTGGTTGTTTAATCATTGGTTTGTGAACGGTAGTGTTGTTTTGTCATGAAAGTTCTCAACAAGTGTTTGTTTAAATGTTCCGTTATCTTTTTCAAATGTTTTGTGAGGTTTATAATCTGGTATATGGTATTTTTAACATGTTACAGTATCTTGAATGAAAATATGGATTTCAATTGGTGTTTTATTCCTTTTCATGTACTTAAAATAAATTGTTTTGTTTAAAAAGGGCATGTCATGTGTTCGGTAAATTGCCCGGTTGGCTTTTATGTATGATGTGTGATTTAAAAGTTATTTGTTTGGATTTATAAAGGAATTGGAATAATTATAAATGGTATTTTTGGGTACTTATATGGATTTCCTATTTGTATTTGTTTTTACAATCGAGTGGGTTTTGATTTACAACATATTTTGGCCCGAGTTGCCCAAAAATGGACTGTTTCACATCTTTATGAAAATGGTTGTGTTTTGAATATGTAACCTGAGTATTATAAGAGATTTATGAATGAGTTTTTCTGCTGTAAATGATGTTTATACAGATCCTTAATAAAATTAAAATGCATACCTTCATCAAAGGTTAGTTTTGAGAAAATGTTTAAAGGCCCGTTTGGCATTTCCTAGAAATGAAGGAGTGTTTTACTTGTATATAACAAGTGTGAAATTGGGATTTTTTTATGGTCCATTAAATGATTTTATTAAATGTTTATTGGGCTGAAAAATATGATTTGGTTTGGTTATGATGTGTTTTTATAATTTAAAGAGTGTTTTTGAAAGAGTTTTATGTGTAAAGCCTCAATACACTTCATGAAATTGTTTTACCAAAATATTTAGTGGTTTGTTGATTAGTGTAAGAAATGTGAAGAAAGATTATGGTCTGTTTGTGTTTTTATGGTTTTGGAATGGAATATGGATATGAAGTGTGTATTTGATAATATGTGTAACTTGATTGAGCACTAAAGGGAATCTCGGGTATCTAGGTGGGCGGACGTGTACTAGTATGCTAGTGATTCTGTGGGGGTTGGCCCCTGTTTCACGTAGCAAGTTTGACGATAACAACACTAACTAAACTATGATGATGATGATGATGATTGTGGACCACTAGGTTATGGGTATGTTCCCTACTAGTGGATCGTGCACGAGAATGGATATTTATTATGGTTACTTTCACCAAGATACGAGGTACCTGGGGCTCACAACTAACTAGTGCCTAGGGGTATTCCTGTGACTAGTGCTCATTGGCTATTTTGTACTCACCGTCGGCATACGGTGTGTTTGTTTGGTAAATTCAGTAGTATGTGTTATTTATTTGAATGTTAAAATTTTTAAAGCAGCCCTGTTGAAAACTATTTTCATTTTGAAGTTTCACCTCTTTGAAAATAATTGTTACTTGCATTTTTGTTTATTAAACATGCATGTTTTTGTCTGATAATTATTATAGCGTGGAACCTCATTTGAAAACCATAATTTCAAATCTTGAATTTAAAACTATAAATTGATGTTTCTTTTATTTTAAAGTAATGTGCATTGGGAATAGAATACCGGGCTAACCTACTGAGTTTTAATACTCACGCCTATAGTCTTCTTCTTTTTTTAACCTTTGTGCAGGTTTCATCTTTAGTTTGATCACCTTGGGCGACATTTTATCATTGTGTTGGAGAGTGACCAGAAGAGTCACATGGAGTTATTTGTTCATCGGGTTTGTTTAGTTGAGTTGTTGGTTTTGTTCTAATTTTTGTTTCTTGTACAAATAATATTTAGTTCAATTTTTATATAAATTCATTTTGGGTTGTACACTTATTTCCGCTGTTTGTTTGATTGTTTATATATGGGAGAAATCATTCCCTTGTGTACTCTATTGATGCCCTTGGTGCTTGTCACCATCTCGGGAGGATCGGGAACGCCTCTCGGGACTTGTCGCGGGCTGGCCTGGGTGACCGGTTCAGGGTCGACTCGGGCTGGTTCGTGACAAAATGGTATCAAAGGGAGGTTGGCTATTAACGGACCTTTCTTTTTAGAGCGCCCTTGTTATTTTGGGGATGTCAAGGTAGATGGAGTAGGATTGTTGGGACTTGAGGGGTAAGTGCAAGAAGAGCGTCGCGAACTCTTTCTTGTTCTAATCCACAGGTTTCCATGGAAGTCCGATTTTATTAGTGTCCATTGTTCTAGTTGATTGTTTGGTATTGGGATATGACAAGGGGAGTCTGACCAATGTCCTTCGTGAGCTCACAGGGCCTGGCAAGCCATGTGGAGCTGGGGAATGGTCCTAATAAGTCTCTCTGTGTTGGTGTTGTGTTTGGCATATGGCCGCCAACCATATGGTCAAGTCACCCACCGACACTAGTTCCCTTTTTTTGGGTCTCTTGAACCTTTCTTGAATTCTGAATTTTTGTTTTTAAAATCCTTGTGTGAGAATTGTGGAAATGGGTTTTAATGTAAGGATTAGATTTTGAAAAGTGAAAAAAATGGTGTTTTCAATAATTAAATATGATAATGGTTTTGGAAGGTTGTGTTTTTGTGAAAAAAAATGGAGGGAAGAAGAAATGATTTAAAGGGATTGGATTATCCATAATCTAAACTTGTGGTTTGTTGAAATAAAATGTTTTGAAATTGTGAATCATTTTAAAGTGATTCTGGATCTTTTTTTTAAATGGGGTATTTTAGGATGTTAAAAAGCTTTTGAATCGGATAAATTAGTTTTGGAAATTAGTTTTGATCGGTTGGTGTTTTACTAGAAACGTTATTGGTCTCAATAGACCTCGG
Source organism: Viscum album (assembly GCA_963277665.1). Taxonomy (NCBI): domain Eukaryota; kingdom Viridiplantae; phylum Streptophyta; class Magnoliopsida; order Santalales; family Viscaceae; genus Viscum; species Viscum album. The sequence continues at coordinate 2,121,524,173 of OY728141.1, read as the reverse complement.
ATTATGAAAATATACATTGCTGATTTCTTTTTTTTTTAAATAATGTGAAGGGGTTGTTTGGAGTGGCTTGGTTATTTAAAAAGTTTTTAAAAATGAAAAGGGGTAGGTTTTCAAGAAAATGGTTCTTAATTAATTGTAGTTTTTTTTGTGAAACATGAAAATGTTTTTTGACTTGGTGGTTGGTGTTCCTTTTGAAGGTAAATTGTTTTTTTTTTTGAATTATGATGTTTAATTTTAGCCTTTGGTGTTTTCATGGGTGCTCACATGCATGGTTTTATTTATATTTGGAAGTATGGCCTATATGGTATGGTGGTTGGGTGTCAGGGGTGGCATGGAAATGTGCATGTGGGTGAGACTTGATGAAACACCATTGGTGAATGTGGAAACCCACCAAGTTAGTTTGTTTTTTAAAAATTGCTTTGAGCTGAAAATTATGGCCTTTTTTAAAAACCAATGGTTATGTGGCTTGATTTTTCTATGTCTTAGAAGAGTTTTTTATTTTGTTAGCTTCCATGTGATCTAGAATTCATACTCTTGTTATATCTAGTGATGAGATCTTGTTGGTGGCTCGGTTTTGGAGTAATTTTCATTGGGTTTCTAAAAATGTGTTTGATGTTGTGATATGGCCATGGATAGTTCTGCGTTGGAAATCTTTCATGCTGATCAACCTAAGGATTCCTTTAAAATTTTCAATCCACCTATTTTGATGATTCCTCAACTTGTTTGTTGTAATAGAGAGCTTTTTGGGATCTATTAAAAGTGTTTCCAGGTCATGATAATTCTTTTGGACAGAGCAGTTGTGTTCGGTGATGTTGATGTGTTTCGTCGTATTCCTTGTCGATTCTGCCCCTTGTTTGGAGTGAGATAGAATTTTGATATGTATCTATGAGTTCCTATTTAGATTAAGGTTTTTGTTTGGTGATAAAGTGTGGGTTTTTTTTTGAGTGGTGTGATCCTTATCACCTGACTGCGGTGCAGCAAATGCTTCAAGAATCAGGGCTCCAGCCATAGGCCTTGGAGTGAAGCTTTTCACGTAGTCAGAAAATCGACAGAGGTGTGGAGTGCTCGATTATGACCCTTACTCCTCTGTTTTGTTAAGTTATTTTCTATGTCAATGTTTTGGTTCTTCATTTCTATGAATTTCCCTTTGTCGCAACAAGCATGGTGGACTTAACCCCTCACACAGTGTCTATGGTTATTCCTTCATGGATGTTGGTTTTCAATCAATGTCCCTGTGTGGACCGCCTGTAAAAATCAGATGTGGTCTTAGTGTTACCTATTCATAGGGGGAGAGTTTTGGGTAGTTTTTTTGTTTCTTTTGTTGTTTAAGTGGCCAAATTATTGGGTCCCCTTCCCTCCCATCCCCAAGTGACGGGGGTCCAGAATTGTGCTGAATGTGTCGACCAAGTTATTTTCTCCTCCATTTGGGAGTGGGTGGTTTATATGTTCATGTTGTAACCCTATTAACTTGGTATAGTAGCTTTTTGTAGGAGGGTTTTTTTTGGGCTTGCGTGAGTGAGTCCCAACTCTTGCTCATGTTCAATTCTTGTCTATTCATTGCTAGTTGGTTTCTAATGGTGGGGAGACCCACCATGGGTCTCCTGGATTTTCATACTAAGAACATTTCTAGTTATAGTTGATTCTTAATGGTGGGGAGTACATTCTGGAATCCTTAGGTGTTGTTGTTTTTTCAGCCGGAAAGTGTTATGGCTTTCTGGGGGCGGAAAGCTTTAATGGTGGGGAGAATTGTCACACACAGTTTTTTTTTCTTTTCTGTCATTGTATTGATCTGGCCCATTAGAAATACCGATCCTTTTCATGGGTATTTGATGAGATAAATATTGAGTTTTGAAGTTTCATATATGTCTAACCACCCTAATTTGGGATCCCCATTGTTTGTTTAGTAGTTTTTGAAGAAAGGGTGGTTACTTCATGATTTGGGCCAACCGTGAGCCCATTCCCAGTTTTAAAAACCGAATTTGTTTCTTTTATAACTCTTTTGTTTTTCATCATTTTTCACACATTCAACTTCCCAATTGTCCTATACTGATATATTAAAACTTATTTATCCTTTTGGACCCATTATAAATTCATAGGCCGGGTGAATTTGGGTTACTCATTTTGGTATTGGGCCAGCCCATGGGCCCATTTCCTGTTTAAAAAAATAATAATTTTTTTTGTTTATATCTTTTTCATTTTTTACTATTTTTCGGTGATTGCACCTCCCCATAGAAGAAAATAACCCTATCCTAACCCTCATAATAGATTTTACCTCTTTGGAGATCATGTGGGTCGCAAATTAGGGCGAAAATCTCAGGAAACCTCAAATCGCCCAGAATTTCCAAGGTAACTTTTATCATTCATAAATCAATCAATTCGTACTCATTTAGCCACCAATATTCTTCCCCTGGTTCTTCCAGACCTTAGGAGTCTCTCCAAGAATTTGCAAGCCATTCCCTTTTCTCTAGGGCTTCATATCTAATGGAAGATGAAGATTTTTCTAGGATGAAAGGTGAGATTCCTTCTCCTTTCTTCTTCCTCTTCCCCCTCCTTTCATTATTTCTTGGTTTTATATTGTACCCTAGTCTTGATAGACCTAGGGTTTTGTTATACCATGTTTTTTTATGGGGTTTCTGTTTGTTTAGGTCTGATCTTTATAGTTTTATGGTTTATAAACCCGCGGCGGGTGATTTCGGGTGTGCGTTTCAATTACGCCAAAGATTTGAGGTAGGATACCCCTTGCACATGACTTTATTATTTAAGTTTCATCATTTTATTATATTTAACACCAGATATATATGTTTATTATTGTTTTTCATCCTTTGGATAATTTTATTGGTGTTCAAAGTGGTTGTTTAATCATTGGTTTGTGAACGGTAGTGTTGTTTTGTCAGGAAAGTTCTCAACAAGTGTTTGTTTAAATGTTCCGTTATCTTTTGCAAATGTTTTGTGAGGTTTATAATTTGGTCTATGGTATTTTTAACATGTTACAGTATCTTGAATGAAAATATGGCTTTCAATTGGTGTTTTATTCCTTTTCATGTACTTAAAATAAATTGTTTTGTTTAAAAAGGGCATGTCATGTGTTCGGTAAATTGCCCAGTTGGCTTTTATGTGTGATGTGTGATTTAAAAGTTATTTGTTTGGATTTATAAAGGAATTGTAATAATGATAAATGGTATTTTTGGGTACTTATATGGATTTCCTATTTGTATTTGTTTTTACAATCGAGTGGGTTTTGATTTACAACATATTTTGGCCCGAGTTGCCCAAAAATGGACTCTTTCACATCTTTATGAAAATGGTTGTGTTTTGAATATGTAACCTGAGTATTATAAGAGATTTATGAATGAGGTTTTCTGCTGTAAATGATGTTTATACAGATCCTTAATAAAATTAAAATGCATACCTTCATCAAAGGTTAGTTTTGAGAAAATGTTTAAAGGCCCGTTTGGCATTTCCTAGAAATGAAGGAGTGTTTTACTTGTATATAACAAGTTGTGAAATTGGGATTGTTTTATGGTCCATTAAATGATTTTATTAGATGTTTATTGGGCTGACAAATATGATTTGGTTTGTTTATGATGTGTTTTTATAATTTAAAGAGTGTTTTTGAAAGAGTTTTATGTGCAAAGCCTCAATACACTTCATGAAATTGTTTTACCAAAATATTTAGTGGTTTGTTGATTAGTGTAAGAAATGTGAAGAAAGATTATGGGTTGTTTTTGTTTTTATGGTTTTGGAATGGAATATGGATATGAAGTGTGTATTTGATAATATGTGTAACTTGATTGAGCACTAAAGGGAATCTCGGGTATCTAGGTGGGCGGACGTGTACTAGTATGCTAGTGATTCTGTGGGGGTTGGCCCCTGTTTCACGTAGCAAGTTTGACGATAACAACACTAACTAAACTATGATGATGATGATGATGATTGGGGACCACTAGGTTATGGGTATGTTCCCTACTAGTGGCTCGTGCACGAGAATGGATATTTATTATGGTTACTTTCACCGAGATACGAGGTACCTGGGGCTCACAACTAACTAGTGCCTAGGGGTATTCCTGTGACTAGTGCTCATTGGATATTTTGTACTCACCGTCGGCATACAATGTGTTTGGTTGGTAAATTCAGTAGCATGTGTTATTTATTTGAATGTTAAAATTTTTAAAGCAGCCCTGTTGAAAACTATTTTCATTTTGAAGTTTCACCTCTTTGAAAATAATTGTTACTTGCATTTTTGTTTATTAAACATGCATGTTTTTGTCTGATAATTATTATAGCGTGGAACCTCATTTGAAAACCATACTTTCAAATCTTGAATTTAAAACTATAAATTTATGTTTCTTTTATTTTAAAGTAATGTGCATTGGGAATAGAATACCGGGCTAACCTACTGAGTTTTAATACTCACGCTTATAGTCTTCTTCTTTTTTTAGCCCTTGTACAGGTTTCATCTTTAGTTTGATCACCTTGGGCGACATTTTATCATTGTGTTGGAGAGTGACCAGAAGAGTCACATGGAGTTATTTGTTCATCGGGTTTGTTTAGTTGAGTTGTTGGTTTTGTTCTAATTTTTGTTTCTTGTACAAATAATATTTAGTTCAATTTTTATATAAATTCATTTTGGGCTGTATGTTTATTTCCGCTGTTTGTTTGATTGTTTATATATGGGCGAAATCGTTCCCTTGTGTACTCTATTGATGTCCTTGGTGCTTGTCACCATCTCGGGAGGATCGGGAACGCCTCTCGGGACTTGTCGCGGGCTGGCCTGGGTGACCGGTTCAGGGTCGACTCGGGCTGGTTCGTGACATGGGGTGTCTCCTGTGTCACTAGTCATGCATGTGCACCGTGGTCGTGTCTGTGTACTTTGGTACACGGTTGTGTTCCTGGTTATGTCTTCCCATATAGGGTCGTGTTCGTGTGCTCTGCCACACGGCTTGTCCACCCAGGAAAGTGATACATGGCGTGTAAGAGGGTTACATGTCATGTCATCCTTATAAATCTCCAAAACCCTAGCCATTGCAATATAGGGGATACACATTGTGTGTTCATCGAACAATATAGTGTGTAGTTGAGATTTTTTCAAAATTTCATGTCCACACTTGGGTGTCCAAATACGATCCTTTAGAATTTTATTTCTACCTCATCTCCTCCTAAAAATGGTGGGTTTGACCGTTGTTCATTGTTTCCAGCCATCCGGTGGCTGAAAAATGGTACTCATTGGTCTTCTGAGGTTCATCGCACATCCCACACACCTCAGGTTCTTCTGTCATTGATGATTTGGTTTTTGATTGTCAATATGATCACCCACAGACCATAATCTATCTGAAAACATCCATGGTTTGTCAATATGCTCCTCACATGCAGATTCACCATGATTCTGGGGGTCCGGTCAGGCTTGGTACCACCCGGTGACATCAAACCGGGATCATAGGGCCCAATTGGTGAAGAAACACAAAGAAATTGTGGGAGGAATGCAAAAGAATAAATGTTTATCTATCATTGTCAATATTTTTTAGACAACGATCAAGAATATGGATATCCATGTTAGAAAACAAGAATAACCAATTGAAACCGGTACATATGCGCAAGTCAAGGCTCCACAATTGGCGTGGATCATAAAAAGGATGATCATGTTCAATCTATTTAATCAAAAAGGGCATAATCCACAGTTTGATGAGTCCTTCCTGAAGATTGGATCATTCATCACTAAAGAAAACACTCTCCAATGAATGGAAGAAGTCATAGAATTCGCTGCACTCCGATCTTCTCTGATCCAAATATTCGTCGTCGTCGGATGTCAATTTGCCAATGGAAGGAGGATAAACACTCTGGAATCCTCCCAGGGTTTATGCAGCTAACCTTGGGCAAAATTTCATATCAATGTACATATAGATGTAATCTTTTGTGTTATTTTAATAAAATAATTAAATTTTAATTTTAATTAATCCACTAAACATACCGCCAATGGCCAGTTTATCCAAACGTCCTACGCCAACCTATTTTAGGTCGCGCTTAGGGTAAACATTGTGTTCTGAACTCAATTGCGGTCTTGGATTTCTAATCTGAGCTTTTGTTTGAGAGTTATCTCATTTTCTTTAATAAATTATGTGCACGTAATATCAAATATATTTAATATTTTTATAAAATTAATTCTGGGAACATCGGGACTCAGAATCACACGTCATCTTAGCGTCTGGATTCAAAAATATATATAGAAATATTTCAAACTCTTACAATGCAAAAATTGGGTCTTTACAGGAACCCCTGAAAGGAAGTACTTTAGACATGGAATAAAGGTCGAACGGTGGTCGGGAGCAGCAGAGGGGCTTCGGGAGGAAGTTAGGTTGTAGTCTGCGACCATCGGCTAGCTAGTGGTGCTGGTAGTGGCCTAGGTGCCACCAGCTAACTGGTGGCCCTATACCAACTAGCTAGTGGGAGTCTGGGTGTTTTTTTATAATGGGAAGATTGGTAATTTTACCATCCAACCCCTCAAGTTTTTGAAGAGGAAGGGGGTATGAGGGGGGTCATTCGGTCAATCCACCCCTCCCTTTTCTTTCCATGGATCTCCCTTCAAGGGGGGATGATTTTTGCAGCTTTCTATCGATGATCCAAAGTATGTTTGTTCGTTCTTGTTTCGTTCTCCCTCTCCCTTCAAGGGGGATGATTTTTACGGCTTTCGATCGATGATCCAAAGTATATTTGTTCATTCTTGTTTAGTTCTCCCTCTCCCTTCAAGGGGGATGATTTTTGCGACTTTCGAATGATGGTTCAAGGTATGTTTGTTCATTCTTATTTCATTCTCCCTCCTCTTCTTAGCCTTTTCCTTTCTTTTGGTTACATATGGGGATTTAAAGTTGATTCCACTGAAGCATGGTCAAATCATCCGAATGTGAGAGGGATTTCATGCAGCCTAGGAAGAGGGCATCCCGAGACGATAGCTTGGAATAGACATCACAGGTCGGGTCAAGCTTGGACGGGTCTTAGCAGAGTTGTTGGCCCTTTAGAAATAAATTGGAAGAGCTCCAAATGAGGTAAGTGGCCCCGATACTTTCCCTATGGTGTAATGCTTGTTTAGTTTTGGTGCATTGTGACATGCGACCTCACCTGATGACCTAGTTAAATAAGTTAATGGCCTAAGATAAATGGACCATCTAGAATTCCAATTAATTAAATTGTTTAATTAATTAAATGATATCCCTTGGGCCTTATAGAGAGCCAAGGTCCATGACAGACCCTTGTGCTCTACCTACATGCATTGACCACCGATGGTTGAGGTTGTGACCATTGATTAAGTTGGCCTTGATACTAGCATCTCGTGGGGGTGCTCCTTAGTTTTAAATTGAAATGGGCATGAGTTGGGTGAGCAGACTGACCTAGTGAAACCTTGAGGTTTGAGATGGGCCATGTGTCACCTTTTGAGTGTTTCTAGGTGTAGTGAGCCCCTTGTAGTCGGAAATGTCATGCTACCCTATTAATGATGTTGTGGGATGCGGTGTCAGCATCAGGTGTTGACCAGAGACCCAGCTGAATCTAAGGACCCTCATGAGGGTGCCTCTGCCTAGTTGTGACCTAGGGAACCCTTAGGGGGTGCCCCATTGATAAATGGGCCCTGAGCGGGTCTGTATGGGCTATAATAGAGATGGTTATAGGTGTCACTTAAGAACATGTATCGTGCATGTGAGTCGAGGGACTGTGGGAGAGTCAGATATACGGTTGGGATGTCATGGATTTGGAGTTGATGTATTGTTGGAGTTGTCATGGACTTGGAGCACAGTGTTGGAGCTATCATGGATTTAAAGCTCGAATGTTCGGACTACTGTGGGATGGGTCCTTAAAGTCATGAGGATACAGTTGGGGTTGCCATGGATTTGCAGCCCAAATGTTTGGACTGTCATGGGATAGCTCCCCGGAGTTGTGAGGATACGGTTGAGACTGTCATGGATTTGGAGCCCGGATGTTTGAACTGTCGTGGGATGGGTCCCCGAAATCGTGATGATACTGTTGGGGCCACCATGGATTTGAAACCCGCGTTACGGGGTTGGCACGGTCATCACGGTGTGTTCAGAGACGTTCTAGCATTGAATGAAGCAGGTATGATCGATCGGGGTCACAAACCTAAGGATCGACAATGCTATGATACTTGGTATATGGGTTGGGACGACCATTGTGACGTGTTGAGACACACTGGCACTGAAACAGGTATTAAAGTTTGTTTTATTTATTTATTGTTTACAACAGTTATTTATTTATTTCAAGTAGCCATGTTACACATGCATCACATCATATGTTGGTTAGTATGGAACCGTGCTGGTGGTGTCCTACCAAGTTATGTAGTCGCACCCTGCTCGAGACGCCATTGTACATGGATACCCGAGCATCTCTCACATGGTTCAGATTGGGCTGAGGCCCAAGATGGGGTTTCGCATGATTGAGCAAGACGGCTTGGATGATGTCAGTAGACCGGGATGAGGTATGGCTCGAAGTTAGAACAGATATCTGTATTTTATTCTTTTGGCTATTCTGTATATTTGATCAGCCCATTGAGCGATCAGTCTCTTGGTTATTCTATATATTCAATCAGCCCATTGGGTGGTGGGTAGGACTGTATGCCTGCATTTTATTTATCATCATGTGTTGGGTTTATTTATTCTTTCACTCTAATATATGATGCTTGGTTATTCGTGCGATAGGAACTTTAGCGCATGTATATTCTTTCAATAACATATGCACGGTTTTTTTTTCATTATTCTTTCACTCTAATATATGATGCTTGGTTATTCGTGCGATAGGAACTTTAGCGCATGTATATTCTTTCAATAACATATGCACGGTTTTTTTTTTCATGCAAATACCTACACGTAAAAACTACATTTATTTAGCAACAGAGCGAAAAACTTTAAATGTACAGAAAAATGGTCCACAGCATATCCACCAAAACAAATCAATGGCTAGCTGCGCAGAGAAACCATAAAGTGAGACTTTCAGGCAGCATCGGTGACAGGAGACTGCAGCACTGTAATATAACACGGGTCACCCCGGCAGGTTCCAGATGTATCACCGCCACAATCGCCTGGCAATACAAAATTCCAACGCAACTCATAGCCCGACAGGTCGATGGTCCCTGGACAGAACACGCATATACAAAGAGGAATCTCAGCTCTGGACTTGGGCTCGAGCTTCACCCGGTTCGAGCTCGACCCCACCCACATGAACTGCGGGACGCTCTCCCATGAATGCGTGTCCGTCATTCCGCTTTTCTTGACACTGGAAGTGGTTTTGATGTCGGGCACCGGGGATGCATCCTGCCACCCCGATTGCTCCCCCGAAGAACAAGACATTGAATCAGAAGCATCGAGCCGTACAACCGCAGGTGTGTCCGATGGGTTGTGGACAATCATTTTCAGTTTCACCTCACAGAAAGTAACTGAAAAATCATGGTAGACGGTCCGGCAACCATCCACAACCCACCATATCGGTCTCTTGCTTGCGACGCTGTCAACAGCCCACAAAGAAAATCAAAATAAAACCATCGGCCAAACAACCAGTTTTTTAGTGGGATCTTACCTGCAGTGACACGCATGATGAGACAAGAAGAGGGGTGCGTCGTGATGCACTGGATCGCTACCGCTCTTCTCTGGTCGAGAGATCAAGATGAAGTCCACGGTAACCGGACAACCCTGATGAAAACTGCTTTTAAAACTTATCACTTGTGGTTTTTTCTTCAGGACTGACTTATAATAAGTGCATTTGTATTAAAAAAACGTGCTTTTGTACAAGTGCTTCCAAATAAAACTAAGATCAGATTCTTTTTCTTTTTTTAAAAAAAGTCCAATGAAAACGGGTTGGGTACCCATGAAATTTGAGATATTTGAACCCTGACTCATTTAGTTTACCAAAACAAATACATTCATTTCTAATCCGATCCATTTTAAAATGTTCACATGTCCATCTTACATTGTCGACACTCACTACGATATAGAATAGTTGGTCTAATAACAGTCCTATAAAATTTACCCTTCAATTTGAAAGGGATTTTACAATCCCAAAGCACCCCAGAATCCTTTGAATTCACTACTCCAACCCTACAAAAACCCTTGGAAAATAAATTATCTTTGATAGTTTACATTATTGATAAAAACACTAACAAAAGAGGAAAAAAAATATTATATTTTCTTGTTATTTTATAATTATATTATTTAATATATTTCATCAGAAATTTTCCATGCTTACCAAACAAATTATCGACTCACTAAACCTTTTCTCATTCACTCTCTCATGCCGTCTAACTGCCCCACACAAATGACCGTGTATATCATGAAAAGCTCATAAGTGGTTCAAGCTAATAAGAAAGCAACACAAAAAATTAAAATAAATAAATAAATAAATAAACCTGATTAGAAACTCCACTGTGAAATCTTTCAGAATTGTGAAAATCAACCAGAGGTGAACAAGAAACATCGAGCAATGGCCATCTGCTACTTGAAATGCCCAGATTTACATCACTTCCATGGCTATGGTCACAACCCGAATCAGTCTCTTTACATGTACCTAATTCCCTGCCATTCTGAAGCAAAATTATGATTTAATAATAACAATAATAAAGAAACAATACAACATTTGGTGAAGCTATTGGAGGGACTCAAACCAACCTTGAGTTCAAAGAAACAAGACAGGGCTTGACCAGGTGTCAAATATTGTGAAGGAAAGATGGCATTAAGAGGCTGAATCAATGACAATTCCCACTTGGACCCAAAAGCAGAAAGCTGATGAACTTGGAAACCCTCTATACTGCTCCTGTTGACAACCTCCATTCGCACAATAAAGTCCTGTAGTTTTGATGGACAAGGGCTAATTTGGAATGACACATCCAAAGATGGCAATACCTGACACATGAAAGACAAATCAAACATTTAACAGCACATCAATAGGCAATGACCTAATTTGGCATGAAATGGAAATTGACCCAGCATGATATTTTAGTTTAAATCTGCCACTGCCGGTTAAGACAATGGATAAACATTAAAAATCATCAAAACCTACCTCCAAATTATAGTACATTCGGAAAGTGCGGTATTTCATGACACTTGAGGCAATTCCCATCTCATAATATATGATTACGTACAACGAAATGCTGCCAGGAACAGCTGCTCGGAACCAAAGAGGCCATAGAAAATGTGTTCCCCCTTGGACTGAGGTATCCTGAATAAATGATAAAGAACATCAGTCGAAAGAATACAATTAACTACCCTAAAGAATGGTGAATTATGACAATATCATAATAATTTGCACCTACTTCGGGAAATGAAAACACCGACTGCGAAATTTCATTGGATTCAAACTGTTCATGACTTTGATCAGGATGTTCTTTCTTTTCCAAGCAAGCAGGAAAATCTGTGTTCAAAATTCCATGCCTCCCAACACTTAAAAATCTAGAATCGCTGATCTTCATCTTCATATTCTGTTGAAGTTCACCGCAAACATCCGAGATGAATATTTGAAGCATGCAAAGGCATTCAAAATGCCCAACTCATTGAAATTTCAGGCAGATGGATATCAATCTTCACTTTCATTACAAGCAAATACTCTTGCACTCCAGAAAAAAGGCCATGGTGTAATAAATAAAAAACACTTACATAACAGTGTGCAAGTTACTACTGAAATGCATCATACCTTCACAGGAAATTCTGACAAGTTCCTCAACTCCAAAACAGTATGCCTAATATCTCCCAGGTATAATGTTCTAGGCAGATTCCGGAGTGAGCCCTCGAGCTTTGGTATACTCTTAAAAAAAGTAACCTAATTTAGTTTGCGAACACATAGTAAAAAACCGGTTCAAAACAACAGAAAGGCACACACCTTAACCACAACAAAGTTGAGGCAATCAACATAACAATTAGGTTTTCTTTTTCCCCTCATGAGCTTCTTGTTTACTGAACCAGAATTGAAGTTGCGAAAACCAACAACAGAACCAGAAAACCTCCATCTCACACCAATGATTTTCAGAATGCCTTCTATTTTAGGAGTGACAGTTACTCGTACCTGAAAAAAGAGAAAAGCAAAGAAGGGTAACAATAAGCTTTTTCATGTATCAAAAACAAAGCAAGATGCATTGTATTTGGTGGTAACCCCGTAAAATTTCCCATGAAACTCTACCGCTTTCTAACAGCATTTTGGTCATTCTTTTATAAAAAATATATATATATATATTAATTAGTGATAACTATCGGCTTTAATTTGTAATTCCAGATCCATTACACACCTGAAACTCAAAATTTTAATGCTAAAACTGGGGATCAGGGTATGACAAATTAAAACAATTACCCATTTGAATCTTGTTTTGTCATTAAACAAAACTCTCATCTCTTCTTCCCCTGGTAAAGAATATATAGAAATTAAGACAAGACGCAACAATTTTTACTTGGTTCACCCTTACTGGGCTATACATCAAAGGAAATTACAAAGACAATGTGTCGATGAACCAAATTCACTGAAGTGCGATACTGTTATAAGATTCGGAGCAGACTCGATATTCATTCTGGTTTACAACCATTCACAATTTGAAAGTTCGATGTTCTATCTCAGTTGAAGTGAACAACTGCTCCTCCGGTAAAATCTTCTAATGATCAATTCCAAGTTGTTTCACACTTGTGTGTGTCTTTATGCTCTTGTTTCATCAAAGAGATGACAACCACTTCTGCGCGAAACTTTTCCTCTTCGTGTATAACCCCTATGCAAGACCCCTTCGCAAAACCCTTTTCACCTTATGCGGACCACGTGACTCCGACACAAGACCCTGTTCAGCTTACAAAGATCGCGTGACTTTGACAGGTCTTCCTATGCGCGAAAACACCCAACGCATAACTCTCATGCATTAATGCGCAGTCGCATGATCTCCTTCGCTCTACGCAAACCTCCTTATGCGTTTCTTCTTACGCAAATTCATTAACTTGTTAAGGACGGGTTAGGGAGTATTTATAGGCATAAATCCACCGCCTTACCTCCGCAAATCGCGGATAGCCATCCTTTCCACCGCCTCAGCAAACTCAATATCGGCCTTATGCGCTTCGCGTAATCACCTCTGGCTTATGCGATCGACCTCCATGGCATGTCGCATGTCGCAAGCCCTTCCAACTTGGTCAGCATCATCGCAAGATCCATCGACACTCATGTGGTTCATCATTTCCGGCCAAGCTTCCTTCGAGCCTTCACGTGACTTCGGCTCTCGCGATCGCAAGACTTCCAGTCATCGCTTGACTTTGAACGCCCGCGAGACACGTCCACCTTGGCCAGACTTACTTCGATCATGCGATTCACTCATGCAGTCACGAGGTGCGATCACGTGATTTCGAGCAACCGCAAGACTTCTCCGTCAGTTCCGCCAGACTTGCTTTGATCGTGCAATTCACTCATGCATTCGCGAGATGTGATCGCGTGATTTCAAGCGAACGCAAGACTTCTTCGTCATTTCCAACTTTCTCCCTTTTACGCGATTCATGTGACTTCTTCACGCTCTCGCACTCTGCGTGTAACGACCCGAAATTTTGAATAAATCTTGTTTCTTAATTTTATGTGTTATTTTATTTTATTTTTATACTCAACAAAAATGTTTCATTTGATAACATTAGTATAATTAAAATGAGACTGTTGGGTTTTGACTGTTATATGACCATTGGTCAATATGACCACTGTAAACTAAACGTTTCGATTATTGTCTCTAAATACAAGTAATCTTGGTTAATTATTATAGAAAGAAGATTCGATGGCCTCACCCAGTAGTATTGGACCGATCGAAGCTCATCTAACAGAACTTGGGAATGAGGTAGCACCACTGGGCTTTGCTCTGGACCAAACCCAAGCCGAACTTCATCGTGTGAAGCTAGAACGGAATCACCTTTGCGAAAAGTTCAAACTGATAGAAATTACTACTCGTGCGATGTTGGTCGAGCCTCCCTCAAATTCACTCACCTTAGCACACCTTACACTAAGGTCCTATGCTGGTGTGATGAGGGGCTATGTAAGGAGACCGTAACTGCCTTGTGTAATCCTTTGTTTTAAATAAAAATTTCGATTTCTTCTTATGATGATGTTTATGAATTTTCAAATGACCGGATAAATATAGTATGCATATTTTTGATAAATGGTAAATTATGAATAGTGATTTTATGCTTAGGATTAGTAATGTGACCAAATGGATTAGTAATCTCACTTAAATAAAGTATTAATATAATCTAGGCACCTTGATTAAGTAATGTGATTCAATAAAATGGTTAAATAACGGTTTCATAAATTATTATTCAAGTATTAGTTTTTTCGGGTGAATAGTGTTTTTTAATTAAAAATTAAATTAAAATTATTTAAAAAATTATTTTTATAAAATGGATTTCATTTTTGAACTCAGAGCATCGATAGTATGTTAAGGTAATTTTTGGGGTTTTTTCTGAAAAAAATGAATTTTCGGTGAATAGTGTATTTATTTAAAAAATAAATTAAAATTATTTAGAAAATTATTTTTATAAAATGGAGTTCATTTTTGAAATCAAAGCATTGATATTTGGTTAAGGTGAAATTTTGGGATTTTTCTGAGAGTTGAATTTTCAGTGAATAGTAAAAATACAGTTTTAGGGTTTCGGTATGTTTAATGACATCATAACTGTGTCATGAGATATTTTAAGGGTAGGCCGACCAAAGGTGATGAATTATTGTATTGGGGGCCCCATGTGGCCTAACTTCATGGAAAATACCATGAGAGAGCACATGGTTTTGAGAAAACCACTTTTGAGGTGTCTCTTGGCCATTAATGCTTTGTCCCCTCACTTTTCCTATAAATACCAAGTCATTCTCTCATCCTTTGGACTCCAAAATCATTCTCAACGAAGTTCTGGTCTCCTTACCTCCCAAGGAGTTCTCCCAAGGTGTCCTCAAGCCTCTCAAGGTCCCAACCTTTGAGTTTTAAGAGTTACGTTTAAGGTAAGGGATCCGACCTCTTCTTTTCAAGAAATCTCTTTTATGTCATTTCTTTTATGCTCCATGTTCTTATGTTAAAGGATGTTCTTTTATACTCCTCTTCATGCCCTTTTCATGTTCATATAATGAGAGATCTCCTTTTACTCTCATTATTTCGTTTTATGAAGTTTTAAGTGGCGCCGTTAGGCTGCCGAAATTTTTGTAACGGATTCTTTCTTCCTTCTCATTTTTCAAGATCTATTTTCATGTAAAGTATTTCAAGTTCCTTTTTATTATGTTGGGTTATGATCTCTAAATTTATCATACTGATCTTTTATGATCATATGATGAGAGACCCCATTTTATCTCTTCAATTCAGTATTTTGAAGTTTTAAGTGGCGTCGTTAGGCTGCCGAATTTTTAAGTGGTTCTTTCACCTTTCTCCTTTTTCAAAGTTCTAATTCCATGTCAAGTCTTGCATTATTATGTTGGGGTATGATCTCTAAATCTATCATACTGATCATTTATGTTCATATGATGAGAGACCCTTGTCAAATATTTCAAGTTACATTATGTTGGGGTATGATCTCTAAATCTATCATACTGAACTTTTATGTTCATATGATAAGAGACCCTATTTGATCTCATCAATTCATTTTTGTTGAAGTTTAAGTGACGCCGTTAGGCTGCCGGATTTTTTAAGGGATTCTTTCACCCTTCTCACTTTTCAAAGTTCTACTTTCATGTCAAATCTTTCAAGTTCCTTTTTATTATATTGGGGTATGATCTTTGTATCTATCATACTGATCTTTTATGTTCACATGATGAGAGACTCTATTTGATCTCGTCAATTCATTTTTTTGAAGTTTAAGTACCGCCGTTAGGCTGCCGAATTTTCATAAGAGAAATCTTATTTTGTCTTCCTTTCATATTCTTCATTTCATATGGTACATCTTTCAAATTTCATTACCATGTTCATATATCCTTCATATTCTGTCTCTCTACTGTTTTATGGGTCATTTATGAATGTTAAACTCATGTCCCCTCTCTTTTCAATGTTTTCTAAAACCCCGAAACGTAGCCGTTATGCTGCAGAATTTTCGTCTCAAAATGTCTCTCTTTTCTCAAAATTATTTTATGTTATTAAGTGAATACTCAAAGCTCTTATTTCTATAGGGGTATTCACATATATATCAAAATGTTCTATTTTAAATTCTGGGATTTACATACATGACACCTGCTTTCCCTTTTCCGTGGGTTTAAAGTGACATAAAGATCATGTCTTTAAAGCAGTTTTTAAAACGTTATGATTGTGAAATGAAACCCATTTCTTTTATGCTATATGGGTTGTTTATGAAATGATTTATGATGATATATGTGGCTCACATGATAATAAAGACATGTCAAGGGTGCGCCCAGATAGCGCTCCAATGCATTGGGTAAAGACTTAATCTCTAGAGATGACCATTTAGACTGATACTGTAGAATGAGAAAATATGAGAGACCGAAACCCCCAAGGTCTACCTCCAAAGGAGCCCTTGGGGTGTATTTATAACAAATAATAAAGACCACACCGGACCTCAAGTCCGATGTGGGATGCAGACCCCAACACTCCCCCTCAAGCTAGGTGAACCTAGCTTGGACACATAATGAAAAGAAAACAATAAAACAGACGCTAACACTCCCCCTCAAGCTGGACAAACCCAGCTTGATGACAAAATACACGACAAGAACAGAAGAAACGGAAATAAGAAAAAATGTTGTTGATGCTGCTCCCCCTCAAGATGGTAATGTGATGCCGCTGAAAAAGGATGGGTCGTCGCCGGAAAAGTGCGGGGTCGGACAGCAGAGCGCCGGGAAATCCACACTGGCGGGTCGGTCGTCAGAGCGTCGGGAAAATCCGCACTACGGGTCGGTCGTCAGAGCGCCGGGAAATCCGTAATGTTGAGCCGATCGTCAAAGCGCCGAGGAATCCGCTCGGGAGGGCCGGTCGTCAAAGTGCCGAGGAAGCCGCAAGGGCGGTGTCGGTCGTCGAAGCGCCGGGAAATCCGCTGTGGCGGTGCCTGTCGTCGAAGCGCCGGGAAATCCGCTGGAGGAGGCCGGCATGGAGGGAGCAGTTGAGCAGAGGTGGTACGGGAGGCCGGCAGGGCTGGAAACCGGCTGCTGGAGGAGCCGGCAGGGATGGCGGCCGGCTGTCGAAGGGAGGCCGCCGGGCAGAGAGGCGGGCTGGACAGAACCGAAAACTGCAGGAGAGGCGCAGGGAGATGCCGGCAGGGGGAGATCCGCCAGTAAAGAGTCGCGCGGGAGGGCGGAAGGAGCCGCCGGACAGCAGCAGACCGTCGGGGAAGGGAGGCCGCTAGTGAATGGAGGTCGCTGGTGAAGGGAGGTCGTCGGCGCAGGGAGGCCGCCGGAACATCCGCAGGAGGCGGGCGCCGCTGGAGAAGCAGAAGCGCCGGGAGGAGCAAGGAGCGATGGCACCGCTGGGAGAGGGCTCCGCTGGGGCGAGGGCTGGATGTCCGCACAGGAGCAGCGGGCCGCGCGCAGAGAGGGAGACGGCGCCTGGGACTGCGCAGCAGCTCTGGATCGGAAGGAAGACGGCGCCTGGGTCGGGAGCGGGAGGAGCGCCGGGGCAATTGCGGGAGCCGGAACGGCAGCCGAACCCGTCGCGCACAGGGAGGGGGGACGAGGAGACAGCCGCGCGGGAGGGCCGGCGAGGGTAGGAGTGGCGCTGGAGGGGAGATTCGCCGGAAGGACGAGATCCGGGCAGAACCGGGAGGCCGGCCAGACGAGGCCGTCGCGCGGGGAGAAGCACCGCCGGGAGAAGAGCCGCGCCGGAGAGGGGTCGCCGGACGGGAGGGAGATCCGTCGGGGATGGAGGGAGCCGCGCGGATGGAGTCACGGAGGGAGGGCCGCCGGGAGGAGACGCCGGGAGCCGAGGGGGAGACGCGGCGAGAGGGCCACTGGACAGGGGGCCGGCTGCTCGGGAGGGAGGGGAGGGGCGACGGCGCAGGAGGCGCGCGCACGGCGGAAAGGCGATCCGCGCAAGAGGCGTAGGAGGGCCGCCGGGGAGCCGCGCAGGGCAGAGGCGGGGCCTGGCGCCGGGAGAGGGCCGCCTGGAAGGGGAGTCGCGCCATGCAGGAGAGCCGCCAGGAGGGAGGACCGGAAGGAGCAACGGAGGGAGGGGGGCGGCGGCTATGTGGATTGGAGCCGCCGCCCCCCGGACGGGGAAACCCTATAGGAAGGGGGGGAAACCGGAGGGAGAGGTCGGGTTTAGCAAACCTCCTCTGATACCATGTAGAATGAGAAAATATGAGAGACCGGAACCCCCAAGGTCTACCTCCAAAGGAGCCCTTGGGGTGTATTTATAACAAATAATAAAGACCACACCGAAACTCAAGTCCGATGTGGGATGCAGACTCCAACAGATACCTTCGTGAATAACCTTGGTAATTTTTTTAATGACACCTTGGGGATGAACCTCAGTGAAACGAAATGATTGTCAATATTAAATGTTGTAGCCACATCTTCAAGTTATAAAAAATGTTATTTTTATTATGATATATCTCATGATTCCTTTCTCATGCCTTAATGTTCTTTTCATGACCTTGTTGAAGTATCTCAAGTTCACATGTAAAATGTTTCTCTTGTTTCCCTTACTGGGACTTCTGCTCACCCTTTCTTTTGATGTATGTCCCCAGGTTATGAGATGCAGTAATGAACCTAGGATGAACATGAGGAGAAGCCTTTCAAGCATTTCAGAAGAATGTTTTATGTTTTCATGTTTTAAGTTCCTGGTTTCCAAGACACTAAACCTTAAAGATCCTCAGTTTTGTGTAATGTAATGAAAGTTTATGTTATTTAAAGGCGGGATGCTATATTGCGTGACCCTTGAAGACTGACACGCTATGCGTGATCTTTTAGGACATATGCGATACGCGTGATCCTTTAGGACATACGTGCTCTGCGTGATCCTTTAGGACATACGCGCTCCGCGTGATCCTTTAGGACATACGCGCTCCGCGTGATCCTTTAAGACATACGCGCTCTGCGTGATCCTTTAGGACATACCCGCTCGGCGTGATCCTTTAGGACTTACGCGCTCCGCGTGATCCTTTGGCACTTACGCGCTCTGCGTTACCCTTTTTGACTTACAAGCCAACTCTTCTTAGCCAAAATCGCCCAAAACACAGATAATTCACGCCTCCTTTGACAAACGATCTTTGTCAACAACTTCACGCATCCTTTGACAAACAATCTTTGTCAATAACTTCCAATTTTGTCAACAAACACAATCAACTCAAAAACAAAATCAAAATAAATTTTTGCCAACAATCTCCCTATTTGGGTTTGTTGACAACAATTCAAATCTTCAAGAATCAACTTATTGACAAGTCATGCACGTGCGAAACCATTTGTCTTTTGCAACCCCAAATAGTGATCAAGAACTTCCTCAACACATATGATAGAGATTCGCACCAACAAACAGAACACTCCCTTGAATTACTAGCAGATAAATACAAACAAATTGAAGGAAAACAGGAAGAAGAAGAATGGCTAGGTCCACTCGCCCAAGACAATCGGCCGATCCCCCTAACAAAATAATTCCTCTATATCCCCTTCTCTCTAGCCCCTCCCGATTATTTATAACCACTTCAGTTGTACATTACCCATCTAGAATATTCCGCCAGCTATACAGGTTGGGCTAAGGTGTCCAGGTCTACCTCAATATGCCTGTTTATGCACTATATACCCCATATCTATCATTGTCACCGCCCCGAAAAACCACCTTGTCCTCAAGGTGGTGGATCTACATGCATGGCAAGCAATCTCTCATGTCAGTCGTGCGCCATGAAACTGAAGACAAGGTGCATTGATCATGCAATCACGCCAAGCACTTAACCAAATGGCCCTTCTAGATCCAAGGCCCTGGAAAAATTGTTGGTAACGCTCCATGATACTTGCCAGGCGATCTGCCATAGTTGCCTCCCTACGTCTTTGGTATGAACTGGAAGCACAAGTTCCTGCTACGTTTGAAAAGAAAACCCCATGCAATCCATGATGGGACTTGATTGTATTTGGAATTGAGGATGCACTCCGTGCGCCCGCAATATCAGTTGGTCGTTATGGACTTCCAGCACAACCATCGCCTCCCTGGAGCCACTACTGCCCAATCGCATGCAGATCTCCATATCCAATGTCGGCACCCCCGTGAGCGGCCCCGAGTGCACTTGAAACTACTCTGTGAAAGGAAGACGAGCCATCACGAGTTTCTGCGGCTGCTTTTCTTCAATGTCGAACGTGACTGCTTTTATTACTATAGATTGGCCGGTACCTTCAAACATTTCAGTCATAGATGTCACCTCTGGTGGCGGTTTCTTCTTGGTGAAGCCCCCATACTCATCTTCCCTGAGACCGTCGTCGTTCAATCGGGAGCTAGTCGCCTCCTGAGCCAGCATTGGATGATCATCAACCGTCCACCCACAGTGTCGGTGCACCTCCGTTACGTCGGTCGTCGCCTGCTATAGCAAGAGCGGATTAGCAAATTGTGTCGGAAGTCCCACCGCCTCCTGCGTCCCCATCTCTCATTTTTGCCTTTTCCTGCCAGTGACGCTCCCATTTTTGCTCCCACAAGAGTTGGTCATGCCGCAACAATTCTGGCCACCAGCATTTTTTTATTGTTTTTTTTTGTGTGTGTTTTTCTTCGGTTTTCTTTTTTTTCTTTTTTTTTCTTTTTTTTTTGTTCCTGCTTTTCCCTCCCGAGGCAGAAACGCAGGCCGACCCCTTTTCTTTTTTTGTTGTTTTCTTTCTTTTTATTTCTTGCACCGCTACGTTACCAACCCAAGTCCGCCTTCTTCTGCTATGTTAGCAGTCGAGTCTCGCTCCTGTAGCCGGTGAAAAATGAGAACACCGGCGGGTCAGGCACGCCTCCTGCGCGAGTCGTCTGCGGTATCTGAGCCCTGTAAAGTCGACGTCGCGGTGGTGTTCGACGCAGATGGAGGTTGTGTACCCTGCCAGAATGGAAACGCACAGGTTGCGCGAGGCTGGTAAGCATCCTCCCGGCAAAGCACACTGTTGTGCAGATTGTGTGCAATTGCCCGCAGGATGGACGCGGTCAGTGCGCTCGAGGCTGCAAAGTGATGTGTCACCTCGTTCAAAGACGGCTCGTGCGTCACCGTCCTACGAAGTCCCTACTTCGTCCTCTGGTTCAGTCAGTTGGTGGAAGACGAGCAGCAGTTCACATCGCCGCTGAACGCAGGCTTCTGTGGGTGAGATGATCCAGTTGTACGCCTCTTGGGCAAAGAGAAGTAGCAACAGAGAAAAGGAATTCGGCAGAAAAGGAAGAACGGCAGTGCGCTTCGTCTGCCTCTGTTGTGTGCGTTGACGCTGGAGGTGAAGAAACCAATAGCGCGCCTCCGTTGAGAAAACAGTAGGCAGGTCAGACCAAATGATAGAGATCCGCACCAACAAACAGAACTGATTCCCTTGAATTACCAGCGAAAAAATACAAACAGATAGAAGGAAAACGGGAAGAAGAATGAAGAACTACAGATACCCGAGGGACCCCAGGTCCACTCACCCAAGCCAATCGGCCGATCCCCCTAACAAAATAATTCCTCTACCCCCTTCTCTCCAGCCCCTCCCGATTATTTATAACCACTTCAGTTGTACATTACCCTTCTAGAATATTCCGCCAGCTGTACAGGTTGTGCTAAGGTGTCCATGTCTACCTCAATATGCTTGTTTATGCACTGTATACCCGATATCTATCAACATACTTTAAGCCCACATGAGTCAAGCTCGGAGTGAGAAACAAGAGTAGCATGCATCAAAGTTAATTGATGAATAACTTTGTTCACGATCCTGCCTTTGGAAACCTTCTCGACACCAAAAGATAAAACAAGATCAGCACTCGAAATCACTTCTTAACCCTCACATTTAAACTGCTAGTATCATGAACTCAAAGGTCACTCCTTTTCATGAGGCACCGTCATATTTAGAACTCCCCTTGTTTTGCTACTCCTTCAACTCCCCCCCCCCACCGATCAAGATATCTGCCCCCTTTGCTAATGAACCCAAAAGTCACTCTTTTGTGATATACAACATGGTAAAGAATACATATAAACACTGAGAAAAACACACCATGCCTTGTGTAGAAGGGGTCTCATATCCACACTATTCAAGTGTGGGGAGTCAACAAAACTCCAAGAGCCAATCGATGTCGTTCAAACGCTTCTTTGGATAAGGCCTTCATGATGATGTATGCAATCTGTAGTTCAGTATGCTCATACTACACCTTCACAAGGTCATGCTTCACTTTCTCCTTGATAAAGTGATATTTGATTTCAATGTGTTTCGTTCTTAAGTGATGTACTAGATTTTTGCGAAAATTTATAGCACTAAAATTATCACAATAGATTCCGATTGAAAACTTCACTTTCTCTCGTATCTTCAAGTCGTTTCATCCACGGTAACTGCATGCAAGATCAAGTAGTCATAATGTATTCAACTTCTGCGGTGCCCAAAGAAATGTAATCTTGTTTCTTGCTTAGCCAAGAAATACATAGTCCACCAAGATAGAATGCACCACCTGATGTCGACTTTTGATCATCTGTTGAACCGGTCCAATCTGCATCAGTAAAACTCAACAACTCTTGGTGAGATTTTTCATTGTATAGTAAACTGAAATCCACCATGTCTTTGATATACAGAGGTATTCTTTTCACCACAAGTGGCTTTCTTTAAGATTACTTTGATATTGTGACGTCTGACATGTGGCAGAAACAATATCGAATGTTAAGTACAACAGACTGCCAATGATTTGTTCGTATTCTATGATATTGATTGTTCTGCCTTCATCATCCCTTGACAATTTCATCTGTGCAGCAGCTGAAGTAGTCATCTCATTAGAATTTTTAATTCCAAATCTTCTCAGAACCTCCTTAGCATATTTTGATTGAGAAATGAATGTGTCATGTCTTCCTAGAGTTACCTGTAAACCAAGAAAAAATATTAGCTCACCAATCATTGGCATTCTGTGATTTGTTGGATCCACCAAAGATTATGTCGTCGACATATATCAGCACCATCAACCTTTGATTACTCACTTTATTGACATAAAGATTGTAATCAACTCCACGCTGGAAACCGAGTTTCTTCAAATATTTATCAAGGCGTGAATATTATGCCCTTGGTGTCTGTTTCAACCCTTATAACGCCTTCTTTAACCGAAAGACTTTATTCTCATCTTCATGAATGAGAAAATCATCTCGTTGTTCAATATACACTTCTTTCAAAACCCCATTGAGAAATGTTGACTTAACATTTATCTAGAAAACTTTGAATTTCCTTTACACAGCTATAGCCAAAAATAATCGAATTGTCTCTAGCATTGCAACATGAGCAATTGTTTCATCAACATCGATACCCTCTACCAGGGAGTATCCCTTGCACACCAGTAATGCTTTGTTTTGTGTAGTAGACGAATTCCCCTTACCTCAATGTGAGGTGGGGACATTCTTTTATAGACGAGTAAAATGGAATACATGGTGGAGTATTCCGATGTGGGACTCGGAAATACCCAATATAATAAAACTAGGTTTAACACTCCTCAAGCTGAACATGCCCAGCTTGGATCAAGAGTCTCACAAAAGAAAGATGACAGCAAACAAGACTATACACACACCCCCTCAAGCTGGGGTGCTGATGATGTTGATACCCAGCTTAGTACTGAGAGAGTCAAGATGAGCTCCCAGGAGGTCTATTGTGAAGATGTCGGTCAGCTGATCTGCCGTCGGAATGTGGCCAAAGCTGATATGGTTCTTCTCAAGATGATGGCGAAGAAAGCGACAGTCAACCTCGATATGCTTCATCCGTTCATGAAAGACGGGATTCGAAGCAATCTCCGTGGCCGCCTGATTGTCACAACAGATATGAACAGAGGTCTACGGTAGGAAGTCAAGCTCATGGAGGAGATGACAAAGCCAGAGGATATCAGTAGTGATCGTGGCCATGGCACGGTATTCAGCTTCTGAACTAGATCTGGAGACGACAATCTGCTTCTTGCTGCGCCAAGAGATGAGGTTACCTGCCAAGAAAACGGCATACCCAGAAGTAGACTTGTGGGTAGCAAGGCAACCAATATAGTCAGCATCACAGAAGCCCTTAATATTGAGATGAGGGTGATGGGAGTACCAAAGACCACGAGCAGGGTCTTTTTTGATGTATTTGGCAATGCGAAGGACAACATTCCACTGAGATTTGGTCGAATGCTCTATGAACTGGCCCACTTTGCCAACAACACAGGCAATGTCGGGTCGTGTCATGATGAGGTAATTGAATTTGCCTACCAGACGACGAAAACTCTCTGGGTGAGGAAAGGGTGTCATGTCATCATAGAGAGAACGTTCCCCAGACTCAAGAGGAGTGTCCATAGCAGTTGCCTGACTCAACCCTGCATCCTACAAGATATCCATGGCATATTTCCTTTGGCAGAGAAAGATGTCCGTAGAACGGGAGACCTCGATGCTAAGGAAGTATGTGAGAGGACCAAGATCTTTGGTGTGGAAGTGGTGGTGAAGATGCTCCTTGAGTTGGGCGATTCCAGTGAAGTCGCTCCCTGTGATAATGATATCATCAATATATACCACCAGCAAGATGCAATCGTTGGACGTCGTGCGTTAGAAGACGGTGCGGTCCTTCATACTGTGAAAGAGTCCAAAAGTGGTGACAACGGTGCTGAAGCGGCCAAATAAAGCACGACGAGACTGCTTGTGACCATATAGAGATTAACGAAGTCAGCAAACATGGAAGTCAGCGTCGGAGGCACGAAATCCGAGGGGTGGCTGCAGATAGACCTCTTCTTCAAGACAGCCTTGGAGAAAGGCATTCTTGACATCCAGTTAATGAACCGGTCGGTGATGATGAGCGGCCAGAGAGATGGATAAGCGGACTAAGGCCATCTTGACAACCAGAGAGATCTCAAAATAATCGATGTCATATGTCTGAGCAAAACCCTTCGTCACAAGTCGGGCTTTGAGGCGATAGTGTCAACGGCATTGAGACGAACAGTATAAATCCATTTGCAGTCGACGGCCTGTTTTCCTCCCATGTAGGGTTTCCAGCAATTCCCCGTGCAGCCTCCCGGTTCCACCCAACCCTGCCCTCCTTGCGCACTCCCAGTTCTGTCTGACCCCGCCCTCCCAGCAAGGTATCCCGTCCCGCCTCAGCGCTCCTCGACGCTCCCTCATTGTGGCGTCCCGACGGCCCCGTCACGGCCTCCAGGCCCCAGCCACCCTACGGCGCTTCCCGACTCACCTCTTTCGGTGATTCCCGGCCCGCATCCTGTCGGTGACTGCCACCCTGAGAGCGTCGCGCGACAGCACCTCTCGGCCTGCGTCCGACTCCTGCGGCTCGTCTCGCCTCAGGCACTCCAGGCGGCATGTCCCCTCCCGCGACTCTCTACCGACCCCGCACCCGCCGGAATTTCTCGTTCCCTGCCAGTGCGCGCCCTCCTACGGCGTCGCCCGCCTCCGCATCTCCTCCCGGCTTCGCGCTCGGCCCAGCTTCCGCAGCCCTCCCTGCTTCGCGCTCAGCCCAGCATCCGCGGCCCATTCCGGCTTCGCGATCGGCCCCCGCCTACCAGCGGACCCGCTCGGCTTCGCAATCGGCTCCCGCCCTCCAGCAGGCTTCCCGGCAGAGTTCCAACCCCGCCTCCCATCACGGCTCTCGACCCCGCCTCCTACGGCGCTCTCCCGAACCAGCCTGCTCGCGAACTCCCGACTTCGGGACCAGCCCCGCCGCTCGCCGTATTTTTCCGGCTTCGCCTTCCCACGACTCTCCGAGTTCACATCCCGACCCTGGTCCCGCTCTCCTCAGCACATCCCGACCCCGCCCTTCAATGGCCGACCCTTCGACCGCACCTTCGGTTCTGTCTCCGCTGATCACCGCCTCCACCCACCTGGAGGATGAACGGCCCAGCTCAACCAATTTCTCGGTATGGTGAAAGACGGTGTTGATGTCACTCACGAGCATGGACCTCGACTCCCACCTCGAGGATCCTCCGCCCTCATCTTCTGATCTCAAATACCGTCCATGGAAGCTTGTTGATAGCAAAATCTTTGCCTTACTGATCAATTTCATAGACCGCTCCGTCAAAGACGTCACTCGAACCGCAAATACGGTTAAGGAACTCTGGGATTCCTTAACCCTCATGTATTCCGAGACCAATAATTTGGATCGGGTCTCCGATGTTCTTCAACGCCTGTCGCTCATTCGCCAGCAGAACCGTTCATTTCCGGCATACTTCATGGAATGGAAAGCTCGTCGAGATGAATTGCTTGAGCTATGGCCTATTCCCCAAACACCAACGGCAGCCTTGGCCCAGAGGGACCAATTGTGCCTCTTTAGCCTGCTCCATGGCCTCGCTCCAGAGTATGCGACGACGGCCACAGAGATGCTCGCCAACCCCTCTTCCTTAGAGATTCCACAGGTATATCATCGCCTGGGAAAGGCTCGGCAGGCACTTCCCCCACCCACTCCCAGCATCGATCACACCACCTCTTGGGTCGTGGCAGTGGACGCTCCTCATGCACTCGTGGACGTCGTCGTGGGGAGGGGCGTCCTCGTCCCCTCTGCCAACATTGTGGATAGTTCGGTCACCTGATCGATCGTTGTTGGGTTCCTTATGGTTGATCATCTCAGCCACCTCAACAAGGCTAGATTGCGGTCCCCGATGCTTCACCATCAACCGCAACTCTTTCGTCATCTTTGGACCTCTCCATAGCTGAGCTTCAGATGATTCACAATCATCGGAACACCTCTCTGCCATGTAGGAAAAAAAATAGGGAGGGCTCGGGTTAGAGAGCACCCTTTGATACCATGCAATAGGCGAATTCCCCTTACCTCAATGTGAGTTGGGGACATTCTGTTATAGATGAGTAAAATGGAATACATGGTGGAGTATTCCGATGTGGGACTCGGAAATACCCAATATAATAAAACTGGGTTTAACATTTTGAATTAGTGTGTCGTCATTCAGCTTGTTACGGAAAACTCATTCGGTCCCTATGATATTCTTGTCTGTCGGTCTCGAAACAATCTTTC
Organism: Viscum album; assembly: GCA_963277665.1. Classification (NCBI taxonomy): domain Eukaryota; kingdom Viridiplantae; phylum Streptophyta; class Magnoliopsida; order Santalales; family Viscaceae; genus Viscum; species Viscum album. The sequence continues at coordinate 2,121,497,122 of OY728141.1, read as the reverse complement.
ACGTCTGATTCTTTTCAATTTGGTCAAGCTCTTCATTTATCGCCTTACAGCTTCTTCAAAACTCTTTGGCTCCACCTGTGATGGCAAAGATGTTTGATGCAGTGTCTTCATCCGCCTTGTCTGCACTGGTACTGTCTGATCACCGATTATGTTCTCCCTGTCAATTTCAGCTTTGCTCTTCGGTTTCTGTGCAGATACAGGTTTAAGTTCATCCTTCTCAACATATCTGAATAATCTTCTGAATCTGCCTCAAGTACTTGCACTCCCCCCAAGCTGCTCATCTCTTCATCACTATCCTCCTGACTGTTCATAGATTTGCGGAAAATTTAGCTCATTTTCCACCACAACATCATTGCTCTCAACTTTTCCCAGCCGCTTATTGAAGCATTTATATGCTTTGTTTTTTTCTGAGTAGCCAAGAAATATCCCTTCATCTCTACGGGATTCAAACTTTTTGTGTTTCTCCTTATTGAAAATGAAACACCTACTTCCGAAGACCCGAAAGTACTTCAATATCGGCTTATCAACTACACCACAACTCATATGAAGTCTTCTCTTCCTTTGGACACAATAAGGCTCTGTATAAATGTAGAATGATGTCAACACTGCTTCTTTCCAAAACTTCTCAGGAAGGTCTTTCTCAATAAGCATCGTTCTGACCATGTTGTTGATAATCTGGTTTCTTCTCTCAACCACTCCATTTTGCTAAGTTCTTACTGCCGAGACCTGGTGCCTTGTCCCATATTTATTGAGATAATCCCTCATTTGGCTGTTTGTGAACTCATTTCCATTATTAGTTCAGAACTTTCGGATTTTTTAACCAAACATCTTTTCAACTTCCCTCCAATAATGTGTTATGCAACTGAACACCTCGGGCTTGTCGGTGATAATTGAAACTCATGTTATTCTGCTAAAATCATCAATGAACACTTGGTAAAATAGGTCCACACCCACCGATATGCACCAGTTCAAACACTCTTGTTAACCTTCACTCTTTCACCTTATACATTTTTTGAGAAATCTTCCATTATTGGCAAACCTCGCATGTATGAGTACAATCACGTGATAACCTAGGTAGATTTTGAGCAGCATCACATTTCACGAGATCTTCCAATGATGGTTGGCTCAGATGAGCAAGACATTTATGTCATAACTTGTTTTCTTCTTCCTTGAAAAGAAAGCACATATCTTCTTCTCCACTCACAAGGTAGAAAATTTCTCTTCGTGCACTTTCCCTACAAAACAACTGCATCGTCTTTTCCCTTTATGATACACACCTTCTTGGTAAAGCTTATAGCGTGTCCCGAGTCACACAGTGGACTATAACACTCAGCGTGTTTCATATCTTTTACCGCAAACATGACTTTTCTCGAGCCAATAATCTTCAGGCGTTCATAATTGCCAAATCTGACAACACTTTCCTCATCATACCTGATGTCTGTCACCAGATCCTTATTTCCAGTTATATGGAAGGTACATCCACTATCAACGATCCATATTTCAGTGCGTTCTGATACTTTAAAGGCAATCACTGCAACCATTGTCTCCTCGGCTCTTCTTTTTTATCGATGTCTTTGACTTCATACTTGGTGCGACTGATATTCTTGATCTTCCTCAAAGCATGATGGATCAACTTCATCTTCCAAAGCTGCAAATTGATTTTTTGTTCTCAGCTCATTCGAGGATGATCCTTTGAGCTACTGCCTACAACAACTTTGGGTCTGCTTCGGCACATTCCTCCGCATTGTTGATGATCAATATTTGGCCATGTTTCCAAATTCTCCACACCAAAAACAGTGACTATGTTTGGCAGCCTTTGCTGCTCTTGCGCCCGTCGAAACCTCTTAACTTAACCATGGAACATACATTTTGAGAATGTCTCATTTTTCCAGAACAATAACACTAGATATGATGTGTATTCCTGCATGTCATTGTTGCAGCATTGGTTATCATCATTTCTCATCTCGCATGCGACAAGAGTACTGTGTAAGCTATCCAATTTCAGCTTCTTTGGATCTTTATCCTCCAGTACAGAGACTTACAAATTGAACCGAGATGGAAATCTTCTCAAGACGCGCTTAACGATCTTTACATCATCAAAAAAAAATTCCGAGACCATGTCTTCCACAACAATATTCACCGGATCAAAGAATGCATCTACAGACTCATTATGGTGCATTCTCAGGTCATCGTATTTGTTCCACAGAACCTGTAATTTAGCTTCTCGGACTTTTGAATCGTCATTGTAGATATTTAACAGCTTTTTCCACATGGCATGCAATGACTTACATGACATCACCTTCATGTGGATTGTGTTGGATAAAACTCCCCCTAAGGCATTGATTCCACTAGCATTGCCATCCAATTTTCTTCGGTCTATTTCTGATAAGGCTTCATTGTCCACACTAACTGAAATACCATGCATTTCAGCTATAAACACATCCATACCTAACGATCGAAAGTAGTGTTGCGTCCAATTTTTTCATAGCTGAAAATTATCCATTTGGATTTTGTTTCGTCGTTAAACAACTCTCTTCTCTTTACTTCCTGTAAGAAAGAATAAATGGAAATTAAGATATGCGCAGGACAAAACAATTTTTACTTGGTTCATCCTCACTGGGCTACGTCTAAGGAGCATACAAAGGCAATGTGTCGATGTACCAAATCCATTAAAGAGCACTGCAGTTACAAGGTTCGGAGCGGACTTACTGTCCCTCCTGGTATACAACTATTCACAATTTGAAATCTCATCGCTCCCTATCTACTGAAGTGCGCTGCTCCTCCAGTAGAATCTTCTGATTATCAGTTCTGAGTTGATTCACATGTGTGTGTCGTTATGCTCTTGCTTCATCAAAGAGATGGCAGCCACCATTGTGTGAGACTTTTCCTCTTGGAGCGTAAAAACCTTACACAAGACCCCTTCGCAAGACCCTCTTCAGCGTACGCGGATCGCAAGAATTTGGCACGAGTCCCTGTTCAGCTTACACGGATTGCATGATTTCGACGAGTCCACCACCAATCCATATTTTTTGTATTTTCTAATGACACTTTTAAGGGGTAAGTGTGAACCCTTACAAAAAACACCGGATTCAGAATTCAAAATTCAAAACAAACAACACTCCTGATCCAAGACCACCATAACCGACTTTCAAAACCACAAAATTCAAATTTCAAAAACCATCACTCATCACATCACGTGCCAGCCTCGAAACCAACATTGCCATCATCACTGACACCACTATCCGTGACGTCGTCACCACTCAATGTCGTCGTTACACTAGAATCGTCGTCGTCGACGATCAAAGCACCAAACCAAAACCAAAATGCCGGTGGAAACCATCAAAAAATGAATGTCTGTCGCGCGTCCTAACAGACGTTCATTGTCCCCACATCGCCGGCGAGAACAGAACAACAACGGATGCCAGAATACAGAAATCAAAAGGCAAAAAAACATCCAAAAACAGACATGAAACCCAAAGGAATCACGAGCCATGTTCACAAACATCAGGCGAAGTCCCAACGCCATCCTTCATCAACATGAGAACCGCCGATGTCACCATCTTTGCCCAAGCCCATCGGAGCCAATGACCGAAGAAAAATAATGAAGATCACGGTTGCAGACCAATACACCCGCAACAAGAACCCATTCACCATGAGAGCATCACCGGTTGCCGGAATCGAAGCCGAGACCCCACCTCCATCCCGTCCCCAACCAGCCGCAGACGCCCGATGGTCGAGGAGCCTCACCGGAGTCCGAATCGCGCACATGAAGAGGAAAGGAGGAGCGGGGAACCTCCCACGAGTGACGCCGCACAAATCCAAATGACCATCGAACATCAAAGCAAAAAAGAAAATACCCCTTACCACTAACACCTTCGGATCCGAACCTGCAAGGAGGAAGAAAAAAGCACGTCGCCGCCTTCGAGACCTCACCCAGCAACCAGATCCGCCCAACACACCCCTAGCCGAGTCAGACACGAAGCAGCAACCTTCACCGCAGCGTGGAAAGCCGAACCTTGAACCCTCACCGCGCCGCCATGTGAAGGCTGGAAAACGATAAGATACGCCAAGATCGAGCCCACGAAGCCGCCGCAAGAGAGGCCACGCCACAATTTTGTAACTCTCTTCGCTTAACGCGAAATCTCTTCTTCATACTTTGCTTTGGATCAAACCGCTTAGGCAAATATCTTAACTTGTTAAAGATGGGTTAAGGGGGTGTTTATAAGCATAAACCCACAACTCCGCAAATCACGGTTAGTCGCCCATTCCACAACCTCAACAAAACTTAGCATTGGCCTTACAAGCTTCGTGTAATCAACTCTCGCTTACGCGATCGACCACATGTTGCAAGCACTTCTGCCATGGTCAGCGCGTCTTCAGGCGCATCGCGTGTGACCATCGCGAGATCCATCGGCACTCATGTGGTTCAAGACCTCACCCAGCAACCAAATCCGCCCAACACACCCCTAGCCGAGTCAGACATGAAGCAGCAACCTTCACCGCAGTGTGGAAAGCCGAACCTTGAACCCTCACCGCGCCGACCACATGTTGCAAGCACTTCTACCATGGTCAGCGCGTCTTCAGGCGCATCGCGTGTGACCATCGCGAGATCCATTGGTACTCATGTGGTTCGAGACCTCACCCAGCAACCAGATCCGCCCAACACACCCCTAGCCGAGTCAGACACGAAGCAGCAACCTTCACCGCAGCGTGGAAAGCCGAACCTTGAACCCTCACCGCGCCGCCATGTGAAGGCCGGAAAACGATAAGATACGCCAAGATCGAGCCCACGAAGCCGCCGCAAGAGGCCACGCCACAATTGTGTAACCCTCTTCGCTTAACGCAACTTGTTAAAGATGGGTTAAGGGGTGTTTATAAGCATAAACCCACAACTCCGCAAATCACGGTTAGTCGCCCATTCCACAACCTCAACAAAACTTAGCATTGGCCTTACAAGCTTCGTGTAATCAACTCTCGCTTACGCGATCGACCTCCATGGCATGTCACATGTTGCAAGCACTTCTGCCATGGTCAGCGCGTCTTCAGACGCATCGCGTGTGACCATCGTGAGATCCATTGGCACTCATGTGGTTCGTCATTTTCAGTCAAACATCCTTCATGCCCTTCATGTGATTTCCTTTGGCTCTCGCGATCGCAAGACTTCCAGTCGTCGCTTGACTCTGAACAATCGTGAGACACGTCAGCCTTGGCCAGACTTACTTCGATCATGCAATTCACTCATGTAGTCGTGAGATGCGATCATGTGATTTAGAGCGACCGCAAGACTTCTCCGTAATTTCCAGCTTTCACCTTTTTGCATGATTTAAGTGACTCCTTCAAGCTCACGCACTTCGCGTGACCCTATAAGACTTGCACGCTCCGCGTGATCCTTCAGGACATACGCGCTCCACCTTATCCTTTAGGAATCTTTGGTACTTAGCACTCTGCGTGATCCTTTGAGACTTATGCGTCAACTCTTCTTCTTAGCCAAAATCTCCCAAAACAAAGACAACTTCACGCCTCCTTTGAAAAAGAGACTTTGACAACAACTTCTAACTTTTTCAACAAACACAATTAACCCAAAAACAACATCAAGATGGATTCTTGTCAACCAACTGTCATGTAACTAAAATGGAACCACTTAACACAAACTGCAAGATAAGGATTCTCCACTAGAGCTACTACAGAAGTATTAAGACTACGAATGCAAGGATACAAGAGAGATGAAATGGGTGCTTTGTTGTATTGATTCACAGAAAAACTTCAAGAGGAAATACAAAGGTGAAGGAGGTAGAAGAAAAAGGTCACCACGGGAGAAGATCACTCTCCTGGAGGCCACAGTCATTTCCTTTCAAGGAATGACCCTTCCAAGAGCTTCCAAGTTGGGTTGAAATCCAAAAAGAATATTTGTATCTCTCTATCTATCAACTCCCCCATTTGTTAGCCCCCCCATCAATTACTAACTACCCCCAACCCATTACAAAAGAGTAAAAATACCAAGTTGCCCCTAGAAGCCTGGCAGCACAACAAATGAAGAAATAGGGGCTTCGTTGTATTGATTCACAGAAAAATTTCAAAGAGGAAATACAGAGGTGAAGGAGGTCGAAGAAAAAGATCACCTCAGGAGAAGACCACTCTCCTGAAGGCCACAGTCGTTTCCTTCCAAGGAACGGCCCTTCCAACAGCTTCCAAGCAGGGTTCAAACCCAAAAAGAATATTTGCATCTCTCCATCTATCAACTTCCCCATTTGTTAGCCCCCCAAATCAATTACTAACTACCCCCAACCCATTACAAAAGAGTAAAAATACCAAGCTGCCCTTGGAAACCTACCAGCACAACAAATAAAGAAATAGAAGGACAACACCGCCCCCTCCCTAACCGCAACTAAAACACATGCCCCCAAAAGACGGGCAGCCCCAACAGCCCCATGTTCCTAACAATTTCCCCCCGGGCTGAAAAGCCACCTTGTCCTCAAGATGGACTTCCATAAAACAGGGCTCAGTTTCTCAAGCACTGGAATGGCGATCCCCCATAGATGTTGGTGGTACAATTATGTCAGTACCGACAACTTTTCTGGTAGAATAACCCCGTCTTCATCGCTGCTGTAAACAGACTGGACTTCAAGCATCCAGGCATGTCCTTCAAGCATCCTGGATGAGCTACAGCAGGTTGAGGAATATCTACTTCCCGTTTCAGTCCCATCAGCCCTTGAGTCATCGATACAAACAGCCCATTTTTCATTGGTTGGGTTCAGAAGGGGCATGCCGCTACTTTCCATCGAACCAACAGGCCATGCCTCAACAACAAAAAAACGCTTGTGCCCCCCCTTGTCAACTACTGAATCTTTCCTCTCTTCCCAAGCAGTGTTCAGCTGAACAAGACATTCAGTCAGCCTCTCATGGCGCACCTTGTATCCAGCAATAGCCAGAATCTGGTCCAAGAAGCTCCAAGCATGACATGATGAGGGCCGCTGCAGAGGAATTTTCTCTTCACCAACAAAACCAAGCTTCATGAGCCATACAAAAACTGGGATAATTAGAGTCAAAACACCTAGTCTTCCACCCAGCAATGTCGTCAAAGAAGATTTGTCAGTCAGTGGTGCCTCTCAGCAGCTCAGTTTCATAGTCTTTTCTGCTGGTTCCGTAAGCTAAAAGCAGGACAACTGGTTGTTGGGTAGGGCCCGCATACTTGTACTCAGCAAGAGCATCGCAGACAACATCTAAGGAAGTCTCTCTTTGGATTGCCACGGTTGTCCACCTCTTGCACAAGTCAATTGGCACTTTCCTAGGCCTGACATCATTACTCTCGAAGTGCATAAGATTTTAAGTTTCCTCACATTTATCTTTATTCTCTGTCTCTTAAAAACATCCTCTAACATCTCCATTGTATCTGTCAGGGATGCATGGTAGAAAGATCTAGTTTTCAATATTTCAAATACCTCTTTACTAATTGTCGAATGGTACAATTCCTACCTCAAAGAGAGGTGGAGATCTTCATTTATAGATAGAGGAAAATAAATACATGTAGGAGGAAAACGATATGGGACTTTATCATACACAAAATTGGGTCCAACACCCCCTCAAGCTAGAACAGGTTTCGGTTAGAAGAGTCCCACGAACAAAAAACAAAGAGAGGAAAAACACAAAGACCGAACACACTCCCCATCAAGTTGGGCCGTGAATGCTGTGGATGCCCAGTTTGGTGCACAGAGAATCTAGTCGAGCTCCCAGCAAGCCTTTGGTGAAGATGTCAGCATGCTGATAAGGTGTTCGAATGAAGCTAATGTTGATATGTTTTTGCTCCAGATGATGGTGAAAAAAATGACATTTAATCTAAATATGTTTTGTTCGTTAATGAAAAACTGGATTAGAAGCAATCTTCATGGTCGTCTGATTATCACATCAAATATGAGCAGAATTTTGTGGCAGAAAACCAAATTTTTAAAAAAGTTGACGAAGCCATAGAATTTTAGCAGTGACCGTAGTCATCGCACGAGATTCAGATTCAGCAATGGATCTGGAGAGATTACAGTTTTTTTCTTGCTTTGTCAGGAGATAAAGTTATCAACCAGAAAAACTGCAAACTCAGAAGTAGACTTTCGGGTAGATAAGCAGACAGCATAGTCGGCATTACAAAAGACCTAAATGTCTAGATGATCGTGATTTGAATACAGAAGACCACGAGCAGGTATGTATTTGACAATGCGAATGACAGTATCCCATTGAGATTTTGTCGAATGTTCCATGAATTGACTGACTTTGGTGACAACGCAGACAATATCCAGACGAGTCATGATAAGATAATTGATTTCGCCAACAAGACGACAGTACTTATCAGGATGAGAATATCAGTCAGTGGCAGCATGGAGAGACTGTTCCCCAAGAGGAGTGTCAACGACAGTTGCCCGTTGACAGTTGCCTGAGACAAACCAGTATCCTGCAAGATATCCAATGCATATTTTTATTGTGAAAGAAAGATGTTGATTGGAGAATGGTAGATTTCAATGCCAAGAAAATATGTCAAAGGACCCAGGCCTTTGGTATGAAACTGTTGTTGAAGATAAGCCTTGAGATGGGTAATGTCATGTGAATCGCTCCCTGAAATAATGATATCATCAACATACACAACTAACATGATGCACACCAAGAGGACGTTTTTCGATAGAAAATAGTGCGATCCTTCATACTCCGAGATAAACCAAAGGCAGTGATGACGGTGCAAAATCTGTCAAACCACGCACGAGGAGACTGTTTGAGCCCATAAAGAGACTGACGAATCCGACAGACATGAGACTCGGTCTTGGAGGCAAGGAAGCCAGGAGGTTGTTGTAGATATATTTCTTCTTCAAGAAAACCAAGGAGAACCGCGTTCTTGACATCAAGTTGATGAAGAGGCCAAATATGAGCAGCTACAAGAGATATAGATAATCAAACAAAGCCCATTTTAGCAACTAGAGGGAAGGTATCGAAATAATCAACATCATATGTCTGAGCGAAGCTTTTTGCCAGGAGACGGGGTTTAAGGCAATGAAGAGTACCATCTGCATTTAAACGGACTAAATAAATCCATTTGCTGCCAACAACCTGTTTACTTGTCGGAAGGGGGACCAGATCTCAGGTGTGATTGTTGTCCAGGACCTGTAATTCATCCCGCATTGCTTGAAGCCAACCAGTGTGAGATTTAGCCTCAGCAACCTTACGAGGAACAAATATCATCTCCAGAGTAGAGAAGCCTTTGTATGAAGTTGTGTATAGAGGATTATTCTGTCAAGAGCGAGTATCTTTCCGCAATGCAATCGTCAAGTCATCGGTGTCCGTAGCAAGAGCGACGGATGAAGTCGGGGAAATGGTGTCCTCGGTCTGAGCAGGGGGCATGTTCGATGGACGATGAGAGTAGATAGAGCCAAAGCGAAGATCATCTGATCTGGTCAACGAAGGCGGGGATGGGTGGCTGATGAGAGGAAAACAGTCATCGATGGTGGTATCAGAATAGGGAGAAGGTGGAGAGGATAACAATAAAGAGTTCTCAATGAATTAGACATTAGCAGAGATAATATAACGTCCTAAGTCAGGAGAGAAACAATGGTAGATGCGCTGGGTACGAGAGTAGCCCAGAAAGATGCAACGGAATGTCTGGGGAAAATTTAGAGACGAGAGCAGGTGTCACAAAAATAACAGACACCCAAACAGGTGAAGTGGAAGAGGGTGAGGAGGAATAGAGGGGAACAGAGCCGAAAACTTACTCTCCCCCTGAAGGATAAAAGGAAGACGATTGTTAAGATAGGTAGTTGTAAGAATAGCATCCCCCAAAAAGTAAGAGGCACCTGCATGTATAATAATAAGGCCCGAGCAGTTTCCAGAATATGACGATGTTTACGCCCGGCCACACCATTCTACTAAGGGGTATCGGGGCAGGATGTTTGATGGAGGACATCGTGATCTTTAAAAAATTGTTAAAGAGAAGATAAATATTCTCAACCATTGTCTGATCAGAGATATTTAATAGGCTTGGAGAATTGAGTGTGAATTTCATGGTAAACAGTTTTGAAAATATCACACACCCTTGAACGATCATGAAGGAGATATAGTCATGTCATCCGAGAGAAGTCGTTAAGGATACATAATAATGATACCCTAACTGTCTAGGAACCCTACAGGGACCCCATATATCGGAATGAACTAAGTCGAAAGGATTAGCCGCACGCATCACCAAACGAGGTACATAGTCATCCGATGATATTTAGCAAACTTACAGGATTCCCAACGGAAGGAAAATGTGTGGACTAAAATGGAGGCAAAGCTTATGTAAGACTGAATCCGATGGATGACCATGGCGAAAATGTAGGTCGAGAGCATGAGTAGAGGTGGATGAGCAAGCAAGAGATGGTGGGGTATCGAACATTATACACCCCATTACTAAGATGACCTCTACCAAGTTCGCGATTCGTCAACCGCTCCTGAAAAACACCATAAGATATAAAAATAGCAACACAATTTAAATCCTTTGTGAGTTTACTAATGGAGAGAACATTAAAAGAACGGCGAGGATGTTAGGAAAAAATCCCTCAAGGTATCTTTGAAGCATTTTTGAGGTGATTGCGTTTGTTGACAAAGCGGACCTCCATGTTGTGTTTGTTCACAAAGGAGACCACGATGTCGAATTTGTTGACAAAGGGGGTTTACATGGTGATTTTTCGGGTTCAAGAGATGTTGTTAGCTATCCATGTTTGACAGAAGAACCTCAACAAAGGAATGGACGATCTGGAGACGGTACAAAAAGAGCAAATACAAGGTGGCGTCGTTTTCCAGTGTTGGAGGTGCACGCAAAATTAGAGCGGTGCGTGAAAAAATAAAGTGGTGCGCGAAATATTGGCGTGGTGTGCGAAATAGAAGAATGAAGTTTTTCGCGCAAGAGGTGTTTCGAGATCAGAAACTCGAAAATTAGCAAAGGCATGAGATACGCGAAAAATTGGAGCATTGCACGAAATAGTGTTGCACGTAAAAGAAAGTTGTTGCGCGTAAAAGAATTGGGTGCACGTAAAAGAGGTGTTGCGCGAAAAGTAGATTTCGCGCAAAAGAAGAAAATTACGCGCAAGGCAGTGTAGAGGCTGTGCGTAAAAATTGGAGTTGTCTGGTACACCCGATGCAAAGCGAGATTTATCTGCAGATGAAAGTTGGACATCAACAGAGCATCTATCAAGAGTTGAGGATGCATGTATTCATGTTAATGAAGAGATCTACAGGTCTATAAACTGTGAGTGGATCTTCTGAAGAAGCAGTGAGCACACTAGAGTTGAGAGAGCAGTGAGCTTTCACTTCGTGATTGGTTGTAAACCAAAAGGGACAGTGAGTACGCTTCGAACATTGTAAACAGCAGTGCGCTTTTAGTGGATTTGGTACATCGGCACATCGCCGATGCATGCTCTTTGGACGTAACCCAGTGAGGGTGAACCAAGTAAAAATCGTTGTGTCTTGTGCATGATTTAGATTTTGTTTATACTTTGCTACAGGAAAGAGAGAGAAGAGAGTTTTGTTCAACACCAAAACAAGATCAATATGGGCAGTTGTTTTAATCTTTCATACCCTGATTCACCCCCCCCCCTTCAGGGTATCTAACCTAGTGGACCTAACACTCAGCGTGTTTCATATCTTTTACCGCAAACATGACTTTTCTCGAGCCAATAATCTTCAGGCGTTCATAATTGCCAAATCTGACAACACTTTCCTCATCATACCTGATGTCTGTCACCAGATCCTTATTTCCAGTTATATGGAAGGTACATCCACTATCAACGATCCATATTTCAGTGCGTTCTGATACTTTAAAGGCAATCACTGCAACCATTGTCTCCTCGGCTCTTCTTTTTTATCGATGTCTTTGACTTCATACTTGGTGCGACTGATATTCTTGATCTTCCTCAAAGCATGATGGATCAACTTCATCTTCCAAAGCTGCAAATTGATTTTTTGTTCTCAGCTCATTCGAGGATGATCCTTTGAGCTACTGCCTACAACAACTTTGGGTCTGCTTCGGCACATTCCTCCGCATTGTTGATGATCAATATTTGGCCATGTTTCCAAATTCTCCACACCAAAAACAGTGACTATGTTTGGCAGCCTTTGCTGCTCTTGCCCCCGTCGAAACCTCTTAACTTAACCATGGAACATACATTTTGAGAATGTCTCATTTTTCCAGAACAATAACACTAGATATGATGTGTATTCCTGCATGTCATTGTTGCAGCATTGGTTATCATCATTTCTCATCTCGCATGCGACAAGAGTACTGTGTAAGCTATCCAATTTCAGCTTCTTTGGATCTTTATCCTCCAGTACAGAGACTTACAAATTGAACCGAGATGGAAATCTTCTCAAGACGCGCTTAACGATCTTTACATCATCAAAAAAAAATTCCGAGACCATGTCTTCCACAACAATATTCACCGGATCAAAGAATGCATCTACAGACTCATTATGGTGCATTCTCAGGTCATCGTATTTGTTCCACAGAACCTGTAATTTAGCTTCTCGGACTTTTGAATCGTCATTGTAGATATTTAACAGCTTTTTCCACATGGCATGCAATGACTTACATGACATCACCTTCATGTGGATTGTGTTGGATAAAACTCCCCCTAAGGCATTGATTCCACTAGCATTGCCATCCAATTTTCTTCGGTCTATTTCTGATAAGGCTTCATTGTCCACACTAACTGAAATACCATGCATTTCAGCTATAAACACATCCATACCTAACGATCGAAAGTAGTGTTGCGTCCAATTTTTTCATAGCTGAAAATTATCCATTTGGATTTTGTTTCGTCGTTAAACAACTCTCTTCTCTTTACTTCCTGTAAGAAAGAATAAATGGAAATTAAGATATGCGCAGGACAAAACAATTTTTACTTGGTTCATCCTCACTGGGCTACGTCTAAGGAGCATACAAAGGCAATGTGTCGATGTACCAAATCCATTAAAGAGCACTGCAGTTACAAGGTTCGGAGCGGACTTACTGTCCCTCCTGGTATACAACTATTCACAATTTGAAATCTCATCGCTCCCTATCTACTGAAGTGCGCTGCTCCTCCAGTAGAATCTTCTGATTATCAGTTCTGAGTTGATTCACATGTGTGTGTCGTTATGCTCTTGCTTCATCAAAGAGATGGCAGCCACCATTGTGTGAGACTTTTCCTCTTGGAGCGTAAAAACCTTACACAAGACCCCTTCGCAAGACCCTCTTCAGCGTACGCGGATCGCAAGAATTTGGCACGAGTCCCTGTTCAGCTTACACGGATTGCATGATTTCGACGAGTCCACCACCAATCCATATTTTTTGTATTTTCTAATGACACTTTTAAGGGGTAAGTGTGAACCCTTACAAAAAACACCGGATTCAGAATTCAAAATTCAAAACAAACAACACTCCTGATCCAAGACCACCATAACCGACTTTCAAAACCACAAAATTCAAATTTCAAAAACCATCACTCATCACATCACGTGCCAGCCTCGAAACCAACATTGCCATCATCACTGACACCACTATCCGTGACGTCGTCACCACTCAATGTCGTCGTTACACTAGAATCGTCGTCGTCGACGATCAAAGCACCAAACCAAAACCAAAATGCCGGTGGAAACCATCAAAAAATGAATGTCTGTCGCGCGTCCTAACAGACGTTCATTGTCCCCACATCGCCGGCGAGAACAGAACAACAACGGATGCCAGAATACAGAAATCAAAAGGCAAAAAAACATCCAAAAACAGACATGAAACCCAAAGGAATCACGAGCCATGTTCACAAACATCAGGCGAAGTCCCAACGCCATCCTTCATCAACATGAGAACCGCCGATGTCACCATCTTTGCCCAAGCCCATCGGAGCCAATGACCGAAGAAAAATAATGAAGATCACGGTTGCAGACCAATACACCCGCAACAAGAACCCATTCACCATGAGAGCATCACCGGTTGCCGGAATCGAAGCCGAGACCCCACCTCCATCCCGTCCCCAACCAGCCGCAGACGCCCGATGGTCGAGGAGCCTCACCGGAGTCCGAATCGCGCACATGAAGAGGAAAGGAGGAGCGGGGAACCTCCCACGAGTGACGCCGCACAAATCCAAATGACCATCGAACATCAAAGCAAAAAAGAAAATACCCCTTACCACTAACACCTTCGGATCCGAACCTGCAAGGAGGAAGAAAAAAGCACGTCGCCGCCTTCGAGACCTCACCCAGCAACCAGATCCGCCCAACACACCCCTAGCTGAGTCAGACACGAAGCAGCAACCTTCACCGCAGCGTGGAAAGCCGAACCTTGAACCCTCACCGCGCCGCCATGTGAAGGCTGGAAAACGATAAGATACGCCAAGATCGAGCCCACGAAGCCGCCGCAAGAGAGGCCACGCCACAATTTTGTAACTCTCTTCGCTTAACGCGAAATCTCTTCTTCATACTTTGCTTTGGATCAAACCGCTTAGGCAAATATCTTAACTTGTTAAAGATGGGTTAAGGGGGTGTTTATAAGCATAAACCCACAACTCCGCAAATCACGGTTAGTCGCCCATTCCACAACCTCAACAAAACTTAGCATTGGCCTTACAAGCTTCGTGTAATCAACTCTCGCTTACGCGATCGACCACATGTTGCAAGCACTTCTGCCATGGTCAGCGCGTCTTCAGGCGCATCGCGTGTGACCATCGCGAGATCCATCGGCACTCATGTGGTTCAAGACCTCACCCAGCAACCAAATCCGCCCAACACACCCCTAGCCGAGTCAGACATGAAGCAGCAACCTTCACCGCAGTGTGGAAAGCCGAACCTTGAACCCTCACCGCGCCGACCACATGTTGCAAGCACTTCTACCATGGTCAGCGCGTCTTCAGGCGCATCGCGTGTGACCATCGCGAGATCCATTGGTACTCATGTGGTTCGAGACCTCACCCAGCAACCAGATCCGCCCAACACACCCCTAGCCGAGTCAGACACGAAGCAGCAACCTTCACCGCAGCGTGGAAAGCCGAACCTTGAACCCTCACCGCGCCGCCATGTGAAGGCCGGAAAACGATAAGATACGCCAAGATCGAGCCCACGAAGCCGCCGCAAGAGGCCACGCCACAATTGTGTAACCCTCTTCGCTTAACGCAACTTGTTAAAGATGGGTTAAGGGGTGTTTATAAGCATAAACCCACAACTCCGCAAATCACGGTTAGTCGCCCATTCCACAACCTCAACAAAACTTAGCATTGGCCTTACAAGCTTCGTGTAATCAACTCTCGCTTACGCGATCGACCTCCATGGCATGTCACATGTTGCAAGCACTTCTGCCATGGTCAGCGCGTCTTCAGACGCATCGCGTGTGACCATCGTGAGATCCATTGGCACTCATGTGGTTCGTCATTTTCAGTCAAACATCCTTCATGCCCTTCATGTGATTTCCTTTGGCTCTCGCGATCGCAAGACTTCCAGTCGTCGCTTGACTCTGAACAATCGTGAGACACGTCAGCCTTGGCCAGACTTACTTCGATCATGCAATTCACTCATGTAGTCGTGAGATGCGATCATGTGATTTAGAGCGACCGCAAGACTTCTCCGTAATTTCCAGCTTTCACCTTTTTGCATGATTTAAGTGACTCCTTCAAGCTCACGCACTTCGCGTGACCCTATAAGACTTGCACGCTCCGCGTGATCCTTCAGGACATACGCGCTCCACCTTATCCTTTAGGAATCTTTGGTACTTAGCACTCTGCGTGATCCTTTGAGACTTATGCGTCAACTCTTCTTCTTAGCCAAAATCTCCCAAAACAAAGACAACTTCACGCCTCCTTTGAAAAAGAGACTTTGACAACAACTTCTAACTTTTTCAACAAACACAATTAACCCAAAAACAACATCAAGATGGATTCTTGTCAACCAACTGTCATGTAACTAAAATGGAACCACTTAACACAAACTGCAAGATAAGGATTCTCCACTAGAGCTACTACAGAAGTATTAAGACTACGAATGCAAGGATACAAGAGAGATGAAATGGGTGCTTTGTTGTATTGATTCACAGAAAAACTTCAAGAGGAAATACAAAGGTGAAGGAGGTAGAAGAAAAAGGTCACCACGGGAGAAGATCACTCTCCTGGAGGCCACAGTCATTTCCTTTCAAGGAATGACCCTTCCAAGAGCTTCCAAGTTGGGTTGAAATCCAAAAAGAATATTTGTATCTCTCTATCTATCAACTCCCCCATTTGTTAGCCCCCCCATCAATTACTAACTACCCCCAACCCATTACAAAAGAGTAAAAATACCAAGTTGCCCCTAGAAGCCTGGCAGCACAACAAATGAAGAAATAGGGGCTTCGTTGTATTGATTCACAGAAAAATTTCAAAGAGGAAATACAGAGGTGAAGGAGGTCGAAGAAAAAGATCACCTCAGGAGAAGACCACTCTCCTGAAGGCCACAGTCGTTTCCTTCCAAGGAACGGCCCTTCCAACAGCTTCCAAGCAGGGTTCAAACCCAAAAAGAATATTTGCATCTCTCCATCTATCAACTTCCCCATTTGTTAGCCCCCCAAATCAATTACTAACTACCCCCAACCCATTACAAAAGAGTAAAAATACCAAGCTGCCCTTGGAAACCTACCAGCACAACAAATAAAGAAATAGAAGGACAACACCGCCCCCTCCCTAACCGCAACTAAAACACATGCCCCCAAAAGACGGGCAGCCCCAACAGCCCCATGTTCCTAACAATTTCCCCCCGGGCTGAAAAGCCACCTTGTCCTCAAGATGGACTTCCATAAAACAGGGCTCAGTTTCTCAAGCACTGGAATGGCGATCCCCCATAGATGTTGGTGGTACAATTATGTCAGTACCGACAACTTTTCTGGTAGAATAACCCCGTCTTCGTCGCTGCTGTAAACAGACTGGACTTCAAGCATCCAGGCATGTCCTTCAAGCATCCTGGATGAGCTACAGCAGGTTGAGGAATATCTACTTCCCGTTTCAGTCCCATCAGCCCTTGAGTCATCGATACAAACAGCCCATTTTTCATTGGTTGGGTTCAGAAGGGGCATGCCGCTACTTTCCATCGAACCAACAGGCCATGCCTCAACAACAAAAAAACGCTTGTGCCCCCCCTTGTCAACTACTGAATCTTTCCTCTCTTCCCAAGCAGTGTTCAGCTGAACAAGACATTCAGTCAGCCTCTCATGGCGCACCTTGTATCCAGCAATAGCCAGAATCTGGTCCAAGAAGCTCCAAGCATGACATGATGAGGGCCGCTGCAGAGGAATTTTCTCTTCACCAACAAAACCAAGCTTCATGAGCCATACAAAAACTGGGATAATTAGAGTCAAAACACCTAGTCTTCCACCCAGCAATGTCGTCAAAGAAGATTTGTCAGTCAGTGGTGCCTCTCAGCAGCTCAGTTTCATAGTCTTTTCTGCTGGTTCCGTAAGCTAAAAGCAGGACAACTGGTTGTTGGGTAGGGCCCGCATACTTGTACTCAGCAAGAGCATCGCAGACAACATCTAAGGAAGTCTCTCTTTGGATTGCCACGGTTGTCCACCTCTTGCACAAGTCAATTGGCACTTTCCTAGGCCTGACATCATTACTCTCGAAGTGCATAAGATTTTAAGTTTCCTCACATTTATCTTTATTCTCTGTCTCTTAAAAACATCCTCTAACATCTCCATTGTATCTGTCAGGGATGCATGGTAGAAAGATCTAGTTTTCAATATTTCAAATACCTCTTTACTAATTGTCGAATGGTACAATTCCTACCTCAAAGAGAGGTGGAGATCTTCATTTATAGATAGAGGAAAATAAATACATGTAGGAGGAAAACGATATGGGACTTTATCATACACAAAATTGGGTCCAACACCCCCTCAAGCTAGAACAGGTTTCGGTTAGAAGAGTCCCACGAACAAAAAACAAAGAGAGGAAAAACACAAAGACCGAACACACTCCCCATCAAGTTGGGCCGTGAATGCTGTGGATGCCCAGTTTGGTGCACAGAGAATCTAGTCGAGCTCCCAGCAAGCCTTTGGTGAAGATGTCAGCATGCTGATAAGGTGTTCGAATGAAGCTAATGTTGATATGTTTTTGCTCCAGATGATGGTGAAAAAAATGACATTTAATCTAAATATGTTTTGTTCGTTAATGAAAAACTGGATTAGAAGCAATCTTCATGGTCGTCTGATTATCACATCAAATATGAGCAGAATTTTGTGGCAGAAAACCAAATTTTTAAAAAAGTTGACGAAGCCATAGAATTTTAGCAGTGACCGTAGTCATCGCACGAGATTCAGATTCAGCAATGGATCTGGAGAGATTACAGTTTTTTTCTTGCTTTGTCAGGAGATAAAGTTATCAACCAGAAAAACTGCAAACTCAGAAGTAGACTTTCGGGTAGATAAGCAGACAGCATAGTCGGCATTACAAAAGACCTAAATGTCTAGATGATCGTGATTTGAATACAGAAGACCACGAGCAGGTATGTATTTGACAATGCGAATGACAGTATCCCATTGAGATTTTGTCGAATGTTCCATGAATTGACTGACTTTGGTGACAACGCAGACAATATCCAGACGAGTCATGATAAGATAATTGATTTCGCCAACAAGACGACAGTACTTATCAGGATGAGAATATCAGTCAGTGGCAGCATGGAGAGACTGTTCCCCAAGAGGAGTGTCAACGACAGTTGCCCGTTGACAGTTGCCTGAGACAAACCAGTATCCTGCAAGATATCCAATGCATATTTTTATTGTGAAAGAAAGATGTTGATTGGAGAATGGTAGATTTCAATGCCAAGAAAATATGTCAAAGGACCCAGGCCTTTGGTATGAAACTGTTGTTGAAGATAAGCCTTGAGATGGGTAATGTCATGTGAATCGCTCCCTGAAATAATGATATCATCAACATACACAACTAACATGATGCACACCAAGAGGACGTTTTTCGATAGAAAATAGTGCGATCCTTCATACTCCGAGATAAACCAAAGGCAGTGATGACGGTGCAAAATCTGTCAAACCACGCACGAGGAGACTGTTTGAGCCCATAAAGAGACTGACGAATCCGACAGACATGAGACTCGGTCTTGGAGGCAAGGAAGCCAGGAGGTTGTTGTAGATATATTTCTTCTTCAAGAAAACCAAGGAGAACCGCGTTCTTGACATCAAGTTGATGAAGAGGCCAAATATGAGCAGCTACAAGAGATATAGATAATCAAACAAAGCCCATTTTAGCAACTAGAGGGAAGGTATCGAAATAATCAACATCATATGTCTGAGCGAAGCTTTTTGCCAGGAGACGGGGTTTAAGGCAATGAAGAGTACCATCTGCATTTAAACGGACTAAATAAATCCATTTGCTGCCAACAACCTGTTTACTTGTCGGAAGGGGGACCAGATCTCAGGTGTGATTGTTGTCCAGGACCTGTAATTCATCCCGCATTGCTTGAAGCCAACCAGTGTGAGATTTAGCCTCAGCAACCTTACGAGGAACAAATATCATCTCCAGAGTAGAGAAGCCTTTGTATGAAGTTGTGTATAGAGGATTATTCTGTCAAGAGCGAGTATCTTTCCGCAATGCAATCGTCAAGTCATCGGTGTCCGTAGCAAGAGCGACGGATGAAGTCGGGGAAATGGTGTCCTCGGTCTGGGCAGGGGGCATGTTCGATGGACGATGAGAGTAGATAGAGCTAAAGCGAAGATCATCTGATCTGGTCAACGAAGGCGGGGATGGGTGGCTGATGAGAGGAAAACAGTCATCGATGGTGGTATCAGAATAGGGAGAAGGTGGAGAGGATAACAATAAAGAGTTCTCAATGAATTAGACATTAGCAGAGATAATATAACGTCCTAAGTCAGGAGAGAAACAATGGTAGATGCGCTGGGTACGAGAGTAGCCCAGAAAGATGCAACGGAATGTCTGGGGAAAATTTAGAGACGAGAGCAGGTGTCACAAAAATAACAGACACCCAAACAGGTGAAGTGGAAGAGGGTGAGGAGGAATAGAGGGGAACAGAGCCGAAAACTTACTCTCCCCCTGAAGGATAAAAGGAAGACGATTGTTAAGATAGGTAGTTGTAAGAATAGCATCCCCCAAAAAGTAAGAGGCACCTGCATGTATAATAATAAGGCCCGAGCAGTTTCCAGAATATGACGATGTTTACGCCCGGCCACACCATTCTACTAAGGGGTATCGGGGCAGGATGTTTGATGGAGGACATCGTGATCTTTAAAAAATTGTTAAAGAGAAGATAAATATTCTCAACCATTGTCTGATCAGAGATATTTAATAGGCTTGGAGAATTGAGTGTGAATTTCATGGTAAACAGTTTTGAAAATATCACACACCCTTGAATGATCATGAAGGAGATATAGTCATGTCATCCGAGAGAAGTCGTTAAGGATACATAATAATGATACCCTAACTGTCTAGGAACCCTACAGGGACCCCATATATCGGAATGAACTAAGTCGAAAGGATTAGCCGCACGCATCACCAAACGAGGTACATAGTCATCCGATGATATTTAGCAAACTTACAGGATTCCCAACGGAAGGAAAATGTGTGGACTAAAATGGAGGCAAAGCTTATGTAAGACTGAATCCGATGGATGACCATGGCGAAAATGTAGGTCGAGAGCATGAGTAGAGGTGGATGAGCAAGCAAGAGATGGTGGGGTATCGAACATTATACACCCCATTACTAAGATGACCTCTACCAAGTTCGCGATTCGTCAACCGCTCCTGAAAAACACCATAAGATATAAAAATAGCAACACAACTTAAATCCTTTGTGAGTTTACTAATGGAGAGAACATTAAAAGAACGGCGAGGATGTTAGGAAAAAATCCCTCAAGGTATCTTTGAAGCATTTTTGAGGTGATTGCGTTTGTTGACAAAGCGGACCTCCATGTTGTGTTTGTTCACAAAGGAGACCACGATGTCGAATTTGTTGACAAAGGGGGTTTACATGGTGATTTTTCGGGTTCAAGAGATGTTGTTAGCTATCCATGTTTGACAGAAGAACCTCAACAAAGGAATGGACGATCTGGAGACGGTACAAAAAGAGCAAATACAAGGTGGCGTCGTTTTCCAGTGTTGGAGGTGCACGCAAAATTAGAGCGGTGCGTGAAAAAATAAAGTGGTGCGCGAAATATTGGCGTGGTGCGCGAAATAGAAGAATGAAGTTTTTCGCGCAAGAGGTGTTACGAGATCAGAAACTCGAAAATTAGCAAAGGCATGAGATACGCGAAAAATTGGAGCATTGCGCGAAATAGTGTTGCACGTAAAAGAAAGTTGTTGCGCGTAAAAGAATTGGTTGCACGTAAAAGAGGTGTTGCGCGAAAAGTAGATTTCGCGCAAAAGAAGAAAATTACGCGCAAGGCAGTGTAGAGGCTGTGCGTAAAAATTGGAGTTGTCTGGTACACCCGATGCAAAGCGAGATTTATCTGCAGATGAAAGTTGGACATCAACAGAGCATCTATCAAGAGTTGAGGATGCATGTATTCATGTTAATGAAGAGATCTACAGGTCTATAAACTGTGAGTGGATCTTCTGAAGAAGCAGTGAGCACACTAGAGTTGAGAGAGCAGTGAGCTTTCACTTCGTGATTGGTTGTAAACCAAAAGGGACAGTGAGTACGCTTCGAACATTGTAAACAGCAGTGCGCTTTTAGTGGATTTGGTACATCGGCACATCGCCGATGCATGCTCTTTGGACGTAACCCAGTGAGGGTGAACCAAGTAAAAATCGTTGTGTCTTGTGCATGATTTAGATTTTGTTTATACTTTGCTACAGGAAAGAGAGAGAAGAGAGTTTTGTTCAACACCAAAACAAGATCAATATGGGCAGTTGTTTTAATCTTTCATACCCTGATTCACCCCCCCCCTTCAGGGTATCTAACCTAGTGGACCTAACAGAGGAAAATGAGTCATGATTCACCCCCCCCCTTCAGGGTATCTAACCTAGTGGACCTAACAGAGGAAAATGAGCCACTGAAGTCAGACGAATAGAAGCCAAGAAGCATGTGTCAAATCCCACAATAGATATTGTAGATCCATCAGCAACAGTAATTGCAGCGGCATCGGTATACAGATGATAGATAGTAAGCATACCTACAACACCTATGAGATGATCAAAGTACTAGAATCAAGCATCCAAATTGTCGGTCGACGACAAACACAAGCGGAAGGGTCACCAGTCTGAGCAATAGAGGCCGAAGAAGTGGCAGGTGGCAAAGCAACCTGATGAGAGTGTATAAGCACAATCTCACCCATAAAGAGTTTTAAGTAGTGATGGATATTATTAGATAGTGGCGAGGATATTGTCATTTCTCAAAGGAGATGGGAAAGAGGCAGCAAGAACCCACTCGGCGCACGGCAACATGCGTCAAGTTACGAGCGGCGTCGGAGGAAGGGGCGGCTAGAGGTGATGCCTGATGGTGTTGGCCGCAGTCGGCGCATAGGTGTGCGCAGTAGGGACCGCAGATCGATAGTGTCACTGCATGACAAGAGTGCGGCGGTTGTCAGGGGATGTGCACAGGAAGGATCGTCGTCGACATGGGCATCGAGGTGCACCTGGGTAGTTTGACACCATGGCGGGCAGAGGTGCGGTCATTATGGGAGCCACATGGGTGGTCAAGCGCACCGAGAGGAATGTGTGCGAAAGGAGGAGCGGGGCTAGGGTGTTGGCGTTAGGAATTCGACCAACTCGAAAGGGTGCAGTGATAAATCCAGGAGGAATGGCTGGAAACGAAAACACGGGCCTCAGCATAAAGAGCAGGGCATCAAGTTACTAGGTGGGATAACCACTAAAGCTTGCGGGAATAACACAGAGGAATCATAAGCGTACAACATAAGGAGACCTGCATAAGGGAGAGGTGCACAGCTTCATGCGGGTTGATGAGAGGAGCTCAATTGGTCTGGAGGTGCAGCTGGGGGCGTTGGCCGCATATGTGGGCGTAGACAAAAAAACGTTGCACGAAGACAGTGCAACAGGAGAAACGGTCGTCATGGGACAAAAGCAGGGAGATGGCGCACAGGAGAGGGCGGTCGTTCAGGGGACAGGCACTGGCCGACGTCATCTGGGGCGGTAGGGTGCGCCTAGGAAGGTCGACGCCATTAGGGGCGGTAGGGCGCGCCAGGTAGGTGCGACGAGATCGCGGCAAGAGAGGGAGGCAGCAAAGGCTCGCGCGTGGAGGAGGGCGGCGAGGCGGGGCGGGGCGGGGCGGGGCTAGATAAAGGGAGGAGACGACGCTTAGGGGAGGTCGACGGGCAAGTAAGGGAGCGGCGGGGATGGTATGGCAGCAAGGACCGGCGAAGGAGGCGGGATGACGGTGCGCAGCGGAGGGAAAGGAAAAGAAACGGAGTGGAGCGCAGCGGAAAAAAAATTATCAGAGGGGGTGTCCCTTTGACACCATGTAGAATGGTATAATTCCTACCGCAAAAAGAGGTAAAGAACTTCATTTATAGAAAGAGGAAAACGAATCCATATAAGAGGAAAACGATGTGGGGCTCTAACATAAATATAATTGGGTCCAACACTAATCAACCAAACCGCTCGAGGATGACTGGCACCCAGATTCTCTCATAACTGTCAGGATTCTTAATAAATTCCACAATTTCCTCCGGCTCCTCTGTGACTACTTCTACCAAGGAAACTCCTGATATTGTTATGTGTATTATACACTGACCCTGCAGGTAAAACACTTAATCTTGGTATCCCACTAGCTTCAATGCCGCTGCTGTAGTTTTCTCCCACCGTTTTAACAGCCATTGGTTGCTCTCCCACCGACGGGCAAGTAAGGGAGCGGCGGGGATGGTAGGGCAGCAAGGACCGGCGAAGGAGGCGGGATGACGGTGCGCAGCGGAGGGAAAGGAAAAGAAACGGAGTGGAGCGCAGCGGAAAAAAAATTATAGGAGGGGGTGTCCCTTTGACACCATGTAGAATGGTATAATTCCTACCGCAAAAAGAGGTAAAGAACTTCATTTATAGATAGAGGAAAACGAATCCATATAAGAGGAAAACGATGTGGGGCTCTAACATAAATATAATTGGGTCCAACACTAATCAACCAAACTGCTCGAGGATGACTGGCACCCAGATTCTCATAACTGTCAGGATTCTTAATAAATTCCACAATTTCATCCAGCTCCTCTGTGACTACTTCTACCAAGGAAACTCCTGATATTGTTGCGTGTATTATACACTGACCCTGCAGGTAAACCACTTAATCTTGGTATCCCACTAGCTTCAATGCCACTGCTGTAGTTTTCTCCCACCGTTTTAACAGCCATTGGTTGCTCTACTTGATCCCTGCCATCGGCACCAGGACTACGAGTGCAAGGAGACAAGAGAGAAAAAACATCTCCTTCATTGTATTGATTCACAGAAAATCTTCAACAGGAAATACAGAGGTGGAGGAGGAGGTAGAAGAAAAAAACATCACCTCAGGAGAAGACCACTCTCCTGGAGGCCACAGCCGTTTCCTTCCCAGGAAGATCCCTTCCAGCAGCTTCCAAGCTGGGCTGAAACCCAAAAAGAATATCCGTATCACTCCATCTATCAAACTCCCCCATTTATTAGCCCCCCAATCAATCAACTAGCTACCCCCAACCAATTACAAGAGAGTAAAAATACCAAGCTGCAACTGGAAGCCTGCCAACACAACAAATAAAGAAATAAAAGGACCACACAGCCCCTCCCCAACAGGCAACTAAAACACATGCCCCCAAACACGGACAGTCCCAAAAAACCCACGTTCCTAACAAGAAGCATGATCCGCAAGAACAAAAATTTCAACGGAGTTATGAGGGCCTTCAGCAATGAGGTCTTCAACAAAGGAAATTCAAGCGACTAAGTTGCCATTCATGCACAAAATTTTAATTGTTAACTAAATCTAGAAACTACATTCATTTCATTTACAGGACAGAAAATACAAATCATTCATGATGAGAAATAGGAAATCTTCAAGGGGATGGCTTTCAGGAATTCCTCAAGGCATGATATAAGGTCAAATAAAATTCAGAAGCCTAACCAACTCATTTAGGCATGAAAGAGTAGACATCTCCAATAACAATCTTACTGTGGGAACCAGTGATTTCCAGCTCTAATCGACAGTAGGAGGGTTGTGCTAGGTTGATTGCAAACCAAGTCAATTTTTTCATGGCATTAAACTCCAAGAATGAGAAAGGCAAAGAGTTATCACAAGTACTGTGAAGAATAGAGTAAAAAAACATGATTAAAACAGAATTAGATGTTCACTCATCCACTTGATTTTCACACACTCACCACAATAGTTTCACCACCTCCCAGTGAAAGGTCAGCCTCAGACAATGTAAATGAAGGAGCATCAGAATCCAACTCCCTGCATGCACTACCCAGAAGTAACATGAAGTTGGAGAAAGGAATTGGAAGTGAAAAGCAACATGCATCAGATTGAACAAGAGATGTGACAATCACAATCATACCTAGAAGTAGTTGCCTCCTGGAATTTGACATCATTCTGAACCCCATTGGTTGAGCCTGCATAATCAGACTATTAACATACTAGCAACGCCATTTTAATTAAACTCAGCCATACAGAAAGAGGAGACGGGGAGGAAAAAATGCCTACAAACGTAATAAAGTATCTCACCAGATTCGATGCCATCAGATTTTTCAGAAAGCTCACACACTAAAGAAACACCAGTAATGGATATGGGGATCTGAAGAGGGTTTTTGAATTCAACATTCACCTCCATGGATTCTGTAGTTGAAAGCAAAACATAACAGAAGCATCATGAACAATTCTACAATCCTTTCTTTTCAGTGCTTTGAATAATTAGAGAAAAGCAGACTGGTACGTCAAGCTTCTCCTCTGTTGTTGATGGATGGAGTCAGCATGGCAATTAAAGATTCATCAATGCACTTCAAGGTGCCAACCAAATTAATGTATATAAAACATTTCTATCAATCAATCTTTCCATTCCATGCTAAATACAGTGGTTTAAGAAATGTCAAAACCCCGCTACAAAATAATTACTGCAGATTTTATAAACTACACATTCCATTGATTGCGGTTGTAGATAATAACTGCAACATTTGTGGAACCCAATGCTGAATGAAATCTATGATTAAAAAAGATAGAAATATTGAAAATTCTATCACCTTCATACCTCCTGCCACACAAATATTGAGTTCTTTATAATTTTTTGAGATAAGTTTTGCTTGTGTTTCAAGCCAATTGGTTCTGACAGTTGGCACTGAAGGGATCATGTCCACCTCCAAAGACTTCCAAAGACTTTCTCTGACACCAACCTGAAGTTTCATAAGGCAGCAATCAATAAAAAATTGATTCCTTGCCTAGAATGTTCAAGAGAATCATATTTGAGGTTAAATAACACTGGTTACCCGAGTGCCCATACCATACAACGTTCAATGAAAAAGCTACTCTATTCCAGATTTATTTCCATGTAAAAATGCAAGTGTCCGAAGTAGAAATGCAAAACAGGCCTAAGCCTGCGGGCCTCGGGGAAAATCAGTGGGCTTTTCATGGGCACGTCTCGAAAATTTTATCAGTTTTTTAAACAGGCCTAAACGAATATTTCTATACGGGCTGGACTTCTTAATATGGGCCCACATGCAAAAACGAGCCTAAACAGGAAAGCTGGAAATGGGCTTCAGCCAGTGCGGGGTGGGCTTAAACGGGCCCAGCCTGTAAATTTTGCATGCCTAGTGATGAGCTATGGAAAACCCATGCAATCAAGGCAAGGGATAGCGAGGAGTGACCATGGGTCTACTCAAAGCCACATCTCCTCCCAATCAAGACCAGGAAACATTAATGACAATCAAGAGTAATTGATAGATGAATTTCTAAGGGAAGCTAATTTTTAAGCAATGCCCTGTGCCGGATTAATGCAATTTTATTCGATCAAACTAAATAAAAAAACACTATCAAAATAAACATAAACAAAATAAAAGAGATAGCAGTGAATGGGGCAACAATTAAACTGAATAAAACTAGAAGTTAAAACAAGAAAACAAACTTCTTTGAAAATGACTTACAGCCGCAGAGGATGCATAAGTTCGATGATCTTGAAAGATGACCTTAAAAGAAGCCATGTTAATAACAGGCAGCTGAAGTTTTGATACTTCAAATGTTTTCCCAGTTTTCTGTGAAATCAGAAGAGTAAGAAAACAAAAGAGTAAAAAACAATGGCAAATTTTAATAAAATAAAGCTTTCAGCACGAAAGGACAGCATAAGAAATTTGTTGGAGTCTGCATCCCGCATCGGACTTGTGGTCTCATGTGGTCTTTATTATTCATTATAAAATAACCTCAAGGCCTCCCTTAGAGAGGCACCTTGAGTATTCGGTCTCCCTTAGAGAGGCACCTTGGGTATTCGGTCTCACCCATCTTTATCATCTTACATGGTATCAAAGGAGGTCTAACCAATAATCCCTTCCGCATATTTTTTTCTTCCTGTCTAGGTTTCCAGCGTTTTCTTTCCCCCGTGGGGGGCGGCGGCTCCCGGCCAAATTAGTCGGCCGCCCCCCTGCCGGCTTTCCTCCCTCCCAGCAAATCGAGCCCCACCAGTACTCCACCCTTCTAGGCGCGCCTCCTGCGGAACAAGTCCCTTCTGTGACAGCTTCCCCTCCCATCGCCTCTCCCGTGCGACGGCTTCTCCAGCGACTCTGTCGTGCTGATCCGCGTTGCTGGACGGCTTTGTCCTGATCGCACACCCCTGATTCCGCAGCCTCTTGGTAAGCGACCACCACGGCCGAGAGCACTGGCGGCGGACGGAAGTCGACATCAAACGCCACATCAAGCCCCGTCGGTCCTCCCACGTGACGCCGAATGGAGGCCCTCCCGCCCACGACTCTTCCACTCGTCCCTGGCATCCCCCTCTCCCTCTCATTCAGCCAGATCTGGTCAGCCGCGAATGGATCTCCTCTCTAGATCTCCCCAGTCCACTGCTCCTCTGCAAGGCAGCCCTCCCCACTGATTTCATCCACCTCCAGCTTGTCCGGCCTCCTCTTCGGTAGCGGCCCACTCCACTCTGGCTTTCTTGGTGCCTCATTGACCGGCTCTGCCTCTACGGTATTCTCGGTGCCTCCGACGACGGCCCACCTGTGCGGATTTCTCAGCGCTACGTCGACTGGCACCGCCAGTGGGGCATTCCCGACGCTTCCGCATCCGGCACGGCCAGAGCAGCATTCTCGACGCTCCGTCGACCGGCCCCGCCTGTGCGGCTTTCCCAGCGCTCCGTCGACCAGTCCGCTTGTGCGGCTTAACAATCAATCTTTTTCTGCATCATCCATCAACTTCTTGAGGGGGAGCAGCAGCCAAGCAGCCATGCCGGTTTATCATTTCTTATGTTTTGTCTTGTTTTGTCATCAAGTTGGGTATGTCCAGCTTGAGGGGGAGTATTTGCATTGATTGCTTCGTTTTTCTTTGTTTTGGTCTGTTTTTTCTTTATGCGTTCAATCTAGATACACCTAGCTTGAGGGGGAGTGTTGGAATCTACGTCCCGCATCAGACAAGACTAACAATTATGGTGGATTTATCCATTGCCATACCAAAATGACTGAACATAATTAGAGAATCTAAACACCCAGTCTGGATTCAGGCTAACAGCTTCGAGTATTCGATGCATAAAAATGCAATTAAACTACCTTCCTAAAAACATAATCCCAAGCAAAACAATACAAAAAAAATGAGCAGCAGTTTCAAATCACCTGAACAATTTGATGAAAGTCCCTTAAAAATAATTCCTGTGTGACCCTGGGCTGATGGCCACATGCCAGCACTTCTAACAAATGTGCAACTGCCACATCAAACATTCCAAGAAGGGCATACCACCTAAAGCAGATAAAATCATGAAGCTCAACACACCAGAAGCGAAGCAGTTCTCACTACATACTACAACAAAGGTTTCCAAAGCTAACTTACTTGCCTATGTGGAAATGAACATGATCGTTGACGTAGTTCCATGTAATTCCTTCGTATACAGAAAGTGCACTTTTGTATGAACGAATTGCATGTTTAATCTAGAAATCA
This sequence comes from Viscum album, assembly GCA_963277665.1. Lineage (NCBI taxonomy): Eukaryota > Viridiplantae > Streptophyta > Magnoliopsida > Santalales > Viscaceae > Viscum > Viscum album. The sequence continues at coordinate 2,121,468,065 of OY728141.1, read as the reverse complement.
TGTGGTAAAATAACAGCTCAAATTGTAAAGCATTTACCAGATAAAGGGTGAACTTTAATCTAGATACCTGGTTACATCTTTTATACATATCGCCAGCAAGAACGAGATGAAATGCATACTTCCGCAGCATGGGTGGTCTGGAGAATAGGTAGCAATACGATGCTTGCTCAAGCATCACAGCTGAATGCAAAGGTTCCTACAGATATTAAAGATATCAGGTGCAAAACTCAACAACCTCATATATATTTGACATCTTATTGGCCATATTACCTCACCAAGTACACGAAAGTAGGCCCCGGCGGCTTCTTTGAATTGATTGCGAGTCTTCAACATTTCTGCCCACCAAAGGCCACACCGTATGGAATTTTGCAAGCCAGATGGCCCACTTTTCTAGAAAAATTGTTTAATTTTCATTAAAAGAATCGAAATTTCATCAGCACCGCCCACCAATGTGAAAAGTGCACAATTAGTGCCACTACAAACAGTAAAACACCATTCTTGATGTGAAAAATTATTTTAAACCACCAATTACTTAAAATCTAGGCAGTTTAGAATTCAAAATAATCATCGCCCTCAAGGTAGTCAATGGCCAAAGGCACCCACATAAGGTGCCCAACCCCTCAAATGACTTAGGCAAGAGGCTCTGAAAGGCACACACCCGAGTGAAGTAAATCACTACAACAGGACAAAAATCTTGCAATTAGATTTATAAATATCAAGTTAAAAGAACGAATGTATAATAATAAAATCTAATCATAAAACTAACGAGACAAAATATCAAAATAAGATGAGCACTCATTCTACAAAAATTCACAAAATAAAAATGGAAACCCTAAAATCAATCATTTTAGTGATATGATTCTAAACTATCAAATTACATTTTATAATTATAATCACTTCCATTCTTTCTTTATTAGATTCATATTCTTTAACATCTGCTTCCATCTTAGATTCCATTGTTATTATGAATATGAGTTTCTTTCTATTCTCCATCATGATCAAGAGATGAAAAGTGATTTGTTCTTCATCCTAGACGTATAGGACTGCCTAATCCCCCTCCAAGGAATCAGACGTCGGCTAAAGATCCCTCATGATTTGGTATTATGACCCAAATAATGGAAGTAATTTATGTAGGTAGTTCATCTAAATTGGCCTCTACATCTTCTACATCAAGTAAAGTTGTACTTTTTCCCTTAGTAATACTAAATAACTAATTGGGTTGGGCTTTATAATTTTGCTGAACTAATGACATATATTATATTTTTAACTAATCGGACTGGGTTTTATTATTTTTCTAAGCAAAAAATAAGTCATTAGATTTTAACGAATTGGGTTGGACCTTTTGCTTTTTATGTTTAAAAACAGTTTCAACTGGGTGCCCAAAGGTGCCGCTTTTGACTGCTAAAAGGGCAAGAAAGACACCAAAGACACAGGCCTCTGTGAACCCAGCACTTCTCATCACCAAAGAGGCATTGGGCCCAAAGGCGTTTGCCCTACATTTGTAATATTTTGGTGTTTTAAATGGCATCATCCAATGCACTCAATTGTCAACGCATTTTCTTGGCTTCTCATGTGAAAGGTATAATTAAGAACAGTAACCATAACTAAACAGAGAGGCCTATGCATACCAGATAAGCATTCAATGCACTTTCCATGCAATATTCTGACTCTTTTATTGATTGGTCCAACATGAAATACGTAAGTCCTGTCATTTCCTGCACAGAAAATAATAATAATAAGAACAGCAACAATAACAATAATATCGGTGCTGTCGAACCTTGGCCCAAAGTCATGTATTAGAGTCTTGCATTGGTTTTCTCTCATGATGTATCAAGTAGACCTACCTATAAATAGTGTCTCGCCTCTAATTGAAGGATGAGATTCCATTCTACATGGTATCAGAAACAAGAAATTAAAAAAAAAAAAACTCTCTCTAACCCTAACCGCATGCATGTCTTGCATTGGTTTTCTCTTATGATGTATCTAGTAGACCTATATATAAATAGTGTCTCGCCTCAAATTGAAAGATGAGATTCCATTCTACATTGTATCAGAAACAAGGAATTAAAAAAAAAAAAACTCTCTAACCGTAAGCGCATGCATGTCTAGCTGCCACTCTCCAGGTCATCGCAGCACCGCCAGGTGTGGCCAACTCCTGTCGCCGTGCACCCCAAGGCCATCGAGAACCCCCAGGTGTGGCCTCTTTGGCCGCTGCGCCATCTTTTGGTCACGCGACCTGCCCCTTCTTTAGCTGTGCAGACTCTTCCAGGGGCTCACCCTGCCTGCAGGCGTTGTGTGCTCCAGGTGCTGCACGGTCCCACAACTGAAGCCTCCACTCCCTCACCATGCCCGCCATGCCCTCCTAGCCACACCCCTTCAACCATTTCATCCCAGCAAGGCACAGCAATCCCATTTCACCGCATCATTTTGTAATCATGCCACCCACGACGACCCGCCCTCCAGACTGACTATAGTCGTGCCTCCCAGGAGTGGCTCTTCCAACACCACCACACCAGGCATTGTAGATGACCAAGGGGCAGCACTCAGAGGATGCGGCACTGTCCAGTTGCAACACCTCCCAGGCACGGCAAATCCAACACGCCAGATCTGGCATCAGCATGCTGCTTCCAGCACAACAACGTGCACTGTTCATCCATGCCTTGATTATGCTAAGTCATTTCTGCTGAGGCCCAACATCTGTTCCAGATCCAGCCCTTCCTGTCACTGTCATATCTTATCCATCCCAATCTGCGGGTTGAGCGGTGATATTTTCACCTATTCTCAGCATTCATTATGGAAAATTCTTCCGGCAAACACTTCATTTGTCCTGGCAGATCACCGTCTCCATGTGCCTCTTGAATGAGCACTCGACACAACAAATTTTTTTGTTTGGTGCAAGACGGTCCAAGTGTCACTCATCGGTATGGACATTGATTCTCACCAAGTCAATCTTCTACCGCCATCATCTGATCCAAAATATATAGTATGGAAGCTTGCTGAAAGCAAAATTTTAGGATTGTTAATTCTATGGAGCGGTCAATCAAAAATGTTACTCGCTCTACAAACACAGTCAAGGAACTTTGGGACTCCTTGACGCACATGTACTCGAAGATCAACGATATGGTATGTGTCTCGGATTTCCTTCAGTGACTACCATCCGACAACAACACCGTCTTTTTGCAACATATTTTACTAAATGGAAGTCACTTCATGGTGAGTTGGAGCCCCTTCCTCCAACACCAAAAGCCACTTTGGCTCAGTGGGATCAATTGTATCTCTTTAACCTTCCTCATGGGTTAGATCCGGAGTATGCAACCAACACGACCGAGATGCTGGTAATGAGCGAGATATTCCCTAAAGTCATATAATGCATTGATTATATAGTGTAACACACCATGTGATATACTATACTATGGGGAAAGTACATCACATGGAGTGATACACATGTATGAACTTTGATATACTGTATATCACCTTGCTTCATTTCATCTCATTCTTTCCTGCATGGCTTTCATTATTTCGACTACTTCATCATTTGTTGATATGTTTTTTTTTTTTTTTGATATGTTTTAATGTGTTTTTTTGCTTATAGATATAAGCTCCACCACCATGAAGAAGATCGATCCCCTGAATAAGAAGTCTCCATTAAGAAAGATTTGGTAGTCGCATAAATGGGTTCAATCACCCGTGAAGAGGTGAGCTTAATCATCGGTGAAAGTATGTCTCAGTCCCCCATTAAGATCCACTACGAAGAAAAAAACTTTGTCACTGTGAAGGATATCACGATTCATCATTCGTTGATATGTTAAAAGTTTAAATATGCATAATTAATGTTAAGAGTTTTGTTGGTACCAAGGCGCACAACAGAAACAGATGAGCTGGAGATTTAAAAGTTTTATCGCCAAATCGACGTAACTTTATCGTTTCCGATGATCTGAGTCCCGATAAAGGTCGAGGATCTCGCGCGAACTTATTTAAGCACAAAAATTAAACACGAATGATCTCATTCGAATTGATGGCGCGATCGACAATAGCTCGCCGTCGGTGACCGTTACTCGAAGGATCCGACGTCGAATCTCTCTAGATAGTCCACACACGCTTCAAGAGTGCGCGAGAACGCCGATCATCGAAATTCGGATGTTAGCGTGAAGGTCCGACAAAGCCATCGACGTCCCAATGATCACCACTACTTTATTCCTTCGATCCGTGAAGGTGTTATTGGATCGAATGCTTGAAAGGAGTCTTTCTCTCTCTAGGATGCTGGGAGAAGAGAGGAGATTTCAAATTCAAGTGGATGAATAGTCCCTCAGAAAAGAGCGCTCCTTTGCTTATATAGTAAAGCTTTCTCTCTCTAGGATGCTGGGAGAAGAGAGGAGCTTTCAAATTCAAGCGGATGAATACTCCCTCAGAAAAGAGCTCTCCTTTGCTTATATAGGAAAAGGTTAAACACCCGAAAAGGATTTCCTAACCCCCATATAAATAACGCACACTAAATAAGTCATAAACAACACGTTATAACCAACTAATCACGTCATAAACGTCATTTATATTTTTAGCACTTTCTTGTAATATAATAAAAATGTTACGTGATAAAAACGAGTCATTAACTCGACTTGTAATTCCTGTAAATATTAAATGAAACATAAATATTAAAATAATATTCTTTCTTATAATATTTTTTCATGTATTCACTTAATACCTTGTGAATACTTTTAATAAATAAATTCAACACAATTATTTTATACTCGAATAATAATGAATTTATTTATACTTTGGTGATTGTTTATTCTCGAACATGTCTCAGACATCGTGGAGGGACACGCGTGTCCTATACTCCTATTCATCATAATAGAGCAGTCTTTTGAATACGCTAAATGCATGACCCTCTAGAAATTTATCTCGATAGCAGTGAATACTATTCACATAACAGAAGCGGAGTAGCAACTCATCAAGACCCCTAAAAAGACAAGGAAAAGTCATAGCAACAACAATTCTTCCTACGAACACACGTCGTGTAATATAACATCTTTGTCATACGATATCTCGTAAAATGGGATGCATACCTTGTCATCATCCATTCTTGTTTTATTATTCGTTGACCTCACTAAACGAACTTATCTTCTACCATGGTCATGGATTTAGTTAAGTAACTATCATCCTGATCAACTAGGCCCGAGATATCAATTAATTTAGGAAGCAACAAATTCTATCTTGATTATTCAATCAATGTCATACCACCAATGACACCCAACGCAAGCTACCTCGCTACGACATCAATATCATAGTTTTCGTCTCGCATCAAAGTACGTAATCAAATAGTATACACAGATAATAATCTCAAGTCAAGAAACCATTACACCTGTTTGCAAATAGGAACTGCCAATTACACCTGAAATATGTGGTGTTCCTATTAGCGGGTCAATCCTCATGATCTCATCTACTCGAGACCACCAAGTGCAAACTTTATGAGAATAAGTCTCAATATTTATGAGCCTCCAGCACCTAATGGCCACATATCATTTGTGTTCCGTCAGCATGATATATCTGGACCATAGGACATAACTTTAAGATAATTGTCATGGTATCTTTAAGATTACTGCTACAACTTTTTGATACAACATGTAATCTAAGGAAATTATCATAAATATAGTGGTTGCAGAAATATCAACACTATTATGGTAAGGTAAACACATGTATATATATATCAAACTATATATATGTAATGGTAATCAAAGTACATCCATGAGTTGGGTCTAGGGCACCCATTTACAACACTCTCACTTGCACTAGAGTCAACTGCTAAAAAGTCTCAACCCGCTAGCTCTCACATGAGAATCATGTTTCTGCTGAGATGTGTCTTTAGTCAGGGGGTCTGCCACGTTATCCTATGTGGCTACTTTGCTAATTGCGACTTCACCTCTGAGTAAAATCCATCAAGAGATCAAACTACCAAAGTATATGTTTTGTCATCTGGTGTGGCCTGGGCTCCTTGGCAAACACCACTGTTGCGGTATTATCACAATAAACTGAAACAGGGTCTGCACTGCTAGGCACAACACCAATATCTGAGACAAAATTGCATATCCAAACTCTCTCCTTAGCTGCATCGGAAGCCACGATATACTCAGATTCCGTTGTAGAGACGGCGACCACAAGTTACTTCGAGCTTCTCCAGCTTATTGCACCACCATTCAGGCAAGACAGTCTGACTACGATTTCATATCATCATGATATGTCTGGAAACTAACACTAGTGTATCACCTCACTACTAGTTCCTCGTCTACTCTATATACCAAGAACATATCCTTTGTACGTCTCAAATATTTCAGGACAGTTTTCACAACAGCCCAATGCAACTCTCCCGGATTAGCTTAATATATGTCTGGCATGCTTAAAGCAAAGGCAACATCAAACCTTGTACATAGCATGACATATTTTCTACTCAATCTTTCAATCTTCTCATGTGTTTGTGCACATATTTTCTTTGAGAGATTGATACCATGTGACATTGGCAACAACCCTCTCTAGGATTGTTCCATATGGTAACTTTTGAGTAGTTTATCAATATATGTACTTTGACTTGGCCCAAGCAGTCTCTAAGATCTATCTCGATAGGTCTTCATCCCTAGGATATAGGCTGTTTCACCTAAGTCTTTTATGGAGAAACATTCATTTAACCAAGTCTTAACTGCCACTGCCAGTAAGACTTGCACTTCATTTCCAATAATTAATATGGCATCAACATATAATACTAGGAAAACGATGTCATCCCCACTAACATTCTTATAAACACGTGGCTCGTTTTCATTCTTGACAAAAGCAGTTCTGACATCCATTTGCCAAATTTTATAATCATGAAAGGTTGTTATTGCAAGTAATATTCTAATAGATTTCAGCACTGCTACTGATGAGAAGGTTTCGTCGTAGTCTATGCATTGACGTTGCCTGAAACCCTTCGCAACCAGTCGTGTTTTATAGATATTTACATTATCAACCATGTCCATCTTTTTCTTGAATAGTCATTTGCACTCAATGGATTTTACATCAGCTAGAGGGTCTACCAAAATCCATACATGATTTTGGTACATGGACTCCATTTCAAAATGCATAGCATCTTGCCATTTAGCATCATCTTTGTCTTCTACTGCTTATAGGTTAGAGGTCCATCATTCTCTATGAGGAATGTGTAGGCTAACTCGGTGACAAGAAGACTATATTGTTCTGGTTCTCTAACCTCATGAGTATACCTACGCAGTAATTGTGTCTCGAGAACATCTTCATCTCCCACTGTCTCTTGTGAAGATTGTTCTTGTACAGACTCTTGTGCATTTGGAACATCAACTCCATCGAAGTCAATCTTGCTCCCACTATTTCCATTGAGAATGTGTTCTCTTTCTAGAAATATGGCATTTCTTGCCACAATCACTTTTCTATAAGAAGGGTTATATAAGTAATATCCTTTAGTTTCTTTAGGAAAACCTATAAAGATGCACTTCGCGCTTTGCGAATTTGTCACAAGGTATAGTCTTGACAGAAGTCGCACATCCCTACACACGTATGTGTGACAATTTGTCACAAGGTATAGTCTTGACAGAAGTCTCACATCCCCACACACGTATGTGTGACAGATTGAGTTTCTTTCCATACCACAACTCATATGGAATGTCATATGTTGCTTTGGTTGGTACTCGATTAAGAGTATATGTCGTTATCTGCAACGCGTATCCCCAAAAGGATAATGGAAAAATTGTTTGACTCATCATTGACCTGATCATGTGATGCCTCGGGATATGGGGTAGGAACGGTATTGATACAGGAGGGAAGACTGCTTGCATTTTTCAGCAAAGCATTGTCTGAAGCTACTCTTGCGAAGTCAGTTTATGAGAAGGAACTGATGGCGCTTGTGTTGTCCATTCGGCACTGGAAACAGTACTTGTTGGGGAGACGATTTGTGATGTTTACGGATCACTATAGTTTAAAACATTTGCTTCGTCAGCGGGTAATTTCAATGGACCAACAATGTTGGCATACTAAGCTAATGGGGTATAATTTTGAGGTAGTTTACAAACCAGGAAAGTTTAATAATGCGGCAGATGTGCTGTCATGAGCAGCAGTTGAAGGACATTGTTTAACCGGGCTGTTTCTCAGCCAACCTGGGAGAAATTTCAGATTGTTCGAGAAGAAATACAGTGGGATGACCGGTTACAAAAAATAGTGGAAGATTTATTGCACAGCAGGGAGAGTTTACCTGGGTATTCTTACCGCAACAACCTACTGTATTTGAAGAATAGACTGGTATTAACAAAGCAATCGACATTAGTACCGAAGTTATTACATTACTGTCATTCATCACCCACGGGCGGCCATTTGGGCTATCTAAAGACTTACAAACGGCTTACTAACAGAGTGATTTGGAAGAGAATGTCTCGATGTGTATTTAAATTGCATGGAACACCCAAGACAATAATCAGCGACCGAGATCCTTTGTTTACAAGTTTATTTTAGCAAGAGTTTTTTAAGTTGCATGGAAAAACATTAAAGATGAGTTCTTCTTACCATCCGCAAACTGAGGTTGTAAATCGATGTTTGGAGGCTTATTTACGATGTTTTTCTACTGATCAACCTAGATAGTGGGTTACTTTGTTGTCATGGGTGGAATATAGCTACAATACATCTTATCACACTTCAAATAGAAACACACCGTTTGAAATAGTGTACAGCCGACAGCCTCCACAACTTGCTCATTATGTGAAAGGGGAGACACTGGTAGAGGTTGTGGCTACACCTCTTTCAGATCGTGATGAGGCGTTAAAACAACTCCGGGAAAATTTGCATCAAGCTCAGCAGCTTATGACCAGGTCTGCCAACCAACACAGACGAGAGGTTACCTGTAAAGTTGGGGATTATGTTTGGGTCCAATTGCGCCCAAATTGTTCATGGACGATAACACGAATTAATAGGAAGTTGGCTGCCAAATTCTATGGGTCGTTTCAAATGGCTAAGTGGATGGGAGTTGTTGCATATAAGCTTCATTTACCGGATAACAGTAAAGTTCACCTAGTTTTTCACGTCTTTCGGTTGCAGGCTGTTGTGGGTTCTAGCCAAGTTGAGAATACATTACCTAAAGAATTTGTTGACCAGGGAGATTTTCCAGAAACAGTTCTGGCAGAACCACTCCAAGGTCCTATACTCCAATGGCTTATAAGTGGCAAAACTGTACTAAAAATGAAGCAACTTGGGAAGATGCACAAGTGATTCGAGACCAATTTTCTGCTTCCCACCCTGAGGACAAGGTGCAAAATCAAGGGGATTGTATTGATAGAATTGAAGGAAGGGAGTCTGCTGTGGAAATTACTGTTGGTGCTGGTGGTTTGGGAGGAAGAGGTTGACCCCCACTTCTGCATACCTATCGTAGAAGGGGGAAGAATAATGTTTAGTTTGCTGAGTTTGTTAGTTTGTCAGCTGTCAGTTTGATAGTCTGTTTGTTAGTTTGTTCTGTTTGTTAGTCTGTTTTAACAAAGGAGGGTAGACTTGTAAATGGACTTAATACCTGAAGGGATATTAATATGTGGGGAATGGTCTTTTTAGGGACCATTCGGATAGTTGGGAAATAGACAGACAAAGGTCCCGGCCTGTTCTAGAGAGATAGACAGGAGAGATGATCTGTAGGCACTGTACTGTAATTCTGAAGATTCTGGTAAGTAATACAGAAATTCTTGAGTCATTCTCTCTTAATTCCTGAAACTCCGAATTGAACTCTATCAAACTCTTTGTGCAACTGAATTACACTGCACAAACAATAATATGTTATGCAAGTTTGCACAACACTATTATTTCAGGTGCATGCAAATTCTTGCATAATGCATGATGCAGTCAATATACAGTGAAGGGCTCGATGCGAACATCATCATTAATGAGATTAATCAGTAAGCCAGGGCAACATGATGATAATCACAAAGGCAGCAGCCACAAAACAAAATAGCATGCTTGAGACAGTAGAGGAATGTAAAGGATGGAGAGAAAGTCGAGACCAAGACCAGGATTTCAAACCATGCTTTATTCAGGGGATAACGCGGGATAAATAAAATTTAATCCAGTTTGGAAAAGAGGATTAAAAACCTGACAGAATCTCTAAACCTACCCAGAAGTGAGGAGATACACTTCAAAAGCCAGAAAAATAACAAGAGGATTGTAGATTACAAAGAGCGAGTTACCTGAACACCAGCGTAACGTTTCCAGGCTTTGTCAAGCTTGTAATCAGTAGAAAGTAGTCGATAGTTTGACAATGCCAGTTCATAATCCCGTAACATGAATGCATAGTCACCCAAAACTCTAATTTGAGATTCAATGGAGTTAAAGGTATACCTAAAAAAGTGAAGATAAAAGCAACATTAGAAGAGAGCAGATGAGAAGAATGATAAAGATGCCATTGCAAGTCCATAGTGGCGCATTTATAGAACATACGAAGGACCATCTGAGGCATCTGGTGTTTCCTCCTTCCCTTTTCTCCACCATAAATTTTTTATTTGATTTCTAAAACCTTTCCTTGTTGTAGAAACCTAAGGCAAAAAAGAAATTCAGAAGATGAAGAAATAGGGAAAGGAATCAAAGAAAGGACATTGTAACACATGAACAGTAACTACAAAAATGGATCTACCTGCTGATTAAGCATGCGGATTTTTTGCTCCATGTGAGGAATAATATGTTGTGATGACAAATCTTGCATGAAATCTTTTATCTGCCCTCAGCTTGCACACATTCAATGTTTTGGTCAACGGTCTCAATAAGGGAAATAGTAATATAAAGCATGCCCGAGTAACTCTCAGTCAATTAGCTAATAGAGGTTAGAAGTTACCGCATCAAAATCATCAGTACTGAGGAAGCAACCAAGCTGGTTCGTTGAAGTGTTAGTTTTCTGTTGACAGAATTTCAGTAAAGAAACCAACAGGCTTAGCCTTGACTTAATGATCAAGAAAAACAAACATTTCAGGCTCGCCAACACATAAAAACCCCACAAGGTGCATGATGTTATCCTTGTTACCAATATACACCAGTATCTATGTGGGAAAATACTTTACGGACTCTTGAGTTACTCACATAAAAATACAAGGGATCATCCCGGTGTTGTATAGATCCATCTTGTGATGAATTGATGGAGAGTAATGAACAATTATTTGAGCCAAAAGTATTCTTCATCTCGTTCAAGATTTGAGTTTCCCTGGAAAGAATTTAAATTCCAGCAATATGCAACATTTTAGAAATTTAAAATATCAGACTTCTAAAGTTATTGCTGTCAAAATACTGAACTGGGGTTGCATGTAACAGCAAAAAGCCAAAGCAATGAGCAATTATAAAATAAAGCACATCACAGACAATATCTGGAACAATCTAAAAACAGATCCTCCTTTGCCAGCCTGCTTCAAGACCACTAGTGTGTTTATCCGTCATTCCAGCAGCAAGCCAATTGTACCCGCGATTAAAGAGTGCCGCATCTTTCATCTGTCTGACTGGGCCAACGGCAATGGGTCAGGAAATGAGAGCCTGTTTAGTTGGTTTCTTAAGTGTATGTTCATGGAAAAAAGTACATCATTCCACTGTTTGGCTGGATTGAAAGAGAAAATCGTACATTATCCCACCATATGGTTGGATGAAAACAGAATCCGTGTGAGAGGAGATTACAAAAAACAGAAAACGGTAACTCAAGGAGTGTGTCTAGTTTCTCAGGGGTAGGAATGAAACTAAAAATACCATCATACCCCACACATTCAAATGTTTTTATTTTAACTTGAGTGTAATTGAAATTAAACAATTGTTGGGGCCAAGAGATGATGAGACCTTGTTGAAGTTGTGGTTTGAAGCTGTAGAAGAAATCCTCTAGGTTGTGGAATTTGTCTAGAGAAGTTGAATTGAAAAAGGTTGAAGAGGATATGGTTTTATTGTGTTGGCTTTGGTTGTCAATATATAAATAATGTTCAAACTCGTCTAAAAAAAGATGTTTAAGGTGAGCTGAAGGCTGTTGAAGTTAAAGATGATTGGAGTTGATTTGGAAAGGATCTGATGTTATTTGGAAGGTTGGGAGGGTTGGGAAGGTTGGGAAGGTTGAGCTGAAATGTGAAGATAATCTTCGTAGGGTACATGCTTGATCTTCATAGGGTACACCCTGGTACTGGACTTCGTAAGGTACACCCTGATGCTGATTTTGGCAAAGGCAAGGGTACAGACTTCGTAAGGTACCTTCGTAGGGTACAACACTTCGCGTAATTTTCAGAGAAGAGGAGCTTCGTAGGGTGCAATGAAGACTTCATAGGGTGCATGAACCCCACATTGGATCTCCCTAAGGTCCACCGAAGGGAAGAGGGACTTCGTAGGGTTCATCCCTTCGTGAAAATTCAAAGCAGCTCATCTTCGTAAGGTACATAACTCGTAGGGTTAATCTTCGTAGGGATGGTATCTACGTAGGGTTCAACACTAAATCGATTTTGAAGATGTGAGTTTTGTATGAAGTAAATTCAGAATAATTCATTCTGAAGAATTAAATCATGCGATACATTGTGAACTGTTCTTTAATGGATTAAATCACAGTCATGAAGGATTGTGATTCTAGCTGGAATTTGAAGAATCCAGAATGCAAAGGAAGTTCCCACATCATGGTGTGCATGAAACCATGCACATGTGAAAACAATCTTAAGGAAATATTGCAGCGGATTTCATGGAGATTTGTTCAGGAGCAGTTGACCTAAATTAATTTGGAGACCGAAGTTCGTGGAATTTCCACAATTAATTTATGGAAATAAAATGTTGGATTGGTGTAACCCGATCCGGTTTGGCCGAATGCTTGTGACCGACCGACACCGACAAGGCACTGTAGCAACGCGGACTTCCAGCCGCCATTGATTGTAGCTCCTTGGACTTCCAACCGGCAGCAACTGTAGCACTTTTCACTTGGGTGGCCGTTTTTCACTGTAGCGATGCGGACTTTCTGACATTTGGTGGAATAGTGTTTCGTCCTCTACATTAGCCCATTTTGGGGCTAGGGTTTCTTAGTGTGTGAGTGAGAAAATCCTGTAAGAGAGACTTCCAGTATAATCCGCATCACAAAATGCTCCAATATTTGTATGTCCATGATCAGAATATAGAAGATCTAAACCTGATTCCTTTTTCACATATCTAACAATACGAAGAACACCCTCCCACTGTGTTTTTGTTGGGGATTCCATAAACTGACTCACTTTGCTAACCGCACGAGCAATATAGGGTCGAGTATGTTATGTAAAAATGAGAGTGGGGAGAAATAAAAGTAAACTGTGTATTTCGAAGTAACAGCAGAATTACAATAACAGAAAACTAGCAGAAATACAGCAATGGAAGGAGAGAGAAAGAGAGGAAACCCGTAGAAGACCACTTCCGAGCCTCCTGCTGGTCGTCCCAACAAACCAGCCCTCAACAGCAGCCTGCTGTGAAAATATTCCAAAAAAATCAGTGCCTCTTCCTAACACTGGCCCCCTTTATTTAAAGGTCCGCCCAGCTCCCTCCAACCAACCAACTGCTCCAAGTGGTCCCCCTCCCAGCCAGAATATTCCCCTCTCCTCCAACAAACCAACTGCTTCAGGTGGTCCCCCTCCCAACCAGAATATTCCCCCCTCTCCTCTAACAGCCCAACTGCTTCAAATTCAGGTGGTCCCCCTCCCAGCCAGAATAAACCCCTCTCCTCTAACAGCCCAAGTATGAATAGCCCCCAACAAGGCCACAACAACCCCCTGCCGGCCCCTATTCCTAACAGAGTAATCGTCAAATAGTTAAGCTTCCCAACAAGCCATATATATCTGTCGGGTGAAGAAAACATCTCACCGTCAGTATGAAGTGACTTTTCTCCAAGCTCGAGGGGTGATTCAGCTGAGTCACCTCGAGTCATTCCAGTCTCCTATAGAAGATCAAGAACATACTTTTTTCGAGATAGAAAAATTCTTGAGTCGATCAATGTCAGCGTCATCATTGTCAGTAATGACAATGTCATCCAAAAAGACTATCAAGAGAATATTGCCAGCTATAGATTGATGATAGAAAGCAGAAGAATCTTTTATGCTTTAACGCGTGTCAAAGCTAAGTACAATAGTGCAAAAGCGATCGAACCAAACACGAGGTGATTGTTTGAGGCCATAAAACGGTCAACAAAGGCGACAAACCTTGGAAGACTCCCCTTGAGCAACAAATCTCGGTAGTTGCTCCATATAAACTTCTTCATCAAGAAAACCATGAAAAAAAACATTCTTAACATTCAGCTGATGAAAAGGTTAGTGATAGGAGGCAGTAAGAGAGATAAATAAGTGGACTGATGTCATCTTGGTCATAGGAGAAAAGGTGTCAAAATAATCAATGTCATACATTTGCGCATAACTCTTGGCAACAAGTCGAACTTTGAGACGATTAAGAGAGTTATCGGCGTTGACGCGCACAGTATAGATCGACTTGCAACCAACAACTTGTTTATCCGAAGGGAGATAGAAAAGATCCCAAGTATGGTTGGTTTCCAAGGCCTGACATTCATGCACAACGTCGCAATAGCGGGAGAGGTAGCCACAGACAATCCCTAATAAAAAGCTAATGAACTGAGATTTTGCTGACATGAGTGTTTACCTTTGCCAAGGGCAACAGGTAACTCCGGCGATGAAGGACTGGGAGTTGGTGAGTCATCGAGTGTGGTAGCAACACCAGGCTCTGTGGTGGAAGGTATGCAAGGGCGGCGAGAGGAAACTTGGTCAAAACATGATCCAACGACATCATGAGGAAGAGATGATGGTGGTGGTGGATGAAGAGAATAGGGTAAAGTAATGTATGGATCAGGAATAGTGGGTGATGGTGGGAAATCAAAGGAAACATCAGTGGATGTGACATAACGACGCAAATCCAGGAAAAAACAGTGATAGTCGAGCTAAGTTCGCGAATAACCATGAAAGATGCATTTCAGAGCGCGTGCATCAAACTTGGAAAGGGAGGGGCGCATGTCCCGAACATAACAGACACGGCCAAAAATGCAAAGAGGCGGTGAATGTGGTTATGAGTTGGAAACAAATAATGGAGGGGAGTGGCCCCTTGAAAAACTGGTGAGGGAAGTCTGTTAATGAGATATGTAACGGTGACAATGGCATCACCCCAAAAAATGGTCAGAACTTTCGTTTTAAATAAAAGAGAACGAGCAACTTCTAACAGATGGCGATTCTTATGTTCTGCAACACCGTTTTATTAAAGTGTGTCAGGACAAGTTTGATGGAGAGTGTCATGGCCATTCAGAAAGGACTGGAACAGGCCAAAAAAAAACTCACAGCCATTGTCAGAGCTAATTTTAACAGAAAACTGAGTTTGGACTTCATGATAATAAGAGAAAAACACGATAAAAAATTCAGAATGAGTTTTCAACAAATAGACCAATGTCGTTCTCAAAAAATCATCAATGAAGGTGACAAAATAAATATAACCTAGTTTACAAGGACTAAGACCGGATCTCCATACGTCAGAATGAACTAAATGAAAAGGACTAGACGTACGAGTAATCGCCCAAGGGACATAGGTGACCCGATGATGTTTGGAATAATGACAAGATTCACAATCAAAAGGAGAAACACGTGACTGAACTCCGGACAAAGTGATATGCTTTGAGGTGGATCGTTGGGATAGATAAGCAACAGGTGCATCGTCATGAGCAACGGTAGCACTCAATGAAGTACCAACACGTTGACACTCGAGATACCGATACTCATCATCAAAGAGATCAACAGTATTGCAAATGTCATATGGAGGCATAAGGGCAAGTATGGCAGCCTGTGCAGATTGAGAGCGGCCTGAAACTGGAGAACCATTCGAACTACCATGCAAATGTCGACACGTATCAATTGTGTGATAGTATTTGCCGCAATGCGTGCAATGTTTGCGGGTAATAGGTCGACCTCGACCTCCAGAACGGTCACTGCCTATGTTGGGACCGCGAGAGACCATAGCAACACGATCAAAGTGGTCGGTGTTGAGTGTCAGTGGAGGATGACTCGTGCGAACAAAGCAATTATAAACCAATGAGGGATGTAATGTGGTGGGGTTGGCCAACATATCGGTAACAGTGGTAGAGAACTCAACATTAAGACCATGCAGGAGGGAGAACAAGAACAAGTGATCACGTTGAGTGCGGGTGTCATCAAGAGTCTGTGGAATGGTCCACAAGACATTGATCTCATCAATAATAGACTTCCACTCGTTGTAATAAGGGGGAATCAAGTGAGTTCCCTATTGAAGATCAAAGAGGTGCTGAAAAGACTCAGATATGCAAACAAAACTGTTTGTCTCAGAAAACATAAGCAATAAAGAGTCACGTAAGTCCTTGCAAGTATTGCCACCCTTGGCAACATGTTTAACCGAGTGATCCATGGAATTAAGCAACATAGAAAAGATCTTGTTGTCCTGTTATTCCCATTGTCTGAACGTGACATCTTTTGGATCGGGAGGAGATGCAACAAGATGACAATAGTAGCACATGCCCTTCAAAGCGACGATAACAGTCTTCTTCCACAAGATAAAATTGAAGGAATCGAGACATTCATTCACAAGATGTGTGGAAGTTGTGATAGTATTTGGCGAGGGCAACAACGTTGCTATAGATGGGCCCGAAGATCACAAGAGGGTGTTGCGGAATCGTCGGGAGACACAACGACAGAAATGAAAAAAACGAAAGAAAAAAAGAAAAGGACACAGCGATTTACGTGGTTCGGGAATAATCTCTACGCCCACGGGAGAGGCAGAATTTCACTATTTGGGAGCACAAATTACAGAGGGTTTTTTTCAGTAGTAAACCCTAGCCCGAAATGGGCTACATATGAAGAAGACAGTCCACTGTTCCGAAATAGTAAGTCTGCGTTGCTACAGTGATCGGTGGCCAACTTTGTCAAAAAGCGCTACAGTGACTGCCGGCTGGAGAAGTCAAAAGTGCTACAGTGAAGTTGACTCCGAAGTCTGCACTGCTACAGTGTCAGTCGGTGTCGGATCGGGCAACACCAATCCAACAGAGGGCGGTGGAGTGTTGAAGATGCATGTTGCGCAAGGACAAGGGGTGAAAGTGCTTAGTGAGTAGAAAGTATGTGCTGAAAGTGTGCACCTAGTAGAAAGTAGGTGCTGAGAGTGCATAGTCGAAACATCTGGGTATCAATTAGGTCATAAAACAGATAGCATGGATGGCAGCGGGCGCAGCTATGCAGTTTGGGGCGTCGCATAGGGAGAAACGAAAGGTTGGGGGTTGTTGCACAGGGAGGGGCGACCGGCTAGAGGGGTCGCACCGAGAGAGGCAACGGGTGGGAGGGGGGTTGTTGCAAGGGAGGGGCGACGCACAAGGGGGTCGTCACATAGAGAGGGTTTGCGGTTCCGAGTGCAGCGGAAGCGTGCGATGGGTCATGCTCAACTTTGCTTTTCGTCATGATCGATGATTAATCCACGATTTTTCACAACGATGAACGCCGTAATCAACGGAATTGAATCAAAGAAATAAAACAAGGGATAGAACGTCGAAACCAAGCACAAAATCATCACATATTATTTATAATTAATTTAATCGGTTAAAGAATTACTTCGCACGAATTCTTTCTTCGTTGATGGATCTAACAACAGATCTGCATTGTATTGTTGTTGCGTTGTAGGAATCAAGAGCATATTCCATCTAGCGGTGATCCACACGTGTTCCTCAAATCTCCGAACGTCACTGTAGGAATCTATGGTGGCTAGCACGGCAGATCTTATTGATTGCGTCATTCGCCTTTGATCGCAACGAAAATCGCTTCCAAAGCGTTCTCCTTGATCCCTCTAGACTCAAGAGTGAGAGGTGGAGGAAGATAACTCTCCGTTCTTGGAAGCATTCTTAGAGAAGGGAGCTCTCTAGGGTTTGAGAGGATTCTCCGAATTCATTGACCACAACAAGCAAATGAATTGGCTCTATAGAAAAATAATATAATTGGGTTTAAATAACGCTAAGGTTTACAAATAAATATTTGCACGAGTGCCCTTTAATATTTATTTAATCCCTTGCGGAACCTCATGCCAAAATAATAATATTATTATTATTATTTCCTCGACATACGCTTAACTTGCGAATTACATTAAATATTATGTTAATCTCACGGAGCCAAAAAACTCGGTCCGCCATTCCTCCACAAGTATTTATCGGGCCTTGAATAATAACTATTTATTTAATAAATAAATATCAATGCATTATTCGCTAATAAATAAATAAATATTATATTCACTAAATATCAAATAAATATTTATTAAATATTTCACTCACATAATATTCTCTCGAATAACTAGTGGCGAAATATATATGATCAAGCATACATGAATAATTATTAAACCACGTGCGAGAATAATATTTATTCAACTTGTTAAATAATAAATAATAATATCTTATTTAACTAAAATTCTGGATACACTTAGTGTGTGACCCTCTAGGCCTCTTTCTCAGTGGCATTAGGCGAAGCAGCCTAAAATCCAAGATTAGCGTCTGACAACACGCCAAGACACCCATAGAGAAAGAAGTTAATGTTGCAACGACATAATACTTCATACAGACGTTTACTGTGTAATATAATCCCTTAATCATGATATCTCTAATCAAGCAGGTTGCACGCTTGTGTCATCAACCTATGTAGTCGATGTCTCTTTCTTTGACTTTCCGAAAATCGAATTTGCCTATAGAACACAATGTTCATGGATTTATTTAGGCTATATCATTTTCATCAAAAGGCCTGAAATATGAACTTTCGTTAAAGAACGAAAGGGACAAATCTTTTTTCGCATTATTCATTAATGCAATATTCATGACGCACCCAACGTATCCTACCTCACCGCGAACATATGTCGTCACGGTTTTCGTCAATACATCAAAATACGCGACTTATAATACTCATTTATAATAATTTTAAAGGATCATTACACACGTCCGTAGATAGCAACATCCAATGACATAAATGTGGATTTCCTAATAGCGGGTCTCATTCTCATAATATCATAGACGGGATATTATCAAAGGCATAACCATGAGAAGGTGTCTCAAAGTCCTACGAGTCTTCACCCCTGATAACCTGTATCATTTGTATCTCTCAAATGATATCATCCGGCTATAAAACATATATTTAAGAATAGCGTCATGGCACTTCTTGGTTCTCATCATAACGGGGAACTGATATGATCCTTTAGTGCGACAGCTACTCTTGGGACATTATCACATACTATGTTACGCAGAAGAACAATCATGATGTGATAAGGAGTTTATTGATATTCAAAACTATGAATGCATGTTATCATAAAATACACAGAAGTTGGTTCTAGGAAACCAACTCCAACAGACTTCCACTTGCACTAGAGTCGACCGCTAACAACCTTCATTACACTAGCTTTCACATGATACTCATGTTACAGCTGAGATAGGCATTTAGTCAAGAAGTCTGCTACGTTCTCTTTCGTGGGTTCTCTCCTACTACAACTTCATCCCTCTGATAAAAATCTCTCAAGAGGTGATACTTCTGGACTATATGTTTTGTCCGTTGGTGTGACCTTGGCGCATTTGCGGGAGCCACCGCTGCAGTATTATCACAATACAATGTGATAAGATCTTTACTGTTAGGTATCACATCAAGCTCTTGGACAAAGTTTCGTATTCAAACGGCTTTCTTGGCTGCATCAGAAGCCGCAATATACTCAGCCTTCGCTGTAAAATCAGCGAGAACTGGCAGTTTTGAACTCTTCCAGCTCACAGCTCCATTGAGATAGAAAACATATCCTGACTGCGATTTCAGATCATTCTGATCTATCTGAAAACTAGCATCAGTATAATCTCTGATGATCAGCTCCTCGTCTCCTCCACACACCAGGAACATATCATTAGTTCTTCTCAGATACTTAAGGATGGCCTTAACATCATACCAATGTTGTTCTCCTGAAGCGTATGAGATATTACTCATTTGCTCTTTCTCCTATTGTGTTTGAGGACACATTTTCTTAGAAAGATGTATATCATGTGATACTGGAACCAATCACCTCTTGGATTGTTTCATACTAAATCTCTTTCGTATCTGGTCAATATATGTACTTTGACTTAGTCCAAGCAGCTTCTTGGATCTATCACGAATGATCTTGATCCCTAGAATATAGGTTGCTTCACCTAAGTCCTTCATGGAGAAACACTTGTTTAACCAGCCCTTAACAGACTAAGACTGGTATGTCGTTTCTAATAAGTGATATGTCATCAACATATACTATTAGGATAACGACTGCGCTCTCACTAAACCTCTTGTAGACACATGGCTCACATTCGTTCTTAATGAAACCAAATTTTGTTATAGCTTCATCGAATCGAATGTTCCATGACCTAGATGTTTGCGTCAATCCATAAATAGATCTCCGCAACTTGCAAATCTTTTTGGCATCACCTGAAATCACAAACTCTTATGCTTGAGTCATATAGACACCTTCCTGAAGGTTCCCATTAAGAAGAGCAGTTTTGACATTCATCTGCCAAATTTCATAGACATGGTAAGTTGTTATACAAAGTAAGGCTAATAGCTAAAGATTTTAAATATTGTCAAGGAATTGACTACGGAGAAACCTTTCCCGTAGTCAATTCCTTGACAATATTTAAAATCTTTAGCTATTAGCCTTACTTTGTAGATATTTACTTTACCTTCCATGTCCATTTTTCTCTTGAAAACCCATTGGCACCCTACAAGTTTTACATCAGCTGGCACATCGACCAGAACCCAAACTTGGTTTTGATACATGGAATCTATTTCAGAATCTGTGACTTCTTGCCATCTTGGAGCTTCTGAGCTCTCTACTGCCTCTTTGTAGGAAAGTGGTTCATCATTGTTGACCAATAATAAGTCATCGTCTTCGGTGACTAGAAAATCATCTCTCTCTGGTTCTTTTACCTCTCTTGTACTCCTACACAATACTTGTATTTCAGGAACTATTTCCTCCATGGGGACCTGTGGAATCTGTTCTTGTACTAACTATTGTGTATCTTGAGCATCAACTTCATCGAAATCAATCTTGCTCTCACTATCCTTTTTGAAGATGTGCTCCCTCTCAAGAAAGACGGTTTGTCTAGCGACAGTCACTTATTTGTCTGAGGGGTTGTATAGGTAGTATCCTTTTGTTTCTTTAGGATACCCTATAAAGATACATTTTGTGCCCCAGGGTGTTAGTTTGTTGCCTGAGAAGGCCTTAACAAACGTCTTGCAACCCCATACACGTGTATGGAGCAAAACACCTTTCTTTCCACTCCATAACTCGAAATGAATTCTATTTGTCGTTTTAATTGGTACTCGGTTTAATGTGTATGTCGCAGTTTGTAATGCATATCCCCAAAAGGATAATGGAAGATCTGCATGATTCATTATCGACCTTACCATGTCTAATAAGGTACGGTTCCTCCTTTCACTAACATCATTCCATTATGGTGTGTAAGGTGGAGTGAGTTGAGATAGAATCTCAAACTTCCGTAGATAGTCGATGAACTCTTGGTTAAGATATTCACCACCTCGATCTGATCGAAGCTTCTGTATCTTCTTTCCAAACTGATTCTCTACTTCATTCTTGAATTCTTTGAATTTCTCAAAGGCCTTGGACTTACACCTCATCAAGTAGACATAGTCATATCTACTCAAATCATCAGTAAAAATTATAAAGTAAGAATATCCACCTCTAGCTTCTACTGAAAATGGTTCACACACATCAGTGTGTACCAATCCTAAAAGCTATGTGGCTCTTTCACCTTGTCCTCCAAATGATGGATTGATCATTTTTCCTTGTAAACAAGCATGACATCTTTCAAGTGGTTTTAGCTCAGAAGAATCTAAATAATTATCTTGATAGAGCTTTGTCAAACGTTTCTCGTTTACATGACCAAGACGATGATGTCATAGTTGAGTGTTATATGAGTCGTGTGAACATGATTCGTTATCAATTACCAATACTTGGATTTCGTAATTTAATACATAAAGACCATTGTTTAAATGTGTCATACCATAACATATGCTATCTTTATAAAAGAAATAATTTTTATTTCCAAACTTGAAAATAAACCCATTAGCATCTAGACATAATACACAAATTATGTTCTTGGTAACCGTTGGTACATAATAAAAATCCTTTAAAACCAAAATCATTCTTGTTGGCAATGAAAGGTGGTAATCACCAATGACTAGAGCAGTCAGCCTCGCACCACTGGCAGCTCGCAAATCTACCTCTCCTCTAGCAATCTTTCAAAATCTATTTTGTTCCTGCATTTGTATACAGATGTGAGCACCACAAGCTGTATCTAATACTCAATGTGTAGATATTGAAAGATTACACTCGATAACGAACGCATATTTAGCTTCCCCTTCTAGGTGGAGTTCTTCTTCCAGTGGTCTAGCTTGCCACATGCAAAACATACTGTCACATTTTCCTTGTTCTGTCTCTGGATCTTCCTCTTCTTGGAATGGCAGTGCTCGGGAGCTTTAGACTTTTTATGAGTTTGGGACCACTTCGCCTAGTTCTTCCTTTTCTTATTCACAATAAGCACTGCGGGTTTATCACACCCCATGTCCTTATCCACTTGGCAAATCAAAGTAAGAAATTCTGAAAGACTCTTCTCATTATTGCTCATATTATAATTAACAATAAAACTGAAGAAGGTCTTGGGCAGTGATAAAAGTATGAGATCTGTTTGCAACTCATCCGGGAATTTAATCCCTAAGATGTCTAAGCATTCAATGTAGCCAATAAGCTTGACTACATGAGGCTCAGCTGGCGTAGACTCTCCAAGCTTAGTTATAAACAAAATATTGGAGATCTCATATCTATTTTGTCTCGTCTTCACTTGAAAGAGATCCCGAAGGTGAGACATCATGCTATATGCAACTATGTCCTCATGTTGCTTTAAAAGCTTATTGGTCATGGATAAAAGCATGAAAACTAAACATTTGTAGCATCGTTCAAATGTTTCTCATAGAAAGACAACTCTTCATCACTAGCCTCATAGGCGCTTTAGGAATTGGTTCTTCCAACACATACAATTTCATTTCATGGCGAAGGATAACACGTAAGCACCTTTGCGACTCTTGGAAATTTGTGTCGGTGAGAAGATTATCTTTATCAAGTATGGATCGCAGTAATATGTTTGAAGTCATTTTATTGTTGTTTCTACAAATAAGATGAGCAGAATTTTAGTACTTTATCTGATAAAATTTAGACAAATAAATAAATATCATATTTATTAATCGCTCGCTATTTTATCAAAACTCAATAGCTCCCACCATTGGCTTCGGAATATCCTGTTTGAACATTCTAGTAGCAAGGATTCATATTCCCCTTCACATTACCCCAACTTTGATTGGTCAAGCAACTTGAATGGTTTTAAGTACTCATTTCAAATGTCAACTGCATTAATTCATTATTCCTTGATCTGTTGAGTGGACTGCTCAATCCTGAAATCCTTAAATTGGATTTCCTCAACGCTTGCCCCTCAGTTACACCAAGTCCTGCTTTGACATTCAACTCTTAATGTGAACTAAGTTAATTCAACCCAAAACTTCATGTTAGAATTCCTCAATAATTGAAAGCACCCCAACTTTGGTAGGTCAAACACTTTAAACTATGGTTCGATTTTAACTGAAGTAGTGAAAGGTTATACCAACTTAATATATATTATTGAGAGATTGTATCCTTTTATGCGTAAATTGCCGATTATTATCTTTATTACATGCTTGTTAATATAAAGTGGATTTACTTAAATGATTAACCATGTCTTAGATAATATTTACGCATAAGCCAATTTATTTTAGCTCTATCTTGCATGGTTGTTAATACATTAATTCATGTGATCGTGACATAATGAAATAACCATGCAACTTGACAGAAATAAAATAACAAAGCGGTATGATCATGAGATTTTACTAATGGTTAGTTTATCTAGCGAATGATAAACTAAGTGTCGACCTAGGGGAAAAACACATTGAACTAATTAAGGTTCGTGTTACAATTTTCCACCTGTCCACCTATGTATCTCTTTTGGATTGGTTTCGCCACAGCTCCAAACTTGAACTGCCTCCACTAACTTGGGAGCTTCATCCATTACATATATTTTTACTCACACGCAGGTGAGGAGAAGGGATTTATATAAAAGAAACCATAGGCACGCAGACCCTTGCACAATAAGAGAGATGGCACGCAGACCAACAATTTAATTTAATAATAAATTAAATGAAATCAATCACATACAGTGATTTGGTATAGGCTCATGATCATCCACATTCATGCAACGAATTACGCATTTAATAAAATTAACATTCAATTCTTTTATCTTAATTCTCATCCGAATTTCCTTGAGATTCTCATCCATCATAATTTCAAACAAATTAAATAAATTTATTTAAAATTAATTGTGTATATAAATGTACCTTGGAGGCAACACGGTGAATACTCGTCTGAATCTACCCAACATGTATTATACTCGTATATTGTTTACGCTTGTGACATATGGCATACACAACTTATCACGTACTTTCATGACGTGTACTATCAACTTAATGATTACACGAATTGCAATCTATATTAAAACTCATCACATGTCGTGTTCTATCAACTTAATGACCACACGCAAGCACATGTTAATAAGGTTTATAATAAATTAATTTTAATTCTGCGGATTAATTCCTGGTGCATTGAACACCAATACACGGTGTGTAGTTACGGTTACACGTTGTGTTGCTCTTGTGTTATCCGACCAGAATCTTTGGCACCTCCGGATGAGTTCTTCGATTTTATTTCATTCATAAAATTAATCGATTTGAATAGATCTATGAGAAACGAAAGAGAAAGAAGCAAATCTCGCAATTCGGTTTAAAGAACAATTAAACTTGAATTGAAAACTAAATGACAAATGCATAAATCAATCAACGATCTTTAAATAAATATAAATAATTACGAGACTCCTTTGATACCACTTGCAGGTTCCTAGCGCATCGGAAGTGTGCGATGGGTCGTGCTGAACTTTGCTTTTTGTCATGATCGATTATTAATCTGAGATTTTTCACGACGATAAACGTCGCAATCGACGAAATTGAATCAAAGAAAACGGACAAGGGATAGAATGTTAGAACCAAGCGCAGAATCATCACATATTATTTATAATTAATTTAATCAATTAAAGTATTACCTTGCGTAAATTCTTTCTTCATTGATGGATCTGACAACAAATTTGCGTTGTACTGTCATTGCGTTGTAGGGATCAATAGCAGATTCAGTCTAGCGGTGATCCACACGTGTTCCACAAATCTTCGAACGTCATCGTAGGAATCTTCGGGTGTTAGTACGACAGATCGTATAGCTTGCATTGTTCGTCTTTGATAGCCACGAGAATTGCTTCCAAAGCGTTCTCCTTAATCTCTCTAGACTCAAGAGTGGGAGGTGAAGGAAGATCGCTCTCCGTTCTTATGAGCGTTCTTAGAGAATGGAGCTCTCTAGGGATTGAGAGGATTTTCCGAATTCGTTGTGCACAACACACAAATGAATTGGCTCTCTAGAAAAATAATATAATTGGGTTTAAATACCACTTATGTCTTAGAAATAAATACTTGCACAAGTACCCTTTAATATTTATTTAACCTCTTACGAAACCCCATGCCAAAATAATAATATTATTATTATTATTTCATCAGCATGCGGTTAACTTGCAAATTACATTAAATATTATTTAATCAAATAATATTCAATATATATTATTTCTCACCGGACATAAATAAATATTATTATTTAAATGTATTATTTTATCCGGTTTTGAATAATGACTATTTATTTAATAAATAAATATCATTGCATTATTCGTCAATAAATAAATAAATATTATATTAACTAGATAGAAAATAAATATTTATTAAATATTCCGCTCACATTATATTCTCTCGAATAACTGGTGACGAAATATATGCGATCAAGCATACATGAATAATTATTAAACCACGTGCGGGAATAATATTTATTCAATTTGTTAAATAATAAATAATAATATATTATTTAACTAAGATTCTGGATATACTTAGTGTGTGACCATCTAGCCCTTTTTCTCAATGGCGTTAGGAGAAACGGCCTAAAGTCCAAGGTTATTGTCTAGTGACACGTCAAGGCACCCATAGAGAAAGAAATTAATGTCGCAACAACATAATACCTCATACAAACGCTTACTGTTTAATATAATCTCTTAATCACGGTATCTTTAATCAAGCGGGCTGCACGTTGGTGTCATCAGCCTATGTATTCAATGACTCTTTTTTTAACTTTCTGAAAATTGAACTTGCCTATAGAACACCATAACCATGAATCTATTTAGGCTATATCATTTCCATCAAATGACCTGAGATATCAACTTCCGTTAAAGAACGGAAGGAACAAATCCTTTCTCGCATTATTCATTAATGCAATATTATTCATGACGCATTCAACGTATCCTACCTCGCTGCGAACATATGACGTCACGATTTTCGTCAATTCATCAATGATACATATAAATGTGAATTTCCTAATGACGGGTCTCGTTCTCATAATATCCTACACTGGATATTACCAAGAGCATACACCATGAGAAGGTATCTCAAAACCCTGAGTCTTCACCCCTATGAGTCACCACCCTCACCCCTGATAGCCTGTATCATTTGTGTCTCTCAAATGATATCATTCGACTATAAAACATATATTTAAGAATATTATCGTAGCACTTTTGGGTTCTCATCATAACGGGGAACTGTTATGACCTTTTAGTGCGACAACTACTCTTAGGACATTATCACATACTATGTTACGCAGAAGAACAATCATGATGTGATAAGAAATTTATTAATATTCAAAACTATGAATGCATGTTATCATAAAGTACACATAAGTTGTTCTAGGGCACCAACTCCAACAGGGCCAATACGCAAACGGTCATAGCACAGGGAGGGCCGACATGGAGGGGGTCGTCACGGAAGGGGTCGTCGCGCAAGGAGAGGTGACACGCAAGGGGATCATCGCACGAGGAGGTTCGATGCATTAAACCTCCTCTGATACCATGTTGAATGGAAATTTGTACCTCACAACGAGGTAGGGGTGCTTTATTTATAGATGAGAAAAAGGAGTACAATAGATAACTCATACCAATGTGGGACACAAATATTAAAAATATCTAACTCTTAAGAAGATTGAATCAGCCCTTGCCTAAATTCATTCCAACATTGTCCAACCTCCACCTTCTCATCCCCCCTCCCCTTCCAAGACTAATATCCTTGCAAGAATAGGTCAACCAAGGGTTCCAAGTGAGACCACGAAGACAATTAAAACAAAACCTCAATCGCCCGAAGACCCAACATTCAAAACACCCTTAACTTGAAACTCCATAGATCTCAAAACTAATGTCCAAGCAAAATAACCAACGGTAAAGAATTTGTTAGGTCGGAAGAACACCCCAAGGAGGAAATGATGGCAAGAGGGGGGTGAATTGCCTTTTTTTAAAAAATTGACAAATTAAAATCAAAGTATAAATGCAGCGGAAATAAAGAGGCAAGACACACAAAATTGATAACGGAGTTCGGCCAAAACCCGGCCTACGTCTCCGCTCCCAACTCAACCGTTGAGAGATTCCTACCGCTTGCTTTTCAATGGTTTTAGCAAGAAACCCACTAGGCTTTGAGGTAGCACTAGGACCTATTACAGCTTGCTTTTGTGGTTTAGCAAGAACCCACTTGCTTTTGATGGTTTAGCAAGAACCCACTATCCTTCTTACAGGTGAAGGATAGCTCACCTTTTTCTCAAGCTATTTAAAGGAAAGCTTGGCAACCTTTTCACACCTTAGTGGTGATGTGAAACCCAAAGAAAAGAGGGGATGAGAAAATTGGGAGTTTGTAGGCACAAACTCAAAGTTAAGCTCAAAAAGAATAAAACAATAAAAACCGTATATGAGGAAGTCTTGGGCGCCTTTGATTGGATGGAGATGTTGAAGGCCGCTTCCAAGCTTCTTTGGAGGTGCTCCTTGGATGTGGAATTGGATGGAGCACTTGGGGTTCCTTGAGGTGGCTTGCCGGAGGTACGCCAAATGATCCAAAATATGTCCGTTGGCTTTGATTATGTTCCAGTAGGTGTCCGGGGCTTCCTCAGCCTTTATTTATAGGCTAGGAACCCTTGGGGAGGCTTCGGAGCCGTTGGAAAAGGCCTCGGAGCCGTTGGGAGGTCGGAAGAACACCCCAAGGAGGGAATGATGGCAAGAGGGGGGTGAATTGCCTTTTTTTAAAAAATTGACAAATTAAAATCAAAGTATAAATGCAGCGGAAATAAAGAGGCAAGACACACAAAATTGATAACGGAGTTCGGCCAAAACCCGGCCTACGTCTCCGCTCCCAACTCAACCGTTGAGAGATTCCTACCGCTTGCTTTTCAATGGTTTTAGCAAGAAACCCACTAGGCTTTGAGGTAGCACTAGGACCTATTACAGCTTGCTTTTGTGGTTTAGCAAGAACCCACTTGCTTTTGATGGTTTAGCAAGAACCCACTATCCTTCTTACAGGTGAAGGATAGCTCACCTTTTTCTCAAGCTATTTAAAGGAAAGATTGGCAACCTTTTCACACCTTAGTGGTGATGTGAAACCCAAAGAAAAGAGGGGATGAGAAAATTGGGAGTTTGTAGGCACAAACTCAAAGTTAAGCTCAAAAAGAATAAAACAATAAAAACCGTATATGAGGAAGTCTTGGGCGCCTTTGATTGGATGGAGATGTTGAAGGCCGCTTCCAAGCTTCTTTGGAGGTGCTCCTTGGATGTGGAATTGGATGGAGCACTTGGGGTTCCTTGAGGTGGCTTGCCGGAGGTACGCCAAATGATCCAAAATATGTCCGTTGGCTTTGTTTATGTTCCAGTAGGTGTCCGGGGCTTCCTCAGCCTTTATTTATAGGCTAGGAACCCTTGGGGAGGCTTCGGAGCCGTTGGAAAAGGCCTCGGAGCCGTTGGGAGGCTTTTGGAGTTGACTGGTCAAAGCCAACGGCTAGTTTGACCAGTGCTACCGGCTGGCCGGTGCAGGGCCACCGGCTGGCCGGTGCCTTGACAGAGGCTGAGTCTTCTTTTCCAGGCACCACCGGTCGACCGGTGCTAGAGCCACCGGCTGGCCGGTGGTGAGGCAGTAGCAAACCCTGTTCATTCTGGGTGCCACCGGCTGGCCGGTGCTTGGCCACCGGTTGGCCGGTGAGATGGCAGTGGCTCAGCATTCTTCCCAGGGTCCACCGGCCGACCGGTGGTGAAGCCACCGGTTGGCCGGTGGACTGATTTTCAGTCCACTTGATGTCCATTCTTGGGCAATCTTCTTGGCAACCTTGTGCCTATCATTCACAAACACTTAAAACAATATTAGACAAAGATGAGAGTGATTGTGATCATGAAAATTAAACCTTGAGGGGTTCGAGAGGTACAACAATCTCCCCCTATTTTGATGATCACAATCACCGAAACAAACAATGAAAAAATACTAAAATTGAAAGGAAATGCTTAAGCATGATGAAAATGATTCTCCCCCAATCAATCAAGAAATTTCTCCCCCTTTGTGATTATCAAAAAAGAGTGGGGCATAAAACTTGATTGAGGGAAAGAGTTGAAAAACAAGATGGAGATTTGAAAAATCAATTGAGATTTTTGAAATTGAAAGATTGAAAAATTGAATAACAGTTTGAATTGAAAGTTTTGAATCAAAATTCGAATTGAATACTTTGAAATGAAAATTTGGAAACCAAGTGTTGAAATTGAAAGTTGGAATCGAAAATTTTGAAATTGAAATCAAAAGGGCTTAATTTGAAATTGAAAGTTTTGAAACAAAGTTTGAAAACAATTTAGAAAGTTCTCCCCCTAAATAAAAACAAAAAGTCACCGGGGAGAGGGATTTTGAAAAGAAACAATTTTAGGCCCGGAGAGACTCGCAAGGAGGGATTTTTCAATCCAAACTTGTCTCATGGCGGGTCTTCTCCTATAAAACTCGTCACTATAGAAAATAGACTTGGGTTGGCCATACCGGGCGTTTTTACACTTACACTCATAAATGAGATGCCCGGTTTTCTTGCAATAATTACAAAATTTGTAATCGGAGCTCCCCCTTACAAAAACAGTTTGAGCATGGGAGGAGGAGGCTCGGTTGGTATAGCCAAGTCCATTGGTGGTTCGGGATATACGTTGGGAACCAAGTATATTTTTCAAATTTTGTTCACCTTGGGTGAACTTGGCTAGGGTCTCTCTAAGGTCTTTGATGGTTGATTCCATGGAATCAACATTTGGAAAATTTTGGATTTTAAGGGAGAGTTCCTCCTTCTCTTTGAGAAGTTGGTCTTTTTCGGAGGAAAGCTTTTTGAAATTCTTTTTCAAAGCGACAAATTTTGATGAAAGCTCATGAAAACCATTTTCTAATTGATCTCTAGCATGTGAGAGTTCTTCATAAGAAAGATGATTTAAAGAATTTGAATTTGAAGAACATGAGGAAGAGGAATCGGAAGAAGTTACCTCATGGAATGCCATTAGGCATTTTGTACCTTGGTCGCTTGAGGAGGAGGAGGAGGATGATGAAGAGGAGGTGTCACTCCATGTCGCCTTGAGGACCTTCTTCTTTCCTTTTTCCTTTGGCGTGGCCCGTTTCTTGTTGAGTGGGCAATCGGGCTTGTAATGACCCTTTTCGCCGCACCCGTAACATTTCACCTTGGGCTCGGATTTTTCGGTGGGTTCTTGCTTTCGGTGCTTGCGGGATTTCTTCTTCTTGTGCTTCTTCATAAACTTGTGCATTTGGCGGGCGAGATACTCCATTTCCGAGTCGCCGCTTGATGATGAGGAAGAGGATGAGGAGGAGCTTACTTCCTTTTGTACCTTGAGGGCGATGTTCTTTGGAGTTTTGATTGGTGTGCCCTCCTTTTGAGCTTGCCTCCTCATCGTGATCTCGTACGTCATTAGGGATCCGATGAGCTCTTCGACCGGCATATTTTTGACGTCCTTAGCTTCTTGGATCGCCGTCACCTTTGGTGCCCATGAGCTCGGAAGGACCCATAGGATCTTCTTCACCATAGTTTCTGCAGAAATGTCATCTCCAAGAGATTTTCTACCATTGCACACGTCAGTAAATCTAGTAAACATTTCAGAAATAGATTCATTTGGGTGCATGGAAAAAGATTCAAAGTCCTGACGGTACATGTCCAGTCGAGTATCCTTTACTTTGTTGGTCCCCTCATGGGTAACCTCCAAAAGTTTCCAGATTTCATGTGCGGAGGTGCATGTGGAAACTCGATTGAACTCGTTTCGGTCAAGGCCGCAATGGAGAGCATTCATGGCTTTGCCATCAAGCTCGAAATTTTTAATATCAGCGGGGGTCCATTTGGATTCATCGGGGGAAGACAAAGTATAACCATGCATGACAATTTTATATATGGGATAACCTATGCTTCTAAGGAAAGTAGTCATGCGGGTTTTCCAATAATTATAGTCGGTCCCATCAAAAAATGGAGCCCGACCCAAAGAGTAGCCCTCGGGGGCGAAAGAGGTAGATGCCATAAAAAAAAAATAGGATCTTTAATTTGAAACCGTTTTAGGGAATTATTCAAATACTCCTCTGATACCAATTGTTAGGTCGGAAGAACACCCCAAGGAGGGAATGATGGCAAGAGGGGGGTGAATTGCCTTTTTTTAAAAAATTGACAAATTAAAATCAAAGTATAAATGCAGCGGAAATAAAGAGGCAAGACACACAAAATTGATAACGGAGTTCGGCCAAAACCCGGCCTACGTCTCCGCTCCCAACTCAACCGTTGAGAGATTCCTACCGCTTGCTTTTCAATGGTTTTAGCAAGAAACCCACTAGGCTTTGAGGTAGCACTAGGACCTATTACAGCTTGCTTTTGTGGTTTAGCAAGAACCCACTTGCTTTTGATGGTTTAGCAAGAACCCACTATCCTTCTTACAGGTGAAGGATAGCTCACCTTTTTCTCAAGCTATTTAAAGGAAAGCTTGGCAACCTTTTCACACCTTAGTGGTGATGTGAAACCCAAAGAAAAGAGGGGATGAGAAAATTGGGAGTTTGTAGGCACAAACTCAAAGTTAAGCTCAAAAAGAATAAAACAATAAAAACCGTATATGAGGAAGTCTTGGGCGCCTTTGATTGGATGGAGATGTTGAAGGCCGCTTCCAAGCTTCTTTGGAGGTGCTCCTTGGATGTGGAATTGGATGGAGCACTTGGGGTTCCTTGAGGTGGCTTGCCGGAGGTACGCCAAATGATCCAAAATATGTCCGTTGGCTTTGATTATGTTCCAGTAGGTGTCCGGGGCTTCCTCAGCCTTTATTTATAGGCTAGGAACCCTTGGGGAGGCTTCGGAGCCGTTGGAAAAGGCCTCGGAGCCGTTGGGAGGTCGGAAGAACACCCCAAGGAGGGAATGATGGCAAGAGGGGGGTGAATTGCCTTTTTTTAAAAAATTGACAAATTAAAATCAAAGTATAAATGCAGCGGAAATAAAGAGGCAAGACACACAAAATTGATAACGGAGTTCGGCCAAAACCCGGCCTACGTCTCCGCTCCCAACTCAACCGTTGAGAGATTCCTACCGCTTGCTTTTCAATGGTTTTAGCAAGAAACCCACTAGGCTTTGAGGTAGCACTAGGACCTATTACAGCTTGCTTTTGTGGTTTAGCAAGAACCCACTTGCTTTTGATGGTTTAGCAAGAACCCACTATCCTTCTTACAGGTGAAGGATAGCTCACCTTTTTCTCAAGCTATTTAAAGGAAAGATTGGCAACCTTTTCACACCTTAGTGGTGATGTGAAACCCAAAGAAAAGAGGGGATGAGAAAATTGGGAGTTTGTAGGCACAAACTCAAAGTTAAGCTCAAAAAGAATAAAACAATAAAAACCGTATATGAGGAAGTCTTGGGCGCCTTTGATTGGATGGAGATGTTGAAGGCCGCTTCCAAGCTTCTTTGGAGGTGCTCCTTGGATGTGGAATTGGATGGAGCACTTGGGGTTCCTTGAGGTGGCTTGCCGGAGGTACGCCAAATGATCCAAAATATGTCCGTTGGCTTTGTTTATGTTCCAGTAGGTGTCCGGGGCTTCCTCAGCCTTTATTTATAGGCTAGGAACCCTTGGGGAGGCTTCGGAGCCGTTGGAAAAGGCCTCGGAGCCGTTGGGAGGCTTTTGGAGTTGACTGGTCAAAGCCAACGGCTAGTTTGACCAGTGCTACCGGCTGGCCGGTGCAGGGCCACCGGCTGGCCGGTGCCTTGACAGAGGCTGAGTCTTCTTTTCCAGGCACCACCGGTCGACCGGTGCTAGAGCCACCGGCTGGCCGGTGGTGAGGCAGTAGCAAACCCTGTTCATTCTGGGTGCCACCGGCTGGCCGGTGCTTGGCCACCGGTTGGCCGGTGAGATGGCAGTGGCTCAGCATTCTTCCCAGGGTCCACCGGCCGACCGGTGGTGAAGCCACCGGTTGGCCGGTGGACTGATTTTCAGTCCACTTGATGTCCATTCTTGGGCAATCTTCTTGGCAACCTTGTGCCTATCATTCACAAACACTTAAAACAATATTAGACAAAGATGAGAGTGATTGTGATCATGAAAATTAAACCTTGAGGGGTTCGAGAGGTACAACAATCTCCCCCTATTTTGATGATCACAATCACCGAAACAAACAATGAAAAAATACTAAAATTGAAAGGAAATGCTTAAGCATGATGAAAATGATTCTCCCCCAATCAATCAAGAAATTTCTCCCCCTTTGTGATTATCAAAAAAGAGTGGGGCATAAAACTTGATTGAGGGAAAGAGTTGAAAAACAAGATGGAGATTTGAAAAATCAATTGAGATTTTTGAAATTGAAAGATTGAAAAATTGAATAACAGTTTGAATTGAAAGTTTTGAATCAAAATTCGAATTGAATACTTTGAAATGAAAATTTGGAAACCAAGTGTTGAAATTGAAAGTTGGAATCGAAAATTTTGAAATTGAAATCAAAAGGGCTTAATTTGAAATTGAAAGTTTTGAAACAAAGTTTGAAAACAATTTAGAAAGTTCTCCCCCTAAATAAAAACAAAAAGTCACCGGGGAGAGGGATTTTGAAAAGAAACAATTTTAGGCCCGGAGAGACTCGCAAGGAGGGATTTTTCAATCCAAACTTGTCTCATGGCGGGTCTTCTCCTATAAAACTCGTCACTATAGAAAATAGACTTGGGTTGGCCATACCGGGCGTTTTTACACTTACACTCATAAATGAGATGCCCGGTTTTCTTGCAATAATTACAAAATTTGTAATCGGAGCTCCCCCTTACAAAAACAGTTTGAGCATGGGAGGAGGAGGCTCGGTTGGTATAGCCAAGTCCATTGGTGGTTCGGGATATACGTTGGGAACCAAGTATATTTTTCAAATTTTGTTCACCTTGGGTGAACTTGGCTAGGGTCTCTCTAAGGTCTTTGATGGTTGATTCCATGGAATCAACATTTGGAAAATTTTGGATTTTAAGGGAGAGTTCCTCCTTCTCTTTGAGAAGTTGGTCTTTTTCGGAGGAAAGCTTTTTGAAATTCTTTTTCAAAGCGACAAATTTTGATGAAAGCTCATGAAAACCATTTTCTAATTGATCTCTAGCATGTGAGAGTTCTTCATAAGAAAGATGATTTAAAGAATTTGAATTTGAAGAACATGAGGAAGAGGAATCGGAAGAAGTTACCTCATGGAATGCCATTAGGCATTTTGTACCTTGGTCGCTTGAGGAGGAGGAGGAGGATGATGAAGAGGAGGTGTCACTCCATGTCGCCTTGAGGACCTTCTTCTTTCCTTTTTCCTTTGGCGTGGCCCGTTTCTTGTTGAGTGGGCAATCGGGCTTGTAATGACCCTTTTCGCCGCACCCGTAACATTTCACCTTGGGCTCGGATTTTTCGGTGGGTTCTTGCTTTCGGTGCTTGCGGGATTTCTTCTTCTTGTGCTTCTTCATAAACTTGTGCATTTGGCGGGCGAGATACTCCATTTCCGAGTCGCCGCTTGATGATGAGGAAGAGGATGAGGAGGAGCTTACTTCCTTTTGTACCTTGAGGGCGATGTTCTTTGGAGTTTTGATTGGTGTGCCCTCCTTTTGAGCTTGCCTCCTCATCGTGATCTCGTACGTCATTAGGGATCCGATGAGCTCTTCGACCGGCATATTTTTGACGTCCTTAGCTTCTTGGATCGCCGTCACCTTTGGTGCCCATGAGCTCGGAAGGACCCATAGGATCTTCTTCACCATAGTTTCTGCAGAAATGTCATCTCCAAGAGATTTTCTACCATTGCACACGTCAGTAAATCTAGTAAACATTTCAGAAATAGATTCATTTGGGTGCATGGAAAAAGATTCAAAGTCCTGACGGTACATGTCCAGTCGAGTATCCTTTACTTTGTTGGTCCCCTCATGGGTAACCTCCAAAAGTTTCCAGATTTCATGTGCGGAGGTGCATGTGGAAACTCGATTGAACTCGTTTCGGTCAAGGCCGCAATGGAGAGCATTCATGGCTTTGCCATCAAGCTCGAAATTTTTAATATCAGCGGGGGTCCATTTGGATTCATCGGGGGAAGACAAAGTATAACCATGCATGACAATTTTATATATGGGATAACCTATGCTTCTAAGGAAAGTAGTCATGCGGGTTTTCCAATAATTATAGTCGGTCCCATCAAAAAATGGAGCCCGACCCAAAGAGTAGCCCTCGGGGGCGAAAGAGGTAGATGCCATAAAAAAAAAATAGGATCTTTAATTTGAAACCGTTTTAGGGAATTATTCAAATACTCCTCTGATACCAATTGTTAGGTCGGAAGAACACCCCAAGGAGGGAATGATGGCAAGAGGGGGGTGAATTGCCTTTTTTTAAAAAATTGACAAATTAAAATCAAAGTATAAATGCAGCGGAAATAAAGAGGCAAGACACACAAAATTGATAACGGAGTTCGGCCAAAACCCGGCCTACGTCTCCGCTCCCAACTCAACCGTTGAGAGATTCCTACCGCTTGCTTTTCAATGGTTTTAGCAAGAAACCCACTAGGCTTTGAGGTAGCACTAGGACCTATTACAGCTTGCTTTTGTGGTTTAGCAAGAACCCACTTGCTTTTGATGGTTTAGCAAGAACCCACTATCCTTCTTACAGGTGAAGGATAGCTCACCTTTTTCTCAAGCTATTTAAAGGAAAGCTTGGCAACCTTTTCACACCTTAGTGGTGATGTGAAACCCAAAGAAAAGAGGGGATGAGAAAATTGGGAGTTTGTAGGCACAAACTCAAAGTTAAGCTCAAAAAGAATAAAACAATAAAAACCGTATATGAGGAAGTCTTGGGCGCCTTTGATTGGATGGAGATGTTGAAGGCCGCTTCCAAGCTTCTTTGGAGGTGCTCCTTGGATGTGGAATTGGATGGAGCACTTGGGGTTCCTTGAGGTGGCTTGCCGGAGGTACGCCAAATGATCCAAAATATGTCCGTTGGCTTTGATTATGTTCCAGTAGGTGTCCGGGGCTTCCTCAGCCTTTATTTATAGGCTAGGAACCCTTGGGGAGGCTTCGGAGCCGTTGGAAAAGGCCTCGGAGCCGTTGGGAGGTCGGAAGAACACCCCAAGGAGGGAATGATGGCAAGAGGGGGGTGAATTGCCTTTTTTTAAAAAATTGACAAATTAAAATCAAAGTATAAATGCAGCGGAAATAAAGAGGCAAGACACACAAAATTGATAACGGAGTTCGGCCAAAACCCGGCCTACGTCTCCGCTCCCAACTCAACCGTTGAGAGATTCCTACCGCTTGCTTTTCAATGGTTTTAGCAAGAAACCCACTAGGCTTTGAGGTAGCACTAGGACCTATTACAGCTTGCTTTTGTGGTTTAGCAAGAACCCACTTGCTTTTGATGGTTTAGCAAGAACCCACTATCCTTCTTACAGGTGAAGGATAGCTCACCTTTTTCTCAAGCTATTTAAAGGAAAGATTGGCAACCTTTTCACACCTTAGTGGTGATGTGAAACCCAAAGAAAAGAGGGGATGAGAAAATTGGGAGTTTGTAGGCACAAACTCAAAGTTAAGCTCAAAAAGAATAAAACAATAAAAACCGTATATGAGGAAGTCTTGGGCGCCTTTGATTGGATGGAGATGTTGAAGGCCGCTTCCAAGCTTCTTTGGAGGTGCTCCTTGGATGTGGAATTGGATGGAGCACTTGGGGTTCCTTGAGGTGGCTTGCCGGAGGTACGCCAAATGATCCAAAATATGTCCGTTGGCTTTGTTTATGTTCCAGTAGGTGTCCGGGGCTTCCTCAGCCTTTATTTATAGGCTAGGAACCCTTGGGGAGGCTTCGGAGCCGTTGGAAAAGGCCTCGGAGCCGTTGGGAGGCTTTTGGAGTTGACTGGTCAAAGCCAACGGCTAGTTTGACCAGTGCTACCGGCTGGCCGGTGCAGGGCCACCGGCTGGCCGGTGCCTTGACAGAGGCTGAGTCTTCTTTTCCAGGCACCACCGGTCGACCGGTGCTAGAGCCACCGGCTGGCCGGTGGTGAGGCAGTAGCAAACCCTGTTCATTCTGGGTGCCACCGGCTGGCCGGTGCTTGGCCACCGGTTGGCCGGTGAGATGGCAGTGGCTCAGCATTCTTCCCAGGGTCCACCGGCCGACCGGTGGTGAAGCCACCGGTTGGCCGGTGGACTGATTTTCAGTCCACTTGATGTCCATTCTTGGGCAATCTTCTTGGCAACCTTGTGCCTATCATTCACAAACACTTAAAACAATATTAGACAAAGATGAGAGTGATTGTGATCATGAAAATTAAACCTTGAGGGGTTCGAGAGGTACAACAATCTCCCCCTATTTTGATGATCACAATCACCGAAACAAACAATGAAAAAATACTAAAATTGAAAGGAAATGCTTAAGCATGATGAAAATGATTCTCCCCCAATCAATCAAGAAATTTCTCCCCCTTTGTGATTATCAAAAAAGAGTGGGGCATAAAACTTGATTGAGGGAAAGAGTTGAAAAACAAGATGGAGATTTGAAAAATCAATTGAGATTTTTGAAATTGAAAGATTGAAAAATTGAATAACAGTTTGAATTGAAAGTTTTGAATCAAAATTCGAATTGAATACTTTGAAATGAAAATTTGGAAACCAAGTGTTGAAATTGAAAGTTGGAATCGAAAATTTTGAAATTGAAATCAAAAGGGCTTAATTTGAAATTGAAAGTTTTGAAACAAAGTTTGAAAACAATTTAGAAAGTTCTCCCCCTAAATAAAAACAAAAAGTCACCGGGGAGAGGGATTTTGAAAAGAAACAATTTTAGGCCCGGAGAGACTCGCAAGGAGGGATTTTTCAATCCAAACTTGTCTCATGGCGGGTCTTCTCCTATAAAACTCGTCACTATAGAAAATAGACTTGGGTTGGCCATACCGGGCGTTTTTACACTTACACTCATAAATGAGATGCCCGGTTTTCTTGCAATAATTACAAAATTTGTAATCGGAGCTCCCCCTTACAAAAACAGTTTGAGCATGGGAGGAGGAGGCTCGGTTGGTATAGCCAAGTCCATTGGTGGTTCGGGATATACGTTGGGAACCAAGTATATTTTTCAAATTTTGTTCACCTTGGGTGAACTTGGCTAGGGTCTCTCTAAGGTCTTTGATGGTTGATTCCATGGAATCAACATTTGGAAAATTTTGGATTTTAAGGGAGAGTTCCTCCTTCTCTTTGAGAAGTTGGTCTTTTTCGGAGGAAAGCTTTTTGAAATTCTTTTTCAAAGCGACAAATTTTGATGAAAGCTCATGAAAACCATTTTCTAATTGATCTCTAGCATGTGAGAGTTCTTCATAAGAAAGATGATTTAAAGAATTTGAATTTGAAGAACATGAGGAAGAGGAATCGGAAGAAGTTACCTCATGGAATGCCATTAGGCATTTTGTACCTTGGTCGCTTGAGGAGGAGGAGGAGGATGATGAAGAGGAGGTGTCACTCCATGTCGCCTTGAGGACCTTCTTCTTTCCTTTTTCCTTTGGCGTGGCCCGTTTCTTGTTGAGTGGGCAATCGGGCTTGTAATGACCCTTTTCGCCGCACCCGTAACATTTCACCTTGGGCTCGGATTTTTCGGTGGGTTCTTGCTTTCGGTGCTTGCGGGATTTCTTCTTCTTGTGCTTCTTCATAAACTTGTGCATTTGGCGGGCGAGATACTCCATTTCCGAGTCGCCGCTTGATGATGAGGAAGAGGATGAGGAGGAGCTTACTTCCTTTTGTACCTTGAGGGCGATGTTCTTTGGAGTTTTGATTGGTGTGCCCTCCTTTTGAGCTTGCCTCCTCATCGTGATCTCGTACGTCATTAGGGATCCGATGAGCTCTTCGACCGGCATATTTTTGACGTCCTTAGCTTCTTGGATCGCCGTCACCTTTGGTGCCCATGAGCTCGGAAGGACCCATAGGATCTTCTTCACCATAGTTTCTGCAGAAATGTCATCTCCAAGAGATTTTCTACCATTGCACACGTCAGTAAATCTAGTAAACATTTCAGAAATAGATTCATTTGGGTGCATGGAAAAAGATTCAAAGTCCTGACGGTACATGTCCAATCGAGTATCCTTTACTTTGTTGGTCCCCTCATGGGTAACCTCCAAAAGTTTCCAGATTTCATGTGCGGAGGTGCATGTGGAAACTCGATTGAACTCGTTTCGGTCAAGGCCGCAATGGAGAGCATTCATGGCTTTGCCATCAAGCTCGAAATTTTTAATATCAGCGGGGGTCCATTTGGATTCATCGGGGGAAGACAAAGTATAACCATGCATGACAATTTTATATATGGGATAACCTATGCTTCTAAGGAAAGTAGTCATGCGGGTTTTCCAATAATTATAGTCGGTCCCATCAAAAAATGGAGCCCGACCCAAAGAGTAGCCCTCGGGGGCGAAAGAGGTAGATGCCATAAAAAAAAAATAGGATCTTTAATTTGAAACCGTTTTAGGGAATTATTCAAATACTCCTCTGATACCAATTGTTAGGTCGGAAGAACACCCCAAGGAGGGAATGATGGCAAGAGGGGGGTGAATTGCCTTTTTTTAAAAAATTGACAAATTAAAATCAAAGTATAAATGCAGCGGAAATAAAGAGGCAAGACACACAAAATTGATAACGGAGTTCGGCCAAAACCCGGCCTACGTCTCCGCTCCCAACTCAACCGTTGAGAGATTCCTACCGCTTGCTTTTCAATGGTTTTAGCAAGAAACCCACTAGGCTTTGAGGTAGCACTAGGACCTATTACAGCTTGCTTTTGTGGTTTAGCAAGAACCCACTTGCTTTTGATGGTTTAGCAAGAACCCACTATCCTTCTTACAGGTGAAGGATAGCTCACCTTTTTCTCAAGCTATTTAAAGGAAAGCTTGGCAACCTTTTCACACCTTAGTGGTGATGTGAAACCCAAAGAAAAGAGGGGATGAGAAAATTGGGAGTTTGTAGGCACAAACTCAAAGTTAAGCTCAAAAAGAATAAAACAATAAAAACCGTATATGAGGAAGTCTTGGGCGCCTTTGATTGGATGGAGATGTTGAAGGCCGCTTCCAAGCTTCTTTGGAGGTGCTCCTTGGATGTGGAATTGGATGGAGCACTTGGGGTTCCTTGAGGTGGCTTGCCGGAGGTACGCCAAATGATCCAAAATATGTCCGTTGGCTTTGATTATGTTCCAGTAGGTGTCCGGGGCTTCCTCAGCCTTTATTTATAGGCTAGGAACCCTTGGGGAGGCTTCGGAGCCGTTGGAAAAGGCCTCGGAGCCGTTGGGAGGTCGGAAGAACACCCCAAGGAGGGAATGATGGCAAGAGGGGGGTGAATTGCCTTTTTTTAAAAAATTGACAAATTAAAATCAAAGTATAAATGCAGCGGAAATAAAGAGGCAAGACACACAAAATTGATAACGGAGTTCGGCCAAAACCCGGCCTACGTCTCCGCTCCCAACTCAACCGTTGAGAGATTCCTACCGCTTGCTTTTCAATGGTTTTAGCAAGAAACCCACTAGGCTTTGAGGTAGCACTAGGACCTATTACAGCTTGCTTTTGTGGTTTAGCAAGAACCCACTTGCTTTTGATGGTTTAGCAAGAACCCACTATCCTTATTACAGGTGAAGGATAGCTCACCTTTTTCTCAAGCTATTTAAAGGAAAGCTTGGCAACCTTTTCACACCTTAGTGGTGATGTGAAACCCAAAGAAAAGAGGGGATGAGAAAATTGGGAGTTTGTAGGCACAAACTCAAAGTTAAGCTCAAAAAGAATAAAACAATAAAAACCGTATATGAGGAAGTCTTGGGCGCCTTTGATTGGATGGAGATGTTGAAGGCCGCTTCCAAGCTTCTTTGGAGGTGCTCCTTGGATGTGGAATTGGATGGAGCACTTGGGGTTCCTTGAGGTGGCTTGCCGGAGGTACGCCAAATGATCCAAAATATGTCCGTTGGCTTTGTTTATGTTCCAGTAGGTGTCCGGGGCTTCCTCAGCCTTTATTTATAGGCTAGGAACCCTTGGGGAGGCTTCGGAGCCGTTGGAAAAGGCCTCGGAGCCGTTGGGAGGCTTTTGGAGTTGACTGGTCAAAGCCAACGGCTAGTTTGACCAGTGCTACCGGCTGGCCGGTGCAGGGCCACCGGCTGGCCGGTGCCTTGACAGAGGCTGAGTCTTCTTTTCCAGGCACCACCGGTCGACCGGTGCTAGAGCCACCGGCTGGCCGGTGATGAGGCAGTAGCAAACCCTGTTCATTCTGGGTGCCACCGGCTGGCCGGTGCTTGGCCACCGGTTGGCCGGTGAGATGGCAGTGGCTCAGCATTCTTCCCAGGGTCCACCGGCCGACCGGTGGTGAAGCCACCGGTTGGCCGGTGGACTGATTTTCAGTCCACTTGATGTCCATTCTTGGGCAATCTTCTTGGCAACCTTGTGCCTATCATTCACAAACACTTAAAACAATATTAGACAAAGATGAGAGTGATTGTGATCATGAAAATTAAACCTTGAGGGGTTCGAGAGGTACAACAATCTCCCCCTATTTTGATGATCACAATCACCGAAACAAACAATGAAAAAATACTAAAATTGAAAGGAAATGCTTAAGCATGATGAAAATGATTCTCCCCCAATCAATCAAGAAATTTCTCCCCCTTTGTGATTATCAAAAAAGAGTGGGGCATAAAACTTGATTGAGGGAAAGAGTTGAAAAACAAGATGGAGATTTGAAAAATCAATTGAGATTTTTGAAATTGAAAGATTGAAAAATTGAATAACAGTTTGAATTGAAAGTTTTGAATCAAAATTCGAATTGAATACTTTGAAATGAAAATTTGGAAACCAAGTGTTGAAATTGAAAGTTGGAATCGAAAATTTTGAAATTGAAATCAAAAGGGCTTAATTTGAAATTGAAAGTTTTGAAACAAAGTTTGAAAACAATTTAGAAAGTTCTCCCCCTAAATAAAAACAAAAAGTCACCGGGGAGAGGGATTTTGAAAAGAAACAATTTTAGGCCCGGAGAGACTCGCAAGGAGGGATTTTTCAATCCAAACTTGTCTCATGGCGGGTCTTCTCCTATAAAACTCGTCACTATAGA
The DNA here is from genome assembly GCA_963277665.1 of Viscum album. Classification (NCBI taxonomy): domain Eukaryota; kingdom Viridiplantae; phylum Streptophyta; class Magnoliopsida; order Santalales; family Viscaceae; genus Viscum; species Viscum album. The sequence goes on along the minus strand of OY728141.1, from coordinate 2,121,425,441 downwards.
AAATAGACTTGGGTTGGCCATACCGGGCGTTTTTACACTTACACTCATAAATGAGATGCCCGGTTTTCTTGCAATAATTACAAAATTTGTAATCGGAGCTCCCCCTTACAAAAACAGTTTGAGCATGGGAGGAGGAGGCTCGGTTGGTATAGCCAAGTCCATTGGTGGTTCGGGATATACGTTGGGAACCAAGTATATTTTTCAAATTTTGTTCACCTTGGGTGAACTTGGCTAGGGTCTCTCTAAGGTCTTTGATGGTTGATTCCATGGAATCAACATTTGGAAAATTTTGGATTTTAAGGGAGAGTTCCTCCTTCTCTTTGAGAAGTTGGTCTTTTTCGGAGGAAAGCTTTTTGAAATTCTTTTTCAAAGCGACAAATTTTGATGAAAGCTCATGAAAACCATTTTCTAATTGATCTCTAGCATGTGAGAGTTCTTCATAAGAAAGATGATTTAAAGAATTTGAATTTGAAGAACATGAGGAAGAGGAATCGGAAGAAGTTACCTCATGGAATGCCATTAGGCATTTTGTACCTTGGTCGCTTGAGGAGGAGGAGGAGGATGATGAAGAGGAGGTGTCACTCCATGTCGCCTTGAGGACCTTCTTCTTTCCTTTTTCCTTTGGCGTGGCCCGTTTCTTGTTGAGTGGGCAATCGGGCTTGTAATGACCCTTTTCGCCGCACCCGTAACATTTCACCTTGGGCTCGGATTTTTCGGTGGGTTCTTGCTTTCGGTGCTTGCGGGATTTCTTCTTCTTGTGCTTCTTCATAAACTTGTGCATTTGGCGGGCGAGATACTCCATTTCCGAGTCGCCGCTTGATGATGAGGAAGAGGATGAGGAGGAGCTTACTTCCTTTTGTACCTTGAGGGCGATGTTCTTTGGAGTTTTGATTGGTGTGCCCTCCTTTTGAGCTTGCCTCCTCATCGTGATCTCGTACGTCATTAGGGATCCGATGAGCTCTTCGACCGGCATATTTTTGACGTCCTTAGCTTCTTGGATCGCCGTCACCTTTGGTGCCCATGAGCTCGGAAGGACCCATAGGATCTTCTTCACCATAGTTTCTGCAGAAATGTCATCTCCAAGAGATTTTCTACCATTGCACACGTCAGTAAATCTAGTAAACATTTCAGAAATAGATTCATTTGGGTGCATGGAAAAAGATTCAAAGTCCTGACGGTACATGTCCAATCGAGTATCCTTTACTTTGTTGGTCCCCTCATGGGTAACCTCCAAAAGTTTCCAGATTTCATGTGCGGAGGTGCATGTGGAAACTCGATTGAACTCGTTTCGGTCAAGGCCGCAATGGAGAGCATTCATGGCTTTGCCATCAAGCTCGAAATTTTTAATATCAGCGGGGGTCCATTTGGATTCATCGGGGGAAGACAAAGTATAACCATGCATGACAATTTTATATATGGGATAACCTATGCTTCTAAGGAAAGTAGTCATGCGGGTTTTCCAATAATTATAGTCGGTCCCATCAAAAAATGGAGCCCGACCCAAAGAGTAGCCCTCGGGGGCGAAAGAGGTAGATGCCATAAAAAAAAAATAGGATCTTTAATTTGAAACCGTTTTAGGGAATTATTCAAATACTCCTCTGATACCAATTGTTAGGTCGGAAGAACACCCCAAGGAGGGAATGATGGCAAGAGGGGGGTGAATTGCCTTTTTTTAAAAAATTGACAAATTAAAATCAAAGTATAAATGCAGCGGAAATAAAGAGGCAAGACACACAAAATTGATAACGGAGTTCGGCCAAAACCCGGCCTACGTCTCCGCTCCCAACTCAACCGTTGAGAGATTCCTACCGCTTGCTTTTCAATGGTTTTAGCAAGAAACCCACTAGGCTTTGAGGTAGCACTAGGACCTATTACAGCTTGCTTTTGTGGTTTAGCAAGAACCCACTTGCTTTTGATGGTTTAGCAAGAACCCACTATCCTTCTTACAGGTGAAGGATAGCTCACCTTTTTCTCAAGCTATTTAAAGGAAAGCTTGGCAACCTTTTCACACCTTAGTGGTGATGTGAAACCCAAAGAAAAGAGGGGATGAGAAAATTGGGAGTTTGTAGGCACAAACTCAAAGTTAAGCTCAAAAAGAATAAAACAATAAAAACCGTATATGAGGAAGTCTTGGGCGCCTTTGATTGGATGGAGATGTTGAAGGCCGCTTCCAAGCTTCTTTGGAGGTGCTCCTTGGATGTGGAATTGGATGGAGCACTTGGGGTTCCTTGAGGTGGCTTGCCGGAGGTACGCCAAATGATCCAAAATATGTCCGTTGGCTTTGTTTATGTTCCAGTAGGTGTCCGGGGCTTCCTCAGCCTTTATTTATAGGCTAGGAACCCTTGGGGAGGCTTCGGAGCCGTTGGAAAAGGCCTCGGAGCCGTTGGGAGGCTTTTGGAGTTGACTGGTCAAAGCCAACGGCTAGTTTGACCAGTGCTACCGGCTGGCCGGTGCAGGGCCACCGGCTGGCCGGTGCCTTGACAGAGGCTGAGTCTTCTTTTCCAGGCACCACCGGTCGACCGGTGCTAGAGCCACCGGCTGGCCGGTGGTGAGGCAGTAGCAAACCCTGTTCATTCTGGGTGCCACCGGCTGGCCGGTGCTTGGCCACCGGTTGGCCGGTGAGATGGCAGTGGCTCAGCATTCTTCCCAGGGTCCACCGGCCGACCGGTGGTGAAGCCACCGGTTGGCCGGTGGACTGATTTTCAGTCCACTTGATGTCCATTCTTGGGCAATCTTCTTGGCAACCTTGTGCCTATCATTCACAAACACTTAAAACAATATTAGACAAAGATGAGAGTGATTGTGATCATGAAAATTAAACCTTGAGGGGTTCGAGAGGTACAACAGAATTCACCTCCAAACACAACTACAACATAGAATACTCCGACCCCTAACTTAGGAATCACCCGACCCTCTCGAGACCCTTGTCGGCTCCTTGCTGCCCTCCGGCGATCCCGCTGACCGGCACCCTCCCTTCGTTCGGCGACCACCCTCTGCACCCCTTCAGGCCGCCTCGCACCGAACCCACGTCGCTCCGCTGCCTCGGACCACTTGGACCCGCACCGCTTCTCCCTTCCGGCCGGATTTTCAGGCGCGGCACACCTCCGGCAACTTCCTTCAAGCTCCGGTTAGCGCCCCGCACCCTCGTCGTAGGTGTGTTTCCCTTCGACCAGTTGTTTCTTGCATTTTGATAGGTTGTTGGGTTAGGGTTTTGTGTTTTATTTGGTTCGTTTTTTATGCAATTGCTTTGGGATTCCTACACCGAGGTAGGTGGTGCCACGTATATTTATCGTTTTATGAATGAATTTGTGTGTTTAATCAATTTAGTATGTTATTTGATTAGTTTGCTTGGTGCGAATATAGTTTTACTTGATGTTTAATATGCTTTCGAAGTGTTTAGTAACGTGTTTATGTGATATGAATGTTTTGATTTTATGAAAACCCATGTTGAGCCATTCATAGTGTTTTCTAAACTGTGTTGTTGATTTATTATGTTGCGCAAGGGCTGCGAATTCTGTTTTGACATGTAAGTGGTGTGCGTTTGGCCTTAGAAGGGGATTTTGGGTGGGCTTTTGTGTTCAAAGTCTTGTGATACTATTTGGAGTCGTTTCAAAATATTTTTAAGTGGTTTATTAAATCTTATAAAATGTGTGAAACATGGTTGGATATTGTTTTGGTGTGGGTATGTTCTCAAAAGTGGGTTTGAGTAAGCAAATGGGGGGTATTTATGTGTGTGTGCCTTGTTGTGCATTTCTCAATATGTATTGTAAATTCTTTTATTAGATGGGAAGTATGTTTTAATGTCTCTTTGTTTTAAATTTGGTTTTAAAGTGGCTTTTCCTACTTGAAATTGAGTGTATTATTGTTGAAAACCCTTGACGTGTTATTTTGAAATGTTTTATAGATTGTTTAAGTGTTTAATTGTTTTATTGAATTATATGTGTAGTGCGGTGGACCTCGCTGCGATGGTTTTGGACTGCAGGCTTCAAGGATTCCTACGTGTACATACATAGGGTAAGACATATATATATACATGCCCTCTTTGTGCATATTCCCTCATGACGCGGGGAGTGTGCAATGCAGCTAGGGTGTATATATATATGTGTGTATAAATGCATGTGCATGTATACGTCAAGGGTTGGTTTGAGTAGTCGTCGACAAATAGCGTCATGTTTGAGGTAGGTCCCCCACCGCACTTACCATTATATTTGGAATTTATTAATTTCTTAGCATTACATTGTTTTTAAATAAATGGTAAATAATATCAAGTAATTAGTTTTAGAAATAATGTTTGTTATGAAAGATAGTAGTTCCCTCTTGTGCTTGAATTATCTGAAAATGTTTCCTATTAAATGTACATACCAAGTGTTTATCAAATTGTCCGGTTGGCCTTTGTAAGTGAATTGTGCTTTTTAAAGAATGGCTTGGGTTGCAAATGTGTTTGGGTTTCTAAAATGGATTTCTTAGACAGGGTTTCAAATGGTTTTGAGATTGAAAGTGGCGTTTCTTTGATTCTTTGGAAGTGAGTTGGCGTGTGTTGGTTCTGAAAATAGGTTGGTGTTGAGTGGTTGGTTAAGGCTCGTTTCACACTTTAATAAAATGAATTATTTTGAAAAACTCTCTTTGGGATGACTCAGGGGTGATCTTGCTATGTACGTTGTTTGTGTGAGTTGTTGTGCGTGATGTTCGTGCATGGTGATCGGTTGCTTGATTGACATTGTTGACTCACCCTTCTGTTCATTTAGTACTCGGCATGGGAACCTGGCATCGTAAGTGAATCTTCTGAGAACGATTGTTGCACTAGTTTAGATTACGCACTGGCTAGTGGCCCTTAGTACGGACTTTGCTCTGCTAGGGGATTGGGCCCCTCGGTTAGGCCAGGTAGGGCAACACCGAGCATTTGGGCGTTATGAGTAGGGCATGCCTTTAAGATGAGTCACACATAGAGTACGTTCTGGATTATTCACGAGCTCCTAGGTTCGGCCCATGTTTTCTTTAGCGTTTATTTGTATGTGGCGGACGATTGAGGTGCTTAGTTTGGTTCCTGGCCCCCGCGCGCCACTTTTCCATTGCCCTTATTGTGTGTTGTGTGTGCATATGGTTTTCCTCTTATTTAACAACAAAAATTTGGATTTTAAATTGTTCGCAAAAATGTTTTTAAAATGTAATGCATCTTTATCCTTCAAACCTTAAACTTGCTTTTAAATTGAAAAAGGCAATAGACTGTTACTTGCTTTAGAAATGATAGTGTGGGTGAAAACTCATATTTTATATAATGTAGTTCAAACCTGAAATTAGTAAAATTCTTTATTTAATGGTAGTGTTTTGGGAACAGATTGTTGGGCACGCCTACTGAGTTTTAATATTCACGCCTATAGTGTTTTCTTGTTTTTAGTTTCTGTTGCAGGTTCGACTCGAGCTTATTCGTCGTGGGCGAGTGTTGGTTATGGTTTGGAGAGTGACTCTCAGGGTCACGATGAGTTTTGGTCGTGGTCAGGTTAGAGTGTGTTGTTGGTTGTTCTTTCTTTTTCGTGTTGTTTATTTACTTTGCGTTCTACTTTTTTTTCTGCTGCTTTATTTATTTTCTTTGGACGAAATAGTTCTCATTCGTTCTCTGTTGATGCTCTAGCGCTTGTCGCCAGCCCGAAAGGATCGGGAATGTCTCTCAGGCATTCCCACGAATCGACTCAGGTGACCGGTTCAGACCAACTAAAAAAAACTAGAATGTCCGGGTGGTTCAAGTTTATTTTAATTTTATTTTAAGGTTTATTTTCCTCTAATATCCTCACACGATTTAATAACCAATCACCTCCCTCTTCGGACTCTCCGACGATCGAGCTTTTAATTGGACCAATGCTCTCGTCTTCGTAGAAAGGTCGGTGTCCAAGAACAGATTGACCTCAAAGATTGAATTTCGGCAATGTCAAATCGATCAACTCATTTGTTGGCTCAAAGGCCTAAAAGAGACAATTTATGCTTCTTCAAAGTTTAGGGTTTTCTTTTTGCACTTTGTTGTTTTCTTGTTACAATGGCATGTTTCAATCTCTTCTTCTTGTCTTGTTTTCCTTGCTTCATTTCAATAAGCAGAGGAGGAGAGGGGTTAAGTTTCTTACTCTAATATTGTACTTTGAATTGTGCAAAGCAACAAAGTGTGATTAGATGGTTGGGGTTGAGTACTTGAGTTACCACCCACATAAGACTTATATTAGAAGGAAGAGGCGTGTTCCTAATGTCGAGGGGTAATTTGAAAAATTGTTCAGGACAAGAGAGTATAAGTTCGTTTTTCTGTTACGGGGCACGTGGGGAGAGAGCGAATAGCTCGGTTGTTGAAGGTTGCAGCCTTAGCTTTTGGAGAACCTACCATAAGAGTCTTCTTCTATTTCTCTTCTTCTACATTTTTCTTCTATTACCTATAATTATTCTTCTGGAAAATACCGATTATTCATTCAATCAATAGAGGTAATTTGGTTTTCCTCCTACAGCTCTATCATTTGGTGCTTCCATTGAGAGAGTTGCGGCTTGGGTAGGCAAATTGAGGAACATTGGTGAATGCCATCGAGAATGGAGTCTAGAGTAACTTCAATGGAGACGAGTTTGGAACATCTAGTGCAAGCGCAAACAGTCGAGGCTCTTCGACAGACAGAGGCAACGAAATCAAGAAGGTCGTATAACAGAGTTTCAAACATCAATGGAAGTTCTTGCTAGGGAACAGATTGAGCTCATGAGGCAACATCGTGAGCTTCAAATTGTGTTGCAGGAACAAACAAAGGCATTCGCTGAGATGTTAGTGCGGCAGGCCATTCCGGAACGAATGGCGAATGGAAGAAAAGCCGGTGGACTTAAAACTTACTGGACTAATCAAGAAAGGATGGGCATGGAGCAGATCGAGTCTAATCCAACTCAGCCCGAAGAGGTAAGTTCTAATCCTAGTTCTAGTAAACACAGGCGAAATAAAGAAAGTGAAGTTCCTGGTTCGATATCTCGTATAAACAAAGAAACGAACACAGGAGGGGAAAAGTTAAGTGTCTTGGCCAGGCGAGTTGAACTACCGACATTTTCTGGTGAAGATCTTATTGTGTGGATAGCGAGGGTTTAGGCTTCATGATCCACAAGACTCTCAATAATTCACGAGTGCCTACAGCGCAGCTATGCATGGAAAGGATTGTGTAGCATTGGATGTTATCACTATTGTTGCAGTGTTCAAACCTGGTTTGGGAAGAGTTTAAGGCGAAGCTCCTTCGACGTTTTGGGACCACACTAGAAAGCGGTCCTTTGAAACGGTTGAAAGGTATCAAACAAACTGAATCAATAGAAGATTATATCAATGAATTCGAGAGGGTTGCCTTGCACATACCATGACTTCAGGAATCATGGATTGCGACCAAAGATTGAGAGTACAATGGCGACTCATGAACCCTGCAATAAAGCAAAATTTATTTCTTTGACTAGGAATGTTGAGCGAGTGTTAATTGTAAAAGGAGTTATTCGGGGTCAGTAACTACGGAAGTTCAGTCAAAATTCTTAGTACCATCTTTCATACAATGGAGGAATAGTTAAATTTAACTCTGCTCCTGTGGCTTCAAACATAAGTAAAGTGGACAGGAATGTTGAGAAAAGGGAAGTTTCTCCGAGGTGAAAGGGAGTTCGAAACATTTCAAGATCCGAGGTATGAGGAAAGAAGCTAAGGGATAGTTTTTCTTGTGGTGCGAAATATGGGGTATCGATTGATGGTTTGTGAGTGTGTGGAGCCCCAGGGAGAGGAAGAAGAAGTGAAGGTATAAAAGGAGATAGTAACAAAAAAAAGTTGTGGGAAATGATGTGTCAGGCGTTGTTTCTTGGAGTTTTCAAGGGATAGAGCACCCAAGTAACTAAATCCATGATGTTTGCGGGAGTGTCAATATCGATAATAATAGACAATGGAGTCGACCACAATTTTGTCTCGAAGGCCCTATTAGTATTTTTGGAGATTCCAATTACTCGGGCCAAATCATATGGGGTCCGTTTAGGAAATGAACATCGAGTTATGTCCAGTGGAAAGTGTAGGGCACTACCAATTAAGTTGGGCGACATGGCATTATCGGTAGATGCATTCCCACCGGAAGAATCTAACTATAAGTTTTGATTATGGAGGGGGGTGATCTAAACAAGATGCACCATTGGCCTCACAATCGTTTTTAGATGGAGAAAAATTGTTGATTAAGGGCCTCCAATGGCATCCTGGAATAGAGGTTGTTGAAAAGAAAAAGATGTCGATCGAGAATATGAGAGCTTTAAAATGGTTGTTAGAAAAGTTTAAAACAACATTAGACGAGCCAACGGGGTTGTCACCGCAACGTGTTACAGATCATACAATTAGGTTACAGAACCAGTGAGTCCAATCAATGTGTGGCCTCACAAAATTGCACACCAATTGAAGGATAAAGTGGAAAGGCAGGTAGAAGAATTATTGAAACAAGGAGTGATCAGGAGTAATAGTCCTTATTCTAGTCCAATAATTTTGGTTAAAAAAAGAGACGGTGGATGGAGGATCTGCGTGCACTACCGCACATTGAATAAGCTAATTGTACCGGGTAGGTTTCCTATTCCTATAATAGAGGAGTTGTTGGATGAGTTATATGGGGCCCGATTTTTTACTAAACTGGATCTTAAATTTGGGTACCATCAGGTGCGGGTTAGAGAGGAGGATGTAGAGAAAACAACGTTCTGCACGCATCAAGAGCATTATGAGTATTTAGTCATGTTGTTTGGACTTATGAATGCTCCAACAACATTCCAGGCTTCTATGAATGTTATTTTCAAGCCTATGCTCCATAAAAGTGTACTGATATTCTAACAATCACTTGCATGTCAATGGGAAGAAATATTTCTTTGGAAGGAAGGTGGTAGAGTATTTGGGAAACAAAATTTCCCAAGAAAGAGTGACAATGGACCCATGGAAAATATCAAGTGTTCTTGACTGACCGGTTTCCAAAGAATGTTGAGGACGTGAGGGGATTTTTAGGCCTCATTGGATACAACAAAAAGTTTATCAAAGATTACGGGAAGGTAGCTAAACCACTTATTGTCCTGACCAAAAAGGATAATTTTAAGTGGGAAAAGTGAAGCTCAAACAGCTTTTGAGGCTTTAAAGAAGTGCATGGTTACAACTCCGGTGTTAGGCCGGACAGACTTTTCTAAGAACTGTGTGGAATGTGGTACTTCGAGTGGTGGGTTAGGGGCTATTCTCATGCAGGAAGGCAGATGGTTTTTTTCAGCAAAGCCCTATCTGATTCGAGTTTGGCTAAATCTGTTTATGAGAAGGAGTTGATGGCATTAGTGCATGTGGTCCAACACTGGAAACAGTATTTAATGGGCAAACATTCTGTTGTCCACATAAACCATAAAAGCCTAATACACTTGTTGAGTCAACAAATTACCTCAATGGATCAACAGTGTTGGCAAGCGAAGCTGTTGGCTATGAGTTCCAGGTTGTGTACAAGCCTGGATGGGCTAATGGTGCGGTAGATGCTCTTTCAAGAGTAGTGGAAACTGAGATTTTACAAATGGCAGTTTCTGAACCATATTGGATCAAAATACAGTTGGTAAAGGAACAAATTCATAAGGATAAAGATTTGTATGCCGTTATAGTTGCTTTGGAGCAACATTCTGATACTAAAGCAGGATTTTTTCTTCATAATGGGATGTCATTCTTTTAAGGACGATTGGTATTGTCCAAGGAATCACAAATGACTAGTAGGAGGGTTATCGTGTGACGTCAACGGGGAGCATAGAGGGTTTTTGAAAACTTACAATCGACTGGAGGGAGGGTTATACTAGAGTGGGATGGCACAAACAGTGATGAAGTTTGTTCGAGAATGCGAATTGTGTCGGCAGAACAAGTATCAAACTTTGAGTTCAGTTGGTTTGTTACAACCACTTCCGAATCCGGAACTGATTTGGGAGGAAAACTCTATGGAATTCGTACCCGGACTTCCTAAATCTCACAGTTTTGAAGTAATTCTTGTTGAAAAGGATCGGTCTTCAAAGTATGTCCACTTCCTGCCACTGAAGCATCCTTGTACAGCCAAGAACGTTGCAGAACTTTTCATGAAGGAAATAGTCAGACTAAATGGCATGCCTAGTGCTAT